>CM017575.2:0-1405548 GCA_007844105.2 Rhamnella rubrinervis
AAACTTCCTAAGGCCTTCCAACAACTTTTACCACTCTTCCAACAACTTCCTTACAAAATTTAACAACTTACTTCAACCTTCGAACAACTTATTATATCCTTCTAACATCTTCTTACGGCCTCCTAATAACTTCTAACAACCTTCCAAAAACTTACTACAACCTTCTAAAAACTTCCTACGGCCTTCCAACAACTTCTTACGACCCTCTAGTAACTTCCTACGGCTTTCCAATAACTTCCTACGGCCTTCCATCAACTTTCAACACCCTTCCAACAACTTCCTACAACCTTCAACCAACTTCCTAAGGCCTTCAACAACATCGTATAGTCTTGCGATAACTTTTTATGGCCTTCCAACAACTTCCTACGGCCTTCTACTAAGTTCCAACGGTCTTCTAACAACTTCTTACAACTTTCCAACAATCTTCCCCGCCAACTTTCCAAAAGCTCATATCATTTCTTCCAATGTACTTTGTATCGCTTCTCCAACAACTTTCATTTCCTTCCAAGAATCCTCTAATCCCTTCCAACACTTCCTACTTGCTCCAACAAACTTAAATTTCTCAGGCGCAATTACACACTTCTAATAACTTCCTACTCCCTTGCAATAACTTTCCACGATGGCCATCCAACAACTTACTACATACTAACTTCCAACAACTTCCTATGGCCTTCAGATAACTTCTTATCGGATTTCCATACCTTCTTTCAACCTCCTATGGCCTTCCGATAACCTCCTACAGCATTCTAATAAAGTCTTCTAGCCTTCCAATAACTTCCTATATGCCCAAAGAACTTCCCACGCCCTTTCACAACTTCCTAGCTTTCATCAACTTCCTACTTGATTCCAACAACTCTTACACGCACTATCCAACAACTTCACAAAGAATCATTTAACTCCCTAATACCTTTCAATAATTCCCTACGACCCTCCCAACAATTTAAATCCTTTACTACTTCCAGCAACTTTCGCCACCACAACTTCTTATGTCCTGGCAATAACTTCTATTTGCATTCAACAACTTCTACGCCTTCCAATACATTCCTTCGGCTTTGTAACAACTTCCTATGGCCTTCAACCAACTTACTACGGCCGCCCAACAACTTCCTACGGCCCTCCAACAACTTTCTACGACCTTCCAACAGTCATCCAACAACTTCCTATGGCCTTCCAACAACTTCCTACAACATCCGATCAACTTCCTATAACCTTCTAACAACTTTCTACGGCCCTCCAACAACTTCCTACTGCTCTCCAATAACTTTTTAAGGCCATCCTACAACTTCCTACAACCTTCGACCAACTTCCTATCACCACTCAACAACTTTCTACAGCCTTCTAATAACTTCCTACGGCCCTCTAACAACTTCATACGGCCCTCCAATAATTTCCTACGGCCTTCCAAGAATTTTCTACAGCCTTACAACAACTTCCTACCCACCTACAACTTTTTACGGCCTTCCAACAACTTTTTATAGCAGTCCAACAACTTCCTAAGGCCTTCCAACAACTTCTACAACCTTCGATCAGCTTCCTACGGTTTTGCGACAACTTCTTACGGCCATACAATAACTTTCTACAACCTTCCAACAACTTCCTACGGACCTCAAACAATTTCATACGGCCCACCAATAATTTCCTATGGCCTTCCAATAATTTTCTACAGCCTCACAACAACTTTCTACCGCCATCCAACAACTTTCTACGGCCTTCCAACAACTTTTTATGGCCATCCAACAACTGCCTAAGGCCTTCCAACAACTTCTACAAATTTCGACCAACTTTCTACGGCCTTGGAACAACTTCTTACGACCATGCAACAACTTTCTACGGCCTTCCAACAACTTCTTATGGCCTTACATTAACTTCATACGACCTTGCAACAACTTCCTACGGTCTTCCAATAACTTCTTATAGCTTTCCAAAACTTTTAAACTTCCTACGCCCTCCAACAACTTACTACGACCGTCCAACAACTTACTATAGTCTTCCAACAACATTTACGGCCTTCCAACAACTTCCTACGGCCTTCCAATAACTTCTTACGATCTTCCAACAACTTCATACGGCCTTTAGAAAATTTTCTACGCCATTCCAATAACTTCCTACAACCTCTGACCAATTTCCTACGACCTTCAAAAAATATCATACAACCTTGTAACAACTTGCTACGGCCTTCCAACAACTTCCTATGGCCTTCCAACAACTTCATACGGCCTTCTAAAAACTTACTAGGGCTTCGAACAACTTATTACAGCCTTCCAACATCTTCTTACGGCCTTTCAATAACTTCTTACGGCCTTCCAAAAACTTCCTACAACCTTCCAACAACTTCCTACGGCCTTCCACCAACTTTCTACGGCCTTCAGACAACTTCTAACACCATTCAACTATTTCCTAGAACCTCCGACCAACTTTCTACGGCCTTCAACAACATCATACAGCTTTGCAACAACTTCCTACGGCCTTCCAACAACTTCCTACGGCCTTCTACTAAGTTCCTATAGTCTTCTAACAACTTCTTACGGCTTTCCAATAACTTCCTACGGCCTTCCAATGGCTTCCTATTGGCTTCCAACAATTTTTTATGTCCTTCTAACAACTTCCTACGGCATTCTACTAAGTTCCTACGGTCTTCTAACAACTTCCTACGGCCTTCCAATAACTTCCTACAGCCTTCCAAAAGCTTCCTACGTCCTTCCAACAACTTCCTAATGGCTTTTAACAATAAAGCCCGACCTCGTTCCCACTTGACCCAACATAGGAATGAACTAAGAGGAACGAGATTGGACCAAGCAGGAACTAAGTCAGATCATACCAGAACGAGGACATACCATGCCTGATTAAGGTCGGACCAAAGATAAATAAGGTCGGACCAAAAAGGAACGAGGTCGGACCTAGATGGCAAATATCCCTGTCCTCGTCCCGCCCTGTTGGGTCCCACCCCAAATGGGGCGAGGATTCTCTGTTTAGCCTGGATAAGCGTGACCAGATATTATTTTACCTAAGGGACGAAGTAGGGATAGTAATATATATTATTTATTTATATATATGTTATACATATATTTTATATATTTTAATCTTTAATATTTTTTAATTTTTTCCTAAAATATATGTAAAAATATAATTTTATTATTTTATTTATTTTAAATATAAAAAAATTAATATTTAAAATAAATAAAAATAAATGGGGTAACGGGGCGGGGAATGAGGATCTTCGCCACAGGAATCTGAATCCCAAATAAGGATCAGCGGGACGGTATAAAATCTCACTGGGTGGCACGCGAGGCCGGGCCATGCATCGCCCCGTTGCCATCCTTAGTCGGACCAAGGATAAACGAGGTTAGACCAATGATGAACAAGGTCCAACCAAACCGTAATGTGGTTCGGTCCAATTCAAAAAGGTCCACCTAAAGCGGTAGTAGTTAGAACGAACGAGGTGAGACCAATAAGAAATGAGGTCAGACCAAGGAAGAACGAGGTCAGACTATGTCGATATTAGGTTAAACCAATGATGAACGAGGTCGAACCAAAGAGGAATGAGGTCGGACCAAGCCAAAACGAGATCGAATCAAGCTACAACAAGGTCAGGCCAAGCTTTAGCTAGGTGGGATCAAGGAGGAAGGAGGTTAGACCATGGAGGAATGAGGTCGGATCAAGCCTGAACGAGGTCGAACCAAGCCAACAACTTTCTAAGTCGTTACAACTACTTTCTATGGCTTTCCAACAACTTCTTATGACCTTTTAACTATTTTCTACGACTTTTAGAAAACTTCATGTAGGTTTCCAATGTGTTGCTACGAGCTTCTAATAACTTTTTACGACATTGCAACAACTTTCTACAAGATTCCAACATGTTCTTAGAGGCTTTTAAGGTATTTTTACTGCCTTCCATCGCAGTTTTACGACCTTTTAATAAGTTTTTATGACATTCCAATAACTTTATATGACCTTTCAATGCATTCTTATAACCTTTAAAGCATTCCTACGACCTTTCAACTGTTCCTATAACCTTTTAACAACTTCCTATGAGTTTTCAATGCATTCCTATGGCCTTCCAACACAATCCTACGGCCTTCTAAAGCGTTCCTACGACCATACAATAACTTCCTATGAGCTTTCAATAATTTCTTAAAGCCTTCCAATAACTTATTACAACATTTCAACATCTTCCTACGCTTGTCCAACAACTTCTTACAACCTTCAATAACATCCTAGGGCCTTCCAACAACATCCTACGGCCTTCCAACAATTTTATACAGTTTTCCAACAAATTTTTACAATCTTCCACCAACTTTCTAGAGCCTTTCACTAATTTTCTACAGGCCTTTTAACAACTTTTTAAGGCTTCCAACACAATCGTATGAGCTTCTAATACATTTTTATGAATTTTCAAGGCGTTTTTATTCATGAATACATTTTCAAGCAGAGGACAGCAATTATAAATAAAGCCAACCAATATCATATATATCATATTCATATAGTTAGCATATTAAAAGTCATATATAGTTGACATATTAACAATTATATATAAAATTGTATACACCGCTAGAAATGAAGATGGAGAATAGAGTGAAAATTTCAACCTATAAAATATTATATATGCTACTGAGTAATATTTAAATAATTATATATTTATATTATTATTCTAATTAACAAATAATTTATCATTTAAAAATAAGATTTTTGTTACTATCTACAAATGCTATACAACACTATTGATTATGAGAAATATAATTTCCACTTAATATTTTTTTAATTATTATAATTAAATTGATAAAATATTTAATAAATATATGTTTTAAAATTTTATTAAAAATTTCCCTATTTTTTTTATAAATTTATGCTTTTTTATATTTTTATAAATATCAATAATATTTTCATCGTAAGAACAAGTGGGTTAAAGTTCATAAAAAAAAGTGGGTTAAAGTTATTATTTTATAGAAAAAATATATAGATTGACTAATATTATTTATTGAAAAAAATACATACAGAATTACTATAATATATTTGGAGTTCTGCACGCCCGAAGTTTACTTGTCTGTTTCCTATGGGTGCATTTGCCAGCGGGCTGGTTAGCGACCACTAGCTTTTAACCCTTGCGTAGACTTCTTCCGCGGGTTCTGGCAAGCGTGGCGCTAAGAGCCGTCTGATGGAAGCGCAGCGCTTGCAATAAATCATGTGGGAGGACAAGTTACAGGCGTCGTTCTCTCGTCTTCACTATTGATGATTATGTTCCGCCTGTTCGTTTCTTATTATAATTATTAATAATATTGTATTAGTAAAATTAGATTTAGATTAAACGAGGGGATATGGAATTGCAAATGAAGGTGGCGCAGGCGGTTCACGTCCTGAATCACGACACGCAGTCATGCAACCGCGTGGCAGCAAATCAATGGCTGGTTCAGTTTCAGCAAACCGACGCTGCTTGGGAGGTCGCCACCTCTATCCTCACATCCGATCTTCACCCTTCTTTCGTATCTGATTTCGAGGTCGAGTTCTTCGCCGCCCAAATTCTGAAACGGAAGGTCTGATTGAAATTTATTTGTTAGCTTTATCGCTTACAGTTGCAGTATATTTTTAGGGAGAAAACTTTTAGGGTTGAGAAATTGGAGGAAAATGGTATTTTCAGTGCATCACTAGCAAAATAGTTTTGCTGAAATTTCTTTATGAGAAAATAGTTTCATACAATGAATTATTATCTTTTAGGTTTAACGAGATTGTTTTGGCAATTCCTTGTTGCTTTCTAGTTGTGTGCCATCCAATGCAGCTCCATGCCATCACCGCATATAATGAGCAAGCTTGATTAATTTTCGAGTCTACATAGGATTTTCCGTACAGGAAAGGAATCTTAGTTATAGATAGATTTTTTCCGACCTAAAAAGTATACCCATTACATGTTTTTTCACGTTTTGAAGGAACCTTTGAGGGTTGCTAAATCCCTCGCGATGGTTGTGTAAGCAGGAAAAATTAAGTACACTTTTTTGTCGGTTGGTATGCACCGTGCAACATTTGGTAAGAGAGGTGACATGTTAATATATGGGATTTTTGTCCTTGGCAAGAGGAATTTGATCGGTAGTGTAATGGTATATATGTTACTTAGAATACCATCCAGAGAAGGTAAAAGAATATCACTTTTAATGGTTTGGATAAATTAAAGTTATGAAGAGCACAATATTAAATGGAAAAATAGGAAGAAAATATGTAGATTTTAGAAATTTTACTTTCATGAGTTTATGTATAACAAATTTTGTCTTTCCTCTTTCTTTCCTAGTGGGTTCCAAGCCTCATAGCATAAGTGTATTTTGGTATAGACCAAGATTTGGAGTTTAAGATGAATTTATAGAGGAACTTAGCATTCTTAGCTATGTCACGGTTTGATTAGTTAATACTGGATTTTGTCGGAGTAACTAAAGCTCAAGTATATCTGATATGACTAGGAGCACAAAGGGTTGTGTTTGTCTCATTCAGGGTCTCAGCTTGAGGAATCTTCTCCTCAGGTTTATTTTCTTTTTTTGAAATCCTGTAATGCCATTTTCGAATGTGTATTAAATATGATAAATATTCCCATTAGTTCTGTTGAAACCATTCATGTTTTAACAATGTGGAAGGAAATAGGACTCAATCCTTCTGAAGTTCACCCTTCTTGATGGCTAGAACAGACGGTTGAGCAATAGAGAAGGTTTTATTCTTCAAAGGCTGGATTGGAGAAAAAGGGTGTATGTAAGGATGATTCTCTAAATAAATTTGATGGTAAAGAGAGGTTAATATAGAGTGTTGCTAAAGGTTGATAGTTGGTAATATTGGTGATGAATTGTTGTTGATCTAAAAACTTGAGGTTATTAGGTAGTTGGCTTGACAATATATATGCTTTCTAAAGGTTGAGAGTTAGTAATATGGTGATGAATTACTATTAATCCCAAAACTGAGTTATTAGGAAGTTAGCCCAACCATATATATGGAGCTAACATATGTAAAATCATGGTAAACTCCTCTTCTTTTGTAGGATTGTCCACTAATCAGACGTACATTCTAAGCTCTAACACATTGTCAAGTTACCATCAATACCAAAAACTTAAGCTTTTAGGCCCACAGACATTTTGTTCTAGGTTTTTTTTTGTTTCTTTTGGGTACTTTGGCTCCCATTTTCTACCACACCAAAAGAAGAAGAAGGAAAAAAAAAAGTATGCCCAATTATCCAAACAAACATACTAAGAAAGGGAATTTTATAGCAAATGGTTAAGACTCTTCATATAGAGCTAATTTTTTATGCATTTGCACTTCTTATTTCTAACTGGTTTACAAAGTGTTCTTACAGAAAAAATTTCTTTTGTCCAAAGATTAGAAGCATGTGCTTAAGTAAGTATGATATCATAATAATCTGTTGAGATCTAAAAGGAGTACATTATTTATTGCTCTATTTGGGATTACCTTTTGCTATATGCATGAGTAAGCATGATCATTTCTTTGTTGGAATTATCATGTGCATCTATTGTTCAAAACTTACTGCCACGTACAAGCATAATCTTTCTGTATCCTCTAACATTGCAGATCCAAAATGAGGGTTATTATTTGCAGTTGGGTGCTAAAGATGCTTTACTAAATGCCCTTCTTTTGGCTGCCAAAAGATTCAGTTCAGGCCCTCCCCAGGTGCTTCATTGTCATATCTAGTGTACCTATTCTTATACTTTATTACTTGTAATTGATGCAAGATGCTGGTTATATTCATTTTGTTTTGCCTCATATGTGTGTTTATTATCTAATACATAGTTCATATAATAAGTTCTGTGTTTTATTGTCACAGCTTTTGACCCAAATCTGTCTTGCACTCTCTGCACTTATACTGCGGGCTGTTGAGCATGGGAAACCTATCGAGCAACTCTTTTACAATCTCCAGAATCTGCAGCTTCAGGATGATGGCAATATTGCTGTCTTGGAGATGCTTACGGTTCTGCCTGAAGAAATTGTCGAAAATCAGCATGCTGATTCTAAAATAAGTGGAGTCAACAGAAGCCATTATGGCCAAGAGGTTTCAGAAAAGCTCTTTTCATTTACTGCAGCTTTGCCCATCTAATTCACTCGTCTCTTCTCTGTTTTCTTTTTCATCTTTTGTTTTGCTTTTTCTTAGTTCTCTCTCATGCAGCTTCTATCGCATGCTACCATGGTTCTTGAGTTCCTGCTGCAGCAATCTGAGAAAAGGTTTGCTAGTGGTATGCAACTTCATGAAAGGAACAGAAAAATTCTGCGTTGCTTACTGAGCTGGGTATGATGAACACTCAGCTGTCCCTCCTAGTCTCCCCTATTGGAGAGAGGATTTTTTTTTTTTTTTTGGCTATTAAATTATGAGTTGCCATTTTCCATTATTTACATTGTAAATCAGGCATTATTTATGTTTCTCTAATTTTTCCATAAATTATGACATTGTTTTACTTGCTGGATTTGGCATGTCATTTATTTATTCAGATTTTCAAATCTCTGGCTGTTCTTATGACAGCAGCATTCTTGTGTTCAGGTTCGAGCTGGGTGCTTCTCAGAGATTCCCCCAGGCTCATTACCAACGCATCCACTTCTTAATTTTGTATTCAATTCTTTACAGGTACTTCTTTCTAGCTTCATTGCGTGATACAAAAAGCATTTGGATCCTTGCCAACTGTGTATTCTATTTATATACTAACTGTTGGTTATAGGTGGCTTCTTCATTTGATCTGGCTGTTGAAGTTCTTGTTGAACTTGTGAGTCGACATGAGGTATGCTCATGCCTTAATGAGGATTAGGCATACTTTTTCTCACACATATGGTTATCGAGTTGATATTTTCAAGTATCCTCTTCTGTAATTGACACCGACAATGATATAGTTGCTTTGCTCATCCTCTTTAAAATTCCTATGTATTATCTTTCTTTTCAATAAAGTTTTCTATCCAAAAAGAAAATTATATAGTTGTTTTGATGACATAGCTTTTTCTGTCTGTATAAGTCTCCAAGTTGAAACTCTTAGTATGGCATACGTAGTTTGCATGTAGGTTTACCTAGTCTAGTGTCTTTGTATCGACTATCCCTTACAAAACTTCAAGTGCTGTGAGATCAACAATTTGAAAACCAAGATAAGCCTGATCCTCGGATATGCATTTATTTCTGTGTGCAATTTATGTATTTATATGACATGGTAACTTTATCCTCCCTATGGTGCAAGAAACTATCTAGTTTCAGTGATTACATATCCTACCTATTGTTTGTAAGGCTGTATGCCTTCATGCATGTTTTTCATACAAGATTAAATTAACTTTGGGATGTTTATATGAATATTAATTTTCTATTCAAAAATTCTTATAATTTCCAATTTAATGGTTTTTGCCTACATTTGGGTGTTCTTGGTTCCACAGGGATTACCCCAGGTTTTGTTATGTAGGGTGCATTTTCTTAAAGAAGCACTTCTTCTGCCTGCTCTTAGTAATGGAGATGAAAAAGTTATTGGTGGTCTTGCATGCTTATTGTCAGAGATTGGGCAGGCTGTAAGTATTCTAAATGAATGTTTTCTTTCTGGTATTATGCATCCTACAAGGTTTTAGTGATGAAGCATGAGCGAAGAGTCAGCCTGTTGGTTTCATAACTGAGAACAATAATTGTTAGTGAGAAAATGAGAGATGTCTGAGCCGTAATTCTTTATTTTCATACTATGATTTTTTCATGCTGAACTTGGAAGAAAATGAAAAATCCTTTCCTTTAAATTTACTTTTCACATTAATGCTGAGCAAGATTGAGGAAATACAATAAAAGCCCAGCCTCCTCCAAAAACCAAGACCATAATTTAATAGCCGCCTCACCATGAAGGAATAAATGCTTAATGGACTTGCTGTTTTTCTATGCATCATATGCCAGGATGAAGACAAGCAAGCATGAGGTCTTCTTTTTTGTAACATATCACTGGTATTTAGCTTACCATGCACAAGAAGCCAAACAAATCCTTGAACCTGTGTTGGTACACAAACGTTTCAAATTATAGGAGAAGGCTCAAAAGCTAAGAGAGAAGAGTCATTTATTCAAAAATTGTTGTAAGACTTATGAGAAAATTGTTTGTGGGTTCTATTTTCACACTCTCTTATCATGCATGTCTGCTTTCTGCTACTTCTGTCTGTTATTGCTGTCTGCCATCTGCTGACTGCTTCTGTTGACACTCCCTTTGTCAAACCAGGTTTGATAACATATTAAATTACCACTATTACAAAAGCTTAATATTTAAGCAAGTGGGCCCAACAATGTATGTCAATTCATACATAAATATTATATTTAGCACTCCCCCTCATGTGCAGGTCTTCCCTTTAACTTGACATAAGTTGGGCCTTACACATGCAAAATCATTGATTAATGGAAATGAGATAAGAGGATTTCAAGACAAGATTAGATAGACAACATAGCTTCGCTACCATGTTAGAGACAAAAGGAAAGTCATGAGGGAGCCATAAAAAACTTTATATTTATATTACTGGACATACCTATGTTCTCTTCCTCTCATAGATCAATAAAGAATATTTAGACTTTAACATATGTTGCCATCATTGTTTTTAGATATGTGTGATATCTTCTCATTAACTTTTATGATTTATTTGGTTCAGGCACCAGCTCTGATTGTAGAAGCAAGTGCTGAAGCACTTGCTCTTGCGGATGCACTCTTGAGGTTAGAATCTTATCTTTTAACATTTTTATATGAGTTGTTTTTTTCTCCGAAACAAGAGAATTTACAGATTCTAAATTGTCTTTTGTTTTCAGCTTGATATTTATATTTGAACCAACGGCTTCAGATTTTTCAGATTGATGATAACATCCTATTATATCCTTACTGACTAAGTGGTCTTGCTTACCTTATATTTTGTTAATTTGTTGTGCTGAATGTATAAGGCCCAACTATTGTCTCTTTACTTGTCAGGCTTAAATTTTTGGACCTTGGTAAATTTAACATGGATAATTATGATTTTGAGAAAATAGTTTGTTAGCTGTTTGAGCAACATATTTTCCCTACTAATGTGTTCACCATTCTACTCAGGTTGGGTATATGTAATATAATAACAGCATTGAGTATTTATATACGAGATTTTCCAAAAAAAAAGGAATCAACTACTTGCAATGGGGAAAAAGCAAGCACCTAATGCTTTTGATATAGTTAAGGGTCTAGCCATATAGGATTTAAATTTGTTGTGTTAAAGGTTTTAGTGATCAGGGGAAGAGTAAAGTGTTATTGGAATGTGCTATAATGGCTCCATTATGGAGTATTTGGATTGGAAGAAATTCGAGAAATTTTGAAGCAAGATTGCAAGATCTTGATTTCTTGTGGAATAACATAAATCTTTTGGTTTCAAATTTGGGCATCTACAACAGAAAAAAGTTAAAATGATTTACCATTTCACTTGTTCAATTTTAGTTGCGATTCTGATTTTATGTTATTCTAGAATAGCTTATTTTTCATATTCTTGATTACATTATCTTCCCTTTCTATTTTACTATAAGTGTATCTCTTATTAAGAAAAAAAATTCAATGAAATATGGAAATGTGTATAAGAACGTTGGCAATCTTTTTCACTTATTATTATTATTGTTTTAATTATGTTTTATATTATTTTAGAATGGCTTATGTTTTTTTACTCTTGAATACATTATACTCCCTTTCTGTTTTACTGTAAGCATACACTTATTTTTTTTATTAAAATGTATACAATTTGATTTGGAAATGTGCATGAGAATGTTGGCCAACTTTGTCACTTATCATTATCTTTTTTGAGTAAACCAAACTTTATTAATATGTAAATAATACGTGGGAGAGGATGAGAAATAATATATTGTATAGAAAGAAACCTGGTTAAAAAAACATCCCTCCTACTTAAATTGAACATAAAAAAGGGGAGAAAAAGCTTAAGTGGATCACAACAATAGGTATATCCTTAAATTCCTTAGAGGTAAAACCCTCAAAGCTGCCAATAACTTAGTTTTTTATCTCACCTTCAAATGGTCTCTCATTTCTTTCCAAACAAATTATCAAATGCACGGGTTATCACTCAATTCAGAAGAACATTCCATTGCCAATTTCCTCCATAGCCATCAAAATTACAAAATATGTGACAAAAAAATTGGTGTCTAACAGTCTAAGAAATGTATGGGTTATTATTTACCAAAAAAATGTATGGGTTATTATTCTACTTATTAGTCATTTTGTGTTGGATATTTTGTATAGTGCCTTACCTGCTTTTATATACTTGCAGCTGTGTGGCATTTCCTAGTGAAGCCTGGGAGATAGCAGACTCAACTTTACAATTTTGGTACTTTCTGCCATTATCTGATTTATGTGGTTCTGTTACATTATATATACTGCCTATGATGTAATTCTGGAAGACTCAAATTTGCAATTTTGCTTCTTAATTTTGTCCATATCTTGATATCTAAGGTGCGCTAAAGTTATCCTCCTATGTTGCCTTTGCATTCTATGTATTCAAGATTCTTCGATGCCCTTGATTATAGGAATTATTTATAAAGAAAGCTAGCCACCTTTTTAGTTTTTTTTGTCATTCACATAATCAGTCACGGTTTAGATAAATTTTCTTTCACGAAAATTTCTTCACACTGGTGTTTTTTTTGTTCTTGTTTGTTTGTTTTTCTGTTCATTTTTGTTTTTGTTTTTCTCCTTTTTTTGTTTTGTTTTTGTGACTGCTTGTTGCAAGCTGGTTTTATTGAAGGCATTTCTTTTGGCTTTTGATTGCTCCTTGTCTGAATGTTGACGTTCTACAATTTTATGCTGTAAATTCTCTATTATGTGATTTTCTTGCATGTCTGGCATGCCTGGGTTTCACTCCATTTTTAGCCATTCTTTTTGTGGTGTTTTGTTATTGTTTCATTAGAACTTCCACATATCATACGCAAAAGCATGAATGAATAGACTATTTCAAGTTCATGTACACTTGGAAATGGTTCTATTTGCATGCATTTTTCTTTAGATTGTTATCATTAAGCTCCTGGTTGGGCATTTGATTTAAAAGCTTCTATGTTTGGTATGTTAATTTTAAGGGATGATAATTTAAGTAATTTATCTTTTCCAGGTCCAGTCTTGCAAGCTATATTCTTGGCCTTGAGGATGACAGTGCACAAAGTAGGAGGCAAGCAGATGACATGTTTTTTCCTGTATATTCAACATTACTTGATGCCCTTTTACTGCGTGCTCAGGTTTTTCCTTAGCCAATTTGCTTGTTCTATATTTTATGTGGCTCAGACAAGAATGAATCGCAAAGTGTATTGCCCTTCTTTTTTTTCTTTTTTTTTTTCCTGATCATGCAATTTCGCAAATACATAAGTTTTACTTTTTTTACTGCATTCAGATGAGTGCTTTTATTTTAAGCTGTATAAATTTGCGTTGCACATCTGATATGATTCTGTTTGTCATTTTTTCTACTTATTGGTGGAAAAGCTTTTAGGATCACAAAACAAAAAAATTTAATGTATATTAATTTCTGTATGTAACAATAATGGGCGATATGAATCAATATAGATCATTATATCGTGATTTTAATGGGAAGTTAATATTTTATCATAGTCAAATTGTCTAAATGGTCTGATAACCTCCATTGTTTATTGTGTTGCATTTGAACTTTCTATCTCATTATTGGATGGACCTAGCTATGAGGGAAAGTATTAATGGATTGTTGTTTCTGCCTGATATGCATAGTCGGGCCTACTTCATATGAGTTTAAGCTTTTGAGGTTGGTGTAATTAACAGTTTGATATTGCAAGTCTGTGGAAACTATTTGACCTCTTATGTCTTAGGAGTTATGAATTGGTGTTCCAAATAGATATCTAGGAGTTTGCAATGGAAAATTTGGTGCCTGTTTGGTAACATTTTGGGCTTTTCTTTTGAGTTGTATGTAATTTGCTTGACTCAAAAGTTAGTTGGTAGAGTAGGTTAGTCTTTTCATTTTATTATAAATGTGAAGGAAAAGGAAAAACACAAGCGCAAGTGTTTTTCATTTGGTGTTTTTGTTTTCTTTTTCCTTCACATTTATACTTATTTGAGTTGTCCAAGTAACAATAACAAACTCTAACTAACCTTTAAACTAAGCAAATTACACACAATTGAAGTGAAAAAAAATCAAAAATCAAAAACCAATATGTTACCAAATGGGCTCTTGGCAGTTTTGAGTGGTGGCATTATGGTATAAAAGTCTTTTAAATTTGAGTAGTTAAGAACTAATTTTAGGTTTTCAGTTTCTTTATAGTTGTGGAACCTTGATTTTGTAATCCTGCTTGTGGTCTTTAGTTTCAGGATGCAGTGTGCATAAAGTTAGTTCTTTCAAATTGTTTCTGAATACAGCAGACTATGATCATGGAATTATGAGTTGCTGCCTGTTTTACTCTCTCCTTTTAATCTCTTATTTTCATGTTGTTCCTCTTTCTATATTGTGAAAGTCTGCATTTTTTATTTAGATTGAACAATGCACTGTTATCTTAACCATTTCTTCTCTAAAGCCCAAACTTTTCAATCTATAATTCGTTATATATTCTGCTGTCACTCAAACTGCCAAATTCATATTTAAAACAGATTGTAGTTTTTTAATTTTGGGCCTTAAAAATGTGTTTTAAATGGTCATTTCAAAGAGAAAAAAATATTAATTCGTACACCACAAAAAAAAAAAAAAAAGAAGATATAAAAAGAACAAGGGTATTTTGGGCAAAAAGTTTAAAAGGCTGAAAAAATGAATGTTTTGTCAGTCAAACGTCATTTTGCCTTTTTTGTGAACCGCACTATAGCATTTTAGAAGTTTTTTAACCACAGTAGCATCTTAGAAATTTTTGCTCATAACATTAAAATTCAACTGTCCAAAACTGTAGCATTGGTGAAAGTGAAATAAATTTCTGTTTATACATACAAAAATTGTTCTTCTAGCTGTAAACTGCTAGTGGTCTGCTTCAAATTTGGCTTCTTGCACTTTTTAATGAAAATTAGTCAATGATTTCATAGAGCTTGCTTTATCAGCATTATGGGTAAACTGTGGTTGATTCAATATGCTTTGCCCTAGGCATAATAAAGCAATTAATGTGTGCAGAGCCCACAAAAAAGTGTTTTTCCTTATTTACGAAGGCTGCACAAAAATTGTGGGTAGTTACATAAAAACATTTCTTTGAATCAAATTTTCATTTTTTTTGGTTTTATTCCTTTTGATTGAAAGCATGATGATAGACAAGCTTTGTATTATTTTTGCCAGATGGATGGGCTGACTATTAGAATCTAGAGGGTTTTCTCTATTAATTCTATTTTACATTTTTTTTTAAAATCCTTTTGGGATGTAAAATGTGCAAATTTGCAATATGGATCAGTTCATACACTAGTTACTATCACTTACTACTTGGTGACGTCAATGTACCTAGAGGAACTTGATGTCCTAATTAGAGCAGCTATTTACCCAGTTAGTGGTCTCCCTTGTTTATGTAGTCACTTTAATTATCTTCTTTTTTCTTTTTTCATACGATATAAATTATCACTTATATGTTTTGTGATTAAGAAGATATCTTGTGAATGCAAATGATAATTTTCAAAAGATTAATGTCACTAGTGAACTTAAATCTTGTATTTGACAGGTTGATGATTCTGTTTTTGACGACGAGAAAGAAGCAACAGAACTGCCCGATAGCCTTGTACTTTTTAGAATGAATCTTGTTGAACTTTTGGTGGATATTTGCCAGCTTTTGAGATCTGCAACATTCATACAGAAGGTGCTTGTTGTTTCTGATGTGTTCTTGTTAAATAATTGTTGTGTTAGCTTGATAACTATAGTTGGGCTCACCTTTGAACTGCTTAAGCTTTTGGAATTGATGGTAAGTTAACATGTCTCAGAACCTAGTTATCTATCTGGTGTTTAATACCTTACTAACCTAGATGTCAAGGGTAGTGTTAAGTTTGTATTCATGTTAAATCAATATGCATAATTGGGTCCACTTCCTAACATCGTAAACTTTTGGGTTGATGGTAACTTAACAAATCGAAACATGTGCTATAGTTTATTTGTTTTATAACCTTAAATTCTTTACCAACCTTCTTGTTTGTTTCATCACTCTTATAAAAGAAGTATATATGTCATCGTTGTTGGTATCTTGATATTTTATATATTGGTGTGGGTTGTAATGTTATTGTGAAAATTACTGTATGCAGTGAGGGACCTTAGCCGGTGTTTATTTTTTCTGTCTGAAATCTAAATATATTTAGGTTGGTCTAAAATCTTATTAAAGCTGAATGATTAAGTGTCAATTACATGTTTGTTTCTTGTCTTTAAAGATTTGAATATGATTTAGGAAATTTGAGTCAAATTTATACTAGTCATATCCCCATATTTGTAATTACCTAAAAAACCTCTAGATCTTCTTCTCATCACGCTCTTGCTTTCCTTCTCTTTCCCAAAAAAGGAAAAAGGAGAGGACAAAGTTAACAGAAGGGAACCAAACCATGATAAAACCTATCCAGTGAAACTCAGAAGTCAAGCCAAATCAAACATGTGACGGAAACATGACGAGTGGCCCTGGTTTCATAGCTGGCAGAGATCATAGAATTAAGGTTTGAGAAGGTATGGGCCATGATGTTTGGGGTGGGGAAAGAGAGAAGGATTGAGGTTTTGATGCTGAGGTATTTTTTTGTTGTTTGTCCAGAATGAAAGATCTTGGTCTCCACCACATTAATGTCTATTGTGTTCATAGGGTTTATATTTTCTCTGGAAAATCTTCCTTGGGCTTTGATGGTGGCTAGGGGACCATTGGTACTGAGAGAGAGCGTGAGAGGGTAGGAGAAGTGAGCCTGTATGGATGAGAGAGAGTACAGTAGAGAGGGAGGGATGAGGAATGAGAAAGAGCACAGGCGTAAGAGATGACAGAAATGGAAGAATGTTCGAGGTTGAGTTTTTATGTTATGAATTACGTTGGGATTGAATTAAGCTCTTGGCTTCCTCTTGGGCATCGTCTTCTAATAAATTCAAATGTTACTTATTTTTCATAAATAACGATAAGTAAATTAAAGGTTTTGGTGTGGAAAAAGAGGGAAAGTGCTTTGGATTTGTTGTGCTATGTTGGCCTTGTTTTGGACAAAATTGTTGGAAAAAACTGTACGATGTTTTTTGTTTTGGGGAGGGGGGGCTGGAATTAAGATGTGAGAATCTTATGGGTTCATATCAAGCTTTGGGATTCTTTATGGGAATCCACTTCAAATGAGTTTAACGATATTCCAATTTCTTTCATTTTATTAAATTGGAAGGATATGATGTAGAATTTTAGTTTTGTTTTTTACTATTCTTGAGATTTCGCATCCTCTTTGACATTTGTAATGTTTATTTATTAACTAAATACCTAAAACTACTAGTATTCGAGTTTGTATTTACGTAGTAAAGTTCTTTTAATTTAGCTTATCCAACCATTCCCTCATAGCAGATTCCTAAAGAAGAAAACCACAAGAAGTAAATGAATCAGAAAAGTTGAGATCTTTAGTAAGCTTGCTTATAGATAAGAGATTATGGGACAAATTTGGAACACGAATAACAGATTTTAGGTCCTAAAATAGGTGTTACATGGATTGTTCCTTGACATGCTATGGCAGAAAGGATCCCTCAGTCACCTTAAGTTACTTTTTTACAGAGCAGGTAGAACATGTAGAGAGGAAGGTGGAAATTTTTTTCATGTGATCTGATAAACCTGAATCAATGATCTGGATGTTGGAGCAATCATCTTTGAAGGCATTTAAAACATAGTTATTTCTCTACTGAGTTACAGAACAAGAACCTGAAGTTTGAATGGTGTTCAAGGTGTGTGTTGAACTTGAGTACTAGCTTCTTCAACGTCTCAAAATCGCTCTTACTGGGAAGTCATCAGGCAGGTTGAAGAGCAATAAAAGCTGTGGCACAAGGCAGGAGGAGATGCGAAAAGGAGTGCAACAAGTCCAAACAATGGTTGTGGAAATAAGTTGGCAACAG
The DNA here is from genome assembly GCA_007844105.2 of Rhamnella rubrinervis. NCBI lineage: Eukaryota > Viridiplantae > Streptophyta > Magnoliopsida > Rosales > Rhamnaceae > Rhamnella > Rhamnella rubrinervis. The sequence goes on from CM017575.2 coordinate 17,983, forward strand.
GCTAAGGGCTGCAGGAAAACTAACAGGGTTTGGGGCTCCTAAACCTGCTTTGATACCATGAAGAGAGATTGATTTCTTCAGTTCTCATGATTTAATGCTGCAATACATAATATTTATATTATAAAAGACTAAATTAAATGAGGAAATTACCTATTACAGTCTAATCTAGTCTAGTTTTAATTTCCCCCATATTTCTCAGGATACTAAAAATATAGATAGATAGAGGAAGAAAGAAAATTACAACTAAGCAGGAAACCTGCCGAATCTTTCAGCATATAATTATATCCCTTTTATATTTTGCAGTTCTTTCCAAACTTTTCTGCAGAACTTTTGCTTTACTTAATGTTTGGTTCTGTAACTACTTCAGTGAATGAAAGTATTTGTATTTGTTAACTATTAAGCTCTTATGCCTTTTGACCCTTGGATGGTGATCAATACACTTACCAATGAATTGCCACAGATTGCATCTACGCCCAGACTTGCCTTTATGAATATACATTTTAGAGTACATTTTAGCTTATATTTTGAATCTGTATTTAATTTATGGTAAATTCCTAAGGTTTTCTGTTTAATTTTTTAAAATTTCCTTGTAGCTATTCTTTGGTGGCTGGGCCTCTGTGAATGTACCAATACCATGGAAGGAGGTGGAAACCAAATTGTTTGCTCTTAATGTGGTGAGCACAACTAAACTTCTTTGAAGATTAATTATTACTGCAATCTGGTTATCTTTTAGTCTTTACTTGAAAAATTCATTCTGTTTAAACTCATTACCATAGCCTAGGCAACATTTCCGGGCACTACACTTTTTTTTTTTCCCTGATAAGAAATATATAATTTGTTGATTGTAATGGTACAAGGAATCAATAGGATGAGGAATCCTCTAAAGCTTGACCACGAGTTCCCACTAAACAAAAACAAAAATTACACTAAATCGTTACATCTCAATTGAAATAATAATCTTTGGATAAGGAAATCTACATTAATGTAAAAATTTTAAATATATCCCAAAGTTAATCACAAATTTTGGATCTTCAAGATACAAAAAGTAGCGTTGACTGCATGTACCACAATATTTACCCTCTGACCTGCTCCCAAAACCTTTATAGTTACTAAACACGTAATCCTAGAAAACTGAGGAATCCCCCAAGCAGTGCCAACTTCATTTATCAAACAACCACAGCTTCATAGCCATAAAAAATGATGGAACAAACAAGCCCTTGATCTTTTTTGCAGCATATCATAATTATTCAATTATTTCATGAGCTAAAAGCCAAGCAAACACCTGAACCTTTGTATGAATACGAACCAATCTAGGAGTTAAAGTTGGATTACCGGAACAGTCATGAGAAGATTCTAACATATACAATCCGATAGATAACTCATACAAATTGAGCACTGACCACAAAGTAATAAATCTGTGATTTCCTCTATCATTCAGATTCTTCAAAAATTTGAAAATCCAAGAAGTTGAAGTATTGATTACAAGGAAGAAACAAATGACAGAATTGAGAAATCTTTTGATTGACATAACTGACAAAGAGTCAAGGAAAAAAACAAAGAGAGAGAGAGAGATTTCCCCTCCAATGATCCCCCAATAACCTAATTATGGCGTACCTTTCCTCAGTTTTGTTGTGGATTAAGTATTAAGGATAACCCTGCAATATGCGCTTCCATAGATTTCTAAAAGATCCTCTAGTAACCATTATTGAGTCCTAACTTTTAGATTGAAGTGCGTACTTTTGATAAACCATGAACCATAAGGAGCCTTGCTCCACAGGGAATCTCCACAATCATTTGCATGGTAAGGCAATGTAGTTGTTTTGATTGTTACCCACAATCAAACCTCCTTTAGATTTATCTTTAGACACCACTCTAAAGAAACCAAATGCTCATTAAAATCCTCCTCACTACCATCCCATAAAATCTCCAACGTTCTTTCTAAGTTTCCTCACATCTTGAACTCTAAAAAGAGACAAAAATTAAATAAGAATTCTAGACAATGTGGATTGCACTAGTGTAAATTGAAAGAAATGCCTTCTTCATCCTTCAAGTCTCACCTTTGCTACCACTGGTACAAAATGTAATAAGAATGGCAGACAATGTAGATTCCACTAGTGTACCCTCTCATCCTCTTGAAAGAAGTGCTTTCTTCATCCTTGAAGTCTCTTAGTTCACCTTTGCCACCACTGGTTTGCAAAACTCAACCTTTAAAGAGTTTCCCAACAATGCGATTCCAAGTTATTTAATGGGAAGTATAACTGTTAATTAATCCTAAACATTTATTTCCCTTAAAGCATGAGAGAGGGTGTGAGTAAGGAATTAAATAGTTTGTCTTATGACAGTTTTGACCTTCTCTTAAGCTTATACTACCTATTAATTGTGGGGGGAAAACAATGAAAGTTGAAAATTTTCAAAATATGAAATCTTGTAGTTATGGGAATTTTGAAAGTCTGCATGGAGGCAATTTCCCCCACTGCCACCATGCTAAATCCAACCCTGGATGTGTGCATGCACACGCAACTTATAGACTTCACATTCTCTAGAATTCTCTGAGTCATGTTTTGGTTCTTCTCTTTTCATTTTGGTTAGTTTGTGGTTTCCTATTTTAATGAAAGCATGCTGCATCTTGTTGCTATTAGCTGCTTAGATGTATTAACCCTTTCACAACTGCTATTAAGACTTCTCGCGGTGATTTTTATTATATGCTTTTGGCTTGGATCTTATTATATTTTATATCCTTCATGCACAAGTTTCTTCTTCCAGGTTGCTGAGGTAGTCTTACAGGAAGGCCAAACTTTTGAGTTCTCAATGGTCATGGAATTGGTAACGATGTTGTCCACTAGACCTTCCAATGAGCTTAAGGGCTTCATGTGTATTGTATGTGAATGCTTTCCTCTCGCCTCTCTTTTGCAGCAAAATTGGTTTCTTAGTAGTAGTTTTATCTCCCAGAAAATGTAATCTTTGGCCCTTTAAGTCTTCAAGAATTTCATTCTATTCCATTATTTTTTTTCACATCTGAGATATTTATTTCCACTCTAGGTGTATAAATCGCTTGCAGATGTTGTTGGTTCCTATTCCAAGTGGATATCTGCTTTTCAATCAAATGCCACACCCTTACTGTAAGTTTTTTTGTACTTTAAGTTCGTATTCCATTAACTTTACGAATGATGTCTTAGTTGTTTCTTATTTTTCAGTTTATAAAACAAGATTCTGGATTATATATCAATTGATTATGTGATTGTTTTTTTTTCACCTTGGTGACTTGAGCTTCATTATTATTATTATTTGATAGAAAACTTTACTTTATTGAAAAGAAAGATAATATATAGGAAAAGGAGTATGAGAAATCCTCTTTTATCAAAAAAAGGAGTATGAGAAATCCTCAAATATAATAGAAGTTAAACAAAATAAGTTTAGAAACATCTTTCCAACAAAAAAAACAAGAGATGTTGGAATATACCTACTATTTCAAATTAGACAACCATAAAAAATCTCGAAACTTTATACAATGCCATACAATCCTAATATCTTGATCTTGTCTTAAAAAATCGTTTCATTTCTTTCCAACCAAAATTTCCAAAATAAAGCCCATATTGCACAACTCCAGATAATATATCCTTTCACCCCCCAACCCACCCAAAAAAAAAAAAAAAAAACCTTTTATTCATCTTTGTTGAGCTCATTATTGTCTTTCTGGTGCTTTAGTGAACTGATGATATAAGCCTCATTTAGCATTGTTGAACTGTGGCTTTCACCATTGCAATTCTTTTTACTGATTTTGCTGCTTTCAGATTATTTCTAGCTACTGGGATATCAGGGCCTCTTTCGCTGAGTGCTTGTGCATATGCGCTGCGCAAATTTTGTGAAGATGCTTCATCAGTGATGTATGAACCTTCTAATTTGGAGATATTGATGTGGATAGGAGAGGTGAATTGCTTTTGTGACTATAAGGGGTGTTTAATTGATGCTTTATTCCAATGTGGCATATCTTTGTTTCACATATTGATTTGATCTTGTATATGAACCATTATTGACATAAAATGCTAATTGTTCCAATTTTTTTTCACTTTTCATTACTATTTGGAACCTATTTGTCTTTGCTGCCTGTTTCCTGATGATATTTTAGTTAGCTATGCTTTTAACTGGATATGCATGATGAAGTATTGTTCTATCTAATGGTGAAGAAGACTTCTGTTCTTTCTTTCAGAATGATTTATTAGGACAATTAATTGTGTTCACTCAGATTAGATTTCAGGGTTCTTGTACACAAGGTGTTTTTTTCTCAAAGAAACTTAAATTTTGGATGTCTTTAATTTCTAATAAAGCAGCAGAGACTTAGAGAAAGAATAGGTGTTAAGATTGATTTTGAGAAAGCAAATGATCATGTAGCTTGGTTTATCAGATTTCACCAATCAAAAACATTGCCAGTAGATGGATGCTTGCAGTTTGCTGATTAAACTCCTAAAAATCTAATGACAAAATGGGTAGAGACTTTTGATTGTTGTTAACTGATAATTAGGCTGTTGACTTTATTGCCTGTATTTCTATGCTCCATTAGTTTTGTGAAGTATGTAGGGGTGGATTACCATTTCATTTGGGAAGTTAGATGAAAGGAAAAGTAACTCCCCATATCTGGTCTCAAAATGGGTTAGTGTTACTATTACAGTATTTTTAAAAAGATTTAGAAATCTGATGTTAGGTTGTAACTGACCTATATATATAAATAGGCTCTGTGTTATTTTCTATGATGAATAAAGTGCGCTTTATTATTCTTTTTTTTCTTTCCATTCCTCACAAAAGTCATTTATTTGAATATAAGAAGTGGTGACAATGAAAGTTAGTAAAATATTGAAAAAAATCAATTAAAATATAAAGTAAAGATAAAATAGCTTATAGATTTGTGAAGATAAATACAAAAAATAGATAAACAACCTTAATAAATGCTCACTGAAAATTTTCGCAAGTTTAAAAATTTACGTATTATGCGAGATATGGAATTCTGTACTAATGTTTAAGACTTCTGTTTATTTCATATTTTTTCAATAAAAAACTTAATAAGAAAAATATGCTTTTACACTTTTGGAATTTCTTTGGTCATAGATTTATTAATTAATAATATGGAGTCTTCATAATTATGTTCTTGCTTAGCATTTGTTGTGGAGCTATGCTTAATCCAATTCTTCCTAGTAAGGAGTGAAGAAGGTTCAGCTTTTTCTTTTGTTACTGAATTGTCATTAGCTGTAAAATGTTTGCTTAGTTAAACATGTTCTTTCTCATACAAAATAAGTATTCTCTTGTGATCTGCCTTTGAGAATAGTGTGTGATTTTCTAGGGTTTGGAAAAGAGGCATTTATCTTTGGAAGATGAGGAAGAAGTTGTCAGCGCCATCAGCCTGATCCTTGGCTCTATTCCCAACAAAGAATTAAAAAGTAACTTATTGGGTAGATTTCTTTCTTCTAGCTTTGAAGCCATTGGGAAACTTGTAAGTTCCTCTTTTATTCACTGCAAGATCTCTTTTTAACATATTTATACATGTACATACATGTGTACATTTACGCATGTGTGTGTATGTTGACCAAGAGGCCAAAAAGACTACAAACTATATGACTATTCTGCTAAATTTATTGCCTAAGAATTACTTAGTAACCCCTAAAAGTAGAGAACTCAAAACCTATTTCTAAAACACATAAAAAGTTGGGATGTTTTTAGTCCCTTTAAAAGTTTATCTAAATTAAATACTAAAAAAATAATTGTGTATTGATCGATATAATTGTACAATAGATGAGAGTATTTATAGACTCTTGGAGATATAAATAAAACCCTAGAAAGTAAAATTACAAAAAAGTCCTAGTTGACTTTTAAACTAGTATTAACGTTTCCTACACTCCCCCTCAAGTTGGATGGTAAATATTGATTAAATCCAACTTGTGAATGAAATTGTCAAACAGTTGCTGAGATAACCCCTTTGTAAAGATGTCAGCAACTTGATATTTTGTAGGAACATAAGTCATGCAAACAATCCTATTGTCAACTTTTTCCTTAATAAAATGTCTGTCCACTTCTACATGCTTAGTTCGATCATGTTGAACCGGATTAAGAGAAATATTAATCGCAGCTTTGTTATCACAGTAGAGCTTGATTGGAAGCTGTACCATAATATGCATTTCTTCTAAGAGTTTCTTTAACCAAAGCCTTTTGCACATTCCTTGTGCAACAGCCCTGAACTCGGCTTCAGCACTATGCCTAGCAACCACATTCTGCTTCTTACTCCTCCAAGTCACCAAATTTCCCCATACAAAGGTGCAATAACCAGTAGTTGATTTCCGATCATCAATCAAACCTGCCCAATCAGCATCTGTATTTTCGTCTTACTCCTTCAAGTCCTAGTTGACTTTTAAACTAGTATTTTTGTTTCCTACAAGTTGTTTGATAGCTTCTACATCATAGGCATCAAGTGTGTGTTTGTACTGGTATGATGTGCATAACAAGTTTTTAGGATTGATGGTAATTAAATTGGAATCAGAGTCTAGTTGTCAGTCTGGACTTGTGTTCAAATTAGCTTATCTGTGTGTGAGGAGGAGTGTTGAGTCTGTTTTTGGATTAGCTAGATACGCGAGGAGTTTTTGCATTGTGGTGCATAACAATAGCTTTATGAATAATTTGTACAAGTAATAAAGCAAAAAATTAACTCAAAATCAATTCACATTCTTCCCATTCATAAAATCATAAAGAAAGGAAGGCCTTTGAAATCTTCTGGTGAAGAAGCCCTTAATAATTCCCAGAATTGAATTTTTTCCTACAGATTCCTTATCATGTGATTCTTCTGGAAGCATTGTTTAAATCTAACAATTGAACACCAAGTAATATCTCAAATTTTGTTCCAATGGAAATCTCCACAACCATTTTGCTGATGAATTTATGATGAAATGCTACTAAAAGAGGCTAATTCTCTTTCAGGTTGAGGACAATAATAACCACTGTCTGAGACAGAATCCAGCTACTTATACGCAAGTTTTGAATTCTGCTGCTAGAGGGCTATACAGGTATGCTACTAAAAACTTTTTATATGAATACACGCACCTGAACAACAAAATTTTGGATTTTTGCACACAAAAAATGGATTTCTTACACATCTGGACATAGTCGTTTGTGCATGATAGCATTGTTTATATTGCAAATCTGAAATATTATATTATATGTGATATGCAATAAGCAAAAGAGAAGACGAAAAGGAGAATCTGATAACGTGAATTAAAAAGGCTTTTATAGTAGTTTTAACGTAAGTTTATAGAAAACTTAATTAACTACACTTGTCAATTCCTTTGACACTCACTTTTAGGCTAGAGTATTGATATTTTGAATCCTCAACTTGGGACAAATGCCAAAAGATTTCTAGGTTCAATTTTGACAGAGATATCAATCTACTATTCCTGTGAACTTGTAGTCTCAACATATCCTTTTATCATTACATAGTCGACTTATGTATGTTTAGTATGTCCATAAAATGTTTGACAACGAGCATTAAGTTCTTGTTGTATTGTCTCAAAGCCTAAACATTGGCTTCTTCATATTAGTGGCCCGCCACCCCTCCCTACACTAGTCGTTCGGTAACGTTTTTGGTTTTTAGTTCTCTTGAGCTGTGTGTAGTTTTCTTAGTTCAAAGGTGAGTTAATGTTAGAGTTTTTTTATTGTTAATTAGACCTTTCAATTAACTATAAATGCGAAGGACAAAGAAAAATAGAAATAGCATATTGAAAACCATTTCAAACTGTTTTTTTTTTAAATAAATAAATAAGAGACAATCTTTTATTGATAGGAAATCAATACAAAGGATAAAGTAGAGGACAAAGAATCCTCATGAACAGAATTACAACAAAAAAGTAAGAATTAAGACAATAACCCATGACATCTTTCCAATTTAGAACTATCAAAGAAAAAGGAAACTTTTGAAAGCCTTGTCTGTAAGCCCACAAAGATGCTAAGTATTTTTTCTCAAAAAGATCTTCACTACGCATGTTTTGTTTTGTTTTGTTTTGTTTCTCCTTCACATTTTAGCAAAATTAGAAGACTAACCAAATCTAACTATCTATCTAACCTTTAAACTAAGAAATTGCACACAACTCAAGAGAAAAAACAAACCAAAATAAAAAAATGCTATCAAACATGCCCTTAGTCATGAGACTTTTGATCCACATAAGTTCACATTTTATTTTTTTTGAGTATGACTATTTTAGCTTCAGCACTTGACCAAGCTACTACATTTGCGTATTGCTCCTCCAAAAAAAATAAAAGAACCATTATAAATGTAAGCTAAACCTTTCTTGTACAACACACCCATTCCAACAGTTCCCTTAAGATTCTAAGTACGATGCATTTGGCATCTCAGATTCCTGCTTAGGGTTTTTCAAAAACTGACTGACTACTCTTGCATCAAGTATAATGCTTGTTCTGGTCAAAATTTCAGGTATATAAATGTTCCAACATGATTTTGCTACCTTCCTGTATCCTTGAAGTCTTCACTCCCTGCAGCATCTAACTACTTATTAGGCTTCATTTTGTGGCAGTAGGTTTTGATCGTAAATGTCTTTTCAAGTGTTAATTAGATCTTGCACTTATTTTCTCTGAGACAAGATAACCCTTGCTTCCCTTGTGCAACTTCAATATCCCAAAAGTAAAGAAGGTTTCCCAAATCCTCTGTTTGGAATAGCATCTTTAACTGGTTTTTGACTTCTTGTATGCCTTCATCTCACTATCATAAACAATTATATCACTGTTAATTCCTTCGAAGAAAATGTTGCTGATATTGATGACATTATCACCAAAGCATCAGAAATCTTTTCAACAATGATACGGGGAACATAAGAGTAACTCCAATGTTGACTGTGTTGGTTCATGTGACGACAGGATATATTCAAGTGGTTTTTGCACCTTTGTTGAAGACATTATTAGTTTCTTAATTGTCTAATTATGTTTTGTATTTTTGTTGCATGGGGATTACTTGTCCTCTATTTTATCCCTTGTATTGATTTCCTATCAATAAAAGTTTGTTTTTAAAATTTAAAAAAAAAAAAAAAAAAGAAAAAAAGAAAAAAGAAAAGAAAAGCATTAATGTAAAAATTGTTGAGTTCAAACTTTAATCACTCCCAAAACTCGAGCTATTAGGAAGTGGACCTAACCATGTCAAGCTAACACAACTAACAATTATTATTTCTTCCGTGTTACATTCTCTTATAATTTATATCTGTTCTTTGTTTTTGTTGTCTTCTTTTCTTTTTCATTGCCAAAATGATATATTATATTGTACGGTAAAATAATATACAACCCCAACTAACGCCCTAATCTATGTAAAACGTACCCAAAAAATTAAAAGTTGTAAAGTTTTCATTAATGATAATTTAAAATAACCATATCACCCTTTACAAATAGAATATTTTATACATTATTTAGAAGTAAAACTTAATTATTGTACGCATATACTAGTGTTTGTATAAATATATATATATATATATATATATATATATAATTTATCTACAAGAAAGGATATAACTGATGCAGGACAGATTACGTACTGAAAAGAAAATTTGTAGGCAGGTAGATTTAGAAGGTTAGAATGCTAGAATCACTCTAGCAAATCCTAGGAATCACTCCTAGAACCTTAGGTATCACACCCAAGTAAGGTTTGCATCACACAGAACCAGAAAAGGTATTTTTATTAGGAAATATTACTCTGATTTTCTCATTCCTTAGTGCTCTAATTATAGAGACTTCTTAGTACATTTCCAAGACTCATAAATGCTCTAATACATTATCAAGACTCATAAATGTCTAATACATTATCAAGACTCATAAATGCTCTAATACATTACCAAGACTCATAAATGCTCTTAAAAGACCCTTGACTAGAAACTAAAAGACATTTGACTAAAACAAATACGGGCTGTAGAACATTTAACTCAAAGCAAACCAAAGACCATTGGTTTATTTGGATTCCTAAAGATCCCATACAAGCCCATCTTCACCTAAATCATGCCAAATCAAGGTTTGGGCTTTGGATTTAGGTTTCTCTTTCCTTTGATAGGTTTTCAAAGGTTGTTTCCATTTTGCATCAATAACCCTTTGATTTTATTAATTAAGTTTATGTAATTTCCAGTTTTAGTTTCTATAATTTATAATCTCATAATTATTAATATTTTTCTCAAACCGCTTGGATAATCTAGTATTGTAGCACTAATATCTGTAAAAAAAAAAAAAAAGTAAAAAAAAAAAATTTCTTCTTAATCTTATTGTTATATCTTATTAAGGATTTTGATAAATTCTTGTTAATCTTATTGTTATATCTTATTAAGGATTTTGATGATTTGACGTAATAAAGTAAAAACGCATGTCCATATTCTTATTTTACCAAAAAAAAGAATGTCCATATTCTTATCATTAATGTCATTGTAATCGTTTTGTTAATTACAGAATTGACATTAGGATTTAATATGTAACATCTTATTATAGTGTAAAGGTTTGTTTGTAGTTTACTTACTTTGAAGGGTTATTTGTAACTATTTGATAGTTTAGAGGTGCTTTATGCATTTTTCCCTACATTCTATTCCGGTCTTAACTTTGGTTGTTTAATTTCAGAATGGGAACTGTATTCAGCCACCTTGCTGCATGCCTGCCCAATGGGCCCACTTTAGAAGATCCTATACTTGCACTACTTACAGTTTTTTGGCCCATGCTGGAGAAACTATTCAGGTCTGAACACATGGAGAATGGTAATTTATCCGCAGCAGCTTGCCGTGCTCTTTCACAAGCAATTCAGTCCTCGGGTATAATGTACCTTTTATGGTTTGGATGATTTAAGGATCATTATTTTGCTTGACAAATCACAGCATCTTAACTCAAGATAATTGAATCTCCTTAATGTGCAGGCCAGCACTTTGTTACACTAATGCCCAAGGTACTAGATTGTCTGTCAACAAATTACATGTCCTTCCAAAGTCATGAATGCTTCATCAGAACAGGTAGGGTGTTTGATATAAAGTGGTGAATTTACTATTGTGGGATTTAGTCTTTTACTGTGGAGTGTATTCAACAAGAATTGGATGGTTAACAGAGTGACTGTAGATTGTATATTAACAGTGTCTTGCTTCACTCAAAATCACATCTCACCTGCTTTCAAATGTTAGAAACTAAAGGGCTTTCTGTTATCATCTCTCTTGAAAATATTTTTAATGGTGTTTAAAACAATATACAATGTACAGATTAATTGAGAAAGAAGTTTTTTTTTTTTTAATGGAAAACTCTCCTCTATCGAAATGAAAGACAATAACATAGAAAAAGAAAAAGAAAAAAAAGTGTAAAGAATGAGTAATTAGAGAGGGAAAGAAAGAAAAGAAAGAAAAAGAAAAAAGAAAGCTTAACAAAATAGATTAGATAATATATTTCCAACTCAAATAATAAAGCTATTGGAACAACCTTAAACTCTTTCAACATAAAGAAGTCCTAAATTTTATATAATCCCTTAAGTCCTTGCATCTTGATTTTGAAAATTCATCCATTTCTTTCCAACCAAATTGTTCAGAACAAACCCAACATTGCACAACTCCAAAGAACATATCCTCTATATCCCCCTAAAACCTTTAAAATTACTTATCAATAAAGATGAACATAATGGGGAAATACCCAAATACACTCAGCTTCTTCCACCAACCCTAACCATAACTTTGCAGCCGCATCACAATGAAGGAATAAGTGATCAATTAAGAAAGAAGCTATTGATACTATACAGGTCACACACACTGTGTATGTAGGTTGTAGTAACTTTAGAACTTGTATATGATTTATTTAGTTTATGGTATTTCCTTTATTCAAGAATATTTAAATTTTATTTTCATAGAAGTCTGGAGCATGAAGGCTAATATGCAGAACTTTTGTTTATGTTAAATTGAAATTGCATTCCTGTGAAACATTGAATAAATTCTGTTTGTGTCATCTTCACTTTTACTTTCATTGTAGTTAATATAGCCCTTTCAAAAACCTTCTGAAGTCACTCTGAACTTCCAAAGGGGAAAGTAACCTATCCATATACAAATTAAAGCCTGCAACTGTTTTTCAATGTAATAGCACTGTCTTCTCTGCCATTTAGTGTCTTTTTCTTTCATGTTTCCTTTGCCCTCACCATCTCTGTTGGTAAAAGAACGAGCCAGAATATCCACCAGTCAAAATCTTACAAACTAGATCTATATTTCTAGGTTTTCTACTTATTTGCCCTTGCTCTTGAGCCTGAATTCCACGGGTTGAACAGTTGAAGCATAGTCTATGTAAAAACTGATCCAAAATCTTTTCAGCATTAAGAGTCCTCAACTTCAATCTATATCAGTAGGTTCCCAAAAGCTTTCCAATCCACCCAATCTCTCCTAGGCAACCTCATTATATCAAGAATTTTTGCAGCCACTATTTTTTACCATTTAAACTAATTTTTAAAATTTGATTGTATTTCTTGTTTTCATGCATGGTATGAATGTAATGAACTAGGGAGTTCCTTATTTTCCCTTTTTGGCTTTTTCTTTTGGAACATATCAAATATCATTTCAGCTTCTATTGTAATTGAGGAATTTGGTCACAAAGAGGAGTTCGGGGCTTGCTTTGTTACCACATTTGAAAGATTTACGCATGCAGCATCAGTAATGGCTCTTAACTCTTCCTATATATGTGACCAAGAGCCCGATCTCGTGGAGGCCTACACAAATTTTGCATCAATGTTTGTTCGCTGCTCTCATAAGGTGCTTTGTACACTTCTAATTTGATTTTTTTCCCCCTTCTTTTATAAAATTTTTAAGAGCATAAAAGAGAATCTACTTCTGAGACCTTCTTTCCTAAACTTTTTAGGAGCATAAAAGAGAATCTGCTTCCGAGACCATTGACATTTTTTGTATCTACTAAATGCAACTGAAAATCAAGCTATTTTCTATTACAGGAAGTACTCGTTGCATCTGGTTCACTTCTTGAAATTTCCTTTCAAAAAGCAACTATATGTTGCACAGCTATGCATCGTGGAGCAGCACTAGCAGCAATGTCATACTTATCTTGTAAGGCTGATTCTTGGATGTTATCTTACATTTACTGCTAATTTCATGTTTGAAACAAGCTGGAAATGGTATCTTGATTGTGTTGTAGTTGTAGTGCTGCTATGTGCTTTTAACATAATAATGTTTTACATTATAAGTTTGAAAGTGAAGTTATTTCTTCACTCCAGTTTAAGCCTATGTTTTGTAGGAGGGATCGGTGGAGGGATGGAGAGGGAAGGATGCAAAATAAGATGCTTGTTTGGTAGGAGGGATCAGTGGAGGGAGGGGATAGGTGAGTGGATTCAGAATCCATCTCAAACCCTCCAAATCAATCCCTAATGTTGGATGGATTTTAGGAGGCAGAGCTTTGATAACTAACTAATAAATTTTATTTACATTTAAATCTTTCACCCTCCTCCTTCCTACCGTACCAAAAAACATGAGAAGATCAATATAATCCACCCCCTTTTTCACCTCCCCTACCCCCCACCTTCCCATCCTTCCACCTCCCCATCTCTCCTACCAAACATAGCCCAAGTGTGATATTTGTTTTTAACAGTGTAATTATATCCTCTTCAGATCTTTCCTCCTTATTGCATTGAGAACTTTTTTTTTTTATAACATTGATTACATAAAACTTGTCGAGTCACGGCTCTTCCTTTAATATTAGGCAAGATTCAGAGTGCATTTCTGACCCCCACAAACCCATCTGTCTCCCTTGAAACCTTACTAAACACCTTTAATGCAGAATATGGTAGGAAAATTTAATTAACCAGGCCCTATTTTAGAAAGTGGAGTTTTATTAGTTTAGAAGCTTTATTAGAGTTACTTTTATCTAGAACTATTAGTTGACTTGGATTGATGTAGTTTTCCCGTTAGCTTAGTTTTCTGTATTATGAATATGGTCATTTGTAACCCCAGAAGATAATGCTTGATTATCAAATAATACAGATTACTTCCTCCCCTTTGGTTTTATATGTATTTCTCATCCCCTTTCTCTGTCTTTATCTCTATTTCTCTCTCCTCTCTTCTTTGTCCTCTTTCTCTTTCCTGGGTCCCTGTATCAACATGGGACCAAAATTTGTAAGTTGCCTCTTAAACTGGCCTCTGTAGATTATCTTTTTTTTTGGTAATAGCCTCTGTAGATTATCTGTTTTTAACTTTGTACACAATTATTCTGTCCTCTGGTAGCTCTGACACTTCAGCACCTTTTGTGCTTTCCGGATGCTATGGTTTGAAATCAAGCAGTTCCATTGTGTCTCTCAGATACATTTGTTAGATTCAATAACAGTTTTTTGTAACTGAAGCATCTTCACCCCAGACAAGATTCTTTTGTAGTCAAACGTCCTGCTTACATGGGTTGCCATCACCCACCCACCTCCTTTCAGTATGAGTAATGCTATTTGTCACCAGTGGTGATCAACAATGTACCCACCACTTGCATACATGGTATTTGATAATTGGTTGTTAATTGTGTTTTTTCGTAAAATCCTAATTTGGGAAGTGAACTCTAGAGGGTTAATGACTGTAAAATTTTTGTCTGCATCAGCATAGGACCCACTGGTGATGATCACTTGTGGTGACAAATATCATTATTCTTTCTATTGACATACTGCCAGGTTTAAATCAATTTTGAAGTCCCCATGTCCATAAGCGAGCGATGAGAGTCAGACATATTTGACATGTACTACATAACCAAATTTATACTCAAGTTCATGTAGTGTAGGTCAAAACTTGACAACTATATGCGAGTGCATTACTCTTTATAAAGTTAGTGTAGGTCATAACTTCATGCAGTGTGAGTCAGAACTTGACTGCTATGTGAATGCAGTTTCTCGTAGAACTTTTTCTTATTTAATATACATCTTGGCAAAGGGTGTTGAATCTTTTCTTGACCTATTTAGGTTTCTTGGAAGTTAGTTTGGCCACTTTGTTGGATTCTGCAACTTGTATCCCTGAAGGATCATTCAGTGCCACGGCCATTCATGTCATATCTCATTGTGGGGATGGACTTGTATCCAATGTGGTGTATGCTTTACTTGGTGTTTCAGCAATGTCACGGGTAAATACACAATATCCTTGATTGTTAATGCATGCATGGTTGTCAAAACATGTATCGTTTTGTTAAAAATCGGTATCTAGGATGCACATAAAAAAATATTTTAGTATGAATATATTTTATACCAAATAAATTTTTAAAATAGTTTTTGTTAGATATTAGATAATTATTTTTCCAAAAATAAAAGTGGATACTCTACATAGAAGTTGTGTGAGGGGGCGGATGCTACATAAAATACCAAAGGAAAGGCATAAAAATAACAGCTAAGAGAAAGAGAGAAAAGGGGAAGTGTATGGTTAATGGCTTTACTAACATATGACTACAGATTTGCAGCTAATTATTTCCCTTTGTAGGTTCATAAATGTGCAACGATCTTGCAACAATTGGCAGCAATATGCAGTCTAAGTGAGAGAACTTCCTGGAAGGTTATTTTTTGCTGGAAATCATTGCATGGATGGTTACAGTCAGCGGTCTCTCTCTCTCTCTCTCTCTATATATATATATATATATATATATATTATATTATGTGTGTGTGTGTGTGTGTGTGTGTGTTTTTTACCTGTTAATATGTGTTAATGAGTGTTTGGGAGCTAGGAAATTTCATATTTAATCCATATCAAAGGAGTTAATGTTTGAAGTTTTGTTAGATTAGCCACATTTAAGTAAACTTCTAGACCAAGTGTGAAGGGTAAAAATTAAAAATTAAATAGAAAAAGGGTAAAGGGGTAGCTTAAGTTGGGGACTCAGGCCACCAAACTATTTTCTTTGAACAACTCAATTAGTTTCCTTAATTTATCTCCAAAGTCCAATTTCATATTTCATCATATTTTGGGCACATTTGTCTCTGTTCCTTTATCATGATATGTTGGCTGGGTTGTCTTTTTTAAGAGATAAAGTTCAGACAATGTAGGTTTTCACAAACTCGTCTGAAACAGAACTCAACTCATCTGAAACAGAACTCTTTCTTGCGCTGACACAAGTCCAAGTGGTGCATGGTGACTGTTAGAGCTATGTACTACTACCGTTAACTTGATGTTCCTAATTGGCCCACTTTGTAACAGTCTAAGCTTTTAGGAATAGTGGTAACTCAACATCGTTATTTTCTGGTAATTTCCTTTTTTGGGATCAGAGTATAGTTATGTATATGATCTCGTGTCCTACTAATCTATATTAATCCATTGTTCTACACATGTGAGGCCCAATTCTTTTGGCCCACTAACTAATAGCCTTAGCTTTTAGGAATAGTGGTAACTCAATAGACACCATATTACTTTATGAATAATTTTTCTGTGAGAATGACGGCAGGCAAATATATTTACATATGGGCAGGTTAGACCATAGATCCAATATTTCTTGAAAAACTTTATTGTAGTATCTTGGTTTAAATTTGCGACATTTGGAATCACTAGTGTAAGCCTATGGCTTAAAAGCACTGATAATGTGCCATTTTCCATGAAATCAAACATTCATTAGCTAAATATATTTATTGTCTTGTTT
Organism: Rhamnella rubrinervis; assembly: GCA_007844105.2. Lineage (NCBI taxonomy): Eukaryota > Viridiplantae > Streptophyta > Magnoliopsida > Rosales > Rhamnaceae > Rhamnella > Rhamnella rubrinervis. Next base: position 34,597 of record CM017575.2, read on the forward strand.
CCTTGAAAAATAAATGATTAAGAGAAAAGTCATTTAGTCAGTTGTCATATCTTCTCCACTGAGACCAGTCCTTCCAGTTATACTAGAATCAAGCTTAGCTGACATCTTCTGTTTTCTGATGGCTAAACATTGAAATTAAGCAGAATTAAACTGTTAGTAATGATTGCTAATGTAAATATTTTGAATTTTAATCTCCAATTATGGATTTCTTGCCAGTTAACTTGCCCTAGGGCATACTGTTTCATATTATTGACCATTGTCTTGCTAACATTTCATTTAATGTCTGATTGTCATTTGGGTGTTCACATTTTACATACTTCTGTCAAACCAACATATTAACACACACTCAACACTCCCCAGCTCATGTAGGCTCACACAGTAACTAGACACAAAGTGAGCCTTACACGTGCAGAACAACACGATATATAATATGAAACCAACAATTTCCTTGTACTTATATTCTATTCCTGCTTATGTAAACCATCTCCTTGTACTATTTTCCTATTCCTGATTGTGCAACTAAAAACGATCCACAATATATAATATTGAACCAACAAGTTCCTTGTACTTGTTTTCTATTCCTGCTTATGTAAACCAACAGTTTCCTTGTTCGACTTTTCTATTCCTGCTTAAGCAACCACTTCATTGTACCAGGTGCAAGCTCTTCCAGTTGAATACCTAAAGCAAGGGGAAGCAGAAACCTTAGTGCCAGTTTGGTGTAAGGCCCTTGATGGTGCAGCCTCTGATTATCTTGAAAGCAAGAGTTGTGAAGGATTGCAGAACGATTATGGGCATATGCAAGGAAAAGGGGGAAGAATTCTAAAACGTTTAATCCGTGAATTTGCTGGATAGTCACCGTAATGTTCCAAATTTGACTTGATTGTAGCTCTCAACTGAGTAGTTTATTGTTATCAAAAAGAAAAACAACCCAAGTAGCGTATTCAGCCTGCTTTTTTACGAGAGTAGAGCCTTCTGTGTGTTGATTTCACCATCCATTGCAATTGGAACGATGATTTTTTTTTTCAGGCTCGTTCAATCTTGAGGCCTACATGAGCTAGTTTCCGATATATACATGTTCACTTTTGATATCATGTACAGTAACATGTGCCAATTTTGTCAGAACTACCGGTAGGATAGGAAGGTTACTCTAAATTTTATTTGATTTCTTAAGCTCAAATTTCAATGTGCGGGAGCTGCTAGAAATGAGAATGAAAATGAACTATTAGAGATAATTCAGCAAGTCATATGTACTCATGCTGTGTAACATATGGTAGAGATTACTAGAAATATAAGATTAACATCTTCGGTGTTTTCTTTGGTGTATATATATATTTTTTTGGTGAATATGTTTACTTTGGTATATGTTTATTTGGGATAAAACATTTGAATTATCTGTTTTGGACACAAGTTGATGTTTCAGTTGACCTGTTATTTTATTAAAATTATATCTTATTAAATAATAATTGAAATGATTTGATTCAAAAGTCAAAATGTTTAAAAATTAATATAGTTTTATAGAAAAATATATTATTAAATAAATAAAAATTATATAAGCAGATATGAAAGGATAAACTATGTAAAAAAATAAAAAAAGATAGAGTTAGGACATGTTATTTTAGAGGTTTTAAATATTTTAAAATTATACCTGATAAAGATAAAATGAATATTTTAGGTAGATTTTATAATAATTTAAAAATAATAATTTTTAAATTTATATTATTTTGATAGGTATTTTTTTTAATTATCTCAAAAATAAAGGTGTTGTCAATAGGACAAAAAAATTTCTTTTACGTCTGCCGAAATAAAAATAGCATTTAAGAGAAAAATTAAACAATGGTTGGTTTGTGAACCCTACTCAATTTGCATGTTAATTCAACAGACAAAGCCATTCAACATTGCGATATAGAGGCGTAGAGGAATACTGTTCTCAGCATCGTCCCAGCCGAGGTTGTTGATTTATTTTTTATAAAAAAACCCCGCTCAACATTCTATTGTTTTTTCTTTTCTAAAGTTGTATTGGTGGAAATTAATTTGCTTATTTCATGATTGCATTGCATAGCTTAGGATAAAAAATCAGCCATATATTCGAACAAAAAATTAATAATAGCAAAATAAAAAATTCAAAGCCTAAGTCAGGTGGACCTTCACTCGCCTGTTTGTCTCAACCGTCTATAAAGTCCAGTCTCAGACTCGAGTCTCCTCCGCCTTCAAAATTATTTTCTCTCTCGCGGCCGCACTTGCTCGGACCCTAATTTCAGATATTAAACACTCAAGCCAGTTGGTTAGTTCACCTGCTCGTCTCTTTCACTGGATCATGTATATTTCATTTTCTTGCAATTTGATTCTATTTTTCACTGGTAGAAGTGGACTTATTGCTTTTCTTGAACTGTCTATCTCTCTTTGTTTCTCCGGATTTTGATGATTTTGAATTTTTTTACTGGTTCAATTTGAATAGTTTACATGCTTGAATTTGATCAGATTTTTGCATATTAATTCATGAACTGAAGAGTAAAAGTCTGTCTTATCTTAAGTGTTGGTTCCAATTAGGGCTAGACAATTTGGATCTTTTGGGTGCGACCTGTTGGTTCCAATTTTGGTTAGAATTTGGGACCTGTGCCTTTCACAATTCTCGTATCTCTCTCCTCATACTCTAATTTCAGATATTTGGACGCTCAGCAAGTTAGTTCACTTACTCATTGTCTCTGTCACTCGATTATATATATATATATATATATATTGATTATAATTTTCACTGATTGAAAGCGTACTTCAACGGTATTGAGCTATCTATCCCTCTGGTCTTTTTTGGTTCACTGGATGTTGTTGATTATTAGTTTTTTTATTGGCTCAACTTTTATGCTTGAATTTGATCAGACTTTTTCGTAATAAACTCATGAACTGAAGAAGTAAAAGTCCATGGCTATCAGTTCCATTAGGGCTAGGCAACTAGCACAATTGGATTTGGGTTTTAGGGTGTTTTAGGGGAATTAGATGAGAGAATTGGTACTTGATTGGCGGATAATCCTTCCCATTTTCCTTTGTTTCGTATCCTATCTATCCTTCCTATGTTCTCTTTCCTACCAACACAGTGGTGTCTTTCCAGTTTGCGGTTAGTTTCTATTAAAGTATTTAGATTTTTTTAGTTTGGGAATTTAATTTCACTAATAGGAGTTTTAATTTGGTGATTGTCAGGAATTAGTTAGGTATCTAAGCAAGAGCTTTTATTCCAACTTTTTAAAACTCAGATATTATTTAAAGGTTTGAAAAATTAATTATGTAATTTTACTTGTAATCCAGTTTCTAAACCAAGTAGAGTTACACTAGGAATGTTGTTGAGTCTTGATACTAACTATTTAGTGGGTTGTACTTGCTAAAGTTTTCCATATTGCTGTGTGTCCTGACCTGAATGCAAAAAATGTTAGGATTAAGTAAACAGTATTATACATGTGCAAAGACATCTGTCTAGAAATTATTAATTTATAAAGTTACCCTACCCTAAGTGCCATACTTAAGGAAAACCTGGGTTATGAAGCCTTAAATATGTTATTTATATTTTTCTATTCTATCTGCTAGGGTATCTCTTTAAATCCTTTCTTCATTAGCCTTGTAACTACCAAAATGCTTATAAGACTTTGTTGTATTATAGTAAATATGGGGGAGATCTAGCTGGACTAATTGAAAGCCATCTATGCTGACTTAAAACTACAATTAAGAAACCATATGATTACGAGTTAAGTTTGATGGTGATGGCAATATGTAGATAAGTGAGTGGAATGTATAATGTATTGTATTTTAATTGCTTCCAATTAAAGGCTAAAGGTAGCTTCTGCTTCTGCTTCTTTTTTTTCTCCATTTGTGTGTAGTTGTGCATCTTATTTTAATAAACTATTCCCATGGTTATTTTATGTGCAATGTGATACTAAAAAGATGTTTCGTAAGAAGTAGAAAGAGCTGACGGGTTAACAATAGGTTGGAAGTCCCATTAGTTGGAGTATTAAGAAGATAGGGTATCCTAATTTCTTCCAATTTAGGGCTAAAGGTAGCTTTTGTTGTAGTTGTGCTTCTTATTTCCGTAAACTATTCCTATAGGAAGTTCAACTTCAACTCATAATTTTTGTCAACAAATTGGTATGTATGGAAATTCGTGTTGATCTGGATGATAGGAAAATGATGAGGAACAAGAGTTTGATTTTATCTAATATTATGTTTTATTAGGGTTTGTAGTAATTTAGGATTTGTTCAAGTTTGAGTTGAGATATTATTAGAATTTGAGTTGATTTGGTGTGATATATTGTCCTAGTTGGTTTGGGTTTATGTATTATAAATAGGGATCTGTTTAAACCCTGGACAGATATAGATTTCAATTGATTAATGAATAAAATTTCTCTCTCTGTGTTTTTTCCCCTTCTCTTTGCCCAATTTTGTTTTTTTTTTTTTTCCGTCATATTCGTCAAATTCTCACCTTTACTTCATCTTCTTCACTTTCTTGGTCCTGCTTCAAATAACTTGCCTAGTTATTTTACTTGGTGGACTTTTATCTACAATTGGCAATGTTAGTCATGCATGTGCACACAAGACATTATCACGTAGGGCATTAGATATAAGTTATTGGGTAATTAAATATTATATTAGCTTGACACAGCACTGAACTCCTATCAAGTCATTTTGGTTTCATTTATGACCAGTTTATAGGGATGCTTTATGTGGACATCTTGTATTAGCTCTTTGTATTGTACGCAAAATTGAAAGAAAATATATGCTGGGAATTGCACCCAGATTTCCCCGAGCATCTCTAGGAATTCGGCTGGGTTTACATCTATTTGCCATCCCCTTGTGCTGCTATCTGTTTTGATCCTGGACTGATCCCCATACCCAGGCTAATGGGAGGACGAAGGAATTTGGTTGGGTTTACATCTATTTGGCATCCCCTTGAATTGTTATCTGTTTTGATCTTTGACTGATACCCATACCCAGGCTAATGGGAGGGGCATTCCTTACGCCACCCTACAAAAGAAGTCAGCTTCTCCATCTTCATCCCACCCTTATTTACACATTAAATAGCTCAATGTCAACTTCTAATTACTATTTCAAGTTCTGATTTTACACCCAATTACATTACCTCTACATATTTACTTATTTGTTGGTGAATGGAAGTCTGGTCTTGTATGTAGATTATAGAAGATGGTGTACATGCCTAGTTTGATAAACTGAGTGGGGTAATTATTTGGTTGTGCTTTCTAGGTGCTATTCGGACCAATCAGTGTTTGTAAAACTTACAGAGTTAGGTCTGGTCATTAATTTTTTGTGTGAATGACATTATTGTATCAATTAATGATGCAAATGCTAGTTTGAAGAAGTAAAAACCTGACTGAATGGGGCATTCCAAATTAAAATCTGGAACCACATTGATAGTTCTTGGAATAGAGGTAGCTTATTGGAAGAAAGGTATAGTTCTATCTCAAAAGAACTATCTCCAAGACTTACTATCTGAAATAGACATGTTGTGTTCTAGATCATAATGTACTTCAATGGACCCTAACCTACAACTTTCAAGTTCAAATGCAAAAGATTCTTGCACAAAAGGAGATTTATAAGTTTAATAGGTGAACTCGTGTAGTGTGAGTAGAAGACTAAACCAGATATTACCTTTGCCATTAGAATTATGTCAGTTCTTGTAGAATCCCAAGCTATTACACCAGGATGCAATTTATTGGACCCTTAAGTATCTTAGAAGGTATAATTGCAATGAGTATTTTTGCATAAGAAAGACTTGGAATTTGAATATTGTTAGCTACGGATGCTGATTACACTGGATCCAAGTCAGACAGGAGATTTATGAATGACATGTTGTACATTTGTAGGAGGAAATATAGTCACCTGGAGAAGTTAGAGACATTTTTGTATTTATATCTAGTGCAGAACATCGTGTATGAACCACACAACCTGTGCATTCATGTGGATAAAGAATCTGCTAACAGAACTGGGAGTTAAACTTAGGAAATCTTTGGTTATTTTCTAGGAAGTCGTTCAGAATTTATATCCTCCTTTCTCTATGTATTATCTTTCCATTTCAATAAAATTTTCTATCGAAAAAAAATATATATGTATAAAAGAATTCTGTGTAACCAGGCTGCTTCTATGTTGCTTGCAAGCATACTAAGCATATTGAATATTCCACCTGAGAATCCAATCAAGTGGTATATTGACCAAAGATAGTTATAAAATTATATGTTTGCTAGGCATGGAAAACATCTATGATTCATCTTGAGGGGGAGTGTAGATTATGAGGATACTTCATTTATTATTATTATATTTTGGTGGATATGAGGATACTTCTTGAACTTTTAATTTATATTAATGAAAAATTGTCATTAAGCGTGATCTGCTTGCTGCCTATTTTCCTATCCCTTTCTAACAAGGCCCATGGATCTTATCTGCATCTTGGACTTTTAGTGTTCTGCAGTTGTTTTAAGTTGGGTTTACTTGTTGAACCATAGATCCGAAGTCCTTTTGTGCTTTGAAACCACAAATTTTGAACCTTCCAGTAATATTGCACACAGTATTATGATGTCTATGTAAACTTGTAGATTAGTTCCTTTATAACATGAAATGAGACCAGTGTTGATTTAATTGTTCATTGATGGTCTTTGTTATTCCTTTCCAGGATACTGCTGCCATTTCTTTACATAAAATAAAATCTAATTAGTCTATTATATTTTTCTGTTAGAGTGCCTTTTTTCCTAACTTTCAAATATATTCTTCATATGATATGTTGGTAGACGGGGATATTGCTGTTTCAGTGTCTGTGTTCTACCATAAGTCACAATGGCAGATGGTCATGAATCAGATAAGAATATTGAGATATGGAAGATCAAGAAGTTGATCAAGGCATTGGAATCTGCAAGGGGTAATGGTACCAGCATGATATCTCTTATAATGCCTCCCCGTGATCAAATATCTCGGGTCACTAAGATGCTGGGTGATGAATTTGGAACGGCTTCCAACATCAAAAGCAGGGTCAACCGTCAGTCAGTGTTGGGTGCCATTACTTCAGCGCAGCAGAGGCTGAAGCTATATAGTAAGGTGCCTCCTAATGGCCTGGTGCTTTATACTGGAACAATTGTTACTGAAGATGGGAAAGAAAAGAAGGTAACAATTGACTTTGAGCCTTTCAAGCCCATAAATGCCTCTCTGTATCTCTGTGACAACAAGTTTCACACAGAAGCTCTAAATGAACTATTAGAATCTGATGACAAGTTTGGTTTTATTGTAATGGACGGGAATGGTACCTTGTTTGGTACATTAAGTGGAAACACACGAGAAGTGCTACATAAGTTCACAGTTGATCTACCCAAGAAGCATGGAAGGGGAGGCCAGTCAGCATTGCGTTTTGCTCGTCTTCGGATGGAAAAACGGCACAACTATGTAAGGAAGACTGCAGAACTTGCCACACAATTCTTCATCAATCCTGCCACCAGTCAGCCTAATGTTGCCGGTTTAATACTTGCTGGTTCAGCAGACTTCAAGACTGAGTTGAGCCAGTCAGATATGTTTGATCCTCGCTTACAAGCAAAAATATTGAATGTTGTTGATGTTTCTTATGGTGGGGAAAATGGTTTCAATCAGGCCATTGAGCTGTCTGCTGAGATTCTATCTAATGTTAAGTTCATTCAGGAGAAACGCTTGATTGGTAAATATTTTGAGGAGATCAGCCAGGATACTGGAAAATATGTCTTTGGTGTAGATGATACGTTGAAGGCTCTGGAAATGGGTGCTGTAGAAACTCTAATTGTGTGGGAAAATCTGGACATCAATAGATATGTTCTGAAAAACAGTGCTTCAGGTGAGATTGTCATAAAGCATCTGAACAAAGAGCAGGAAGCTGATAATAGCAATTTCCGTGATGCAGCTACCTCTGCAGAGTTGGAAGTTCAGGAGAAGATGCCGTTACTTGAATGGTTTGCCAATGAATACAAAAAGTTTGGCTGCACACTTGAATTTGTTACTAACAAATCCCAAGAGGGATCACAATTTTGCAGGGGATTTGGTGGGATTGGGGGTATCCTTCGTTACCAGCTTGACATAAGATCGTTTGATGAGCTATCTGATGACGGAGAAGTATATGGGGATTCTGATTAATAATCGATGAACTTTTGCCCAATGCTTGTGGAGGCAGTGAAGATCTCAATGCTTCATGCTCGTCGTGTTTAGCTATTCATCATTTGCCAATTGGATATGCATTTGGTACCTGTCAGTTTCTTTTTTATTTTCTTTTTTTTAAAAAAAAAAATTCCATTCAGCTTTATGTATGAGATCTTTTGCAATGTAATGGAAGAGTACGGTGATTCATCAATGAGTTTGGGCAGAAGACAGATTCATTTTCGGAAGTTGAAACTACCCATTGGTGTTTGTAATTCTTATTTGATCTTTGCAAGTGTTTCCTTTTGATACTTTCTGCTTATTCAAATAGGTCGATGTGTAACACATTCATATTTTGATCAACTTCGGCCAAAATTAGAATTAAGCCCCAACGGGCCGAACCAAGTAGTGACAACACAAATCACCACTAAAATCCAAAATTTAACTACCTACAGCATTTCATAGGTAAAACTTAAATAAAACATATGCGCATAACTTGGCAAACAATGCATGTCACCACTTTTTACTCATTGTTTTCTAACAATCAATATTTATTCAACAGGTCTAGGCTTATTGGAGTCGAACTAGAGTCTCAACAATAATTTGCGAGGGTTCCGATGCTGCCGACTCACGTTGAAAATAATCCTTGATCCTTTTATTCCATGTGAAATCAATTTCAGTGTGGCAATGCCAAACATCTTTTGAGGCTTTGCTGCGTAGAGATGGTCCTGCATGTTAAATTCTGAAAGTGAGTATTTTGATTATAATATAACTCCATTTATCTGCACATCTTGATTACTACTAAACAATTTGCTCAACTGAATATTTGGTTTTCCAGAAAAGATTAAAATCCTTTAAATTCAGGATGAATGCGCATAGACCCATCAGCCTAAAAAGTTGAATTTGTATGAGACAATGTCTTCAATCAAGGGACCTAAATGTTTGCATGTTTCTTCCTTGAGTTGAAAAACATCCTAAAATACGTCAGAAGGCCACTCCTTGAACAACCATTTCATTGAAAAAAGGTAGCCTAAATAGAAATTACAATGTCGATGATGATATTTCTTAGGGGCTACACTGAAAGAAGCAAGTTTATTGTCTTAATAGACAAGTAGGAATCACTTGCTACCTACCATATATAGCAATACAGTTCTACCTAACAAAGTCAAGTGGTTTTACTAAATAAATCAGCTTTCACCATCTAAGTCTAATGAAACTACATTCACTTCACCTTCCTCTCTAAAAAGGAATTAAGAGTAGAAAATTGGTAGAAATTCTGAATCTATTTGAGCAGACTCTTGTTGCATTGAAGTAAAAAAGAAAGGTGGAAAAGCAGCAGCAAAATGGAAGAGATAATAAAAAGTATTAGTCAGGAGTTTCTGCTAGGTTGTTTGTGTTGTTAAAGTTGTACAAATTTAGTTTCTTTGTATGAAAAGTTGCTTAAAAGATATTATAATATTTGTGCAATTTAATTATAAGCGGTTATGTGAAACCAGAAAATTATGAGTGCATTAAATCACCCCGTCACCCATTATAATTTGGAACAAAGTTCCCAGGAGAACAGAACTCTATACTGTATGTGTGTGTGTATTTATATATATATATATATATATATATACACAACGTTGTAGTTTTATTAGTTTACCTTCCCGGCTACAAATGTGTTTAGCAATCAGCAAGTGCAATAAGCTGATCAACAACATTTGGATCTGAAAGTGTGCTAGTGTCACCAAGCTCATCTAACTGACGGGAAGCAATTTTTCTCAGAATCCTCCTCATTATCTTCCCACTCCTTGTCTTGGGAAGGCCAGGTGCCCAATGGATTTTGTCAGGAGCTGCAAATGCTCCGATCTGAAATATGAAAGAGAAAACACAAGTAAAGAGTTATTTGTATGTATCAATCTAATGAATATATGTAAACTCTTTAAAAAAAAGAAAACAGACATAAATAAATAAACAAAAAATAATTGTATATATAATATAGGCTGAAAACCTATCTCCACTGATTGGACTATCAAGAACAAGCTCAGGTTCAGGCTTCATCATAAAGCTGGAAAGCTGAGCCCAGCTTAATCACCTAACATCTTATTCTGCTTAGCTTTTACCTTTATTTCTCTTCCCAACTGCTTATTCCTTATACCAAAGACCCTCTAAACCCTCACTGCTTGCTCCGGGCACTTTACATTTTATTAAGAAGAAAGATGATATACAATTGTGGAACTTATCTTGAATTTTAAATGTTTAATGCACTTGTCCATTTATCCGTATGTAGAAACTCGCATAATCAGTGGAGCATATTGGTTGTAATTGTTGACAGATTCTAAAAAACTTCCTAGAAAGTCAGCATATATGCCTTCCGTCTACCATCATCCCTGCCAGAAGCTAGCTTGCTTTTCATCAAATAATCCTCTAGTAGTTTTATATTGTCAAACGGATAAACAGCTTGGCAGAATTTACCAAAAAGTTCATCCAATTTGAACCTTGTACTTGTTAATATAGTAACTCAAGATCATCTTTGGTCCAACTTGACTTCTAAAGCAAAAGTTTACAATACTCATTGAGAAGATTGAATTGGTTAGACTTTTATCCCATTATATTTGTATGGCATAGTAATATCAAAGGTCATCTATGAAGCCTCAAAACCTGGTCAACTAAAATTATGCAAATTGTCATGGATAATACCTGATTTCTGACTGTTAGCATGAGGCTTTTCCGGAGTTCTTCACTGTATGGGACACCCTGCACAAGAGTAACAAATGCATATATACCCTGTCCTTTAACCTACAAGAAAGTATGTTTATTGTTAACTCATGGGCTAGAAGCATCCGCATCTCTCCCTCTCTCTCTAAAAAGAAGATAAAACTAAATAATAGGAGTGGACAAATATACCTCATGCTCCACACCAACCACGGCAGCTTCTGCACACTGAGGATGTGAAACTAGAGCAGATTCCACTTCAGCTGTACCAATACGATGTCCACTAAACATAATGTGAAAAACATTAGCATCAATGAACCACATTAACATCAATGAACTACACTTGCAAAACAACAAAATGCTATTTCTGGTAGAGATAACGCAAAAAGGTGAGAGGAGAAGGACAAAAGTAGCCAAGCATATAATTTACATGTCATTGATGCTATGAGTATATTATTTACTTCACTTTTCAAAACATGAAATAAAAAGGGTAAAAGCTTACGAAACATTAGTACCTAACATTGATAACATCGTCAACTCTTCCTGTAAGCCAGTGGTATCCATCCTTGTCCCTAGAACAACATTTTATGAGGCTTAGCATGTCTACCATCCAATATTGAAAGAAGCCAAAAGGAGTAAACTGAGAGACCCTAATAAGGGTTTGGATTAGACTTAAGTCGAAGACAGCATATGAAGAATTTAAATGCAGTAAACCTTGGCATCTAGACAAAACACAACTGTGGTACTTTTAGTTACCTGCTACAGCCATCACCACTGAAATAATAGCCAGTGAATGGCTTAAAATAAGTGGTTTCATATCTTTCATGGTCACCATAAAGAGTGCGAAATGCTCCAGGCCATGAGCTTTTTACACACAGATAACCACTGCATTCCCCTTCAATCTCAACACCCTTCTCATCTACTATAACAGGCTGTACTCATTCACAAAATAGGCAATGATGAAACACAATATAATGGTTTTTGCAGGGAAAAGAACCTTCGTTAGATGATAAAATCCATTAAAAACCACAAGATACCTGAACTCCAAAGAAAGGAAATGTGGCAGAACCAGGCTTCTGAGGCCAGGCACCTGGTAATGGAGTAATCTGCCACGGAATAAGGTAAAGAATTATTATTTTAAGTTAAATCACAGAGTGATGGAACTACAAATAATACACACATACATATACATACATTTAACTGGAAAATTTCTTAAACTAATCAACATTTTTATAAAACATGCGTGCACCAGAAAGATAAGCTAATATACCATAAAGCCACCAGTTTCAGTTTGCCACCAAGTGTCAGAAATGGGACACCTCGACTCTCCAACTATGTTGAAAAACCACCTGGACATATAGGAGGGTTAAAACCCCCTTTTTTTTATTAAAAAAAGATAAAAAAAAATTTAGAACTATGTTGAGATATTAAATTAAAGATAAGAACCTCCAAGCACTTGGATTAATAGGCTCGCCCACACTTCCAAGCACCCGTAAAGATTTCCGTGTGTAACGAGTAACATACTGCATATAACAATTGATCGATAAACTTCATAATATCTATACATGACTCTACACATACAAATTAAGTGAGAATAAACAAAACAGTGAACGGAATTTTATCAAACAATTTTACACAAAAGGAACAGGCATTGATGAGCTACAAACTTTAATCTACAATAAAATGCATTGAAATTATTTAATTTGATGATATGCATGCAAAGCCAAAGATATATCTTGCCTCATCACCATCACGCATGAGAGACCGCACCAATGTGGGGGCAGTATAAAATATAGTAACCTTGTATTTGTCAACAATGTCCCAACAGCGTCCAGGATTAGGATAATTCGGAGCCTGCAAGACACATGGATATGTTACTATGAAATGATGAAGTTAATAATCCAAGTAGATATTAGATTGTATCTATGCATATAGTGGACAGCCCTAATTTACTACCCATAATTGACAATGCTGACTTGATAAATAGATTCTGGTAGTTGAATGGTGATGTAAAATATAGCCTTTGAACTCATTTCAACACAATTACAAACATCCAGAAGCAATGTTGAGAAGAAGTACTATAAAATCCTGCTGTAGAAGGGTTATACTTGTGATAATATGGTTCCACATAAACATTCGCCTTTTCTGTTTAACAAGTACGGAGGAGAATAATTCCATTACCAATGCATCTATATTGCATCCCATGCACAATGCCGGTTGGACTGGAAAACTCTTACCCATGAAGTCCTCCAGGAATTGCTGATATTTGATATTCCAGAAATAATGAAGAATTTATTTCGCAAAATAGTACAATTGCATGATGAAGAATTTATTTCACAAAATAGTACAATTGCATGCCTCCCAAAATTAAATACAAACCATGGAAATAATATAAGTTTCTTTAAAGAAATCAACAATTGAAAACATTAAAATGCTTATCTATTAATCTTTTCTTTTTAAGCAATGTAAGTATCTAAACCACACCTTCCGACTTAGCTTTCAAGTTTCCATTTGATACACTAAATTTTATTTTATCTATTCTTCGCTCTCAAAATGCCAAAATTGGTTTAATTGGCTGATCTACGTGCACATTACATATATCATTCTTTTCTTGTTATTTCATATGAAACATGAATTAGTAATCTAACTTTGCAAGAACTCAATCCATTACCCCTTCATAAATGATGACACTTGCTCCATTGAGCAAGGGTCCATAAGTGACATAGCTGTGCCCAGTGATCCAGCCACAGTCTGCTGTACACCTAAAAGATAAAGAAAGACAAAAAGGTTACAGATATTGAGCCGCAACAGACATACAAAAGTTGGCTACTTCTGATTGTTGAATTTTTTTGGAAAAAAATGATAAGTTGGCTACTACGAATACCAGTACACGTCAGATGGTTTGTAGTCAAATGCATATTTGAATGTTGTTGCTGTGTACACCATATATCCTCCAGTTGTATGGAGAACACCCTTCAGAAACTTAATATCAGAATGTGCCAAATGGGGAAGAAAGCAACTCCCTAATAAAACCATGGAACACCATACCTTTGGCTTTCCAGTGCTCCCACTGGTATACAGCAGAAACAGTGGATCCTCTGCATCAACCCACTCCACGGCACAATTGGTTGGATATTTAGGAATCACATCCTGGAAGATGGTCAGAGTAAGCCATCAATAAACTGTACAACAATTGCACTGATTTTAAAGTCATAAAGAACTGATTAAAACATGTGCACCTACAAAATATTACACTAACTCACCTAATAAACCACATATCCCCGTGGTGTTTTATTTTTCTTTTCATTTAAGTGGAAATTTGCTATTTAGGAAAAACTAATTTCTCAACTAATATATGCAACATATGCATAATAAATATAGCATTGTTCCAAAATCAATAAATAAAAGGAGGTGAAGAACACATAAATAAGACATATCCACACACACACACACACACACACACATACAAAAATGTAAAAGGAGGTGTTGTATACTAACCTGCCACCATATATCTCTTCCTTCTTTCCATTTAGTATTCTCTCTCGTCATTGCTGACTGGTTTTCGTAGGTAAGACATGCCTCTGCCCAGAAAAGGAATGTTTATGCTTTGGGGAGGAAAAAGAAAGATCCCTAAACTTTAAGAGAAATATGGAAAAGGTTGATTAAACATTTATGATTTATTATGCAATAGGGAGATTAACTCCTGCAAGTATTGCAAGTTTGAGATCAAACTATTCTGAGCCTGTGCCTGACCTAGCAGGTTAATGTCCAACACAACATAATCTCCAGCTCGGTTTAGGTCAGCCTGCATTGTAATGATATAACCTTTTGGCACATGTCACTTCATAATTATCTTGATTTCAACAATAAAGATGTAAGGTATCACTAAATTGAAGAATAATCGGTGGACTCAAAGCATTAACAATTAAAGGGGGGTAAACAGGTAAGGTGAGTTTGGCAAGGGATTGACTAAACAAAACTTTCTGTCTTCAATCCAACTTCGAAATATGCCAATGGATCTAAGAGATCATGTTAATCGTGATAAAATCCCACCTACAGAAAACCCACTTTGGGCTGATTCAACAAGAGCTGCATCAACTATATCTTTGAGATTGATAACTTTAGAACCCCTTTTAACAGCATTGCAAGTGATCACAACTTTTGGCTTGCAATCTATAATTCTTTGGGCAAGAGATTCTGCAGAAAATCCAGCAAATACAACCTGAACGAAAGGAAAAGGACAAATGTAAAAGATAAAAAAATGTGGATACTGAAAAGGAAAAAGGAAAAATTTAATTAATAATGTCATGCAGTACCGAGTGAACGGCAGCAATACGAGCACATGCGAGCATCGTAATTGGAAGTTCCATTAGCATGGGCAGGTAAACCACAACAGCGTCGCCCTTTCCAACACCTATATCTTTCAAATAGTTGGCAAGCTGAAGACAGGACAGGTGCCAAAATGAGGATAATATCGATTCAACAATGAAGCAAATGCCAGACTGAAGAAGCAAATGTAGTTTTTGAGGGTATGTGTGTGTGGAGAGAGATAGAGAGGGTGTTGACCTGGCACACGCTGTGGAGAAGCTGAGTGTAGGTTAGAGTGGCATCAAAACCAGGCTCATTGCCTTCCCAGTAAAGGGCAACATTGTTGCCAAGTCCAGCTTCGACATTTCTATCCAAGCAATTGTATGAAATGTTGGTGATACCGCCCTTGAACCACTGGGCAAAATGAATGGAAAAGGCAGATGATTAATGGAGCAAAGAGATGTGGCAAAGCAAAACAAAAGAGAAGAGAAACCCATAAAGAGAGAACCTCACCTCAATCTTGATTGGGCCTTTGCTGACATCGAGATTTTCAAAGTAAACTTGATCGCCCCATTTCTGTCTCCAATGGAACTGGGAAGCAATATCCGACCAAAATCCAGCAGGATCCTCGATGGACCTTTTGTACATCTCCAGGTACTGAAGACGGACAGATTGATATGGAGAAGCAAGATTCAATATAAAGAAAAAAAGAAGCTTTGTTCTATTATTACGCTGCTAATATGGTATTGCAATGCATAATCACATATGCTTATGCTTATACTATGCTGTAGAGTTGTGAGATCAGAAACCTTGTCAGTAGATGGAACGTGAGCCTGGCTGGAGAAATCATGGCTGGGAAAGATGAGATCGTTCTCTTCAGTAGCGAGAGCGTCTCCCAAAATGACGGCGTTCAAATGGCTGATATTACAGGCGCCAGATGGCATTGTGGCCATGGATTCCACATGACGCAGGTGATTTTCCGTCCTCATCTTCTTATTATCCGTCGCCATCACCACGCTCTTCTTGTTCCTGTTCCTGAAACAGAGGCTCCCAGCAGTAGGGCTTGTGGTGGTGTTGTTATTGCAGGGATTTGAAAGAGAGCCGCTAACAATCTTATTATTATTATTATTTGCAGCGTTGGAGACGGAGGAGCGCAAAGCGTTTGGAGGGGGTACTCCGTGAACTAATGTATAAGTCTCAGGTCTCGGGACCATCACCATCCTCTCTCTCGCTCTTTAGTTATATAATTGGCTTTGACTTCCCAATTAGCAAAGATCATTAATTTTTTTCTTTTTTCTTTTTTCTTTTTTCTTTTAAATTGAACTTTTTTTTAAAAGAAAGACTGTAGTAGATAGACACTATCACAGATCCTAGGCATGATCTCCTCTTCCCTCTCTCTTCTCTCCTCCTCTGTAATAGGAAATTTGCCAAGATTATTTCTTATTTTATTCACATAATTTCAACTCTCTGGTGATTTTGTCAGGAGCCCTGATCGTGAGACTGAGGCTGGCTTTGGCTTGGACTGTTTGGTAGGAACGCGAGGCGCCACTCTTGACTCGGCCAACGCTGCTGTTGACAGAAACGTGAAAGACTCAAACTTTTTTTTTTTTTTCACATTTTTATGCGCATCAATTTCAATATCTAATATAAATATTAATCGAATCGAATCAAATAAAATAAAATAATTGAATTGGGATAAGATTCAAAAGTTTCAAGCCCTGCTGCTTCTCCAGCGTCATACCTACCCTCGCGGCTTCTCCAGCCCGCCGGCCCAGAGCTTTCACAAGACAAAACTCAGAAACAGAGAGCTGGTTTTCATTCCTTCACCTTTTAAAACCAGAATGAATAAAATAAACCAAAAAGGCAAAGTCAGACTTTGATTTTAAACCAAACGATAACGCTGATTTTTCAAATCCAGATAAAAATGAAAGAAAGACATAAAATAAAGTACGAAGATAACGTAAACAAGACACCAAGTCAAAAACACAGAGCGTAGGGATGAGTGGCCCTCACTCAGCTGTTTTCGTGCATACAAATATTGATTTTATGGAATTTACGGTTCAGATTGATACATAGGGTAACAGCTCAAGCTTTGATGTTCTTTGTTGCAACTATCCAACTCCAGCTCTAAAACTGGTATGCTGTCTTTGCCCGTTTTGATTTAGTTGCCGTAAGCATTTTCAATCCTCACGCCAACAGTTTGTCCATTCCCTATTTCCCACCTCATTTTAGCTATCCTCTGCAGGATGCTAAAAGAATTCTTGCACTTTAATAAGAATATTATTTGAATATTAAAAAATAATAATATCATTTTTATGATATAAAAAAAATATTGCTATTTTAAAAATGCATGTAAAATGAGATTTATTTTTTAGTTCGTCTTTCAAAATATTTGAATTTATTTTTGAAACAAATATATATAATTAATTTTAACTGTTATTTTTTTAGCATAATTTATTACAGTATTTGCATATAATTTAATCTGATATTTTAAATTAATATTGAAAATAATATATAATGTTAAAATTTAAAAACAACTATATTACTATAATATTTGGTGCTGTCGTATTACTTTTTTTCTTTTGTCCTTTTTAAAACAAGCCCACGTTACTTATGGCTAGTAATTACTTATTGCTATAAATAAAGTTTAGTTTCACAACTTTGTTTACCAATTTATAATTAACATGGTAATATATTATTTTTCAAAAATTTTATATCCAAAATCAATCTCACTTGTGATGAGTATTATGTAATAATATACCCTTCACATCCATATTTTATACGCCGTCAGTTAATAATAATAGGATCAAGTCATGCTTCTCCCACGTCAATTATAAATTGGTAAACAAAATTGTCTGACGATGAACCCAAATATTTAATTCATCAAAAAAAAAAAAAAACAAACATTTAAATTCATCAAAAAAAAACCCAAACATTTAAGCTCAAACAAAATAAAAATTCTAATACATCTACCTCCGTTACTTATATTCCATTAGCTTAGGAAGAAAAGAGAAAAAATAAAAATAAAGGAAAATTCCATAAAAATTTACGGTGCAAACAAATTGAACAAGTAGAACTCATAGAAAGCATGATAAGCACATCACTGAAGTAAAATTCAAACCTAGGGTTCAATAATTTATGCATGAGGAGCACTGTGGGAAGGAGGGGTTTGGCTTGTACAACGTGAAGAAAAATGAGGGTCGGAGATGAAACAAAGCCACTGTTTGGACATCGATTTAAATCTAATTAGAGATCAGACTGGAAGCTATTGAATCAGAGCTCTTGCTTCTTGCTCTTTACATAACCCAAAAACTAAAGATCTCAGAGTTTCAATAACAAAAACAACACAAAATTTCAGAAATTACAAAAAAAAAAAAAAAAGTAATAATTTTTTGCTGGATGGAATCCTTCGCAACCCGTCAACCACCTCGTCAGATGTTGAGCTACGGTGTTACAGCAAGCAACAATGACCGGCATGGAGAGAGAGATCGAAAAGAAAGGGAAGGAAAAAGAAATGAAAAAAAAAATTATGAAAGTTAAAAATTAAAATGGAGGTGTTGGTTGCAGGAGAGAGAGAGAGAGAAAAAAAAGGAAAATAATACAAAAAAATCAAAATTTCTTTTAAAATTATGTATTTAATCTTATAAGTTCTAAAATGTTTATTTATTTTAAATTAAAACAACTTATTTGTTTTTCAATGGTTAAATTAGATGTTATTATCACTTTATCTCTTTGACATTTAACTTAATTTTAAATTATTTGAATAGTTTTTAAAATTTCCTTTTTATTTTTAACAATCAATTAATTTTAATAGTTAATATTTTAAAAAATTTCTCCTTTTTATATGAATATTAAAATTATTTTTTTATCCTCATTTAAAATTAAAAATATAATAAAAATAAATAATTTTTTCGATTTACAATCTAATATGATACAATATAATATTAATTTATTCAAATTTAAATTAAATTATTTTAATTCAGATATTAATTACCAATACCGTTTAATATTGTATAATATTGCACATCAAGGAGTAGATTAAAAAGATATAATATAATTTTAAAAAATTACATAAATTGGCTGAAATTTGATTTGTACGATGATAATCCTAATTTAAGCTGTGTAAAACTTTTTTAAATTTATAGGTTAAGTAAAAATTTACCGAAAGCTCAGGGTTGTATGATAATAGAGCTTATGCCATAAATGTCAATTATTAATTTATTTACTCGCACAAACAGAAGAAGAGAAATAAAAAACGAATGGGGCGAAAACTCCGAACGGCCGGCGGCGGTGGGGTTTTATTGGCTGTTTTTTCTGCTACAGCCTAGTGCCCTACTGGAAGTGAAGTGGGAGGCTGGGACTGGAATTTCAGCCACTGGAAGTGCCGTTTAGACGTAAGTTCTTGTTTAACCAGAAAAAGCGGTCGAGGTGGAGGTGTTTAGAAAACATGGGGGCGAGCAGCGATCCCAATCAGGACGGGTCGGACGAACAGCAGAAGCGATCTGAGATCTACACGTACGAGGCTCCGTGGCATATCTACGCCATGAACTGGAGCGTCCGTCGTGACAAGAAGTATCGCCTCGCCATTGCCAGCCTCCTCGAGCAGTACCCCAACCGCGTCGAGATTGTCCAGCTCGACGACTCCAACGGCGAGATTCGCTCGGATCCCAACCTCTCCTTTGAGCACCCCTATCCCCCCACCAAAACCATCTTCATCCCCGACAAGGAATGTCAGAAGCCCGACCTCCTCGCCACTTCCAGCGACTTCCTCCGCGTTTGGCGCATCTCCGACGACTCTGAATCTCCTCGTGCTGTCGAGCTCAAGAGCCTCCTCAACGGCAACAAGAACAGCGAGTTCTGCGGTCCGCTTACCTCCTTCGACTGGAACGAAGCCGAACCCAAGCGCATCGGCACCTCCAGCATCGACACCACCTGCACCATCTGGGACATCGAGAGGGAGGCCGTCGATACCCAGCTCATCGCCCACGACAAGGAGGTCTATGATATCGCCTGGGGCGGTGTCGGCGTCTTCGCTTCAGTCTCCGCCGACGGTTCTGTCAGGGTCTTCGACCTTCGCGACAAGGAGCACTCCACCATCATCTACGAGAGTTCCGAGCCTGACACTCCTTTGGTCCGCCTGGGTTGGAACAAGCAGGACCCCAGGTACATGGCCACCATCATTATGGATAGCGCCAAGGTTGTTGTCCTCGACATCCGCTTCCCCACCCTACCCGTTGTCGAGTTGCAGAGGCACCAGGCAAGCGTCAACGCTATTGCCTGGGCCCCCCACAGCTCTTGCCACATTTGCACCGCGGGGGACGATTCCCAGGCCCTCATTTGGGATCTCTCTTCCATGGGTCAGCCTGTTGAAGGTGGCCTCGATCCCATCCTTGCCTACACCGCCGGGGCTGAGATAGAGCAGCTGCAGTGGTCCTCTTCCCAGTCCGATTGGGTTGCCATTGCCTTTTCCACCAAGCTCCAGATACTGAGGGTATGAGGATTCATGTAGTCCTGCTTTTTATTTTGTATTTTATTTTTCCTTCTCATCTCCCTTGGTGACTGATATGATGATAGCAAACCCTCCTTGATAACTAATGCGTACTGGCTGAGGCAATTGGATCAATCTATCTATGCATTTCATGCAAACCAGCCTATGCTGGATTCGCCTCTTACCCTAATTCAATTACTACTACTAACCTTTTTCATCTTTTCAATTTCTTGCCAAGTTCTCTCTGCTGTACTTTCTGATGGTCTTTTACATATAACTGTTTGGTTATTATAATTATTTTTTGGTTGATTGGAGGGCATAAAATCCAAAAAAAAAAAAAAAAACCTACACTGTTTGCTTATTGTTTGCTTCATTATATAAAACACTCAAACTAGCTCTTGATGGTTCAAACTAGCTCTTGATGGCTTAACTGGTAGATAGTTGTACTATGGTCAATTATCCCCTTAAACGGCATAGAAATTGATGAGTTGATCGTTTTGGAATTTAGGCAAGCATGATAAGTGGGCGAGTTTCTTGTATGTTTAGAATATGTTGAAAGCTTCATTGGTATTTCAATATACGAAATGCTATCATCTATATCTGAAGGGTTTTATCATGTTTCTATATTATGATTTAACTGAAGGTAAATTGTAGGATGAACAAAGTTCTCCCCAAGCTACTCCCTAACAGACTGTTTAAGGAAGAGGCAAGCGTATTAAGTGAGTGAATTTCTTGTTTGTATGGAATGTGTGCAAAGTTAATGGGAAATTTACTGACTGAACTGCTATAATCTGCATCTGAGTGGGTTCATTTTATGTTCTTGGTTTCATTGGTTGATGACACCAAGCAATTAAAGAGCATCTTAACTTTTAGACCTGCCATGTAACATCTTGAGAGCGGAATGAGTTTGGCTATGAGGCTATTGATGTGGATGAGTGTCTAAAGTTTTTATGGCAGATAGCTAATGTGTTGGGAAATTTTGTAGCACTAGTATTTTGAAATAGTTACTTCATGGAATCAACTCTTCAACCATTAAGATACATGGCAGCCTTATATTCTTGAATTTTCCTCTATCTTTACCTAGTGAAATGGAAACAGAGAGAGAAGAAAAAAGATCAGAGTAAATAGAGTAAGAAGCAGAGGGGAAAAAAGGGAAAAAGGAAAAAATGAAAAACACTGGAAAAGAATAAAAAAGAAACTAATAATCTGAAAAGGATGAAAATAAGAGAAATGGGAGAAAGAAAAAGAAGAGGTAATAAACGACAAATAACATACTGGAAATCGAAGGAGAAACTATTGGAAATTAGAAGAGAACTGCTAGAACATCTAATAGAAGCTGCTGAAAATTGATGGAGAACGAGTGGTTGGTGAAGAACCTGTCTATGGTTGTTGGTGATGTGTAATGTCTTAAAATAGTTGTCGGGCATGGATTTTGTTATTTTTGTTATTAGTATTAGTGTTTAACTATGGTGAGAAGAAGAGTGTGATAAAAAAAAATGAGGCAGGCATATGGCTCACCTGGTGGGGCTCCGCAGTTATAAATGAGTTTGAGGCATACACCTCATAGTGTAAAGCATACATTGTTACTTTGCATCGCTTTCTCCCATAGAACAATCTTTAGAAACACTGAATAGGATCATTGATGAGAGAACTAATTATAATTTCTTAATTTATTTCTTAGTGATTGTTACCACCAAGTGTTAGTTTTATGTTTTTTAATATTTGGAAAATGCTGCCTTGCTTCTTGTGTGTCAAGTTTTCGGGGCCAAGGGAAAATTAGGAATCTCAGATTCGGTGCCATCGGCTATTTCAGCTGTCTATAGGTCTTAACTTAGGTGTACTTGTGTGAATGGATCTTTTCTTAAGGTCTCGTTTGATGTTTGTAGCTTTTGGTACTTTAGAAGTTGCAGATGCCTATAGGTAATGAATGTGATGCTTTCAGAGCGCTAATCTTTGTGGCACATAAAACCTACATCGCTTTAATCTGGTAACCTTAGCAGCACTACTGTTGAAATCATAACCCCCTGAAGTAAAATCTTGCAAAGGTCAACGCTTTACTATTTCAGCAGAAAACAATTCGTATATAGAAAGTTCTTAGAGCATACTATAATAGAAAAAAATGGTGGGAATTTTCTATCTCCATTCTTAGCGCACACTATAGTAGACAAAATTGTGGGCATTTTTTTTTATCTCCAAGCATTCATCTATATCACTACCAGAAAATATTTAACAGCATTGCTTCTTTGTGGTTGCTGATGGTTTTATTTCTTTTAGATGAATTGTTTCTTTTTATCAGTTGTGACTAATAAGATTGAGAAGTTAAGATGGAAGTTCATTCCCAACAGATGTTGTGTTTCAACTCTCACATTACAAAACAAGCTATTAGTATGACGTGCGTTACAGCATGAAATCACTAAAAGGTAGGAAGTAATCATAAGTTAGAATTAGAAGTTAATTTGATTTTGCTTTGCCTTAATTGCTCGGTTGGTGGGTCTCTATCACTTTACCTACCCTGTCAACTTAGGCATTCTTGCCAAACAATGTCTTGAATACAACTGTATAATCTTTTCTTTTTTATTATATCATGTCATTTCAATGGAGTTCTTGAATGACTGAGGAATTCTAATTTTTTGTTATTTTTAATCAAGTGAGAAAATATGAAAATTGTTCTTGTTGAGATGCTACTTAACAATATGCACCCTTTTTATGCATTGTAGTTTCATTGACAATTGAAGTGCTTATTGAAACGCTTAATTGTAGCACAAAGAATTCTAATAATACAGCATGTAGAAGGAAAAATAAAGGAGAAAGTCTGGTGTTGTATCATAAACTTGTTAATTGCTGCAAGTCAAGGTGAAAATTTCAAAGTTCAATTTTATTGTAAGAGTATGTACTTCACCTTGTTGACCAATACTGATTTAGTGGAAGGGTGCGTACTCTAGACTTTAATGGTTGCACTTATTATTTGACATTTAGATAGTCAGTTTTACCTTTGTGGATGAAAAGAAGGGAGATGCCAAACTTGAATGAAAGTGCGGGGCCACCCATCCCATTTCGTAGTTGCAATTTCACTTTTTCTTCTACTCTTTTGTATTATTAAAGTTGTATTGGGGTTTGACTTGAATAAGATAAGTAGTTAGGTACGAACCTTAAAAAGTGAATTAAAAAAAGGGGTTTAATGCACTTTACTATTGCCCATGGTATACGTCAATTGTGTATTTATTCTTTCTTCCTTAATTGATGTATTTATTCTTTCCTCCTAGAAGGAAGAAAGAATAGAAAATAGAAAGCAATAAGATGGCCAGTGCATGAAGGTCCTGTTAACAAAAAAGAAGTCATAAGGTGTCATGTTAATTACCTTAAACTAAATTCTGCCAAGATCATTGTTGGTTGTAATTTTTTGTCCCTAATCAAAACCCAGGAATTAATAGCAAACAACCAATTTAGAAAGATCCAATTACCCCTGCATTTTCAGGCATAAACCCGAAACCCGATTAACCCAGTTAACCCCAATCAGATGTTAACAGGTCTGACGTCATCCTCACATAACAGAGCACCCCATAGTGTTGTCATCGCTGAAATAATCACCTGCTCGCGTTGCCGGTGCTTGGAATACTGTGGGATGAGATTGAGATACGTAGTAGGGGCAGTTTGCCTGAGCATAACATGATGTTGATTGCAGCAGTGGAGGAGCTTCCGTCGTATAATAAGAAGGTATTGCATAGTATGGTTGGACGTTGATTGTGTGAGGTGGTGGTTGTACTTGTGCAGCACCCATGTAACAGTATTGCGTACTGACTATGGGAATGGGATTTACTTGATGCTCATGGACGTTGCTGCTAATTGGAACAGCATTAATATTATTATGCATTTGCTTCTTTATACTAACTTCATAATTACCAATACCACCACCACTGCCTATGATCTCCTTTGCATCATATTTGTTTGAATTAGCTCCTTTATCCCCATTGTCTTCTGCTGCAATCTCCTTTACAAATTTTTCACTACTAGTTGTGCCACTTGATGAAACTGCGTATTTCGCTTTCTCAATACACCACCCACCTGATTCTGATTTTTCATTCTCGTCTGTCTTTGCTTCTTCTTCTTTCCTTCCACTCGCACCATTCTTTTCGTTATTTCCTTTAATGTTCCAAAGTTCTGCTTGTTTACCAGCTAATTTCAAAAGCTTCTTTATTAAAATTTGCGGATCCACATTCCCTACGACCGTCACTTTTGGCTGCAATGGGTCGATTTCTGTCTTCAACACACCTGACCAGTGTACGTAATTATTTTCAACACGACATGATGGATCAGTTGGCAGGGAAAACGATATATCCATACAACTACGTACACAAGGAACAATAAACTTAATTGTTTGCATTATCTTATTATTACGTACCCTCAATACTCCGGAGAACCTTTTTAGTTTTCTTCTTGCAGCCGTCACAGCAGTTGATAAAAACCCTCAGTTCTACCTTCTGAAATTAAAATCAGTGACGCTTTGTTTTAGAGTTTTTGTGGCTGAGGCAAGTATTATCACCAGGAAATTAAATAGAAAGAGGGAGAAAATATTTTAGAGGAGAGTATAAATATCCATGCAGGGCTTCCAAACCTTCAAGTCCACTTCCTTTGCCATGTCCTGATGAATTCTGAGTCACTGACTGACCGCTAAATTACTTTCTGATGGAGGCGCAGGGTCAAAGGGTAGAAATTGAAAATAAGAATGAACAAATTAAGTTTTAGCAAAAAGGGACCCAAAAAAAGGGATGAAATGGAGAAGGCTAGTGATCTATTGGCAACTCTGTACTAGTCGACCGACAGGGGCAGTCTCTATAAATATGCGTCAAAAAGGTAGGGTCAGTCTCTGTTTGCATAGTGGTGTTTGTATAATAGCCTTTCTTTTTTCCATTTTTATAAGGTATTTCACAAAATGTTGTTCCAACGCAAAAGCATTCAGCAAGGACAGCTTTCTATGCAAGCAAAATTATGCAGTACCTACCTTCCCTCCTAACTATTTGAATATTGACAAATGCTGTCCTAGCTAGCTAAGTACACCCTAATCCATCATATATTGTTAAAATACTAGTTAAATCAACTTATTACTGATAGATACGGACCTTTGCCTTTTAGATATCTGTTAACTTAGGCTTTCAAAGATTTGGAACCACGTGTAACCAGGAGACCCACAAACAATTTTACAATATTCCTCACGTAAAAGCCTGCACCTTATATACATGTAATTATGTATGACTTTTACCCTTGGTGTATTTTGTCACAGCATATGTACCACTTTTATACGTACCATTTTCATCAAGTACTTGCTTTTTTTTTTAAAGTTTAATTTATATTTAATATTCCATGATTTGTAAAGTGTATGAGAAATTTTTTTTTTTCAAAGAATAAGTGTAATGAGAAAGGTGAAGGGGGTATAATTGACGTTATTAATTGTGAAGGTATGAGTGTATAATAGAGAATTAGAGACGAACGAAAAAAAAAAAATCCCTTTGTCACACGTGGGATTGTGGAACGGGGTCATGTATATGTATGACACCTATCCATTTGTTTGAGGGTGATTTGACATATATTCTTCTGCCTTTACCACCTATGGTTGGTAATTTAGCGTCTTCAATGAAGAAGGTGTGAATTGCTATGATGCTATCTATGTGGCATAGGAATTTAAAGGCCTTTATGTTTAAGTGGCATACATGTCAGTCAAAATAAATAAATAAAGCAAATAATGTCTTTTTTTATTTTGCCGAGTCCCCATCTTTAACAGACCGTTTAACAGTCAATTGATAGTTTTACTCTTTTTTTATTATTATTTGCCATGACAAAGCCTTTTTATGATTGCATTGAAGAAAATTTTCCAGTCTATTTTTCTTTAGATTGACAAATTTCTTCTAGCAATCACATATTCATTTACCAAAAAAAATCGCATATTCATCGGAGACGCTCTTTATAGAGCATTGATTTTGCTAGTCTTTCGAATAATTAATCCGAAGAATGCACATCTATATACCCAATGTATACAGCTGGCACCTATAATAGGGTTTGATTAAACAACCAACAACCAACACTAGTGTGGTATTAATTTGTTGTTTTGAGGCTTAGTAATGGCACTAATTAAGAATATTCTTATATTCGGTCTCCACAGCATTACAAGCCTTTAGCTTTATTTGTTTACTAGTACAACAAAAGCACTTCATAATCAATCAGACACCTCTCTTTACAGAACAAACAAATGTTTATTCCCCTTGTAAGAGAACGAGAACCGTACACGTGGATTTTGATGCATAATTTATGTATCTAGAAAGGGAAAAAGAACAGATGCAGTCCAAGGCTAGCTGCGTGCTCATGAATATCATCCTCTCAACCCCATTTTAGTTGTATATTATGATTTACGTTTTGTGTTGTGGTGATTCTCACATTATGTATATGTGTGTGTGTGTGTGTATATATATATATATATATAAAGCCTTGAACATGGCTTTGCTCTCAATGGCTTAGATTGGCATCTTTGAATCACGTCAATACGTAGAAAATTTGAATAATAATATTTGTTACTATTCAAGATTAACATAATAGACTAACGATGATGTGAATGAATTTTATTAGCAGCAAGTTTAGAATATATTTTCACGAAATAGATTTTTAGATAAAAAAAAATCAATTAATAATCAATCACCATATGTTATCTATGCAAGTGGTAGAAAGAAATACATGTCTATCTATATGCTGACCAAAGTGCGAGGCCATTAACTGCTGAAACTATATAGCCACAAAAATTAATTAGCCTCCAAAATATAAAGAAAGAAATCATAGTAATATAATATTGTTCATGTTGTTTATCTGGTGTAGAACGTTACGATGTCTTTGACTGGCTAGATTTAGAGAGAGGTTCTTTCAGAATATTCTACCATACATACATGTGGTCAGTCCAAGTCTGGTCTCTTTGATCAATGTTTCTCATCCGTCCATGTTCACTTCAGTGGGGGATCATACCTTTTCAGGTTTGGTTGTACTGTTTTGAGCGATTGTGATTCCAACTTAAAGATGGGTCTTTGTACAGAATGTGAAGCTATATATTTGACCCACATAAAATATTCCAATAGCATGCGTTACAGTTAAGGCGTATCTAATTACAATATATACCTGTATAATTAATAATGTCCGCTGTCCTAAGCGTGCACAAAGACAAAATAAAAAGAATTTTAATAAAAAAAAATCTCAGTATATATATCATCAAATTAGAAGGGACAAAGTTTCATTATTTTAAATTTATAAAAATTTAAAATAATATATTATATTTTTAAACAAATTTATCTAGGATTTAACGATTTATATAATATTTAGTAAGGTTTCTTAGAAAGATCAGGCTTTCTTTATTCATTATTTTTCTTTATTTTTAGAATTTAATTTTAAAAAATTTACTCCAAATGCTCTCTTTATTTTAACTTTTAAATATGAAGAGTGGATTTGACTCTCCACATTTGAAGAGCCAAATTCACTCTCTAATTATATGTTAAATAATAAAATGCATTTTCTATTTAATGTCTCACAATTTTTAATAATTAATTTAAATTTTAACTTTACAAGATTACCCTCAATAGTTTTATTCTTATTTTGTAAAAAAAAGGATAAATAAGTAAAAGTTAAATTAGTCATTGAAACTAACAAAATAAAACTAAACAATAAAGAGCATTATTGGAGTTGTTTACTTAATTTAACTCTCTAATATAAAAGATGCTCTTTAATTATAAAAATATACTATTTAATTTAAAGAACATTGTTGGAGATGCTTTTATTAGTCTATTTGGTATTTTAGGGATAGAGTTGGATTAGACATCTGAGTTGGAAGTGGATTGCTATTTGAAATTCTCATATGATTATCAAGCTCAGATAATACTGAAATCTTCAGTTCTGATCTCATATAACAATGAAGTCTTCAGTTTTGATCTGTTCCAAAAGCTATTCAGGCCTCCAATATATATTAAAAAACTGAATATATGTGCTTTACCTCCAGGTGACACCCATCTGCAGA
Source organism: Rhamnella rubrinervis (assembly GCA_007844105.2). Classification (NCBI taxonomy): domain Eukaryota; kingdom Viridiplantae; phylum Streptophyta; class Magnoliopsida; order Rosales; family Rhamnaceae; genus Rhamnella; species Rhamnella rubrinervis. The sequence continues at coordinate 63,270 of CM017575.2, forward strand.
ATTCAGATGACATGTTTTGTATTCTATCCTCTCACTTATAATTTGATACACATTATGAAGGAAACACATACACAGAGACAACGGAAGCAATATAAAACATGTTATATAAATCATAAAACTGAAAAATAAAAATTCTAGATTACCTTTTTCCTAATGTGAAGATTTACCAGCTGATCCTCCAGTTCGGTAATCACCACCATAAATCAAAGAATCACTCGTGATCTACAATCGAATGCATCGATCATATTAACCGTCCGATCTTCCAGTGTTATCCTCAGATGCGATGGAGCAGTGTGTGTGGGCACAACGATCTATGAAATATAATAGAATACAAAAGGAAAAACCAAAGAACAGAAATATTCTTTCTTTTCCTACGTTCTTTTGAAAATATGTTAAAATTTTTTAGAGAAAAAACTGTGTTTTTCTTTTTACAATAGTTTTTCTCTCTATCACAAAAGACTGAAAAAAACCATAGTACCTCATAAAAAGAAAACAATATGTATTTAATAATAAAAACACAAAATTTAAATTAGAAAATATATCTTATCTGATCTCTTCATTTAAGATAAATATTTAAAAATAAATAAATTTAATTTAAAGTAAATCTTAACTGATCAGATAATATATTATCCATAAAATTAAAATTAAAATAAATTTAATTTTAATTTAACTTAAACGTATTTTATCCAAGTGGAGCCCAAAAGCATATTTAACAATCTCCCACTTGCTCTTATGTACAAACTTGAGTCTTAATCCAAGATTATGTAACTCAAGACTTGTGTTCTATAATCTCATATCCAAGAAATGTGATCTACCACATAACCTGAGCTAGCATGGGGATGCAACGACTATTATTAATTTAAGGGTTTTTATAATTGCATAACAATTATCTAATTCGGTGCCACCCACTAAAGACTCAGAGTTGAACTTCAAAATTAATAATATCAATATTAATATTAATTTCTTCTTTGTAAAATATCAATAATTAATTGATTGTTTATTCTGTCTATCAATTAATTATTTATTCTCTTGATTTAATAGTTTCTCTAATGGATCAAATGCACTGGCCAGTGACTTTATTACATCCAAGTACTGAAACATATCAAGAGGATATTTCATACAAATTTCATTTTATTTATTTCATAGATACTGATAATTCAAACAATTATGCTCCCAAATCATCAAGGTATTGGTCGTAAAATAGACCTCACTTATTGACAATTCAAGGAAGAACAATTATTTAAACATCTATTTATAATAAACTCAGGATTAAGAGAAAATAATAATCAAACATTATTTGAGATTTAATTCCTTTTACATAAATTTAACTTTAATTAAATCTCACTTTGATCATACCAATGCAAACATAATTTGCACCAATATTTTATAATAACCAAGACAAGTTATTTCATAAAATATTGCAGTCTAAATAAAGTGCCCAACTTTATTTAATAACTGTGATCTTATTCATTAATTATGAGAACCTATGATCATGTCTTCTATGACCGTAACTATATGATCATATACTCCATAATTAATCTGGACCTTTATAAGAAAAATACTAGTGTGCACAAAAGTATGAAAAATACTTTTAAAAATTTTATTAATTTCAGAAAAAATAATTTATTTGTTTTGTTACATAAACTCAAACAAATACTCCCACTTGCTTTAAAGTAAGTCTGGTAACTTTCTAATGCCCATACAATTTACATGTTTCTCAAACACTTGAACATATAAAGCCTTTGTAAATGGGTCTGCTAAATTCTCCTCTGATGATATTTTGGAGACCACTGTGTCTCCTCTCTCGATGATGTCTCGGATCGTGGTACTTCCTCTCTATGTGCTTTTGTTTCTTGTGATACCTTGGTTCTTTTGACTGTACGACGACCTCACTGTTGTCACAGTAGAGGGTAATCGGTCGTCCTGTACTTTGTATCACCTCAAGATTCAAAAGGAATTTCTTCAGCCACATAGTTTCCTTTGCTGCTTCAGAAGCAGCCACATATTCAGCTTCAATGGTGGAATCAGCAACACATGTCTGTTTGATACTCCTCCAACAAATGGCTCCACCATTAAGGGTGAACACATATCCAGAGATTGATTTTCTAGAGTCAATATCCCCTTGGAAGTCAGAGTTTGTAAAACTAACAGTTTCCAAACTCCCACTAGAATACACAAGCATATAATCTCTTGTTCTCCTTAGATACTTAAGTATATGTTTGACCGCAATCCAGTGTTCTTCATCGAGATCAGATTGATACCGGCTTACATCTCTCACTGCATAACAGATATCTAGCCTAGTACATAACATGACATACATGAGACAACCTACTGCCGAAGCATAAGGTACCTTACTCATGCGTTCTTTCTCTTCAAGAGTTTTTGGTGATTGCTCTTTAGAAAGATGAATTCCATGTCTGAAGGATAAGGATCCCCTCTTGGAATTTTCCATGTTGAACTTGGCAAGAATTTTATCAAGATAAGAGGCTTAAGATAACGCCAATAGCCTATTCTTCCGATCTCGCAAAACTTTGATTTCAAGAATGTAATTGGCTTCTCCCAAATCTTTCATATCAAACTGCTCATGCAACCAACCTTTTACGTCTGACAACACTTGTTTATCGTTTCCAATTAACAAAATGTCATCTACGTAAATGACTAGAAAAACCACCTTTCTTTCTTAGATTCTTTTGTAAACACAAGGTTCATCAGAACTTTTCTCAAAACCATTAGAAGTAACGGCCTAATCAAATCTGATGTTCCATGATCTGGATGCTTGCTTAAGTTCATAAATTGACCTTTGCAACTTGCATACCATGTGTTTTGGCCTTTAGCTATAAACCCTTCTGGTTGCTGCATGTAGATGTCTTCTTCTAGATTGCTATTTAAGAAGGCTGTTTTGACATCCATCTGTCAAATCTCATAATCAAGACTTGCAGCTACAGCTAAAATAATCTGGATGGACTTTAGCATGGCTACTGGCGAAAAGGTTTCTTCATAGTCTATACCCTCTTTTTGGGTATAACCTTTTGCCACCAATCTAGCTTTGAAGGTTTCTACCTTCCCATTCGATTATCTTTTCCTCTTATAAATCCACTTACACTCTATAGGTTTTACTCCTTTGGGTGCCTTTACAAGAGATCAGACTGAATTGGAATACATAGATTCCATTCTCGATTCATGGCTTTATGTCATTCTTGAGCATCAACATCTTCCAGTGCTTCATTGTAACTAATAGGATCCTCTTCGCTATCAGCGATGACTTGGTAAGATTCATCCAACAAGATATATCTTGTTGGCTTACGTCTTATTCTCCCATTACGACGAAGCTGCACTGGCTGTTGTGCTACTTTAGTAAGATTATGTTCATTATTTTGTATTTGAGGCTGTACAGGTTCAGATTCTTCCTATACTGGTTCTTGTACAGGTGCAAGTTCATCCTGTACTAGTTCCACCTGTAATGATTCTTGCTGTTCCACCTGTAATGGTTCTTGCTATTCCACTGGTTCTACTTATGCTGTTCACCTTGGGGTATATTTTTTCCTTTTTGAACATGCATAAAACAGCGGAACTACAAGCCACGACACTGGTGGTTTTTATAATGTTGGCGACTGTTTTTTTTTTGGCTGGAAAGATGCGTAATTTGTCATTTTTGTTTGTTTGGCTGTTCTTTGTTCTGGATTTGACATTTGTTTTAAAAATATTAATAGAGCTCTGAATTTGGTAAAATAATTTTTTTTTAATATAAAAATATTAAAAAAAAAAAACATAGGTCAGGATCCCATTGCCCTGCAAATCTCCACTCTACCACAAACGGAGACTCGGACGGAAATGAGGTGTGAAAAACTCCAATGGAGTGGGGCACTGGGCCATCCATAGCCAATTATTTATAACACATGTAAAATAAACAAGTTAAGTAGTAAATACGTATCAAGATATAATTGAAGGATAGAAAAAGGGACATGGTAGGGAATAGATAATCAGTGTTTAATAGAAAAAAATGCTAAAGAAAGAGAAGTTAAAGAAATTAACTATATCAAGGTTCATATAATACTTCACTAAACATTTTTATATAAGTTGCTTCTTATATTTAATGTAGATAATGCTTATCCGGGCTTCTAAGTTTTTTATTTTTTTTATTTTTGACAAAATTTAAACAAAAAGAGAGAGAAAAAATTTTTGACTTCAAATTTCACGTGTATGTTTTATTGTTAGAAATACTTTTAAGCAACTAGTTAAGATGAGTAAAAGTACTTACACAACGTCTCGAGAGTCTCTTACAATTCATTTTAATTTTGATTCCCGAAAACGTTTTATAATAAAAATACAGAAGCAAAACAAAATGCTAAATATTTTTCTTTGGTGAAGAAAACAAAATGCTAAAAATTGCTAATGGAAAAGGGATGGTTGAGCAGAGACAATGTAATGTGAGAGCTAAGAAAGATAATAAAATAAAAGAAAAAAATAGAAGAAAATTATAGGAATTAATATGAGTTGGTTACAGCCACACGACGTCCAAAATGGTTAGTGAAGGGCTGTGGCTAAAAAGGGAAACCATAATTGTGATGGTGAATAAGGGCGCTCTATTGGTGTGGAGCCAAATTAATAAAGATAGGCCTTCCAACTCCAATTCCAATTCCAATTCCAATTTCAATTCCATCAGCTCCTCCGATAGCAAAGGACCATGTTACTGTTATGCACATGTGATTTCTATTCCTTTCACTTATGGATGCAAAAGTATTTTGTGGAAATGAATTTGGTATCCATAAGATTGAAAATGAAGAGCCATAAACACAAATTAAGCTGGCCCACTTTGTATGAGGGCTGAGGCCCAAGAAAGTATGATGGAAAATTGCAAGAAATTGAATAGCAGAGTGGGGGGAAGAGCAGAAACCACAGCCATTCATTAAGTGTGAGGCTATCCATAATCTCATCCTCTCTTGATTTCATTTGAGTCAGTGAGTGAGTGGCCAACTGCTATAGCTGCCCTTTCTACTTGATAATCAAACAAATATGAATATGAATATATAAACAGCCTCCGAATTTTTCTGTTCGTCCTTGCTATTCTACTACAACTAGTGCCATTTACATCCTCATCAAAACTCCATTCATCATGGCTTCGGCTCTTCTTTCCGTAGCCAAACCATCTCCACAGGTACTCTTAACTAGACATTATTAGCTACTCTCATGCACTTTCGAGTTTAATTCATTTGCTTATTCATTCATCTCGTATCTCTCTCAATTTCTTCAGGCTAATAGGTAGAAACAAACACCCATCCATTACCAACTGTTTGATTTGTGTGTTACATGATATCATTTATGCGGCACTCTTTACATATATTTATGTGTGCTCAAATGAGTATCTATTAATTTCCAATCACATTTTTCTTTTTGGATTAATTTTCCAGGCAAGTGGAATGGGATTTTCTGAATTCTCAGGCCTCCGCAGTTCAACTGCTTCCCTTCCCTTTGCGAGGAAGACTACATCAGATGACTTTGCTTCAGTCATCACCTTCCAAACCTCTGCTGTGAGTCCCTGGCCTAGCTATCCTACTTACTTTTTACTTTTTCTTTTTTAAATTTTATTTTATATATCACTTAACTCGCTTTGAGCTCATAATGTAATGCTGTCTTATTTGCATAAACCGATCGAGTTTTACATAATCTTCTTTTATATAATTGAAGCAAGGACTAGTAGTTCATTATCACTAGTGACACAAACTAAATAAACTGAAACTTTTAAGTTATTATAACATAGGCATAGGCCATGCTAGCTAGCTGCTTAATTGCATCACTAGACATAAATTATATATTTCATTCCAGCATATTGAAAATGAGATACAATATCCCTATATATATATATATATATATATATATATATGTACATTATATAAATTGCTTAATTATTACCTTATTTGGTTTAATTATGGAAAATATAAAAAAATTAAGGTGGGAAGCAGCGAGGGATACAGGAAAGGAGTGGTTGAGGCAAAGATAAAGGTGGCCATCAATGGGTTTGGAAGAATCGGAAGGAACTTCTTGAGGTGCTGGCACGGTCGCAAGGACTCCCCTCTTGATGTCATCGCTATCAACGACACTGGTGGTATCAAGCAAGCCTCCCACCTTCTCAAGTACGACTCCACCCTCGGCATTTTCGAGGCTGAAGTCAAGCCTGCCGAAGAAGGCATCTCCGTGGACGGCAAGGTCATCAAGGTCGTCTCCGACCGAAACCCCGTCAATCTGCCATGGAAGTAAGTGGCTGTAGCTATCTAGAAGTAGCACCCTCCAGTTTATGTATAAATTAAATTAATGGGAATTGCAGGGAGTTGGGGATCGACCTTGTAATTGAAGGAACAGGAGTGTTTGTTGATAGAGAAGGAGCAGGAAAGCACATTCAAGCAGGTGCGAAGAAGGTACTAATTACAGCCCCTGGCAAAGGAGACATCCCAACTTACGTGGTTGGTGTGAATGCCGACGCTTACAACCCAGACGAGCCCATAATCAGCAATGCCTCTTGCACCACCAACTGTCTTGCTCCTTTCGTCAAAGTCCTCGACCAGAAGTTTAACATCATCAAGGGCACCATGACCACCACTCACTCCTACACCGGCGACCAGAGGCTGCTCGATGCCAGTCACCGTGACCTCAGGCGTGCCAGAGCTGCTGCTCTCAACATCGTTCCCACTTCCACTGGTGCTGCCAAGGCTGTGGCTCTTGTCCTCCCTACTCTCAAAGGCAAGCTCAATGGCATTGCCCTCCGTGTACCTACTCCTAATGTCTCCGTAGTCGACCTCGTAGTCCAGGTCTCCAAGAAGACCTTCGCTGAAGAAGTCAATGCTGCTTTCAGAGACAGCGCCGAAAAGGAGCTTAATGGTATCCTCTCTGTTTGCGATGAGCCCCTGGTTTCTGTGGATTTTAGATGCACAGATGTGTCTTCCACTGTCGACTCTTCATTGACAATGGTTATGGGAGATGACATGGTCAAGGTCATTGCTTGGTACGATAACGAGTGGGGCTACTCGCAGAGGGTTGTTGATTTGGCTGACATTGTCGCCAACAACTGGAAGTGAAGTACTCATCCCTCATCTGCAATTTTTATTTTTAATTTTTGCTACCTTCTTATATTTCTCTTTTTGCCTTTCATATTTGTAATGAGAACGCTCAAGGCACCATTTTATCAGCTGGCTAGTCAATAACAGACTTAAACGTTGATGAAGCTTCAAACCACTAATTTATTAGTCTCCAAATCAAAATCTCTAGCTTTCAATATGTCTATTCGTCTCTCACTACTTGCTTACTGAACCCTTCCAGTTTAGAGGCGTTGCATCCCTAAATATTGCGCTCTAATTTGATATCATATTTAATATATGTCTGCTGATTACATGACTCAGCCTGGCTGCTATATATATATATATATATATATATATATATATAAATACATAGAAAAAGTAGTATAATAAGGAGATCGAAATCCAGCACATGAGCAAATAATTCGAAGCAGTGAAAATAAGTTGCTGGCATCATTAATCTTGTTCAATTAATTTAATAAACTGTACGCACACAAACTTAAAAAAATTAAGCACCTAAATATGAGTTTAAACGCTCAGACTACTAGGCAGAAGCTCTTAAGGCCTAGGAAAGGACTGACTCAAAAAGGAGCTTCAAGAAAAAAGGTCAAAATCACTACCAAATTTTGAGTTTGTGACTGACTCGTAACAAGAGCAACATACGTCCGGTTGCATGACTCGATGAAACTGGTGATTCATATTTAATTTATCATCCGCGAGACAGATTGCAACAACTTTAAGATTAAATTGATCGAATTAAGTATCGCAAGAACAAATATTAACGACAAAAGAAAAGAAAAAAGAAGAAGAAGAACAAATTAAAGGAAAAAAAAAAGAAGAAGAAGAAATTAAGAAAGATTTTGAACATTGTCGTACGTTTAATTTGTTGTCATCAACGTACTAGTAATTGACAGCAAACAAACATGAAGTGTATACATTGCATACCAATTTGCCTTGGGTTGCATAAGTATAATAATTGATGATGATAGTGAATAATAATATTATTGAATTGTAGACTTGTTGCTAGGTCGATTATAATCAATAACAATATAATTGTAGGGAAGGATTTTGATGATATTGCATGGTGGTGGGTTTCAGATGTCACGGTCACGGTCTCGGTTGCACTCAGGAAGGAGGATAGGAAAGCAAAGAGTGTCGGTGTAGTAGTTGTAAATGGTGTATTTCCGGTGAACCCATCTAAGCATGATGTGCTGCTGTGGGTCAAGGTCCTGGAGCTCCTTCTGGTTCCACCATCTGAATCCCTGAGACTGACAAAAGCTTAGGTTCACAGAGGCTTCGCAGCCATCGATGTGGAAGACTCTGTTGGAGGCCACGAATGGTGCTTTTGACCAATCTGTCTTCTCCAGACCACACCTTGTGACCCAGTCGTCCGCATTCCAGAGGCTGGAGTATATCTTCATGGGTTGGTTGAATGGGAAATCTAACTCCCAAGTCTTCGCTGTTCTTGAATACCCTTATTGGCACATCATCTACCAAGAACCTGATTCATAATATTTATAAATATATTTCCAAGTTCAAATCAAGTACGTATAAGATATGAATAAAATATTAGTTATATTAAAATTCAAATTAGGAGTAGTATATAGTTAACAACGTACACAATCTGATACGAGTTCCAGAGAACAGAGTAGGTGTGGTAAGCCGCCGTAGGATCAAACCATAGATAGATCCTCTGCTCCCTGTCTCCCCTCCCTCCCGTGTACACATTTTTCTGCAATATGTATGGCTGTCCTTTTCTATTCCCTGAGAACTCCAAGTCTATCTAATCGTGCTTTGAGTTTTGTGAAGATAACTGCATGCATGGAAATTGGGATCCGCTACTCACCAATTTAAATAATATATTAATCCCATACACACACACACACACACACAAAGTCACCGTTCGAGCTGAATCTCCTGCAACCATCTTTATTTGCATACTGAAATGACCGAACAGGTAAGACCCCTTGGATTGAAACCCAGTCTCTTTTACATCAATATATTAGTTCAAATATAGACAAGCTAAGTAGCTAACTCACTGATTAGGAATTAGGAATATGATGTACATATTAGTTTTTTAAAATTTCTTGCCCTCTCTCACTAGCTAGTATATACATTATCATTAATTATATAGTAGTAGGTACTCCTAATTACCTGTGTATTTGTCCGAGAAAAGTTGGATCTCAGAACCCCCGTTGTAGTACTTGATGTGATTAAAAGGCCAGGTTGGTGCATAGTTTCGGCCGAATGGTACGTCTATGGGCTTCCTTGGCGCGGCGCCGTTGACTCCAGAGGCCGAAAACAAGAAACTAAGGCATACTAGTGTGCACATAAGAGAAGCCATTGAGTGGCCGATTGTTGAAGCTTTGGGTAGAGTATGGGATATGGTACAGGTCTAGTCTGGTCTCTGGTGAGTAGAGTAGTGGCAAAAGAAGACAAAGCAGATTCTCGCAAGCATCCAAATTTCAAGAAAATTGGAGTGGAGAACATTGAACGCTGACCGCGGCCAGACAAAGAGGCAGTGATTGGCGGGTAGGGGATCTATTTTAGTCGATAAATACTTGTTCACCGCTTCTATCATTTGCACTTGCAGAATAATTATATACTTATGTAATGCCAAAACTAACAATCAGAGCTGATGGATTGTCATTTTGTGCTTCTAGTTTATCAATGTAAACCATATACTACGATAAATAATCATATCAGTAATAATAATTAGATATGTCATCATCACATTCACATATATAGATAAAAACCCTTTCTCCATCTAATTGATCAAACCAGATAACAACTCGTTCACGGGTAATGCTTTTATCTGTTCGTCATTGTAACTTTGATTTCCATTACAAGGTCACAGGATTAGCTTGTGAAACTATTTTTCTTAAATTGTTTCCTAAAATGAAAATAAGAAATTGTATTTTATATTTTCTAAATTTAAATTTCTGTTCCGTACTATTTTCAAAAACTCTTTTCTTAAAATGAAAATAGTGAAACCATATTTGGTAAGAACATTAAAATTAATAAAAATAAACCATATTTAGTAAGAAGAGATTGAAAGCCTTAATATGAAGAGCTTTAGAAAAAAAAAACCGACGGAGACTTTAAAAAAGCTCGTATCTCACGTTTCTCACGTGCATTGAAAACATCTTGTGTGTTTTCAATATTTAAGAGAAATATTAAAATTGAATATGCCTTTTTTCTAAATATATTTTCCAAAAATATTAACCGAACATTTATTAGGTGTGTTTCAACTCGGCAATATGAAAAATCATTTTGTAAATTGTGCCGGACAGGCCCTTTATATGCTGTTTCAGAGAAAATTAAATACAAAATATTGCACTCATTTGAAATCCAGACCCAGGGCTTCCGAACTGAAATAATTTTATCGAAAAGAAGGAAAAAAGAAAAAAAAAAAAAGTAATATTAATGCAGATAAATTTATGTAAGAAATACAGTGATTGACTTAGCTAGAAAGAAAGGAGAAAAAGACAATCAGCTACTCACTCCCAAACTACAAGATGCATTACAATAATGACGTCTAAACACTCGCTTTTCTTTCCTATTGACTCCTACACCATCTTCTCTTCTGCTCTGCTCTGCATCTTGCAACACCATAAATATATGATGCACATTCAACCCCTCCGCCACCAGATGTAAAAAAACTTGGGGAATAATTCATAATCACTAATCCTGACATCGTTACTGGCTACTGAGTTTGCTTCCGGGGGATACCCCGTTTGCCAATACACTACACCTCCATGGATCCAGCTTAAGTTTGATTCAACATACCACCAACAAACATAAACATAAACCAACAAAAGGGAAAAAATAAAAAATAAAAAATAAAAAATAAAAAGAAGAGTACAGAGTCTGGGATAATAAATTTTACTTCCTCTGAATCAATCTCAATGATCTATTTTACAAAAAGAATGAGCTATTAAATAATACAATGTTCAAAAAGGTACATACATTTACAGCAGTAAAGGCCAAAACTGAGTTGCACACACATATATATATTTGTATGTAAATCTATATGACTAATCACATCAAAATATCAGAGGGAGAGAGAAACGACGAGTAGGTAACTTATACACAGTGCTGTAATTTTTCAACTTCCTGAGTGACCAATTTCTACAATCCGGTTATTAAAACAACCAGTGTTTCTTCCTAGGCTTTGGTTGAATTGGTGCAACTGCAAAAACAAACAAGCAACATCATAAATCATCAAACCAATATCTCCATCTTCTCGTCCCAATATATTGTTTGATGCTCACACATATTAAGGAACGTTTATAACACAAACAAACCTTGGATTTCATATAATGAATTGTAATGAACCTCGGACCAGAAACTCAACCACAACTCTGCATAATTTTGAATGACAAGAACACTATGATAATTTAGGATTAATAAAGAAATGCTGAAAAGGATAATCAAACAAATAGATAGCACAAACACTTCTACAAAAAAAAAAAAAATCTGATTAATGACCAATATCAATAACAGTAAACAGATATCCACAAAAGGCATATGATAGATACAAAGTTATATTTTAATTGTTAATACTATTTTCTATAAACCAAGTCCAACTATTTGGAAGAATCACTTAACCATCACTATGCTGTGGCTCTCTACATGCCCCATACATGTTTCTTCTTCCTGGATACTGGTGGTTTCATAGTCTTGGTAGTGCCTAAAAGCCGTTATTCATATAATAGTCAGTAAAAATAAAGTGGCACCATGATCAACCCTATATTTTAGGATCCTATACACTTGCTGTTTAAATCTCACTGGTCTGAATCCAAGACAGAGTAACCTACCTAATTTCCAATAACGTCAATGTAACTTCCATCAGTGGGATATGCCCCAAGCTTTACATACAATCAAAAAATGTTTTTGTAAGCTGGTTAAACCAATGTGGTTCTAACCTTGCTGAATTACATGTTAAAAGAAAGTGTTACGTTGGTAAATTTTGTCTGCTTCCATACTATTTATTTGGTCATGAGTCTTTCATATTTCGTTCTTCTTTAGGTTTAGTTTGAGCGTTACCTGGTTATTATAAAGCCCTTTTACCTCATGGAATTTTCCCATACAGTACATTAGGATTGCAATCATAAATTACCAAGAGATAGTGAGTTCCAATAAATAAACTTTCCTGCTACCATTTCATTCTTTAAATGGTGAGGGTTCAAAAAAGTCTGTTAAATAAAAAACATTACTGAAAGTTCAAGCTAATAGGAAGCTTAACCAACTGTGATATCAAGTCCACAAGACACGCTCAACACTTTCCCTGACCTGTAGCCCATCGAGATATAGGAAATAAAATGGGCCTTACATAAGTGGAAAATTCGAAAACAACACCAAAAACACTGCACAACTACTGATATCATGTTAATAATTTACCATCAATAAATTTGAAAACAAGACAAAGACAACACGTAACTACTGATATCAAGTTAAGTTACCATCAATGCCAAAAGCTTAAGCTATTAGGAAGTGAAACCAACTATTTACATCAAGTACATAAAGTTAAAACAACAAACGCTTAACATTCTTCAAATTACATATGTATTCTATCTTCATCTTCATCTAAATTCTGTACATTTCATGCAAAGCTTCCAACCACTTACAGGTTATCTCTAATACTAATTTAATTCCTTTATCCCAATTCCAGTACCTTCAAAATTTAAGCCTAACTTCTCATTTAACTGTATCTCTTTCAGTGTCCTGGGTATACAGCCCGCTGTTTAATTTTATTTTATCCCATAACTAATTACAGAAACATATTAAATTTTGTTAATGCCACTCCATAAGTCATTAACCAATCTTTCCAATCATAAGCTCAGAATTATTGAAGCATAACCCACTAACATTTAATGCAGGCATCCCTTGATTGTCTGAATTCACCCTGTGTGTGTGTGTGAGAGAGAGAGAGAGAGAGAGATGAGGGAAGATATTTTCATTTTACCACGTTTAGGTGCCTGGTATTGTGGCATAATTTCAATAAAACAAGTATCTCTGAATGAAGTCAAAAGGCATATCTTTGCTGCAAACTGCATGTGAAGAGCATCACATCAATTAATTATAAGAAGTGAAATAACATATTAAAACAAGAAGAAAATGAAGCTCTAAAGTTAAAACAGGTTTGGGACATTTCACCCTAGATGCTAAGATTTCTAGATGACCTTATCAAGTTATGACTTATAAGCACTGCTGATGAAGTTGCAATTAGTGTCATTTTAAGGCCAAACCTGAGCTAGCTAGTACACTCCCTTTCATAATATGTATGGTAAAAGATATATTTGGGGTATAAACTTTATTCGATCTTAATGATCATAAATCTAATAATATAAAAATGTTTATACCCTGAGTATTTTGGGAATCCTAATTTCTGAATATTTTGAATTTATTATTTCATGGTTAAGAACAGTTTAATGGATGTCTAGTTTAATCTAGTCTCGTTTGGGTTTAATTCATAATAAGATAAGGTACAGAATTGCAACAAGATACCACAATTTATAACTGTCTAAAAGAAAGGAACTTAGAACTGGGCTTAGAGAATTTCCATAAAATTTTAATGTATTATTTCATGGTTAGGATCTGTTTAATGGATGTCTAGATATAAGTCTTGTCTGGATTTAATTCCTAATAAAATAAGGTAGAGTATTGCAATGAAATACCACAATGCTAATAACTGTCTTTAGGAAGGAACTTTAAACTGGATTGAGAGATATAACAAACCTTATCAGCTGCTGCTTGTAAAGTAACATGGTCGCCCCATTCACCTGATCTGCATCATGCAGTAAATGAGAAAAAAATCAATAGTAAATGAGAAAAAAATCAATCTCCTATACAAACAGATAGGTAAAACATCTCCAAAGTCCAATAACAAAGTCAAATCAGGCACAAATGTCAAGTCTAACAGTATTTGATACTAGAAGTATATGACTTTTGACAAACATACTTTGCCATCCTTTTGTAGTAGCGTTTGTACTTCATTGGAACATAGCCTTCATACAAAGAACGGTAATCTTTGAGCTGGAAAAAAGAAAATGTAAAGCAACATAAGCAAACTCAATTAGCTGTTAGCTTTGTTTAATCAAAGAAATAGTTCTGTCTTGAACTGCCTCAAACAAAGATTTAAGCATCAAGTACTACCTCCTTTCAAAGTAGATGCAACAGTTCAAATTAATCTCCATGATATAGAATAGTAATGTTTATCAACTTTTATTGACATAATAATTCAGGGAATACAAAAAAATCAACTCGACATTGCAATAGAAAGGTATAAATCTAACTATAGTCCCCTTATTTACCTATAAAGAGTTCATAGGAGAAAGAATGATTTGGAAAAAATAAATAATACAAAAACTCGAAATCTGCCACAGCATATTGGTATCTGGTTCTAAACATTTTTCTCTTTTGGGGTCAAGCAATCACTGAAAATTTAATTAGACATTATGGTAGTGTTCACTATGGTTGATTATTGATACAGTTAATCAGGTGGTGGTGATAGTGAGCTATGATTCATATAGAGGAAAGAGGCGTCTATAATGCTGCTAGACTGGGGTTATAACTTCATGGGTCACCACAAACTTGGTGATAAAGATGAAAATATCGGAACTAAGTCACAGTGACTGTGACAGTCTATAAAGTATATGTGCTTGCTAGCTTGTATGCAGATATTAGTTAGGCAAAATGGAAGAATTGTAATGATGATAATGAGGATGGTGGTAGTGACATGACTTGTGACAACAGTGATGCAAAGGCAGCAGTAGCTTTCCTGGTTATGGAAAAGTAGAAGCAGCTGTTCATTTTTACAGCTTCAAAAGTGGATGTGAGGTGAATAATAACAAAACTTGTCATTATAGAAAATCTCATATCAAAGTTAACTCAGTTAACAAACTACAACAGGCTATGGAAAGTAAGAGCAGAGGTATTTGTTGGTGGCTAAAGAATGGCAGTGTCTGCTATGGAATAGCAGAGTAGCCACAAGTGATTGAAGGTTTTTGTTTGGGGGGGTGGGGGAAGAACTCATGGTTCACTTTGATGGTGAAAGTGTTAACTACAAGGTCAAAGCAATAATGCAATAACATAAAAGATAAAAATTGTACTGTTGCAACCAGACTGTGGCAGCCCAGAAATAATCATAGAGATCATGTGGAACGAACTTTGCACATCATCGTTTATTATTCTCATTTCTGGAACCAAATCCATCAATCAAAATTTCATTTCTAAAATTTTCTCACTAATAGATGCTCTACCTGTTTGACAATCTCTTTCCGCACATGTTTGTGATATTCAGGTGACTTGTACATCTGGTCTGAAAGTGCACGAAACTGCAAAATTGGAGAAGTGAATAAAACAACAAAAGAACGCTTTTCCAGATTTCTTTAGCATTATATATACCTGGCAATTTCCATCTCCAGATACCTTCACTTCATGCAAACCATAGACATTCAACCTACGAGGAAGTGAACATAAACCACTTAATAATTTACCCCTGATTTTAGGTTAAGAGGAAACAGAACCTAACGTCTCCAAACCCCTCCCTAGCACCGATTTCTAGCACAAGCTTGGCATTGTTCTGATATGTATAATAGTAATGAAGACGGCGAAGAGGATAAATAATGGCCTTAATGAATCACATTTTTCTAAGGTGACCCGAGAGAGAGAGAGAGAGAGAAAGAAGAAGAAGAAAATTGCAATTTGCTAATTATCACTCGTGAATTTGTACAGTTTCCCATAATATGACCTGTGCTGTTCTTAAGTTCAAACAAGAACACAAAGGTCAAAAAAGATGCAGGTCTATAAAATGACACTTCCAAAAGTTAAAGCAATTTTTCTAAGAGTGAGTGGATGTAATTAAATTCATCATTTTCCCCTACTTAAACTACTTCCCAGCATAAAGAAAAGACTAAAAAAAAAAAACAAACAAAAAAACACAACAAAAACAAAAAAGAAGAAGGATTAGAAGCAACATTCGTAAACGTCAGCAAATTCCATAACCAAGAAATCACTATGAACACTTAAATGCCAAGCATAAAAGATTTACCTCTGAAGAAGTCGATGATGATCCAAACTGGCATCACTTAAGTTAGGGATATATGAATTTATACGCGGAATATGCTGGAAAATAAAAGAATACTATGTGAAAATCAGAAGAACAATTTTCTTCAATGATCAGGTTAAAATATGCAATGCGGGATGAAATACAATCAAACCTAGAACCTACTTATGAAATACAATCAAACCTAGAACCTACTTCATGAAACTGTATCGGACTCCACAAATAGAGTAAGATGAACGCAAAATTAAAAACATATCTTATTTCAAATAACAATTCAAATCAATAGTCCCCAGATTTTAGTTTTTCAAGAAAATAAACCCAAATGTGTGCTTATTTGAAATGTAGTAAACACAAAAAGGAAAAAGAAGTAATATGCACTCAATGATAAAAGAATATTTACCAAAGGAAAATCGCAAAAAAATTAAAATAAAATAAAATAAAATGATGATAGAATAGTATAAATCTTGCATAAACTCCGACCCTTGGACAAAATAAGTAGGGTTATACAAACATGGAGTAGAAGGGCTTCAAACAGAAGATAGAAAGAGAAAAAGGGAGGGAGAATTCTCCTTACAGGCACAGGTGCCAGATTTGAAAGGCGTCTAGCAACTGCCCCATCCAACTTAGCATACTCTTCTGAAAGTAGAAGAGCAATCATGCGGTCATCGTCTAGGTCCTGCTGGCTACTCAAGGAAGTTGAGCTTGAAGATTGACCCACACTCTGAGTCTTCTGAATTCCATTCATCATCACAATGCAAGCTGAATAGAAAACAAAGGAACAGCCAATGTGATGATACTTTTCCACAGAGCGAAGTGACCCCACAATCAAATTTCAATGAATGAATTCAAATAGTTTTTTCCGAGTTAATCTTGATAGCACTTTTGAATAAAATCGTACAGTCTAAATCATAGCATATAATGAGCAGTAAACAGAAAACAGATTACCCAATGAGAGTAAAAACAATTGGTCTATGAAATTATTAAATAATATATATATATTCAATGAGATTGCAATTGTCATCATGTTCATGAGAGAGCGATGGAAATAAAGAATCGTAATTGAAAGTAGATACAAAGAAAACAGAAAAAGCGTAAACTTGGATGAAGATCCTGAATTAAAAGTAAGTACCTGATTGGGAACAGAAAGCCAGAGAATCTTGAAAACTTATTTTCAGAAAACGAACAAAAGAGATTTGTATAGATGAAGAAGAAGAAGAAGGTTTGTGTTCCTGAGAAGAAAGAAACAAAGGGGGGGGATATATTAGGGGGTTAGAGAGTTGGTTAGATTTCGCGCTTTCTGGGAAAATCTTCTTCTTTTTTTTATCAAATCGGAAAAGTATTATTTTAAGTGTTGATTTGGATCCCCCGGAAGTGGTCTCATCAGCCTCACGAGAACTACGCGTGTTTCCACCCCGACAAATCATTTTCCATCTCACCTCTGGGCTAGTCTGAGTTGGGCCCCACTCTCCTATTTTTGGGCTCGACGGCTTACCCCATTTTGCGTTTTTTTTCCAGAAATATTAGTATCCGAATTGCAAAAATAAACTTTGGGACATGACATGGTCCCATGGAATTTGTAAACGATTAAATAAATATAATCAAGAGGACAAATTAAGCTTGAAAATGGATAATGAAAACTTCAACTGAGCAAGACCTCTCTAACTAATCAACAAAATCATGAAATACTAAGTAAGACAGATTTTACATATTAATGTCTGTGAAATCTGGGGTTGTTGGCTTTGCATGAAAAAATGCATGCAGCTCAGCTGGTACAATATTAATATTAAATTTATTTTACATCTCAATAAGCTCTCCATATTATATAATATTAAGAACTGTCTCTGCAAGCGCCTAGTTAGGCAGTTTTGAGGAGCATCTCCTGGTACCTCTTCAACGACTGCTGCTTTTGAAAAACCATCTGTTGGTAGAACCTCTTTATGAAGATGTCTGCCATGTTGTCTATCTCGTCCTCCAGCTTGAATTCTTCCCCTGCCTCTTCCTTGGAGTTCTTCACCATGTCTATCACAGATGCTCTCGGATCTTCCTCTTCTATAGATTTCATATCCTCCAACTCGAATAGAGAGTGAGTCAGATCCGGGTATTTATTTTCGTCTTCATTCTCGTACTTTAGATACCCCACATCTGCATGACCATCATCATCTACAGTACTAGTTGTCTGAGTTGGATTAGGGATCAGCTGGGGCTCGCTGCAGGCCACAACTTTGTTGGTGTGCATCACAAGGGTGTTGCTTCGATCATGATCATCATCCACCAGCTGCTGCTCCCCATGGTCTGAATGTTTTTTCTCATGATGGTGATGATGGCCCACCAAAGCTTGTAGCTTGTGAGATATGGAGCTCATCATAATCTTCTTGTCCCTCAGCAGCGAGAATATGACGATGCGAGTCTTAAGGGCGGTTGTTTTGCTCTTCAGAGCCATGCTTTTTGCCTTGGCTATGGAACCTAACGCCGCTATTATCTGCTTCACTATTCTAGACACTCTGTTCTTCATCTTTAATTGGCGAACGATACTGTTTGTTTTCAGCTAGCTGTTGTATTATATGTAAACATGGAAAACGAACACGTACTTATATACAAGCTTTGATGAAGCGAAGGCAAAAATCTCATATATGCGTGGAGGTGAACGGGGATATATATATACACAAAATAAACAAAGGACAGATAGAGAGCAAATTAAGGAACTAGCTGGGGGGAGATTGTACTTTGAATTTGTACGTTGTAAAATAAAAGCGAAAGCAACAAAAGGTTTGGCATGGAGGAAGACAGGGGTGTGTGCATGGGTATTGTATTATATAGGGTAGTAGTATGAGGCAACTTGGCATCCCATAAATAATAAAGCGAGAAAGAGTGGGGACTAAGTAAAAAGAAAAAGTTGTGAAAGTGAAAGTGAAAGTTAAAAAAAGAAAAAGCGATTAGAGTGGAGGACACTTGGCCATCTCCAATACGCTTGCTTGTACTTAGATCGTTTAGGAAGCTACAAATTATGTTGGCGGGTTATAAGGAAACGCTGTTAAATTTTCTCCAATTATATGTTACAGGCCGACAGCAGGGCAGATTTTAGATTCCATTCAGGTTTTGTTTTGGAATTGGTTGAATTGAACAAGTGTAATGGGAGGGAGCCATCTTCATTTGCTTAACCGAGCTGTATTAGTCCATAGTCCATACACGAATGCCGAGGCCAAAAAAATCTAAACATGCAATTCTTCCTTTTCTCACTAGTCATGAGTCATGACTAGGTCCAAGTTTCTAACTTCAACTTGAGAGATTAAAACATGACCTACCTACCTCCACTTCCACTACCCACTATACCCACTTAGACTTGAATATGTACCTTGGTGATGATTAAATTGTCTTCTTCTTCACTCAACTCCATATATATGTGCGAAGCGTAAGGTGCGAATATTCCATATATATATATATATTCTGCATGCATGCCACCTTATACTGGATTTCTTAGCCACCAAGATTGCTCTGTTGGATTAATTTATACCGTACAGTGATTTTATTAATTACTTCAGTAAACAATTAAGCATCTGGGAATATTAATTAAGTTGCTCCAAAATTAACGTTAACCTTGGCCCATCACGCTAGGGCCGCATGGCTAGCTACATATTCAATCAATTTCATAATTGATCATGAATTACACATGCATGCATGCTTACTGATTTTTATATCTATTCTGATATATAAAGTGCGGTTTTAGTCCAAGGCATAATAAATTTCGTTGTTTTTCGTCCTCCGTTTTGCTCTGTCTTTTTTGTTATTTTTTTTTTCAATTCCAGCTTCAAAACGACGTCGTTTTGAAGGTGATTCGGCGCCTTTCCTGTTCCCATTAGTTTTCTTCCTTCAACTTGTATTCGAAGAGAGCATATTCCCTACTCTTCTCCCTTTTCTTCCTGTTTTCAATCTCTCTCACGCCCGAAGATGGAAGACCACAAGTTTGCGGGATGGTGGCTTCCAAGGTTAGAAGAATGGGTATTGATGGAGAGACCCATAAAAATTCGACTTTTGATCAGCATTCTGGAAGACAGGTAACTTCTCAGACAATGTCGTTTTGTGCATTTGGGAATTTTTTTTTTTTCCATTTTGTCTCGTTCTCGGCTTGAGTAACCTTGAACCCACGCCCACGAATTTCAGCCGTGCCAAATCGCTGCTCCATGAACCAGCAAGAATCGTTCCCAGTTGTCTTCTCCGACGACGTCCACGGCTCCAGCGACACCCACGGCTCCGATTAGTTGGCATCCGACGCATTTTTCCAAGCAATGTCTGATATTGATACCCTAGATTGCTGCTTTTTTCTCTCAGCAGAGCATTTTGTAGTCCTTTGGCGGTTTTCGTACAGATCCAGGTTTGTGTTTTCAATTTTCTCTTCTACTCAGATCCAAGTCTGTTTGGTTTGCTAGAAAGTTGAAAAGTTTTTCTTTTTTCCTTTTTTTGGGGAAAGTTACGGTGCTTTTGAATTGGTGCCATTCCCATTGCTGATTACGCCGATCGAGTCCAATGCCTTTCTCTGCTCTACCCTGAGGACGATCTGAGCCATCCCATTTTCTCTGTCCCCGAAGAAAACCAGAAGCTCAAAGCAAAATGCTGCTTACGGGAGGTTCTTCTCTGAGCTCTTTGTTTTGATTTGTGGCGAAGCTTTGTTCATTGTATTGGTTGTTTGGCTGTGTGTGTAAGTCTGTCTCTCTCATTGTTTTATGTAGTTGAGTTCGTGTTCAAAGATTTAGGTGTTAAGGAGCTCTGAACTTGCATCAATGGAGAATCCAACCACAACTCTTGCTATTTGCAGAAATTCAGACTCTACGAGACTCGCTCGGTACTGTATACGTTTTTGTTTGTCTTCTTCTTAGAGATAAAATTTGTTTCTCATTTGTGTACTATATGGATGTGTATCCATGCTTCTTTTGAATTCATGTGTTTTTTAGTCTATTTTATTGTTATTCTGCTATTATTGTTGTTGTTATTTTGCTGGAATTAAACGCTTGGATTGAAATGAATGACTGAATCTATGTTTGAGACAAAAAGTTTGAGATTTGTTGAGCCTGATTGTAGAGAATGGGTTAGTCAATTTCATGCCTATAGAGCAAATAGCATACAAGTATCTGGTGATAAATTATTTGGAGTTCGTGTTTCATTCTTTTTAAAATTTTATTTCTAATAAATTTATTTGAAAGACATGTGTTGTTTACCTTGGTTGTTATATATGCAAGACTGCAAGTACTTGTAGGTCTGTCCCAAAAATATAAAAGAGAGAAAGAAAAGCTATTTTTGGAGCCTGCACAAATTCTAACCTGACTAAAATTTGAATATTAGTTATCAAATATTTTAGATAGTGAAGTAGTGTTTGCCAAATATTTTCTTACTTTTCTTCCATGACTCGGTAGCATCCTATATTGAGAAAGCTTTTGTTTCATTAAAAGTTTAATTTTTATTGGTCTTGTGATGAAAATGAACCTGCTTTTTCCATTTCCATTGCTTTTTCAGAAAACTGAATATGAAATTGAGTTTGCTTTTATGAAAATGAAAGACCTATATCACAAAACGAGATTGATGAATTTTTCATTATATGGTTTTAGATGTGTCTGTTTATGTTTTCTATTTTTTTCATGGTTTTGATTGAAGTATTTTGAAGTTATTACCCGATTGACTGTGCTTCTAAAAACTCAGATTCGTTCTGAACATAGTCAATTTACCAAATTTTAAATCTCTGTTTAGCAATTTCTACTTGACCTCAATAGGATGCTCCTTTATTGCCTTAGATACTGATAAACTGTTTTAATTTGATTGGTAAGCTTGGTGGTGGCCTTTCTAGAATTGTCTATTGTAGATGATGTCGCAGTCCTGAAAACTTACTTTTGAAGTTCTGGATAATTTATTACTTGAGGATTATTTATGTCATTTCTTATGATGTTTCCAACAAGTCCGTAGTCAACAAATCTTTTGTGTGCAACAGAACTTCTATATGGTAGGAAGAGATAAGAACAGAACCGTTTGGAGGGTGTTAAAGATGAAGAGATAAGAACAGAACTGTTTGGAGGGTGTTAAAGATTGACAGATCTGAGCCTTCTGAGCTAAACATTTGGGAAGAGTCTGTGACATACTCAGAAAATGACAAATCCATACAAGATAAGGAAAATAAAAAAATTACATGCAGCTTGTAAAATTATGGGGAATGATTACCTTGATATTCAATGGCTCTATAGAATCTTCTAGGGATTCCAATGATTCTATAATATAGTCTATTTTTTCTTCCATATTTTTCTTGCAAAAACTTGACTTTGCTGTTTCTGCATATCAGCATGTTGCTCATCTTTTTCATCTTCTTCCTAAACATTTTTCTTGATTTTCTTCTTGATCACTACCACTGAGAGTTAAATCTTCAATCGCTGGTTCTACATCATCTTTCATACCTGGCTTAATTATGTTTTTTATTGTGTCATATCGTCTAACAACAATAGTTTCGTATTTTGTACCAACAGGGTCAAATACCTGCTTTAAGTTAGAATTTGTACCTAAAAACTTTCATCACGATTACAACACCTCTATTTAGTCAATGAATTAAGTTGAATAAAACATTTCACTCTACCCCTTTCAATTAGAAGTAACAACATCAATGAACAAAATTGACACACATATTCCATAAGCCAACACCACCCTTTCACAAAATTAGCAAGGACATTCAGGTTTGATTCCTAATTATCACTAAATTCTTTACATTAAAAATTTATAAAAATTAAGAATATGAGGATCTTGATTTAACTTCTAATTCAATTACTATAATATACTAATACTTCATTATAAGCTTTTTATATGCATCTAACAAACAATCCTTCACCCAACATCCTCCATTCCACCAATGTACACCACACAGTCCAAAGTTGCCATGTGCACATAATTTACAAGTAGCAATCTATGTCTCTAATGATACTTTTAAAAATTTCAATTAAAGTTCCCATATTCAGCATGGTTTTTGCCTTACGTTCCGATTCAATAGGAATACTGATCAACGTCCAACATAGCTATTCAAACATGAAAGCATAGTCAATATTTTTTAAAAAAATATAGTAAGTTCCCTTACTTAATTAGTCAATAAATATAGTTAATATTTAAAGATAAAAAGAATTTCCACAAGCAAAGCTTGACAAAAAAAATTAGAAGTCCCTGTCACAATCTTATCATTGCTTAAAAATTCTGCTGTTTAAACAGAACCATTCATCATGTAAAAAGAATATCATTTATCATCTACAAAGATCCATACAAAAAAACTGATTTTTATTTTTTTTCTAGAAACAAAAAAACAATAATGAAAAAAAAAAGGACAACTCCTTTGCCTTCTCAAATTACACTCTGTAGTATAATAATTACATCATCAAACAATCAT
Source organism: Rhamnella rubrinervis (assembly GCA_007844105.2). NCBI lineage: Eukaryota > Viridiplantae > Streptophyta > Magnoliopsida > Rosales > Rhamnaceae > Rhamnella > Rhamnella rubrinervis. The sequence goes on from CM017575.2 coordinate 86,809, forward strand.
ACCTTAAACAAAAACTCAATTTTAATTTATATAATTGAAAATTCAAACCGTCATAATATATTCATGTACAACACCCATGGAAAAAAAATCAAACTTTATAAAAAAAAATGTTTTACATATCCATAGATAACGAAATTTCAAAACTACATTTTTTAAACTTTCAAAATATCTACATTTACACTATACTCCTCCAAATATTATCAATAAGATAATCATAGGTGTACAATTAATGAATTTCTTAAACAAAAATTAAAGCCATGCAACGCCATAGAAAACAACAAAACTTTTCAGACATCCAGTCATCAAAGATCTATTTCAATTTTTCCCACATTCTTTTCGCTTTTCTCTCCAAAATTTTAGCTAGAAAAATCACCAAACATTCATTCAGCCAAGAGCTACAACACCCAGTTAGACACAAATTTCATGACAATCAAACTACTTTCCAAAGTTTCTTGACGAAGCAGCAGCACCAACAAACATGAACACTCATTAATAATTAATGATAATAAAGACAATTTTCCTAATGGTAATTAGATGGACTATTAGGCTGCACAGAACTAAAGGAAATGACATGTACAACTATACTTACAGCAAAAGAAAGATCTGGAAGGAACAACTGTTAGGCATCAGAAGGAGAAAATGCAAGCCGACCCAACCAACCCAATATCTGAAGACTTAGAAATTAATTGATAGAATTTTCTATTTATGAACGAAATAATTTATTTGAAACAAAGAATGAAAACACAATTAATTATAATAGAAATAGAACAAAACACATACAAGATGAATTCATGTATTTTGAGTTAGGATGATAAGAATCATGAATTAAGCGGGATAGATTTAAAAATATTTTTCCTTCATTATGTGTTACTGTGAGTATTCATGTTGTTGCTGCAGTTACTATTAATATTTTTGAAAATCACGTGCGTATTCATGTTGTTGCTGCAGTTACTATTAATATTTTTGAAAATCACGTGCGGAGCACGTGGCATGATCTAGTATATATATAAGAAGAATAAATCGTATTAGAAGCACATTTAACTTACAACTCCACTCCGGTTAAAGCCTTGCGTTTACCCTGCTTTTCACCTATCACTTTTCCTAATTATACCAACAAAAGCAAAAGGCATACATATAAATATGCATGAGCTAAGCTAGTACATCTCAAAATTAATATATTTTAAGTGATTGAAGGGGTCAATATGGTGTGTGGGCCGCAATGCCCCCGATTCTTAGTTAACTGATTAATTTAATATTTCGTTAATCCCACCTCTTTTGTTTTCTGGCATCCATGTTTTCCCATGCTCCGTATCTTCGTTACCAATTAATTTGACCGTTAGGTCCTTTTGTCTTTTGATGAGTTCACTTTTAAATATTCTATTATGTACATAATTTACTAGACGATTACGTGATGCCATAGAAACATATTAATTAAACATGGCAATGCTTTGCTTCTTAATAAAGGTGAGAAAAAGGCACACTGAAAACTCGTGACGTGGATTATATAATTGGAAACATAATATGCAGTTATATATATATGTACAAATATGTGTGTGTGTGTGTTTATGAACGCATGCATGTAACTAGATGGGTATAATTAATAGATAATACAAGATAATATATGAGTTGGTAGTTAATTGGAAATTTATGGGACGATGGATGAAGGGGTTGTTTGCAAGTAAAATTTAATTAATTTCAACGCTAATTGTAGTTATGGATTTTGAGAATTATATTTAAGTCTTTGGTATTTGTACGTATTTTAACAGAAAGTAATACGTATAAGGTGAAAATTAGGAATTTTTGCGGAAATATTTATTAGAATCTCTTCCGTACTTTATGCTAATTATATAAGACGTTTCCACCTTTAGGAATCAGAGAAGAAACTATAAATTTGTCGTCTCACCCTCACAAACCCTAATTATAATCTAATATGGTGTTGAGTCTCTGTCATTCAAGTACTGAGCTCAGAGACCTAACAGCTAGGTCCACTCGTTACCTAATTAAGCTGTACGTCATTAGTTTAGCCGGTTTTTCCATTTACATGCCAGCCTCATACCTCAATCTTCCCCATTTCTTTTTTACCTTATGAGTTTGATATTCCTTAATTCACTAGGAAATTAATAGAATGGGCTAAATAGAACGATTTTAAAATGCCTTTACAGAGTATATATAATGATCTAATTGGTTTTGACCCATAAAAATATATGCATCTTGTCTGAAATGAGTGTTTATAGCCTTAACCATTTCAAGGGAATAACTAATATCGTGAATGGTTGCAAAGAATATATAAACATAAGCTATAGCCTTATGAGTAGTTTTCAATTGCATGAAAAACGCTATACTAGAAATTATTAAGTAAACTAAAAGCATATAATTGAATTCTTTGAATTAAAGAAAGGTCAATATGAATATGAATAATGCATGCAGTTAATTTTACTAAATTAAGACTTAAGAGGTTAATTAGAGTGTCTTCAATAGGGTATCAAAATGGATGGCAATGTTAAATTTTAGCATTGACACTCTTTTTCCTTTTGCATGGAATGCTATTTTAATGCTAAAAATATAAAATGTCATTTTTGGTATATTGTTATTTAAGAAATCCGTGCAAAACAGAAGAGTCACTTGTAGGTCTATCATTTAAAGCAATTGTACCCATCTCTAAAGCAAATATATACAATTAATTTTGAATTGTTATTTTTTTTTGGTATAACCTATTGAGGTACTATATCATAATTTAATATTGATATTTTAAATTAATATTGAAGATAATATATTAATGTCAAAATTTAAAAATTATAATATTATTATAATATTTACTGCTGCTGGAGATGCTCGTAGATTATGCAGTATGCCCTCTTTTTACTTTATTTATTTTTTGTTTCGTATTATTTTTTTTTTTTGACAAATTAAAAAGTTTGTGGAAGCATATTAATTCTATATTGGGCATGGTATTGATGTAAATGATGTTGACTATGGATTGCTTTGATTTTGGTCCAAAAGGTTGAAAAGAATAAAGGTGTGAGAATCCCGTGAGGGAAAGATGAAGAAGCGGAATGGAAGAGGAGAGGCTTTAAATTTTAATTGTTTTGGTAAGTCTTGGCGGTTGTGATGTATGTGCTGAATAACAATTTCCCACAACACAATTGAAAAATTATCAGACTATTATTTTCGGTGTGGTCTGTTAGACCATGTGACTGGTAAGTGCACCTTCTCGGTACCGGCTACAATTAAGACAAAGAATGGGATTGTGGCGAGGATTTACGGACTGTGGTTGAAGACAGGGGTTGCCGGAGGTATTTCATTCATCACTCCGATGGTGGAACCAGAGCTGAGGAAAGAGGTAGGCGCATCTTTTGAGGTTATGCAGAGTGCAGAGGATGGCGCACAAGGTTCCTCTTTCTGTGAAAGAGAGCAGAAGGCTTTGGTGTGTACGATCGATGGTGAACATCATTTTGGAAAAGAGTCAACAAAGGAAATTAACGAGGAGGACTATCAGCACATGCTGGCAATGTGTCCTGAGCTGGAGACGTTAATGCTTTCACTGAATAGGCAATCCTTGGGGGAGAGTCCAATTTCAAACTGGTGGTTATCGAAAAAATGAGGAATGAAGGCTTGGACGTTAACCAATTCCGTTTTTGGGCGAGGAGAGGGTTGTTATACCTAGCAGCAATAGAGGCCCATAGAAGGGAAGAATTAAGGGCAATCGATTTAAAGGTTATGGAGCAAGAAGTGCTTGAATGGATGGGTGTGGGCCGGAGTTCTGTGAGCCCAGCCCAAGGCTCTAAAGGTGTCAGTGAAGCTCAGCAGTTAGTGAGGGGCCCAAACACAGAAGGGTTGATACGTTTGTGGATTGGACTTATTTTGAGCCTGATGGGGATTCCAGGTCTGATAGGGAGGACACCGTAACCCTTACACGAGGAGGAAGGGAATCTGAAGGAATTGATACCAGTTTGCAAGAGGTTGAAGTCCATGTGCAGTCAACATTTGCATCGCCATCGAACTTTAATCCTGGGTCTAGTCCTAGTCGATACTTCACAAGATCTCAATGTAAGCGAAGATCGTGGAAGAAGCTTGCTAGAGGTGATAATGGAGTTAGAATCGAAGACACCTCACGGGGGGAAGGTTCAAGTAGAGGGCATGGAACCCAAACCTGGAAGGAAAGCAGGATTTTTGGGAGGCCGAGGAGGCGGGCCGACACATGCCTCTTCATCTTCCATGAATATTTTAGCATGGAATTGCAGGGGTTTAGGACGCTCTGAAGCTATAAATTCCCTGTTTAGTTTGGCTCAGAAATGGAAACCGAATTGCGTTTTTCTTTCTGAAACCAAAGGTGAAGTGGAAAAATTGGAAAGATTGTGTAGGAAGCTTCGATTTGATTGTTTTGAAGTCGTTGAGGCAGTGGGTATGGTAGGTGGCTTAGTTCTATTCTGGCAAAAGGAAGCTAATCTTGAGGTGGTTTGGACGTCTGCGTCGACAATTTGTGCAAGGTGTTTGACTTGGAAGCAGGTGGCTACTGGAAGATGTTTGCGGTGTATGTACCTACAAGATACAGTGATACAAGACTTTTTTGGAGAAAGCTTGAAGACATGGTTATTGAAGAAGACAAGCCGTGGCTCATTTTTGGGGACCTGAACGAAATACTGGACAGCTCTGAGAAATTAGGGGGGAAGGACATTGCTGGTAAAAGGCTATTCCTTAGAGAATTTTTGCAATATGCAGAGGGAATTGATTTGGGATTTCAGGGTGGTCGCTTTACTTGGACGAATCGTCAGTCAAACTTGATTAAGGAACGGCTTGACAGAGCTGTGGTTTGGTCGTCGTGGATACACCTTTTCCGTGGTGAGGAATTTGGAATTCTCGGTGTCAGACCATACTCCTATCTTAATTCGCACTCATGGCGAGATGGAGAGATTAGTGAGGCCTTTTAGATTTTTTAAAGCCTGGACGATGGACAGAGACAGCTTTAATGTGGTGGAAAAAGCTTGGAATGAGAATCAATCAGGAAGAACTGAATCGGCTATTACAAGTATTCGGTTAGCAGCGACGACTAGAGCTTTCAAGGTGTGGAATAAGGAGCACTTTGGATGGACTCAATCCAGAATTAATATGCTGGAAGAAGAGTTAAGATGCCTTCAGAGCAAGGAAGATAGTGGCATCCAAGGGACGCAGAGAAGACAGCAGGAAATTATCTGTGAGTTGAGACAGCAATGGGATAGACATGAATCGATTATGAAACAAAAATCTAGAGAGAACTGGCTTTTTGAGGGAGACAAGAACTCCAAGTTCTTCTTTGCAAGTACTTTAATTCGAAGACATCGGAACAGGATAGAAGCTATCAAAGATGGAGCAGACTGAATTACGGAAAGGAAAGGAATTGCTGACTACTTTTTAAGGGAGTTTGCTAAGCTGTATGCTACTGATATTCCTTCCCTTCCTACGTGCCTTGATGATCTAATAATTCCTTGTATTAGTATAGAGGAAAACAGAGGTTTGATGGAAGTCCCGTCAAGGGAAGAAGTAAGAGAGGCTGTGTGGTCCATGCATCCCTTAAAGAGCCCAGGTCCTGATGGGTATCCAGGGGTCTTTTACAGAGTGTACTGGGGGACTGTAGGTGATCAAATTGTCAGATACGCTCAGGAATGCTTTCTTTTGGGGAGGGTGCCTGCGAAGATGAACAAAACTATGTTGGTCCTCATCCCTAAAGTGGGTCACGCCTCTAATTTCAACCACTTTCGTCCTGTAAGCCTTTGTAATTTTACATACAAAGTGGTTTCAAGAATTCTGGCATCAAGATTGAGAAAGTACCTGAATAGGATGATTAGCCCAAATCAAGGGGCCTTTGTTCACAGAAGGTGGATTGTAGAAAACACGGTAGTGGCGCATGAATTTGTTCATAAAGTCAGAAAGCACAAAGGGTAGAAGGGGCTAATGCTTGTCAAGATCGATTTGAAAAAAGCATATGATAGGCTGGAGTGGAGCTTTTTGGATGTGGTTATGGGAGCTTGGGGTTTCTCCCCTAAGTTTTGAAATATGATTATGAGTTGCGTTCAATCTGTTAAATATAATCTCCTGCTCAATGGAAGTTTATGTGGGGAGATTACCCCGTCTAGGGGTCTCAGACAAGGTGATCCTTTATCCCCCTTCTTATTTATAATATGTGCGGAGGTTTTTTCTAGGATGCTATCTCGTAAAGAAGCAGAGGGTCAGCTCCATGGGATTCGTGTTGCTAGAGGGGCGCCTTCAATCTCGCATCCCCTTTATGCCGACGACATGCTCTTGGCATGTAGGGCTAATGGCAAGGAGGCGCAGGTACTCCATCAGGGGCTTCAAGAGTATAGTAAATGGTCTGGTCAACTCCCTAATAGGGAGAAATCTCATATTATGTTCTCAAGCAACACAGACAGGAAAACCAAGAAGGAAGTGAGAGGAATTCTAGATTTTAAAGAGATGCCTTCGAATACAGTTTATCTGGGGAACTCTCTGATTTTTGGAAGGAAGGTTAAAGAGTTTGAAAAGGTAAAGGAAAGGCTTCGAGCTAGACTTGAAAGTTGGCAAAGTCAACTCCTTTCGAGAGCAGGGAAGGCAACGCTTATTAGAACAGTGGCTCAGGCTATCCCGGTTTACACTATGTCAACGTTTAAGCTGCCAGAAGCAACTTGTAATGATCTCGATGCGATGATTTGTCATTTTTGGTGGGGAACAAAACCTGAAAGGAGTCGAAATTTGATGTTAAGGGCTTGGGCAGACATCTGTACCCAAAAACCCATGGAGGACTTGGCTTCTGTAGGTTCAAGGAATTAAATTTAGCTTTGTTAGCAAAGCTTGCATGGTCAGCGGCCAAAGGGGATAGTAAATTATGGATTGATATCATGACAGCTAAGTATCTAAAAAATAAATCTTTTTTTGAATATGAGCTGAAAGGAGGAGAATCTGTGGTGTGGAAAGGAATTCTCAGTGCTCGGAAGCTTTTAACAAAGGGAGCCTGTTTCAAGATCGGGAATGGTTGCTCAATAAACCCCTGGAAAGACCCATGGGTACCTTGGGTGTCTGGCTTCGTGATTAAACAAAAAGATGGAGTAGATGTGTCCCTTTGGAATACTGTGGCCTCCGTGAGACACAGACAGGGTCCGAGATGGAATCAAGATTTATTAAATCAAATTTGTGATCGAGAGACAGTAGAGGCAGTGCTAAAGCTGGATTCTCCTCAAGACCTTTATGAGGATAAACTTCTCTGGATTGGGAATGAGAGAGGCAAGTTTTCGGTGAAGGACTGTTACTTGAAAGGTATTAGTGATCGTTTAAATGATGCAACCGAGCCTATATGGACTGCAGTGTGGAAGAGCCACCTTCATGAGCGTCTGAAAATTCACATATGGAGAATGCTTGCAAATGTCATTCCTACGAGACAGCTGATCTGGCAACGTACGAAGCAGGGGGATACAGACTGTGTGTGTTGTGGAATGGATCTCAAAACAAGTCTTCATGTATTTAAAGACTGTAGCCTGGTACGGTGTATTGCTTTTGGTAGTTTGTGGGGATATCGTTTGGATAGACTGGACTGTGGGTCTGTAAGGCAGTTGGTGGAACCCTGTTTTAATCCTTCAGAGGTGTCAGTTGTGGAAGAGCTGGATAGTAGAGAGGTGCTCACCTTTTTTGCTACTCTTTTCTACAAAGTCTGGCTGTTTAGGAACAACATTTTGTTTGATGGTCATCTGAACCTGTATGGTGCAATCCAAGGCTTTAATTCGGCAGTGACAGGATTTTCAAGGACAACTTCTTCTGGTGGAGAAGGAATGGCGAGCTCTTCTTCCGTAAATAATCAGTGGAAACACCCAAAGAGTGGCTGGTTGAAGATAAATGTGGATGCAGCTTTTAAGGCGCCTAAGGTTGCAGGTGCGATGGTGGTTCAAAATGAAGTAGGTTAAGTGCTATTCGCAGCATCCAAAGACTTAGGGAGTGGGTGTGGTTCTTCTTTTGAAGCAGAAGCCTTGGCATTAGAGTGGGCTACTGGTTACGCGGATAGGTGTGGATGGAATTGTATTACGTTTGAAGTGGATTCAAAACAGGTAGTCGAGGATATTTTTGCTGAGGAGGAACCAGGGGGCTGGAGCACATTCCAGGTTTTGATGGCAGTTAGGAGAAGGATGTTGAAAGCTATGTGGGATCTTGAATGGTCTCCAAGAGAGACAAACCAAGTTTCTGATTTACTTGCAAAATATGCTCTTAATAACAATGTTTATTTTAGCTGTGATGAGTTCTCTTTAGGGGAGCTTCCTTCGGTGTTTATGGATAGAATACTAGTGGAGCAGCTCTGCTCTACCTTGTAATTCTCCGTTTGGAGGCGTTTTGTGTGTTCTTTTGAATGCAATCCTTTTTACCAAAAAAAAACCACTATTACTTTCTTCTTCTTTTTTTAATTAGCTAATAATTGAAATCTAATTTAATAAAATGACACTTAATAATTTGTGCCTAAATTAGCTTTATGTCGTGCTTCCGTGATGCTTCCTTGTTAGTCCATATATAATGTATTACTGGCCTGGGTGGTTAGTTTAGCGGTTAATCTAATTATAATCGTGTGTACATAGCTTACTCTACTGGGTATGTACGTGGCTTATGTGGGCGTGGTCGACCTATTTCTTATTTTTATTTTCTTTTTCAATTATTATTAATGCGGGCGAGAGATAATTAGACCCTGCACAAGGCAACCGCAGGCCAACACTGGACCCACCACATCACAAACCGTATAATTTGGCGTTTTCGAAAGCAGCTGCCAATATAGCTGCTCACCCAATTAAGCTGCCCTGATAAGGAAGGTGTCGTTGTGTGGGGGCTGAAATTGTGCACACGCTTTTGATGGGTTGTGCCCTTTTGATTATTTCTTCTTCTTTTTTAAAAACATTTTCCACATGAACACCAGTCTGTAATTGTTGATTAATTATTAATAATTGAACTAATAAGTTTTTTAAAAGAGTTCCATGTGGTTTGCATATATATATTTTTATGAAGATTTGTAGCCATCAAATCTCTGTCATGTTTATTGATTGAACAGTATATATATATATATATATATACACATATACATATGAACTTAGATAAATAAACAAGAAAGCTGATCGACACTTTTATTTAGTTTTATTTATTTATTAAATAATTTTATTTTCGTATGATGGAAAAATGGAAATAATCCTTTTAATTAGTTAATAGGTTGAGGGGTGTACGCCACACATATGATAAATTGTTGATATATATATATATATATATACATATATAGATGTATGTATAAGAATAATTTTAAATCCAATTAATACAAAACAAAATATGTGTAGTTTTCAATCAAAGTATAAATTAAATAATACGTACTGTATTTTAATTGGTCATTTGGTTAACAAATCGTAGAAATTAACTTAATACAGCTAGCGATAGAAATGCCTTCAGTCATGTCCTACCTTCATCTGTATGAAAGTATATAAACATATATGACAAGTACACATAAAAAACATTCATAAATATTCCTTCTCGGACAATATGTATATATATATATATATATATAACCTTTCATGATGAGTCAGTACTAATATAATTAATTAGTTTCCAATTAATATATGGATTAAATTTCATTGTTATGTTATAGATACGTAGAGTGAAAAGTATATATTAATGTAAAAGTAGGTAGTAATATTTTCAAAGGATGTATGCATGAATGATGTTTGGGTGTTGCCATTAATTCGACTTTTTCAGTTTGAACTGGAAAATTAGAGAGACGCTCCGTTTTTGTTTTTTTTTTTTTGGTAAATGAAAGACGCTCTCCCTCTCCCCATTGTTTTCTCATACTTAAGCCTCCTGCCATATATACCAACAAGATCGCACAAGTCCCACCTTCTCTTTTATTCAAACTATATATTCAAAAACGTTGCCTGATGATCACCAGACCATGCTAGCTGTATTGGACTTAAAACACCTTACCTAAAGTATTGTTAACGTTACTAACCAATCATTCATAATCACTTTTAATTTTTATAAAATTATATGTATATATAGGTAGGTAACTGAGGAGCGGTTGTTGGGGTATATATTGTATTGAATGATCAATTATTATATATATAATGATGACGATGATGATATGGTATGGTATGGAGTAGCCATTAATGTAGTCCTTTAATTTTTAGGTTCATCAGTATCATTCATTTTTGTCCTATAAAAAGCCACCCCATTTCACCTTCCAATGCTTCCTCATAAGGTTTTCTTTCCTTCTGCGAGGTTTACCAAACCTCGCAGAAGCAAAGAAAATCCATCAGTACCCAAATTATATATTATCTCTTATTTTTTGTTGAAAAAATACACTTATATTATGGGGATACATTCCCCAGTAGTAGCTAAGAGGCTATGGAATGTGCTGAGAATCACCTTCTTCATGATGAGGAAGGGACTTGTACCCAAGAGGAAGCTTATGATGGACATGAATTTGATGATGAAGAGAGGCAGGCTCCTCAGAAAGTCTTTCACCAAACTTATGTCCCAACGCCACCATTCCCACTCTGCTGCCAAAATGACACGTGGTGGCTACGGCATTCAGGAATATGAATTCTCATGTAGCAACAGCCCCGCCATTAATCCTGTTTTTCCCTACGTGTCAAAGCGCAAGCACCACCAATATTACTACTTCCCCTGCATCAACACCCCTGAGTCTGCGGAAGATGAAGTTGAAGCTGATGATGAGCCCAAGGCTGCCGTTTTTGTCCCCAACAACAAAACCCCTGACTACACTTTCAACTTTCGGAAGCAAAGAAGCCCATTGCTCTCCTCCCCATTCTCTGTGAGAATATCCAACTATTCTTCCGAAGAAGATGAGATCAATAATGATCTTAATGTTGTAAGTGGCCGTCAAGTGGATGACGAGGCTGAGGAGTTCATCAAAAGGTTTTACGAGCAGCTGAGGGTTCAGAGCCGTATGCAACTGTTCCAGTACCAGGAGATGGATTACCAGGACATGCTTGCAAGCTAGAAGGTCTCGCTACCTACCTACCTATATATATATATACACCTTATATTGATCATGCACATAAATCATATATACATTTATACATATGTGATTGATTATTAAAGGAACGTCCTTCGTTGATATGATTATGATCTTCTTGTTTTCAGAATTACAGAGAAGGCGTACTCTGTACCCAGGTGACTAGTACTTGCAACTTCGCAAGTGCATCCATATTATAATATAGTACGTTTTCTTAATTATTTCCGATATTTGTATTAAATTTCTTCTTCAATCCCAAGTAATGCAATCGTTTGGGTACTGCTTGTTGATTTATATATATATATATATATATATATTTATATACATGTATATGTAAGATTGGTGAAATGCATGGTTCGTTAGCTTGGGAATGAATTCCTAAGAAAAGTAATAATACATGGCGGGTTAGGAAAGTTGGGTTGTCCTTTCCCTTGAATATTAATATGATTTACTTTAATTGGTGGCCAGACATCGCTATATGTGCCTGTTGGTTCACTGTATGAACCTTTTTTATTTGCTTCAGTTCTGCGTTTTTATCTAATCATATATATTTCTGTGTTCGACGATGATATTATCATTTTTAATCTGTTAGTTCAACACCGGCTGCCAATCAGCTTTACATTTAAAATAGAAGATGAAATAGTGATTGTGCTCCAGATTCATAAAAGGATATATACAACATATACACACACATATCAGGGCTTAATTTTTATATGAATGTTAATCTAATTAATTGGACTGAATATAACTCCAGTGAGCTTTGAACACCAACATATATCAGCTAAATTAAGGATTTAAAATATGAAGTTGGGAACATTGGAAAGAGCGCGCGGTGGTGGTTAATAGATTGGGTGAAACGGATGGCTCGGGACAGATAGATATAATAATATATAAGGAAGAAATGTATCATGAGCTGAGTGGAATTAGAGGGTGGAGGGTAAATAACGTAGCTGACAGCTAGCGTACTGTCATGTTGACCCAGGAAAATAAAAGATCTAAATTGAAAGATTAGAAATGAGAAAAAGGCATTTAAAAGTTGAAGATCCCTCCACGTACAAATCAATATAGAGCATTGCCAACACAACAGAGACTGAGATCTGCACATGGTCTCCTCCTCCTCCTCCTCCTCCTCCTCCTCTATTATTAGGTATAGCCGTACAGGTAGTAGGTGGAGGAGTGGAACGTGTTGGGCTGTCTATGGTCCATACTCATAGAGAGAAGACCATTGTGCTAAGAAGTTGCCTTTTTCTTTTTTTATTGGTCATTTGTGCTTCGAAATCTAAACTATAATTTTCATCATCAAGTAATGGTTTCGTTCACATCAAAAAAATTTAAAATAAATATTTTCAGTATACTAATCTCCAATGTAAATTGTCATATAATCCTCATTTTCATCATATCTGATAACAAAAAATACAATTTTTCTGTTTTTTCAAGTTCAATAAAAATTAAAATTATTGTCCATATTTTAATTTCTCTAGGTTGCACCGAGCGTCATGTTTTTTTATTTTTCCAAAACAAACATTGAAACATACCTTAGTGATGAGGCGTGACACTTTCCACGGTACCCCCTCCAAAAACCTTCAAAGGAAACATTTTACATCAAAGTTCACATCTTTGATTCTTTCAACTCTCACACAAAACAAAGCGTGTATTTTTATGTAAATTTATGCTTACCTAAATATAACCAATAATTCATTTCTCTAGTCTAATTCAATTATAAGAAAAAAAGATGCAACAGACGCGCATCAAATAGGAAGATGATTTTTGAGTCTCCTCCTTGCTCCTAAACCTCAGACAGATATTGCATTAAAATTTACAAGAAACATTTTAGTCTTTGTAATGAATCATGTTGCTTCTATTTCTATATGCCATGTCAACCACGCAAGTTTGAATCAGATGAGTAAAGAATCTATTACCAGGGAAACATTCATTATCAGCTTGTGAAAAAGGCTAAACCAACAAGGGCATTATAGGAATTTCAAAATAAATGGGTCAACGGATCTACAAGACTAAGCAAAAAGTAGGTTGGTAACGTCCAATAATATTAAAGTTCTTTCAGCTTTAGGAATCGAGTATGACCAACGACCTGGAATTGATTTTTCAGAAACATTAGGAGCGGTTTGAAAGGAGACTTGTGGAATGAAGAAGCATCTCGGAAGTTGGTAATTGGCAATACAATTAAGATTACAAGTTCATAAACAATTTGGAATGAAAATGTTGAATATCTATGTATAAGGACTAAAGGACATGTCAAGAAAAGGAAAAAGAGTGATATAAATTAACAATAAGAACTTCAACTACTGCATGATGGTTGGATACCAGTTACATATACAATGATTGAAGAAAAAGTAGTAGAATATATGTCACAATGCAAGCTTCCATATCTAACTCTTAAGGAGATTTGAATGTAGTTGAGCAACAGGAGTAGAAAACACATATATTTTTATATGTAGAAACAAAGATTCTAGGCATCCAAAAAGCAGTTGCAAATATGATATGGAGGCGGAGAGAGAATCCCGAATTTCCCCTAGTAAAAAAAAAAAAAAAACAAAAGCCACAAATACTATTAATGACTTGTACGTACCAAGTAATTTCAAAGATGAAATTGATGAGGGCATTTAGCTATGTATATATAATTTGGTTGAGGATGATGTTTGCTACTAAATTCCTCCTACCTCAGGTGTCATTCCAGAAAGATGCATGGCCTAATTCACCATCAATTGCCATTGGCATTGAAGCACGTCTACCATTTGCAGCGTAATCATATCCATGGCTTTCCTCCGCCGCCATTAAATAAGGTTGATGTAGTGGCCGTGAAGGAGAAAGATGAACGAAAGGAGCAGCAGTCCTAGGAGGAGGAGTGTGAGCGTGATAATACGATTGCGACGGGAACATCATGGGATATGGAGGATGAGAAGACCAGCAATCAAGTCCAAGCGGTGGTCTCGGCCAGTAGTTATATTCCCCATTCTGACTCTGATTAGTTTGAAGCTTCACAAGGGGGATTGGGAGAGCCACTGGCTCCAGTTGAACGCTGGGATATTGAATTTTATTCCCCCCAGCCCCATCCCCATGTATGGTGCTGGTGGTGGTCGTGCTGCTGCTGCTGCCGCAGCCAGCTGGGTCAGTCGACTTGATAGGCTTTCCATTCAAGTACTTGTACGACAAGTTCAACACGCCGTTGGGCTTCCCATCCGTATTCCGTACCTGATAACTCACAAACCTTACCACTCCATAACAAGCTTCTTCCATCATATCCTTCAAAGGTATACGAACCTCACCGATGGTTTTGTCTCCGAATCCGAAGGCCATACCTTGGTGGCGCAAATTGAATTGAAGAAACAGGTGATCATTGCCATCATATTCATCGCAACCCTTCAAATCGAAGCGCAGTTCGTGATTCCATTCGGGATTCCCATCTCCTTCGGAGTCGCAAGGAGTCCTCTGACTCTGTACCTGCTTTTCCTGCACTTTCTTGCTTGGATCATCGCTTGCGATCGACACAACCGCGTAAACTGATAGTTTCTGGAAGAAGTTGAAGGCTTTAAGATCTTTGCAGGAAATGAGCTTCACTTGTAAATAACTAGATTCCATTTCCATGGCTAATTGGCTTTCTAATGATTTCAACACCTGGCTGTGGCTGGTTGCTGGTGGCTGGCAGCTGAGATAAGCCTAAGCAGAGCAGAGCACTGGAAATTGGAATCCCTTTTTTTATTGCACATACCCTCACTCCAGTCCTGTATATAATGGGCCCTTACAGTTTGTTTGGAAGAAAAGAAAAACAGTATTACCAAAAAAATAAAATAAAATGGAAAAACATTTTTACTCCAGTACAAAATTTACTTCATAATTTATCTTTTCCACGTCCATAACTTAGCCCTGTTCATGCCACGTCTACAGCCCATGTGCCCATCCACGTGGAACTTGGTTCTGCTTTAGAATGGACTGGACCTAATTTTCAAGTTCTTACGAAAATTTGATCTCCAGAAGTTATATTAAAAGAGTATTAAAAATTAGTCAATGAATTCATCATTCAATTCCTATATGCTCCGATACAGAATCATAAGAGCTTCTTCATTTTCAAACTGCACCAAACAAAACAAAAAGTAATCTCATTTCTTTTAATTATGTGACCAAGAATATACAAATATTGTAGCGGTATGAAACGTTGTTGACAATACAAGAATACTCCAATAATTAGAAAAACAATCCAATCTACACACTTGTATTATCTAAACGCACAATGATATCAAACTAATTCCTTCCTAAATTCACAAACATATTTCACTTTTCTCCATTTTCAAGGGCTCTGAGCTAGCACGGGGCTCGTGGGTAGCAATTTTGCACCATCTTCATCCATAGGAATTTTACTCCAACCAGAACCAGAATTTTTCATGGTGAACATCTTAGACCGGTCAAGACCACCTCCTCTAAAGCCTGTTATCTTTGACGACACCATTGGCATCACAAAAACTGCAGATGCACTGATTGAATCCTCTCCAAATCCCAGTGATAATAAACAAGCAGCCTGCAATTGGATATAACAAAATTGTGTATCATCAACTATTATTGAATTATATTTTAACTCATCATCTAACAAGTTCATGAACTCCACCTTTGCCTTGACTACAATATCTGAGATTTTCATCAGCATCGCTTGAACAAGTGATCCCGTGTCCTTATTTTGTGCATCTTCAGATGGCACACCCAGTCTAAACAAAATACACGTAACAAACATTAAGTTATACTACGACAGGATCTTATTATAAGTTCAGTCACCATAAATACCTCCATCATCACTAATTAAATTTTATTCTTTATGAAATCAATAAAAGAAAACAGACAGCTAATAATTGCTGGCTATCTTGCTAGAAAACTGTTTGGTTTTTTTTCCTCACAATTTTAGATCAAGAAGAAATTTATATTTTAAGCTTCAATTATATTCTTCATTCCTCCAACTTTCTACAAAAGTTCCGGATGATTTACAATTCCGAAGTCCATAGATTCTCCATTTAGAATTGTGTGTGTGTGTGAAAGAGAGAGATGGTATATTACCTATCCACTTCCTTAGATATGTTTGAAGACATCACGGAAACTAAAGAAGAATTATCTTTGACATCGGTACCTGAAAATTTTCAAAGTTTCCATCTTTATATTCTGTGTACTTTAAATTAGTAGAAACATTAATCAAAATACCTTTTGAATCATCGGGTGCCAGCAAAGAGATGCCTATGAACACGGACATCATCCCTAGTATGAACATTGTTGTCCTTAGTGCATCAAACACCTGTTTTGACAAGAATAAGTTAGTCTGCTAGTCGTTTAGAGCATCTCCAGCACACTCTGTGTATTGGTTACAAGAGAAAAAATGGATATGAAGGAGAAGAAGATGCCTTAAAAAGGCTGGCAAAACAGAGAAAAAGAGTTGATGCTTTGTGAGATTTAAGGGTATTTATGGTCCTCAGAGCCCTCATTTTTTAGATTTTTTAGGTTTTTAGAAAAGGGAGATTAGACTTCATCATGTCCCCTCCAAAAAGGTTATTTAGCCAAAGAAAAACCTAGTCTTTAATCAACCCATGCCAGAGGTAACTCATTTGCAGAATTGCATTTTAATTGTAGAGAGAGAGACAGAGAGAGAGGGTGACCTCGTATTCTTGGAAATATATAAATCCAGTACAAATGGAAAAGAATGTCCAAGCAATCTGAAACATAGGAACAATAAGAATTGCATCGAATAGTGCCAATCCTTCATTCAACCTAGCCATCTGCATATCAGTAAAGTGTGAAAGCGTTAATCACAATAACGCTACATAAATAAGTTGCCCCAGCAACATTTCCTGAACCATGCAAAACAATCACTATGCTATAAGAATTACCCAAAATCCAGCTGTACTAAGAAATAAAAGGAGCATGGAGTATGTGAACCAGCTATGCAACTGATAGTCACTAGACATGGCCAACCTTAGCAGGTTTGAGCTGAATAACAATACAATAGAGTCAGAAAGAAGCACTTTCGAAATTTTACCAGCTTGCATCTCACAAGGGAAATGATGTTTCAGTTAACTAACTTACAGAGATTTTGCAAACAACACTGAGCATGATCCTACAGCACCTGAAACTATCGCATAGGAGAAAGGAAGCAGCATATGCCAATAGGGTCTAAGGTCTTGTCCAGGAACAGAAATTATAAATTCTCCTCTCCTGCAAATCCAACAAATGTAATTGTCAATTGTAATTGCTGAGGTGGAGACTACCATCATTAATCCTTAAAAAAGATAAAAATAAAAACTAGAATTAACCAGTTAGCTCCAAGATCTCACCTGTAAATGGAGTGATGTATAGCAACAATTAAGACCAAACTCAGACAGTAAAGAATGAATATAAGATTGCTGTATTTCTCTGCCAACTGCTCTGGTGTGAAAACTGAAATTGAAAGAACAAAATCTGTGAACTTTACAAGGAAAATCAATAAAAGAAAGTGTATGCATGATGCTTTTTATGTGTCCTGCTTCCTCACATGGGCATTTTTCCTTATACTAGGGATGAGGGTTCAGTGGCAAATAAAAGATCATTCATGCAAGTCCGCTCATAATATTAGACCTTTCTGCTTTTGCTTCTCACAACTTGCATATAGAGCTGATAGCACACTTTAGTTACAGACATATCTCTAAACATGATTTAAACACTAACTTAATCAGAAAGTTGTCTCTGCTGGTCTATGCATTCCAGTACATTCCTTATAATTTACTTTAAATATAAAACATAATAAATACCCATTAACACATGGAAATTTTTTATACTAGCTGAAAACATGATTACAAAATGTATTTAAAGATTTATAGCCAGAAAATAACACAAAGGTAGACAATATGCATTTTTCAATAGACTGACAACAATAATCCATGCAGTGCACAGTATCTATAATTGTCATCTGTAACTAATAAAATATAAGATTCAGAAGGATATCATGATTATGTGAAACACAGCAGGAAAGGAAAAGATACATAAGATCCCAAATAGGCCAGCTAATCCTACTTCAATTGTATTCACATGTTACTTCAAAACTACTAGTTAAGTTATTGTAAATCCCAAAAGTGTAAGATGTTAAGAATATCAAGCTAGTACAGGTACAAACTAACACTTCTATTCATGTACTCTAAACATACAGCACATACAATCCAAGCTTTGATCCTGTAGTTAAGTTAGCATTAACCCAAAAGCTTAAGATATTAGGTCATACAACCAACTATGTATATCAAGCTAAGAACTTGACGACTTAACCCCACTAAAGGTTGATCAAATGAGTACACATCAGAGCACAATACTTTCTTTCCAGTAGTCTTCCAGAATTTTAGGAATTCTGAAGGAAATTTTAAGTATATTTCTGATCGTTTCTGTAAGAGAAACTTTAAGTTTTAAACAGAACTTCAATTGTTAACCTACCTATATACATTTGTTGCCTCTCTTAAGCAAAGGTTGACTATCTTCAAAATTCCAGAGAACTTCCACACTTTTTCTTAAGGTTTCATGTATTTCCTGACCTTTTGGAATTACAATGAATCATGCATCATAAACCTAGTTCTTTCAGCATAAGACATCTTGCGGCAATATTTAGACCCTCAGACCAATTAGTTAGTAAAAATGGTTCAAAGTCTAAGCTTAATGAAGTATGCTAGAAAAACTATAACATTTATGATGACTTAAAAAGAAAATCATATACCAGGAGACTGATGGTTTCCAAAAGCGACAAGAAAAAAATTTCCAAGAACAATAAATGTTGTGGCAACCATTACCCTGAAAACAAATAAAATTATTAACCTCCAGTTCATTTTGCACAATGAAGCAGAAAATGGACATATGTCTTAGGTTTATAAAAATTAAGAAACATATTCTTGCTTCAGATTTTAACATACTTAACAGTCACCCTTTTGTTCAACACAAAGTAAGCAAATGCAATGTTGGATACAAATTGAACAGATCCCAAGGCCGCAAGAATTGACTGCAGCAAGAATAACAAAAGAGAAAAGGTAAAAGAAAAACAAGTTAGAAAGAGCAGGTATAACTCAGGTGCCAGACAAAGTAATAATACTCTTCATTCTTGCAGAAAGTATAGCACATCAAGAAGTGTGAAGACCCATCTTGGATTTTTTAGTCTTTATCATACATATTTACATTATAACATGGGAGAATTAATTCATACTGACCTGAGCAGCATATCCAAAGGAAATGAAATTAAGGCAATTTCCAAGAAGGAAAAATACAATACCTGCATATCAAGAGTTCTATTATGCAAGGCTGATAACCAGAAATTATGTCACATAAAGTACAATATGCAGAAATCCTGGAATTACCAACTCTCCAAGTCTGGAAGTATATAATAGGCTTCAATGGTAGCTTTCCATTTGTCCCATCATTTTCTAGTAACGAATGCCTCTCTCTCTGCAAAAGATATAAGATCACAAACTGGTAAAATTACTTGCAAGTTGCAACTTATGTGACAATGCAATGTGATGCAGTGAGCATAAACATTTATTTATCTCAATGATCTCTTTGAGATGAAAAGCATTAACCAGTAAAGTACTTCAGAAATTAGCAATGGATGCTAAACCTGTCCATCTTGACACCAGGTACAAAGTGGTAGACTACAAACTATGATTGATATCCAAACATGTCACATGTTACAAATCTAGGCTTCCTCCGCTTTAATTAATTGGAATCAATGGGAATTTGAGATTTAAGAAATCTAGATATTAAACTCGAAAAAAAAGCGCACCACCCAGTACTGTGTAATGTACATTCCTATGTTGCATGCTCAAGAGAAATATATAACAGTTACAAAGTTGCTGCTAGAAAGTAGCTTATTAAATATGTTGAAAACTTCTGAAATGGCTAAGATTACTCAAAGGCATGAACAAATAAAAAGATGCAATTAATAAAGAGAAGGTGAAAGGAAACAGAATTCTTTTACAGTAATAAACAGTTGATCTTGACACATAAAGGATAGAGAATTACCTCATTGTGACCTAATTTGAGAAGGTTAGTTCCAAAGTTTATGGCAATGCTGCCAAAAAGATTGATGAAAGCCCCAATGACCCACTCTCCCATGGATTAGAGATGTGAAGTGCCAAGGAGACTCCACATGCAGTTGAAATCCGTAGTTGACCTTCAGAAGTTGTGGATTGCCACACGATACATATTATGCATTCAAGATGAGAAAAGTGCTCAAAAAGCTCAAGAGTTATTGTATAAAGGTGAATGAAGCTGCAGATCCTACTTCAAGGAAAGAAGCACATATGGCATCAAACAGAGAGGCGCAAAGTTATACCTGGGAAAACATCCATGATCATGCATGACATCAAAATCCATACTTTTGAAGCACAAAAAACAAACAATCAAGCATGTAACCAAAATAAGATGAATCGTAAAGAAACAAATCAGTGGAATCTCGAGGTGAGCGAAACGGATTTGTTTAATTATGGAAATCCAGAATGCGCAAAAAGTAGGGGAATTGTATGAGCAATTAATCATAAAAATTAAATTGAGGATAAAAATTGATGGGAAGTGGAGAATGAAGGCATTGGATTGATGATCTAACATCAAACAAACCATTCCCATATCCCATCATCTAATTTAATACCCTTTGAAAGTATCCAGCTAATAGATCCAACATTTTCTTACAGAAATTCAGATTACAAAGCAACTAGAAAAGAGGAAAGCAGAGAAAGAAATAAAAAAAAAAAACTTGGACGTTGGTAGAGAGAGCTGGAGGTGAAGAGCTTCAATTACCTTTTATATTTTGCTTTTTCCTCTTTTGTTGGGCAAGCGTCTCCTTTTGTATGAGTCTGTGAATCTCTATCTCCCCAGCAGAAGAGAAGTAAAAGGAACAGAGCACAACGGAGGACAAGGATTGAAGAAGCAAAATAATAATAATAATAATAATAATAAAAGGAATGGAGGAATATGATTTAATGCAGCGGATCCAAAGAAACTCCCAAATTTGTTGTTGGTAATTGAATCCAAATTTGGGATTCTTCTTCTGGAATAAAAGAATTTTCAAATAATAATATTCTGGGAGTTGTGTGAATGTTGAATATTTGTTTTGTTGGTCCAATATCCAAATCTTAGAATGTCAGCAATGGCCACTCACCTGAGACTTGAGAGGCGGAGAGCGACAGAAAAGAAAAAAAGAAAAAAAAAAAGAAAAGGGCAGTAAAAAAAAATTAAAAAAAAACAAAATTGGGTAGGTCAATGGTTAATAATAAGCAACAACCGATAGGGAGGGGGGGAGGGGGGACGGGGAAGAGGCGTCGAAGAAAGGGTGAAAAAGGTAGACTAGTAGTACTAGTCAACTCAGGGCAAGGCTTCCCCAGCTGAGATGAGAGAAGAGATACCGATGATACTGGTTCACTTCGCCCGTTTTCTATTGCAGCCGTCCGTACTACTCAACTGTCGGCTGCGGTAATCAGGTAAGCATTGGATTATGGTGCGCTCCTTAGTTGTGGGGCACTCGCCGCTCACTGGCGGGTAAACTCCTCATCCCCATTTTATTACCCATTTACTTCTTTGTTTTTTTGGTCGAACATTTACTTCTTTGTTTGTTTAGTCTTTTGTGGTAATAGAATCAATTTCATGTACGAACACCAAGGCCAGCCGTTGGAATAACATAAACAAATATATATATATATATATACATATATTTTTATTTTTTTTTGGCTTAAAAGTCTTCTGCTTTATCTGCTAAATAATTTCTTAATTATATTCTCAAAACCTACAAAATACATTTGACGTGGAGAATGAAAGAAATGCAACCACAACCACATGTAGACGTTTGATCTTGTTACAGTCCCGCCCGCTGTCTTTAACCATTGATCTCCTCCTTTGTCTATCATCAAACGAAACCGAAGCAGCAAAATCACAGGTCCTTTTAAGTTTAACTTGTGGCCTTGTTACCACACAATTCACTCTGCATGTGTCAATGCCATCTCAGATGATGGTCCAAAGTCTAATGCAACAAATAATGACATTGAACCATACATTCTAGCCGTGAAGTCCACCTTGTATGTTCTGAGAGACAGCTACTTGACTCGTTAAAACCAGCAATCCATACATGAAGGCAAGTGCAGCCAACAAAGAATGGCACTGTTTTTGGAAATTCTCCGTAAGACTTTTGTCACAAGTACAAATTACATACCTTTATAACAAACACCAATAACATGGTGTGTTATGAAACTAAAATCATATGAAACAACAAGTAAACACCAACTTTACCCCCCCAGCCTCCATTTCTCTCTCCAGAATTAGGTTGCAAATTACAAAAATCACAAGGCAATGTAGAGCAATTCAATAACATAAACATCTCATATTCATTATTGTTTTGAAGATCAAATAACCAAAATATTGTATTCTACATACATGTAACTCTAGTAGCACCATCACTAGCCTCCATAATACCAGTTATCATAACTAACTATTCAGTAGACAATATATCATTTATCCTTAATGAAGAAGCTTCATTATCAATTACCAACTACCCTTTGCTGCTTCCAATAAGCTCTCTCAGCACACTTCCTAGAAATTCCAAGTTGTGAAACAAACAAGTCAGAGTAGAAATAAAACATCAACCCAGGCCATCCACAAAATCCTATCGCATCGCATGCTTCAATAATGCACAACATGGAAAGTTTGAAATCAGTATTGAAAGAAGAAAATAAAATAAAAAGGAGTTATATTTAAGACAATGAATCTCAGCATCTAGCAAAACATATTCTTATGATCCCAATGGGGTCAGACATAGTGTCCAAGTGAAATGCAGCTCAAGAAAATAAAGTTGAATGGGTTACTGAATATAAGAGTAGCTAATACCGAATAAAACCAACCAAAAACCCTAAGCAAATTAAACATCTAACAACAATACAACCAGAGATATGGTGTATAGTTGTTAAGTGGTGTGTCATCAGAAAATAAACTAGTATCTAAATCTAGAGAAAAAGTAAACTGCAAGTCTACAACAACAACAAAGACAGAGAAATTGAAACAATTATAAGGTAGGAAAAGGGCAATCGGTATCCAGAAAATCTCCTAGATATTTGATATTGATGAGAGGGTTACACTGATGATCAATACATGAAAAGGAAAAAGAAGAATGAAATTCTGCAGGCCTTAATCAAAGAAGAAACAATTATAAGCATAGCAACTGAAAGTTTACAAAAACCATGGAAAACATCCAAGTAAGCAACAAACCAACTAATTTAAAAAGTGAAATGTGGTATATATCTTTATGCCTGAGTGCCACTGAGGGACTTCAGCTGAATGTGGTTATGATCGTGGGAAGCAGTAGGCAATGCCTCATAAGAACCCAATCTCCGGATGCCAACGCTCTTGGCAACCACCGCATACACCACCATCATAATTAGCATTACGAACATGACGTGCACCAAGAACGCCAGATCCAAAATGGCCACGGCTCTCAGGCTCGACTCCTCCAAGTCGCACTTGGTGGAACCCTCGACTCCATTAACAACATCAAGCAGCCTGTGACAGCCTTCGGGGATGAAGGCCTCGACGTAAAGGGAGAGGCCCGTCTGAAGCACCCAGAGACCTTGAAGGCAGAGGGCGGCACCAAGACCAACGTCGGCCACGAAGAGCCTGGACTGACATGCTAACGCCAGACAGAGGACGGAGCAAAGGACGGAGATCCGGGCGGAGATGGAATCGCACTTGGCCTGCAGATCGGAGGTCTGGACGGAAGCGGCCGAGAAGGAAACGGAGGATTGGAGGTAGAAGAGAGCGGCAGCGAGAGCGAAGAAGAGATCGTGGGGGAGGAGGAGGAGGGATTCTGAGAGAAGAAGGGAGAGAGAAAGGAGGAGGAAGAGGAAGAGAACTGCTGCAGACTGGAGGGAAGTGAAGCGGTGGACGGGAGTGCGGCCCTTGAGAAGCGGGTCGGAGTCCCACGACACCAGAATCTGGTGGGCCAAGGCTACGAGGAGGAAGGCCATGATGAGGTACAGTTGAAGGTGTTTGAGGCGGTGAGAGGAAGAAGAAGAAGAGAGAGGGATGGTGTGGAAGGGCTTGGCGGAATAAGAGTGTGGGTATTTGAGATGGTTGCGAATGGTGGCGACGAGGTGGAACACTCCCAGAGATACCAATCCCGACGACGAGAATATCTGGTATACCATCGCCGCCGCCATTTTTTTTTGGTTTTTGGGTTTTTAAGTTGCTGACGCAAAATTTAGACTCTCTCGCTCACTGCGCCTCTGCTATGCTCTAAACACCTATAACTACTACTACTATTTGCTGCGTCTATGCCTGTGCTTTGCTTCCATCTCCATTTCCATTTCCCAGGTGAGAGAGAGAGGGGGAGAGCAGAGCAGGTGACCAAACCATCAAAAGCCCAATTCCACGTCTTCACCTTGAGCCCTGGCCCATTATTTTGATGAGGTCAAATTGCCTCCATTTCCAAAACCATTGTCAAAAGTTGGACGGAGTCCACTGATTTTAATATTATTTAACACCACTCTTTTTATTAGAGATGAAATTTTTCGGTATGTTCATTTATGCAACCAGTAGTCTCCCTAACTTATTAGTTAATTATATTCCAATTGCACCCACAAAAATTTGAAATCTCTACTAATTGATTGTACAAAGAAAATACCAATACTTTTTTTTGATAAAGAAGAAAATACCACTACCAAATCAAATCAAAACCATCAAAATTAACTATATTTTATGTATTTCAGAAAAGTTCTGTGGATCTGTTCTTCGACTATATACTTTTCAAGCTAAAAACTATATTAGATTTTACTACCCCCAACATAATGACATTGACCACAAAAATTCAAACTAATCTCAGATCACAAGTGAATGAAAGCTACAACAAGCATAGCCATTGTTCCACCATAACAGACCCAATCATAGCCTTTGATGCCATGCCCTAAATTCTAACGTAGTAGAAACCAAAACCATAAAAAGATGCATCTCTCAATGAAGAAATAAAAAGAAAAATACACTCGGAAATGGAACAAAGAAAGCTGCTGAAAACAACACTATTCTAAATGTAATACCCAATGAAAACAGTGCTCCCAGTCCTCCATAAAAACCAATCCAAAAGAACACTACAATACACCTGTGGAAGTGACACAACAATCCAGAATCTGCCAAGCACACCAGGACTTTGTACGCGTAGCTGCACATTACAGGATAAGGATAACTAGAAATATAACCAGCAGTAATACCACAATTGCCAACACCCACCAACACTGCAACATAAAAATAACATCGTCAACAAACGACAAAAGGCTTCTCATAATATTTGGCATTGAAAGAACAAATTCAAACTTACAAGAATACAACACTTTGAATCGCTTCCAAAAAAATTATTGTAATATCTTTGATTAAAAGACTTTCCATTATCATGAAATTGAGTTTATGTAAGTATCTATGTAAATGCCAATACCTCTCCTAACAGTTGCCCGTCCTTTTATGCATGCACAGACAGACAATTCGTGTAGCCATGGGCTACATAGCAGGACTTAATAATTCCCCTTTCATGATATAATACTTTAACTTCACATGCTTTTTTACTTTCTTTGGTTATTAATATAAGTTTGGAATAGTCTAGTCCAGTGGATGAAGTAAGAAGGTAGATAAATTCTTTTTCACTAGCTGAGCAGCCAGAACCTACTAAACAATCAGCATTCAGAAAGCCAGCTTTCCCTAAGGTGTTCGACTCAGAACCCAACCCTGTGTTGGTTGTTTGATGCTTGAGTTATGGAGGATCTTTAAAAGGGTTTAGTACTAACCCATGAGCATCTGGATTTCACACTTTTGGAAGCCTTAGCTAGCTGAACTCTAGCTTGAGTAGTTGCAGCAGAGGAGGAGTCTATGTTTGATTGAATGTCATCTGTTACAGTAAAACAAAGAACCAGAATGAAAAATAGAAAGCAGAAATTTCTGTGGATTGGCTAGAAAAATGAGCTGAATAAAGGAAAATACCTATAACTACACCCTGCTCATGAACAAGAACAGCAAGGTCCTTGAATATATCATTGGCCTGTCCAATTTGCTCTTGTATCTCTCTAATACCCTGTTCCCTTTCCTCAATTATGGTCTCATTGAAGGCAATTTCATTGCCAAGCAGAACTACTTCCTGCCTGCAATTGTTATTTAAGAAAGTTAATTGTGAACAAAGGTACTTTTCGAGCTTTCCATGTCAAGATTTGCATACGTTTAGATAAATGAAACCAACATAGTCAGCAGTAAAGGACTCCAAGGCTAGAGCTTAGAGACCATAAAAGTTACTTCCTAAGTTCCGCCAAATGTAGTAAGAGATTGAAAGACAGACAAGAATTTGGAGCTGCAAGGCATCCACAAATGTACCCTTTGAGAATTCAATTATAAAATAGTTCGATGCACATGAGATTCAGAGACACAAGCTGGTTACAAATTGGAAAGTGAGACATGAATCTGTTTACAAGATGCAAGTAGAAGCAAAAGCTGAGGGTATTTGTTTAAATTCAATTTACCAACCTCTTTTGCTGCGTAAGAAAAGGCTGGCGGTCCTGATCCACCGCAGATTCCTGATGTTCACCGGTGGTATAGCTGTCTCTGAAGAAACAACAACATCGAAAGCATTGAAATAAAGTAAGAAGGTGAGGAATGAAATGAATTATCAAATACCAATTAATAGGTTTAGTTTAAGTTTGAGATTGTTGGGTAAATTCGTACGTAGTGGGTAAGGAAGATGAAGGCGTGTAAGAAGACTCGCGCTCGGAGGCAAGCTGTTGGAGTTTCTGGAATTCTTGCAGCGTAGTTTGGAAATCTCTGGCAAGTTTGGCATCTTCTATCTTCTTATTGGGCTGATCAAAATCCACCAAAGAACATAAAATTAAAATAAAATATAAACCCCAAAGGCTGCTAAAGGGATGGTAAAATCGAGGAACCGAACACACATTGACATCGGAGTTGCGATCGGATTCGCTCAAGGATTTGAGCTTGGCAGAAGTGTCTTTGACCAATTGGAGGATGCGTTGCCTTGCGTTGTGTCTGCCAGTTCGCCATGACCATTTCCATGAATCAGTCACAGTTAGAAATAACAAAAATGAAAGATTATAGAGAAAGAGGTATAAGAAACGGACAGCTTCTGGCGGTGATCGGGAGTGTCCTTGACAGTTCCGACGGCATCAACGAGCCGACGAAAAACGGCAACGGCGGTGTTAATCTGGAAAATTCCTGCAGCCACCGCCTGAGAAGGAGAGGAAGAGGAGGAACTCGTGGGATTTCTGCGGCCAGCATTTTGCAGATCTTGAAAGCTCATATTTTTTATTTTTTTAATTTGATCAATTCACCATTCCGTTTTCCTCCTACTCCTGCGCCTGCAACGCTTTAACTCATGCTGTGTGCGTTTTATGAGTGCTCATTAGTCGTTCTTGACATGGATGAATGTTACTGTTAAGCAAAGCCAATCATAGAGATGCAGATTAATCAAGTCCCTTCAACCAAAAAAAAAAAAAATTAATAAAGTTCAAATCATGATCACACCCTTAGCAAAATTAATAAATATTTCATTTAGGGACAAATGCCTTTCTGTTCTCTATTCCTCTAACTTGGTTGCAAATAACCAAACTGCAAAAATGATCTCAGTTCCATAGACACAAGTGATACATTATTAAACACATGTACAAATATAAATGCCTAATTATTTTTATTAATTTTCATAAAACCAACTCTACTTTATAAAGTAATTCATCAAAAAAAAAAACTCTAAAGTTTATAATGATTATTTGTGTGTGGATTTTAAGAGTCAGACTCTCTCATGTCTTCCATAGAAAAGAAAAAAACACTCTCATGTCAGCTACATAATAAGTAAAAGAAAACCAACCAGTCAACGACAGCTGGCCAGCTTCCTTAAATTATAAAAACTATTCAAACTCATTCTCGTCATTGGTATATGCTGCATCTCCAAATTCAAACACCTACACCTCTAGTTGAACCAAATTCACACAATCGATCAGCCATTTTACAACTTATAATTAAATTACATTAATCAATCAAGGAGAAACTAGTTTCAAAGTAATGCTACCGAAACTGGATCAGGACTCAAAATTTTTTATCGACTTTTATAATCTTCTTAATCGATGCTATAATAATACATCACATCTTCTGTTTTTGAAAAGAATAAATATAGACATCCTCAAGTTCTTATCAAATTGGTGAACCTCAATTCTGCACATGAACCAAAACAAAATTTATATGCCCATTTGCTTACTCATTTCCTTCAACACCAGATCACTATTACGCCCTTTTTTTCTTTCTGGTGGGAACAGCCCAAATTTGAAAACATAATCCTGAATGGCCTTTCAATCAGAAGCAGTCCCCTTCAACGACTTATTACCTTCACTTCACCAATCGGCCCTGCAAAGGGAACCAAAGTTAGAAGAAGCATTCATTACTATTATTATTAGGAGACAAACCATCACAACTAGATTGACTTACTTTCTAAATATTCGCTGTAACATTTTGATCAGATCCTCCAAGGAATAACGATTGCCCTTTAAAATCAATTGGTGTTCCAAGTGTGTTATGTTTTTATCATTTACTTGCGATTCATGTAAAGGAAATCAGTGGCTGAAAGCACAAAAAACGGGTAGACTCTTGGCTTTTTCCATTTTACTGCACAAAGCAGGTATGTAATCTTGATGTACAGGTATATTGGAAGATAGATGGCCCGAATATATTGAGTGAGAAAATAAAAATGGACTTTTGTCTATTGCAGGAACTAGTATTTTATAAGGGCTGGTAGGGATGCATAGAGCTCAGCCAAGCATTGGAAGATCCAATTTAGCAGTTGTTCTCTTGGAAGCTCTAAAAGAAGTTCTGCCTGCAAAAGGGAAGGAAAATATATATATATACACACACACACATATATACATATAAATGAAAGAAGATGAACCAGATTGCTACATAAATCTACCATGTGCCAAGAGGAAAGCAAAATTTGACTAAATCAACTTTAGCCACATAATAGCATCTCGATCATGCAAAGAAAAATGCTAACATGATTAAATGAAACAGTTTTTTGTGGGTATTGAATAAGAGATCTACTTGTGTTTGTGCATTCTATTAAAAACTAAAAAAGAAATTAAGAACAAAAATAAACAAAATAAAAGATGCAATCAGGATGCAGACCAAGTACACAACGATTATAAAGACCTCAATATCAAAAAACAACTTCTTTACCACGTTTCTTAAATTCCAATCAAACTAATAAACTATTTTCTTTTTCTGGCTTGGGGAGTAAGCATATGGAAGAGGCCAAAGAAAACAAAATTGAAGTACAACCACCAGTGCAAGTGATGCAAATAAGACTAAAGCAAATATGATTACCTTAATTTGGTTTCCATCAAAAACCAAAGAATTTCGGTTAACATCAGAAGCCATTGAATCTGTAATCAGCTTGAAAACCTTTATACTCATGTTTGTTTCCATAACAACCACTTTTCCTGAAGAATATATTCTGGTTATTCCAAGGTCTGCTGCCATTCTCCTTACATAAAGTTTAATCAATAGAATCTCCATGGAGTATGGCTCTTTTCCATATTGACGGCGCAAATTCTCAGTGAATTGCATTAGATTCCAGATGTCTTTCTCAGCAGCTTTCTCAGCTTCACTAATTATCTCCATGGGATTGTCCAGATAATTTATATACTCAGAAGGGAGATGAGGATTTATATTCATCTCAACCTAACAAACAAAAATAACACACAAGATTAGATGAGAATAGTCATATTCATACATGTGACATATGCATGTAAACATGCATTGCTCTGAAGTCTGGACCAGCAGTGATGCTTCTACCAGAAAGGACTTACCAATAGAAAGCTACATATAATTTATGTAGTTCTAAATGAAAAAATAATAATCTGAATAACTTCTATTGAAGGATAATTTAGACCTATGAATTACAATTAATCCTTGAAAGGTTACAAACTTCAGTTCTTTAGGTGCAATGATCCTTGCGAATAGAAATTTCACGCTCATTCTGTCGCAGTATTTTTTACCATGTAGGAAAATTAGATAGAAATGAAATGAAATTTATTCTCTAGGAAAATGTTACTCCTAAGTTTGTGGTTCATTTGGAATAATGGTAATTCAACAAGTTTAGCTGCAATCTTGTAGGCCTTTGAATTCAGCTGGTTTTGAAGCTGTGAAAAATAATTGCAACCAAAAGTTTTCCATTTAAAAAGGAGCCTTAACTAGATTCTTGATTAAATTTCAAACAAGAATTAAAATATATCTTGTGAAGAGAGATATTCAGTATCAGAATAACAATGAGATTAGCACTAAAAATGCCCTTCTGATGGTAAATTTCCTTTAAGAAGAAAAATACCTGTACCGACCAGTAAGGAACAGAAACTACACGGTGTTCATCAACCTGGTAAACAAAAAATAAGGGAAGAAAGTTCGTAAATTAGTAACATTGATAATAAAACCACTCAACTAGATGAAATGAAAGATAGTCCAATAAAAAACAGATGTTTAGACTTTTATGTGTGTGAGGGTAAGCACACAGACATGTAATCCAAACTATAAAGGCCACTTATCATTGTAAAGATGGTTAAGGCTATATTCCTATAATGCAGTTGATTGAGCAAAGCAAAAAAATGTAACAAAAGATGAAACAAATAAAGCAAAATTATGTGTATGTATGTCATCCGTAAGACGCTTTATTCTCACAAAATCAAAGAAAAAGGAACGGATCAAGAACCAAAATAACCTTGGACAAGCTCTCAAATAGCATTTCGAAAAACAAATCAATTCCAACATTTCCAACATCCCCTGTCTGTTGCTCGCCAAAAATGTTGCCAAAGCCTCTTATGCCCATATCTCTCTCTGCAAGTTGAAAGCCTTGCCCAAGTTCACGGCATTCCTCAAGAGCTGCAAGTCTCTCCTAAAGTATGACCATGAAAGTGAATGTTTGTTTACACTTTACACTCTCCAAAATTAGTTCTAAGAGTATCTAGAACACAGAGGCATATGAAAAAAAGGAGGAAGTAAAAATTATAGAACTGTAAACATAACTAAGAAACAAATACAAATAAACAGTCCATCTGCGATACCAGTGCTTGGTCAGATAACAGTGCCTTATCTGGATAAAATAAGTATGCATGAGCTTCCTTATCTGCACGTCCCACCCTTCCACGCAACTATTATTATTTCAAAAGAAATTGAAATAGTATTAGTAATAATTATAAGTTGAAGAGAAGCTGAGAAATTGTTCTACTTTTTCATCCCATAGACGAAAGGAATCGTGTTTGACCTATAGAAATTCATTTAATTTGGACATAAAGCAGATATCTATTTTCACACCCAACACGAGATAATTTTTTAAAAAAGTATAAAAGCCCCCAGAGAATATATGTCAGAGAAACAACACACATCCATCCCATTATAAGAAGTAGCAAGCTTTACAAGATATACTCATGGATCAAGCAGTGTCATATCATATGTAGGAGGTTAACCAAGAGTGTTTCATGAGGGATGGATGATTGATTAGAAGCCAAGGAAACATGTAATGAAACATAGACAATACGTTTGACTACTGGAAACATAAACCAAATATGGATGATCAAAACTTCCAAGACACAGCACCTGGAATATTTTTTTTTTCTTTCTAATTTTCATCATTGTTCTTTAGTCTATTGAAATTTTAATTGCTCTTTCCAAAGGTAACAATGGCACAAGAATGCATCAAAGAATTATTCATTCAACAACAGTTCTCCAAAATAATCTTCCACCTCTAATACCTTAATCTTTCTCAAATGTTAGTCTCTGGCCATTAACAAATTAAAGACGCAACAGATTCCTTACCCAAATATATATATAATGGTATATGGAAGAGTACAATAGATATTGTTAGTTACCATCAATCATAAAAGCTTAAGGATAATGGAAATTGAATCCAAGTATGTATCTTAAGCCAATACAAAACACACTTTAACACTTTCCCTCGCATGTAGGCCTGCACAATAACTAGAAATCAATTTGGGTCTTACATGATAATGGGAATTAGTGTCAGCAAGATTCTAATAAAACAGATGCCATGTTGTAGAAGACAAGAAAGAGAAAGAGAGAGAAATCATAACCTTAGCAGTAAAAAGAGACCGTGCTAAATATGGGAGGTCTCAGTGTGTTTATATAGATAGGATATCAATAATACCAAACAACATCTTAAGTGAAAAAGGACTAAAATAACTACCTATTATAACAGATACACAAGTAAAATGTCACAATGTGAGAAACATCAATCAATAGTTCAGAAACACACACTAAATACTGAATACCATAAAAGTAAATAGTGTATGAGAAGTTACAGGATCATGGCTATCTTCCTTAAGCAGTTTCCAGAAAATTGCTTTGAATATTATCAAAAGACATTGTATATGATGAGTAACCTATAAGACGAGGAAATCTGAAAGATAATCACCTGATATAATTGTGCTAGTCCAAATTGTTGAACATCCTGAATTATGATAGTGTTTGCATTTTGAATGTCAAGCCCACTTTCTACTATATTAGTGCAAATAAGGATTTTGACTTCCCCTAGAGCAAATTTCTCCATGGTTTCTTCAAGCTGCTTTGAGTATTGCTGCAAAAAGAATAAATAAAAGAAAATCGTATAATACGTAAGATCTGTTGAAAGCTATTTAATTAGTAACCATATTGTTTAATGTTGCATTTTACTGAATGATAAATATAACCAAGCTTCAATTCTGCAATTGCTACAAGCACTAGAGAACAACTATAATAAATCTTAGCTTAAATATGGAGCCACAAAAGATTATGACAACTTTATTAATTGAATAACAACTAGATTTACAATTATTGGATCTGATCCCTTAAGAATAGTAAATGAGTCTGCGGCTAGCAATTTTTGTGCACCTTGTCATTGGATATACAAATACCAGAATACTCAAGTCCTAAGTTGGAATGAAAATGTATGTGTTTGTGTAAAAGCTACAAAGAAGTAAATTTGATTTGGCTTTAGGTTTACTAGAACCAAATACTCAAATCCCTAGTTTTCAACAATGTTAAATTTCATAACATATATTATAGCATGTCATTTAACATTCAGCATGCTACAACAAAGACAATGACATCAAAGCTTTTTTCCTTCAGGCCCATTTTTAATTTCATGGAAGCTACCTAAAGAGAATCAATTGGCAAGCTAAGGAAGAAAGTACCTTTCCATGTGCAATAGCTATTTCAACATTAGGAAATGACTGTTCAAGAAATTCCATCACTTCTTCAAGTCCTGAAATGTAAAACTGGAAGTGAAATGTGAATCAAGAAAATAAAACATTAAGAGACTGTACGAGTACACTGTTGGAGAAAACCACCCTTCCAATCACTCTACTTAAATATTCTTCTGTAATGGCATTGCTTTTGTTATTTTAAAAAATAAGATATCCAAATCTTAAATGCACCAGAATAGACAATCCTATGGCATCCATAAGATTTACTACATTTGATCTTGATCATTTGTAATATTACAGAAGCAGGAGATTTTATCCAACACCAATAAAACAGCTTCCAAAAGAATGGCATGGTAAAGGAATGGTTGGCTTCAACTTTTTCCTGAGTAGCAAATAGAAAAAAACAAGTAAAAAAAATCACTAAATAGGGAATTACCTTTAATGCGAGGCAAAACGTAAAACACTTGTCCACCTCGGTCCAGCTCGTTTTTAATTGCTGATAATACCTTTTCTTTACTGTAAGCTGCAAGATGGGTCTTTATAGGGACTCTTTCTGGAGGTGGAGTTGAAATCAAACTGAAAAGTGAGGGAGGACACAAAATACAACAAAGTCAAATTATGGGACCAGAAAATGGTTAGCCTAAGTCAGACTTGAAAGAGAGTCCAACTGCATAGGAAGATAAGTAGGCAGTGAACCCATAAAACACTTCTATTGGACACATAAACAGCTCTATTACGCTTATACACTATTCTTCTTATTTTTTCTACATCACTATCTAAAACCTACATGATAAAAGACTACATGATAATATAAAAATAATCAGTCTTCCTGAGACATAAAACTTCAACTAAATAAAGATTTATCTACACATTTTCTATGAATTACATTTGATTAACAATTCTTTTCCAAATGGATGACTTGAACTTATTGAGTTACGACATTGTTGAGGTGGCTATTGATAACATATTTCAGAAACACGCCACAGTTGTTAATGAAAGATAATGTTTGACTTATCATGCTCGATAATATTCACAACGTCCTCATAATCCAGGTCCAATTCAGGTTTCCTGCAATTTTGTACTCTTTGACAGTATTAGATTGTGTTACTTGTTCTATACAAATACAGTATATCACATTGATAGGCAATGAGATTTGACATTGCTTTAGAAATATATATGTTTAAGTGAAAATAAAAAAATGAGCTTCTCTTCCTAACTACTAACTTCATTTCTGTTCATTTTAATTCATTGATAATGAAGTTTTGTACATATCATTGTTCTCACACTATAAATGAACAAAATGAAATGGGCATCTGAATCCAGAAACAGTATCTTAATTCCTGTCATTTCCATGACAAGTTAATTACCTAGCATCACGAAACCCAGTCAAGGCTAAATAAAGGGTTCGTGGTATAGGTGTTGCAGAGAGAGTGAGAACATCAACTGAAGTTTTGAACGAAGCGATTTTCTCCTTCTGCTTAACACCAAACCTCTGCAAAGCTGGAAAAAAATCTGAGCAAGATTCTGTATGTCAAATAGGGATGAATAATTGCACATAAAACACGAACCTGTTCTTCATCAACCACAAGAAGCCCTAAATTATTGTATACGACTCGATTTCCAAGAAGTGAGTGAGTCCCAACAATAATGTCCAGATGACCATTTTTAATCATTTCCAGATGCTCCTCTTTCTCACTTCTCGTCTGCATGTTGTAACATTCTGATCAGTCTCAAATCAGGATATAAAATTTGCAGAGTTTCTTCTCTAAAGAAAAAAGTAGGATGGCAATTAATTGCACCTGCTTCACGGTGAAATTTCGGCCTTCAAAATAAACTAATAAGTACAATTCCAAAGTTAAACCTATTGAATTTTCTTAATTGCTTACCAAGGTGAAAATCCCATATGCATACGATATCCAATGAATGTTTTGCAATCCAAAGATCTTGATATAACAAAGGCTAGCATATTTCACTAGAAAACAATTACGGGTAAGTTTCAATTAAGCCCTAATAATACTTCTAGTTTTAAATAATAAAACCCCCTTTATTTTTCAAACTGTGATGCAGATCTTGATGGTAGCCAATAATAAAAATTCAAAGCTCGAGTGAACTAAGGGATACTGTAAAAGCTTGAGTGACCTTGGGAATATTTTCAGGCTAAGACTTTTATCAATCCGAGTTCCATTAACATATGTGCAGTGACTTTCCAATTGCAATTACCCCCAGAGTTTTTTATCAATCTGAGTTCCATTAACATATGTGCAGGGACTTTCCAATTGTAATTACCCCCAGAGAAACATTTTATTGACAGTAAAGTAAAAAGGGACATTATTGACCAAAGTTTATAAAGAACTGAGGACCTTCATCACCTAGCAAAAAAAATTGATCTCAGATTGTTTTCACTACTTATTTCATTTTTATCTTTCTGATTAAGAATATCAAAATGTGGCATGGAGTACTGGTCCATCAACGCCTAAATTATAGCGGTAACTGAAGGAAGTGGTCTATCAGCTATGTCATACCTGAAACCTGCTGAGAAGTCCAACTCTGATATTTGGGTACATAGAAAATCTCTCTGAAATGACATCAAAATGTTGTTTGGCCAAAACAATTGTTGGTGCTAGAACCATAGCTTGCTTCTCTGCTGAGACAACACAAAAGATGGCACGAAGAGCAACTTCTGTTTTACCAAAACCCACATCTCCACAAATTAAACGGTCCATTGGGGTTTCTCTCTCTGTCAAATCCTTGTCAACATCGAGGAAGGCCTACAGAAAAATTCATTATGTTAAGAGTTAGTATTCATTTGATCATATAAGCTCTAAAAGCTTGCTTACCATTTTAGTACAATAACATTACCACAAATTTTTAGCAAACAGCAAAGGTTTCTTAAAACAAAACTTACTATGTTTCAGTAAACATAAACAACAAAATAAAAATATCATCTAGGTATATTTAAAAATCATATAAAATGTCGATTCCACATCAGCTTCAAATACAAATTAGAGCAAGCTCACCAGGCCTATATGTTTGATACAACTGATGATACATCGTGTTTCTGATTGGGCTCAGAAATTAGCAGTACTCTTTGGGTAGGGGGCCCTTCTTTGTTTTAGCCTATGTAAATACAGCTCCATCAAATCAACAACCATTTTCTGAATTGCAAGCTTTCCTTTTGTCTTTCTTCTCTCCCACACACTAGTGTCATTCAATTTGCTCAACGTCCGAGGCCTTTTTGATTCATTTGGGCTGAAAAGCTAACAGAACATTACAGAAGGATTGATTCACAGGAACTGAAAGGAACATACATCCATGTTCAATTTCTTCCCATAAATAGTAGGATGGTTTACTTTAACCCGTTTTCTCCCTCATTATCTTTTAGTTTTGTATAGTTTAATGTGTTTCTGAATCTCCCAATCATGAATTAGAAATTAAGTTGTATAATACTACCAATGCAATGTATAGAATTATGTTGAATTAAGAAATTTTGCTTCTCACCCTGTCAAGGTACTACAAGTCATTCGTCATTTTACATGACTGACAAACATTAATAATGGTGAAGTAGCAATTGAACTGAGGTAGCAATGAAAATGAAAGGAACGTACAGATTATAATTTTACCAAAAAAAAAACGTACAGATTATAACGATAGAGCAAACGAGAGGCTTGCTTGACAGGTAGTTTTGCCATTCCATCAGCATACTCTATGAAGACGTACTCGATTGGTTCTGAAGAACCCTTTGGAACATCGAAATTTATCCCCACAAATCGACCAACGCCGACCTTCTTATGCACCACATAATCCCCAGAACGAAGAGTGTAAGGATCCACCTTGTAACTAAATCTTTCTCCAGCCGCAGCTGCTCTTCCTCCTCCTTTGAGCTTCTGGAGGCCCCTCTGCTGCTGCTCCTTCACCAGCTGGATGTACTTGTCGGCCTCCTCCGAGTCCATGGCGATTCTGGAAGCATCTCGCTTGCCGAGCGAAGTCGGAAAAAGGTCCAAGGGTGTCGCGGTGGTGAAGAAGGCCTTGGGTGTAGACGGCGGCAAGAGCTTGAAGAGCGTCCAGAGGCTAGAACGAGAGCTGAATGTCAAGACGTGGGGTTTGGAATGACTAGGAATGTCAGGTATTGGGGGAAGGGAAGCCATTGAAGAAGAGGAAGGAGAAGAACATGAAGAAGAACACGAAGGGAATTTGGTATGAGAGAGAGAGAGAGGGGTGTTCAAGAAGAAAGAAGGGAGGAGTTTGAGGTGTGAGGCATGGAGAAGGAGGAGGAGGAGCAGAGGATAACGTTACATTTACATATGAGAATGGAGGTTTTAGAGAGGTTTTGGTCTCAAAACTCACTGGAACCCGATAAGATATTTCCTTTGGAAGAAATGGCGCCACTTTCTTTTCTTCTTCGGATTTTAGATATTCTTCAGATATTTACTTACAAATTTAACAAAATCCAAAAAAAAACACTAACCCCTGACCACACATCCAATCAATTACTAATTTACTAAATTTATTTAATATTACATCTTACCTTTAAATATTTCGGCTGTTCTTCCATAATATTACATTGACCATAATTACTTTACAAAAATTTAATTACCAAATTTTATTGATTTTATATTCATCAATCATCACACTCATGAAACCCAATTTAATATACATATATTTTTTCCATTTAGATTCTCATTGAATTAATACATATAAAATCAATTATTCAAACAAACAAAAAGCACATCATCTTTAAGAATTCATGCGTATTAGCCCATAAAAAATTTGTCTGATAATGTCTATATATAGGGGTAAGTATACAGAAAAAACTGAAGCAATTCTAAACCATCAGTAATGCGTGGTGTCCTACTGAAAAAGAAAAATGAAATATTAACTCTTAGCATTCAAGGTAATATCATATTCATATACAATACACAACATAAATATAGGTAACAAAACAAGCTCTAGTATGCAATCTCTCCATCGAATCATTAATAATGGCAGTGAGTAGTGGGCAGTGAAGTTACATATATGGTGTTTGTAGCCCTCTTTTCTTACAAAAATCTGAGAACACAAACTATTAGATATGACAGAGCAGCGACCGCTATATTCATCCAACAACATCCAAACACAAATACTCTGCTGCTTGCTGCAGCACTGTTTTGATAATTATCATTTTCTTTTTTCTCAGAATTAGAACCGCCTCCACTTGGAGATCCACCTGCTGCATATGAAACCCACAACTTAATTAATTATATAACTTAATTTTTTTTACTTTTATATATATATATATATATATATATATTTACCTCTAAGGCAAGGGAGTGGGTTGACGTGTTGTCCGCATCGGCCAGGTAATGTCTGAGCCTCGGTGACGTTGATGCCGGCCTGCTCAGCTTGTCTTGTGCCCTGGTTGCTGATCAGGCTACACAAGCATTGTGGCTTATTCTTGATTATTGATTTTAGAGGATCACAGCAACTATCTGGGGGTTCTCTATTTCCATTCAGGTAGTTTAGGCATGGCCTTAGCTGGTTTACGCACCAGTTCTGTTGATTTTGCTGAGCCCCCACACCCTCCAACAACACCGCTGCTACTAATACTGCAATTCCAAACCTGTACATTAACATCATTGCCAAACTCTTCTTCATCATCTCCAATAATTAAGAAACAATGAAATACCAAATTTAGTAAGTACCAAGTACACATATTACATATATATATATATATATATATATATATATATATATAACATATATATCCAGAAAGAAAGATGTACGTCTGAATAAATTATGAGATAGATGAGTTAGAAATTTAGTTGGTGAGCCAACTAGTAGCTGACTAGTTGACTCTTGATTTAAGTCTAAGGGAACTCTTCTACTGCTTATCGTTTATCTGGGAATGAAAAGGAGCTGACGCTTTATGCAAGGCGGTGATATTAGGTGTAGCTACTCAACGAATTTCAAAGAGGAAAAATATATATATATATATATACGTTCGTCACCTGTTCCAACTGTGCTATACTTTTACTAGATTCCCAGCTGGTTGGTGCGTTTTTCTTGCAATGCACCTTGTTTGTTTACTAAGAAAAAACATTTAAGACCTTTGGGGGACAATGCACAAGATCGGAAAGCAGACGCTTCTATCTAGTTTGTAAGCTTAAGATCCAGAATGTGCTGTTTGAATTAGGGATGGTCTCAGTCCCTCCCCGCTCTATTAGGGATTTCCATAACTGTCCCCACCTCAACCTCCATTTACGGGGAGGTGGAATGAGACGGGATTCTCTCTCACGAGGCAAGAATCTCCATTTCCCGTCTCGTGCTCTGTTTTTTCTGTTCTTTTCTTTTTATTATTAATATTTTTATTTTTAAAAAAATTAAAATATATAATATATATTTTTATATATAAAATATATATATATATATATTATTTATACAGGAGATGAGGATAATGATCCCAGCCCCGCCCTGAGGCAAAAACTTTTTCCTCGGCCCTGCCCCGTTATCCCAGCTAAATTGGAAATCCCCTTCTCTTTCGAGCTTAGATCC
This sequence comes from Rhamnella rubrinervis, assembly GCA_007844105.2. NCBI lineage: Eukaryota > Viridiplantae > Streptophyta > Magnoliopsida > Rosales > Rhamnaceae > Rhamnella > Rhamnella rubrinervis. The sequence continues at coordinate 126,607 of CM017575.2, forward strand.
AACGGGGCAGCACAAAACCGGGTTATTTTGCCATCTTTAGTTTGAATATCATATTCTTAAGCGACTTATGATAAGGATTCACTTTTTGATGAAAAAGAAGTTACATAGCTAATTGAATATTAACACTAATAAGAATTGAAGTTCAAATTTTGACAAGCTTAATTTATGTTTAAGTGTATCAACCTTGCTGAAATTTCAGATGAAATGAAATGCTAGGAGGCTAGAATGTTACAGATTGCACTACTGAAGAGATTTGTTTTATTATTAGTATTGTTCAAAGCCCAAATGCACCTATCATATCCGCACATTCTGATTTCTGACAGCCAAATACAAGTTGCGAAAATGAAATTCATAATAATTTCTATACACAAAGGAAGAAAATGTATCAGTAGCAAAAGGGCTTCTCTTCTAAAGTGAATGAATGAAGCAGCACACAACCACCTGATATCATCTCCCTTGGGCTGGGTATGAGGCATTAATGTTCCTCACCAGCCCCCTTCATTCATACACAAAGCCCATACCATCTACAACGTTACAAAAATTCCTTCAAAGGAGAAGACTAAACATAGTATATCATGCCAACTTCAATGAGACTAATATGAGGAATGTTAAGTGCCACGGATGGCCCCCTGCAGTTCTTCCTTAGAAACGAATACCCAATATCAATCACAAGCTTTTTAAAAAATGACGCCGATCTCCTTGCCTTCACATACGAGTGCCCCATTATATATGCAACCCCTGCTTCCTTGGCCTGGATCAAATCCATCAGCTCCTCCCTTACGGCAGGATCCATACCGGGGTTTGGAGGCAACTGGAACCTTACTTGACGCCTCCTCACTTGTGGGCTCTCTTCATCATACACTGATCTTAAGCTCTGCAGCGTTAGGGACTTGCTGCTTTGGATAGAATTGCCCACACCAAAAACATCTTGCTCAGTCACTACTAAGCTCAAGCTTGACTGTACAGTTCTGCTACTTATAACAGCCATTCTCCCATCTAACGAAGAATTTTCAGAGCTTGAGAATTGTGGTTCCACTGCTTCCATCTGTATGAACTCAGCTATGCTTTGTATCAGCAGGTTCTCAAAGTCTCCATCATCTCGTTGAATGTCCTTGTATCCATACCTAACAATGCACCTATACATACGATAAGGTCTTGGACAAACCCGGCCAATAAGGAATCTTTCTTCAGCTGAAACATATGGAACTGGAACTGATTTCACACAGACAAAAACTAACACCTTGTGGAAAGCAGGGAGATTTGTAACAAAGTGAGAGAATATTGGAGGTACTCCTGTAGCCAATTCCGAGTATATGAGACCTATTCCAGGCACACGGACGATACCAAGGCTGGGGCCCAGACCAAGTAACCACTTCAATGAAACTTTGTTGTGCAGGTCAAAGTTATACTTCTTTCGTATCCCATAATGCCAGACAAACATTATGACAACAAAGATAAATGAGAGTACAAGGGGTACCCATCCTCCCTGAGGCACTTTTATAAGTGCCGATGATAGGTAAACACCCTCAATAAACCAGAACAATAGAAGGAACACTGCCGCAATCACCATACTTTTCTGCCATACAAAGATTATGACAAGTGCCATAAGGAATGTCGTGATGAACATAACAGTCATGCAAGCAAGTCCTGGGAACCAAAAGTGAAAATTCAGTCACATAAAAGTATTAAAATGACTACTAAATGGTCAACGAGAATTATGTTTCAATTTTGACTGTTTTCTGTTGCCTCCACTGAAAAAATTGCACATGTTACGAAGACAACTATTTGAGCAACATGAAGAAAAAATATGATGCATTTCATTGTAAGACTGCAACCACTTTCAACATGTTGTTGCCAGCTCTAAAACTCAGGGAAAAATATGATGAAGGGTACGATTTGAGAGTCCACAGGTATTCCAAAGCCAGGTGTGAGAGGGCAACGATAAATATTAGGAAAAAAATTTCTTGCAGTTCAAAATGAATCAAAAATAAAAACAATAAAATGACAGATAAGAAACAAATTTTAAAATAAAGTGAACTTCTCAAACCAAACATAAAAAATAATAATAAATAAATTTTAAAAAAAATCCTAAACTTACCTGTATTCTAATTTATCAAGTACTCAATCTTGCATGTAAGGCATAGTTAGATACTCTTTACTTCAATTTGAAATTTTTGCCAACTATAATAATCTGAAGATCGTAATGTTTAAAGATTCATTCAAGGTGAGTTGGAGCAAATGAAGAATTTAGATGCATTGTACATTGGAGTAAGAGAGAGACGAGAAAGAGAGAAACTTATACATATAAGAACTTACCATAAGCATTTCCAATTAAAGTTGTGTCCCGAAATCCAATGGTTATGGAAAGAGTAAGGATCATAAGTATCCAATTAATTTCTGGGATGTAGATCTGGCCATATATATGTTTTGAGGTGTGGACAACTTTGACTCGAGGAAAGCAACCAAGTGCATGGCATTGCTTGACAATAGAGAAAGTAGCAGTGATAACAGCCTGACTGCCAACAATAGCCGCAAGAGTGGCAACAACAAAGACAGGCCAAAATACAGGTCCTGTAGAATAAGCAAGAATAGGAAGAAAGATTAGAACTCAATTTGAAATCAAATTTCTAGAAGCAATATTCATTTATGTCAGAATGAACCAACCAGGTATGGAGTCGTAAAAACTTTGAGCAACAGAATCGACGTTTTTAGACAAGAAAGCAGCCTGCCCCATGTATTGTATTACCAAACAAGGATAAATGACAAATGCAAAAGCAAGCTGCACAGGCAAGAAAAGCATTCATATTTTCACTTCTACAAAGCCATTGACCATTTAATACATTATAATGAACGCCTAAAAAGATGCAATATTTTAGGATAGATAAGCTAGAGACCACTAATGTCTCAGCTTGAAGACATTTTCTAAACTATTTGTAATTTTCTCCAAATCGTAGTACTGCTTACTCATTTGGATTTCAATAAGGGCAGCAATCTTCAGGCAACAGTAATTTCTACCATCTTCCAAACAACTATATGTCTCTAAGAAAACAACTTTTTTGGATGAACTCACCCTTATTGATGAAGCTGTAAAATGACCAAGGTCTGCAAACATTGCTTCAGTACCTGGAAAGATGCCGAATATGCATATTAATGTATTAAATTGACAGCATACTAGTAAAGAGCGTTCTAAGCTTTCAAGTAAGTTTAGTCCCAAATGAAGAAGAAAAAAAAAATCAAATATAAAAACCAGATTCACAAAGAAAGTTCTAGAATAGTAGCACTCAAGAGTAAGAATCCAATGAATGTTATCATTGAGTAACAAAATTCTATCAAATGCTAGATTTAACATACCCGTTATAGAAAGAAGAATTCCACCAAGAGAAATCCAACCATCTTTGCCAGTCTGGCTAAAGAACTTTATAATATAATGGGGTGAAAATGCTTGAACAATTTTTGGGTTCCAGCGTATCGTATTGTACAGCCCAATGGAAAAAATCGATATCAACCAGATTAATACAATAGGTGCAAACAAAAATGCAACCCTGTGGGTGCCACAATGTTGCAGGGCAAACAGACCCACCAATATGACACAAGCAAGCAATAGGAGTTCAGCTGAAAACATTATGCAGCGTATAATGTGTTAGTTACATATGATGCCCACTAATTAATTGAATATTTTAAATAATAATCATTAAAAATTAAGTAAAAGAAAATACAGAGAAATCACTTACCATCAGTCAATTTCTTTTCAGTATCTTGCAGCCCTGAAACTGATGATAGAACTGCAAGTGGACAAAAAATTAAATTAAGAAGAGCAAAATGCAAATACTTGACTGTCTAACCCATGAAAAGTTTTGGTTAAGTGAAAACATTTTAACCAGTACAACAGATTTCTAGAAGGTAGAGCAACCTCTAAACAATAAATGTAGGAATTTTTAACAACTAAAAGAAAACAATGACGGCAATGAAAGTCCATGCACCTTCAACATTCAACTGTGAGTATTAATGTGAGAGCTGGTATCCACAACAAAAATTGATTAAAGAGCTAACATAGAACAAAAACTTAAAAGCTGATTATGTTGCAAGTCACTAATGACATGCAAAGTTGTTCCATTTAAATACTTATAATTCAAGACTTGATTGAATGGCATGTGGCAGATTGTAAGTTGGAACATCTTCCTTATATCTATATGGGTTACATGCATGAAGCAAAAGAGTTTATCAAAACTTTTACTTTATGTCCTTCCAAGTTTCAGAGAAAAGGGCATGAAAAAAATTACAAGCCATGACAATGACCTTCCAGAAAATTTTATCTACCTCACTTTTGACAAGACCTATTTGGTACCTTACCTGAGATTGCTGGAGTAAGCACACCGTCCCCTATGACCATGCAAGCACCAAATAATACAACAACAAGTAGGGCAGTCCTTAGCTTTCTATGCCTCTCCAAGAATCTCTTCAAGGGGGAAGAGGATGCAACCTGAGCAGAAGGGCCATATTTGTAAGCTGAAAGCTCCTCATCAGCTGCTTGTTGGTTGGGAAGCAAACTAAACTTTCCATGCCGGCAAAGTAGGGAGTAGAGAGCAAATGTCCCACCTGACACCAATTTTTAATGTAATCAAAACCAATTGAGACTAAAAAAAAAAAAGAAGAAGAAGTTTCACATAAATCATTCATGCCAAGATTTCATGTCTCACCATACCTTCACCATTGTCATCTGCACTCAATAGGATAAAGACATACTTAAGCAAGGGTATCAATGTAAGGGTCCAGAAAATCAAGGAGAATGCACCAAATATTGCTTCCTCATTTCGATGTTTCCATAATTTTCCTGTAAATGTGCTTGAATAAACATAGAGTGGTGAGGTACTCAAGTCTCCATAGACTACACCAAAGCTCTGGTATGCCAATATTAGATTCCTGGAAAGAGTCATCCACGAAATCTGCAAAGCCACAAAAAAAAGTTTTAAGCTATAGTCAGTAGCTCTCAGATACTTAATGAATTAGAATTTTTAGAGAGAGAGAGATAAGAGAAAAAAAAAACAAAAACAAAAACCAAAAAAAAACAATTTATAATGCAATTTAAGATGAGTTTGAGCCAAACATATGCTGCAAGAACAAAAGATAGATGTGTTAACATGATTAGTGCAGCTCTATGCAAGAACTGTCTGTGGAGAATTAGTATGGGCTTATTGGCTAAGAGTTAAGGCCAGATTGATTGACTGACCTTGAATAAAAATAATATCTAGTCATGCTATAAGCACAGAACAAGCCATTATACTTGAGGTCTAAAGTTTATGATTCAGAGTGAGAAGCGGCGTCTGAAAATAAAATTGAAAGGAAAATCATGCACTAAAAGTGGTGAGTAAGATCCACCAATACGCCTATGAAAGAGAAAAATATGAGCTAAGGTCAAAAGGTAAGCACACTGAAAGCTAAGTAAGTTTAAAGGGTGTATAGTATTAATGAGTAAACGTACTGACAGGAACAAAGTAAAACAGTTAATAAGAGAATAACAACCTGACCAAATGAAGAGAATATATATACCAACAACCAAAGAGTTTAAATTAATAAAATTAACATGAAACAGTAAGATTGTGAGAAGCCAACATTTCAGATTTCCAATCACTGTCTACAACTTTGTGAAGCAAAACCAAGACTGAGTAAGAGTAACCAGTTAAACGCTTTATTCTTATTCATCCGATTTCGTTATGAGAATAAACAGATTAAAAAATAAGCTGAAAAATTAATTAAAGAAGTTAATATAATTTCCTCAGACTAAAGGAAGAAGACGATAAAGAAAAATAGTTGAATTTTGTAGAAAAAGTAAAAATGAAATTGAAAGGTCAGGTAGCTGGATTTCACTCGGTAGTAGGTACTGAAAGATAGGGTTTGATTTGAGATTAGAAGCGATTTCAATGAGATCACAGTGAGTAAACAATACCAAATTCCAGATTCAGGCATACTAGCCCAAAATAATAAAACAAATTATAGATAATCATTCAGGAAAGCTAATAATTAGATAGTGAGCCGGAGAGTGAAAGAGAAACCCTAACCTGGAGAGAGCTTCGGGGAGGAGTAGAAAGTCCAGAGTCAGACTCCATGGAAGGCAGATAGCCTAGTTACAAACTCCCAGGCCCCAACTAAATCTCTCCCTATGGACGCTGCAGAGGGTTTCAGAGAAAGAGAGAGTCCAAAATTATAAAATATATACCACAAAACTTGTTTTCTTTGAACAATCAATCCTCTCTCTGTAGTTTTCATTTCACGAATTCATCGTCTTCTTTTAATTTTCAGACGGCCACTTTGCACTGCAACTCACCTATACACACGCCTTCTTTATGCGCGTGGTTATAATTTCTCTTCCTTTTTTTTCTTTGCTTATCAACCTTTTAAAATATTTTTTACCAGATAAATGGTTTTTTATAAAAAAATATATATATATATATGTTTAAGTTCAATTACTGAGTGATTTATTCGTTTTATTTAACAGACATAATCCATGTGATGAGGCTGTGGAGCACGTGCTGGTACTGCTCTTGGAGTCTGGAGTTGAGAATTGGGTGCACCATTACTTGCAGAAAAAATTCGGAATTCCAAATTCATTTTTTTTCATGTAAAATAGTATTTCTCATTCGACCAGCAGCAGAATAAACAGAAATCCAATACATCAAGAAAATAATAATAATCTCTCATATTGCCAACAAGTTGGCTTTGCCCTGAGTATGTTATTAGTTGTTGACAAATAAATAATGAATAAACTTAAATATAAGTTAATTATATACTTTTGCATCATATTGATTGATAAATAATAATATAATCAATAAATATGGAAACCCCAATCATATTAATAAACAAATGCCGTGGTCTTAGCATTATTGATTGCCTACTACTGACAATGATAATTCATTAATCTTTCAATAATTATTTAACATTTTCTAATGAAGCTCTTTTAAATGTCTAAGCTTACCAAAAATGAAAAAAGCTTGTATGCTTTTAAATGATCATATAATACATAAATTCATCTGGATGCTTCGATTTCAAATGAGTAATGAATAAGAATCCACTCACCCAGAGCAGCAACAGCAATGCCAGAATGAGTGGTGATAGCTTCCACGTCATATGATTTAATGAGTTGAAAAAGTGTAGCCGCGCTTTGGACGCGGGGGGGAACACAGCGTGGATATAATACGAATGTGATGGTCATTTCGGAACAAAAGACGTGGACGGGACAACGGTGGGCACATACTGTATATAGACGGTGACGTCTTCAAACGGACGCTTATTGTTTGTGTTTCTTTTCTTTTTTGTCTGCTAAATTTGTTTGTGTCTAATAAAAATAATAATATTCTTTTTTTAATGGCGTTTTACTTCCAAAAATATTACACCAAAACTAATGAAAACCGCGTAAAGGCCTCAATCGTAGCTTCTTCGAAATCTCCCCGCACTACTTCTCCTTCCATGATTTCATTCCATTAATTTAATTTGCTTCTTTAACCCTATAACAAATTTTTAATTTTGCATCTAATCGTCTATACTATAATCACCTATAGTCTTGACAATTTTTATATGATTCATCAAGTTTTAAACAAATTTTACCTAATTACTCATCTAATATAAATACATGTACCATATAAATATTGATAGTGAGTCCTAAACTTAAGTAACATCGTCATGTATTTTTCTATCAATTAAAAGTAACATCATCATGTATATATTTCAAGTAATAATTGTACAATTCACCATTGACTTTAAATTATTTAAAGTAATATTGCCTATCAGTTATAATATAATGTTGAAAACATCCTGTCCTTGTGTTAATTTATATATATATATATAACTTTAAAAAGTTGGCCAAATATATTACCAAAAAAAAAGTTAGCCAAATAACATGGACGCAGACAGTTTACGAAGGTCTTCTTATTTCAATTAAAACATTTAGAAATTAAATTAAATTTGGTCAAACATTTATTATCCGTATATTTATTATTAATAGATAACTACTACTGGCATAGACACGTCATATTGTGTATAGGACACGTAAGATGATGTTACTTTTACAAATCGAATAATATAACTAAACGGCTAATGACAAAAACGGGAACTGCTGACTATTATGTATTAATAGACAATAAAGAAAGTGACATTATAACTCTGCATATTGCAATTTCATAACATATTATATATATATATATATATATTTCTTGATAATTGGTTGTAATTTCATAAGACAATTGAATTGAGTAATAAATGGAGATGATCTGGATAAAATAGTTGGTCATTTTCCTACAGTTATACAACCAAATTAAATCCACTGTTATTACCGAATAAATTATGAAACTACACAGCTTACTTTTGTTGACAAGTATTATTATTTTTTTATCAAGTTTGCAACGCTGACGTCTGTCTGACAATTAAGTAATATTAGGGCACATGAGTTAGAAAGCTGCAAAGAAAGAGACAGAAAGCACCATTTATAAGAGACGCAGTGTACTAATTGAATGAGTAATAATATCGAAGCTGCCACAAGAGATTACGCTGACCATTTAACTTTTGATTTTTTACTGAAAATAAATAAATAAATGTTTATTTTAGAACCGTTTGATAACGACGTCTGTTTTCCTATTTTAATTTTTTGTTTTTTCTCTTGGTTAATTGATTTTTCACTTTTTTTTATTATTTTTTTCCATTAATTATCATCAAAACAACAGTTATTACAAATAGTATTCATTTCCTTTATTTACTTGAAGGAAAAAAAAAAGCCTCCGAGGATAATGACACTGTAGACTCCTATTAGTCCAACCAATCACGAGGAGAGCCCTCAGCTCTAAGAATAGCCCCAAAATCTGCCAACCAAATGCATTTAGTATAATCTATTTTCCTTTTGATAAGGGTGTAGGAATTAGCTGTTTACACATATTGGGACAAAGTACAAATTGTCGACTCCTTCAAATGAAACTTAATACATCTCTGAAATTGATTTAATCCCTGTTAAAAAAAAAACACACACACACACACACATCTATACAACAACTGATTATCATATGTAATATATTTTGTGTGTGTAACTGTCTAATATATACATAACAAGATACTTCTCTTTAAATAATATGTTTCTATTTTTATTGATGAGTTCTCTACAGGGCAGCTCCCTAGTTTAGTTTATGATAAGATTCTCTTGGAGTAGTTGAATGCTCCTTTGTAATCCTCTTCTGAAGGCGTTCTATGCGTTCTTTTGTTGAATGCAATCCTTATTACCAAAAGAAAAAAAAAAAAATCTTATACATTTGCATGAATGGGTAATTTGCAGTTGGTTTTGCCTCCCTCGCCCTGCTAAGTGCTAGCTTTTTAGGAGATGATATTCCACATGCAGCTTTGCCTTGTTTTATTATTCGGCTTCTTCATAATTTAATGGAGATATATCTCGTCTCATTGCTCTTCACCATTAGTCACAACGTATGGTTATGGTAGATTTACTCGTTGCACCTGTATTTCTAATGAAATAACCAGATAGCCCAAAGTAGTCGGCCATAAATTCATGAAACAAGTGCACAACTGATGATTGGATTCCCATATATTTGTAGTTAAAGAGCATTCCATAAAAACATATATGTACATTGAACACGAATGAAGTAGAGATGGTTTCACTGGACATTTAACATTCAAGGTTGAGAGCAGAAAGTGAGAAAAAACAACCAGCCTATCACTTTGTGGGATGGCTGGCTCGATTTGCTTTCGCATCTTCTACACACAATATGGACATAGAGATAGAGATTGATCCCAGCAGGAAAGTTCTCAATAACTCATGTCAGTGGCAACCTCTTGAGAGGCATAATGCCATGGGAATGAACTAATAACATGGTGACTACTATTAGACTTTACATAGCAGTTTGAGGTTATAATTTGACAATCACCCACAACATCTGAAACTGGCTTGGGCAAGGGCAACGCCAACTTCTCCACCATCTCTTCTCTCATCTCAACCTTCCTATCCTCTTCAATTACTGTCAGAAACTTCTCCAGTGCCTCACGCATCCATTCATACCGGCACAGTCTAAATGCCTCCTTTGTGTTTAGCTGTACTCGTATATATTTTCGTAAGTTTCAAAACCTTACTGGTTTTAATATATCAATTATGTATTTAACAACAATATATCAATTCAATTTTTGTCATACAAATTCCATACAAATTTTATTGAGCATACTCACCCATTTTCTGTCACGGTTTCCTTGCTCTGGCCAGGTCTCAAGCTCTTCAGTCACCTCAAGTGCAAACATATAGCCTTTACAGCCCCCTTCTAGACTGCAAATGTCCTGTTTGCTTTTGCTCCTGAATTCCCAAGTTCCTAGCGGAGTTTTCTGAACAAAACATATAAAAAGTGTTAGATTTTAACAATAATGGTGAAGTGTCCTCGTTGAATTTAATAGCATATTAGTATGTCATTTACAAATTAATCATTTAAGGAAACAACCACATCAACGAACAATCTAAGTGGCAGCTGCCAGAGGGATCCATTCGTATTTGGGTAGTCAGGTTTCTAATTCTTCTCTCTAATCATCAGTAAAACACATTAAACGCAAGTGCAGGACATGCATCAGTTCGCTGTATCTTACATCTTGCTCAGTGATGACCAAACTACAAATGCAATAGAAAGCAAAAGCACTCGAATTTTGAAACTCCCTACAATCATCAAAATGAAAGAATACAGGACAACAGTTGCATTACCACTAACAACTAGAGGAAGCATCCAATTGTAGCATAAATGGCATTACTTGGAATATTACAAGTATCACATGTATGACATCCTTAGAAGAGCTTCACATGTACAACATTCTTAGAAGGTTTGGTTAGTGTTACTTTAAATTTTGTCAAGTGGGAAAGGAGCCTACTTTGAGTATTCCTTTCACCCCTGCCTCTTCTAGAGCTTCACGGCAAGCAGCTTCTAAAACATTTTCATCATCTTCCCACCCACCCTGTCATGTGAACACATGGATAGTTAGAAACTTGTCCATTTCACGCCAAAGTAGCACAAAAATCAAGAAATATAAAATACGTGCTTTTGGGAACACTAGATCATCACGATTTGGAGAAGAAACCATAAGAACTTCTATCTTGTTTTCCATATTACTGCTGCAATCTTCTTTGTCTTCTCTCAGCCGGTAAGGAATACATCTGTTGTAAATAAACCTGGGTTAGCAAAAGGCTAAAAGCATTTAATTGAGCCAGTCATCAAGTAATGAGCACTGAAATTGAATTGCAGCTCTCTTATGCATATGTTAAGGGCATATAGTTTTGCAGAAACTCGATTATGGTATTTTCTCCCGGAGAGTACACATCTAGGGCTCAAAATTTTCCATTCATTTTATCCTATAACAAGAAAGGCAGCACCATTTTCTTTCATCCTTAAAATCTACATGCAAACTAAATGTACAAAAAAAGGTTGGTTGGGTTGATATACAAATCCTTGTAGAGAATGACTCTCAGCTTCCTCTTTAAAATGGCAAAACTGAACCTAACACCAGCCTAGTGTCCTGAAACTTTAAATAATAAGAATTTTGTAGAGAAGCAGCAAAAAGAAAACCAGGAATTCAGTTTCTTCTATTTTCCGTTAGCATTCTAGACATTTGTGCACGTATAAATCACCTCACATACAATTCAAATACCTCTTCTGAGTTAACCAAAAACAGCAAGCTTCAAAAGCATTTTCCAGAAACTCGTGAATACTTGACCGTGCAAACCCAACAAAAAAAATGAATATTTTATTTTGGTTCACCATTTAACTTAAACATTCTGATATAATCCATTTGATCAGTCTTTCTAAATTAATAAACATTGAACAGAACAATAAATATATATTTTATAATTCTATTTTCCTTAATATAGATTTAGTAATTCGTTTCATTGGGGGAATTCAGCTTAGAAATACCGAGAATTTTGGATACTCATAAGAGAAAGATTTTGATAAGTTGAGCAAAGATTGATTCTTGAACTTGAGAGTTTTCAGGTTTGTAGGTTGGAAATAGATTAGAGTGACTGAATTTTAGAGTAGAAAAATTGATGAGGATAACTGTATACCAATTGGAGCACTTTGCAGAAAGTAGAAGTCATTTTCCACCGCCCGTAGCATTGCAACTAATATGCATACATTATGACACAAAAGAAGGTAGAAAAATAATAAAAAATCGGCAACAACCTTGTCGTTTCCAATGGAAAAAAATGTCAAGGTGATGTAGACGAGGATTAAGAAAATAGTTTCCACAAACAAATCACAGGCACGAGACAAAAGAGAGCACTAGATGTGCCCGAACTTTAAAGTCAAATGAGATAAGGCCCACTTTGGGCATTGCAATATTAAACGAAACGAATAAGAAGAAGAAGAAGAAAATGACACAGAAAAAATTTGGAGATGGAGATGCTTAGCTTACCCAGAAACAAGGCGAAGATTGTCCTCGTAGCGCTGACGATGCCTCCCTGTACGTGCTAGCATAGATGACATAGTAATCTCTTTTGAAACCACAACCAATTAGAAGAAGAATGAGAGGGAAATGGGTTAGTAAGAATTATACCCTGCTCTGGATGATACAAAAACAGCAGCTTTCATAACCCAAAAAAAAAGAAAAAGAAAACTGAAAACGCAAGGCTTTTCAGAAAAACCCAAAATCTAAAATAAAAGAAAGAAACAAGCTTTGAAATGTCATGCGCTGTCTTTCAAATTTGGTTCCTGAAACCCCCCAAAATCAAATAATCTTTGAAACAAAGAATTAGAAAGAAGAAGAAGAAGAAGAAAGTCTCTGGCACAACGTAGTGACGGACAGATATTGGATATTGTGTATGAGAGACAGAGACAGACAGAGCCAGAAACACACACAGAAATTTCCGCGGGGGCCAAATCAACGCCATCCATTTATAATGAAACTACTTCTACTTCGCAACGTCCTTAGTAACCACCGGCTTTTTTTTTTATTTGTTTATATTATTATTACTGTAATTAATTAATTAAACTAATTGGGGTTATTTTGGTAAATTAACAAGAATGTGAATCCTTATGGTTCCCAATGGGCTTTAGTCGTTGAGATTGTAAAGTCAACGACAAGGGCGGATCTTAGTGGTTGGATGTTAATGATTTTGTGTTGCTGTGTGTCATTTAAAATATTCTCTGTGTGTTGGGTTTGGATGCTTTCCGAGAAGCATTCATTTCTCACAACTAATATGTGCACCGGCGACAATATTAATTTCAAACATCACCAACCAAATTTATGCATCTCACTCTGCATTAACAATAAAGTTTTATAAATTATTCATCCAAAATAAAGCTGTATAAATTCAACAGTAAATACTTAATTGCTTCCAATTTTCTCTACTGCATTTTGGATACAGAAGGATATGACATAAGAATCAAGGACACACAAAATACCAAGTGATACCAAAAATAGAAAAAAACAAAGCACAGAAAGTTTATTCAGTGGACTCAAATATTATCACTGTGGAATAAACTAGAATGTACGATAACATCATTATCTATCACAAAGATAGATCTCTCCAGCCCCCATATTAGAAAAAGATCATCATATGTAATCCACTATTATGTTTCCTAATTTCAATTACTATATATTTGGTTAAAAAGCAGTTTTGGAAGATAGTACGTACGTCATTGTTTTTTTTTTCCCTGCTCACTTGTAAAGTACTGATTCAGCAATACTATCCAAAAGGAAGCATCTTATTAAAGTTGTTTTACTAATTAATAAAAATAAAATTGAAGAACTTATTAAAGTAATTGTCATCATGCATGTAAGTCAACTTTATTGTGAGTAATAAGTATGTCTAATTGGAAATTTGAGCCACTCAACCACCAAGGCTCATGGTCTCTATATATCAACATTAACATGTACTCATTTTTGTCATTACTTAAAACTGCTTTTCTATTTTGTAATGATCATTAGTTAGTAAGGGTAAAATTATAAATTAATTATATTGGTATTTCTTTTATATTATTGGAGGACATATAAGTTATTTTATATTATTATAAACATATTTAAGGACAAAATAAATATTTTATCAGTCAATAAAATTAAATTATTAACTTTAACACTATCAAGCCATATCTGTATAATTTAAATATTATTAGGTGTTAATTGTATTTACCTTTAACTATCAGAATAATTTAAGAGAATTAGCCCTGTGTAAATTTAATTAGTAATTTACACATATATATTATATTGATTACAATATAATCGAAATCTTCACTGCTACAAGTCTACCAATAGCCACAAATATTTTGTCACTTATATTCATTTGTGACAAAATTAATGCTGACTGTAGTACCCTGTGAATTGTGACCATTCACAAGAACTTCCTACCTATATATAAACGTTTAATATATATATATATATATATATATCCATGAATTCACATTCAACGATTGTCATCCATGATGATCGTATATATTTATAAATTGTATTTAAAAATGAATACAACTTCCTTGCAGGCAACCTTTTTGACTGATGCTGCCTGCAGTGATGTATAAATCAACCCAACCCATATAAATATAAATACATATGCTCATCATCTTTAATTAAAATCCTTCTATTCTTCAATATATGTAATTGACAGGACTCTAATTAGCATTTCAAATAAAAAATTTCATCATAAATTTGTGTTACGATTACGTCACTTGTAATTCATAATAAATTATGATAAATACATTACGTTATTTGTTTTGATTTTTCTGTGGAAGATTTTAAAAAGAGAAGCACGCAGCGAGCTGATCTCTCTCAAACAGTCTAATAAGACACGTAACTAGCTATGTATTAATTATTGTAAAATGGTTGTTCCATGCATATGACAAAATCATCCAATTGCATATGGGATTAACTTATTGGTTTAATTAGCTGCATTTCATCGATCCAGAAGTATTGAAACAAAAAGCTTAAATGTTTTTTTTATTGTTTTATAAAAGAGGTTGGCCAGGTCTAGAAAATGATAGACGAAGTTTCCCTCTTCCAGTAGTGGAGCTGAAAAGGTGCTATCAAAAATTCCTTCTACATGTCTAGATTGTAACTATCATATAGTAATATTAATCGTGCTTGATAATTACTATTATTCAGTTCATAATTAACAATTATATTAGAACATCAAATGATGTGACAATACACTATTGGTGTCATCCTAGACTTCTTAATCATTGCTTTATTATTTTAATTAATCTGGCATCAATTATTCTATTCGCTTTAATTTTTCTCAATTTTTTTTTACAATTCTTTTTAAAAGGAGAATAATATATTTATAAGTGAACATTTAAGAATGTGATTCAACGGAAGATAGCTGATGTTTTTATCACCTTATAAGGTTTGACATTATAAATTTAATTTTTAGCAAATTTCATTTATTGTATCATTTGATTTCTTTTATTTACATTCTATATAGGGGGGGAGGGGAAACCCCAAAAAGGTTATAAAAACTGTAAGAGATTTTAATTTCTAACAAATTTTGGACTAAATGACTCCTATTAAAAGGTATTTTTTATTATTTACTAAAAAAAAAAAATGCCTTCAAGTGCATTTCAGCTTTATGTCACAACTCTTTAGAAATGTCCATTTTGGAAATATTAGCTCTTCACAATACATACATATATATATATATATAATATATATATTTATAGAGAGATATACAGAGGATACATGAGTACTTGAGATCAATATTGGAAATATTGCATGCATGTACGTACGGGATTCAAACCTACTCGTGAAAATTGTTATTAAAATATATAAATTGATTAATTTTGGTACAGTGTGAAATATTTATATTAAGTGAAACTAAAACAAAATGATACTGAAATATCCATATATTATGAAAGTAATTAATAAAGAAGGATTCCTACTTCCTACAAGAAGGAACACTCTCGTATCGTGCGTGAATCGTGACATATCAAAATCAAAAGTCTACATTTGTATGCTATGAATTGAGTCTCTCTCTCTCTCTCTCTCTCACACACACACACACACACACACATACATATTAAATACATTGTGCATGCCGACAGATATATACATATACGTGTTGAGTGCTTCATCACATTCACAGACCTCAACTTTATGTAAATGATACCTAGCTAGGTTTTATTTTATTTTTCATATCATTAGCTAGGTAGCTAAGGTCAATTAATATATTCGATCAAATTCATTTTCGAATAAACTTTCATAAAGTAAATTAAAGTGTCGAGAAGTGCTTGTTAATATATATATATATATATATATATATATATATACATAAATTAATTATTCCTGAATTTGTGGTCCATATATATTAATATGCGACAGCTGCCTTGGTAGACAATTACCAGTAGTACCACCTACAAATTAATAAATCAGTCGAAAAAATCATAATGGAATTGGATGGGTGCCTTCAATGTGTGTGTGTGTATGTCAGGAAACTAAATTAATCAACACATGACCTTCATGACATGTATGAAATTATATATACACAATTTAATTGAAGTAAGTAAATGCTCAGCTCCATCGATCCTATTGATTTGTTTACTTTGGTGCATCAATAAATATCAGCAGTCCACCCAATTAATTATCTTCCATTATTCAAGTTTTGATTAATTTCCCCAATCACAAAGCGTGATATATATACACATATGTTGCCCTGCCCTCCTCTATTTTAACACCCCAGCATGTTTTTAACAACAAAACAAATGTCCCAAGCATTAATTGGAATTAACTATGAACTATCCGCTGATGCACATGGATCGTATTAATGCATGGCCACAGTCATAGCTAACTAAGATTTGAATATATCTATGTACAAATAAAATTAATTAATATCTGTATATATATATATATATATATATACATACGCGTAATTAATATAAACATGGACATTGTTTCGATATTTCAAAACACGCGCCGCACATGCTGACAAAAAAATCTAAATCTTCCGACGTGGCACTGCTACTGGTAGAAAAATATATATTTGTATATAAACTTTACTTTCTTTTTTTTTTTCATGGAAAGAAATAAAATAAAATTGGAAAGGTAGAGGAAAGAGTACTCCAACCGTCGTGACTAGCAGCATCAGGGATGTGGAATATATCTAAGGAATAATGGCCGACCTGTGCTGCAGACGACTTTTCTATCTTATAGTATATATTCTATCATCAAAAGTAGTTTTCTTTCTATGGGGACGACGAGTTTATGAGCAGCAGTTGAAGATTGGGATAGAAAAAAAATTCATCTACGTCACGTAATTATATATATATATATATCATGTACTTTTTAATGAATGGATAATTCACACATATTGCTAAGTTTTTTCAAGGGACAAAAAATATAATAACGTACCATTAATCTACTTAATTGGGAATAGAATAAGTACTTGTTCCAATTAAGATACTTGTAATATATAGTGGAAGAAGGATAACTATTTATAAATAAGTGAATAACACGTCCAAGTGGTTGGAAGTAGGTGTTGGATGGATATGAATGGAGCTTATCCAATTAATTAATCTAGTAAGAGTTTTTTTTTTTTTTTTGATGTATATGCATGCTTAATTGTGTTTCTGATCAGTTGCATGAAGTTTTATTAATTAAATGTTGCATATAATATAATATAATATAATAGATGGTGATGATGGGGTAAGGGGCGTTTACTTGGGGTCAACCCAATTTGGAGGCACCCTGCCAAGTGCCAACTGATTGCAAATTACGACAAAGGCAGCCGGCCAATTTGGCAATTCCCCATGTCCCATGCATGCTTTTCACACACTGACTACTTCTACTACTACTTTACCCATTTCTGTCTTTATCTACTTAGAAATATTAACCCTGAAATTTTGATTTTATATTATATGCAATTAACGCTAATTCTGATCTTCTCCGTATTGCATGGTAATCGCCCTAGATAATGCCTATTCACCATCATCATTTACATCTTATGTTGAAACTACTACTCATAACTAACTCCTTCATATTTCAGTTGTTTTCCTGCATGCCTAACGTTGCATTATTAATATTCTAATAATACCATTTCATATTAAAAGTAGTAAACAAACAAATCAACATTTTAACACCAAAGCAAAACAAAAAAAAAAAATCAATAGCTTTCCAACAAGTTCCCCTATAATCATCGGCCGCTTAAATTGATACCACACCAGTGTGTAATTAGTTGAGAAACAAATCAGTATTTCTAATATTATTGTTTTTCAGTTTCTGAAACTAATTTCAAGCAAAATATACGCTTGGAAAACAGAAAAGTAAAAGACAGTTTCTTAAAAGCAAATCAAATGGCTAAAGGAACCTTCAGTTTAAAGGTAATTGCAAAAGAGATGCCAAGGATCTCAAAGTTTGGACTTCGAAATTATTCTCAAATGCACTAGAGGTTGTCACCTCAGCACTTCTTTCAAAACTAAAAACCTAACTGGTGAAGCCGCAGTCCTAAAGCGAAATTATGTCATTTGGAAAAAATTTTAGGAAAAACAAAAATTTGATACCCCAAATATCTGTAATAGTATACAAAGAACTTAAATTATGTAAAATGATTAATCGAGTGAGTCCTTATAATTTAGATTTTCAAAAATTTAGAACATCAATTATTGCAATTAAAAAGTAAGTACTATATTGATGAAATTGACACACTATAAAACCTTTACAAACAGTGTTCATGATATAGGTTTTTTTTTTACAATAATACATATTTAATCGAATCGAATAACGGTGAAATATATACTAATTTATTTATTGTTAAATTGTGTTCGTGATATAGTCCTCTGAGGATGTTGACTCACAAGTCCACCAACAAAATTCTGGGCCCAATCCATATGACTTCTGCAGATAGCAACAATCACATTGGACGAGGCAGAGTAACATTACACATACGCCAGCTCTTCAACGCCCCCATTATTGTTTTTAGACTTTATCAAATCACCTAAAACTCAAAACTTCATTTGTTTATTTATTCCTTGCAAGTTGCAACAATCATTTTTCCTATCAGAAATAAGTTCAAGTAACAGTTTGGTACACCTGACATCCTTACAAGAGTTGAGAGTTTTAACAAACCCCATTTATTCAATTCCTGACCTAATCATTATCAAGGCCCTTTTTTATTTTTTAAAAAAACAAGAAAGTAACAGTATGATTATTTAACACCGGACACCCTCCACTATGGGCCTCTTATTGGCTTGAAAACCAAAACGATATCAATAATTCACTTCCTGCTGGTGATGAACTTTTGTAATATAGCACATAAACGAAAAATTAAAGTTCCAACTGAAACAATCGAAGTTAACAAAGTAAGATCCATATTTCCAATAGAAAAAACAGAGTTGATTAATTACTTATCAATCCCCCGTCTACATTAGTTATTAATATAGTATAATAGTAAGAGATAAACTGAATCCATCATCTTTAATTATCATATACGTCAGACAGTTCCTAATACAAAAGGAAACAGTCCGGAATTCCTAGCATCAAAGGAAACCACCATTACTTGACGAAGCTTTCACTTGCAAAGCGGATTCAGTTTGATTTTGCTCTCACTGCTTACTTCACAATTATTTAATATGCGCTTAAATTGGTCAAGGATATGATCTTCAACATTACAACCTATCATTACAAAAATTTAGAAATAGGGTATTCCTATCACCAAGGCTTGGAACCCAAAACCTTGATAGGAAATTCCTAGCAGCAAGTCTTGAAAGCCACATACTTTTTCCACAATGCATCCTAGGAAACCTTACCCGACCAAGCTGCTAATTAGTAACTACCCATGTATGTGTAATGTGCTCCACTACTCACCATCATCCAAATCATTGAAGCATAAACGACACTTAATTTTACATTGGCTCTAAGCATATTTAACAAGTAAATGCTTATCCTACAGGGCCAATCAATATTTTCCAGGCCCAATACCAACATTAACATAGAGAAGGCATTGCAGCTTCGGAATGAAGGATCGAATGGACTCATGATTCAAGATTTCATATAACACACAGAACGATCACAGAATTTATAATAGGTCAGGAAATTAGAATACTGTTAAATTCACTAGCCTATTGTCCCCACATGAACCTAGTTACTGAGGACAATTCACAAACAACTTCCTTTTGTCTCTAAACAGGACGATACACTCTTCCACAGGACAGGGATGCCGTATTCATGGTTAATAGTAACGAGTATTCTAACAATAAGCACAACAGCTCAATGCATAGACAAAAATATCTAATCTTCAACTCAGAACCAATCCAGTACAGAGTGCAAAACCAAAAGTGAAACATAACATATTGCAGCAAATTTTTAAAAGACAAACCAAATGAACATATTGGGTGCAAAAAGAACAAAACAGATTCTACATTTGCTTCGTTGAATCGACTAGTAAAAGGTGTAAAAGAAGCATCTTTAGTCACCCTTTTTCCTGAAAGAGCAGCCTTCAGTGAGTCTAGCACGCCCACCAGTAGGCTGGCATAAGACGGTCTGGCAGTTTCCACATACCACCACGGTCTGCGAGTGGCTAAAAACAGTGGTTCTGCATTTCAACACATGCATATGCACTCAAAACCAGCACAAGCAAAAAAACATCACAATAACGACCAAAGACAATTGACCAAGACCCAAAAAACAACAATAGAAAACGACAACTTACATGTTAAAGCAGCCCTGGCATTTCACATCCTTCAAACAAAAAGAAGATTGGAAACAAGAGCAAATTAGTGCAATTATAAAGACCCAGAAGAGCATTTAGTAAAAAGTGGGTTTTTATCATACAGAAAAGGATGAGAAGTGTTAAGCAGAGAATACCATAAAGAAGGAGTTGGGGGACTGCACTAGTCGCTTGAGCTTGTGTTTTCTCTTCTCAAGCTCCGCAGGAGGGTTCAGCAGATCAATATCGTTTTGGAGAACCTAACAATTGTCCATACAAAGCACGATAAGATCAAAGACATCCTTATTAAAAATCGCAGACATGCTTAAAGGTAACACAATAAAAAAAAAAAAAAAGGAGGGAGAGAGAGAGAGATCGAATAATAAAATAAGCAAAAGATACGAGTTCAAGTAGATTCGCATCACTTGTTGCAGCACAAGACTACCGACTCACCATGTTTGCTAGTTGGTTGAAGCTTCTTCAGAATCCAAAAACCCTAAAGCCTCAAAGAGAGTGAGAGCGGAGGCTGTGTCAAAGCCACACATACATATATATATATATGTCCTGACATTGTAGTGTTATCCACGCCGTCCGATGCTAGTTCTTGGATCTTTGCCTCAAAGATCATGGGCGCCACGTCAGCCCTGTTTGCTTAATTATTTAACATTTTTTTTCTTCTTAATCTTGTTAATTATTTTATGTAAATTAATTTAAAAAACAATAAGCACTCCATACTTGTGAAAGATGTTAAAAAATGAATAACATAACATAAACATTCTTAAAAAATTGATCTTGGGGAAAAAAAGGTCATTTAAATTATTAGAATCGCAATATATATATTTTTTAAGTTAGGGTTCTTTATGAAATGAATTATATGATAGGATAGAATTGAAATGGTATTCTTTTATTTATTACCAGGAACTATAAAATAGTGAACTTGAAGCTGTTTTCATTTTTTATAAATTGTTAGATATGTCGATTATGTGGCTCACATTTGTATATGGGAGACTAATTATTTGAGAGGAGGATCTGAATAATTATTATAAAGGTACTTTCGAGAATAGAATTTGATGTAGATAACCTCTTATAAGTCTAACCACTTAAATTTTTGTGTGATTTTAGTACTTTCTTTTTTATTTTACTATTCACGATTGCACAAGAGGATATATAGTAGTGTAATTGCTAGAAGGGAAACATCCATTCATAATCATATTTCATTGGCTTACCAAAATGACACAATATCTAAAATTTACTCCCATACAGCATTTGGGTGGTTTTGCTGTTGTAATTTATAACTTCATTGCACACAAGTCCTGAAACAAGAAAAAAGGACTAGGAATTTGTGGTGAATAAAAATAAAAAACAAGCATCAATATGAAAAAAAGCCACATAGAGACAGCAAGGCTGGGTGACCAATTCAGCCTCTTGAATTTCAAAATGAGACTCTTTTATGTGAAAGGTCTCCATTATCATACATGATACAACAAATAGTATTTGTAATGCATACAAAAGCTTTTAATAAAAATTTTGAGACAACCCCATTGGTGTCCTCTTTAACAATATCTAATGCGAGAAGCATTACTTATATTTATGATGTAAACAATTTGATGTTATATTCGAAGTACGGACATCATCCTCCAAATTCCACAACTCTACAGTCAGCCATGTTAATCATATAGTCAATGAATAAAGCTGAAACTTTAGTATTAATCCAGATCAAGACTCTTTTTCATAGTCTCGTAAACCATGTAAGTGATACTTGCAGATGGAACAACTTTGAGCAGATTAGGAAAAAGTCCTTTATAAAATCCCCTAATCCCTTCGTGCTGAAAGGTTCTCCTGAATACATCACCCATTCCTCTATAAGCAGCATCTGCATTAGAGCGCTGAGCTTGCATTCTGAAACAAAAGTAGCTGAATCAGCCTCATTTTGAATACAACTCACATTATACCACCGAAGCAATCTATAAAGTAATATGTGCAACAGTTTACCTTGTCCTCACAACCTGCAAGGGGTAGACACATGTTGCTCCGAGAGCTCCAGATACTGTCCCACATCCCAGTTGCACTAGAGCCCCAGGTTCTGCAAAAATTCTCAATATTACAACATAAAATATGAAAGCAGAATAATTGGGAAAAAAAAAAAATGTGGTGAAAGGAAGACAAATAGAAAGGTTATCTACAAATAACACTTTACCACCGTCATGCAGAATATACTTCTTGGACATATCTTTCAAGGTCTCATATGCAGCAAGGTCAATTCCAGCATAAGGGATAATCCCAATAAGGGATGGAACAATGCCTCTATAAA
Organism: Rhamnella rubrinervis; assembly: GCA_007844105.2. NCBI lineage: Eukaryota > Viridiplantae > Streptophyta > Magnoliopsida > Rosales > Rhamnaceae > Rhamnella > Rhamnella rubrinervis. Next base: position 149,553 of record CM017575.2, read on the forward strand.
ACACCCGGGGTCCCTCCTGCACCCATATATCTCTTGTTAGAGTGGCAATATCTGGGATTTTTCCTCCTTCAACAGCATGAGTTTGTATTCGTGTTTTTACAAGATCCATTGGATAAATGGCAGTCTGTGCCACAGCACCTGCTAAACCACCAGCCAAAAGACGCCCTGTTGTGCCAATATCAGCTTTTTCTCCCCCTTGGGCATTCACAATAAAACTTTTCAACATTTCATAAAAGTAGAACCTGATGGCACTTTCAGGAGCTACCTTCAAGACATTTAAACCATTGCCACGAAAAAAGCCCAATGAGCCACCTTCTCTCCATATAGCCTTTACTGCTGGCATGATACGAGCTTGTGTTGTTTGTACTTGCAAAACAACCTTCAACCTATCAAGAGGAGCAGTAGCAGTACGTGACGTAGCTCCTGCTACTCCCCCAGCAATGAGATATCTACTCGCATGGACATGCTTACTTATGCCCTCAGGGATAACAGTCTGTTCCCCAATATCAACAAGACACACCCTCTCCAGATAACGATAGATATTCTCAATAGTTGCCTCATGAGGGTAGAGTAAAAGAAAATCTCTCCACTCTTCAAACGTTATTACCCCATTATTATCCTTATCAACACGCTCAACAAAACGGGCAAGTTCTTCATCATCAATTTCAATCCCTGCCAAAGACAGACTGGTGTGGCTTATAGAATGAAGACAACCAACCAATACTGATAAGACTTCCACTATAAGGGATGAAGTAAACTACATGTTTGTATTATAAAGGAAAAGAAATACTGACAAAATAAATCTACAAAAGAATTACAATCTAAATGAATTTGCAACATGCCATATTTTTCAATGTAACAACATATCATCCACCATTGGAGATATTCGAAGAGAAAGGCAACTTTTGTTGTCAGTGAATTATGGAAGAAATAAATTGTAAGAGATAAAGATGCAGTTATGGTGCTACTATTTTATCAATTAGTTATGAACTCAGAAATACTACATTACTTTTACCTTTAAGAGATTAAGTTGCTATTAGAGCTAAGAAACCTATTAATATCCAAAGTAACTAGGGCCACAATTCTTGAGCAATCACAAGCCACCATATTGTAAACATCACAACTGACATGTAACAATTAAAACATCACACAAGCAAACAACTACGAGGTAACGATGTAAGCTCATATTTCTCAGATGCATTTATCTAAAAGGTTTACAATAATTTTCTGGTGAAACAACCCTTAAGTATTTCCACAGCCAACTTTTTCGTTTGCACAATGGAAGACAAATAAATCTTTATGCGGGACAACAGGTTATCCGAATGGCATAAAGGGGTTTTCAAAATTAAGCTCATTCTCTGTCAAAACCTGTTTCACGGGTGAAAGAGCATTTTGGTCATGCTTTTAAAAAGCCCTCATGTCACTGGAACCTTTAGATTGCTTATGTAAATGGCAAACATAGTGCAAGTAACTTCAAGAGTTAAAAAGAATTAATCAAGCTATTGGTGATTTCTGCTTCAGGAATGAAGGCGCTTCAAGGATTTTGCAAATAAGAGATTAAGTGGAAATTAACAGCACCAAATTACGAATAAAAAGACAACTAGAATGAGAGGAGAGCTATTAAAAATTGGTGAAATAGTTGTAAGTTAAGAACACAGAAAATTCACAAATGAGTGAAAGCGTAAAAGAAGATTGAGTAGTGAAATGGATTACGGATATACCTGACCTAACGAGAGCATCCCATAGCTCTTCGGGCAAAATGCAACCATTATGCTCGACGTCAATTGCTTGAAAAATGCGATAGAGCTCCAACTCCTTGTCATCCATGTAGCGCTTAAACTCTTGGTAATCCACACGCCCATCTTTATTAGCATCGCACACATTTAACAAATCCTTGGCATACTTGTACTCTGAGGGTATTTGAAGGGCGGAGAGGCCAGCCTCAATCTGAGAATAATCTAAGTAGCCAACATTAGCCTTATCAAAAAAATTGAAGAGACTACGAATTCTGAGCTCCCTATCTTCCTTGGTTTCTCGCAGCGCCAAAAGCACATGATCCATGGAGACAGGTCCTGCTTTCTTAACTGGATTGCATCCATTTGATCCCCGTTGCTTATTTGAGCCCATTTCCTGAAAATGCAAACATAAAACGTTTCTTGCACCCACTGCACTCAAAGGTAACCTCTTTTTACCTTTTGCCTGGCGTTGATGTCACTGTGGTAATCGAAATTTGAATTGAAGGTGAATCTGAAACTCAACAAAGAAATTACTCAGTGGTTGAAAAAGATTAAGAATCTCATTTCCATTAGAGAGGGGGAGGAAACTGGTTTGAAATAGAAGAAGAAAAAAAGGAAGGAAAATTCAGATGCGTGGAGTAGAAGCAGGGGCAGCTCTGCAAATAGAAAGTAGAAAGACGAATGAAGATTGAAAAAGTTGGGTCAAAGAATGACCGAGTTACCGCAGAGAGCACGTCGGTGAATTTTCAGCGGAGGCGAGAGAGTGGAATGAATGCGCACGAAAGAGAATTCGAGAGAGAGAGAGGAAGAGGTCAATGGGGTTTGAGATAGAGAGTTATGGCGGGCAGAAGGAGGGGGATCAGCTGGTTATCTGGTAGAAAGGGCGTCAGCGTCGTCTCCATCGTCATGTCCATCAGATTCTCTTCTCCGGGAGAGAGAAACAGAAAAGAAGGAGGTGTCTGATTTGGTTGTGTTTATTATTTTAAAAATGCGGGAAATAAAAATGTGATTGTAATCAATCGGACAGTGAGGGAGAGACACACAGGCATACAAGAGAAAGGGAAGGCTTGGCGCAGAGACAAACTGAGGTTTTTATTATTATTATTATTTAATATTTAACAATTAATAATTGGGGACTATGAGTGAGAAGCCAGGAACCACTGTGGACGCATATTCTTTCCATAGTAGCGTAAGTTCTGCGGAGGCCGTGCGTGCTCTTCAAATTGCATATCATATTATTTAATTGGTTCATATTCTTCCACTGTTACTTGTATTATTTTTTATACCACGCCCAAACCCATCTCAACCCACCACTCGCCGTTTCTAAATACACTGCAAACTAATTCTACATCTCTCCCCTCTTTACTTATATCTAACATTATTTATTCATCCAAAAAAAAAAATAATCTAAACAAAGAAATATCATAATCAATTGCCTAAACAAGAAAGATCTTTTCCAAAAATAATAAAATATAAGTGAAATTTAAAAATTTTAATCTAAATTCCTCAATCCTAATCTACCCGACACTGATACAAACACGGAAGGGATTAGGGATAGCTAAAGTACAGATGTTAGACATACAGCTTCAATAATCCTTTATCAAAAGTAGCATCATATGCATTTACATATACATATGCATCAACTATGATTAGCTCACATTAACAACTTTAAATACAATACAATACAGTACAACATATTTGTCACTTTAGGAGCTGAATCCTTGCCTCTTCCAATGCTGCCTTTGCTGCACTTCGAGCCACTTCCCTCTCCTCACCAAGCTTTTTTGCTGCTTCTACTTCTTCATATGCAGCATTCATTTTCTTTTGAGATTCCAACATGTTATAGAAATTTCACATTCTAGACTCTTCAGCTTCTTATTCTCAGCCTCACAGCAAATCAGCTGGTTCTCAATTTCAAGCAGCATTTCCTTCACATGCAAAGCCTTTTCGCGAAGTGACCTAATGTGTTGTTCAGAGGCTATCACGGCATCCACTTTCTGAGCATGGCTGTGGTATATATTATTATATCTAATTTTTTCTTCCTCATATCTTTCCATGATCTCTTCTGCAGAGGAATTCGTATTGATGGACCTTTCTATTTCAGCAAGTGATGAAGCGCATGCAATGAACTTTCTCACTCTCTCATTACAAACTGCAGAGAGGCGGTTCCAAGCAGCAAAATAGTGATATGCTGCCAGTGCCATTTTCTTATGATCAAGTGGATCCATAGAATCAAGATGACTGAGCAGTTCACGTTGACAAAGTGATACTGCTTGCCGAAGTACTAACAAAAGTGGTGCATTCACATCAAATCCTTGTAGTATGCCACAAACATTTTCTAGGCCTGAAAGCTCAAACAGAACACCCCTCGAACACTGAGTGTCTTGACTCGCAATTTGTGGGAATGAGTCAGATTCAGCATTGGATGGACTATTAGGCTGGTCACTTAAACCTTCCAAGTCCAAGACATGCACATCCTTAGGCACAAAGATAGGATCAAATGAGGGGAATACACCTATTAAAAACATGAAGGAAGTAAGCAACCGAGATGAGAGAGAGACAGAACCAAAGGAAATTGCATGTAGAACTATACTTACAGCAAAAGAAAGGTCTGGATGGAACAACTGTTAGGCATCCAGAAGGAGGGAATGCAAGCCGGCCCAACCAACCCAACATCTGAAGACTCAGAAATTGATTGATAGGATCTTCCATCCATGAACGGAATAAATTATTTGAAACAAAGAATGAAAACGAAGTTAGTTACAGTAGAAATAGAAAGCCAAAAAATGGAAAACGAAGTTAGTTACAGTAGAAATAGAACGCCAAAAAATGGAATAACAAGAATATAGGTACAAGAAAGCACCAATAATAGATGCATCTCCTGCAGCAGATATCTGCCTTTGAAACTTAGCCTGCCGAAGATGAGTATGTTAGAGTAGAAACTTGCAGTGCATTCTCCATTTCGTGGTCTAATGACACTACCTCCTCTGGAACCATATCCTGAAGGTTTGACGTGCCTGAAGTCAAATCATTTTCAGCACTCTCTATGAGGGCTTCTTCTACAGGTTCAGCAACAGCAGACAAAAAACTTGAAGCATGCTGAAGATTGTCCATCATCAATGACTCAAACTTCCTCCTCTTTGAATGTTCAAAACCGAGTTCACTTCCCTCGCTCAAGCCATGATTCAAAGTGTCGATAGCCCAGTTATCATCCATATATCGGCGGAAACAACAAGCTCCATGACCCTTTTGTTGAGTTACAATAGGAAGAAACCAAGCATCAGATCCAAGACAATTTTGGAAACACAAAGCGCAGAAATGATGTATAAATCTGAAATGGGACAACAGGATGAACACTGGGTTCCATAATTAAGCTGCAAGTTTTCAACTGGTTCCAAATTTCTCCTTGTATCTTAAAGGTAAGGCAGATGGAGTGAGGGAGGCATTTGCAAAGGAACAATATCCTACTTGTAAATGTTTGTACAATAAGAACCAAAAATTGATTGGGCATAGGAAACAAGTGGTGGATGCTGAGGAATTGGGATTTACAAGGAGTCCATCTCCAAAGGAAGAGGCGACAGATTTCGAAATTTGGTCAATAAGAGTTGACTGAAACATGAGCTTAATTCAGAGTTGAACATTAAGCATACACTATATTCTCAGACTTAAGCAATGAATATTAGCCAAATCAAACCAATAGAACCAATAAAGAGTTAATGCAAATTGATGAAAACAATTTTTGATACATAAATTTCGTTTTAAAGGTGGTAGAAAGTGAAAGTCTACACCTTTTCAATAGGGCAAACAAAGTAGAAACGACCAACATTAGGTTCGTTTATATCCACCATAAGCCTACACATTCCGGCATCGCAACCGCAGCGGGGTGTCATTGAAGGAGGAGGAATTTGATCACAATCCTTTACCACCTGGTCGAACCATTTAAAGAACTTGTGTCCATTTACCTACAAAGGGAAAAAAAAAAAATCATATTTTTAATTGAACAACAAGAAAGAAGTATCCACAAAGATAATAATAAATTTAAGAGCAAAGACGAAAAACTGACATTTGCAATAGGACATGTATAGTATTTCCTGTCAGGGTTTTTGACGGACTGGGAGACCTTAACAGTGCAGATGACTTGGCAGTGAGGGCATGAAACGGCGGGAAGAACGGGGCAAGAGAAGTTAGGTGCGGAAGGGGAGGGGGTGGTTCTGGTGGGGGTCTTGAGAGGGCATTGTTTAGCCCAGTGACCTCACTTCCTGCAATTGTAGCATGTGTCCGATTGCACTCTCTGAGAAATGAGGTTCTGGATTTGGCTTTGTTGATGGTAGTGGCCGGGTTCACCGCCATTGTGCGGAGAAGGCTGTGGTGGAGTTGCTGGGGTTGGAGATACCACACAATCCGCCTCCGAGTTCATCGTCGCCATTGCCAAAAAGGCTTTGAGAGACCCCCGATTTCTAGAGTACCAGACCCACAGAATGTGTGCGTGGACAGTGGAGTGAGGGGGGTGAGTCAGCTCAGCTGTCTTGTCTGTCAAACTCAAACCTGACGTGGCCACTGAGAGGCGTGCTTATGAATATGAAGTTTATGTAACGCTGCGTTTTAACCTTTCGAATAAGAGTTGTTATTTTCAATGATTTTTAAAAATTATATTTCTCTGTCAAATTAACATAAAAAATATATATATAAATAATTATATATATATTTATAATAAAAAATAAAATATTATAATAATAAAAAGCAATTTAAATTTTTTTTCTTTTTTTCTCTTCTCCTCTTTCCGCATCTTTTTTTGGTTCCGCATTTTTTCTTTTCTCATTCTTTTTCCTCCTTTTCTTTTTTTTTTTCTCTCTCCTTAACTTTTTCTTTTCTCAATCTTTTTCCTCCTTTTCTTTTTTTTTTTCTCTCCTTATCTTTTCTTAAATCTGCATCTTCTTTTTCTCTTTTTTTTCTCCCCTCTACTTCTGTTTTCTTTGGTCCACATCATCTTCTTGTTTTTCTCTCCTTCTCTTTTCTTCGTCTTCTTTTTTTTTTCTTTTTTTCTATCCTTCTCTTTTCTTCGTTTCACATCAACTCTAGATTGACCAAGCCATCGATTCAGAACTGATCCTAGATAGAGTATGCAACTGCATAACCCCCCAAGTAGTAAAGGCCCTATTAATTTTTTTAATATATATATATATACAATATATTTAAAACATATATTTTCATGTGCAGGGGAATGCATTCCTCATCTAAACTGCTGAGGCAATTTTATGTGTAGGAGAATATAAATCTTAGCTAAATTACACATGAAATATACTTCTCAGTTAAACTATCCAAGTCTTTGACAGTTTAATTAATTAAGAATACATTCCTATATGCATGTTAATTTTTTTTTATATATATTTTTAACCGTTTTCATATAGTATATGACCGACCTCGTTTATTATATTATTTTTTAGTTGTTATATATTTGTATATATATATATATATATATATGGGCGTCACGTTTTAGACAGGGCTAAAGCCCAAAATATAAGTCGCCCCTGCATCAACTAAGACGGCAACAAGGAGGGAATCGTGGGACTCAGACCAAGAGATGTCGTAGACATCGTCAGTGGTGTTGTAGGCGGTGAGCTCGAAGATGGTTGGGGAATTAGAGTGGGAAAGAGGTTTAGAACGTGTAGGCGGCCATTGCTAAGGATGCCAAAGTTCTGGGCGGTAGCAACGGTGATGGGGTCTCATAGAAAAGACTGAATTTGATGGAGTAGGCATTGAAAGGGGTTTTGAAGACTGCCATCGTAGTAGTTTGTGCAAGCTGTGGATTCTGGGAATTTTGAAGCTACTTATATAGTTGCCTGTGCTGAGTGATTTTGAAATTTTTTCTAAAAAAGTTATGAGTATTGGAGGGGAAAAGTTGATATTTTTGTTAACAAACTTCTCTAAATTTTCTTTCAAAATTAATAATACTATGATCGGTAAAAAAATTTAAAAAACAAAACCTTCAAATTTCATTTTTTTTAAAACTAATTTTATTACTTTTTGAAAATAATTTCAACCAACTCCATTTGTCACAACCGTGAGGATGGGTTGGCTGTGGAGATCCGTATCAGCAGAGCTGGCTGTGGAGAAGGGTTGATTGTAGAAGAATGAAGGAGAAATAGAGTGAGAAAGAGAAGAAAAAATTTAAAGGTAAAAATATTATTTTATATGCCAAATAAGAGAGAAATGTTAACCGTTAAAATTAACTACCGACCCATCAAAATAAAAGGGGGAACGAAATTTTTAAAAATTATATAAATAATTTAAAATTAAGCGGAACCTTGAAGTAGTTGAATGTAAACAACCTTTTAATAAAATATTATTTTTAAAAGGATGGGGACTTTGGTAAACAACCCGCAAAAATAGAAAATAAAAAAGTTTGGGGCTCTGGGAGAGTGCGAGTGCGAGTCTTTGGTGATCTTCCTTCTTCCCAGTTTGCGGACTCAGTGCGGTGATACTGGGGTGCAGGAGGTTCCAACATTGCGTAGTTTTTGCACGGTGTCTCCCTACTTTGCTGTGGAACCGAAATGATTGTGGTCGTCAGTTATCTCTATGGGATGAACCGAAAATGTCTTCCGTGGTGATTGCCCATTGACTCCATTGTTTCTGTTGATTGATGATTCTGCAAAAAAGACTTATTTTATTCTTCTTCTTCTTCTTTTTTTATGCGAATGTGAATGGTAAACGAGGTTTCCTTTAAAGTGATAAATATGAAGACAACTTTTAGCACTTGCAGGAATTTTAACTTAAACTATAAGAGTTACAATTCCTGCCACACCCGGAGTTAGGCTTCAACTGCAACATCCTCCCAATGACATATGTATCTATGCTTATATGGTAAATGACATTATGTGTATATGTTTTGTTTGAGACTCTGACTTTTGGCAGCACTTCCTTTAATTATAGAAATCGTTCAAATTCAACTACATTCTACACGGAACATATATCTATATATATATAGCAGAGTATATAATAAAAATAAATGAGATGATTTACTTCTGAATTCCCCATTCTCACTCTTTGAACCACTTCCAAAATCTGTTGCAAGTTGCTTTGGTGATATGATAGCCTGTTTTTCTTGTATTATTGCAATAATCGTGGTCCTTGGAATAGAATGTCCACCAGACTACTGCTAGTCATGCAATGCTATGCTCAATAAATTGCTCTAAACATGTGCTGTGAGCGAAAACCTACAAGACCATGGAATCTATTTAGTCATTTATTTGAGAACGTTATGTTTGTAAATTTGTCATTTATTTGAGATCATTATGTTTGTAAATTTGTTTTCTTTTTGTCAAATCATATGATTCAACCAAACATACTCTTGTGGTTGGGATGTTGTATGTCTAGAACACAAACATAGAAAGAAATTCAATGTAAGCACTTCCTATTATTCTGAATATCTCTCTTGAAGGTGTTCATCATTGCCTGATGATGCCAGTTATTGATGAGCTAAATCTGGACTACACATCTCAATCCTTCCTTCATGCTCCCCCTGCCTCTTAATTTATGTTTGTGCGTACCAATGCATGTTATTTTGCATGTGATATATGTTTCTAAGCACCCTCAAAATTTTTCGGGCTTCCAGATGTTCTTTCTCCCCCACATACGCGTGCGCGCACACACCAAACATATATATGTAGGATTATCTAGTTATATTAGTGCTTATGTGTGCTCACATTTCCACATATTTGTTCGAGTGCACTCGCAGATATCCCAAACCTTTGACCATGGACAAAATTGTTGGGAATGGGTAGCATCCAGCAAATAAAAGGACGAGAATTATGAGAATAGGTCTCTTCATTACAATATAGTTCTAAGGGCAGTCATTGTTACCTGATCATCAGCCCGTAGTTGATTGGAATATGTACTGCAATATGAATATGCACACGCTCATTCACATACCTGATAAATTTCTTTTTCACACTATAGTTCCAGCGTTCTTAGATAATAATGTTTTTGTTCTATCTGTTTCAAACCATCATAAAACCACTCTAAGTTGAAACAGTGAAAAACAATTTAATTATCTGGCCATAAATCATGTAAACTTGTGCCTTCTTTTCTCTTTATTAATTCTATTTTTAGGATAGAAATTTTAGCATACATAAATTAATGAGTGTTTAATAGTCACTGCCATCCTTTCTGGTTGAAGCACTGTTTGACAGTGTAAAATGGGATGGCAAAGGTTTATCTGTGGTGATTGCTCAATATGTTGACACTTGAGCCTTATAATGCAAGGATTTGTACACAGATGCAATGGCTTCGGCCATTCTTTTCGAAAGGCAGCATTCTACAGTCAGTAGTCATACTCTTTATGTTTTTTTGACATTTTTGGTCTCAAATCCTTGGCCGAGTTCTTTAAATTTTTTATTATTATTATTATTATTATTATTATTATTATTATTATCATTATCTACATTAACATATTGGCTGGTCTTTTTTTCAATATTAACTTAGAGCTATTTTTCAGATAGTATACTTTGAGAAGCCTGATGGGCCTACATGCCACACAGGGTCAGATACTTGCTACTGTAAACCAGTTTTCTTATTCTTAGAACATTTAGAGGTCTGTACTTATAATCAATCCATGAATGAGTGTGCAAATGATTATCTTGTTTACTGTGCACAAACTACATCGCTCTCATGAGCTTTCTTTTATTGCATATTGAAGGAAGCGAATTGGCACTTATATATGTATGCAAATGAATTGGCACTTATATATGTATGTATGCAAATGAGTATGATCTTTATTTTTTAAAAAAATTTGGACATTACGTCTTTTAAAATAATTATGTATTATGCATCTTTCTGCTTATCAAGGAACAGGCAGATGAGCTATTCGAACATTGGAAAGAATGAAAATAAGCCATGTTCTGCTTCAGATGGTAGATGTGCTTTATCATGCATTGTTCTGCTTGCATTTAAAAGATTTGAGTGGGAAATGGCGTACAAACTCTTCAACAAAGATTCTACTATGTTTGGTAGGAGGAATTGGGGAATGGGGAGGGGAAAGGAGGGAGTGGATTATATTTATCCCTCCTATTATTTGGTATGATAAGGAAAGAAATCGAGAATGAGGAACTAAAATGTAACTAAATTTATTAGATGTTTATCAAACCTCTCCCTCCTACAATCCATCAAATATTGGAGTGATTGATTTACAGAGATTACTATAGATTCCCAATCCATTCATCAATCCTCTCCCTCTATTGATCACTCTTACCAAACAACCATCTTATGTTACATCCCTCCATTGATTTCTCCCTCCCTCTCCCTCCCTTCATTCATCCCTCTTTCCAAACATAGGCTTAGAGTAAGGTATAGAGGAAAATAAACTTTGGATCACAACACAACACATGGTCTACTACTATTTACTACCTCAGTATTGGTTCTAGCCATCTCTAATGGGGAAGTTATATATTGTAAATCTTCTCACCATTTGGCTGCCTCAGGAGTCTCAGATTTTATGCTAATGGTTGATTTTCCAATTTTTTTGCTGCACTCTGGTGTCTAAATGGTTGTTTCATTTCCTTTAATATACTTTCACCTCATGTTTTTTTATCATTGTGTGTGCTTTTAATATTGGCAAAGAAAAACCCACAAGATGTATTTTTTTGTGCTTGATAAATTATTTTCAAAAATTTCTTTTATAGATGTCAGTTGATAGGCAAAATTTAAAGAAGTTGCTGAGACGAGGCTTAGTTGCCTTAGGCTGAGAAAATTTTCATGGAAATCCCTTTAGGGAATTGAAAATACAATATCCAGAAACAAAGGCCAAAATGAAAATGCTATGGACTCTGATTTATATACAACTCAAGACCAAAATAAAAATGCAGGTTGCTAGGTTGTTGAAAGAGTTACGATTTGATTGGGTTCTTGCAGCACTTTTAATTTAATCTCTAGCTCTGGTCAGGAAGCCGTTTACAGCTGGTTATTAGCTCTAGGATGATCGTTAAATAATATTGCCCTTCAGTATTGAAACTAGTGTCGCTTTATAGAACATGACGAGAAATATTATTTAACTATATTCTGTAAAATGTGTTTAACGAATGTGGGATCATTTTCTATGGCCTCGTTGGTTTTTTCTCTGGAAACGGGCCATTTGTGAGGTATCTTATCTCTTTTTATTTATTTTGTTTTCTTTTCTCTCTCTCTTCCTAAAGTTGCTTTTGTGGTGTGGTTGCTCCATGAGTAGTGTTAAACCAATAATTACTTGAAATAAAAAAAAAGTTAGAGCGTGTATCACATGAGTATATCATCTTTTACAGTTTTCACATACAAAGTACGTACTAGTCCTATATATTGATATATAGCTCACTAGAATTAATTAATGATATGCCTAATCTTGTGACCAACATAAATTTGATATAAAATGTAGTTTAGAGAAGATGAGCTGGGAGATATAGATGTTGAACAGCAGCATTTCATTTATGAAGGAGGTGGAGGTGGAGTAGGAGCAGGAGCAGGAGTACTAGGAGTGGGAGCTGTGGCGGCGCAGGCGCTCAAGCAGCCGATGCACGAGACGAGATCCTGCTGTCGATCAGATGCACACCCAGTGAAGCAGGTGAAGGCGTCTTGACCACATTGGCCAAGGCATTGCGCCAAGGATTGCTGCCCATTCACCCACACACCCTCGTTTATTACCAACATCAACACAGCCACAGCAAAAACATGTACCATTATTAATGTCTTCGCACCCATCTTCATTATCGATTCCCGATCCTAGCTAGTCAAAAGACGTACGATAATAGTGGGTTTAGATGGATGGGTTTATTATCACTTTATATGCCAAAATTGGTTGTTATTTTTCACTAGAAAGAAGTCGCCATGCGAGAGGAATGACTCAGCTAGCTGATGATCAGCAGCACGGCACGGCATTAACACATACACCTGAAGGAAACATACACTAGCCAGTGCTTCAGCTGAGATATATGATATGCATGTGTTGTGCGCACACTAGAGTTGCGTGCGATTTGTGTGACTATATTTCTATACAGTAGCAACGTGAATGTGAGGATGTATACTATAAAAAGCAAACTCCAATTTGATTGAAGTAATTAAGAGAATTTTTCAAGCGTGGAATAAAATTGAATAGAATGGAAAGAAAAATACGTGGGTAGCGAACCACGTACGTGTCATGTGCGTGTGTGGGAACATTTTTTTGTTGTCGACGCTATGCCATTTTGAGTTTGCCATTCATACTAAATTTGAAAGGTTGTACCTAACCCAATTGAAAAAAGTTAGTTGGCGTATATATTAGCATGCCCATCCTTGTTTCTGTATTTTTTTACATTTCTCTTCAATTTGGTGGCCCAAATTAGAGGAAAGTAACTCCTAGACTTTTGTACGTACGTGGTGGTTTCATTATCCTACAAAATATGATTATTTCTAAGTCTATATACAATATATATATATTAAAAAGAAAATATCTAAGACGTCATTAGCTCTGATGTTAGCTCACAGGATCTTCTGGGTCAAAAAAGCTCGTCAATTGAAAAGGTCCAAACTAGATGCACAAGCATGCATAATGGAGTAGATGGTGAGAGAAATTGGGATCCGAAGAGTGTGTGACTGGTAGGTAGGTAGGATGAGTCAAATGGGAGGGGCCGTGGCTGTGGTTCATGTGGATGATCAAATTTAATTACTATTTTGCATTTATAATTGACCTAACACTTAGGCCACGTTTGGTGAGGGCGAGGGGAGATAAAAAGAGGGTGTGAATTATATTTATCTTTTGTCTTATTTGGTAGTACAAAAGTAAAAAAGATAAATTTCTAATTTTATAGTTTATATTAATTTTATTCCAAATATTGTTTTTTATAATAAAAATGTTATAAATATATTACTATATAACTATGGGTATTTAAGTAATTTAAAAATAAGTTTAATGGTGTTGGATTTTATTGAAAAAAATGGCTTAGTTTGTTCCCCTGATTCAAGAAAGATTATATTTCAAGACTTTTTAATATTTTTTATGTTTATTCTAAATATTGTTAGGTATAATAAAAATGTTATAAATATATTACTATATAACTATGGGTATTTAAGTAATTTAAAAATAAAATAATGGTGTTTTGGATTGTTTGAAACCAAAATGGCTTATTTGTTCCGATTAAATGTTAGAAGAAATATGCTTATTTTTAAAAGATTTTTAATAAAAAATATATTTTTTAAAAATCATAAATATTTTAAAAATTTTAAAGTATTTTTTTATAAAAAAAAAATCACTTTAAGTGCTTCTTCAAAAAAATACTTTTTCAAACACTGTTAAATATTTTTAAAACACTTTTTTTATAACTTTCCACCAAACATAAAATACTTTATCGTTAAAGTACTTTTAGAAAAAAAATACTTTTTCAAACACTGTTAAATATTTTTAAAGCACTTTTTTATAGTTTTCCACCAAATATAAAATACTTTATCATTAAAGTATTTTTTAACTAAATTAAATAAAAAGCGCTTTTGAAAAAAATACTATTTACATAAACAATTCCAAACGGGCTCTTCACTTTATTACTTGTATATATATATATGTGTGTGTGTAAAATATATATATAGGTCGCTTCCCACAAAATACGAGATCAGTTGGTTAAATTAATTAAAATCAAATGAGTTAGTTTATGTACTAATCAATACGGCTTAGACGTTTTTCATCTTAATTTATTTTAGTTTTTTATTTTGAATGCAAACGCTTAGACATAGTTTAAAAATTCTTGAATAGTTTAATTATGATATGAAGAGCCCGTTTGGAATTACTTATGTAAATAGTGCTTTTTATTTAAGCACTTTAATTAAAAATACTTTAATGATAAAAAGTTTTTTAAAAAGTCATATTTAATAATGAAAAACATTTTATCTCTTCTTGAAAAAGCACTTAAAGTGGTTTTTATAAAAAATATTTTATAATTTTTAAATATGTTTTTTTTAAAAACACTTTTCATTAAAAAATTAATAAGTTAAATAGTTTTAAAAGTGCAAAATTCATGAAATGGTCTCCAAAATCACGATTAATATGCCACAATTATAGTTTAAAATATCGGTAACGCTAAAAATATCAAATATAAAAATACAAAAATATCAATAAAAATATTAATAAAATATCGATATTAATAAAAAAATAAAGAAAATTATAGGAAAATATAAAAAAATTTAATAAAATATGTTTATTTATTAATTACTTTATCAATTTATCGTTAAAAAAATTGAGTATGAATCATATTTCTCGTAATCAAAAGGCCATTAATATAATAGTTACAAAAATACTATTATTTTTTATAATAAATTATGTATTAATTAAAATAATAATACAAATACATAATATTTAAATATGACTCAATATTATATAGAATTTCTAATTAGTAGAAAATATTCATTTTCTTCCCCATACTTTGCAGTCTATATAAAGGTTGAAAGCAAAGCATATATATATATATATATATATATATTATTTTATAAAAATTCTTAATATTTTTAAAATTTTATAAAATGTTAATGAATATTTTCAAAAGAAATTTATGAAAATTTTCATGAAATTATAAAAAAATTTATTCAAATTATAAAAAATTAATATAAAAATTTTAACAAAAATATTATAGAAATATTTAAAATTTTGACAAAAATTATAGAAATTATAATAATTTTCTATTTCGATCTAATGATAATTTTTATGTTAAAAAATTCTGAAATTTTTGTGAAATTTGGTATAAAAAAAAATAGTTTTTAAATTACGGTCACAACTTCACATGTCCCTCACTGAACTATGAAATTATAATTTGCATAAAAATTAATGAAAAATACTGTTTTCATTTGATTCCAAAGGTATTGGTAGTTAATTAGTTTTTTTAAAAAATTAATGTCAAATTTGTTGCAAGTGAAGTGAAGTGGCATTTAGCCCGGGTTTGGAACGCCTGAATAGGGAAGAGGTTTGAGGATTGAATTATTTTAATTAGTTTATATGGTAAATCATATTTATATTTATTTAAAAATGAAATTAATCAATGTTTCCTCTCTGTGTCTCTCTAGCTTATTTTGCCTTATTACTCAATAAAAAAAATTTATCAAAAAGCTTGTTTCACTCTATTAATAACTTATTTTATAACATTAAATTAAATGTGTTTTTGCCAAATCTTAGTTAGTTGGATAAGTTCTCCAATGGAGAAATTGACTCTTGAAAAATAATAATAATAATAATAAGTAAAGAAAGGTATGTGTCAACACATCTACCACCGATTGCTCAGCCAAACACTATACCCGCGTGTCCATCAGCTGCCCGTCCATCCAACCTACCCACACATCCAAGGTTTTGCCTCGTGTGTATATAAACACATCTAACCCCACGATTGTCACCAGCACTGCTCTCTCTTTATTTCTCACAAAAGGAAAAGAGCTTCAAAAGCATAAAGCATCGGTGCGTCTGTGTGTGTGTGTGAGAGAGAGAGAGTAAATAGGCATCAGAGGTTCGGTGTCATAAAGAAGCTGTGCGTCTGTGGTGTGTGAGAGACAGAGTAAGTCATCCTTCTAATCTATGGCGGCTTCCGTAGAACAAATCCGAAAGGCCCAGCGTGCCGAGGGTCCGGCCACCGTCCTCGCTATTGGCACTGCTACTCCTCCCAACTGCGTCTCTCAGGCTGACTATCCCGACTACTACTTCCGCATCACCAAGAGCGAGCACATGACAGAACTCAAAGAGAAGTTTAAGCGCATGTGTACGTCTACATTTCCTTCCACTACTTGTTCTTGTGTTTTTTATTAACGTTCATAATAAACAACATATATGCATTTCAATTTATGGAAATATATATGTAAAATAATGCAGGTGATAAGTCCATGATAAACAAGCGTTACATGTATTTGACGGAAGAGATACTGAAAGAAAACCCCAGCATGTGTGCCTACATGGCTCCCTCACTCGACGCACGTCAAGACATGGTGGTTGTTGAAGTTCCAAAGCTTGGAAAGGAAGCTGCAACCAAGGCCATCAAGGAATGGGGTCAACCCAAGTCCAAGATTACCCATCTCGTCTTCTGCACCACCTCCGGCGTCGACATGCCTGGTTGCGACTACCAGCTCACCAAGCTCCTCGGTCTCCGTCCTTCTGTCAAGCGTCTCATGATGTACCAGCAAGGCTGCTTCGCCGGCGGAACGGTCCTTCGTCTCGCCAAGGACTTGGCCGAGAACAACAAGGGTGCTCGCGTTCTCGTCGTTTGCTCCGAGATCACCGCCGTCACTTTCCGAGGTCCCTCCGAGAGCCATTTGGATTCCATGGTTGGCCAGGCCCTCTTTGGAGATGGTGCTGCCGCAGTCATCATCGGCGCTGATCCCGACACTTCCGTTGAACGTCCACTGTTTCAGCTTGTGTCGGCGTCGCAGACAATCCTCCCTGATTCCGACGGAGCCATCGACGGACACCTGAGGGAAGTTGGTTTGACATTTCACTTGCTGAAGGACGTTCCTGGGTTGATTTCCAAGAACATCCTGAAGAGTTTGACGGAGGCATTCAGTCCAATAGGCATCAGCGACTGGAACTCTCTGTTCTGGATCGCTCACCCGGGTGGGCCCGCCATTCTTGATCAGGTGGAAGCAAAGCTTGAACTTAAGGAAGAGAAGCTGAGGGCGACACGTCAAGTTCTGAGGGACTACGGAAACATGTCGAGCGCCTGCGTACTCTTCATCCTGGACGAGATGAGGAACAAGTCTTCGGAGGAAGGGAAGGCCACCACCGGTGAAGGCTTGGATTGGGGTGTTCTCTTCGGGTTCGGGCCAGGTTTGACCGTCGAGACTGTGGTCTTACACAGCGTTCCAGTAGCTCAGTGATTATTTCAAATAATCATATGAGCTTAAGTAACTTAATTTGCTTGTAATAAGTGGGAGATGGAGAAATATTGAACCGATGGATGAGCAAGATTGTCCGAGTCCGAGTCCCCGAGATATATATATATATATAAATTATGTATGCATGTATGTACGTATTTTATTACGTATTTACATACCGTTAAACGTTCAATTCGTTCTTAAATATTGCTTGTTTCTGTTACCTGTCTTGTGCTCCTTTACACGCCTACAACTAAATGTTAGAGACCAACATTTGTCTTTTTTTTTTTTTTGATGAATGAGACCAACATTTGTCATATATGGGTGAAAAGTCGATCTACATTTTGTTTCCATTAATTTGTGTTAAATATTTGAATATGAATGAAAGAACTTACAGTACTTGACTTTTCTATAACATCTTCTTCAATTTTCTTTCTTTTGACTTTTTACTCTTAAAATTCAATGAAATTGATTTATGGACGAATTTGGCTCTCGATGATCATAAACTTTTCTTCTATATTTAATATGGTGTTACTAATATATACTATATATGGGATTAAGATGGAGATCATTATCGATCCTTTATTTCTTTTATAAGTAATCATGCTATTTAATTGACTTACTGATATGAGAGTATCTACTATTTTCTCCGACTTTGTTTCCTTCAAATGCATGTTCTCAGATAAATAAATTACCTCATTCCAAATTTCATTTTCAATTATATTTTTTCTTTTGCACATATCAGCAATACATCATTGACTTTTACTTTAACGTGACCACCACATATTACGCGCGGTGACTTTCAAAAATAAACATATTAAACAGTAATAAATTGTCCTGAAAATAAAAGAAGAGAAATAATCATGACGCGAGTTCAATAAACACAAGGGAGATGCATGGGGTGCGCACCTGGCAGTAGGCCAGGCGACAACAAAAACAAGAAGACGGATTACACACAAATTTAAATTAATAATAAGAAGCAATTGCAAAACAGGATTTACGTAATCACGTATACAATATTGGGAACTCCAGCTCACAGCATGGGCGTGGAAGTGAATGTGGTAAGCAGCACGTAATTAAGTAGTACGGTAACCAGCCAGCCATTGAGAATATTGGTAATTTATTAACCACGTCCCCCCAACATTGCTTTGCCTACATGCACCCGTCGGTGTGGGTGACCTGTTTATTAATTACTTCCTTCATATTCACTGTTGCAATTGCCAATTAATTATATTCATTCTTTGCATATAGCAGCCTGATCTGCTTGAGAATTAATTAACCTTAATAATTGCCTAAATTCACTAATTAACCTACACTTGCTGTTGTTGTCATCTACTTCCCTATGCTACTATGCATACTTTTTTCATCAATTAATGAGTAAAATTAATCTTGCTAGGCTGGGCTTATTGCTTCACTTATTAGTTAGCCTGATTTCAATATTTAATTGAGATGGGAACCACAACAAAATCAACCTAGTCTTCGAAAATGGGGTTTGATTTTAATTGAGAGATAGATAGCAGTAGCAGCCCCATTCTTGATTGATCAACTTACAAAGGATTTAAAAATTAAATGCCCCCGTTGATACTAATATCAATGTTATGTTAAGCTCGCATTAATTTGTTTTTGAAACACGTGCACAGTTGCTTGTTTTACACATAATATTCATTTTAAGACGAAGCCAATTTGGGTCTTACATATTCAAGAGAAAAATATAAGAACCACAATATTTTTACTATTGAGTGACCATGCGAGCACAAAATAATATAGAGCACTCGTATTTAACCATTAGGAAACCAACTAAACAAAGAACACTATTAGAAGACAGGCTCTTTATATCCTAACTAGTTGATAAGTTCTTCATATTTCTATGGGGTGAAATTTCCTCATCTAGGGGACTATCATTTTGGGTTAAATTTACTGCTAGTAGAACTACTTCATCACTCAACAACTCACCACTGTTACAGGTAGAAGAAATACTGTGGGAGTCTACCTTTCCACTCCCCTGAAACCCCAGTGCTAATAATTCAAGCCCATCGCTTAATTTTGGGTAACCTGGCCTCTTTGAAGCCCATGCACATCCCAGTATTTTAATTAATTTGTTTGTTTTCAGACGTGTATATATATATATATATATATATATGTATAGAGTATCATCAAATTGATTTATTAAATGGAAAGCCATTTCAAATTTGTAGTTGTTGGTGTTGATGAGTCGAGGATGAGACCACAATAGTGATCTTATGGGTGTTAGTTCTTGATCTTCCATTAGTGACCATGAAAACGTAACCCCAAAATATATAAGAATTCAAAACAAATTAAAATTTCTAAGCAACCAAACATATAGTAGATTATGAAAGAAAGAAAGGAAAAGAAAGGACACAAAGAAAGATAAAGAATGATGATGATATGCGAATAGGAAATGGCATTTCAGCTTTCCTCGTTTAAGCATCAAATGGAGGTCCACCATTATTTTGCTCTTTGGTCCTTTCCTCACCATGAAGAACACTATCGAATGTTCTATTCTTGACACCAGCTCCATTTTATTTTTAAGCTTCAGAGCAACCAATCCAATCCATTGCAAAGTGTACGTAACCTTTGAAGATCTACGTCATAACTTTAATAAGAATGGTATGAAATTTAGCAAACGATTTATAAAAGAGAATATTATGAATAAGCAAATATTTTTCCATATGTTTTATCGTCCACTTGGTCATATCCTCAATCCACATCAAAGCAATAACTTCTTCGAAATAGTTGAGAGACTAGTTCCACCACCCATTCATGGATGACTACAATCTTGTCATCTATATTAGAGATTTGTTATGAAAGTCTAGAAATAGTGGTGGGCCCATTTTCATTTTTAAAGCTTGTTAAAAGAGGGCTTTTGCTAAACATGGGTTTACAGCAGGACTCTATATGTATATATAAGATATGTGTGTCTGTATGTGCGGGATAGATATCATGTTCAGCAATAAGTATCTCAGATTCTCAAGAATATTAAAAATAACATTTTAGTTGAATTGACTCGTCAACTTTTATAATGAAACTTAAATTGTCTTCTAAATAATAATCACAGAGAAAGAAGATAATTGAGTTCCAGTCCCATCGATGCATGTGGCATGACAGATAAACCCACAACGATGCTATCATTATCTTGCATATATGATTATAAATTATAATTAATTTGAATTCAATAATTAAGCAAGATAAACCCATTTTTCAAAACTTTTATATGTAGACACGCACACATCAATGCAACATTCTTTTTCAATACATCACATAGCTTAATCCCATATATGAAAAGAATGACTAATAGCGTACTTTTAAAAAACAACAATAAATAAGTAAATTGGGGTGTAGCATGGGCTAGCTGTAGTTGGTCCTATAATTCTAAATTAGACATGAAAAAACAAATTTGAAAATTAATAATTGATATATTCAAAATAAGTTATTAAAGGATAAATGGTATAATCTTAAATGAGATATAAAAGATAAAATTAAAAATCAATAATTGATATATTCAGAATAAATTATTAATGGATGAATCGACTCAATAGACTACAATATAATGTAGACTTATATGGTCCCTGTATTTATATTTTGTCCAATAAAGTATGAAATTGCACAATCTATTATGTTAAAAGAAAAAAACATTATTCATCAAAGCAAGACCAATCTCACTTTGTTGAGTTGACACAAACCCCACCCCATGCATCCTATACCACTTTAGGCGAGACCATGAAAAATAAATACAATGCAAAACCATTTTTATATCAATATTCACAATTATTTTGGACGTCGACATTCTGTTATTTCACCATCTTAAATTACTTGCCTTTGCATTCCCTTTTATGTTATGACTATCAAAACTATGATGCTATCTCTCTATGTATATGCACAAATGCAAAACTGTTAAGTTGGTAGTTTCTCTTGATCATCTCAATTAACCCGGGAAGAAAAAGGAGTTTGCTTCATTAATTTGTTGTTTAATTTTGTTAAACATGATATCAATATATCAATTTTACTAGTGATGATAAATATGGTACGGTGTTTTTTTTTTTTGGTAATGGGAACGGTATAGTTGTTGATAATGTACTAAAATATATAACAAAAAAAAATGAATACTGTTCCAAATAATACACCTTATAAAATTAATTGAAAAATGAAGCACATTAAATTTGAAGTTTAACAACTCAATTCCAGTTCTCAAATCATGAAGATGGTTGCTTTCCAAGGAGATGATCATCATCATATGCATTGCTAAAGCCTAAAGGTGATGAGAATCTCGAGACTTTGATGTCAAAGACAGTGGTGGGTACGTAATTCTACTAAATAAACGGAGGTTGGAAAAGGACAAGGGAAGAACCGTAGAGGTAGCTGTTAAATTCTCATTATTATATTGTATGTATAAATATTATTCTTTGCATTTTCAGTATCTAAACTAAATTGCATTAGTAATAATGAAATTTGGAATATTTTAATCCATTTGGGAAGGGTAGGAGCAATGTCAACATAGCTGGCTGGTAGGGATATAGAAACCCCACAAGCCACAGCTTGGAATCTCTCTCACACCTCCTTTGTTTACCGTGTGTATAATATTTACTTTATTTATATATTCAGCGTGTAGGTGTATTGTGTGTACTGTATATATAGATTTATATATGGGAAATGGATGAATTTTGCAGCAAGTCTAAGCTGGCTCTCTGGTTTGTAGTAGTTGGTGGTGATGGTGGAGGTGGAAGTGGATATGTACTGCTACTGACTGTGAATCTGTAACACCCAAAGATGCGCTCTACATCTACACGACACAAACATATAAATCCCCTTTCAACTTGCAGTAGCAGACAACCTTTCAACTGCTTTACAGCCCACACACACACACACAAAAACTCATTTTTATTTATTCGTAAAAACATAAAGACAAAATACGCACACACAGGGCATACCAACAGAGTCTTTCTGTCTCCCTTTGTATATATCTTCATCCTCGTTCTTATTCCTCTTCTTCTGCTTCTATTTCCAACTTTAGCTTTGCATGGTTTTTGTCTGTACATATAATTTTTTTGTTTTAAAAAAATAAGTTTTGCTTCTTCTTTTTTTCTTTCTTGTGGGTCTATGTTTATATTGATGAATTTGAATTGGCATGGTTTGGTAGAGGGGGAGTAGTAGTAATAAACCCTGATAGTGTTGTCGGCGGAAGGTCCTTTTCTGTCGGCATTGTCTGTATCCAACGATGATAAGAGAGAGCATTTACCCTTTAATTTAATCAAAAGTACAACGCAGATAGATGCTTCTGGGGTTACGTTTTGTTACAGGGTATCATCACTTCACTTCTCAAGCATTTTGTATTTGATTTGGACCTGCTGATTCATTTGTTCCCTTTTGTACCCAACTGCGACTTTGACAATTGGTCGTGATCATAATTGGGTTTCCTTTCCTTGCTTTTATGTCTACAATACCCATTTCCTTGTGTTGGGCTTTTTTTGGGTATCTTTGATTTGCTTCTTGGGGTTTCCCAATTGCCACTCACATGTAGAATTCAGTTTCAATGTGGGAATGCCGATGAATTTTGATTTGAATGACAAACATACAGAAAGGTTTATTCAATTTGTCATTGGCAAATGAAGCTGAGCTTTTTAGAGATCTGGCTGCATTACTTCTCCGGGAATAAAGGTTTGGCAATGTTTTAATTATGCAATCTTTAATTTTTGTTTTCAGATGTTAATATGCATCTGTGATCTTTGGAGGGAATCCGAAACTTTGCTTGATGCTTGTTAGCTTTGTAGCCACTCTCCCAGTTGAACTGTGATGCGTTTAACTTTTAAATGTATATGATCTCACGCGCATATGCTATGTGTCTGGTTTAGTCCTTTTGTACAAAATTAAATAAGTTAGGTCTAGTTCATTCTCTATTCCTCTGTTATCACTTGCTGCTCAACTGTTCTGTCACTAAATTTTGAGTAGATATGTGATTGAAATGTCACACACTTCCCTAGATTTGATCTTCTGCTTATGGTGTTCATTGTATTCCAGGTTCAATGCATGATAATTCGTGGCAGAATAATACCATACGGCAAAGTTTGAAGGATTAACCCATATTAAATGTCAGGGACTCTTGCAGCAATATTAGGAGGTGCTGCAGGAGCCGTGGCATTGGTGGGGATAATTATTCTACTCATATGGTACTGCCTATCTAAAAATAGGAGTGTTTCAAGAACTTCTGAGACGGGGTCTTCTGATCCATCTGATCCAGGTAACTCTTATGTCATGTGTTTCTTATAAGATTTCAGAATCAAACAAAATCAACGTTGTATAGCAAAACCACTTGATGATATGTAACGTTAAATTGCAGTTGGAAGACATGTTGAAGTTGAGTTGTCAATGCGAGAAACAAGGCGTTTTCAGATGGAAGAGCTGTCTTTGGCCACAAAAAATTTCAGTGATAAAAGTTTGATTGGAGTAGGAAAATTTGGGGAGGTATATAAGGGTTTGCTTCATGATGGGATGATTGTAGCCATCAAAAAGCGACATGGAGCACCTAGTCAAGAATTTGTCAGTGAGGTAATAATCAGTCCTCTACAACTACTGTTAATTGTATATGATGCTGAAACAATACATAAAAGACGTGAAAGCTGCAAAGTAAATTGCCAAAAGAAAAGTGAAAAGAAGAGGAAAAAAATCCAATAAAGAAAAAATTTAAAAGAGAAAAGAAATATAATGGTGAAGTACTTGAAATGGATTGATTACATAAGATATTCTTTTAATATTGTAGAGAAATTTTATTGGAGTCTATAATTCTCCGACACTATCTTAGCTTCATTTGTGATACTGATTTTCTTTAATGAGTAAAGGGGATTATGTGGGCTCAATATATCATCCTCCATGGCATGAGAAGATAATTTGAATACCTTTTATGAATGGTGGTTATCTTAGCATGCCATAAGTGATTTGCCCGTCACCCCTTGTTATTCTCAATTGTTTTTCTTTTGAAGGATTCTGGTTTGGTATAGAGATATACACAATCAAATGAAAAAAAAAAGCTATTGTCCTGATAATTATATAATAATTCTGGTAGATCCTTTGCCAACCAAATTAATCTTAGTTATTGCTGCTATTAAATAGTTGCCAATCATGTAGTTTTTCCCTTGTTATGTATCATAACATATAAAAAACCAGTTCCAAATTTCAACTTCACCCCCACAAAGTAGCATTAGCTTGACACCTTGACCTAATCATAAGATCTTAATCTCTTTGAACTTGTTCTGATGGTAAATTTTGAGAGAGTGTTAGTTTTGGACTTGTTTTTTCTTTTACCTTCTCGATAGATTCCATAATATTGTTGATCTGATAAAATTAAATTGAATTCCATTCTCAGGTTGATCTAAACCATATCTGTGTTTTGTTATCAGGTCCACTACCTCTCAGCTATACATCATCGGAACCTTGTTACTCTTTTGGGCTACTGCCAGGAAAATAATCAACAGTTTCTTATATATGAGCATATACCTAATGGTAGTGTTTCCAGTCACTTGTACGGTAATTATCTATCCAGTCACATTTTTGTTTTTATGGCTCATGAAATACTGGAAATTGTGATATGCATGCCAATTTATTCTATTTCCAGTTCATCAATTATGAATTCCATTGCTTGTACAACCCTTCAGCCTCATTAAGTGTTCATTACTGTAGTTTTATACAAATTTCAGTATCCTTTTCTTATATTAAAACTTCTTTAGATCCCATATTCATAATACTAATTCCGAACATAATAAAATCTTATTGTTACGTCTTTGCAGGTGCAGGTATTGATTCACGTGAGAAGCTAGAATTCAAGAGTAGACTTACAATAGCTCTAGGGGCAGCTAAAGGTGATCCTCTGCAAAATCAGTGAGCATTTGTGGCTTTCATGGTATCAGTTTTTCTTTTCTTTAGATAAAATATCCAAATATCGGTATTGGTCCCACAGGATTGTTTTGTAAGCTATCGTAAGACTTCTGTTGTTTTGAAACTTGTGATATAAGAGTTCTTGAAGCACTGCTTTCTATTGATTCCGAAATCATTTATCTTGTCCTTGTGCAGGTTTGGCTCATATTCACTCTTTGAGTCCCCGTTTGGTACATAAGGATTTTAAAACAGCCAATGTTCTTGTAGATGAAAATTTCATAGCTAAGGTTGCTGATGCGGGACTTCGCAATTTCCTTGGAAGAGTTAACTTTGCTGGCCCATCTTCTCAAGTGACTGCTGATGAGATATTTCTTGCTCCAGAGTATTATTCTTCCCCATTTTTCATATAACTGTTGAAGGAATTCTTTAGTTTGTTACAATTAGTTTATTTAAATTGCTGACACTTACTCCTGCAGGGTGAGAGAGTTTGGACGCTTTTCTGAAAAAAGCGATGTTTACAGTTTTGGAGTATTCCTACTTGAATTAGTAAGCGGGCGAGAAGCAACAGACATGGCATCATCAGACTCAAGTCAGAACCTGGTTGAATGGGTATGTGATAATCATCATTCAGTCTTGCCCTGCCAAGTAATATGAACCTGTACAGGCAATTTATATGCTTAAATTGGCTTCTATATATAATTAGTTGAGGATCAAGGTATTATGTTTTGGTTGGTGGCTTGTATGCTTGTTATGGAGATCAACACTAATATTCTGCTAGTATAAAACTTGTAGCAACTTGCGTGATAAAATATTTATGCAGGAATAATTCCCATGTGCTCTGTTGTCTAGTCATGTAGATTCTGTCATTTATATTGCTTAGAAGTTACTCAGTTGCAGAGAGTTTGGATAAATTACTACATTTTGTGGAATTCGACTGTATATAGGTGTCAAATGGAAGTTGGTAATGTGGTTTTTTTTCCTATAAAGGTGCAAAATATCCAAGACAGTAGCAATGTGTCTATCATCATTGACCAGAGATTGGGGAATAGCTTCACAGCCGAAGGTATGGGAGAGTTGATACAGTTGATTGTCCAATGTGTCGAACCTTCAAGTGAGAGACGTCCTGCTATGAGCTATGTTGTAATGGAACTTGATCGGATACTAGAGAAAGAGGTGAGCTTGACAACTATCATGGGTGAAGAAACACCAAATGTGATGCTTGGAAGTCAGTTATTTCGAGCTACAAAATAAAATACATTGTTTGCGTCCAAAACGGTGAGTGCAATATTTGTGATATACCTTTATTTTTTTTTCCTTTTAAATTCCAAAACATCAAAGATGAAGAGATCCAGCTGTTTGTCAAGTGTAAAAAGAACAGCTGCATTGTTTTTTTTTGTATATATTTTTTTTCCTCACAGATGTATGAAAAAAGAAAACAACTTGGTTGTAAAACAGTATTTACTGTTAATAGTAAAGTGGAAGTTGGGGTGTGATTTTGGTTGAAGTATATGTATATGAAGGGTTCAGACGTGCTGATTTTTCTATTGAAAGAACAAATGCATGTGCTCATTCGTCAGCTTGTCACGCATAAATGTAATTTGCTGTGTCAGTTGACATTTAAGATTCGTATTACTCAGTTACCTTTTATATGACCAAAGTTACAAATCAAATCATCGTCAATAATTTATTTGAAGCTTCTATGGCAGGCTGAATTCTACACTTGAAAGAAACATCTTACTGTTGGAAGAAGTAATGACGTCCTACTTTTACTAATGTAGGATTGGAATCATGATGACCGAGTAATACTAATAGCTAATTAATCATGCCTTATAGGAAAATACTAATAGCTAATTAACCATGCCTTATAGGAATGGAACTATTTCTACGGCTATTATGTATAAATATATTGTTCATCCATCAAATAAATGCAATTTTGTCAGGTCAAAAATGTTTTAACATCCTTCATCTAATGCATTCAAGGAGTACAGTTATTTGACACTCTTTGCGTTAAAACACAAATGATATATCAAACTTTCATTGGTCTTGATTGTCAGCTCTCAAGTAATAAAAATTTGACGTATCACTTATATTTTCTACATCAAATTGTGTCAAAAAGCTTTATTCAAAGAAAAATGTAAGCATACTTAGAATGATGAACATATGAAACACTGGTTTAACATATTTTTTCTCTGTCCTTTTGTTCCTTCCATTAGTTCTAATGATAGGATATTCTCGGATCTAAACTGTTCAATGTTAAATTGTTGCATAATCAGCATTGAAGTCACCCTATCTTTGAAAACCCACATGCTTGTCTGTCCAATAACATTTCTTTGAGTTGATGTGTTCGACGTACAATTGTAACCAAAAGGATAGACTGATATACATGCAACTATGGTCCATATAATTAAAAGACATACTGGAAACCTGGCTAAATCACATACATGTTGAAATGAAGAAATTCTCCATGACTTGCATATATCAACTTGCAAAAAGTAAAAATAAAAATAAAATAAATAAAGTAAAATGATTTGAGAAAAAGTGCATGAATACTTTAGAAACGGATTTATACATAAGGGAAGGAAGCTGCTCATCTTCCAGAAACATCATGGAGACGTAGTGGTAGCAGGAGTACCACCCTGTCTGGCTTTAAGGACAAGCTCCTCAGTGGTGGTACCAATGATCTCATTCGCACGTTTCAGCCCAACACAGTAATAACGTCCAATGGAATCCTGAATTCAAACATAAGTTTCAAATCCATAAGACTTACAAAGAGTACTGTTCATTTTTATTCTTTAAAAAAAAAGGAAAAGAATTCTTACTGGCAGAGTACCTAAGAAAGATAGTATAAAGTCTACACCTTCCAACCAACCATGCAAATATATATATATATATTTACAGAAATGCTTTGGTGCATTGCATCGCTTATATATGGTAAGCAATATATACATGTTATTTTATTAAAGATGGAAAAAATATAAATTTATACTATTTCATTAATTTTTATATATACATTCCACTGAGCCCCGGGTAATTTGGTCAAGTATACTCTTATTGTCGCTCACCATATATAAGCTACATAGTGCACTAGAGCATTACTCTAATATATATATATATATATATATATATATATATATATCAATTTCATTATACTCCAAAAAGAATGTACAACCAATTTCCAGAACGAACATTTAAAACCAGTATCTGTTTTCTCGAAATCCCAATTGCAAGGAAAAAATCTACATTCAATGTTTCGAGTCTTGCCTGTCTCACCAAGTTTCTTTACAATTACAGGCTTAAAATGGTCCATGTTCCAACCCTGAGTTAGTGATATTGGTAACTAAACAGATACAGGAAATATACCTAATTCCTTCCTTTTCTTTAATTAGATCAAGTCGAACTTATTCAGCTAAATTTCTATAAAATATATCACAATGTTTGATCACAACTGTGAGAATACTCACCCGAACAACGATTCCCAACTTCTCTAACTTTTGAACAGCATCATCCACATCAAAATTACAGCTTTCGTTGAACTCTTCTTTAATTAGTTCCTCACACCACTGATCCAGATCCTACATAGAGTGATAAGAAAGTTACACTTCAGTGATGCTACTCAGAATTAATATTAAATGTCCTTCAATAATCTGGAAATTGATAAATGATACTGGGATGGAACTTCAAGTGATGCATACTTGTCTAGTAGCTTTTCCCTGTTCCATCAATATAAAGAATGAAATGATCACCTCCTTGACCTGCATATTGAAAATTGCAATGCTCTCAGCATTGTGCAGCATGTAATTTTCGCAGAAGATATTCCTAGTTCAGGAATAATTCTAAAAGAGCATTAAGCATTAACGTGAACTGGTCTAACCTTGCTCGTCATGATATATCTGATGTTACTCATGCATGAACATTTTTAACGTATCCTTGTTCAAGGTCTGACAGAAGATAGTTCTAATTGTTAAATATTTACCAATTCTAGAAATCTTTCACATTTTTTATTAAATTCCAAACAAAGATTTAGCAATTAGAACTATCTTCTGCCAATTACAGCTACTCATTTAATTTTTATTTTTTTAAAAAATAGACCAATATGTGAACATGGATAGAGCCGTGAATATATAAGATCCATTGTATCTTAACTTGCTTATATTTGTAGTGTTAAGTAACATTTTCTCACCTAGACATTAACTTAACAAAGGAGTCTACACAAAACATACACCAGTTTAGAAGCCTGACGTTCCTTCTGATAACTGTCTCCTTAACCTTCAGCCCAGCAAAAAAATAAAACAAAATAGACAAACACCCCTTCAACCTAAGAAGGAAAAGGGCAAAGAAAGCTACCAGTATGAAACCCATGCAACCCACCCACCAAAAGCAGTTGTAAATGCACATTTTTTACTGGAGAGTGCATGTATCGCTAACGATATTATAAACTGAACTATGTATTTAAAGCCAGAATAGACGGATCATTTCATTAATAAACACCATCATTGCTTCAAGTCATCAGGAATAAATAATCAAGCTTCCAGCTTACTTCCTGTTGAATGACATCGTCGCACAGGTGAAGAAGAGTACCCTTTCCACTGTCCAGTTGTTTGTCATACATGGACTGTGTTATTAAGTTCTGATATGCAGCCATATTTTGCTGAAAACTGCAGGCAGTTGACAAAAATAGTCATTAGTAATTTAATATAAATCATTGATTCAAGGAAGAATTAAACTAAGAAAGAACAGAGTCACCTAGCTATTGAGCCTAAAGAGTCTGCCACACATACAGCATCAAACATGGAATCACAGCCCAAGGGTTATTTAAGATCATTATCAATGGTTCCAACCAACAATTCCACATATGTTCTGGTTACCCATCCTAACCTCTATTGAGTGAAACATCTCCAACAAAGATGGGATAATTTGATCTGGTGCAGTATTCACAGAAATACTTCCCCAGGATCACCAATTTCCATTATAAATTCAAAACCACAAATATGTGATAATATGCATTGCATATAGATTCAAACCATACGACAAAAATCAAAATAAATTACTTAACGTGAAGTATGTCTTTGCACAATAACCAATCACAGTGGAAAGAACAGCAAAAATGACCCATAGATCAGCTTTAGGCATTTCAACTGAACCAGCTACAGCAACCTGTAAAGAGAGACACAATAAGCACATTTCAACAAAAAAGGAAAAATGAAAAACAAAAAAACAAAACGGAACCTACCAACCCAACTACAGCAGATCCAAGAAACTTGACCCAGTCCATTGGAGTTAATCCGGGGTTTCTCTTCTCGGGCTGCAAGATGAAACAATTGTTGCACCATGTCATCAGTTGTGTATATATATATATATATATATATATATATATATATATATATATATCAAGAAATGAAAGAGAGAAAACAAAGGGACATATTAGCTCTCTAAAAGAAGATTCCAAGAGAAAGCAGCAGCTGAAATACTCACAAGAACTATTTCCATATCAGCCATTGGAATGTTTTTGAAATGTTTCACGTATATTCCTCGTTCCGTTTTTGCTTTGGCACTTGCTAGCCTGAAGAAGTCACCATTTATCAATTCCAAATAGTCTTGACAGTTATATACATGCGGACCCACATTAATAAGCTAATCAATCCATCACATCCAATTATTCACAACACATTTCTTTTTAAGGTTCCAAAAAAAAATAATAACATTAAGCAACAAGGGACTACACAAACCATTTGAATGCTACTTTAACATTAAACATCACAAGCCCAATAGTTGCACAAGAAAACCACCAAATTGGTTCAGAAATGAAGATTCAATTCAGCCATTCAAAGAATTGTTCACAAGAAAAATTAAGAAACATATATTAAATAAAAGAAAAGTAAAAGCCAGTACCTGTAAACAACAATTATCCGATCAAATGTTGGTTCTTGGATTGTGATCTTGCTCATCAGGTTGCGAACACTGAAAAACATAGCATTAAAAATCAAGGTGATACTCATGAGAACTTTAAAACAAGCAACTCAATTCAAACAAAGGGACATTGTAAGTTGACAATATCACATTCCATGCACATGGTATTATTTTTCATAAGGCAGAAAATGCCCATTAAGGGAAGACATAACAGTGAACCAGATTCTCTAGATCATGGCCAGATGGGGAGCCAAATATTTCAAACATGCAAATTAATATCACCCGGAACAACAATAATCCAAAAATTTGACACTCTTTTACCATTAATTGGTGTTTGGACATGTCATAAAATAAATTACACAACATAATTTGATAATTTCATCCAGGATAAGTAGAAGAGATACTTATGTGCATTTGATGTCAGCTTTCTTCAAGTGTGCATCTGTGTGAGGAAGAATTAATTCTTTTTTACTACACTCAATTACCAAATTATTTCATTTATAATTAACTTTAGAAAGAAAAAATTACTCTCAAACTCCCTTTGATTTTAATTAGACACAATCAGCCACCCTTTATGTTTCATCACTCAATCCCCCTCGTTAGGAAGGCCAAGTTCCATAATTCTCTTCCATTGTTTGCAAGTCAATAAACTAGTTGAGAGAAACTTTCCACTGTAATTTTACTCTTGCACTAAATGCTTTGAGATTAGAATTTTTATTTATTTTTTCTCCTATCCCATTGTATTTATAAGCAATATTTAAAGACAAAGTGAAGAATATATCTAACACCTAACAACCTCCACTTTCACCATAAATTGTTTTGACGTGTTTCATCATTCATTTTTTTTTTCTCTACCAAAGAATCATGTTTAGGATTGACATGCAGCCAAAGACTCCTAAGATGGGACTCGAAATATAACCTTAGTTCCATATTTTCAAGACGGATCCGTTCAACACAGAGGTCATCCTGAACTTGATCACAGATAATCTCATCATCCTTCTTTGAATCTTTCTTATGTCGCTGACTTGACCTTCTGGAAAAAAGTTTTTCTAACCTGCAAATAGAATGAACCAAGTAGGGAACCTTAATGTTAAAAGCAACTTATCTCTTTTATTTTATAACATTGTGTTACAGACAATAATAAATAATATGATTCCCAAGGTAAAAGTGATTTGCTCAATAGTGTTGATCATACAAATCATAAAGAAATAGAGTAAGAAAAATAAAATTTTTGGAACATGATTAAATCCAATAGTTTGGATGTAATGCAATCCAAAACATTTTCTATCATGAATTCTAAATAATTGTCAATGCTTTACAAATCCTTACCTAGTTAATCTGCAAAGATACGCCCAAAATCGTCCAATGATCATGTCCACTTTCTCCATGAAAAAGTAATCAGTTGTTTGATCTATTCCAATTCCACGTCGAAAGATAACGTACTAAAGTAAATCATTAAGGAAATTAGATCTCTAGATTCTCTACCACACACAAAAACACAAAGAGGAAGGAAAAATAAAGGACAAGAGAGCAACTAGTCTCCTTGTAGACATAGAAGCCTAAACAGGACAGCTATATATAATATTCATCAATGTGTAACTAGTGTTAGAGAATAGGAAAGGAATATGAAGCAGAGGAAAGGAATATCATTAATAAAAGAGTATTGGAGATTAGGAAATAAGTATTGTTTAGAATTAAGCATTACTAGAATTGTAATCAAGTTAAAATAGGGTTCTGAATTACTTTCCTTATTTTGTAAAGTTTCCTTTTTTACTTTAGTTTTCTTTTCAGTTGGTCGTTCTGTTATAAATAGGGCTCTCTCGAACCCTATTAGACACACTTGATTATTGAATAAAGCTATTGAATTATATCTAATCTCCCTTTTCTCTCCTTAACTCTTCCTCTTTCTCCTCTCTCTGTTACTGTCCTACATCATCTAGCTTATTCTGATATGTTGAAGAACCAATCGTCTCAAAATCCTTAACCAATAGAGTTGGGCCAAAAAAATGTAAATTGACCTTTCAACAAGCAAAACCAAATAACTTCCCAAACCAGAGGTTCCAAAGACTGATTAAAAAGGATTGATTATCCTAAAAGTTGGGGCACAACGTGTATCAAGCTACACAATAACACAGTTATCAAGTTGAGAGCGAAATTATACATATCAAGGGAAACATTGATCAAGTCAACTGATCTAATTAACTTAGAACTTTGAAACCTTCTCACTTGACATCTAATATCTTCTTTAAGACCACATAAGTTAGAATAGGCTACACATTGAAACAGGCATTGTATCTGATGGAAAACAAGACATCCAATTCACATAGAGACCACAAAAAAAGGAGATCCTTGAAAATGATATGCTTGAACTTAATAAGCACTTCAGGAGGTGGTTCAATCTTCTAGATTTAGAATAAAGAGATAATTAGACATCTCAAAGTCATCAAAAAAAAAATAAATACAACACATCATTTCATTAATAAAAGAAACCTCCACACATATTATTCATTCCACCTGATCCAGATCTGTGACTCTTTTGCATACAGATCAGAGATATACAAGTTATTAAGAAATAGTAGAATGTTAGACATATTTAATCCCTTAATTTGGTGTTGTAGTTTCTCTATCATTATTGTTTCATCAATCACAATTTCAGCATTTTTAATTTCAATTTCAATCAAACCTTTCAGCAATGCAGTAAATGAACTGGATTTTCCATATTTAGAGACCCTAATTGACTTGGATAGTAAACCACACATTTCTAGAAGTCACTTAATCTTTGTTCTTCATGATGGAACTAAAATTAGTTAACTTAAATGCATAAGCTTTCTTGATTAAGTAATATAATAAGGTTCAGCGTTGCCCATACAGCATTGCTAATGTTAAGTAGTTTTATGCATGAAAAAACATAATTAAGGATAGCAAGGTTGAGAGCATAAGTGAATGATGGACCACAAAGATGTGTGACAAGAAATTCTTCACTTTACATGGGACACATGCATGTGAAACTGCTAACAGACAAGCCAGATGCATGCTACAGTAACCTTTAGAAGTAGAAACTCAAAATCTTAAAAGGGCTTAAGATGATTTTACATAGTCTAAATATTTTGTGCTAAACATTAAGGTAAATACCTTATCAGCAAAATCTGGAAGGTTTTCATGGCGATGATCCTCAAAAAACTTCTTCAACAGCTTCTTGTCAAGCTAAATTCAGAAAAAGCAACCTTTTGAATTATTCAATTTAAGAGAACATGGAGATGAGAGTACATAAAATCTGGAAGAAAAATAATCAATCGTTTGCAAAAGGTTATATGAGTACAAACCTTAGATTCATCAACCGTGATGGGAAGATTAAGAAGATACTGCCCTGAATGTGCCAACTCAATCTCTTCATCAGTGGCAATCTTGAAATTACTCTTCTCCATGACCTGTATCACAACTTAAAAAATTTCAAAAATCCAACACATAACAGTATGTTGATAATTTGAATTGTTTTATACCCACATTTAGTTTGGTTTAAATGTAGGATGAAAATATCAGTATCAATGGATACGTCCAAGATTCTTAACTAAAAAACAAAGAATATATCCAAGATTGGGATTTAGGGAAATTCCAATGGATATATATCAGTGTCATCCAACTTCCTAGTTTTTTTTATTTTACCTTATGAAACTACTCAGCTTTAAAGGCCAAAATTAGGCCAAGAGATATACATTCAATCCATAAACTTCCTTCTCGACTCCACACTCAAATTCCTCATATTATGTTTAATAAAAAACTAAGTACAGCCAGAACAGCACAATACCAAAAAATAAACAACCATTTAGATTCCTTTTCAAAACCCCAAAATCTTCCACCAACAAGGAGAGAAATTTTTTGTAGGAACAAAGAAGATACAATGAGATACCCAAGACAAGCACCTCAAGAAGGAGAGTATTCTACAATCCCCTGCTAATGACACATACCAATTATTTACTAATTATACGTGGTAAATCTTCCAATCTTCTTTTGGTCATATAGGATATCGACAGCCTAAAAACTACTGAGCCAAAAAACCCTATAAGATAAGGTGAAGTAAGCATGATACCTGAAACAAGTACGTGAGGAAATTCTGTTCGAGTACATCAATTTCATCAGAAGATAGATTCTGCTGCTCCAATTTCTGAGAGCCATGTACAGGGTCAAAGAGAGAATACAATTGCTGCAAACATGATCAAAATAAACACAACAAAATAAGTATCCAATCATAAAAATTAAGACTTTACATTAAGAGGGCCTTTAAAACCATGAGAGTACCATCAAATCCTCAAATTGTAGAAGATACCAAGCCCGAATTGTGTACTCAACTCTCTTACAGAGCTTTAAAAACTCAGCCCGGTCAGAACCGTGTTCTGCAGAATCTCGTAAAAGAGCCAGTTATTTTAGCAGGATGCAAAGATGAGCCATTAGACTGTTGTCCCCAAACTAGAAAACAGAAACACTACTCACAATAACAGATTGGTTTTAGTTTTGGATCTAAAATTTCCAAACAGTTCTTAGTGTGGGAAAAAAAAGGGGTGCCCAGTTCCCATTGACTGAGCCATTAATTATTCACCTTGGAAGTTAAATAATATATAAAGGAAACTAACATAATATTCATACATGATTTCAGGTGACTAATTTCACAAAAGAATGTAAAACTGTAATTCTGAGGCCTGAAAATAATCACTTAAGAGCATCTACTTTAGCGTATATCCTATCTAAAGTAGAGAGCATACTTTTAAATGGAAAGTAATTAGTTTACACAACTTAATTCCATTCCACAAGTAAGTTTAACAGTACTTTATGTTTCAATTTCTCAAAAACCTATACAGAGAGTAAAACAGAATTAATTGTAGACGTAATCTAGAATAAAATGAAAATATTTTTTTTGGAATTTTATGACAATATCCAAATACCGATAGTGGAGCCAAATGCACTGTCCTTCTAAACTCCTGGGAGTTACAAAACAGTATGTTATTTACAATTGAGAACTGACTCAATGCAATATAGAACATAACCTACTAAATAGGGAGTGTGCTGGATATGCTTTTAGTGCGTCTTTATTCCATTCCAGGAGATAATTAAACCCATAATTTACATCTATGCCGCCCAGTTCCCTTATTCCCACAAGTACATATTAATAAAATCCGGAGAAATAAAATAACCGCACAGCTAATTGACACTAAAAAATAATATTGCTAGCATACATATAAACAAAGTAAAGATAATGGTAAGCAAGGAAAGCAAACTTTTAGCTCTCAACCTAATGAACTTGTTTAAAAGAACTGTACGAATGAAATTCAGCGAACCCGATTTGAAAAATTGATAAACTAAGACGACCCAGGAATTAACTGAAGCTAACAATGCCAGAACAACAAAATTTTAAAGAAAAGGCCTTAACGAACTAACGAACCCAAAATGGAAAAGATTAACGTAAGCATATGTGTGTGTGAAGAAGGGAAGTTGAGAAAGAACCAATGAGGTTGGCCAATGTCATAATGAGCTTAGGCTTGAGAATTGGTATGACGGACTCGCGCTCCAATTGAATTGTTTCTTTTTTCTTCCGGTCCTCCATATCTCAGAGAGAAAGCCGTATAACAATAGTATCAGCAAACCAATAATGAAGAAAAAGGTCTGTCGCTCTCTTAGATAACAGAGAGATTGCCGAGGCACTTGAAAAAATATCGCTGCTTCACACAAGTGGAAAACTAGCAAGATTCACAAGACAGATTGCTCAGCGGGTTTCGAATATGGGATTTGATTAACGCTTGGCAATTATGCAAAGGCTGTGTACGTGAGAGAGAGAGAGAGAGAGAGAGAGAGGAACATAAGCAGAGAGAAGAGTTATGGCCACATAATAACGACAGAAAAACATTTTCTTCTAGAAAAATAGTAATAAAAAATAAATCCTATCCAACAGTTAACAAATAATGAGCTTCACTAATCACTATCACTAATTTAATTTTAGAAATAAAAATAAAATTGTCCGGTTTGATTCAAATTATAAAGACGACGTTCATTTTTAGGGAAGAAAATTTAAACGAAAATGTAAGTTTTGATTTTTTTTTTAATGAAAACGACAACGTAAGTTGGTGCTCCTAAGAGTAGAGAGAACCAGTTGAAGATCAATACATAGAAAATATGAATTAAGAAAACAATGAAAAGGGCAAGTCAGAGGGGCATAATAACGTTGGAATTGCCAATTTAAAAGGTTACACCTAACGTATTCTAACATAAACTACCATGTTAATTACATCTTTTCCTCGGTGTCTTTGTCGGCAACACTGTTTATTGATTTACTAAATAAATAAAACACCACTACTCTCTATTATTTTTGAAATAGTCAAATAATCAATCATCCCCACCAATTCCACTGGGATGATACAGGAGCACAACAAATTACTTAAATTAGATAACATTCGACGTGTAACTCACTAGCCGATATTTTTAGCATCTCAGTGGAAGAAAACTAATTTGACAAGCTCCATTTGTTATCTCATATGCTGTACATGAAGAAGAGAATTGTTAAACAGTGAAGCCATGTTAAATGCAACTCAAAAAAATATTCTAAATAACAAGATACTCAAATTTCTAACAAATTTCAGGACTATTGACTCCTTTAAGACACTAAGAAGTAAGAAGCTTTGTTTTATTCCCCAAAAAGAAAAAAATAAAATAAAGAAACTAGTATAATCTTTTTGGGTATAAACTCTTTGCAAGCAAATCAAAGATCAAATAACACCCCTGCTGCTTGTTTTACTTATTTTCTTTTGGAGGAAAAAGCCACAAAACACAGCCACTATAAAAAATACAAAGCTAATAACATTACCGGAGCGAGTGGTATAAAAAAGAAACCAAAAAGATCAGGCAGCCTCAATTGAAGTATTAAGCATTTGCCCATATTGTATAGCAACTTACAGCCTCCAAAATTATTGATAAATATTTCTCAGCAACAGAGAGTAGGAAAAAAATCCCCAATAAAAATTTGTAAATTTAAAATTAAAATGCCTAACCAAGATGAAATACCTGAACATATATATATATATATATATATATTTTCAATCCTTGCCCAGGGCTCCCTGCCACCACACTCACTATCTAACATCTAAAGATTTGGTTATATACAAGGTGTTGAGTTGGCACTTGGCGCATGTATTGTTTGTGTATGTACAAAATCCTATCTCCCCTGTTTGTATTTCAGCTTCTGTGATGATGATTGATTCTGGATTCCCCCCATCAAAACTTCAAAACCCTATCCCTCCTAATCACAATTCTCAAATTCCTGTACTATGAATATGGAAAAGAAAAGCAAATGGATTATTGGTTCCACGACCTCAAATATGGTTTACCCATTGGATCATGTAAACTAGAACCCTGATGTGGCGGTAATCCCATCCATCCCATTCCCATTTCATCAGGCATCACGGAAGAAGCTGCTGCTGCTTCACGCCCACTCATATAGTCCAGAGAATGAGTAGCTTGTGGCATAACATTGTTGATCCTTGGGGTAACCCCACCCACCATTCCATAGTTCCTCAATGAAATTAATTGCTCCGTAGAGCTCACTGAATGAAAAGGGCTACTTGTATGCAACTGGTTACAATGTGATAGAACACTAAATAAGCTCTGATCTCCATTGCTTCCGCTCCCGATACTCTGACTAGAGATGTTACCACTATCTGATCCACTCCATACCCCACGAACTTGATGCTCCCCAGAAAACCAGTTCTGATTCAATAATTCTCCACCGTTTAAGTGAGGTTGGAGAGGTTGTGGCAGGCGAACACTATTGACAGCCCAATCTTGGATATTAACTGGTGTCGTCAAAGATTCCTGCCTTGGGATCAAGTATCTACCTCCATCAGAGAAGATGTTCTCAGGTATGTTCTGTTGAATGTAAGCCTCATTATCTCTCTTCTGTCCCTGCTCTATTGGGAGTGATGGAGGTGGCTGCTCCTGGAAATGTACTGGAAACTGACCACCTCCCATGAGCATATTGTTTGATGGCTGAAAATCTAACCTTGTCTGTTTCTGCTCATGATGGTAAGGTAATACTCCTTGGCCCTTAAAGAGAGACTGAAGCAACTCAGTTCGATCTTGGTTAGGGTAAGAACCAAAAGAAGCATCATCTGATTGTCTAAAGGAAGCACCATCTGAAAGTCTATAGGAGGCACCATCTGATTGTCTAAAGGAAGTACCATCTGGTTGTCTAAAGGAAGCACCATCTGACTGTCTAAAGGAAGCATCATCAGACTGCTTGTGCAACAAATTTTTTCCCGTATCTCCCATCCGCAAGTCAGATTCCAGATCAATCAAGTGTGCATGCCTCTGTTGCTCTTCGTCAACTTGTGGATGCACAAGTGTCTCGCCAGCTGATGTGTATTGATGGCTTGCAGTAGATTCATAGTAAGGATTTGGCATATTACCTGTTGGCCAGACATCTCCATTTGAAGCTAGATGTACACCCCGATGGATGGCAACATCTGCAGTGTCTTCATTTTCGGAGTACTCATCTGCACTCGATTCGACATTATCTGACTTTTTGGGGACATGTTGTCCTGAATCTATATCCATTGGGTTGAACTCATGACAACCAGCAATCTGCTGAGGAGACTGTTGTTCCTGGGGGGGACTAGATACAGACCCACGGCCACCAGCAATCTGCTGAGCAGACTGTTGTTCCAGTGGGGAACCAGATGATACAGACTTCTCCTCATCTTCCGAGGTAGATACATGGTCTTCCGCTCCAATTTCTATCTGATCATGGACCAGACTCTTCTCACTCTCACTATATTCATCATCCTGAACCCCCAATTACAAATCAGCAGGTTAAAAATACACAATGATAACGACACAGGTTTACCACCACTTGATATCCAACAAGATGAAAGTACACAAACACACATGCCCATACAGGTAGGGAAGTTTAAAAAATAAAGAAAGAAACACAGAAGCACAAACCTCTACTTGAAACTCCACTCTGCTTTTCAAGTCCTGCTCCAGAGACTTAATCACTTCTAGCCTTTGTGAATGAAATTCTCTCCAGTTTGCATAAGCTGCTGGAAGAGCTTCTTTTACCAATTGCAACCTACATATATAAGACTCATTTTTTAGGGGAGAGACTTCAGAAGATTTTCCAGTCCTTTTATTTGAAAGAAGAAAAGGAAAAAGTGTTTACTTCAAAACACACTAACCAGTGTTCATGCAACTTCTTTTGTTCTTCCTCAACGAATACTTCATATGGTTGTACGTTAATATTATCTATGTTACCTAAAACTCGGTTAAGAGACCTAGACTGAATGCTTTTTCCAGACTGCTTCATACTCTTAACAATTTCATGTTGCTTCTTACTAATCTGAAATATATAAAGACACACTATCAGTCAGCAACAACCTAATAATAAAATTACATTTTTAAAAAAGAAAATAATAAGCACATGCTATAATGCGACCTTAATCAATAAAAAGTCGGTAACTCAGTAAAAGATAGAAAAAAAAATTCCACTCACATAACATAAGGTTGAAACTAAAGTCAGGTCTAAGTATCGTGTCTTTAAGTCCCACAAGAATCTAAATATTGCATAACAAATTTTACTAATATAATTCTCAGGGATTTCTTACTAACCCTGCCACATTTCAGTAATCAAAATAGCTGTAAAAATAAACTGGTATGAACAATGAAATTATCTTCACTGAACAACTTCTCAAGATAGGTTATATATCGTAATCCACTTCAAAAACCATAATAGTTAAGAGTGTGTCCCTTCTCTTAACAACCTAAACCACATACAAAATAACAGGAAAGATTATCACTTTTTTTTCTCATATGTTCTTAATGCTTCCAAAACAAATCGAAGTGTCTTTTTAATAATTTTGAAATTAGCTTTAATTTCAAAAAAAAAAATTCTAAATTTCCAAACAATAATACTAATATAAACTAAAAAATCAAAGGAGAAAAATAAAATGGTTAGCAAACGAGCACTTTATTTCCCCAAGGAATGCAAAATATCACAAGCCACTGTTTCCTGCAAAAATAGCTATAGCACAACATGCAGTTCCAGTCCCACCGATTCCGATCTGCAAGCAATCGGGTGAGTAATCTGGCCACATTAATTTAGTAAACATAATCCATATGCTTGTGCATTCAATCTGAAAACTAGTAATGATTGATCCTAGAAAAGAGGAAGGATTCAGTCTAGTCAAGCCTGCAGGGTCAATCATTAGCTTACCCAGGCATAATCCATTCAAAGTGTGTGCACAATAATGAAATATAATTTATGAAACAACTACCAACCTTAAAATATGACATATATTTAGCACCATCACTACAATGGACATTTTGCTTCTGTAACTTGTCTTCTTTTCTGGAGCTTGCTCTCGCATTAAGCATATCATCTGAAACAATAAATGGATTCCGAATTTTGTCCTTGAGGCAGCTTTTCTCTTTCACCCTGCAACCAGTAGCAAGTAATAAGATTTCCTCACTGTTAAAAGAACAAAACAAATGTAAATCACCTAACAAGTGACCTGATCAGTATTGGAACCAACACACATAAAAGCATTTGAACGCAACCGAACAAACAAAAAGGTGACTTACTTAAAGTGCTGACTTAAACAGCTTCAATTAAACATATCCATCTTAACATATCGACATATTACACTAGAAACTCAACAAATTTTGAAAAGCATTACACCTAGCTCTCCGAAAGAAGATATTTCTGGGCCACATTATCTTTCATTAAACAAAATATTGCTTATTTTCGAGAGCATAAATATGTTCATCAAGCAAGCACAGCCAAATTTGATTAAATTTACAAATCTTGCTAGTGAGCAACAATTTTCGTAATCTTACTCCTAAAAATATGTCAAGTTTCATGATGCCAAAAGCATATGTATTGGCATGGGCCATTCTTGGAGAGCATAGTTACCCACCTATTCTGAAATTCCCCACCCTTCAACACTGAGGAATTCTGGTTATCACTGCTACATGCTTTCTCATCGGCAATCCAAGAACAAGATTCAGATGTAAGTGTGAGTGCAACATTGTCCTCAACTACATGAAATCCCGAATCATTTGCACATGAGGAAATTCTTTTGTCCCCATCATTTCTTGACCTGCATGAAATTTGATAGACCTAAATGAGAATGGATACTCAAAAATGTCACTAAACACCAATCAATGAAAAACACTGAATTACAAAGAATTTAAAGATAACTCTTCACAATGAAATTTCATTTTTCTTGTAGTACTACCTCAATATATTATTATAAACAAGAAGTACAGCAGAAGGTCAAGTCAAACAACAGAATATTGACCAACAAACTGAGAGCATACATGAACGTTCATTCCATCAGTTTCAATGAGATTCAAAATAATTTTTGAATTTGTCATCCTAAACAAAATCTCTGTAAACAGTTACAAATTAGATTTTCTGCAGCTGGATTTGCATATTAAGCTTACAAGTTACAACATGATTTCATTTTAAGTCAATATCCAGAATACTGCATCAATTAGTAGCTATTACCATTCAAATAAAAAACTTGCATGCTTAAATTTTGCCAGATAACTTTCATAATCAGATTCTAAACAAAGTGCATATCTTCTTTCCTACTCTAGCCAGTTTTTCAGTTTACCAAATAGAATTGAAGGAGTAGCAATTAGAAAACAGAAAAGACGACACTCTTGAAGAAAAGAATATTAGCCATGCTATGTATTAAGGGTGAATGCTTGAAATCCATTGATCTCAACAAAAAACATAAAGCAAAAAATGGAATGAGTAACTAACCTCCATATCTTCTGCGAAAATTCATTTTCTGGATCTCTGCAGCTTGCAAATCTCTCCTTCAAACTCAGTAAATATACAATCATACTGCCAGAAAATGGGTTAGAACATTGTAACCAAAGAGCTTAGGGTAAACACAACACTTTAAACAACATTAAAAATTATGAAAAAGAGGGAACTCTTTCACATACTCATTGTGATATTTGTGTAACTCTTCATAAAATGCTTTCTTTTCAATCTTTAAACGCTGATCCTGTTGAAGAATGGTGTCAGGGTGAAGATCACCAGAACAAACCGAAGCACCCCTGCATTTAAACATTCCAGGAAAGTTTAAATCCACTCGAACTATAGATTTGAATCATCGAACTAGGAAAACATTTCTTTCCAGGACCACAAAACCTAATGTTAATAATTGAACTCCAAGTAATAGAAACACTCATATTCTAGAGGATAATGATTATTTACTAGTTGAGCTATCAAATAATATTTTCTAAAACAGAACTTCAAAGTTTTAGAATTGTCCCCAAACAGCAGAAACAGAGCTCAAAAAAAAAAAAAGTGAAGTATAATTTCACAGAATATACAGGACCGTATTTTTATCATAATTGCAGAGGGAATTAGAGTCATTTTCAAAA
The DNA here is from genome assembly GCA_007844105.2 of Rhamnella rubrinervis. NCBI lineage: Eukaryota > Viridiplantae > Streptophyta > Magnoliopsida > Rosales > Rhamnaceae > Rhamnella > Rhamnella rubrinervis. Next base: position 193,352 of record CM017575.2, read on the forward strand.
CAAAATAATAAAAGTAATAATAATAATAATAATAATAATAAATAACAACAATTACATTTTGTGGGTTTGACATTTCAGATTTTATAAGAAACCAAAAGTAAACCATTTCTTAAAGCCATACTCTTTTCAAGTGGCTTAATCAGTATCATTTCTTGTGATCCAACAAAAAGTAGCTTGCTGATGCCGCCACATTGATTTGAGAGACATTTTCCTCTGTTCTACTAAGAGACTTCACTACAACTCAGAAAGTCGAAGTAATATAAAGTGGTAAGATCTTACCTTCATTGATAAAAGTATATCCAAGCCAATTACATGTTTACTACAAAAGGAATCTTAATCTATCATACATGCTAAAGTTTCCATAGTTTTGCATATTACATAAATATATAAAGAGATGAATAATAATACATGTTTAAAATAGAAGATCTTAGGCATTTAATGAGAGAAGATGCATAAAAAAGGGAGGGAGAGCGCAAGTGTTAAGCAATAGAGTACTATCATATATATGTATCTTTGAGAGAGGGCAGGATGAAAATCAGTAATACAAGGATAGTGAAGAGATGGGGCACAATTAAACAGAAGTAAAATTCTTTAAACTGTTGGTAGAAGAGAGCCATAGGGAAAAAACTATAACAAAGAAAGACATATAAATTGATAGGAATGAGGAAAAAACATATCAAGGTCGAGGACAATGCACTAGCACTCTTCATTGACTAAACTATACATGTGCCATGCATATACAAAAAACAAGTATTTGCAAAACACATACACATAAAATACATATTAAAGAATAGTGAAGAGAAGGGACACAATTATACAAAAGTAAAATTCTTTAAAATGTTGGTAGAAGAGAGCCATAAGGAAAAAAACTACAATGTCAAAAAAGTGAAACAAAGACATATGAATTGAGAGGAATGAGGAAAAAATCAATTCAAGGTCAAGGAGAATGCATTAGCACTGTTCATTGGCAAAACGCATATTAAAGGACAGTGAACAGATGGAACACAATTATACAAAAGTAAACTTCTTTAAAATGTTGGCAGAAAAGAGCTATAGGGAAAAAACTATAATGTCAAAAAAGATAAATAAAGAATGACACATAAATTGAGAGGAATGAGGAAAAATCAGGACAAGGTCAAGGAGAATGCATTACAATATTCATTGACTAAAACTATACATGTACCATGCATACACCAAAAACAAGTAAATTATTGAAGGACTTGCAAAACACATACAGACAAAACACATATTAAAGGACTTGCAAAGTGAATTTACACCCAAAGAACCAAAATATTGTTATCATACATAATAATACTCACCATTTGAGGAATTGGTTTCCAAAGTGAAAGTTCTCCCCAGAAAGTAATGTTTGCACAACTTGTTCTGCCTCTGCCTCAATTGGAAGAAACTTCTTAAGATGGTTTTTCTCATTTTCAGATAAATGGGTCTCCCAAACCTACAAAAGATCCATGCAATACACATATTGAATAAGTTTAATAAACATCATAATTCATGTACAAGTTATTACATATAATTATGAAAAAACAGCTACCTCATACGAAAGTGCCTCTCTCAGATTTTCCAAATCATGAATTTCAGGAGGAATGTCATATATATCTGCCAAGACATTCTGGCTGCTACCATAAGAATCAATAAATGGCCTCAAATCTCTCCAACTTATACCAATTTGCTCCCTCTTGGCAATAACCCTTTTCTGATTTACATCCCAGTGAAGAGAAATATGAGACTTCACGTTTGAATCATATTGTCGCAACACTTTATTTTTTCTTTTTGCCCTATATTGGTCCCTAGAATTGCAACTCACAACACTGGCACTATTCAACCGTTTTCTCCGTTGGTCGGCTGCCATTGGCACAAGAAATCAAAAGAACCCCCCTAGAAAACAGACACTGCTTTGATTAAGTTGAACCAACAATGGCTCTTACGCAATCAGAATGCAACCATCCAAGACGCATATCAAAGTTCTCTGATCTGAAATTACCAAATCAGAGGTCCAACAATTAAAAAAGAAAAGTAAAATAGAGTATAAATACAGAAGTACAGTCCTATTGCCTCTAAGACAGAGTAGTCTCCTATAATACATAGTTAAGCAGACGGAGTTCATTATGACCCAAACTACAAAGTGTTCGATTTTATGGAATAGAAAAGGCTGAGTATATCAAAAAGACTACAAAGGCATATAAAAGTCCAGATTAACAGGGACTGATACCACATGCACAAGTATATCAGGCACAGTACAAATTGTGGCCCATTGCATAACACAAGTCATAACATCCAATGCCAATTCTTTCAGATTATTCTATGCATGCATATGCGTGTACAATTGTTTTCTCATTTTTTGTGAGATATTTAATTACCAATGATCCCCACATGCACTGGTTAAATTCAAAAAATAAAAAATACCAGTGCCAGGACAAACAAGTGATTCTTAAGGAGATAATAAACAGATTTAACTCAAAGGAACTGCATTCCTTAATGACAAAACTAAGTTTCCAACTAAGCATTAACACTACCAAGGGAAAATATCATCTATAAATGCATTAATCCTCATAATTATGGTCACTGTTAAAGCCGATAACCACCCACACATTGGACTCCATGGAGCAAGTTGACACACACAAATACAAGAAACTTACAAAGTATTAAAATTATCTGACTAAAGTTTCTTGACTGGTGGGGATGTCTATGTGATTGCTGGATAAGAGTAAAAACAGCTCTGAAAGAAAATACAGACATTCAATATGACTTTCAAACCAGTTGAGTTTTAGCAGGTAATTTCACGTAAGGCACTTCAAGGGGGAAAGTCACTATGCAAAGATTCCAAATGCAATTTAATGGTGGAAAATTACCAATATAAGGTAGATATGCATAATTATATACTTTTGTCTTTAGGAAAGAACTAAATATTATATATATTGAAGCCCAAGGAAGTAAAATAACTAATTCAAGTAAATACAACAATTGAACTGTACAATTTGGAACTAATGTTGTTCTGCTAAATATTCAATCCCCGAACTTTAGTCAAATACGTGAAAAAGGAACCCAGAAACATATTATATGTATAATATATATAATATCATCCTAAAGACCATTCACTAGTCTAAAATATTTTATACATACAAACAGGGAAAGACACTTTATAAGTAAAAAATGCGAGTCAACACCATCAAACCATATTAAATTGGAACAAACGAAAGTTACTCTAGAATACCAAGTTAGCTAATTTCTCAAACTTCAGAGGTAAAAGAAACGTAGATATACCGACGAAAATAATAATGTGAAAATGAACAATAAAATGGAATGTTATAATAAAAATATATATATTGAAAACCATTCCAATACACAAAATTCGCTCTATTCAAACCCACACAATAGCAAATTTAACAGGAAACCACAGCGATGGAAAATAAGAACAATAGGAAAGCTATTAAAAATACCTTCTTTATGAATTGAAGAAACCCTAGAAAACGAAGAGAGAGCAAAAAGATTAGGTTCGATATCCTTTGCCCCGACGACACCAGTAAAGCTGCAGGGATTTTGCACTAAATCCACAGTAAATATAATAAAAAAATAAAAAAAACAGCCTGGAGAACAAGATTGAGATTTTGCCCTAAATTACTGTATTTAGCCCAACGTGAGAGAAAGAGAAAGAGAGCGTTTTCGTATTATCGGATTGGGTTGAGAGAGAAGGGGCAGCGAGAAAGGGAGAGAGAAGGACACGCTGCACACGCACACATACCATAGAAACAAGTGAGAGAGAGAGACGAGACGAGACGAGACGAGTATGTAAGTTTGTGTAGTGTGTTTGTGTGTGTGGGGCTACTCGGAACCGTTAATTTGACATTGAATGGTTCATTCGCGCGCGCCTGGGCGTGGCTTGGCTCCAGCCATGGCTCTCACACACTGGCCTGGTCGCGTCGGTTCGTGATGCTAACAGGAATGGTTTATTTGATAGGATCTGATTGGCTCACCTACCGAGGAACACGATTTGTATAACCCACACTATACTATTGCCTCCCCTGCCTGCCGGTCGAGCCAATTGCATGGTGATTATTAGTTTTCTCCTGCTTTGACTTGGAGACAATTTTCTAACTTTTGGTCAACGTAAAACGCACGTGGTAGATTATTTTTTAATTTCTTTTTGTTGAAAATAAACATCTTCTCTCTTTATTTGACATTTGACGTCATTATAAAAAGTGTTCATATTTTTCAAAATTCATTAATTTCTTTCTACTTATTAGAAAAATTTGTGTAATCTTAAAACGTGGATCAATTATATTGAATAGTTGGAGGGTTCTTTCTTTTTTTTTTTTAATGAATTTTACTATTATAAACTAATCGTTTTTATTTAATGAATTTTAAAACAAATATATGCTTCGTGCCCTTTTTTTTTCAACATAGAAAATGTCTGGCAATTTTTTCATTGCAAGTCCTGTATATATTTTAATACTAAATAAAAATGTGATATGTTACTGAGAATAAGGAACTACTTGTATATTACAATTCTAACTAAATAAAAATGTGACATGTTCTGAGAGTATGGAACCACTCATCTACTATAATTCTTACATTAATAATAATTTTTTTTAATATTGTTCTCTCACCAACATACATCATCATCTGTGTTAAATAATATTATATAAATCCCTTTTCTAAAAAACAAAAAAAAATTGAAATTCCATGCATATTCCGTTACTCTTTTCTTATAAAATAAAAAGGGGATAAGCATCATTCCATCATTATTGAAAAAAATATATATATTTCATAGTAAAATTTATATCTAAAATATGCACTAGTTAAGTCTATCTTTATCACGATTTAAAAAAAAGTCTCCAAGTGAAAAAGTCACTTAATAATTACTTTATTACAAACTTTCAAATATTATTATGTTTTCCTTTTAAATCCTGAGTTGTAAATTCTAGCATGAAAGACCTATAAATTTCAACAATAGGATGAGACGAAAAGCAATCTTTGGTCTCTGACAACAAATATAAATAATAGTTTAAAAATTTGATGGAAAATGTCAACACTTTCAACTTCAAAAATTAATAGTAAAGTATCTAAATTTTTGTGGAAATAAAAGTTTCACCTAAATCACTTGTCCATTTTCTTGTAAACCAATGGAAAACAAAACTGATACAAATAACAAAAAGGGAAGTCAATGAGAAATTATTTAAAGAGAAATACAATAAAAGTAGAAAAGTTATGCAAGAGAAAACAAGCTGACTATAGAAAAAAGGTTATCAGGGCAGTGACGAACACTGGAATTATAATCGTTCTCAATATTCAGCTACACACTATGAAAACAGAGAGGAAAGATATGTACCAGTTCCCTCCTGAATTCTGGTAAACTAACACTGACACAACAAAACACATCAAAGTAAAAATGGTCTTAAGCTTCAAACAAGCATTGCTAAAGAATAAAGCAAATTGTAAAAAGAAAAACAATTTCCAGTAAAAGTAATAACTCAACAACAATTTGATTATCTCAATAAGAGGAATTAATATGTTACAAAATAAATATTACAGTTACCTCCTAAACGATTATAGAATGCACCAAGCAAGTACATGGGTAGTTGCCTCAATGTAACTCACAACATCGTTCAGATGGTATATGATCAGTGTGCCCATGGCCGTCATCTTTATCAGCCAACGGGTGTAAATCTTGCCGCGGAAATAATAACTTCAAACGGAAAGCATCAACTCCATTCAAGTAATATCGGAACAGGCGTTTTGCCCTAATAAACCCAAGACGACCATATAGAGCAAGTGCTCCTTTATTCGTGACTTCTGCTTCTAACGTCACCTTCATATAAATGAAAATAAGAAAAAATGAACCAACAAGTTTCCTCTTTCAACTTCAGAACACTGTTATAAAATGAAGTATGTAAACTGATGGCCATGAATTTCATAATAATAACAACAATGACAGTTAGCTGCATTAGAACAAAAGAGAACAAAAAAGTAATCACAACAATATCAAATCTTAAGGGAAGGGAACTGTATTCCAAAAAGCAAGCCTCAAAATTTTAAATCTTTTAACTGAATGCCAGGGTAATCACACAATTTGATTCAGGAACCTCCCTTCATATAATATTAGGTCACTGAATCTAAAAATAAAAATACTAAATCATAAGAGTAATGTTCCTTCAACCATGTGGGCATTACAATCATAACCAATTCGAAATCATCTCTACTGAATATAAAGCGCTATCTGATAAACAATATATAAGTTCTACACTTCACAACATTTGTACAAAAATTGGTACCATGGTATAGGCAATACAACATTAGCACAAACATTCCAAAGGCAACTAATTCATTGCATTTAATAATTCATTACAAAGGGGAGTGTCCATTAAATAGACAAATTATTCAACTAAACTAAAGGACAAATGAACAATAATGCAAATCAGTTTTGTACCAAAATTTAGACAAGAAGCCTCATTCATCTATGGTCATTTGTTCAGATTTCCTAAATAATAATCATACAAGGACCACTATAAAATAAAAATTACTAAAAGCTCTCATTATTTTTTCATAATAACCCTTCTTCTATCTACATAAGTAGTTGTATTCTCCAATTGATAAGGAGAGAGCAACGGACGAATGAATTGATATAAAACTAAAATGATTATCTAAAGTCTATTTGAGATACCTCTTCACAACCTGATTCCATCATCACTTGAATTGATCTGGTGACAAGTTCTGTAGCTGCAATAAGAAAGAAAACTATCAATGTATGACATTAAGATTTCTGATAATAGCATAACAAAGACTACGTAACCAAAAACAATTTTTGAAGGTGTATGGGGGGAAAAAATCATGAATGTGAAAGATATTGAAAGAAGTTTATATCATCAATATATCTTGTTTTATATGAATATAAGTAAAAGAGGCCAAATTTTTACATCCAAAGTATCTTTTTTATGCAAGTATAGAAATACACTCATGAATGGAAACAAACTAAGATAACTTATGAGCAACAATACATCTTTTTGATATGAATAGAAGTTCAAAAGAACAAACTTTTACATCTAAAGAATCTTTAAAAAAATTTATGTAGGTTTATGTAGGCACAGAGATACATGCACAATCACTAGACTAGTAGTCTTAACAGATAATAACAAGCATGCATCCGATCTCATAAACATTGTATCAATCATATCAAGCCCCAAGAGCATATCTTAATAGTAGACTATAATTCATACATTATGAAATCAGCATAAATCATGACATTCATAAATACCATTATACAAGGGGATTATCTAAAGACCAGCAAAATTTTGAAGAAGCAACCGCATGCAACAACCAATATAAAGTAGGAAATAAGACTGTGATTCAAAAGTCACGAAAGGGGACTTTTTTTTACCAATGCCTCTCCCTCTATAGGGCTTGATCACAACTAACATGGCGATGTATCCTCTAAAAGTGTTCCTATGCTCCCCCATCTTGCACACCACCGTTCCCACACATTTACCTCTGTGGAATGCCTAAAACCCACCACACGAACACACTCAAAACTCAAAAAGACAATAAATTTCCAGCAGAAAATAAAAAGCAATAAAAAAAGAACCCAGAGAAACAAAACCAAATACCAGAAAGGAGAGTTGGGGCCAGAGATAGACAAAGTATCGGTAGGTGAATATAGAGTAGGGCTCGCTGAGTTCTTGGTCGACTAGACTCATGACAAGGGGAAGGTGATGTTCACCCCCATAGCTCACGTACTCTATCTCCGATGCCTCGAATTCTAGCTTCTCAGTTCCATGCTCTTCTTCTTCCTCATTCTTCTTCGACTCCATTACCGCCGTCTCTGTCTCTGTCAATCTGCCTAAGCGCGCCTCCGGTTCAGCGCTCATTCAGATTCAGTTAGGCCTTTATGGGCTCCAAGCCCAATTTGCTTTCTCTTGAGTTGCTTTGTTTACGAGGCATTTTTTCAGAAAAAAATAAAATATATATATATATATATACATATATATATTGGGACTTGTGCTGACGCGTCAAAATCTGAACCACTAATAGTCTAATAGAACAAAATTATCGAACGGTCAAATATTTTCCCTTTCAAAATTGCCAATTCTCGTCGACTGGAAATCACCATTTGCCCTTTTTGTCCCCACTCCCTTCTCTCTCTGTCCTCCGCATTCCCACTTTGGCAGCGACTAATAACCACTTCGAATCCAAACAAATCAATCAGAACCAGAAATTGAAGAAGAAGAAGATGTTGAGGGTTGCAGCGAGGAGGCTCTCTTCTTTCTCTGCGTCCCCGTGGAGGTCCAACCAGGCTGCCACAGCCTCCTCCTTTGTCTCTCGGAATCTGATCAACGGCGGTGATTATTCATCTTCGTCATCCTCGTTCTCTTCTTTTTCGCCTTTCGATGAGCTCAGATCTACCTCCTTTAAACCCGAATTTCATATTCCATGCAGAGGTTTGAATTTTCTCTCTCCTATATTTTGGGGATTTTTCCTTGCCACTTCTTATTTTAGGGTTTGTTTTCTTAATACTCGAAATTTTATTTGTTTTTGTTGTTCAGGCAACTCGAAGTACAAAGTAGTACTCTATTATTTTTCTACTTCAGGAAATGATATAAATTTTGTAATGTTGTTTCTCATTTGCAAGTCATTCTGCCATTAGTTTAAAGCTTATTGGCTGTTTACGCGTCTGCATGGTTAGAAACAAATTATTTGAACCCGAGCTAATCCGTTTCGTTTTCGAGAAAAATAAGAATAGTAAAGTAACTTCCTTTTTGTGAAATTTGGTTTATACGTTCTCTTTGTTATTCGTATATTTTGGGTATTCCTTAAATGTTTTCTTTATTATGTGTATCCGGTTAACTAAAAGTAAAGGCGTTTACTTTAGAAATGGATACACTTCCCACACAAGTTTCTACTTGATAATGTAATCATTGTTCTGAATCTCAAAAAAGTTTAGTAAGGTGCATAAGCAATTTGAAAAACTGCAATTCTCTGCCAAAATAATTCTGTTAAAGTAAAGTTGCTAGAACTGAGAAGTATATGCCTAGCCCTCTGGTATTTTTATTTCGAATTGCTTCATATAAAAATATCAATATACAGAATTACCATGTAGTTGATGGTGGTTGGGGTTCCCATCGTTTAATTATGATTTCAACTCAGTATTGTAATTTCTTCTTTGTGAAGTTCTGTTCATTGATGAGTGACAAGGATTTTATACACATGAATTGAATAACTGATATGTTCTAAGTTTTGTGACATTATCCAAGAGAAAATAGTAAAAGTTGGTTGCATCAGCAAATTTTGTACTGGTTGGTTTGTATATTTGTGATACTTTAAAGAAAGTTGATTGAATATTCTAGTCGTCACTTTACGCTTGGTTGATTGCACAGTGAAGATTTTATGTTCTGACTGACTTTGGATGGTATACTTTCTATACTTTGATGAAGCCATATGATTGAATAGAGTTTCTATTTATAATGAATGATTATTGTCTTGTTTAGTGGTGTTTATGTAAGCTGTTTTTTGTGAATGTGTTCATGTAAGCTGTTAATTGGTCATTAAGGAAGCAATTATTGGCCTGGTTAAAGGATCTATGTTTTTATTTGAATAAAGTCTAAAACTTACTTATGTTGACTAGTAAAATATCCCCTGATGGCCGCTGAGACTTACATTTTGGTTTTACCATTCTTCCACATTAATTGTGGTGCCAAGCACTGGTTTTGGAGTTTCCTTCATTTCCATACGAGTCATAACTTGTCAAATTAGGTTTTTCCACAGTCCACTTCACAGTGCAGTAATTACACATATACCTAAGGCCATGTATTTGTATAAGCCCTTATCTAGAGGTTTTCCTTTTTGCTCATGCAATCTGGGGAAGTAAATGAAAGGCAGCATGCCAAAGACTTGCATATGCAAGTCAAGATGAGAAACACTTCTGAAACTTTTTAAGGGTATATCCTGAACTTTTAAAAAATTGCTGGCCATGCCTTTAGGATAATGTTATGAATCAGTTTGTTGGTATAGTAGCAGTACGTTGCTGTCTGGTTCTTTCTATGAAGACGTTCATAGCCTTTTTAAGATTTACAAATTCATTAATTACTCAAATGATTGCCAAATGTACATAGTTGGCCTATTGACCCAATAAGTGGCTTGGTTTGTACTCTCATATGACTTCTGGTGCTAATTGGTTGCTTCAGGTTTTGCTTCGGATTCATTGACTCCATCAAAGGAAAACAGCATTGTTCCAGACGTTCCTGCAACTGTCGCAGCTGTTAAGAACCCTACCTCAAAGATAGTTTACGATGAATACAACCATGAGCGTTTCCCTCCGGGTGACCCCAGCAAGCGTGCCTTTGCCTACTTTGTCCTTACTGGTGGGAGGTTTGTGTATGCTTCACTGCTTCGTCTCCTTGTCCTCAAGTTTGTGCTCAGCATGTCAGCCAGTAAGGATGTTCTTGCTCTTGCCTCACTCGAAGTCGATCTTTCGAGCATCGAGCCAGGCAGCACTGTGACAGTTAAGTGGCGAGGAAAGCCTGTCTTCATCAGGCGCCGAACTGAGGATGACGTCAAGCTGGCCAATAGTGTTGATATTGGTTCTCTTCGAGACCCACAGCCAGACGCTGATAGGGTTAAAGACCCTGAATGGCTTATTGTTGTTGGGGTCTGTACACATCTGGGTTGCATTCCCTTGCCAAATGCTGGTGACTTTGGTGGATGGTTTTGCCCATGCCATGGTTCCCATTATGATATATCTGGGAGAATTCGTAAGGGCCCCGCACCATACAACTTGGAGGTACCCACATATTCCTTCTTGGATGAGAACAAGTTAATTATTGGCTGAAAATCCTGGAGCGTGTTAGCGAACTTTTGCTACTGGGAGTCTCATAATTTTTAAGTTACTCAGATAATGTCGAAGATTAAGATTTTCAAAGTCATATTTTGTCATACCTTTCCTTGGTGGGCTGGTTAGAAATTTCAGCTTGGATTTTATATGTACTGTTGGATGATCTTTTTATGGTCTCAATAAGTTGCATGGCTTTTGCTGAGCAGGAATGGTACTGAGACTGACTGATTTCAGGAAGTTGCTATTAAATTTATTTAATTATTTCGAAATGGCAATTTATTGATCTGAGATATCTTCAGTGTCGTTTGTACGACATTCTACTAGCTCTTGTGGTGGAATTCATAAAGGAAAAGGATTTGTTTGGAACGAAAAGGAAAATAGGCTATAATGTAGGAAGATTTTAGTTATATATTGCATATGCATGTCAGAAAAGTTTTCAGGAATCAAATGATGAACGATCCCGGGTTCCTAATCTCTCCGATTAACATTTATCCTACCAACAAATTTCCGGGACTTCAAATATATATGCTGTGCGAACATTAACCAGTTTAGTTGGAACGGGAAGTACAACCCCAATGAATTTATCAATATTTATCTCTCGAATATGCCCTTGACATAGACCATCCCTTTTTCGCTAAGCTGAAGCTCTTTCCTCAGTTGCTCTACTTGCTGGTCGTCCCCTTGAACAACAATCTCCGACAGTGTTTCGTCATCTGCGACCGTCATTTTAACCTTGATCTGCTCCTTTCTGGATGCTCGCTTCCAGTAATATACGCCTCTGTGTTCCATTCTCAAACACATTACTAGTTTGCTCCAAACCAAATGCAATGCTCATCTTTCACAAAGACAAAACATTTTAAAAAATGTTAAAATGGACTTACGCCAGTGGACTTAATATGGTGAGCCAGAACCAATTATTGCCAAAATCTGGAACAGTTATTGTAAGAACCAAGGCCACGCTTGCCAGGCTGATGCAGGTGCAGAAAGTGAGCAATGCTGCTTGGCCTCTGTTTGGCACCATCACTCCTTCAAACCTTTTTTCACCCAGAAAGAGAGAGATTTATAACACGTTATTATTACAAAAACCAAGCAGAATTGAATCCAATCCAACCCAGTTACAGTTTGAGATCAACTCCAAAGAAACTGAAGAAGATGTGGGTGTGGGGAAGACGTCTTACGTAATGGTCTCTCCTCTGTCAGCGACAGCAAAATTGTTTCGTGTAAAGAATGACACAATTTCCCCTGCTACTTGATTAGGCGCCTTCTTCGCTTCCCCTTCTCCAATGAAGGTTTTCTGCACAATCTGAATTTTTCCACGCCATTCCATCTCACTATCTAAAGCAAATTCTTTCACTGGCACTAATAATTTCCATACCCATTCGATTTCTAGTCTTTTTTTTCTTTCTTTTTCTCATTTTACATATATTATTTATTACTAAAAAGGATTAACAAAAAACGAAGCCTAGAACTACAAGTAAATTATGGGAGTAATTAAATATAAATTACCTTGGATTTAACAGAGCGTTTGATGAGAGACCAAAGGCCTGGAACCGAGATGACGAAGAGGCCCAGAGAGGTGTAGTAGCTGGCTGTGGAATAACCCACGCTCTCTGAAAGTAGAAAGAGGGAGGAGGAGTGTAAATTCTGATGGAGGTGATGGAGATGGAGTTGTTGAGGCATAGCCAGAGATGAATAATTGGATAAAAGAGATTCGTGTAGTGAAGCTGCACGAACCACCAGTTTCCGCTTGGATACAGTCCGTCCAAGCCATGGCTGGTTTATGGGTTCGAACTCGTTGAACTTGGGGGGACGACAAGGATAGGACAGGAGGAGCTGCGATGAGTGCGTCGATAGTAGTTTAGCAGCCATTGATGTGGCAGAGAGCTGTGAGGCCTTGCTTTGAATTAAGCAGGTCGTGACTCTGAATCAGAATACAGATTGCTCTCAATACTATCAACTGCTAACGCTATGAACCGTCGGATCAACAACATGGATAATATTTACAATTTTGGTTATCTTATTATTATTATTGTTATTATAAATATATTCTTTTAAATCTTATTCTCTTTATAATTATAGTAATACTAACACCAATTTAATTTAAAATGCAAATAAAACCGTCGGAGATCATGGAATTATATTATTTAATACCTTCTGCATATTATCATTGGAGACTATAATCATATATATATTTTTATGTCTCGAACACTACCGAGATAGATTAATTATATATATATATATAAATTGAATCATGTAACTTTTATTTGGGCTCAATACTCATATTAAAAGTTTATTCGCAAGTCCACCTCAACATCTAATGTAACTCTTGATTTTTTCAATAACACGGATATAAAGATTTTGTCATTTAGATTTTGTTATTTAAATATCGAAAAGTTAAGTTGAAATTTTCATAATGGTTGACAGATGATTTATTATAATTTTATGAGCTATCAATATTCAACAGTGTATTTTATGGAACATTCAGGCCTAATTACTAATTAGTCGGTGTCATCTCATCAAGCATACAAAATTGCCTTAATAGAATGAACCAAATGAAGCTTTTTAATATTATAATAATTATTGGATAAATAAAATTGAAGAAGTGATATGTCTCTCGTAATTATATTTTATACATATATTATAATTATTATTATTATTAAAGTAACATTTATTATGAAATTATTTTATTTTTAACAAAAATATTTTAAAATATAAAATTAAATTAATGAGATTATACCATAATCATTATTATTGTTATTAGTTTTTCAAATATCCTGTGATCTAAACATGCCAATGTAAAGTTGTCCACCACTAAACGTAGCAATTTTTTTTTTTTCTTTTCAAATACCCCTAGTCTAAACATCCCAAATGGCAAGTTGTATGCTGCTAAACTTAGTTTTATTTTTTTAATCCTTATTTGGCATAAGAAATTAGTAGAGGAATTAAAAAAATAATAAAAAAGTGGCGTGGTGGTTGTATAATAAAAAAAATAAACAAAGGGGGTGAATTTGATGATAAATGATAAAATATTACCATTAAACATTTTCCAAAAACAGTCTCAGAGCCCGTTTGGAACTGTTTTTATTAATGAAAAAGTATTTTTTTATATAAAAAAGCAGTTTGAAACATATTTGGTAAAAAAATTACAAAGTATTTTTTTTTATAAAAAAACACTATAAGTGTTTTTTTGAGAAGCACCTGATAGGTGATTTTCTAAAAAAGTATTTTTTTAAAGACTGTGAAATATTTTTAAAATATTTTTTATAGTTTTTCACCAAGCATAAATTATTTTATTATTAAAGTGTTTTTTAACTAAAATATTTAAATAAAAAACGCTTTTAAAAAAATACTATTTATATAAGCAGTTTCAAACGGAACTGAGAGACGGAAGAGGGAGTCAAGATTGAAAATACAGGCCATATATAGAAAAGATAAAAATAAAGGCCATATTTTTGGGTGAAAATAAAGGGCACGTAAATCGGGAAAAAAATCTCTGACAATCTTTTTACTTTAAATAGCATATTTTTTTGTAATAAAAAGAAGTATTTAACTTTATTAATTAATTATAGTAGTATATTTATTAAGGTATATGAAAATGTAGCATTACTTTTTCCAACTTTACTGTTTTTTAAAAAATAAAATAAAATTATCATTCAATATCTACTGGATAATTGTATAGGGACCTGTAAAATATTTAATAAAAGTAAATAAAAAAAATTCGAACAGAGAGTGTATTGTTTTTCTAAGAATGTAATTAGTTTTATTTCTCAAAGATACCCCATTTTATAAAAAAAAATTAAAAAAGAGAGTGGAGTGGAAGTAGACGATCGATAAAGAAAGTGGACAGGAAAATTACAGGGAGAGTGGAGAAAAAAGACAAAAGATAATAAAGGTGAAGAGATACAAAGAGAAAATATAGGAAAATGGAGAAAACTACAAGAGACTAGAGAGGGAGGGGAAAGGAAAATAGAGGGAAAGCGGATCATAAAAAATTGTGTGAAAAAAAGTGGAGGGAATGCCACCTGGCCCACTAAAAGTGGGCAATTAATTTTGAATTTGATTTGCATTTCTCATTTTTGTTTTTTTATTTAAAAAATAAAAATAAAAATAAGAGTTATTATTTCAGAAATTTATTTAGAAATTCTTTCCTTGTCTGCGCTGTGTGTGTCTGAAATAATTGACCAAAGAGAATTGCGGAGAAAATTGATGCTTGATTTGAATTTTTACTGGGAATTAAAAAAATAAAAAATGTGTATTTTTATTTCATTCAACTTATTTTGATATGATGGCTATTCCAGTCATTAAATTGTAAGCAAATGGGATGAGAGTATCCAATCCATATTTCCATTACAACAATTAAAATTTGATGTTGATGCCTAACTATAAATAAGAGTTTTTATTTAATTTTGTTGACGAATAACCAACCATAAATAATGAAACTGGACAATGCATTACAGACAGAGATGGTGAAGTTGGCAGCACACGCGTCTAAAACGAGAGTGGGATGTTCAAATTTGGGCAACAGAAAGAAAGAAGGAAAGAAGGAAACCCCCTCAGAGTGGAGTGGGAGTGGGAGTGGGAGGACACATTCCGGATTTGATTCCCAAATCAAATGGCGTTGTAGAGTGGGGGGTGGGAATGGGAGTGGTGGTACGGACATGAATGCAAAAACCACCGCGCTGGCTCTGCCACTGCCATCACATTGACATCCACAACTCCAAGACGACGGAAAAGGTGCTCATCTCCAATAATCGATCACAGTTCACGCACACACACTCTCTCTGCTTACGCTTCCCGATAGCCTGTATGTGGTTTCTTATTTAATGCCATTTCCTCACTACTCTGCTCTCCTCAAATATCTCCCCTAATTTCTTCTTCTTCTTCTTGTCCTTCATCGTCGTCTTGAAGCTCCAAAGCATTTTTGTCCTACTCGTTTAGCATCTTCTACTCAGACGCTGAGAGATGGTAGTACAATCGCCTAAATGCAAGGGTGCCACTCAGAGTTCCATACCCAACGCCCAGCTCCCTTCTCAAATAGGCGTCGGAGACAGCCCCAAACTTACCCAAAAGTACGGTAGGAAGAGAAACTGTGCGGTGGTCGAACCGGCGGCAGACTCCACCCACGAAATGACATCTTCTCGGCGGAGATTTAGTGGTCGCATCCAGGCTACTAAGCAGAGAGCAGAGAAGGAACGTTTGGTGCGTTGTAGAGTAGAGATGCTTAGTGACCAAGAAGACATAGGAGGGATTAGAAAGAGAGTGGGTATCCGCAGTTTTGCCCAAAATGTGGATGAACAACTGGTACAAGAGAAAGTTGACATGGTTTTAGGGTCAGAGGAAGAAGGTGCCAACGACAAGAAGTCCATCAATGGTGGTTTGGATGCTCAACTCTGCAAAACTCATCCTGGTGGTGCTCCAAATTTGGTAGAGAAAAGCGACTATGCGAAGGTGAAGGACACTTTGAGGTTATTTAACAAGTACTATCTTCAATGCGTACAGGTTAGATCTGGGCAGTCCATATTCTTGCTTTTTTCCCTTCACTATCCTCTTTATCTAATTTTTGTTCCATTTATTATCTCTGACATTTTAGTAATTTAGCGAAGTAAATTTTAGAGAGGATACTTTTTTGACATTCTCTTACTGGACCATAGGAAGAGGAGAACAGGTGCATAAAAGAGAAAGGTAATGGGAAGGCTGCTAAAGGTTCTAAATCCAAGGTTTCCAAGGCCTCTAAATGTTTTAAATCTAAGGTTTGCATCTCCTTGAATCTTTTACCAGTACTTCTGAAAACTCATAATTTGTTGCAAACATCCTGTACAAAGTATTATCTTGTAGAGATGTCGCATGCTTCTTAGGTTCTCCCTCGCTTGCTTTTCTTGTTGTCTTTCAAAGGTGGCATTTAAAGCTTTATAGTTACTGCTGTTTTTAATTGATGTAGCTTTGGATCCATATGCTCTCAATATTTGAATCGTGAATCATAGTTTAAAAAAATAATAATAATAAAAAATACTAGGAAATAAATGAGGATTTGAAATGGGTTTCTTTGACGTAATTTGCGTCTTCAATTTTTGTGTTTGGAGCAAGTTCCAAACCAATCTGGATCCTATTTGTATTTCTATACTTGATTACTCTATAAAACTTTTGTAGAAAGTAGCTTCAGCTTCGCTGGAAGATACCAAACACAAAGCAAAGCGACCTGATTTGAAGGCAATGTCCAAGGCAAGTAAAGACTGATAAACTAATGATTATTTTGAAAAATACTTTATGATCCATTGAAAGTTTAACTTCATTGTACCTGTGTTGAAGCATGACATGTACTATTTATGGTCTTTTTGCCTCTGTATCTGATATATATATATATATATATATATAAGTTTTTTTCTTTTCGTACCAAATTTTAATTTTAAAATGAGTGTTTATATGCCCCTTTAACCATTTCTAAACATTTGCAAATTGAAAATTTCTAGCAGATGATCGAGAAAAAAGAGATTTTGTATCATGGTAAAAGAATTGGCACCATTCCAGGTTTATTGCTTTCGCTCACATTGTTTTTGCCAATATGCTTTGGTTAATTAAAATTTTTGGCTATGGTATAATTTTTAAATGAGACATGATTCTGTTATTTTTTTGGTGTCTTGTGATGTTTAAGTTTCTCATGGTAGCAGGTATTGATGTTGGGCATCAGTTCTATTCTCGAGCAGAAATGGTTGTTGTTGGTTTTCATGGCCACTGGCTGAATGGAATTGATTATATGGGGATCTCCTACAGTAAGGGGGTAAAGTATCTGTCTTTTTCTTTGCATAAGCATTTCAGTGATGGATCTTTGATTTGCTTGTCAAAAAGTTTTGTGTTGTGTTGATGGTGTCTGTTGGGCTGACATTGTTATTGAATTAATAAAGTATGTTTTTGGTGAAAGTGCAGGAGTACTGTAACTATACATTCCCTCTTGCAGTGTCTATTGTTTTGTCTGGCATGTATGAGGATGACTTGGATAATGCTGATAATGTTGTATATACTGGTCAAGGGGGACAGAATTTGACAGGCGATAAGCGTCAAATTCGGGATCAAAAGCTGGAGCGTGGTAATTTGGGACTCAAGGTTTGTAATTAAGATGTTCCCATGTTATGGAAGTTTGGTTTCCTCATCTCTCTATGAATTGGTAGTTGTTGATGATTTCATTTCTTGGGCTGTGCAAGTACTTATTAATATCTTTAGGCCTGAACTTACTTTGTTTTGTAGTTGGTGAAATTATGAATAATCACTGAACATAAAGCCATAAATCCTTCATTGACTATCACCTGTAGAGTATGTGTCTTTTCACTTTTTGGTCCTGTTTACTTGTAAAACTCAGTAAGGAAGCATTTGAATGGTTTCTTGGGGCTTGCTATTTACCTTTTGTTAAAAAAGAAATATTTATGGTTTTCATGATATTGACGGGATACCTAATCCACCAAAGTTTTTTACTAGTGCTCTGGTGATCTTAGATAGTTTTTTGATATGCGTGTTTCAATTAACAGGAACCATCATATTCATCTAAAATTGATCACCAAATCATAACATGCTATTGGTTCTTTTAGAATTTTATTGAGATAGGTAACTATGAACAGGAGTTTAATTCACAATAACACAACATTATTTTCTTAGTAGACTGGTTGAAACGTGGAGTTTTTGGTGACACTGTTGGTGTTTGAGATGGAAGAGAGTTGCTAATTTGGGTCGTCTCTTTATGCTTAGATTCAAAGGTTTAGAGTGGAAATTGGATTTGTAAGATATTTTAGATCTCCCTATAACATTATTTGTAAACTTTGATCAGGAACACTCTGACTTGGTATCTGTGAATTAGCTACATGCAACCGAAGCCTACAGGATGATGCTTATATGACATATTAGTTTTGCCATTTGCTTATATTTTGTGTTTCAAGTTTTCTGCATGTATACTGTTGTAGGAGTTTGTGAAATGGATGTCTAAGTAATTCCTTTTCTGTGCTGAATTGCAGAACTGTTTAGACCATTGTGTTCCTGTTAGAGTAATTCGAGGCCATGAATCTGCAGATAGTTACTGCGGCAAAGTTTATACTTATGATGGTTTGTACAAGGTAATTAACTAAAGCAAATTGTCTATGACTTATTTCATTGGTGTTCAGTTGATTAAATTCTTTTTTCTTATAACAACTGGATTGGGTAAGAGTAATTTGTTAACATTGTCTAAGGCCTACAATTTGGTAGGACTATATAACATGTTTGAATAACCATGCTTTCTGGTGAACAGGTTGTTCAGTATTGGGCAGAGAAGGGTATTTCTGGGTTTACTGTTTTTAAGTATCGCCTAAAGCGGCTGGAAGGGCAGCCAGTTTTAACCACTAACCAGGTATTATGTTGTTGTTAACTGTATTAATTGTTTGACTACTTATATGAATGTGGAATTGATAAAACCATAAATGAGGCTATCTTGGTTTCTCCTTCTTCTTCTTCTTCTTTTTTTTTGTGCAAAATATTTCTTAAATTCCCAGCTTTAATCTTATTGATTTTATATGAATGTGTAGTCTGGATTATTGATTGGTCGTCACTTCTAGCCCATTGAAAGTTGTGAACAAAATTTATTATACTAGAACTGCCAATCATGGAGAATCAATTTATAATAGAGCATATAAAATCCTTCATGTCAAGGAATACAAAATTCTAGATTGCAGTGTACATTGGTCGCATGTCATTTAAATCATGTTTCAATAACTCTCCAAATTAATTACTGTAGTTAATTGGATCTTTCAAACTAAGTTTGCTTCAAAAGCATAATGTATGGAGTTGCTATTATTCCCAAGAGTTTAAGCTACGACCTCTACCACTTTTCTCAAAAGCTCTAGCTGTTAGGTAGTAAGCCTAATTATGGAGGACAATAGCTGGGCCTTGCATGTGCAAAGCACTTGGCTGAGCTCTTAATTGACATGAGTTGGGGTTAGCAGGATTGAAACACGACCATAAAAAACTAGGCTCTGTTATCATGTTAAGTTGTCATTCCTCAGAAGGCAGTCCAACTATGTGTATGAAATTAACAGTAGCAGATGGTAGTTTTTATAGTAATATTACGTCAAATGGTAACTATGTATAAACCAATTATGCCAGCTTGGGCTTCTAGGGACGATTTTACTTTTAACATTTCATATATTCATTCTTCAATTTTAGTTCTATCTGTAAAATTTGTACGAGACAACCCAACTCACATGCCCGTAAACAGTATAGAAATTGATGCAGCAGCATATGGGGCTGTCTACTCAACCATCAAGGTCTGTTAGCTGTGCTACTCTTTTCGACCCACAATGTGTTGGAATGATACGTTTGTCTTTTGTTATGTTTCTTGTTGAATTCTACTTGACTTTTAGATTCTAATGACATATTGATCGCTTTTTTTTTTTTGTGTGTGTAGTCTTAAATGGTGAGCTATTAAATAATTATACATGAAGGTTTTTTCATTTGAAGGTTGTTTGCTCCTAATGCAGGTTCAATTTGTTTATGGACGTGTACCTCAGTCTCTTTCTGAAATACGCGGGTATATGTCGTGTAAAATACTAAGCAAGTCAGATATATATATATATATATATATATATATATGATCTTGTTTTTTTTATTATTAACTACATTCTATTATTTTATTGACTAAGGTTGGTGTGTGAGGACATCACTGGGGGTCTAGAAGATGTGCCCATTCCAGCCACCAATTTAGTTGATGATCCACCAGTTGCACCATCAGGCAAGTTGCACTGTCAATTTAGTATGTTATTGATGATTGCTTATTCTTTCCTAAAATCCCAAAATTTAAGTTATCATGAAGGAAATACAAATATGCATATTAAGACAACGTAATATATACTGACACTCCTCTGACAGGTTGGCCCAAATAATTACTAGGGAGAAGGGAAACTTATATGTCAAATTAAGAAATGATCAGAAATGGGTTACGGGATTCAAATAAAAAGCAAATAGACAATCCAAATTCTGATACATGCTAAGTTACAATCAATTCCCAAAGTTTAAGCTGTTAGATTGATGAGAAAATTTTTTATCTGACACGTATGCAGCCCGCATTTTCTATCTGAAAGCCCAACATAATAAGGAATCCTTTTATTAATCTCTTTATTTATCTAGTTCAATTCTGTGGTTGAGTGCAATAAGTATAGTTCATTTGGTCTTAAATTGTTGGAATTTTCAGGCTATACATATTGCAAGTCCATTAAAGTTGCAAAGGATGTGAAGCTCCCTCCTAATGCAATGGGATGCAACTGTAAAGGAAGTTGTGTAGATCCCAATACTTGCTCATGTGCTAAGCTGAATGGCTCTGATTTTGCATATGTTCATATGCCTCGTGATGGAGGCAGGTTAGAAACATATTCATAAAGTCTTGATGAAAAGTTTTCTCAAATACATCTGTTGTTGGATTGGAAAGATTTATGGAGATTCTATGAATTTGTACTTTCCAGATTAATTGAAGCCAAGGATGTAGTTTTTGAATGTGGTCCAAAATGTGGTTGTGGTCCTGCTTGTGTTAACCGTACTTCTCAGAGAGGCCTGAAGTACCGACTTGAGGTATACATATTTCTATTACCTAAAATCCCATTCTTTTTATTAGACTGTCCAAGTGGTGTACTTCATTATTTGCTTTCTACTGGTTGATGTTGGCAGGTTTTTCGTACTCCAAACAAAGGATGGGCTGTCAGATCGTGGGATTTTATTCCTTCTGGGGCTCCAGTTTGTGAGTACATAGGAATACTTAGAAGGACAGAAGATTTGGATAATGTGTCAAAAAATGATTATATTTTTGACATTGATTGCTTGCAAACAATGAAAGGTCTTGGTGGAAGAGAGGTATGGTTACTGCAACTCTTGTAAATTTGTCAATGTAATGCATCATATCATTTTCCAATTTCATGTGGTTATTTTGCAGTTTATCCTATGAGTTTCATTGATTGATTGTCTGGTTTTATTGACTAACTAATGAGCATTGCGAGACTAAAATCTTTCAGTAATCTCTATGATGAAATAAGTCTATAATTTTGATACCATTATGTTGCTTCCGTTTGATTTGATAGGTATTTTTTGTTCGTCATTGACAGTATAAATCACTTCCTGATTTTTGTTTTTCTCTCTAACAGAGGCGTTCTCGTGCGGTATCCATACCAGCAATTAATTCACTGGATGGGCTTGATGATCAAATATCTGAAAATGTCCCCGAATTCTGCATTGATGCAGGTTCTGTTGGAAATGTTGCAAGGTTCATTAATCACAGCTGTGGGCCTAATCTGTTTGTCCAATGTGTCTTGAGCACACACCATGACATCAAACTTGCTCGGATAGTTCTATTTGCGGCCGATAACATACCTCCTTTACAGGTTATTTACTGGTGCATGAGAATTGAAGCTTTATTTATCCTTCCAACGGTTGTAGTTAATTGGATTTTGAGCTACAGCTTGAAGTAACCAGCTGCTTCTTTTTGATTTACAATAGGAGCTCACCTATGATTATGGCTATGCCCTTGATAGCGTCTTGGCTCCAGATGGGAAGGTAAAACAGATGCTCTGCTACTGTGGTGCAGCGGATTGTAGGAAGCGCTTATTCTAAGTGATGATTGCCTTGATCTGTATGTTCATTCCAAAGAACTAACCTAACCCTTTTTGGTTGCACCAATGTTACACAATGATGGCTGTATTTCATTTTTGTGGTGGCAGCACTTATCCGACCTTTGAATCTTTTTTTGGTTAATGCCTATGCATACGCAATTTGTAACAGGTTGATGATTGAAGTGAGTGAGGAGAGAAAATTTACATAGAAATGTTTTGATAGATTTTAGATACGCATATAAATGTGGCTATTGCCCCTCCCTTTGCTTTAAAGTTGGTGCTAGTGTTATTTTTCCTTTTTCATTTAAGTACGTGGAAGTAACTTGGTTTTTGCTTAATTACTCGGGTTTTAAAATGGGTACGCTTTCGGTTTAAGGAATTGAGAATTAAAGAATAGTCTGGAGAAAATTGAAGAGTTCTGAGATAAGTTGTAGAAAACTACATGGCTATTTTTTTTGTAAAAAAATTTTCTTCATATGTTGACCTGCGAAAATTAGTAGTGATCTTAGTTGTAAGGAATGCTAATTAGATTAGTGTTGAAAAATCCTTTGACGTAACGCGTTCTTTTCCACGCAATGTCGTGCATGCAAGTATTTAGTATTTATATATGCGTGAGGACTATGGCTGTATTATATATGCAGTCTTTAGTTAGTTATGAAGCAACCAAAGTGAATGAATTTTTAAAGTCGCTCGTTGGCAATCAAATTCATTGAAGAGGATTACACTCATGCTTAGCTCTCACCCCCACCCCAAGCATCCATGCGTTCCTAGTTTTACTGACTAGTAACTAGAACCAAGCTATAGCTATAATAGTTCTTCCCCAACAGACATAAAAGTAGTTTGAATTGAAATTGTTTGTTAAATATCCAATCCTAAATGGATTTTCCAATCGAGCTTGATGTTACAATTTGATCATATACAAAAGCCATTGGTGTTAAATAGGTACGTATAAGAAATTTCATTCGTCAACTTTCCAAAAATCTAAAAGAAGCCCCTAGTGGATATGCAATAACAAGAGTAGACATTGATACACATACGATATACAGTTGCTAGAGAACAAAAGAATAATTCAATCTTGACATGCAGCTCCAGCGGCTTCTGGGACAATATTACTACAGTGTTAACCAGATTGGTTTTGTCACGTGTAAAACAAATAATGGGAGATTTGGCAAATAATAGCTTTGTAACATTACAAACGCCTACAAAGGAAAAAGAGGTTACTGTTACTGATCATATTTATGATCGCTTCGTAACATATGAAGGCCCGTTACTGAAACTGATCAGATTTGTATTTACTAAAATCACGTTATCCAACAGCTACATTTAAATGAAAATCTATCAGCAAATGCCTCCCGATATGTCATTTCATGGTTCTTATTATATATACAATTCATTCATCTTCACTCATCCAACTCTGACCTGGCTTTCATCCGGTATTGGCGGCCTGTTCTTTGCAAACTGTCTCTCCTCTCAGCAGCCATTTCCGGTTCATCTTCCTCCATTGCACAAACATCACCCTCTGCAACTGCAATGCTAATTGGCACAGCTCTGGGACGCACAAAGTCCCCACGATTGCCAACTTGTGGCATTACTTCTGCACTCATTGTAGCATCACTTGTTTTCTTCCTAGGTATAAATTTGACTGCTTTTGAAAGATCAGCTGAGGCATCCTCCGCTGGAGGTTCCATATTATTTGACTTCTTCAGCTGCTTCAGAAAGTCCATATATGCTTGCTTGTTAGATTCCTCATCCATGTCGTTAGATGAATCAAAATTATAACGTGTATACTTTGAAGGGTTCCGTAAATAATCTGGAACTCCAGAAAGATGATCTTTAGCCACTCCTGTTGAAGAGCTTTCCATTGGAATAGCTTTGGTTCCTTCAAGGTCAGCCTCTGAACCACTGTTATCTTTGCACTCGGGGTCAAATCGGACACGTTTATGCGACTTCAAGTCCAACTGAGTCTCCTTCCTTTTCAGAATAGATTTTGGGTTGATGCCATTCTCGGATGAGATAGTTTCAGCGTCAATACTTGTCGGGGCATCATTGTCGGAGACCCTCAAGGAATCAATTCCCTTCGCAGCGTCTGCATCCTCTTTGAGCCTAATTTTAGCAGCCAAGTGATTTGCTCGTGGGTCCTTAACAACTTCCTTGAATGAAGTGGGAAGCATGCTGATAGAGTCCACATCTATTCCATAGTCATTTATCTCTTTCATATACATGTTATCTCTAGCCTCTTCCTTTCCATCTGCCAATTTGTCATATTGATCTTCCTCTTCCTGGATTGTTTACCAAAGTTTAAACAACTCAATGCCATATCCCATGCTCTATATTCTCAACTTCAACAAACTACAAATTTCAAATCCTAGACATATGTAAAATGAGATTTTTTTTTTTTTAAAGAAAAAAAAAACCTAAGGTAGGAAGGCAAGAGAAAACATATAAAATAATAGAATCCACGCCCCAAGAGGCCCACTGCAAATCACATACAAAGCATTACAACAAGTTCACAGAACTGAGTATCCCATGTCTAAATTCCATCTTTGCTAGTAATCCACCAGAAAGTAGGTTCTATTATGTATAAATTCCACTCCCACCCAATGTATTTGTAATCTACTTGAGTTTTATGAATAGCTAGTATGCTACATGCATGCATTACGATTAACATGATTCCAAATTAAAATTTAAGGAGAAAGGGGAAAGAGGAAAAGGAAAAAAATTACCTCGTAATCCAGAGTAGAATCCAAACCAATTGAAGATTTTATCTCCCACTCTTCATCGCCATAATCGTCTGGCTTCGCAGTCCTGCTTGACAATCTGCTGCCAACCCTGTCCTCGTCGTCTTCTACGTCGTTGTCGTCGAGGTCTTCGATGTCCTTCTCCAGCTCAAATCGGTAGTCATCCTCATCCTTTGAATTCTTCACGGGCTTCGCTCTTCGATATGCGAGGAACGATTGGTAGGAGTTCGGTTCGGGGTCAGGGCTTCCCTTCTCACGGATCCATTCTCTCCTTTGGATTTCGTCGTCCGTCAGGGACCATAGCGAGCTTAGAGATGAGGAAGGTGTAGCCGATGACGATGAAGATGACGTCAGGGAGCCGAATATCTTATCGACTCGGACTCTGAAAGTATCTTCCATGGTTGAAGCTTGTAGGAGGTTCAGAGAAATGACTGTGTCTGTGTCTGTCTCCGTCTAGGGTTTTCTTTAGCTCGAATTTTGGTTTATTTAAAATTAATAATTAGATTTTATCCATTTTGAACTGGGGAACCGACGCTTCTCCGGGATTTCAAGGCGTTACGGCCCACTTCTGGGGCCCACTTGAGCAAAGCTTTGGGCTAAGTTGGGTCCAATCTTATGCTCTACTCCCCCTATTAACTCACTTCTAGATAAGAATGATTCAATAATTAGAAAGAATAAGAACAAATTTAATTACTAAAATATGCTTTGCATACATAATTAGAATTAGAAATAGGAATACATATGTACCCAAATTAACAGGGGTATATTTAATTATAACTTTATAAGATTTTTATAAATTTAAAAAGTTCAGAGGTATTTAATTAAAATTTTTAAGACTTTTAAAAGTAATGAGGTATTCAATTTTAACTTTTAAAAAATCATTAAAAATTTATAGGTATTCAATTATAATTTTTAAAGTTAATAAAAGTTAAGAGGTATTTAATTTAGACTTTACTTTTATAAAAAATAAATTTATGCAGACTTTTAATGACTTTTGATTAATTTTATATGTATTTAACCTTATAAATTATCTTTTATTTTTTCTAAAAACTTTTAACGACTTTTTAATTTCAATAATATATCAGATCCACGCAGTAACATTATTTCTATTTTATTTATTTTGCTTCCTCTTTATACTTTTTCTCTTCATTATAAAATTATTCTATCATCTTGTTATCTTCTACTATTATTTATTGGTATCCTCTTTGAAAAAAACTAGCGTTCTTAGGAGGAAAATAAAAATTATTCATCACTATTTATTTAATGATATCATTATTAAAAAAAACTATTGTCGTTTTGAGAAAAATAAAAAAAGCTTGTGCAATAAAAAAATTTATAAAAGTATTTCAAAGTTTATAAAAATAAAAAATAAAAAGTCACTTAAAAATTACTCATACTTTTATAAACTCTATAAAAATTTATTAAAATCTCTATTAAAATATTAAATTAAAAAATTTATTAAAGTATTTTTAAATCCAAATTGAATACACCTTAGGCATATAAATTTAATATTATCCACCACGTAATAATGTAAATAATATCTTAAAAGTTACATCATAAGCGATGTTATTCTTTATTATCTTCGATGGATAATAAAATAAAATACCAACAGGTTAAGCAAAAAAGGAAGAAAGAAAGAATACATATATGTATTTGTATTTATATTTTTTTATTTTTTATTTTATATACGTATGTGTGAGCAAGTTTGTGTTAGACAAATTAATTGATGAACACAGATTCAAGTGTGAGTTTGGATAAGGATCACAGAAATCATAAATAGCTTAGCGTAAATTAATCTCACATTATTTTCCGTACGTATTCACCAACTACCAATAATTATGTAACCAAAATCAAAGCAAGAAGGAAGGTCGGACCCAGTGTGCGTGCGTGCGGCTTCACGCCTCTTCGGACGCAAGAAAAGTCTGTCGCTCGCTTAGTGCTATCAAGTGACCGAATGCCTGCAACATTGATGGGCATGGAAGCCATTACAGACCCACTTTGAGTTTGAGTTTGAGTTTGAAGAACCCCCCAACCCATTTTACTGTTCAGTCAGTGCCAGTGTTCTCCACTCTAGGTTCCAGCCATGGCAATCGCTATGGTGATGGCTATTTTATTCTTCTTGGCGGTCTTACGTGGCGCAAACTCCCAGTTCATAGAGTACAATACCACGCAGAGGATTGTCCCTGGTAAAATCAACGTCCATTTGGTCCCTCACACTCACGACGATGTTGGATGGCTCAAGACGGTTGACCAGTACTATGTCGGAGCCAACAATTCCATTCGGGTACTTCCTCTGCTCTTTCGTTTCTTTCCTTTTATTCACTTTCATTCTGTCTTTGAATCAGCTTAATTTGGAGTCTTCGCTGGGTGTTTCGTCGCAGGGTGCATGTGTGCAGAATGTTTTGGACTCTGTCATGTCATCCTTGTTCGAAGATAAGAACCGCAAGTTCATCTACGTTGAGATGGTAAGCTCATATACATTTAAAAAAAAAATTTGGAAGTGGGTGTTAATAATTAGTGTGTTTGTTGAAATTTTCGAACTTTCTGAAGGGATTCTTCCAGAGATGGTGGAGGCAGCAAAGCAAAGCTATGAAGACTAAAGTGAAGGAGTTGGTCAACTCTGGTCAACTAGAATTCATGTATTATTTCACTACTTGTTATTCAATCATTATTATTATTTTTCCAACTATTTCGTACTTGTAATAGAAGGTTTATGAGCATTCTTTTGGGCTTCACTAGTTTTGGTTTCTTGGTAAAATTGGTCACTTGTTGGTATAGAAGTTGTGAACTGATCTCCTTCTCATTCTATAAATATTGGAAGAAATGGAGGCATGTGTATGCATGACGAAGCAACCCCGCATTACATTGACATGATTGATCAGACAACCCTAGGGCATATGTTTATCATGAATGAATTTGGACAGATTCCACGAGTCGGGTGGCAGATTGATCCGTTTGGGCATTCTGCAGTTCAAGCTTATTTGCTTGGTGCAGAGGTACTTCTTTTAGAATTTCTACTTCTTTTATAGCAATTCTTCCACACTCTTGATTTTTTTAACAAGTATATTCAAGCACTAGCATGCACACATTGCAAACATGTTATATGAAACTGTGTGTTCATCAGTCTTCCTGGCATGATTTTCTTTGCGCTTGACGTGTAGATCCTGTGTGTCAATATTGCTTGCAGTTAGGATTTGATTCTCTCTTTTTTGCACGAATTGATTACCAAGATAGAGCTAAGCGATTAAGAGAGAAGACTCTTGAGGTTGTATGGCGTGGTTCTAAATCTCTTGGTTCATCTTCACAGGTTAGGGGCTTTCACATCTATGATCCTTTTTATCTGCTATTTGTCTTGATGATTGAATTAACATTCTGTGCAGGTTGAGTTATTTTTCAATCCTCTATTGTGTGTGAGTTAAAAAATTGCTTTGATTCATTTTGTTGGTTAAATTTTGTTTTCAGATTTTCACTGGTATATTTCCCAGGCATTATGATCCTCCTGATGGTTTCACATTTGAAATAAACGATGTGTCACCTCCTATTCAGGTAAATCTGGTAAAATTTTATATTGTGCCAGGTTCTTTGCTGTCGAACTTCTTTCTAAATGAGTTCTTTGGTTGTAGGATGATATTCTTCTGTTTGACTATAATGTTCAAGAACGAGTAAATGACTTTGTTGCTGCTGCTTTAGCACAGGTAAGACCTGGAACTTGCTTTTTTGTCTAACTCTATGTTCCAAAGACCTTTCATGACAGGCTTACATTGTAAATATTCATGTCGTCAATAACCCTTATGTAGACCTTCTGGAACACAGAACATCAAATCAAAATAACGATACAAATGTTCTTATCTGTATTACACGATTAATCCAAGATTCTGTCATTTAGGTTTCTCATTGTCACCAGTTGCTAGACTATTTGGTTGATTGCAGTTAGTAAACATATTCTCTTCTCCTAGGCTAATGTGACAAGGACCAATCATATTATGTGGACTATGGGACAGATTTCCGTTATCAATATGCAAATTCATGGTTCAGGCAGATGGACAAGTTCATTCATTATGTGAATAAGGTAAACCTTTTGTCCTTCTGAAAGTGTATTGAATAGACATGTATGCATCCTATGTTAATTGTGGTATAATAGGCTTCCTTTCGCTGCTTGTTCTGTAATTTTAGAACTCTTGATTGAAGTCGGAAACTACTTAGTATTTTTTTGAAACTCTTAGGATGGGCGTGTAAATGCACTATACTCAACACCATCTCTCTATACTGATGCAAAATATGCAGCAGATGAAGAATGGCCTCCTAAAACTGATGATTTCTTCCCGTGAGTTTGATGTTAAAGTTTTGCTGCCTAGTTCGCTCATATTTAATTGGCAAACCTTGTTGTTAAATTTATAACACCATTTTCAGGTATGCAGATCTTCCTAATGCATACTGGACTGGTTACTTTACAAGTCGGCCAGCCCTTAAAGGTTATGTTAGAACGATGAGTGCTTACTATCTAGTAAGACCCTTAGCCTCTTTTATTTCTTCACAATGTGATTCATGAATGTCTCGTAGGCTCTCGTGGATTTTATTTATGCATGTGGTGGTTTATCTTTTATGATTAGGCAGCAAGGCAGTTGGAATATTTTAAAGGCAGGAATAATTCTGGGCCAACCACTGATGCTTTGGCTGATGCTCTGGCAATTGCTCAGCATCATGATGCTGTTAGTGGTACAGAAAGACAACATGTTGCTGCTGATTATGCACTGAGGATTTCAATAGGATACAAGGAGGTGCATGCCAATTTTACATCCAATATATCTTACATGAATGATAACATTTTAAAGATATTACGCATCTTGTCTTAACCTAATGAGATGCTACCTTTTTCTGCAGGCCGAAAAGTTGGTTGCTTCTTCTCTCACCTACCTGACACAATCAGGGTCAAGTTCTGGACAGGGAAAAACAGTCACCAAATTTCAGCAGGCAAGTTGGCGATAGTCTTTTGCATGATTTTCTTTCTTAATTTTAGTTTAAACTCTGTATGAACTCTGTCGTGCTGTGTCTCATCCTTTATTTACTTATTGCTTTGGTTTTGTGGAGACTGGTTTTGACTTGGTTAATAGATTGATTATTTACCATAGCTAAAATAATCTTTTTGTCGACATTATTAATTAACTTGGGCGTGCAAATATGTGAGACTATTTGAAGATTTATGAGGTTTACATGTTCTTACAATGCATAGATTGTGTAGAGGTATCAAACAGACTACATTGAAGTTTTTTATTTGAAACAAATGTCCTTGTACGTGGTCTAACACTTATCTGTAACTTAACTGATACCATGTGAACTTTTAGAGATGATGTGGAAAAAGAATCGTTATTGATTCAATTCTCATTCATAGAATAAAAGTTAATTACAGACTTCTATTTATAGATTATATAGACAACACAAAATAGGTAATTACAGATTTACCCTAATTAATACAGTTGACTAAAGTAAATACAAACAATATAGCTCACATAATAATATTTACACCTAGACATCTAGTCACTACTTTCCAACAGTTATTATGTATAAGAAGCTTGTTGACGAGTTATAGTATTTTTATTGACTATACATTTAACTTCACTGTTGTGTTCAGGTACTTAGTTTTATTTCTTATAGTTGAGTGGACTATCTATTGAATTCTATGTATGGATTTTGTTGGCAGTGTCCTCTTCTTAATATAAGTTACTGTCCTCCCTCAGAAGCTGTCTTGTCTGATGGGAAAAGCTTGGTAAGCACATTATTTTTATCATTTTAGAGCTCATCATTATTTGAAAATCATAATGCCCTTTTCATTTCATCTTATCATCAAATACTTTATTTTGTAGGTTGTTGTCGTCTACAATCCTCTAGGGTGGAAGAGGGAGGAAGTGATACGTATCCCTGTGAGTAATTACATAGTCTGTTTTTTCTATTTGACCCAAAGGACATACTAATGTCCACTTGTGTCTGAAACTCTTTTGCATGCTTAAAGTTTTTACCTTCATTTGTACAAAAAAGACTGCAGATTATGAATGTTATTATACATATATATTAAGTAATGTATACATGGGTTATTATTCTCTTGTCATTATGACTGTTTTACAAGCATTTGCACTTATATATTGATATATGTTTATGGTATTTTGTAAATGCAAAATACTCGTATATATTGGAATGTCCTATGAGTTTTATGACTATTATTTTCATACAATTATGATTTCTTTTTAAGAAAACATGACCTCAAAGCTAAACTAATATTTATTATGTACATACCGAGAAAGCAATACTTATATATGTTTGCATGTCCTTGTGTCTAAATTTGGGAGTTGACATGTAGGAAACCATGTGTCCATTTCCACACATGGCACTTTTGTCTGTTCTTAGAAATAATATATATATATATATATATATATTGGTAGAATGTTCTTAGAAATAATTGAATTATTGTTAATGCTTCTGAACTTGTAAGTTCCATAAATTTGTAGGGTCATCATCCCGTATTTATTCATTTATCAGTTGTTATTGCATTGTAATTTTCAAGCTTCAGGAAAATTATCAATTCAGTATTCTTTGTGTTCCTTTTCACTGTTGCTGAAAGACCTTGGGAATATGACTAGGTAATTAATTGTTAGAAAATTTTGGTGTCTCACAGTGAAATCTTGCATATGACATGAATCCAGCTCAACAGATTTTCTTTCAGATCATCATCTAGAATTTGATGAATCGCTCAGAGGGAGTTTCATTGCTAGCTTTACTTCATTATGAAAGCATGTGTTCATGCACTGTTCTACATTTTCACTCGAAGAGATGCATGCATAAAGAACAACCTATAGAAAGCTCTTTATCCATTTACTGAACAGGGATCATTGGAATTTTGAAATGTGATCTTTACTCATGTGGCTAACTGCAATTCATATCTATTGCAGGTTTCCACTAACAGGGTTACTGTTCAGGATTCTAGTGGAAAAGTAGTAGAATCACAGCTTTTACCTCTATCGAATGCCACTTTGAGGACTAGAAAATACTATGTTAAAGCATATTTGGGAAATTCTCCAAGTGAAACTCCTAAGCATTGGCTTGCATTTTCAGTGTCAGTACCACCAATTGGCTTCAGCACTTACATAGTCTCAACTTCAAAACAGACAGGTTAGTGACATCATAGTACTTTGTTCCTGTAATGTGGGATAACAAGAAATATTTTCCCTACTTTCTGACATAAGCTTAATGCATTTTCCGCCTTTGTGATGAAGGTCCTAGTTCAGTCGTTTCCTCTGTTTACACTTCAGAAGGAAGTACAAGTAATACCATAGAAGTCGGGCAAGGAAGTTTAAGGCTAACTTATTCTGCAAACGGGGGAAAACTTACAAATTATGTTAATAGCAGAAATCTGGTATGCTATATTTTTGGATGCAAAGTTTCCTAGTACACATTTTTGCTAAAAATTGATGGTTGGATTTTTTTCTGTATCATCCCAATTTGCAATCTTAAATATAAAATTATTATTAGATAATTAAGTTATCTGACAGACATAGATATGGATGCGTATTTTTTTTTTCTCTCTTTTTCCTTCTCTATTTCTCTCTCTCTTTCTTTTTTTCCCCTTTGGAGGATTTATCTTTCATTTGATGCAAATCCTAAATTGATGTACACCAATGCTAATTGTTTGTTCTCTAATGCTTGTTATTCAAGGTTTCGGCATTTTCAGAACAGTCGTACAGTTTTTATACTGGGTATAATGGGACAGATCGAGAGAATCAGGTAGTCGAAATTCATAATAATTATTTAGTTTATGTACTACTGTTAAAAGTAATCTTATGTTTTGGCTGTCATTGTGGATCTTTAATAATATGTTGAAGGCTTCGGGGGCGTATGTCTTTCGTCCAAATGGCACATTTCCTATAAAATCGGAAATCCAGGTAGCCAAAGTCATTTAGAAATTGAAAATTTTAATTGATGATGTGACTGTCACATGCAAGTTAAGTTCAAAGAATTGAGTTCCTAAGGGGCAAGTACATTCATGTTCCAGGCTTCTTTAACTGTGGTTCGGGGTCCATTATTGGATGAAGTACACCAACAGCTTAATTCATGGATATCTCAGGTGATTTTATTGACAAAAGAATTCATACTTGATGTGAAACTTCTCTCATGGAGATTTCAAATCAAGACCATCTGTTACTTTGGTTAATTTTCCAATAATAAATGATTATCTTAAGCAGTAAACATGTGGTGTTATTATCTAAATGTGGGACTGGTGCGAAATTATCTTGTGTTATGAAAATAGATTTGACAGTATCAAAATTCATAAGGAATTCTCCCTGTGCTTGCGTAAATATCAGTCAAATCTCATGCTTTATGATCCATATATGTTGTGACTACGTTCTTGAATAGTAGATTTGTTGACTGGAATTTGACCACAAAATGAGTTAAAATTTTTATTTTTTTCTGCACTTTTTCATCCTGAATGTTCTGAAAATACTCACCGAGCTGCTTTTGGTGGAGAAAATTTTCTTGCTATGAAATTTACTGTTTAAGTTACCACTAATGCCAAAAGATTAAGCTGATAGGAAGTAGA
Source organism: Rhamnella rubrinervis (assembly GCA_007844105.2). Classification (NCBI taxonomy): domain Eukaryota; kingdom Viridiplantae; phylum Streptophyta; class Magnoliopsida; order Rosales; family Rhamnaceae; genus Rhamnella; species Rhamnella rubrinervis. The sequence goes on from CM017575.2 coordinate 227,126, forward strand.
TCAAATGTATTTATATATATATATCAAACCAACACAACACACATTCAAAACAGTTAACACTTCCTTCATATGTAGGTTTGTCCAATGTAATGAGACATAAACTGGGCTTTACACATGAAGAACAATAGTTACTAAAAACAAGGTTGAACAGAATTATATGTCAGTTGTACTATGTTAAGTTACCAATAATTACAAAAATTTAGCTGATAGAAAATGGATTCAACTATGTACATCAAGCCACAAAAAACACTTGCACTGTCAACATTTACTTTGCTTGAAAATTATGTGAAGTATTTCCCTGAAAGATACCACATTGCTTTGTTAATTCTGTTTGAAGATTTTTTATTTGCAATATGCCGGCGACTTCATATGAAAGAATACTCTTGAAGTTCTGTGGAGACAATGATGAGATCATACAGTTGTAGTAGATTCAATTAATTATATTGTAGTCCAAGATTCAGTTCAATCATATTGCAATTACTTTAAATCTTGCCCTGGGTTCTATCGGAATGGAGATTTTATAAATTAAAAGCTCAGTAATACAATGCCATATTTATCCACAGATTACAAGGGTATACAAGGACAAGGAGCATGCTGAAGTTGAGTACACAGTAAGTTAACTCTTGTAAATTCACTTCCTAAAGAAGAAGGCATTTTCCTGTCAAGGTTATTATTTGACTATTCACTTTTTGGCTGCATGATCATCATTTTAGATTGGTCCCATTCCGGTGGATGATGGGACTGGAAAAGAAATCACTACTCAAATTACAACATCTATGAAGACCAATAAGGCATTCTACACAGATTCTAATGGACGTGACTTCATTAAACGGGTACTTCAATACTTTCTACCTATGATTGTATAAGATTCTTGGCTCTTGTAGGTTTTATTTTGATTATATATCACTTGAAGAATTTAATATTTGGATGATTCTTTCTAATGTTTTCATCTTATGCTGTGATGCTGATAGGTAGATTTGACACTATAGGGCTCCAGTCCTAGATGTATGTCAGAAATGTGATTGATGTAAACCCACCACATTTCCTATCCATCATGCACTCCAAATAAATGAAAACAAGGGGTTGACTTGGCTCAAACCATGAGGCTTTCAAACATCTTACTTGGTTGGCTCAGGGAGAGAACTGGCTTCTCTTTTGATATTGATGACTACCAATGAAGTCTGATCTAAGTAGTAATGTTTATTTTGCCATAGGTTAACCCAATTGAATAAGAAATTAATGGTAGAAACCAGTTTGAAATTGCAGAGGAGAGGAAGAGAAGCAATTTTGTTGCAGTTTGGGATTAAAGGCTGCCAAAGGAGTTCTCACCTAAATTCATAGTTATGAAACGTTCATAAGTTTAGTTAATATTATTTGCTACCTCATTTGTTGTTTTAGTAAGTTTGATATGTATTATCAGAAAATTATTTCATTATATGTCAGGTTCAAGAATCTAAACCAAGATTTGGACCCTTTTACCCAAGTCCCATATCCTAAAGTTTAGATATGGACAAAGCTGACACATTGCACACACATTTGCACCTAACATGTAAACCCAAGTCCATACAAAATGGATCTCATGAGCTAGAGTTCTTATTTGGTCTATTTAGCTACAATTGTTACTTCTTTTTAATTGATGAAGACCGTAATAGAGATATGTGCAAGAGCGAAATATATATGCAGGACAATCTTCATTCCTTGATGACCAATAAAAACTGTTCTTATTTCCTTATGTTGGTTTTGTCTTCTTTGGCTGAAATATCATTTGATGATTTAACATTTATGTCTATAGTTATTCTGATACTTTGAAGTAATTTGCAGGTTCGAGATTTCAGAACAGACTGGGAACTGCAAGTTAACCAACCGGTTGCTGGAAATTACTATCCTGTATGTTTACTTTGTTTCACATGTTGAAACTTTACCTTGATCTTTTTCGTATCTTATGATTGTATTTCATATCGTTGTGCAATTTGCATAAGAATGTCAGCTGTCCATTCTTTAGTTATGCTATTAAATCAGGTTACCATAAATTTCTTAATAATTACGGTTGTGTTTGATAACACAACTGTTTTTTGTTTTTGTTTTTAGTTTTTTCCTCTTGAATTATGTGTAATTTGGTTAGTTTAGAGATTAGTTGGAGTTTGTTAAAAGTTAGTTAGACTACTTTATTAAGTAAAAATGTAAAAACAGAAACAGAAAATGAAAACACTTTAAAAGTGTTTTCATTTTCAGTTTTGTGTTTTTCATTTTCCTTCACATTTTTAGTCAAACTAACATTTAACAAACTCCAACTAACCTCTAAACTAACCAAATTACACATAATTCAAAAGGAAAAAACTAAAAACAAAAACAAAAAACTGTTGTGTTATCAAACAGGTCCTAAGTAACTTGAGTACATGTACTCACTTTTTCAAAGACAGCCTAAACAAACACATCCACTGATGAAAAAGTAAAACTAACTTCTAGCTGGATTATGTCCTTTCATGTGATGGTTATCCATTTCCAGTTAGGTGGTCCTCCTGGAAGTTTGGGAACAACCTCTCAACAGATCCGTGTTGTTTCTTCAATATCTGTTTGATCTTTTCTTTTATAATTTGATATTTTTTTCTTAACTATCCTTTTGGCCTTGCCTTTACTGCATTTTTCAGATTAATCTTGGAATTTACATTCAAAATAGCAGTACGGAACTCTCCGTGCTGGTAGATCGTTCTGTGGGAGGAACGAGCTTAGTGGATGGTCAAATAGAGCTAATGCTTCACAGGTCTATTGTCTATGATTTTGTTCTGCTAATAGTTATTATTCTTCAGTTTTATTCTATTCTAGTGCATTTCTTTTTCCTCATTAGGATTTTTGCACTCATGATTTTGAAAGAGCTTCCTTTGAATTTTAGGAGACTGCTTCATGATGATTCAAGAGGCGTTGGTGAGGTATTAAATGAAACAGTTTGTGTCCTTGATAAATGCGAAGGTTTAACTGTAAGTATAATTATTTGCTTGATACAATTTTTTCACAAATTTCCTCGAATATTCCCATTTTGTTGATATATATGCTGTTGTTACTATGAGAAAATGTGTGAGCACAAATGGCAGGTGAGCCCTTGTCAAATGTTGATGATGGGAGCAAATCAAAGATGACTTGTTGGATGATATTCTTTTGAAAATATTTTGTCCTTATGCATCTGATATTCAATTTGCAAAGGGTGATTCTTGAGTTCCATGAGCAGGTGTTATGTCTGGCACATGTAAGAAATAATGGTTGAAACTTGAAAATAATAAATAGTCAAGGGGGTGATCACAAATGATAGGGGAAGAATTTCCATGCTGGTTACTTCAGAATTAACATTGGTAGAATAGAACTTGGAAGAACATAGAAAGTTATTTTTCTCCTTGAGTGAGTTTGGATTATTTCAATCTTTGGGTTTGCATCTCGGTTTTAATTGTGCAAATGTTTTAGCAACCAGTCGTATGGTTAATTAGCTTGTCTTAGGGGTTTTGGAGGTCAAGAAAAGGGGGAAGGGTTATGGAAATGTGCTATATCGGCTCTCTTTTGGTTGTATAGAAGAAAAGAAACTGAAGAATCTTTGAAGGAACATCTCAAGATCTAAATTCTTTATGGAATTGTATAAGGTTTCTGGCATCACTTTGGGCTTCTGCATCAAAAGAATATAATGATCTACTAGTTTATTTGTTAAATTTATTTCTGTTTTCTTCTTCAATATTTTGTGCTTCTTTTTTTTTTTTTTTTAAATACATTTTTCTGCTTCAAAAAGGGTACTATGTCAACTGACACTCTGTTGCAGATCCAGGGGAAATTTTATCTCAGAATTGATCGTCTTGGAGAAGGTGCCAAGTGGCGCCGCACAGCTGGCCAAGAGATATATTCTCCACTTCTCTTAGCCTTCACAGAACAGGTGAATGAAAATGCTTGAAATCTATCAGTTATGTAGCCATAATGCTTAGTCTTTGAGTATTCCACTTTGCAGGATGGAAATGAATGGATAAATTCTCATGCGTCAACGTTTTCAGGAATTGATCCTTCTTATAGTTTACCAAACAACATTGCTGTGATAACCCTTCAGGTATAGAAGGGAATGCCTCCTGAATATTTCTCTGTCATCAATGATTGTGGAGTTTCAAAACTTAGCCTGTAGCTTTTATTTCTTCTTTTTTAGTTACAAGTTTGTTCCGCCTCTGAAAATTGCAGGAGCTTGAAAATGGAAAAGTACTCCTTCGGTTGGCGCACCTATATGAGGTCATCATTTCCCTCTTAACATGCTTTAGACGGCTCGAGTAACATTCAGCTCTCTCTTTTAACTGAAGAGTGTTACAAGGAGAATGACGATAAATTAATTTCTTTTTTATTGCTGTCATTTTGTTCTTGATGTAGATTTCTATTGTTGTAGAATGCATAGCGATTTATTGTTTCTTTTGAATACTCAAATGTTGTTCTCTTGTCCAGGCTTTCATATCTTTCATTTTCACAGTTAACTATAAACCTTTGGATGAACTTTTCATCAAGTTCTCATCGTTTCCCATAGCCTTTTATTGAGAACATAGATCTTCCATTACTGTTGATTCCAGAAACTGCAACTGCAGTGCAATCTAATAGTATCAAACTAGAGAAAAACTGCAACATTTAGATTATGTTTTAGAAAACCAAGTCCTATCTCTGAAGCCTCAAATGAAACATTTCAGACTGCTACTAGTGTCGTTTTGAATTATTGGATGTCATCAGTACAGCTAGTGAGATGTTTCCTTGCCGAGATTGATGTACATGAATTTCATGGTTTTGATTGCCCTGTTCAATCATTTTACTTCTTTGCTCCGTATTTTAACATCAATCTTGTATAATCTGAATTCATTTTGTTTGTGGGTGTTTGATATATGCAAAGACTGGAGAGGACAAGGACTATTCTGCATGGCCAGTGTGGAACTAAAGAAGCTATTCCCAAAGAAGAAGGTAAAACCAGTTAATGTTTGTATTCTTTTAAGGTTGGATGCTTATGCATTGAAGCTGCAAATAAGATTGAGTTTATTGTTATCTTGTTATTTCAGATAAGCAAAGTGACAGAGACGAGCTTGTCTGCGAACCAAGAAAGAGGTGAAATGGAGAAAAAGAGGCTGATATGGAAAGTAGAAGGATCTTCTGATGAGAGCAAGGTAGTGAGGGGAGGACCTGTTGACCCTGAAAAGCTGTTGGTGGAACTTGCTCCAATGGAGATCCGCACTTTCCTTATCGACTTTGATTACCTCAACATGTTTGGTTCCTGAGCAAAGAGGGCACGTGCTTTTGCTAGAATTTGCATGAGAATAGGGTTTCTGTATAAGACGAACTAGGCGGTTGTTGATGAAGCTCTGCTCTGCTCTGCTCTGAGTAAATATTAATGTAGTGTTTAATCCAATAAACATCTGGGGAAATCAGAACTAGCTGTCTGAGACTCTCGGAGGTATTTTAGTTCATTGAAATGTCTTGAACCCCAAGAAATGAGAGTCCCCAAAATGTTACACAATCTAGCTTTTGCTTGGGACGTACCTCTCTCCTAGCGAATCAAATTACACTATTGCCTCATCTTCTTCCTTCCGACTATTAAAAAATAAATATTAATAATATCATCACCATTATCACAACGAATAATTTTTTTATAGTCTTATATCCCATATAGGCATATAAGCTTGGTGACGAGTGGTCAGCACCAGCATTAACATCATCACCATCGAATAAAAAATAAATTCCAATGAAAATTAAACCAACATCTATATTATAATGAATGGGATTATACAACACGATACTTAACAAATATAGTAACAGCTCAACATTATACGACAATTCATATATTGTCTTTAAGTGAAGCCAGGAATGTTATTTTTTTTACAAAATAAATGTATAATCTGTCATTATTTATCCATTCAACTTCGATAATCCACTGTCCCAGCGTGGACAACTGCGGCTGTTTTTTGGGACAATACTTTCGGAATTTAAATCGCTTACGCCGAGCATTTTTTATTTCTGAAGGAGAAAACAAAAAAAAAAGAAAAAGAAAAAGATTGATAATCACTGCTTGTCTTGTCTGAGCTAAAACATAGAACCTACAAGTGACATGGACATTGTGTTACAGTTTGTGAGTGCATAAATAATTAAATAAATATTAAAGAGAAAGGGATAAAATAATTTTAATTTTAATTTGACATTAGACGTTTGTCTTTCATCATCATTGAAATTTTCCTTAAAAGCTCAACTACATCCAAATTGCACGTTTACCTTTTCTTTCATCATCATCATCATTAATCTTTGCCGTAAATGCTCAACTTAATCCAATGCAATTCAAGTCCGCCACTATACTCTGCACTCTGCAGTGATTCCAAGTCAAAATTTTCTTCATCCTTTTTCCATCGGTGGGTTAGCAATTGAAATTGGTGCCTGCTACTTTGTTCACAAAGCTCTAGTTTTTGCTGCTAATGGCGGCTCAGCCTCAGCTGCTCTTTTTCTGTCTGCTCATCTTGATCCAAGTTCTACTTGCCCACTCCAAGTTTATAGTCTACAACACCTCTCAGTCCATTGTTCCTGGAAAAATTAATGTCCACTTGGTCCCTCACACCCACGACGATGTTGGCTGGTTGAAGACCGTCGATCAGTATTATGTTGGTTCCAATAATTCCATCCAGGTCCCTCTCTCCCTCTTTCTATTTTTAAGTAAATGTACTACATGTTTTCAGTAAGTCTGAGCTCAGTTTCTTCGTTTTCTCAATGTATAGGGGGCTTGCGTACAAAATGTGTTGGATTCTTTAATTCCTGCGCTCTTGGCTGACAAGAATCGAAAATTTATTTATGTTGAACAGGCAACTCTCTTACCTTACATTTTCAATTTGTGTGCCTTTTAGTTATTGTGATGTCTTTGGGTGCTGTGGAAATAGAGGAAAGGAACCGAAAATTTTGAAATTTCTCTTATCAAAAGAGTAGTCCTTCACGTCAATTTCTTATCAGCACTCCATTTTTTATAATTTATTTTTCTTCGCCTCTATTTTCTAAAGGATCAAACAGATTATCCTTATCAGGGTATGTTTTTTTTTTTTTTTTTCTAAAGAACCTAAAAACAGATAATCACTTATCAGGGTATGTAAGTTGAGAATGTGATCACTAGAAGAAACCATGGTACATTTGCATGCAACAATCAATATGAGAATGGGAACTTAGGAAGTGTAAAGAAAATCTAAATTTCACTTTCGGTTGTGCCCAATACATCAATCTGCAGTTTTTTGTTCACGTTTAAACCTTTAATAATACCATTCAATTTACTAAAAATGATTGAAATTGCAAAGACGATGACATGTCAACTCTCTTGTTTATCATGAATAAGTCAAGAGAGAGTCCTTCCTACAATTTGGTTTACAAACACAGTAGGCACTTGGAACATGACCCATTACATATAAGTATATTGATATGTACTTGACGTTGTAACATTAGGTTATCTTGATAATGCCATGCGTAGTAATCTTTCTTTTGGTCTCTAGATATTGTGTCTTCTACCTTGAGTATACTATATGACTTGGTGTTGCTCCATTAATGCAGGCATTTTTCCAGCGATGGTGGAGAGATCAGAATGATGTGGTCCAGAATGTAGTTAAGCAGCTTGTCAAATCAGGCCAGCTAGAGTTCATGTAATGCACAATTTTAACAAGCAAGTTATGCTATTTATCATCTTTCCATTTCCAAGAGGTGCATAAGTCAAAATATAAATGTTCATGTTTGACATGAATGATTGAATAAAATGTTTCTATATATATATATATATATATAAGAATAAAATATGTAAAACTTCCTCCATCTCCCCACCTCAACCAAGGAAATTTAATACTGATGCTTTTCCTTTTTCCCTTTGTTGCAGAAATGGTGGTATGTGCATGCATGATGAGGCAGCAACACATTATATTGACATGATTGATCAAACCACTCTTGGGCATCAGTTCCTAAAGGAGGAGTTTGATGTGACTCCAAGAATTGGTTGGCAGATTGACCCCTTTGGACATTCTGCAGTGCAGGCTTACTTGTTGGGAGCAGAAGTAAGCATATTAGTGGCTTTAGTTTGAACATAAAATTTTTCCCTTTTTCCTCTGCCAATAGTAGATGAAGTTGAAAATTCCCATAGTTTGAGGCAATGGTTAAGAATGTTCACTGTATACATGGATAACTTCTACATTTGGTGTAGGTTGGATTTGACTCCTTTTTCTATGGCCGCATTGATTACCAAGACAGGGCTAAGCGCAAAAATGAGAAAAGTCTTGAAGTTGTCTGGCGTGGTTCAAAGAGCCTCGGTTCAACTTCTCAGGTGAACAGCAAGGATTGGTTTTTCAATTGTTCTGTTTCTGTATACCTGCCAGATGTGTATATCATGCTGGATATGTTTCTTTTTGGAAAATGTGTATTATTCAGTACTTCCATTCTTGTTACTTTTCTTGTCATTGTTACTGAAGAAAATTTGCTGAGTAATAGTTAGTTTCTTAATGTTTGCAGATTTTTGCCGGTGCATTTCCTGAGAATTATGAGCCTCCATCTGGTTTCTACTTTGAAGTTAATGCTGATTCTCCAATAGTTCAAGTACACATGATAGAAAACTTGTTAAATTCCTATCAGTTTCTTGAATATGACTTGTTTTATAATGTTAATTTTATTTTCAAATTGCGTTCTTTGAAGGATAACATTGATCTTTTTGATTATAATGTCCATGACCGAGTTAATGACTTTGTTGCTGCTGCAGTCTCACAGGTAAATTGATTTTTTCTTTTCCTGTATTTTGGTATTATAACATCTGGTTGAACAATTGATCTCAGCTTTTTGAAAGTTCTGTATTTCAGTTCAATTGATGCCTCGTGTCTTCGGTTTTTTCACTTTGCAATTGATCTTGAATATATTATTATTGTTTGACTAAATCTACATCTTTTTGTTTTTCAAGGTGAGATCTCTTTATCATTGTTCTTATTTTGTTTTTCTTCCTTTGAAATAAATAAATATTTACACCTCATGCTAGCATGTCTCTGTACCATTTTTTACAATGCCTCGTATCTTAGAAAATAATGATAAGATTGGTTAATGTGCTGAAACTATATTAAATTTGGACAATGGAAAATAGACTTCCCTTAATGTTTGACATAATTACAGTAAGCTGCCATCAGTTTCAAAATTCATCAATTGGTTCCTTTACCACTGATATAAACATTTCATATTCGTATATTGAAACCAGTTGTAGTTAGTACTTAGTAATAGGGGACTTTTTTGATGATTTTAAAACTATTAGGGAGCAATTGAAGAATTTTAAAACTAGTGTTGTCTCACTGTAATTATGCCACACTTTAAGGGAGATCTATGAAGTTCCCCAAAGTGAATAATAAGTGATGTTTCATCTTCGTCTGTCTGTCATTAAGAAAATTATTTAGTAGAAGTTTCAAGTAGTGCATAGTATTTTGACCTTAGTGCTTTTTAAACCTTTACCACCTTCAACTATCAATTTGACTTGCACTGTTACATAATGATTGTTAGGTTTTCTTGCTTGTAAAAGTAAAAATATTGGGGGAAACCATTGTTTTTTTCATGAAGATTTACCTTGCGGATCATTTTGACTCCTCTTGACCATTGTGAACTGGCAAGTGCTTAAAAGCTATAGTGAGTTTGAAAGCAATGACAGCCTTCCCCCTCATTCATTAGTGTGCTTTTCAGTTGCTGACAGCAATTATTTCCCTCTCAGGCTAACATAACTCGAACAAATCATATAATGTTTACGATGGGAACAGATTTTAAGTATCAGTATGCACACACATGGTTCAGGCAGATGGACAAACTCATTCATTATGTCAACAAGGTAATTTTTCCTTAGAACTGCATGAATAATATTGATAAATATGGCTTTTGGATTGATATAAGATCATCTTTTTTAAGGCCAAGGATATTTATTTTCAGTCTCTAACCATGTTTCCTTACCTTCCTCCACCCTTATGTCTGCTACCTTCATAATTGTGATTCTATTTGAAGTTAGATTGAGCTATTCATTGCCATTCTATGTGTTTTCTCTTTCATGTTTTTCCTAAATTCTAACTTAATTTGACTCGGTATTCCTAGGATGGACGTGTTAATGCTCTGTACTCTTCTCCATCCATATATACGGATGCAAAATATGCTGCTAATGAATCCTGGCCTATCAAGACTGATGACTTCTTTCCGTGAGTTTAATGTTCAACTATTATGTAATTTGTTATTTCCTAAAGTCAATGTTTTCTTAGAAGTTGGAGCATGCATCATTGCAGTTATGCAGATCGTGTTAATGCTTACTGGACAGGCTACTTCACAAGCAGACCAGCTCTGAAACGCTATGTTAGAATAATGAGTGGCTATTATCTGGTATTGTCTATGTGAAACTATTAGTCTAGTAGTAGCTTTACTTTTAAAGTCCTTTTATTCATGTGGTACGTTGGTAATGCATAATCAGGCCGCTAGGCAACTGGAGTTTTTCAAAGGCAAGAGTAAGTCAGGGCCCAACACTGACTCATTGGCGGATGCCTTAGCAATTGCTCAACATCATGATGCAGTCACTGGTACAGAAAAGCAGCATGTGGCTAATGATTATGCAAAACGATTGTCAATAGGCTATACGGAGGTGTTATTATCTTAACCTTCAGTCTTCAGTTCTTCACTTTACTCCAAGTGTCAGACACTTGTTTGTGATCTTTGTACAGGCTGAAGAACTAGTTGCATCCGCACTTGCTTGCTTATCGGAGTCTGCATCATATTCTGGATGTGTGAACCCATCTAGAATGTATCAACAGGTAAAAGATACTGAACCTTAAGCTTGTCAACTATTTTCAATTTATTGCTCTAGTAACTTGTATTCTAATAGCATCTAGATCACTGTCTCAATCACATTCCATCTCTTATATGCTAGCATTTTGACCTAGAGTTGCCTTATTTGACTTTGGTTCAAATCTATTTTTGGTTTCTTGGTAATATTTTGCAGGTTTGCTCTGGTTGATATGTGTATATTTGGCTTAAAAAATCTTTTCTTCTATGTGTGAGTTTCAGAAGTATCGTTTATGGAACATTTGAACTTTGGATGAAAATGCAATTGAGCTATTTATGTTAGTGATTATGATGATATTGATAGTAGCATGTTGTTATTAAAATTATCTGGAGTATAATTAAAAGGGTTTGTTTTACCAAAATTGTCCTATTAAACGTTAACAACAACAACATAGTATAAGGTTAAAAGTATCATCTAATAGGTTGAAATTTTTTTAACTACCTTATTGTAACTAGTACGTGGTTCAACCTTTAAAACTTTGAACTTCCTCTACTCACACTTTTATGTGTCTCTCCAACAGTGTTTGGTTCTCCCACTACTCGAATTTTCCTTTTTACATGTCTCTAATAATTTTATTCAATTACACAATTCATATTGAAAAAGATTATGGAAGTTATTTCACATGCATTGAGGATGTGTTGGAGGTCTAGTGGCTATGATAGTAGTTGCTGCTGTAGCTAAATAGCTAATATAATATAATTATGACATCACAAGATGTAGACTTTTTTCTTATTTTCCTGTTATTTTGTTTCCAGTGCCCACTTCTGAATATAAGCTACTGTCCTGCATCAGAAGTTAATCTGTCTCAAGGGAAAAGTTTGGTAAGAAAAATATTCATTCCTCTTCTCATAATTATTGTATGCCAGTTTGGGAAGCCTTTTTTATTTATTATTTTTTAAAAAAATTTAATGCCAAAAAGCACTGTCAACTACTCTGAAGTATTTTCATTATTTTTGTTGGAACATTTTGCATCTAAGAGAGAAGTACTTTTTACTTTTCGGGGAAGCACTTGCACTGCCTCTTGAAGATAAAGAAAAATGAAATCTTTATTAAAAACCACTTGTCAGAGAAGTATTGACAAATTAACCCTACAGCTTTTGAATTCCACTGTGAAATGTATTATCTAATTGTGTTTTCTCATCTGTAGATTGTTTTGGTCTACAATTCTCTTGGATGGAAGAGGGATGATGTCATTCAAATTCCCGTGAGTGGTTCTATTTTGATTCATTCTGTTCCTTGAAAGTCTGCACAACTTTGACATTATTCTTTTCCATTTTGATCTTTTTTTATTAGTTATTTATTATGTATTAGAGAAAGATACTGCTTTTTTCTTGTTGAATATCCAATAAATCTTTAAAGCCACCTTTCCTGCTCCTCCTCATCTGTTAGTTTGCTCACAAGCTGTGATTGCTTGCAAATGGTATGCATGATTGTCTTTTGCATTGGGTGGAGTTGAAATATACAAGTAGAATGCTTTTTACTTATAATACATAGGGTTGTTCTTATAATATTTCATCTCTGTAGGTGATTAATGAAGATGTCACTGTTCATGATTCTGAAGGAAAAGAAGTTGAGTCACAGATTCTTCCACTGGCTGACCACTATGTGGGCTTAAGGAACTACTATGTTAGGGCATACTTGGGTCAGACTCCAGCTCAGACACCTAAGTACTGGCTTGCATTTGCAGTATCCACACCACCATTTGGATTCAGCACTTACATTATCTCCAGTGCTAAAGGGGCAGGTCCTCTCTTATACATACTTTGGATAAATTTTCTTAAAGGAAATAGAGTACAGTTTATTGCCAAACTAGCAACATGGGGTTGTGATTTTATTTATTCTCGTGGTTATAGATGTTGGTTCGACTAAATCATCTGTACACACATTTCAAAGAAGTGAAAACTCTACTGTTGAAGTTGGCCAAGGAAATTTGAAGCTTACTTTTTCCACTCAAGGCAAAGTTAGCAAATATATTAACCGCAGAAGCTTGGTATGTTATGCATTGTGGAATTACTGTCTCTGAAGTTTATATTTCTAAACCATCTTTGTTTACTCCTTCAGTTTGTTTTTCTTATGTGCTGTTACCTGAGAGGTCATTGCTAATGTGATTAGTCTTCTACATCTGCTCTCCTCCATTCCCTCTCCCTAATGCCCTCATTCATTTCTTTTGAAGGTCGAGGAAACGGTTGAACAATCATATGGGTTCTACACTGGATATGTCGGGGATGCTCAGGTAGACATATAATGGTTACATGTTCTTTTTGTCTTATTTATATGCCTCCACATCTCTTTCTTCTCTAAATTTTCATGACTCCTAAGTTAAGATAATTATTTAGTTCAGTTGTTGCATAAAAATAAGTGCTAATCTTTACCTTTTTATATTTAGAATTCTGGGGCATACATCTTTCGTCCAAATGGCACATTTCTCATAAAACCTGAAGAAGAGGTGTGTAATACCTTTTGGATTACAGTCTGCACAAGAAGCCTTGGGAACTGCTGATTAATATTGTTGTTTGAGTTCATTTATTATGCAGGTTTCTTTAACTGTTCTGCGTGGACCAGTGTTAGATGAAGTACATCAACAGATCAATTCATGGATATATCAGGTGCCTTGCTTGTCACTTTGTTGTTATCTCTGTCAAATGCATTTTTCTCAAACTTTCTTTTCTTGTATAAGCACCAGGATAATCATTATTGCTTGCTTAAAGATATTAAAATATGTAACAGTTTCGTTATATTGGACATGCATGCAGATCACCAGGCTCCACAAGGGGAAAGAACATGTTGAAGTTGAATACACTGTAAGCTTACCAGATGGGTACTTTAATTTTCATGTTTTCTTAGGTAGTCAAAATGAGTAGTCTTGCTTTTGACTTTCATCTTTTCTTTGAGGGGAGTTGTTGGCAGCTCCTTGATTTGTGTGGTGATGAACCATTTGATTGTTTTGGTATATGCATTGACAACATCTGCATGATCAGGTTGGGCCAATACCCATTGATGATGGAACAGGCAAAGAAATTAAAACTCAAATAACAACCACGCTGGATAACAACAAGACATTCTACACTGATTCTAACGGACGTGATTTTATTAAAAGGGTATGTTTATTTATTTACCACTTTCTAGAACAATAAATTAGGTTTCTTGTGAATGTCAGAGTAATTTAATGGAAGGATAAATTGATGTACACCATTTTTTGGGATCAGTTGAGTGAACTGCTTAATCGGATATGAAACACATTTATAAGTTGATGCCCATTTCTAATTACTGTGAGCATAAAAAATGATCAAGGATTCATCTCATCTGCAGATTCGTGACTATAGAAAGGATTGGGACCTGGAAGTGAACCAACCTGTTGCTGGAAATTATTACCCAGTGAGTTTTAACTTTCATATTTGGTCTTTTTCTGTTTCTTTGGACAGTGCTTGTTCTAATTGATGTTTCTTCAGAATTGTGGTATCCATTTCCTTTTAACTCTCTTGGGGATATACTTTCTCATGGTGTGCTTTGGCTGAGCCTTTTTGTTCGAAGAATGACATGAAAATGGGAAAATTATGGGGATCTAGTTTCTACTGATATTGTTTAATCGTTCTTTTTACTAATCTATGTCACTACATTTCTCTATAAATTTAATCCCTTTTTGTTTTATAACATTCATTTGAAATTTCAGTGTTGATTCACATATTCTCTATATTATCCTTTCAGATGACTATGCCATTCTCTAACTTAATATATTTTTGTTCATAGCATTCATTTGAAATTTAAATGTTGATTCACATATTTTCTATATTATCCTTTCAGATTAATCTTGGGATATACATGCAAGATAGCAGAAAAGAATTCTCAGTTTTGGTGGACCGGTCTGTAGGGGGATCCAGTATACTTGATGGACAAGTAGAGATGATGCTCCACAGGTATGTTGTTTTCTTCATATGCTTCCTCTAGTCACAAATTAATGTTAGAAATTGGCTCATTTTAAAATATGCTCTTATGTGATACCATCTTCTTCAACTTTAAAAAGTCTAAAGTGTGTTTTACCTTGAGAAGTGGAAGAAATTAATGAGATGATATAGGTTGCAACTATCAATTATGGCATAAATGTAATGATTGTGTCTTATGGCATTATTAAGATAGTAATGAGTGAAGCTTATGAATGCTGATTTCTCATGAACCATACAAATCAATATTACAATTTGTATCCATCTGATACCCTACAGGAGATTACTGCTTGATGACTCAAGAGGAGTTGCAGAGGCGCTAAATGAAACTGTCTGTGTTCTTGATAAATGCACAGGACTAACTGTAAGCTCTTGTTGTCCATTGTAATTCATCTTTGGCAATCAGCAAGTTCTTTCCTTCACAAATCAATTTTCGATTTTTGGTTTAACTGGAAGTTGATGTGGTTTATTTGGTCAGCTTTACTTTTTTCTCGCTAAATTGTTTTAGCAAATTCAAAAAACCTTTATGAACTTGAACTCTTTTCCTCCTGTCCTGTGTATCAAAAGATGATATACCTCTTGTTGAAAACTAGAAATGACTTCAAATTTTTAGCTGATCTTTTGTTATGTCATGATAGTCTTCATAAAAAAACTAGAGTCTACAAAATGAAACAAAAATTAATAGCTTCTTTTATTAATATAAAGATTTCAGCGTTGTAGCTTTTGAAGGGTTGAAGTCATCTATAATAAAAAAATTGTTAATTGACAACTGTACTTTATATTCTCTTGTTATCGTGTATTAATTTCTAGAACTTGTACTGTTCACCTCTTAGTTCTGCTTAACTTTTTCCAGGTCCAAGGAAAATTTTATTTGAAGATTGACCCCCTGGGAGAGGGTGCTAAGTGGCGTCGCTCTTTTGGCCAGGAGATATATTCTCCACTTCTATTAGCTATTTCTCAACAGGTGATATTTGAGATAGAGATATTTTAGCACATTTGTTTGTCTTGCAAACTGACCATTGATAGGTTATTCCTTTCTTTGCAGGAAGGAGATAACTGGAAGGATTCTCATGTACCAGTTTTTTCGGGGATTGAGTCCTCATACAATTTACCTAATAATGTTGCTGTCATTACTCTTCAGGTAGTGCTGGCTTCCTTGGGTTATTTATCTTGCTGTTATGTCGTATAATTTTACATTGTTAATCTTTAAGATTAAGATTTGACATTATCGAAACAGGATTGTTGAGCCCCAGCAACCCAAAAATGGCTGTTGCAAATACAAACTGCTTGGTGTTTTCCTTTTTCTGGTCTATTTATAATTTCATTTTTCCCCAAATTGTACAGGAGCTCGATGATGGAAAAGTTCTTCTTCGGTTAGCACATCTATATGAGGTTATAATTTTTTTTGTTCTGAATTTGCATACTGTTTGATTTGAGTGCCTCATTTATTTAGAGAATCTGATTCATGAAATATGACTTGAAGCTAGCAGTCTCAATATTTAACCCACAGGCTAACAGATAGCTTGATTTGATTCCTGGCTTCAATTCCGCAACTTAATTCTGCTGTTGAACAAGTAGGATTGTGACTCTTAATTTGGAAGAAAAATGAAAACAATGAGTATATAATTGTAGAGGAAGGTTCTATTCAAGGAGCGTAATCATCTACATGATACAGTCCCCAAGCCCATAGGAACCAATGCCCCCCAGGGAAACAAACAACAGGACTGGTCTATGCACCAGAAAATCAATGCTGTTAAAATATGCTTGCGTTCATATGGAAAATGCTGAAAATATTGTTTACTTGTTGATGAAAACCAAAATATTTTGTATTCTTCAATTGGTATCTGGCAATTACGCATGCTTTGGAGATTGGTAAGGAATCTAAGATGGTGGTAGAAAAGTAGATTTGTTCTCTACAGTACTGGATTTTGTTGCTGAGACTATTAACAGAGATACTTCTATGGTTTACTACTTAAGTAATCGGTGTAATGAACTTGATTTGAATCTTGTGTCCATTATTCAAAATTTCTGATACTCCTCGTATATTGAGTATTCATTTGTTTGGTTTCTTAAAAATGAGCGAAGATTGGAGAGGATAAGGATCTCTCAGTGGTAACAAATGTGGAGCTGAAGAAACTGTTTCCTGGGAGAAAGGTAGAAACAAATTACAATGAGCTGTTTGACATTAGCCAGGCAGGCTGTTGTTTTAAGAGTTGCTTAGCTCGTGTGGTTTTTGGCTTCAGATAAACAAAGTGACAGAGATGAGCTTATCTGCAAATCAAGAAAGGACAGAAATGGAGAAAAAGAGACTGGTGTGGAAAGTTGAAGGATCTTCAGCCAAGGTTGAGAGGGGTGGACCCGTTGATCCTGCAGCACTGCTTGTGGAACTTGCCCCTATGGAAATTCGCACCTTTATTATTGACTTGGCTCCAAAGTTCAATCACCAAGTATTTTCTGAGTAATACTGGAAACATGCACATTGGAGGCACTTTGAGCTCCACTATGTATTTAATCTTCTTTGTATAATAATTTAATGAAAATAATAAATATATATATATATATATATACATATATATATATATATATATATATATATATATATATATAACTATGTAAGATGTTATATATTAGCTCTCCACTGTGTTTTCTTCCGTCGTCAACCTCCTATTCGTCTCTTATATCTTAATGTCCCTTTCTAACTCTTTTAATTTTCTTACTTGCTCTTTAGGCTTGACGCGCCAATACGCACGGAGATTCAAGTTGCAAATCAAGCCCTTTGAGTAATTTTTTAAGCTTTCTTAGTCCATTTAGTAACAACTGCAAAGTTCGGATTCAACTCTCAAAAGTTAGTTTATAAGATTTTTTAATTTATTGAAGAATTTAACATCTTTTGATGAGTTTTTACCATAAAACTCTTTATTTATTTCATATTTACAAAACCCTCCACATGAAGCCAAGTATTCAAAACGCTTTCATAGTTCTTTTTTGATTATATAACTCAATTTTATCAAATTATAACCAATCACAAAACAGGTAGAAATATTTTTATATATATATATATATATTAGTACCATTATTCTATTATAAATGGGCTTTGTTTGGCCATGAATTGGAAAACTTAAATCAACATTTACTTATAAAATTATTATTTTTAATCTCATAAAAAAACCGAAACCGATTTGTCAAATTTTGCAGTGGGAAAGAAATAATAGCATAAAATAGAATCAAAATAAATAAACAAAGATACTCGTTAAAGATGCGGTACATAAATAATTAAAGAAAAAGAACGCTAATTGTCGCTCAATGGGTCCGTGCTTACGTGAACCAATGTAATTGGTTGGCCTTTTAATAATGTTTTTAAAATAATAATAATAACAAAAAAAGTGGCACGTGGCCTGAGAGTTGTCAAGTGCAGAAGGGAGTAAAAGGGTGGGGAAGTAGACCGAGCGAACGCGGGCCAACGCGAACGAAGCTCTTCCAAAGTACCTACGAAGAATTTCATGTCCATCTTGCCCAACAAATCTCAGGGATCTACATCGTCGTCTTCCTCTTCGCCTCCTTCTCTAAGCCCTAATTTCCAACATGGACGCCACAACCATCGCCACCAGAACCAACCCGGTTCTCATTCTCAATCGGAATCTCCGCCCTCTCTCTCCCCCGATATTCATGCCTTCGGATCCTTCCACATCAATCCTATCGCTATGTCCAATGGTTTTACACTTTTTTTCTTCTTTTCTTTTTCGTACTTTTCTTGAAATTCCTTCTCTCTTTGTTATTCTTTCTTTTGATTCCTAAAATGAATTGGATAGTAAGTGCAAATTGTAACCCTAGAATGCCGGACCTCAGTTTTGAGAAATTTTTCTCTTTTGATTTCCAAAGATTTAGAGAAGTAACGAAATTGAAAACCCATAATTCCAGGCCGAATAATCTGTTTTGATGTTCTTTCTTTACTTATCAGCCAAGCATTGGACTTTTAAATACTTTAAACGGATAGGAAAACTAAAAGGGAAGCTTTTTCCCTTCTATGCTACTTGCAACCTGTTTTGTGCTTTTCTCCTGGTTGAATGTGTTTTATTAGTTATGGAAGTTTGAAATCAGTTGTCTTCATGTGAATAAGTGCGATTTTAGTCGATGAAATGGGGACACATTGTGGGGATTGTAATATTATAATTATCTTTTGTCCCATTATCTCTGCTCGAAGGTTTTTAGTATATAGTATTGGACTTTTTTTATGGAACCAGTTAATTTATCCATTCTATTTCCCCTGTATATAGCAGGACCATCGGCTCCAGCTGCAGAAGATTCTAGTGGATCTTCTTCCAAAGAGGTAATCTTTTTTTAGTGTCGGGATATTTTTCTTGCTTCTTTTTGGATAAACTAAGCTTTTAAAGATTGAAGGAGATAATAGCCGAATTTTGGTCTCTTGTTTCTCTCTAGGTAACTGATTTGGGAACGCCAATTGGTCATAATTCTATATCTTACGAAAGTGTTGACACAAATTCTCAGTGTCACTCTGCTGGACAAGGGGTTGGCTATGCCCAATCTAGAGGGAAAATGTCAGGAACCATGGTTGCTCCACGAGGTCAACAAAGTACTGGTTCTGTTAATTCTCATGGAAGTTATACACATTCAGGAGGAAGAAGGGCCCATATGACAAGTGGCAACCATTTGTTGAATTTTCATTATGACCCCATTTCTCGTCCTCAATCTAGAGCTCCTCCTCCTCCAAGAAGGCAGCACAAGATAAAGCCTTACAATAAAGATTTATTTCTTCAGGCAAACTACAAATTTGTGGTCTTGGACTCTGGAAACTACACGCCTGAATCAATGGATCCAGATAAGATGTTACGGTGGGAGGACATTATATGTGTGAGGTTTTCGACCCCATCTCAAGTGCATTGTCCAATTTGTCTTGAATCTCCTCTTTGTCCACAAATTACCTCATGTGGACATATCTTTTGTTTCCCCTGTATCCTTCGCTACTTGTTAATGGGTAAGGAAGACCATAAAGGTGACTGCTGGAAAAAATGCCCTTTATGTTTTGTGTTGATTTCTCTGAAGGAATTATACACCATCTACATTGAGAATGTTAGGCAACGTTGTGTTGGTGATAAAATCGACTTTATTCTTTTGACTCGAAGAAAAGATTCATTTTCCTTGTCCAATAAAAATAAACTGGAGAAAGATGCCTTGCCAGATTGCACTACAGAAAGCTATGATCCTTTTTCAAAGTTCACATTTACATCAGATGTTGATTTGTCAGTTAGAAAAGCAATATCTGATCTTGATAGTTGGTTGGTAAGGGCAGAATCAGGGCTTGTCGATGACCTAGAGAAACTTCCTTATGTATGTGCTGCAATGGAACAATTAGAACATAGGAAGAAGTATTGGGATGAGCATCGGACTTGTGACAGCGTTAAATCTTGTAAATATGCTGATTGCAATACTGGTTCTTATTTTGTCCCATCAACCTCAAATGCTATTAATGCTAACTGTGAAGCATCTCATATTCAACATGGAACTTTGTCTACTGATGGAAATGATCGAAGCAAGTGGTTGGGTAATTTGGTTATGGATAACTCTGATGGAGGGGCTTGCTCTGATCATTCTGTGGGTGCTACTGAATCATTGGATTGCCAAGAAAATATCTTGTCTTCATCCTATGATGAAAGTAAAAGTGTGCAAGGGAACTTAAATGGCTTTAGAGATGTAAACGACAAGAACTCGTACAATTTTTACCAGGTGCCTGAGGGGATCATTTTTTGCCCTTTGTTTTCAATTTTTGTATAGCAGTGAAAAATACATATGTTTCAAATTTCAACTGGTGAATGAAATGGTAGAGTAGGTACATGGTATGCATTGTGTTTTATGTGCATGGCTGGCTAGCTTACTTCGTATTATTTCAATTATGGTATCCTTTTACTGGCTTAGGGATAGCTGTGTACAAACTCCAAATATAATTTTGTCAAACTGGCTAGTTGTGCTATATACATCTGCTTGTTTTTTGAAAAATTGAAAGTTATAAATATTGAAAATATCTGTACTATTTTAGCAATCATGGTAAAGGATGTGAGTAATTGCATCTAGAGAATTTGTCAGACAGTTCAGATGGTAGAAAGGACTAGGTAGAAATAGAATCATGTGACCATCAGAAATATGACTGGCATGACCAAAGTGTGCTGGAGTTTGTTAACTACTTTGTTTTCAATAGCCATTGTAAACAATTTTTGACAGACAACATTATAAGTTAGTGGTTGAACGGATGAGTTAATTAGGCTGTTATAAATCATGAAATTAAATAATCATTGTGATGTAAGTTTACTCTTGATGTCGAATTAGTTCCCGTGTATAGCCGCTATTAGTGCCCATCTTCCTGTGTAGTTAATTGATGTGTTTATTCCTTTCCTTTGTACTTATTTAAGAAAGTAAATTTAAGTATATTGTTGTTACTTATGCTCTGCTTTTTGTCCATGTCAGGCAGCTGATGGTCAGCACATCATCCTTCATCCATTGAACTTGAAGTGTCTTCTACAGCATTATGGGAACCATGATATGCTACCCCACAGGTTTGAGGGATATATATATATATATATAAATAGTTTTTCTTGCCATAAGTATAAACCATAATGTCTAACAATAGGGCATTTACATAACTTTCTGAACTAAATTGTCTTGTGTTTATGTGCATGTGTTGTGTACGATATTTAACTAACGTTGTCCGAATCTTTCTTGCTTCAGGAATATTACCTAACTTTTGTCTCACCAGAATTTTTTTACTGCAGAATAAGTGGAAGGATTTTGCAATTAGAGACTGTGACTCAATCAGAAGCCATGAGGAGGCGCTATCGCTATTTAAGCCATTTTTCTTTGACTACAACATTTCAGGTACGCTGTTGCTTGTCAGTTTTTAATGTAATTGCTGTTTGCTTATAGTTTCTAATCATAATTCATCTATTTTTCCAGCTTTGTGAAATTGATTTAAGTGAGTTACTGCCTCCTGAGGCCTTGATTCCATTTATGGATGAAATAAAGAAGCGTGAAAAGCAGAGGAAGCAAGTGGCTAGGAAGGTATTACTAGCTATGCAGTGTAATATTGTTTATTTTATGACTTAAGTTGGTCTTTTGACTATATTTTGTCAGTGCTTTATAATTGTTTGCTAATCTTATTTCAAGGAGCGGAAGGAGAAAATAAAGGCTGAAGCTGCCATGGAATGTTCTGTTCCTGTATTTTCCAGTTTTGGGCAGTCATCTCATTATGAATCCCCCACCTTTTCAATGGATGATTTTGAAGGTAATCTTGTGCTTCTTGTGAATAATGGTGTGTCTGCAAGATGGGATTTCTGAAGGATGGTATGGAGTATAGAATTTGTTGTATGCATATATATACATCTCAAAGTTGTTGTATGTTGACTTGTGTTACCATGACCTTATTTTCAGCTTTGGGAACTTCAACCCCTATATCATCAAGTCCTCCAGTTGTTGGGGAAAGGAAACTCTTCTCAAATGTTACTAAGTTTGGTTTTGCTGCTGGACATGATTCTCCAGGCTTGAAAATCGAGGACAATAATTCTATGAATGATAATGAAGTGACAACAGATTCTTCTGCTGTAACTGGTAATACTCAATTTGTATTTTTTAAGGTTGTTCTAACAAGGGCTGTGCATCGGTCTGAATGGATGCTTTTAAGCTTTAATTCAACTAATCTATCATAGGTGGTTTTTGAATGGATTAAATTGTTTTGATTTGTTGCACTTAAATTTTGATGATGTGTCTTGACATGCAAGAGGTAGTAAAATGGCTAATTAAGGTGGTTGGATTGTTTATAGGCAGGTCTTGATGCCTAAGAATCACCAAGCTAACAGATTATTGAAGTCTAATGGTATTCTTAAATCCATATAGATTGGTTTTAATAGCATTGATTGATTTGATTAGTCTTTTGCACCTAATTTTCGTCACTTGCTATTTAAATGCATGTGAATCCAATCTTCATAGGTAAGAAGGATGTCGAGTATGCCCAATGTTGTGTCAGGGGATTACTAATGTAATGCTCTTCTAAACCTTCTGTTCTGCAGGATTAAGAAATGCAGGAACACCGTCGTTTGCGAATGTGATATCCAGGGCTAAATCTGTTGAGAATTTGGATGCACCCAAGATGAATGAGTTGGGGAAGAGGGGTAAGAAATCTAGTCGGGTCCTTCTGTCAACTGCTGGTGGTCGGCGCTACTGATTCTCTTTTGGCACAAACTCTCAAGACATTTCAATTACTGTTTCAGCCGCTTCCTTGATGAAATGCACCACCTGTGAATTATATTGTTGTCTATATATGATATCAGATGAATAATAATTTTGGTGTGTATTAACTCCTAAGGCACATATTTACTGTTGCCATTTCAGCTTTGTGCAAGTTTTTCTTGTTTTATCAAAAGCTTTGTGCAAGTTTGTATATAAAATTTGAGGTTTTCCAGTTTTTAGCGTCAGTATGCGGGCTATTTGTAGAATATTTGTGCATTATGTTTTGGAAATTTGGGTAACAAGGAGATGTTTATATTGGTTTGCCACATCATTAAATTGAAGTGATTTGGAGTGGGAAAAAAATGAAAAACCCATTAAAAAAAACCTACTATGGTTCAGTTGGGAGTCGATGATATTACAAGATTATTAAAACTGAGTTTAAAACCCTTAAGTTTCAGACCGACGCACTCTCACTCGGTCTCGTCTCTCGTGCGGCTGGAGATAATTATGTGTAGGCAACAAAACCAAGGAGTTTCGGAAGATTTAAGAAGAACGGCTGAATCTGTCGACCTCTAGGGAACGGTGTCGTTTTAGATGTAGAGGGAGCGGCGTCGTATTAGATGTAGAGGGACGGCGTCGTATGAGTACGTTGATAAATAAATCTCATTCTCATCCGGCTTATCATTGATGTTTTCTTCCCGGATTTCACATGGTAGAGCCAAAGCAGACGGAGCTGTCCTTGTGATTCAGAGTGTGCGCGACTCTGGAAGTGGAGGTGCCCGATGAGACCTCATCATAAAGCAGGAGGGTCCATTTATAACCACCAAGCCAGACGGCCTACAGTTCTCTATCTGGTTTTCGCTGCTGTCTGTTTCTCTCTTCTTGTTTTCGCTATCCAATCCTCTTTATTCACAGGTCCAATTTCTCTTCTTTCATTTCCCATTTTTATTCCATCATTTCTCTCTCTTTCTCTCTCTCGCTTTCCTCATTTCTTTCTTTTTTCTTTTTAATATAGCTACTCGTAAAGTAGTAGATCTCAACGCGGAGCACGATATTCGGGTTCTATCAGAATTTCAGTCCAGCGTTCGGCAATGTGTGGTTAGCATTCTCATCCGATCTGGGCTGCCTTCATTGTTCCTTTTTTCCACCACATTTGAAGCTTTTTCGGGTAGTTTTACGTCAATAAAATAGTATGAATTTGCTCTGTTCGTCTAAATCATTTGGAAGTGTTAAATGACACTAGTGTCGGTCGTTAAATTTACGAACTGAAACATTGTTTCATTACCCATGATAGCTTTTATTGGGTACATAATTTTCTGTTCAGGTTTGAAATTTTCGCAGTAGTTACTGTTGTTGGCAATGGGAATCTGCTTAGCATTGTATTAAGATGGGTTATAAGTGTCCAATGGAATGGTAGTATCATGGCAGACTTTATATAACTCGTAATAACCTTTTTTGGTGGGCTTTATAGCTTATGAATTCCTTATTAAGCTTAAAATTAAATGTAGGCAAACAGAGGGTTTGGACTCACTGCACATATTATTGACCACTGCAACTTGATTCTTAAGTTCCCTGAAGGCACTAACAGCACCTGGGTTTGTCTATTCTCTTTCACTCTCTTGCATCTTTTTCTTTAATTTTCATCAGGAACAAGTAGCTGCTGATTGCTAACTGCCTTAGTTTTTACGTGCAGTACAATGAGCAATTTAAAATTTATGAACCATTGGAGTATAAATATAATGTTTGTGAGGCAATTCTATTATGGGAACAGGTTAGTAATAATTTTGTATCATCATCTTAGTTACCTTCTTAAGCAATTATAGGTGCTTAACTTTCAAAAATACAGTACCGCAACATGACTACAGTGCTGACAAGAGAGTATCTAGATGCTCGGCCTAAGGGATGGGAAGATTATGCAGCAAAAAGGATTGCTCAACTGTATGGTTCTGAGCTCATTTTTTCACTTTGGAACTCTGGTTTATTTGCATCTTTATATCATATGATGTGAATGCATTTGAATCTAGGTTCATCTGTTTACCTTTGATTTCTTGGTCATAGGAAAGCTAAAAATTGCAACAATCGGACTCTTTGTGAGGAACACCTCAATTTGATTTTACCGGCAAAGCCCCCGTTTCATCCCAGGCAGTTTCACACATGTGCAGTTGTTGGAAACTCAGGAGATCTTTTGAAGACACAGTTTGGAAAGGAGATTGATAGTCATGATGCTGTTATACGAGACAATGAAGCTCCTGTTAATGAGGTAGCATTTCTAGAGATATTTACTACTATCATTAATATGAGGCCTTTGTACCGTAGTCATCCATTATTCTGTAAATGTGATTAGGCAGCATAGAATAGCCTCATATCTTTATGAATTAGTTTCTTTGTGTGTTTTGATTGGTGTAATAGTTCATTTATTTGTTTCACATACACTATATTTCTATTCTACATGGAACATGGATACTCAGTGTTCCACACATAGTTATATCTCAGTCAAAAAATTGAATTCCAATGACAATTAATTATTCTTTTTCAGTTTTGAGGCATCTTCAATTTCAATATGGTATTTTGTTCTCTTATTCTCTGGTGGGCAATAAATATAGTGGTAGGGATCCTATTCAAGTAGTTAACAAAAGTATCTTGCTTTTCTGTGTTGTGTGTAGAAATATGCCAAGCATGTTGGACTGAAGAGGGATTTTCGCCTTGTAGTAAGAGGTGCTGCTCGTAACATGGTTACCATTTTAAATGGCTCTGGTAAGTCATTATTCCTGTGTTACGTTTTAGCTATTGAGACAAGGTCCGTCTGCCGTTCATTATCGTTATGACATTACGCTTACATGGACGTACAAAATTCTTAAAGCCTTATATTTAAGATGGAAATGTTGAACAGTAAGATCTGAGATTGAATATTAAATCAACCAGTCTGTTAAAATCCATTTGGTTTTAATGATTTAGTGGAATGATAATGATGCCGGTAATTTATTAATTCTTTTGTTACTAGGACTGTAGGAGCCTGTATGTTGCTAATTGTTTTGAAAAAATTTCTTATGTTTTCATTAGGTAAGATATTTCCTTATTCTTAAAGGGTCAATTAAGTTTTTGATGTGGGTTGGCTGTGACATGGATTCTAAATATTGTATTCACAAATTTTTTCTCTCTTGCAGCGGATGAGGTACTTATAATCAAAAGTGTCACCCATAAAGACTTTAATGCAATGATCAAGGTGATGATAACATCTGAGAAGTCCTCTTCTTTAAACACCCATATGCTCTGCAAAGGTTAATAACACTTTGGACTATTTTATGTTGCAGAGTATTACAAATCCAGTTTATCTCTTCCAAGGCATTGTGCTACGCCGAGGTGCTAAAGGAACTGGAATGAAATCCATAGAACTAGCACTCTCCATGTGTGACATTGTTGATATTTATGGTTTCACTGTTGATCCTGGCTATACCGAGTGGTCAGTTTAGTTCCTACATATAACATATTGCTCGTGTTGTTAATATTGATAAGCAACCTTCAAATTTCCTAGTGTTTTCATCTCAGTGTGAAGTTCTTTGGCATCGGCCATCGTTTCCTAGCATTCTTATTGAATAGAATCCATTCTGATACATATCATTGTGATGTGTTTTAGTTTGAGATGTCATGTTGTTGCTTGTCTTTCTTCTATCTTGCTAAGTGCTAACTCTTTCTCATGATCTTCCTCATAGGACACGATACTTCTCTGAACCTAGGAAAGGGCACAATCCACTTCAAGGAAGAGCATACTACCAGCTTCTTGAATGCCTTGGTGTAAGAATATATGTAACACAAACTCTGTTAACATGAATATTTGACCCACATTATATCTAAACATTATATTATTTGATAGGTAATTAGAATACATTCTCCCATGAGATCTAAGAGAAAGCAGGACTGGTCAGATGTGCCAAGTCAAGAAATGATAAGCAGAGCTCATGCAGCAGTGTTGCGTTTAAAGAGGAGTCAAGCTGATCAGGTTGGTGATTTGGGACAGTTTGGCAGTTGTAAGGTGTGGGGAAATGTGGACCCCAACAGCAGTGGACCTGTTTCTGGATCTCCAGATATGAGTGATGTAAGAAAGTTTTCAAATTACAGTAAATGGGAAGTCATGCCTTTTGAGAGTCTGAGAAAGGAAGCACGAGATCACTATGTTCAAATGGAAGGTGTATCACTATACAAAATGGATGGTAATAAGCTGGATGATCTTGTATGTGTGAGGCACTCATCGAAGTCTGAGGTTTAGTTAAATTATACTTTGTGTTGATTCATATTGGGATTCCAACATTTAGGTTGGTTGAGGTCGGACCGGAATTTTCAGTAAGGTGATGCTTTGATGATGAGTTTGTGATGCTAATGTTCTGAACATCTACAATCCCAAGACATCAACAGAACCGATATGATTGTTGGCAATCTCAACTGATATGCGCAATTTGGGGGAATGCAGAACTTGCAATTACAAAGTACAAGCTACAATTGGGGGAGTGATTGATAGCTCTAGATTAATGGGGATTCCTTAGAAGGGAATTTGGTGTGGATTTCATAGCATTTTGTTAACACTTTTTAAGTTTGATTTGTATGTCTATTCATTTAAAGTGTTTGCGGGATATTCTTTGTTAAAATGTATATAACTTATATGGAGAACCTAATGAAAGTGTTTTAATTAATCTCTGCGATTCGATGGTGGACGGCTTTTTTATGCGTGGTTCAACATTAATAAATGTCAATTATTCACACTGTTTTATTCACTTGAGATCTTTTGTAAAACATGTCGTCCAGTTCCAAATTTCTAATTTGCGAGTGATGCCTTATATTGCATAGTATGTTGTTTTCTTGATTGGAAAAAGAAAATGTATTGCCACTGGAACCACGTGCAGAGTTTAAATTGGTATTGGGATGGCATGGACACGTGCAATGCTGCCATTTTATACTTGGATACTACGTTGTATTTGTTTGTGACCGGTAAGGATATTTTCCAAGAACAAGGAAATAGTATACGTCCAAAAAGGTTCATAAATATCTCCAGCATGATTGGAACCCGCCAAGGCTTCTCCAACAAAAAGTGAAAAAGGTCACCTTATCCAAATTCACAAACATCTTTGCTCTTCCCTCCCACAGGCTGCTTGTTCTATAAATTGGATCTTTATCTGTCTCAGATGGCTCACTCCAAATTACACGACTCCAACACCATCCGATTTCCATATCACCATCAAAATGCAGTCAGCAATGAGCATTGCACCTACCCTTATCCCTTTGACACCTTCCTCTAAGAATTTTTCTCAAGTGAGCACTGTGCCTTCTAAGTTGTGTGGTTCACCTGCTTCTCGCCGTTCATCAATCAAGGCGGTCGCTGTAACTTCCGACACTTACTCAGTCGATTACAGCTCCCATATCTCGTAAGTTTCATTCATTTGCTCAGTTAATTACAATATGCTTAAACATTTTCTAATCAACTGCAGGGATTTGTTTGAGGCTTGAGATAGTTTGTTTCTTTTTGTGTTCTTCAGCGTGTTTCCAGCAGAAGCCTGTGAGATAATTGGTGGAGAGGCCTGCTGGGCTGGCATGTTCCCTGAAGTTAAACTTGAGCCACAGTCTCAAAATTCCGTAGCAAATACTGCTTCAGAGGATGTAGACAGAGAATATCTACAGTACACGGATGCAAAGACGTAAGAGCATAATAACCATATTTTTCCTTTTCTTTCTTATTAGATTTTCATGCATAATGAAGTAAATAGCTTGTGTTATGACAGTGTTTTCCGAGGAGAGGCTTGTGATGACCTTGGGGGAGCATTCTGTGAGCACGAGTATCAGAGGAGTCTACTAGAGAAAAGTGACTAGTTTAAAGGGCCATCATGTCCACATATTAATACTACTTAAAACACATTTCTAATTACATGCATGTATATAACTATCATGTTCATTTTCCTTTTCTTTTCTTTTCTTTTTTTTGGTGAAATGACTATCATGTTCATGTATCTCCTTAATGATATATAATTTCCACTTCAGAAGTAGATCACTCTCACACTTTGTCCAGCTATTCCAAAAGAATATCATATGATATACCATAAATGATCAAATACGGGAAGACAGTTTCTGACCTTAAAAAATTTCAGAGTTCCTTCTAAGATGATTTATGTCTCCAACAAGTTCGGAATAGGCCTAAACGGATGATAATCATTTATGTAATTGAGCTATTTCACCATTTTCTCAACACACAGAATAACAAGCTACCCATAATAATCATTAGTTTACAGGCCAATGTAGACGACGGATGATATATATATATATATATGTACACTATTCATTATTCAGACTCCAATGTTGTGTTATGGTGAATAATTCCTATATTGGCCCAACAAATATTTGAGATAAGTGCATCTTTTGTTTATCGATCACCCTGATTTGGTTACCCTAACACATACATAAATTAGAGAATTTTTGGTGTACACTTAATAGTAAATGGACGGTGGATGGTACAATAATGTAGTCAGGACCAAAGCAGTTTGTCTCAGTTAACCGCCGCTTCATTTTATATGTAGTCGCATATTTGCTTCTTACGTACTATTAGTCTATTGCCATATACAATATTAGCGTTGTAGCTTTTGAAATATGCAACCAAGCACTTCTCCAGATATGAACGCCTCCTCCTAGTCCCATTTCCCATGACACTACAAAGACCAAATGCGTTTCAAAAACTTGCTGCCCTTAGAGCCTTCCAATCTCCTCCTAAGTTACCCATTCATGCTGAAACTTACATCGATGCCCGTATTGTCAAAACGGGCTTTAATCCTAACACATGCCGGTCTAACTTCAAGATAAAGAATGCCCTCGAACGAGGTGATTTATCTCAAGCACGTGGACTGTTTGATCAAATGCCTCACAAAAACACAGTTTCCACTAACATCATGATTTCTGGGTACGTCAAAGCAGGAAACTTTTCTAATGCTAGAGAGTTGTTTGATAGCATGGTTGAACGTACGGCGGTAACATGGACGATATTAATTGGCGGTTATTCACAGTGTAACAAATTCTGGGAAGCATTTAAGCTTTTTGCTGAGATGCTGAGGTGGGGGACAGAGCCAGATTATGTGACTTTTGCAACTCTTTTATCGGGATGCAGTGATACAGAGACCTCCAATGAAGTAGTTCAAGTTCATGCACATATCATCAAGTTGGGATATGATTCGACTCTCATGGTTTGCAACTCCTTGCTTGATTCCTACTGCAAGACTTTTCGTCTGGATTTAGCTTGTCGGCTCTTTGAGGCAATGCCCACAAGAGATTCCATTTCATTCAATGCATTGATAACGGGGTACTCAAAGGATAAGTTGAATGGAGAAGCGATTGAACTCTTTGTGAAAATGCAAAATTTGGGTTACAAACCTTCGGAATTTACTTTTGCAGCAGTCCTTTGTGCCGGTGTTGGTTTGGACAACATAGCATTTGGACAACAGGTTCATGGTTTTGTGGTTAAGACCAACTTTGTTTGGAACGTGTTTGTGTCGAATGCATTGCTTGACTTCTACTCAAAGCATGAATTTGTAGTGGAAGCCAGGAAATTTTTCGATGAGATGCCAGAGGTGGATGGTGTTTCTTATAATGTAATAATCGCTGGGTATGCATGGAATGGGCAACAGAGAGAATCTCTTCATCTATTCCGTGAATTACAGTTTACCAAATTTGACCGGAGGCAATTCCCTTTAGCAACCATGTTAAGCATAGCAGCAGTTTCTTTAAACTTGGAAATGGGTCGGCAGATCCATTCCCAGGCCATCGTCACATCAGCTGATTTAGAAATTCTAGTTGCAAATGCTTTGGTTGACATGTATGCCAAATGTGGCAGATTTCAGGAGGCCAATAGAATATTTTCTAGTTTGGCCCATAGAAGTACGGTTCCTTGGACAGCCATGATCTCAGGGTATGTTCAGAAGGGGCTCCATGGAGAAGGCCTAGAACTATTCAATGAGATGCGAAGAGAAAATGTAAGTGCTGACCAGGCCACTTTTGCAAGTATCTTAAGAGCCACTGCAAATTTGGCTTTACTCTCGCTGGGAAAACAGTTACATTCATATATAATCAGGTCGGGATTCATGTCCAACGTATTTTGTGGAAGTGCACTCTTAGATATGTATTCAAAATGTGGGTCCATGAAATATGCACTTCAAACTTTTCAAGAGATGCACAAGAGGAATCCGGTCTCTTGGAATGCACTGATATCAGCTTATGCACAAAATGGGGATGCTAAGGGCACTCTTACATCATTCAAACAGATGGTTCAGTCAGGCTTTGAACCAGACTCGGTGAGCTTCCTCAGCGTTCTATCTGCTTGCAGTCACTGTGGGTTTGTAGAAGAAGGATTGCGATACTTCAATTCCATGTATGGTATCTACAAAATTGTTCCAAGGAGAGAACACTATGCATCAATGATTGATATTCTGTGTCGAAGTGGACGATTTGAAGAAGCAGAGAAGTTGATGGATCAAATGCCTTTTGAGCCCGATGAGATTATCTGGTCATCGATTCTCAACTCCTGCAGAATTCACAAGAATCAGGAAATGGCAATGAAAGCCGCAGACCAACTCTTCAATATGGTGGAGCTGAGAGATGCTGCTCCGTATGTGAACATGTCAAATATTTATGCAGCAGCAGGTGAGTGGGACAGTGTTGGGAAGGTGAAGAAGGCAATGAGGGAGAGGGGAGTGAAAAAGGTTCCAGCTTATAGCTGGGTGGAAATCAAACATAAAATCCATGTGTTTACAGCAAATGACAAAACCCACCCGCAGGTGGGGGAGATCATGAGAAAGATTGATGAGTTAATGAAGCAGATGGAGAAGGAAGGATACAAACCTGACACAACTTGTGCCCTGCACAATGTGGATGAGGAAATCAAAGCGGAGTCCCTCAAATATCACAGCGAACGCTTAGCAATTGCATTTGCACTGATTAGTTCACCAGAGGGGTCACCCATTCTGGTGATGAAGAACTTGAGAGCTTGTACAGACTGCCATGCCGCAATCAAGCTCATATCGAAGATAGTCAAAAGGGAAATAACGGTCAGGGATTCAAGCAGATTCCATCATTTCAGGGACGGGTTTTGCTCTTGTGGGGACTATTGGTGACTCCTCTTCATTGCCTGTCTAACAATTACCAAACCCATTGAAGATAATGGTTGCATTCTCATTCAAGAGAAGACAAAACAGAAGATCAGTATTGGACTACTTGATGGGTAATCTGATGTCCCTTACTGGTGTAGACTAAATTATTATTTTTCCATATCATATTAGTTAATATATAAAAGAGAAACACAACAAATACATAAATTTGCGTTCAATGCATAAAAGAAACCACTCGAACTTCCATAGTAAGCTTGTATACTGGTGTCAATACTTTGGCAAAATGGATTAGTGATTTTGGTAGAGAATGTACTATGTAATACCAGGTTTAGATTGACCATACCATGTTAAATCTAGCTTAACATGCTAACTTAAATTTTGCATCGTGTCATAAAATGAAATTTCAATGGTTTTTGTTTTTTTATCTTTCATGTACAAGCATTGCTGCCTAAAAGGTTAAAGAAAAAAGAAACTTTACTGGGACAGGGCATCAATTGGAGGCTTTATTTGTTGGTAATTAGGTTAGTAAACACATCAGAAGGGCATCTTGAAGAATGGAACAATAATACGACTGAAAATGTGTGAGACATTGGAGAACTCAATCCGGAAGAGAAAGTTGATATCAAAGGATTATGAACTAGAAGCAGACATTAACTTCCCCACCAGGATGCTATGGGTTGCTGAATCTTTTAAATTTGGCATCTGAGATTTTGCTCATTTTAATTCTCCTCACGTAATTGCAACTGTATTGAAGCTCTTGCAGTAAGTGTATGCGGGTCATTGGACCCCAAATATTACAGTACAAGGATGGAATGAAGTTGGATTTGGAGCTCATATTGATGGTAATTTAGCTCTATTTCAGCTGCTTTGTGTTCCATTTTGTACAAGTATACTCTGGTACAGCGTTTTAATGTTGAACAGAGAGTTATGATTCACGAGCTATATCACACTGTAAGAGTCTCCCTGAGAGTCCCAGAAAACTTGTTATCCAAACTAGTACTACATTAATGCACTTTTGACGCATTCGCCACACTAAACACACAAAGTGAAAGCATTTAAGATTTTAGATACATACGCCTCCTTACGATGTGTACTTTTCTATGGAGTAACATTGGCAGAGCACCATGACATATTAAGGGAGCAAGGATATCGATCTACAAACCAGAAATCCTAAGTGCCCCTATAAAAGATCAGAGAGATTTATATTGAGAGGAACCAAAATTGAGTTTTTCCCTATGTATTAATTTCTTCATAACCCATGGACCAACCCAAAAACGAAATTAAAAAAAAAAAAAAAGAAAGGAAATTGAGCTTGTCTACTTCTTCTTGTCATTTTTGTTGGCCAGTAGATCATCAGGAACAACCTTGAGAAGCTTTCTCTGCTTAGATTTGGCAATCTTCTTCAGAGTCTTGGGATTCGTGATCTTCTGGAGCTTAGTACCTGATCTCAAAATGTTCTCTTGCTTCTTCTTTTCTCTCTCTTCCCTCAACTTCCTCTTCTCCTGCTTATTCTTCCTTATCTCTTCCTTCAACTCCCCCATTCTCTCCTTGTAAGCCCTCTTTACCTCCTTCTGCCTCTGCCTCTCCTCGAAGTTCGTACCCTTCCGGCTCACCAGTGTCGCCGAAGCTCGCTGCTTCCTCGGCTGCTTCCACTTTCGTCCCGACACCTTCCCAGCTATCACGCCGTCGTAGCTCGGATTCCCGAAGCTCGGCTTGTCCGGGTCCTCGGACGAAGGAAGCGCAGATCGCTTCGCCGGTGGTGGAAATGAGTCGTCGACATCCATTGCAGCTCCATCGGTAGTAGCATCGGTGTCGTTGTTTTCGGATTGTCTCTTGCGCTTGTACGTTTTGCCGCCAAAGCCTTCATCCAGGTACCGAAAATCGATTGTGCACGCCATGACTTTCTAAAACCCTAAATCCACTGCTCGACTTATTTTGATATATACCCTGCTTAACTGGGTATGGTTCGGGCTAACCTAGCCCGCAAAATTATCCTTAAGCCCAGCTTCATTGTTGGGCTCGACGCAACCCAATAATATCAGAGCTTTGGGTTTTTTCGATGTCATATATGTTTTTGACCTATTTAAATTTTTTTAATCAATTTTTTTTATAATTATTATTTTAATTAATTTTTAAATAAAAATTAAATATATTTTAATAAATTTCATCATTAATTTATCATGATCAAGTAAATTCATCATTAATTCATCTCTGAAGTCAATTTTAACGACGAATTTATGATTGATTTTTTTATAAAAAAAATTTTTATTATAAATTTTATTTTTTATGAACTTTTTGATATCCTTTTAAAATTTACCAATGAATTTTTTAAGTGAACTTTATTTAATTTATCGATAAAGTATTTTTAGTTAAAAAATTTTAAAAATTTATATTAATATAAAAAATTTATTATAAATTATTTTTATGAACTTTTGATATTCATTAAAATATGATTAAAATTTTTTCTTTTTATAACTATTTAAAAATTTTAAATATATAATTAAAAAATATTTCGATAAATTATATAAAAAAAATTAAAATAGGTTAAAAAAATTCAAATGGCTATAGACCTGAATATGGTCTAAAAACCTATTATATATATATATATATATATATATATATATATATAACAAGAAAATTTTCTAATTTTGAAAAGGCCTGAAAACAAAGAGAAAGTTATATATTTGAAAGTTTCTTTAAATTTAATAATAATGAGAGTGATGTTCCTTGTCTGTGAATACACTAAACACTAGAATTGGATTGTTTTACACATCAGAAATATAAATTGCAATTTTGTAAAATTTGTAATTGATATTTAAGAGGATGCAACTACCAAAAAATTACTGTTGTACTGGAAAAGGGATTTAAGTGCATAAACTAGTTATCAAATAGAATGTAACAAGAATTTTTTTAGGATATAAAAAATAGAAACTTCTCTTTCTCTTTTGGCCATGAATGCATAATTTAGTGTTTTTGTTTATTAGTATTTCATCAAATATTGCATTTTGCTCCATCTCTTTAAGCTATATAATATAAATTGAAATATATAATGGGGACAGAGGAGAAGAAGTTGGCATCACCTAAAAGAAAATATAAGAAATACAAGAACATCCCAGCCCACAGATAAGGCCAGACAAACATCTAAGCACCACAGTTTCCAACATAAGGCATTGGATAACAATCCCACAACTTCTTTTCTAATCTAACAAATGAAAGCAGTAGGGAGGAACTTGTCCTCTAGAGAAAACTAAACGAATTAAGAAAAATGAAAACAAAAAAATTATTTAACTAGTTGAATTGATTACTAGACCCTCATCACCACTAGAAAGAATTGATCTGCCCTTATGATGCAGAATATGAACCATTCTCTGATCTATGTTGTAGTTCATATATACTGCTCTCAAAGAATGCCTGGTGGAGTGCCCCAACACACTGCTCTGCTTCATCATCATTTACTATCAATGAGATGTTAACCTAGCCATGGTTCAACAGAAAAAAAATGAGCCATTGGCAAAACTTAAATTCCTGGACATTTCAATATCCAGATTCCTAGAACCACCTACATAATGAGACCCCGAGCATGTGATACAATGTCAGGGATCCTATAAAATACAAGTGAAGGAAACTAAAAATATATATATATTCAGTTTGAAGAGACCTTAGATGCACCCTGAGAAATCATCTGAACGTTGACTCCATTAGTTCGAAGAACATTAAATGCCTGTTCATAACAAATAACCAATAAATAAATACCAAATCAAATACACATGAACGAAGAGGTAAACTTGATATGGCTGAAAGGCTACTCAATTTCTGTTTTTTCTTTTCTTTATTAAATGCCTGTTCATAACAACAACCAATAAATAAATACCAAATCAAATACACATGAACAAAGAGGTAAACTTGATATGGCTGAAAGGCTACTCAATTTCTGTTTTTTCTTTTCTTTTTTCTTTCTTTTTTCAGGTCAATTACTCCATTTCTGTTTGATATTTCACTACCCAATTGTTCAATACTCATGGAAGTGTGTGTGGGTGAAAAGGAGAAAAAAAAGAGTGATAATGCCCTGCAATATGAAAAGCAAGTTGACAATGAAATATAGTGAACTTGTGTGAATATAACTCCTTAAAATTTTCAGCAGTCACAATGCATTGAATAAATTTTAAATCAGTAGGAAAGGAAAAAAAATTAAAACCATAAAAATGGCATAATACAGATGAGGATTCTAGTTTTATGTTTTATCTTTGGAGAACATTTACTATAAACTGTGAAAAATTGAAAAGAGTATTTTCAGAACACCAAAAATACTTTATGGAGCAATTTCTTTGTTAGAAGAAAAACACATACAGTACCTTTTCTAGTATTAGTGATGACCTCTGTACATTTCCAATGAGAGATATGATTGATCTGTGCTGAAGAAGATTGACAACGGCAATCTTCTCCAGTTCTTCCACAACATGGTCAAGTTCCTGACAAGAAAAGTTACAGCTTTAGCCTTTCAATAAGATTAAGCAGTGGCAAATAATATAGATCCCACAGCAGAAAATGTAGATTCACTTCGATGAAATGCAAGAGAAGTTAAGAAGTATGTTCAGCTTGTTCTATTAATTATAATTATTTTACATCTACAGGACACACACAAGTTACTGAATAGTAGATAAGAACATATTGCAAGCGGGCAATTATAAAACTTTTAAACAAAAGGCTTGTAGGTATGTAAACTGAAGATTATCATATGCAATCACATAGTGAGCATCAGATCGTACGCTTGCCTGCTGAATTAGCTCTCTACTCCAGAGCTTTGAGGGATCCAAAGTCAAGGATATACTGACTTCACTAGTAGCAACGCAATCCACGGATATGCCCAAATCTTCGAAGGTTGAAAACACCTGCATGTAGAAAAAAAAGTAACACAGTGGATTATCTAGCAACAAAGACACCTAGCAGGCAAAAAGAATTAAAAAAAAAAGTCATTTGCTTTCTCACTTTAGCAAGGAAGCCATATTGACCAAGCATGCGAGTGCTAACAATATCCAACATGGTCACATTCCGTTTCAGAACAATGCTCGTTAGTACTGCCTGCAATTGAAAAATGAAAATAAATACTATTTTAAGCTCCAATACATTTGTAGTATGCAGGTTTCGCTAGCACTCTGCTGTTACAAACCTTAGTCATATCTCTTGTCCTGGTAATAAGAGTTCCCGGAGCTTTAGGGTTGTAAGAATTTTTTACCCTAACAGGAATATCACCCTCTCTAGCTGGTCTCATGGACTGTGGATGCAAGACCTGGAAAAGTAACAAAATAATCTTTGAATTCATGCTTATTTCTTCCACATACTATCATTTGATTGTGTCTATGAAACATAAATATAGATTATGGACGATGTCATAACACATTCAAATTTGCAGTTGCCAAATTGAAAATTTAATATGATGCAGTGGGGAAATGATGCATCATAAAGTAAGTCAACTGTTTGTTAAACTAGTTATCAACATTTTGCTTTTACTTAAATAAGTCAATCAACTTAGTGTCACTAACATTTGTGCTGGTCAAAAGATTGTGCAAAACCATTATAATCCTTTGTCCTTACATTGTGTTTTCACATCAAAAGTTGGGATCTCCATATACAAGAATAACAATATGACAAAGTTTGAGGAACTATACATATATAATATAAATACAAACAGAATACTTATTATGGAGTATTCAAAAGGTATTAATATCCAACATTTAAAATACAACATCCTTAACAACTGTTACTTAAAATAACGGAAATTCAAGAAGATGCATGGATTTAAGAGCTTTTAGCTATTCCAAAGCAAAGGCGCTGAGGTCATGGAGAAGTAAAACCAAAACATTGAAAAGAACAAAAAAAAAACCAAACAAACAAAACAAAATATTGGAATCAATACATATTTTCCCTAATAGTCAGTCTACAAAGATTTGGGCATAAATTTTGAAGAGATATACAAAAATCACCGTTTAGTACCACCCAGAAAAGAGTTAAAGAAACAGATACATCCTGGTAACAGACTGCATTTGGCTAATATCAACCGCACCAAATTGCAAAAGCAAAAGCTACGATCTTACATTGGTCAACCACATTAGAAGGCACAAAATAACATTACCTGAGCGCCAAAATATGCAAGTTCAGCAGCCTCTTCAAAAGTCAAATAAGGGACAGGTTTTGCATGTGTACATATATTAGGATCACATGTTAAAACACCATCAACATCCTTCCACACCTGTAAAGATTGATAATAGGTTCATGAACTTTTAATATTATTATTTTAAACAGAGTGCAATCTAGAATTCTACAAGAGATTTTGCAATGAATTCTGAAAATTGTTATACAGTATAACTATTCACACATCATTAAAAATAGTGAGGGCAGTTAACTAAGATTTCTACGTGCTGTGTGTAGAAGCTCATGAATCATTATAATTTATATCCATAGATTGCATCAATAACATACACAGGCAGAACATAAAAAATTCAACACTCACCTGAATTTCTCTCAACCCTAATGCTTTACCGATGGTTGTGGCTGTCAAATCACTACCACCCCTGCCCAGTGTAGTCACTGCACATGACCTCCATCCCTACAGCAAGGAACCAAAATGTTAGTAGGATGAAGAGTGGACTCTAATCAGGAAGAAAGCAATAAAGCAGCTAGCCAGCTTAAAACCTTGCCAAGGAAGCCAGTAACAATTGGAATTGCAAAATCACGGATCCAATCACTATGTAACCTCTTTGCAACAGCTGGATAAGTTGCTTCCAAAATATCCGCATTTGTGAAGTCATCTGTGGTTATAAAACCAATTTCGAAGGCATCATACTGCAAAACAATAGAATGTCTTAAAGCTAGCTACCATCAAAGGGGGGTATCATGAGAATCATAATTGGAATCCAAAATCAAAAAGCAGTCAGACATTTCAGTTTAGTTCATCCAATATCTCACAGGTCATTACTCATAATCAAGTTGTCCCAGCAATTACAGCATCATGAACCAACTCTTATGTACAATGGAAAAAATATGCAGTGTGTGTATAGATGGGAAACAACATACTTGGCAAGCTTTAACTCCAATCTTATTTAA
Organism: Rhamnella rubrinervis; assembly: GCA_007844105.2. NCBI lineage: Eukaryota > Viridiplantae > Streptophyta > Magnoliopsida > Rosales > Rhamnaceae > Rhamnella > Rhamnella rubrinervis. Next base: position 266,371 of record CM017575.2, read on the forward strand.
ATAAGCTGCAAAAATCCTTGTGGACATGCACTCCCCAAATGAAACCAAGTAGTCTTTTGTCCTTTGAGTCAACTCTTTCATCATAGCAATTCCCTTCAGAAGTTGCTCCAATTCTTCCAAGTGTTCTACAAAAGATTTTTTACAAGTGAGAATAAGAAAGCTATAGAATCATTATGAACACAAAGAATTTATTTAGACATCAATGGTGACAATAAATGGACCAAATACAGACTGAAAAAGGACCTTAAACCATAGCTTGCTGAGAATATATGATGCTTGAGTTAATTATAAAAGGTGCCAAGTTATAACCAAGACACGCTGTTATATTTCAGTGAAGGACTATAAAAAACAAAAATGACAGTGGGGTTGTTCAAAGTGATCTACGCATTTTGCTTCCCTCGGAAGTGAATTTAATCAAGATCAACCCCACAGAAATCTAATGGTTACTCATAAGCACATGACACAAGAAGCCTTAAAACATTGAAATTTTGACGACTGTAAGTAATGAACCCCCACCCCCAACCCACAAAAAAGAAAGCACTTCCAGAACAATGCAAAAAAGAATCCAGTTTGACAGTATTAGGCATAACGAATCCAATCATTTTTATTAATCCCCTCATGCCTAACTAATTACTCAATGAATCAGTTTAGCTTCACAACATAATTCACTTTCACGTTGTCTCTCCTATTCAACATAAAAGTATTCAGTAAATCATCATATTCTGAGAACTAACAACAGCATTCATAACTTTCTCATAAAAAGAGAGGGGGAAAAAATGATTAGAATAGAAACAATATCAACAAAACTGATTTATCGCATAACAGATTAATCAGTATTCCACTCAGAAAAACAAATGACAATGGAAAGAAGAAACTCACTTGCAACGATAGACCTATCTACTCCAAGTTCATCCACAGTCCTGTATAGAACATACTAATCACAGTGAATACATATCTAAAATGATTTTAATTATAAATGATCTTTTCCCAAAACAAATCAATAGAAAAATGCACGATGTCTTGCCTGAGATGCAATTCTTTGATAAAGCTCAGCTCTTCGATACCCGATGCATTAGTAACACCACAGCTAACAGCCTTCTCTCCGGCCTAATAAATTAGAAACAATTTTTCCTCTAAGTTCATACTGCACACGAAATGAAGAAAAATAAAACAAAATCAAAAAGAGAAAGAGTAAGGATACCAGTAAGAGTTTGTTAGTCGTCTTCCCCATGGCCGAGAGAACAATGACAGGCCTCTCCTCTGGGAAGCTGAGTATAAGTTCAGCAACTTCTCTCATTCTCTCAGCAGATGCCACAGATGATCCTCCAAACTTCATGACACATGACAACTGCTTTTCATTTTCACCAAAACTTGTATTCTCGATCTCATTTCTTTCAAGTACATCCACAACTCCTCCATCGCAACTGACTCTCAAAACTCTACTTGTACAAGAAAACTTTTTCCCACTCCCACTTGTATACAAACCACCAGTAGAAGCCACGGAAGCTGTAAAACGAAGCCGCTGAGGCAACACAGGTTGGTTTCGCAAACACCTCCTACTAGCATAAGGTAGAGGGCGAGCAGTTTTAACCCCACAAATATGCAATGCGGTCTCCATGTTACCAAACCGGATCTGGCCAGTAATTTCGACGAATTACACAAATGCTACAATATGTTGTAGAAAATTCTCAGAGATCCAAACACGGAGACCACGTCTTTGGACAAACTCTGCAAATCCCACGTCATAATCACATTACTTTGATTGATTTTAGCATCATCCAGCAAGCATAAAAAAGAAGTTAACAATCACTAAGTACATGAGTCAAAATGCAATCATTTCCATTTTCTTACTACTCCATTCAATTCAATTCAATTCAATTTATGCAGGTAAAAATTTTGAAGCCGACACTAGAAACAGACCAGGTAAAGAGATCGAGAAGCACCTTTAAAACCGAGCCTCCAATAAATGAATGCAAAACTTTGGCGCTAAAACGCAAAAAAAAATCACTCTAAGCTCCCTCTAAGCTCTCAGCAATGGATTCCTTCAGAGAGGCCCTCGCAGCCGCCTTCAGACTGCGAGCTTCCAAACTCTGAAGGAATGCCACAGGAAACTGAAATGCAAATGCAGAAAGACCAGCACTAGACGCCGCCTCCCTCTTCCAATCGCAAACACAATGGTCCGTTTCAAAACGTGTTTTTGGTTTCCTTTAAATATTTATTTTTATTATTATTTTTATTGTGTTTTTTTTAGAATCCCTCTGACTGTTTCATTTCCTCTATGTCAGCGGCGTAGATGGTTATGTTTTGGGTTTGTTTGAGTGGGGCCATGGGGTTGGGATGGTGGATGGGATGTCTGTGAGGAAATGGATGTAAGCTGAGCGGTGAGAATAAGCTTTCTGACGCATCGAGGACGCTGACGATGTAATTGTTTCGTTGGAAAACCATTTTGGTTGATTCTTCAAACTGAAAATGGGGGGTTGAATCCCACGTGGACCTCCGTGTCGGAGGGACATAGGCGGTGCGCGTGGGATTATGGGAGGTCCCCTCGCCAATCCTATGGGTTTGTTTGGTTTCGTCGTGGAAAGTGGAAGTGGACCGACGAGGACGCCATCTATTATTTGATCACTCCTACTCAAAACGCAGACAAAATGAAAATATAATTAAAATAAGATTTAATAATTAAAATATATATATTATAAAAATGAAATTGATTGGAGTAGAAAATGCACACTTTATTTATTGGATTAGGAGTGAATCAAATCTCGAGCTAATTAACAACGCTTTTAACACATATCAACCGGAGGTCAACGAACTTAGCAATGCTTCAAGATGTCAATTTCTTGGTGCTGCAAATAGTTTTGTGCTTGATATGACTTTTATATTTATTATATTATAATTTCATGTGTTTTTTTCTTTAGTATTCTTATACGTGGGAAAGTCGTTGCATTTAGATATTCAGAAAAGCTTGAAATTGTGTGTAGCCAAAATTCACACTTCAAAGTGTATATATTCCACACGATTGCGTAATTTTGCTTTTAAGTCAGCATATTTTTTCATATAATAATGTGTCACGTTCACCGTTATTTCCTAACTACTAATACTATATTTTAATTTCATGTGAACTATTATAAAGTTATAAAACATTAATAAATCACATTTCGGTTAACTGGTGTGTCTCTTTAATTTATCTACGACAATTTAATTTTCTATATTCACTTATCTCTATTTTTTTTTCCTTTATTAAAAAAAAAAATTTATGAGATTTTGGTACTTCATGCAAGACTGTCATTTAGTCTGAATAATTGAATTCTATCCCTCAAATTGAATAGTTAATTTCACCTTCATACATTGGAGTATTATATATGCACTTGGATGTCATATTAAATTTGTTAAGGCCTCCGTGAAGTGGGCTCTTCTTCAACCACAAGCTCTATGCTTATCTTCCTCCCTTTTCTTTATTTACTTTTCCAACAATACATATCTACATTATCCATTGGGTGCTCCAAAGGAAAAAAGAAGAAAACAACAGTCATTTAAACAGAACAAAACGAAGAAATTTTTAAGACAGCGTTTGGAAGATTAGAGGAAATTTTCAGGGGAAGGTAATTTAAGTGTTTTAAAGCTGGTGAAGCCTCCATCCACCACCAGGTTATGACCTGTTACATACTTGGCTTCATCACACGCCAAATACACTGCAGCCTGTGCCACATCTATTCCTTCACACTTTGCTCCCTTCAACTCCCCAAACCCATTCACTATTTCGACCAGCTGCTCTTGTGTTGCTTTTGGGTATATCTTGGCTATTTCGCCCACCGAAAGTGGTGTTGGAATTGGGCCTGGTGATATGCAATTGATTCGGACTCCTGTCTGGCAAAGCTCGCTTGCTACGGACTTAACGATTCCGGGTATGGTGGATTTGGATATGGTATAAGAATGTGGCCCAGCTCCACCGATGAGCCCACTCATGCTCGCCGTACATAGAATGGACCCTGACCCCATTGGAATCATGGCTCGTGCCGCATGCTTTATACCGGCGATAGTCCCCCGGACGTTGATCCCCATTACCCGGTCAAACACATCGAGGTCAAGCTCGGTTATGCTCGGCGGGATTGCCGGGCCAGTTATTCCGGCGTTGTTGAACATGATATCGAGCTTTCCGAGGCGGCTCACGGCGAATTCTACAGCTTCCGCAACCTGGGCCTCAACAGTGACATCGCATTTGACGAAATGGGCTTCAGGGCCCAGTTCATGGACAACGTGTGGGCCCAAGTCAGTGTTAATATCAGCAATGATGACATGGGCCCCATTTTGAATGAACTCGTGGGCCGTGACCTTGCCAAGCCCACTTGCAGCGCCTGTTATTAAGGCTACTTTACCTTGAAGCCTGTTTTGTGCGGAACAGAACAACAAAATATGAATGATGAGGGTCTCAGAAATAGAATGCTAACTAAATCAAAGACATAACTGAGAGGGGCTTTGCAAACAAAGAGGTGGTTAGAGCTTATGAGAAATACAAATGAATGTTGGTAATGATGATGATGGTGATGCCTTTTAATCTACCTCCCACATCCTATCAAATAAAATTATTGAAAGCTGTGGACCACCACCAAAAGTGTGTGATTTAATGCATTCCTCTGAAAATTGAATAAATACAGAGACTTCATGGTTCTTTGAGAACAGCTCAATTGAGTATCTGTCCAAAAGTTCTCACCACATAAATAAAAAGAATAAATGTATACGAATTATAAAACGTCAAGGGTGCATTCAAATTTCAAAACACAAGAGTAGACATATTTTGATGTAATATATTGCTGTACTACTGCATACGTCAACTTATAAAATGGGGTAAAAAAATATTAGAGGTTTGGTAGATCTAAGGCTTTGGGAACATGCAAATTGAAAAAGGTAGAATATACACAACAACATGTACATGTAACATGTGGTTGGCAATTCGCAATCTCTTTCATGTGTGATGTCAGTTTGGACTTTGAAGTGATCCAACAATCAAATTGACATGATCTTTTACAGTTAGATGCTGAGTGCATGAGGAGAGGATGAATTTGAGTTCTATATGGAATTCTCTGCACTTGGATAACAAGTACCCACCATGCTTTACCAAATAAGGCTTGGAATATCTATGCAACACAAATACAATTGCAAAAACACAAGATGTCATTCATTAATGATTAATGATTTTGCATGTGGATCTGCATGTTTTAATGCTTATAATAATTTTAAAATGTGAAGTATGTGTAAATGGTATTTAACATTTGAGAAGTCTTATATTTTAGTCTTGCATGACCCATAAGCATGTTAAAAGTTTATTTTGGTCTTAGAAGAAGATGGAAGCAAAGTGCATGTAAAGAGTAACAAATTAAGATAAATCAAACGCAATATATACCAAAATTTGAAGCAAATTAAGTAAGAAAAAAAAAACTGTCTGCTCTAACCACCCATGTTTATTTCGGCTACTACAGAAGCTAATAAAAAAAAACTTGAAAAAACAACACCAACTGTCGAAAGACTGTTTGAAAATGAATTCAAAGACTTTGAAATTGCGATATATAAAAAAACAAGCATCATCTGATGGGGAAATTTGAAATTTTTTTTAATTTCATTCCCGTAAAGATCCCTCCGATTTCTATGGATTTCAAAATAAACTGAAATAATAACTAGAACTGAAGGTGTTTGAGAAATTAAAAGGTCAAAGTGAAACTGAAAAAACTTAACCACGCACCTTCCACCTCTAGTAGTAGCAGCAGCAGCGGTTGAATAAAATCTGGTGGTGTCGAAGTTACAGAGCACACCAATATTAGTGGTCCGAACCGACTTAAGCTCTCTGGCAAATAAAAGATACGAAAAAACAAATTCCATTTCAAATTTAAGAAACTTCAACTTATGATGAAAATTAATAGCATGAAAGCTCATCAGTGTAAAATATAATAGAGATGAGAAAATTGAAACACAGAAAAGTTTAAGATTTTTTTTTTATAAAAAGAAGATAATTAATTACCTTGCTAAGGATCTGATGAGCATCATTTCGACGGGAGGGAGGAGGTAGCTAGCAATGTCAGACGGCCTTGATTTATTTGGTGGATCTCTCTGCTCTTTCTCATCAAACTCTAAGGAAGCCCAAGTACAGTATTTATGATTATGAATTACAGAGGAAGCAAACGCTTATATATATATGCAGGTGGAAATGACACGCAAATTCATGCACATACACCAGTCAGTGAGTGAGTGAGTGAGTGAGTGAGTGAGAGGGTGATCTGATCTGTCCTTATTTAATGACCCATTTATGAAACATGTTTAATTCTAGATTCAAATATCTTTGCTATTTCTCTTCTTTCTTTGGCAACTGCAACTGGCTACCATTTTCATTTTCATTTCCTAAAATCAAATAACATTTAATTATCTACGTATTAATTAATTTATAAAAAGGGGTGCGTACGTGAATAAAAGTTTTCAGCATCTAATTACAATAAATAAATAAAAACTAGTCTTACCCTTTTTTTGGTTATATGACAAAATACATATTGAAAAGGTAAAATATGGGTGTTTTTCTGAGATTTTAAACCTACAACAAAAAAAATGGGAAATTGGCAATCAAAGTTATTGATTTTCTTCCATTTGGATGGAGATTCCATTGCTATCATTCGCTGTGTAACAAGTAGACTTTTTTTGTTTTTATATGAGTATTGTTTGGCACTTCAACAAAAAAATATTTATTATTATTAGGCCGGTTGATCTCGAATATTAGAATATATATATATATATATATATATGATCGATACTTAAATTAATAAAGTTAACCCTAATCCAAACACGCCAGAAAGCCTACACTGTACACCAGATACGTTAAGTTTCCCCCTATGTCTGTGTATATATATTCAAATATTACAGCTTTTATATATAGGTTTATTAAAGGGCAAGTGAGTATATAAGATTTAAGCTTAATTAATTACCAAAACAAATTAAAAATAAATAAAGCTAGCTAGCTTGTTGTTAGAGGCTGTAGCCCAGTACTAGAAGCTAATGAATGAAAGTCGTCTGAAATATTAGATAAGAATATAACTTAATTGAAATTATATGCATCCCAAATGCAATATTAATATTCAAGATTTGTACTCTCACGCAAGTTATAGTGTTTTTTTTTTTTGGTCAATAAGTTATAGTTTAATATTGGACCGACCATATATTTAATTGGATCTGACTATTTATTATCCTTAATTTCCAAACGCTAAAGAAGGTATATATACTTTTGAAAAAGACTATCCTACAGGCTATACCACATCATATTACCAAAAAAAAGGCTATACCACATCTTTAGGACCCCCTCTTTCCTTCATTGTAATCTTAAAATCTTAAGCTCTTTCTTTAGTGGGATTAACATTTAACAGGCTGTTTGTGGGGTTTTTATGATGATGTGGAAGGTGGAGAGAGGCCAGCTCAAGCTGTATATATATATATATATATATCTTTGTGCTCCGTGAAAATGTATTAATTTGCTAGTAATTAAAGAGACAGTAGGTAGCCATTAGGCCAATTAATTAACATAAGAATGCAAATTAATTATGAGACATTTCAACTTTACTTGGTGGTTGACAATGTGGTTATTGTGTGGCTCCATAGTCCATATGCAATGCCTAATGGCTATATAGTAAATTTACTATCATATGTATTGCCTTGCTTATATATTCTTCTTCTTCTTTTTTTTTTTAAAATACGCTTATAAATGCTGCAATATATTAATAGCAAAAAAAATATACAGAAAAACAAAATTCAAAGACTTAATGTGTGTGTGTATATAAAATCTGATCCTCTCTACAGTAGACTTTTATATATGTGAGTATCAGTTTGTTGCATGGAGAACATGACCTCAATCTAATAATTATAAAGAGGAGCATTTTTATAGGATTAAATCCAGCCATATATACTACTATATATACAGTAATTTATCCTAAGTAACTAAGCTATATATATATATATATGTATACGTGTATATATAGATATATTCAAAGTTAAATTATGAGTTCAACTGTCTGTCTTGAAGAAACTCCGGTGTGATGACTCTCAAAATTTAAACTGATTTTAGAACACTACTCTTTAAGTTTAGATTGTTGATAAATAACAGATAGATTATTTATATATTGTTCTCAATGCACAGACCACTGTTATAATATTTATTGGTTGGATACGAAGCTCGTTCTATTACCTTTTTCTTGAAGAGAAAAAACAAAGAAATCAATATATATATATATATGTGTGTGTACTTGATTAAAAGGGCTTATTGAGCATCATCTATATTATTATACATAATTATTAAGTTTAAGCCTTGCTTTATAGCAAGCCATTGTTCAACTCCCTAATCACTAATCATCATTCATCAAAAATCTATTTGTTTACTTATTTTTTGGTGGGTATATAATCGGAGGCCAAAGCCCCAAGTATATCATCATCATCATCAATTTATAATTATAAACCTCCACTTGTTCAAGATCCTGGTTTCATCAAATGTATCGCCTTCTTTCTCTTTGGAGTTTTGTTATTGTTGGGTCCTACACAGTCCACACACTGGCTACTGGCTAGCTAACCAGAAAACGGCAAAGATCCAAGCCAACTCTAAACTAGAGGTGTATAATAGGCAATCTGTACTGCCTCCATTGAAAAAAGAAAAAAAGCCATATGTATAAGAGAATATTTGTATCAAACTTTTAATAACTAAAATTAAAAGCTACGTTTGGTAATGTATTTGTTTTTTTTTATTACCAAATGGGCCAAATGTCCATAGTTGTGTTGTATTGACTATATATGCACACTTTATTTTTACCTATAAACACACAAAAAAGATATATGTATAGTATGTAAGTAGGTACACGCAGCTTCCTCGAAGAAATAATAAATTGAGAAATTAAATATAGTAATGTTTTGGAGACAAGCATGAGACAGCTGATGAAACTACAAGCTGGAATGCTGGACTGCTGTTTCTAATTACATACATGGAGATGTTTTGGCCTACTTGTGGAAAATAATTGACCTATTTATTGGCATCAATTAAATTAATATATTAATTAAGCAGTTGAAGTGCTGCTAAACTTTATGTGTATGGGAAACCATAGGGAATGTATATCATAAAGGGAGCATGCGGATACATGTAATGATGGTAGCCTGCCTCTTCTTTCTAAAGATTTAATTAGGTATACTAGAATGTATCCTATAGTATACAAACTTTGATATATTCTCATCATGCATGAGAATTAATTAGGTGACACCAAATTATGTGAACAAATAGTTAGCAAAAATGGATACATCACTTCAAATAAAAATTATTGTTGATGTTTATTATTAATTATTAGCGTTGAAAACTTGAAATGATAAAAATACAAGCTTAATTTTTCTAATTGTAAAAAAAAAAAAAAAAAACTTAAAATTTTCTAAGACAAACAAAAACAAATTTATTAAGGAATGGTGGGTGTGCTTGTTATGGACTTATGGTCCCAATAGATATTCCTCCAGCCACAGCCTTTTCAGCATATTCAGAAATCCACTCCGAACCTCCAATCTCCGCGTCAAAAGGAGAATCACAGCCCAATAACTTAGATGATAAAAAGAGCAGGTTGCCTTTCTCATCGTGAACCACCACAGCTATGGCGGAGTCATTATCCATTATGGGCAGCTTCCACGTTAATTTTCAAACCAGCCTGCTTTTGTTTTTTTTTTTGGAAACAGACTGACAGAGCAGGTCAAATTAAGCCTTGCTAGATAAGCCTGCTTGAACCGAGCCCAACTTAGTGAACTACTGGCCTACTGGAAGAAGGCCTCAATTGAGTCCAGTTAAGCTATGGTGCTATAATTTATAATGATTTCAAAAGCTTTAAGTTGATCGTAGAGAGCTCCAGAATTTCATGTGAAAAGGATTTAAGGAATTTTTTAGATAGGCACCCCAATACTATTTAACTAGAAATTGGAAAATTTGAATGCAATTAAGTTAAGGAGGTAGCTCCTCAAAATTCAACGAATGGAGCCCCGTGCCATCCGATTCCCAACCACACAGAATGTACTTTCTAAAAGGGCTCGGGAGCTCTGTCGGATTTTTGGAAAATGAAGCAATTTTGTAGTTTGCAAAGCCAAGTCGTTTCTCACCTCGTATACACTTTTTTTGAGTTATTATTTTCTTTTGTTAAAATTATAATAATTTATAAATTAAAAGGGAGGGACATTTGACACAAATCTACAATTTTAAAAGCCACTAATTCAAGTCTTAATAGACATCGTTTAGCGTTATTCAACATTATTACATCAGATAGAGATGGAGGAGATTTTATGCCTAAGCTAATAATTGTTATAGTCAGATCCAACGATGCCATGTCAAGTGGATGAATTCAATTTCTAAACACAATAAGACTCTTAAAAAATATATATGTGATTTACAAAAAACACAGAACTGAACCAGTAAGCCAATTTCTGTTGGTTAAATAAATTGGAAGTTACCACACACAATGAGACTTTTTTCCATTACATCAAAATTAATTAATTAGACATGTGCGTAAATACAATACAAAATTTTATATTAAGGAGAATATAAATAATTAAATATAAAAAATAAATTATTTGGGCCTTCGTATTGCGGGGCCCTGCAGCAACCAGATCAGATCTCAGAACAAGGTCTACTAAGTCTGAAACTCTATTTCTTCTTCATTCTTCATCTCGTACTCACAGATTAATGCTTTGGATCTTTGTTTGTAATTATAGTTGCCGTAGATCTTATTATTCTATTTTATTCTGGTTGGCTGAGTGATTTGATTGATTTACAAAGAGTCTGGCTATACAAAATTTAAATTTGTGGGTGGTGGGGGTGATTTCTATGATTCCTGCATTGAATTAACCTCCAAATGGGTTCAACCCAATCTGTACAAGTGGCCCAAGACAGCGAAGATGATGAAGAAGAAGAAGACAAAGAGGAAGAGGAAGGAGATGATAATGGCGAGCCCAATAGGAGGGAAATCGGTAACCATTTGGTTAAGAAGGTTCTAGAGCAGGAGCCGGAGATGCTACCTTGCTACGCTTCCACGTCTCCGCTCTCTCCTCAGCTCTCTTCCTTGGGCACGCCTCGTCTCGGGCAGTCAATCAAGGTGTGGGACCCTTACAACGTGCTGGGTCCACCACCGACGCTGCCACCTCCCCCGTCGTTCTCCCGGAGCTTCTCTTCAAATGCGATGGACGATGACCAGACGGTGATGGAGGTGTTTTTTATCAGCCATGGAGAGTGTCAGTTGAGTCTGAGGCCGGATTTGGTAGGCGGGAGGTGCCCTGAGGCAACGTTGACACCCAATGGGAAGCGCCAAGCCAGGGCCTTGGCGGTTTTCTTGAAATCTCAGGCTGTCCGTTTCAATGCCGTTTATTCATCACCTTTGGATCGAGCTCTGTCCATGGCAGTTTTAGTTTGTCAGGTAAATTTCATATACATGTCTTGTTCTGGGTTTGTATTTGATGCATCTAATTAACTGCAAGTACTCATGGAACCTGTATACAGTATTTGGAGTTGGAATGTGTGTGTATACTAGCTAGTTCATCATCTTTGCTTTGTTAAATTGAATCATTGAGCAGCTTGTATAGTAATGGTGAGAAGATTGAAAAGGAGGTGATAATGATTGTATTTTTAGTTTCTTTTTTCGTTAGTTAATGATTCAGTGTGACGAGATTGCTTCTCCATTGTACTTATATTCTGTTATGCTATTAATTAACTTCTTTGTTTCAGAATAAAACATTGGTCTTGAAAAATTGAACCTTATCTGATGGTATCTTAACATAATTCGTGGTTGTAGACTAAGTGGAATGATATAGGAACATTTATCTTGCATGATTGAAAGATTTAGTGAAAGCCTTTGTTGAATTTATAGAGTATAAATGTGTGGTATAATGAGTAATGGCATGGAGAAAAATGTTCCTCTGGATTCCTATGTACTTCTCCATTAAACGAAATTTGGTGGAGCTCTCTTTTGATAACTCCTTGACCTGTTACATTACATTGCTGGGGAAATGATTATGGTAATTTCCTTCAGAAAGAGAATCATTATGGTACAAAATTATTAAAAGCATATTTAGTGTTCATTCAAGTGGATTGGATTTTATTGTTGTGATTGGAGAATCATTTATAAGTGTCCTTGGAAATTTATTTCACGGAGTTATTCTTGTTTTTTGAAGTGCTTAAAATGCTTGGTAGAGTTAGGGAATTCTATTTTATTTCCTTGATCATGATACCAATATTGGTTTCTAGTGTTTGGTCCGATTTTCCTCCTTAGCCTTTCTTGTAAATTTGACTTTTATTTTGTAATTTTTTTTTTTTTTTTAAATTCTAGAATCAACTTAAAGCTAGCGGATAATTGCTTTGGGCTCATTGTTTCATGGGCTCTTTATCTGGAGACCAAAGCTGCAATTTTTGGACATGTTAGCATATCATTTGGGTTTGTGAGTTTAAGCTGAAGACTTGTAGACTTTAGGCTGGAGTATTTGGGACACTTTGTTTTGTTTACTCTGTGTCCAAATTTAGATGTTTTAGCCAGGTTCCTAGATTTGTACATTGCACAATCATATACCTAAATATACCCTTGCAACATATATAAGTACCCTATTTTATTTAATAAAACATATAGGATTTATTTATGTGATTCTAAATTCTTTGCTTATAGTTTTAACATATCGCATCTCTAAATTATAATCATAAGGCAAGCAGCTAAACTCACGATTCAATGCATCTGTTATTTTATTTGGTGTACCACAAAAATTCTGGTATATCTAAAATATTCTTCCTTTATTTTTACTTAAATTGAACAAAATTACCATGACTGTAAATTGTTCAGGAAATGAACTATGCAAAGGAACAGATTCAAACCTCGGATGCACTTGTTGAGATGAGCCAGGGACATTGGGAGGGCTGCCTCCGGTCAGAAATATACAGCGCTGAAATTTTGAACTTCATGGATAGAGTTCAGCCTGACTTCTCAGCACCATCAGGGGAGTCGCTTAGGCAAGTGGAATTCCGCATGGTTGATTTTTTAAATGGTGCAGTCCTGGGACTACCTGAGAAGTTAAGATCAGATTTCTCCTTGCATCAGCTGAATGAGAATCAAGGATTTTCACATCATAATCCTCATGCACCAACCAACTCAGTTCATGATCGAGACGGCCATTCTCTCCCATCACATTGGGATCCACATCAGAAGCAGCAGCAGGGGCTTCTAAGGAAAAAATCGGGCAAGAGCAGGCTACGATTTGTGACTACAACTGGAGATCATGAGGTTGAGGATGAAATTTCTCCCCGGGAAACCAATCACCAAAGCACCCTGCATGATTTAAGTGGCAGGAACTCGCCTTATGTCTCAACTTGTATTGGCATTTTTAGTCATGCAGTGCCAATTAAGTGTCTCCTTACAGGCCTCCTAGGATGCTGCCCGGTAATGTCCCATAAGTTCTGCATAGAAGAGTCTTCAGTGACAGTGTTGCAGCATTCTTGGAAAACAGGTTGGCAGATAAAAAGGTTGAATGACACTGCACACCTAAGGCTTCTCTAGTTGGGAAGAAAATGAGTTAACTTATTGGCCAAGATCTGGCATGCCCTATGATTTATGGATTGACCTTGTTTTTGCAGCTTACAATTTTGCATGAAGCAGCTATATGCTCTGTAGCTTGTTGTAACTTTTGTTATATTTATTTCTAGATTTTACCTGCTAGAAAGGAAACACAAATTGTTATGGGTATTGAGGGTGCAAAAAAAAAAAAAAAGTTATGGGAATTGACATCTTTTGTATTCTTTTGATTTTTAGAATTTACAGAAGGTATTGTTACAATGAAAAAAAAACATGTATTACTGCTATGAGGGAAAATAAGTTTCAAAATTGGATTATATGGTTTGGTTTACATGGTTTAGTTGAAATTTTGTACTTGAGACACTGTTTATTTTATGAGATGTATTTAAAGTGCATTTTATGGCCTCCTAGCTTAAGACCTTATGGTGTCTACTGCTATTAACTCACAAGAGTAATTATATTAAAATCTAAACCGTTTATTTATTTATTTAGTTATCATCAGCTTATTTATATTTCAGCAATTCAATATATTATCAAACAACACTTGTTACATTAAAAAGAAAATAATAATACGTAAAGAAAAACTTTTGAAAATACACTTACATTATTTATATTTAGAAGAAAAAGAAGATGCTTTCAAATTTTACCAAAATGAAAAAGAAAAATAAAAATTACAAATTCAAATTTTATCAAAATTAAAATGAAAATGAAAATTACAAATACAACCTTATTCGCTGACTGCCAAAACGAAAGTGTGCTGTCGATTTAAACTTTAAAGTCAACTTTCTTCTACTTTTGGACCATGGTATACTTACCGTCTAACCCTCCAACTTGAACAAAATTACAGCCTGCCCTTTCGAACTTTGATGCGCCTCATCTCTATCTTCCTCCTCGACAAAAAATAAGAAATTTAATGGTGGAATTAAGAAATAGTAGAACATCTGTAACGAAGAAGATAAAGAAGCAAGCTTTACGAAGTCCAAAGGCTCATAATAGGGTTCTTAAAATGTGCTGCTCTGTAAAACTACACTGATGGTTCGCGCTTGCTGTTACTGTTGTCTCTGATTTGGCGATAATCTTTTTGTTTTCTGCACCCCTTTTCGCTTCGTACATATTAACTGTCGCTTCTTACATATCAACTTTTTGAAATTGAAGTTATCTGGGAATGGGTTTTGATTATATGTGATTTTGGTTTGTAAGTATTACTAAATTTTGAGAGAGGTAGTTTAGGCTGATGATCGACTTGCTGACCAAAAAGTTGATGACCAAATGAATTTAGGCTAGGGACTTTCATTCGAAATTAACCAACTTGATAATGGAAAGTTACATATTTCTTTTGCTGCTCGTGGGATTCAATTGGGATTGTAATTGTGAAAGTAATATAAATTCGAAGGGTGTGCTTTCAGTCGATTACATTACTGCCTTGAATTGAGGGTGGTGTGATGGGATTATGTAACATAAGATTTTATGATGTGAAAATGAGACAGTTGATTGTTTACTCTTTTGAGAGTCTGTAATTATTCGTATTTGTTGTCCTATATCAAATAATGCGATGTGATATAATGTTTCTTATTAATAACTTGAATGTTGTAAATTGGCATTCTGATTGATGTTCTTTGTCAGATTGGGCCTGCAAAGTATAAATGCGTTTTATCTGGTTTTTGAGTTCTGCTCAAGGAGCAAAGTGTCAGAGGCTTCTTGAGAAGATTGGTGTGGTGCCTACCCTTCTTGGTTATGGTGCTCTGGGTGCTTGCAAGTCTGGATTCTTTAATTTTTTTTAGTAAATACTTCTCTTACATAGGTGGACTAGAGTATTGTGCAATTAGAAGACCTTGATTCACCTTATTGGCTCTGCATCTGATGAGGTGATAGCACATGTTGCATTTTGCATCTTTATACTAGTGAATGTCCAGGTTCAAACTCCACTTGGATTTGCTAAGAGGTTCTCAGATGGGCTTCTCAAGTTTGTCAAATCTTAAGACACACTTGGGTATGCTTATTATGTACTTTTTTATTTATTTTCTGGTTTCAGTTATCTGGTCGTTGTTCAGGACCAAATTTTAAAAGTTTCTTTTTGCAGGTTGCGCAAGGATTTTCTCACACTTTGGGGTCATTAAAGACCATGTAAGTTGATAATCTAATTTTTTTTAATACTGTTATTTCTCCTTTATGTGTGCAGAGTGTATCTTTTATTCATTGATGGTGTTTTTCTACTTGCTCTAGGATAATAATATTTGTGAAATATTTTGTTAGATATTGTGCAAATAAGGAATGAAAAGAGAAAAGATGCAGTGGGGAGTTTGTGGGGGAGGGTGGAGAACATCCTGCTTTTTCAACTATTTGTAAAACGTTCAACCAATTTTCATTTTCAATCTTTATGAGCTCTCTATATATATGTCTTTACCTTTTAGAAGGCACTGGTTTTCTTTTAATTTTTGTTTCTTTTTCTGGATCTCCCCCATTTGAGCTTTGTGGTTTCATAATTTACAAGCTGCATTTGTTGTTTTTTGCTTTACCGAATAATTTTCTGTAGCTACCCTTGTAAATTAAGTTGTTCTGACTTGCAGATAAAATGAAGATTCCCATTTCCAGCTCCTTCTCTATCAAAATTCCCAAGAAATTTTACAGTCACCAGTATTCAGTTTCAATTAATTCCAATCCCAATCTTACCACCTGGTTCAACAAATATGTGGACAAAACCAATGTCTCCTCCTGGAACTCAGTCATTGCTGACTTGGCTCGGAGTGGCGACTCCCTTGAAGCTCTTCGAGCATTCTCATCCATGCGAAGGCTCTATCTCAGACCCAACAGGTCCACCTTTCCCTGCACCATCAAATCTTGCTCGGCTTTGTTTGATCTTCGCTCGGGCAAGCAAGCTCACCAGCAAGCTTTTGTCTTTGGCTTTGAATCCGACCTCTTTGTTTCCTCTGCTCTGATTGACATGTACTCTAAGTGCTGTGAATTGACGGATGCAAGATTGTTGTTTGATGGAATTTGTCAAAGAAATGTAGTCTCTTGGACATCAATGATCACTGGCTATGTCCAGAATGATGAGGCTCGCCAAGCATTATCACTTTTTAAAGAGTTCTTGACTGAGGAAGAGGGTGAGAATATGGATGGTGGAAATGTTTCAGTGGATTCGGTTGTCATGATTTCAGCTTTGTCAGCTTGTTCTCGTCTATCAGAGAAGGAAGTTACTGAAGTTGTTCACGGATTTGTGGTGAAAAGAGGGTTTGATGGGGACTTGGGAGTTGGAAATACTTTGATGGATGCATATGCCAAGTGCAGTGAGCTGAATCTTTCTAGAAAGGTGTTTGATGGGATGGTTCAGAAGGATGTGGTTTCTTGGAACTCAATGATTGCAGTGTATGCACAAAACGGATTCTCCAAAGAGGCTTTGGAAGTTTTTCATCAGATGGTAAAGGATTGGGATGTTAGCTATAATGCAGTGACATTGTCTGCTTTGTTGTTAGCCTGTGCACATTCAGGGACGCTGCAAGTGGGGAAGTGTATACATGATCAGGTACTTGAATTTCCTTTCCCAAGAGTAAGTTTTATTTCTGTAGAATATAGCGTGCAAGCCACAATAAGTTGCTTGTGGGGGGGGGGGGGGGGGTGGGTTGTAAATGGTGATATTAACATGTGTAATATGCTATACTTTTTTCTTAATGATCAGCCATCTTTTATCATTACCCTTGATTTTCTATATATCCTTCATTAGGTTCTAAAGATGGGTTTGGAAGAGAATGTGATTGTGGGTACCTCCATTATTGACATGTATTGCAAATGTGGGAGAGTTGACATGGCAAGGAAGGCATTTGATTGCATGAAGGAGAAGAATGTTAAATCATGGACCACCATGGTTGCTGGTTATGGAATGCATGGTCTTGCTAGGGAAGCGCTGGAGGTCTTCTACATGATGGTTAAGGCAGGGGCAAAACCAAACTACATAACCTTTGTATCAGTTCTAGCTGCATGCAGTCATGCAGGTCTGTTGGACGAAGCCTGGTGTTGGTTTAATTCCATGGAGAATGAATTTGGTGTAGAACCGGGGGTTGAACACTATGGTTGCATGGTTGATCTTCTAGGGCGTGCAGGCTATCTCAACAAGGCTTATGATTTGATCAATAAAATGAAGGTGAGACCTGATTTTGTCATCTGGGGTTCCCTTCTTGGGGCTTGTAGGATTTACAAGAATGTAGAGCTTGGGGAGATTTCTGCTAGTAAATTGTTTGAATTGGATCCAAATAATTGTGGGTATTATGTCTTGCTTTCACATATATATGCTGACGCCAGAAGGTGGGAAGATGTCGAAAGAGTGAGAGTACGTATGAAGAATCAAAACTAGCTAAACCACCTGGGTTTAGTTTGGTTGAACTCAAAGGCAGAGTCCATGTATTTTTGGTAGGAGATAGAGAGCATCCCCAACACGAGCAGACCTACGAGTATTTGGAAAAGCTAACCGCAAAGCTCCAAGAAATTGGCTATATGCCAAATATGACATCGGTTATTCATGATGTTGACGAGGAAGAAAAGGAAATGACACTTCGAATTCATAGTGAGAAGCTGGCTGTTGCCTTTGGAATATTAAATTCTGTTCCTGGTGCGACAATCCAGATCATTAAGAACTTGAGAGTGTGTGGTGATTGTCACACTGTGATTAAGTTGATCTCCAAGGTTGTTAATCGGGAAATTGTGGTGAGAGATTTAAAGAGATTTCATCATTTCAAGGATGGGATGTGTTCTTGCAGAGATTATTGGTGATATTTATGCAGAAAATAGAAAGTTTAGCACCAGATATATTATTCATACAGATTGTCTTCTTTCTGTGTTCCTTCAAGTAGAAGCGCAGCTCCACAAGTTCCTCTACTAGTTATGGCTTATCTACCTTCAACCAGATTCGGAACACCATTATGAAACATAGTCTCTAACATTAATGAGTTTTCATGGAGGTTCTTATTAGGCTTCCAAAACACTAACACGCTTAAGATCATTGTGTGTCATTTTTTGAAACCCAAAATTGAATTAAAAAGATTAATTTTATTATTATTATTCTTTAATTGGAAGAAAAACTCTATTAATATATGTTTAATGGTATGACACCATGAATGATGTAACTCCATTAATATATGTTTAATGGCATGACACTATCAATGATGTAGTATTGGTAAAGAAAATCGAAGGAACAAGGCAGCATGATTCATGAAACACGCAGTTGTCTCTGTAAATTGGAAGAATCAAAAGCAAATTAAAACAACCAAATAGTAATAAATGATTTTATTTTTTGGTGTACTGAAGGAAAATTGAGGAAGAAAATGCTACTTTTGTCACGAAAGTAAGCTTGGAAATTGGAAGAAGACGACCAATTCCCAAGAGAAGCTTAGAGGAATATGTCAAATCCTGCCTCCACTGACTAGTCTTCGGTCTCTTTTCCATAACTGACCGGAACAAATGCCATTCACCTTCTAACGGGCTTGCAAATTGGAAGAAGTAGAAAATGCTAATTTCGTCACGGAAGCAAACTTACAAATTGGAAGAAGACCAATTCCCAAGAGAAGCTTGGAGGAATATGCCACACGCTGCCTCCACTGACTAGTCGTCGGTCTCTTTTCCATAACTGACCGGAACAAATGCCATTCACCTTCTACACAAATTACAGAATGCTCCTAATCCTATGCCACGGTGTATCCCAACGACAGAATTTTGTAATATTGGTAATTTAGGGGATAGAGATGGGCAAATGAGTAAACCACGACACATCTCGCGTGAAGCGCGGGTGGTGCAAGGAAGGGCAAAGGGCAAGGTATATAAGTCTGACTCGTACGCCCCATTTCTTCTGAAATTGCAACTGCAGCGGGATATTGCGACTGAATACCTCCCAATTCGCTTCTCTCTCTCTCGCTCTACCTATTCGCTTTCGATTTCGACCTCCTCCTCCTTCTTCTTCTCTCCCAAATCTTAATCACAGTTTTATCTGATCTTTCCTCCCATGGCGTTCTCAGACAAATCGTCGCGTCAGTCTTTGATCCCTAACTTCCTTTACTCTTCCTCTTCGACGAGGACACTTGCGCTAGAGAGAATGCTCCATGCAACTCCTGTAGCCGCCGCATCCACCAATGTCGAAGTGGTCTCCGCCAGGAAGAGCTTCGTCGTTCCTGCTCCCAGCGAGCCTTCCAAGAAGATCGAGATGTACTCCCCGGCCTTCTATGCCGCCTGTACGGCCGGTGGTATTCTTAGCTGAGGTCCTACTCACATGGCTGTCACTCCTCTTGACCTTGTCAAATGCAATATGCAGGTTCGTTCCCTTCAAATCCGTTGCTCTTTTTCACTTTTTTCCCTACATGAATTTCGTTTTTTTTGACTGATTGTTTGCTTGGTCGGATTGGATCCATGCGTCGTTGTTGTAGGTGAATATATGATTTCTTATGTATGTACTTGTGCATGTTGATTGGGATTTCGAGTCAGTAGTTGATTGATCAGATCTAGTTTTTGGTTTACGCAAATTCACAATCATATATTTACTTTGTATATATTTTGGTCATTATCACGATCACCATTCCCTCATGATTCCTACGTTGATCTTGTATGTCAGATGCTTTTTTGTAGAAATAGGGTTTCATTTTGTCTGAAAATTCGGCTCAAGTTTGTCTTGATTGGTTTTCTATACCCTGTAGCTTGTATATTATTCATTTCTATTGGTTGAGGCGAACTGAATTCTATACTTGCAGGTTTTGGTTTTTTGTCTTCTAATTAGCTAATTCTATTTGGTTTGTCACTCGTTTAATCTGTGTTTGTTGGTGCTTTATCTTAGGTATGTATCACCATAGGATACGTTACGCTTGTGATGTTATTGTTAGACTGTGACCTTATAGATGGTATCGGGGAATATACGAGTACATGTGTAATATGTAGAATAAGTTTAATTTGTTTCTTTTTATAAGATCATTATAAATTTGGATATATTTCTTAAAAGTGTAACTGGTCTTTACTATTGCCTCGCTGTTGCTATATGTTAACTTTTGGAAATCTACCGGTTCATGTCCATTTGGATCATTCAATGTCTTGAATGTACTTCATGTCTTCATATCTTGGGACTTTAGAAAGAGTTTACTAATACCACAGAAAAATGTTGGTTATTATATTGGTGCAGTTTTTAGTGCTTTTATGCAATATTCTTGTTCCTCAAACTATTTAAGTTCTCTCCTATATCAAAAAATGACGTTTGATGTAATGTATTTTTTATATATATAGTTGATTTTTTTTAGTTGACTTTCTGACTGCTGTCTTTTCATTAGATTGATCCTGCAAAGTACAAAGGCATTTCATCCGGTTTTAGAGTTTTACTCAAGGAGCAAGGTGTCAAAGGCTTTTTCAGGGGATGGGTGCCTACCCTACTTGGTTACGGTGCTCAGGGTGCTTGCAAGTATGGATTCTATGAATTTTTCAAGAAGTACTACTCTGACATTGCTGGACCAGAGTATGCTGCCAAGTACAAGACCTTGATCTACCTTGCTGGTTCTGCATCTGCTGAGTTGATAGCTGATGTTGCACTTTGCCCGTTTGAAGCAGTGAAGGTCAGGGTTCAAACTCAGCCTGGATTTGCTAGGGGTTTGTCAGATGGTCTTCCCAAGTTTGTCAAATCTGAAGGGACACTTGGGTATGCTTACGAGCTAATTTATTTATTTATTTTATTTTACTTTCGATTATATAGGATATGCTTATTATGATAGAAATGAAAGGAAGCAATTCTTCTTTACAGGTTGTACAAGGGTCTTGTTCCGCTCTGGGGTCGTCAAATACCATGTATGTTAATGATCTAAATTACTCTTCCTTTTTTTTCTCTTTCATGCATATAGTGTGTATCCTTTTGGTTGTTGGTATTTTTTGGTTGCTTGTGGATATTAATGTTTGTGAAATATATTTGTACAACTGCCAAAAGGAAAAGGGAAAAAAAATGGTGAACTCATCCTGCTTTTGAAACATGTATAGAACTTGGGGTGAAGTCCAATTTTTTATGTCCTCCTCCTCCTCTTCTACTTTGAAGAATACACAAGCTACATCTTTGTTGTTCATTTCCGTACTATGTTGTCACTTGTAAGCTGTAGATTGAATTGTTCTATCTTGCAGATACAATGATGAAATTTGCCTCCTTTGAGACCATTGTGGAGATGATCTACAAGTATGCTATACCAAAGGACCAGTGCGGTAAAGGTCTGCAGCTTGGTATTAGTTTTGCTGGCGGATATGTGGCTGGTATTCTCTGTGCTGTTGTTTCTCATCCTGCTGACAATCTTGTCTCTTTCCTCAACAATGCCAAAGGGGCAACTGTTGGCGATGTGAGTGGTGTTTTTTTTTATTGGTTACTAAGGTTTATTGTTAATGTCCTCTGTTTCATTCTGTCTGCGCATATGTGATTGTGCAGGCTGTAAAGAAGATGGGTTTGCTGGTCTCTTTACCCGTGGACTTCCTCTCCGTATTCTTATGATTGGAACACTTACTGGAACTCAGTGGGTTATCTATGATGCATTTAAAGTTTTTGTTGGGCTGTAAGTTCTTCATGCTACTACAAGCTTTGTTTGCAATATGTTATTTTATTTATTGATGTTATGAGTTGCTTATTGATTTCTGTATGATGTACAGGCCAACCACTGGTGGGGTAACTCCTCCTGCTGCCCCAGCTGCTGCTGAGCTTGCAAAGGTGTAAATTGTTGAATGATCAACCATAGTAGTCTTCTTGTTTTGTGGAACTGAGAAAAATGCCTTTGGTGGGATTAAAATAAACATAGGTTGCTGAAGTTGCTTAAATGGCTATCAAGGTAGTGGAGAGTATTATTTGCATGCAGTTATCTCAACAAGGCTTATAATTTGATCAATAAAATGAAGGTGAGACCTGATTTTGTCATCTGGGGCTCCCTTCTCGGGGCTTGTAGGATTCACAAGAATGTAGAGCTTGGGGAGATTTCTGCTAGTAAAGCCACCTGGGTTTAATCTGGTTGAACTGAAAGGCAGAGTCCATGTATTTTTGGTAGGAGATAGAGAGCATCCTCAACACGAGCAGACCTACAAGTATTTGGAAAAGCTAACCGCAAAGCCCCAAGAAATTGGCTATACACCGAATATGACATCGGTTATTCATGATGTTGACGAGGAAAAGGAAATGACACTTCGAATTCATAGCGACAAGCTGGCTGCTGCCTTTGGAATCTTAAATTCTGTTCCTGGTACAACAATCCAGATCATTAAGAACTTGAGAGTGTGTGGTGACTGTCACACTGATTACGGTGATCTCCAAGGTTGTTAATCGGGAAATTGCGGTGAGAGTTTTAAAGAGATTTCATCATTTCGAGGATGGGATGTGTTCTTACCGAGATTATTGGTTATATTTATGCAGAAAATAGAAAGTTTAGCACCTGATATAGTATTCATGCCGATTGTCTTCTTTCTGTGTTCCTTCAAATAGAAGCGCAGCTCCACAAGTTCCTCTCCTAATAATGGCTTATCTACTTTCGACCAGATTCGGAACACCATTATGAAACAGTCTCTAACATTAATGAGTTTTCATGTAGAATCTTGTTAGGCTTCCAAAACACTAACACAATTAAGATCATTGTATGTCATTTTTTGAAACCCAAAATTGAATTAAAAAGATTTATTATTATTATTATTATTATTCTTTATTTGGAAGAAAAACTCTGTTAATATATGTTTAATGGTATGGCAATATCAATGATGTAGTATTGGTAAAGAAAATCATAGGAATAAAGCTGCATGATACATGAAACATGCAGTTATCTCTGTAAATTGGATGAATCAAAAGCAAATTAAAGCAAGCAAATAGTAATAAATGATTTATTTTTTGGTGTATTGAAGGAAAATTGAGGTAGAAAATGCCAATTTTGTTACGAAAGCAAGCTTGCAAATTGTAAGAAGAAGCTTAGAGGCACATCCCAAATGCCGCCTCCGCTGACTAGTTGTCGGTCTCTTTTCCATAATTGATCGGAACAAATGGCATTCTCCTTCTACACAAATTACAGAATGCACCTAATCCAATGCCACGGTGTATTCCCTACGACATAGCATTTTGTAATATTTAGAATTTGGTATTTATTATTTTTTTTATAAGGATTTTGTTAGTGAATAGGCTCTTATTATTTTTCATCTTTTACAAGCTGGTAGGAGTTTAAAGCAACTGATCATATCCCTAATAAAAGCAGCTGACCAAAGATCAGACTGAGTACACCTAAGATAATAACTAAGTTATTAAGACTCAAATCATAATTCTCTAAGAAAATGTTTAATAATTGGAAAAGAGGAATGGAATTGGAAATAGAATCTAAAATTTGTATTATTGTTTAGCGTGCATTTTAAATTATGTTAATAAAAATCTTGAATTTTTTTTCCGAAATTTTTGCCTACAGTCTTATTCCACAAAAAAATATAAGAAAAACTAGAAAATGAAGATTCATGCATTTGACCACCCCTTCACCCACAAAAGATCTCACCCTGCTCCACCACACTTCCACCCTAAGAGATCTCACCCATGTGACAGCCATGATCTCTTACACCCATGCCTCATCAAACTCTTCTCCATTGATTTCGTCCTCATCCACAAGTTGTCATTCGACAACTCTCTCACCTATCAGATAGCCACTATCAAATAACCTATCGAACCCTCCCAATATTGTGCAATCACTGGTTAGTCTCCACACTTCCATCTCTAATGTTATCTCATTTGTTCATTATCATTCTCATTTCATTTTGTTAGTTGCTTCGTTTTGTTTGTATATTTCATTTCATTATTGTTGTTTTGGGATTCAAATATGATTAATTTTGGACCTTTATTTTTTTAGGGTTATTTAATAGGGGTATTGTTTTGATTGATATAAAGATTGAATTTTTAAATCTTGGATTCTAATATGATCAATTTTGGACTTGTTCTTTTCTACTACTGTCTTTTAAATATAAAACACTTATTGAATATATTTTTAAACAAGTAAAAAATCCTACAACTTGCATTGAACATGAAGGCATCACCTCTAAACTCAGGGAAGATCAGCTATTCTACTTTCAGCAAGGGGAATTGATTATGAGAATATCATGACAACCATAAGCACCCCTTGACAAAACTATTAAGGCCATTGGCGCCGAGGGGTGCTTCCCTATATTTTCATGTATTAATGTAATATTAAATATATATTTTTTATTTCTTATGTTGGAGCATAAATTTATTAGCAAATAAATAAAAAATATTAGAGCATAAATTTATTCAAATTTATTAGCAAATAAATAAAAAAATAGTAGCTAAAGTCTATAATAAAATAATTATAAAGTTACATAATTTGTTAAATTAAAAATAATATTATATTTTAATTATTTATATATAATTTAAAATTAAATATATAAATTAATAATTAATGTTTTAATTTAAATTAAAAATAGTTAAATTATATTTTAATCATTTATATATAATTTAGAATTAAATATATAAATTAATAATTAATGTTGTATTAAAAATTAATAATTAATATATTATTAAAAATTAAATTAATTATTATAATGTAAAATATATTTTAATATTAAATATATATGAAGTAATCGTGGTGTTCACTAAATATTGATATATTTAATTTAATATTTTATTTAGACACTATCAAATACAAAATGTATTATTTTTTTAATTTTTTCTATTTTATCTTTTCCCAAATTTCTTCCAAACTTTTTTTATATCATATTAATCAAACACAATCTAATATAATAATTAAATTTATTAAAATTTAAATCATAATTTTTATAAACGAGTGTAATAAAATATTTAATTTTTTTCCACTGGACCTCACTGCATCCCAATGATTGGAGTTTGCATTTTTTTTTGTTGAATTTGGAGTTTGGGGAGTTTGGCATTCGAACAAATTTTTGGGTGCCCAATTCGAAGCTGACAAAAAAAAAAAATGGTAATTTTGGGGACAGAGATGGGCAAATGAGTAAACCACGACATGTCTCGTGTAAAGAACGCGAGGGTTGTGCAAGGGAAAGGGCAGGGGGCAAGGTTTGGTCAATAACAAAAGTCTGAATCGGACGCCCCATTTCTTCTGACATTGCATCTGGCAGCGAGATATTGGGAGTGAATACCTCCCTATTAGCTTCTCTCTCTCTATTCGCTTTCGATTTCGACCTCCTCCTCCTTCTTCTCTTCCAAATCTTAATCACAATTTTCTCTGATCTTTCCTCCCATGGCGTTCTCGGACAAATCGTCGCGTCAGTCTTTGATCCCTAACTTCCTTTACTCTTCCTCTTCGACGAGGACACTTGCGCTCGAGAGAATGCTCCATGCAACTCCTGTAACCGCCGCATCCTCCAATGTCGAAGTGGTCTCCGCCAGGAAGAGCTTCGTTGTTCCTGCTCCCAGCGAGCCTTCCAAGAAGATCGAGATGTACTCCCCGACCTTCTATGCCGCCTGTACGGCCGGTGGTATTCTTAGCTGTGGTCTTACTCACATGGCTGTCACTCCTCTTGACCTTGTCAAATGCAATATGCAGGTTCTTTTCCTTCAGATCCGTTGCTCTTTTTCACTGTTTTCCCTACATGAATTTCGTCTCTTTTGACTGATTGTTTGCTTGGTCGGATTGGATTCATGCCTCGTTGTTGTAGGTGAATATATGATTTCTCATGTGGGTACTTGTGCATGTTGATTGGGATTTCGAGTCAGTAAATGATTGATCAGATCTAGTTTTTGGTTATACACAAATTCACAATCAGATAGTATATATTTTGGTCGTTGTCACGATCACCATTCCCTCATGATTTCTACGTTGATCTTGTATGTCAAATGCTTTTTTTTTTTTTTTTGTAGCAATAGGGTTTCATTTTGTCTGAAAATTCGGCTCAAGTTTGTCTTGATTGATTTTCTATAGTTTGT
Organism: Rhamnella rubrinervis; assembly: GCA_007844105.2. Classification (NCBI taxonomy): domain Eukaryota; kingdom Viridiplantae; phylum Streptophyta; class Magnoliopsida; order Rosales; family Rhamnaceae; genus Rhamnella; species Rhamnella rubrinervis. The sequence continues at coordinate 292,873 of CM017575.2, forward strand.
ATGTTATTCATTTCTATTGGTTGAGGTGAACTGAATTCTATACTTGCAGGTTTTGGTTGTTTGTCTTCTAATTAGCTAATATGTCACCTTTTAATCTGTGTTTGTTGGTGCTTTATCTTAGGTATGTATCACCATAGGATACGTTACGCGTGTGATGTTTTTGTTAGACCGTGATCTTATAGATGGTATCGGGGAATATACGAGTACATGTGTAGTATGTAGAATAAGGTTAATTTGTTTCTTTTTATCAAATCAGTATTGATTTGCATATATTTCTTGAAAGTGTAACTGGTCTTTACTATTGCCTCTCTGTTGCTATATGTTAACTTTTGGGCATCTACCGGTTCATGTCCATTTGGATCATTCAATGTCTTGAATGTACTTCATGTCTTCATATATTGGGACTACAGATAGAGTTTACAAATACGACAGAAAATGTTGATTGTTATAGTAGTGCAGTTTTTAGTGCTTTTATGCAATATTCTTCTTCGTCAAACTATTTATGTTCTCTCCTATATCAAATAGTGACGTTTGATGTAATGTATTTTTTTTTTATATAATTGAATTTTTTAGGTTAACTTTCTGACTGCTGTCTTTTTATTAGATTGATCCTGCAAAGTACAAAGGCATCTCATCTGGTTTTGGAGTTTTACTCAAGGAGCAAGGTGTCAAAGGCTTCTTCAGGGGATGGGTGCCTACCCTACTTGGTTACAGTGCTCAGGGTGCTTGCAAGTTTGGATTCTATGAATTTTTCAAGAAGTACTACTCTGACATTGCTGGACCAGAGTATGCTGCCAAGTACAAGACCTTGATCTACCTTGCTGGTTCTGCATCTGCTGAGTTGATAGCTGATGTTGCACTTTGCCCGTTTGAAGCAGTGAAGGTCCGGGTTCAAACTCAGCCTGGATTTGCTAGGGGTTTGTCAGATGGTCTTCCCAAGTTTGTCAAATCTGAAGGGACACTTGGGTATGCTTACGAGCTAATTTATTTATTTTATTTTACTTTCGATTATATAGGATATGCTTATTATGATAGAAATAAATGTAAATAATTCTTCTTTACAGGTTGTACAAGGGTATTGTTCCTCTCTGGGGTCGTCAAATACCATGTATGTTAATGATCTAAATTACTTTTCTATCTTTCTTTTTTTTTTCCTTTTATGCACATAGTGTGTATCCTTTCGGTTGTTGGTGTTTTTTGGTTGCTTGTGGATATTAATGTTTGTGAAATATAGTTGTGCAACTGCCAAAAGGAAAAGGAAAAAAAAGAACTCATCCTGCTTTTGAAATATTTATAGAACTTGCAATGAAGTCCAATTTTTTATCTCCTGCTCTCTACAACTTTATTTCTACCTTCTTCTTCTTCTTCTTCTCTTCTTTCTTCAAAGTAGCTCACATGTGCTGAATTTGTATTTATGTGCTTTCGGAATACACAAGCTATATCTTTGTTGTTCATTTCCTTGCTATGTTGTCGCTTGTAAGTTGTAGATTGAATTGTTCTGTCTTGCAGATACAATGATGAAATTTGCCTCCTTTGAGACCATTGTGGAGATGATCTACAAGTATGCTGTCCCCCAACCGAAGGACCAGTGCGGTAAAGGTCTGCAGCTTGGTATTAGTTTTGCTGGCGGATATGTGGCTGGTGTTCTGTGTGCTATTGTTTCTCATCCTGCTGACAATCTTGTGTCTTTCCTCAACAATGCCAAAGGGGCAACTGTTGGTGATGTGAGTGGTTTTTTTTTATTGGTTACTAAGGTTTATTGTTAATGTCCTCTGTTTCATTCTGTCTGCGCATATGTGATTGTGCAGGCTGTAAAGAAGATGGGTTTGCTGGGTCTCTTTACCCGTGGACTTCCTCTCCGTATTGTTATGATTGGAACACTTACTGGAGCTCAGTGGGGTATCTATGATGCATTCAAAGTTTTTGTTGGACTGTAAGTTCTTCATGCTACTACAAGCTTTGTTTGCAATATGTTATTTTATTTATTGATGTTATGAGTTGCTTATTGATTTCTGTATGATGTACAGGCCAACCACTGGTGGGGTAACTCCTCCTGCTGCCCCAGCTGCTGCTGAGCTTGCAAAGGTGTAAAATGTTGAATGATCAACCATAGTAGTCTTCTTGTTTTGTGGAACTGAGAAAAACGCCTTTGGAGGGATTAAAATAAACGTAGGGTTGCTGAAGTTGCTTAAATGCCTCTCAAGCTAGGGGAGAGTACTATTTTTTTTACATTGCGGAACATTTCTCCAATTTTTGTATTGACTAATTTTGTTTCCTTCTGGAGGGTAGGTTTGTCTCATCCATATGAAAGCTTTTTGTAGTTTAGATCACATATTATTTGCAATTTGATGTCAGGATTATTATGCCCCCACTTCTCAGGAGTAGGCGACAACAACAAAAAAAAATAAGGATAGTTTGGTTGGGGGGTTTCATTGCTATTGGAAGGCATGGGATCTGTGCCTTTATACGTTTTATTTTCAGTTCATTACTTCCATATTGGTTGTTTCTCAATCATGCAATGCTTGATATTTCTTTTTCCTTTTTTTTTTACCGTACGACACTGTTTTATGTTATATCTGTTGGAAGATTATGTTACATCATACAAATGAATCCAGTCAGTTCTCTAGATTTCTTTTGCTATTGGATGTAAAATATTTTTATTGTTTTTCATTACAGCTGCCAAGTTGGTAAGGATAAGGTCCTGATAACGTTTTTGTAAAGTACTTTTATTGTTTTTGCTCTTGTTTATAATTTGCTTACTTGAAAGGTTAGTTAATGTAGAGTTGGCTAGACTTCTCAATTAATTATAAATATGAATGAAAGGTTTTTTTTTTGAAGTGAATCTATTTTTATTTTTACTTCACATTTGTAGTAAGATAAGAAGATTAGCAAATACTACCTCTGAATTAACCAACCTTTCAATTAAGCAAATTACGCAACTTAGTAGGAAAAATTGAAAACTAAAAACAGAAAGGGTACCAAACGTAGGGTATGTGGCTTCTTGTGCTTATTTCAATTGCATTTAGGAGGGCTGTTTGTCTGATTATGTTGTGCCGGGAATATTAATAATGGTTAACCCGAAATGCGATGTTTAATTAATGATTGGCTCTTCTCCCCTAAGCCGTAAAAAACAAATAGTCCTTGCAGTACCAAAAGTTAATCCTCTCCTGTCTTCTCAAAGGGTGGTCATTTACTTTACACGAGCTGAACTGTCATAATGTATGCATGTATATTTCTACACTCACACTTACTGCAAAAACCATATTAAAACTCCAATAACGCTTGTTGAAACGACTCATTACCATTAGCAAAAGAAATTCTTTATTTCAAAATGAAAAAATAAGAATAAAAAACACAAATTTGTCTGCTTCAGTATCTGATTTATTTTCATAACGCTTATACTTTTCAACCATTAAGAAATTACGTTAGGAATCTATAAGTTATTCAGCAAGATTCATTGTCTTGAAACTGAAATACATAAATAGAAAAGAATACATCAAGAACAGTCTCTTCAAGCTTTATGAGTGTCATTACTTTGAATCTCAGGGAAATAAATCTTAGCTACAAGTTTTAAATGGCCAAAGTTTTACCTCTTACATTCCGTTAAAACCTCACAAATCCCAAAGATGCAATTTATAAATAAACCAAAGAATATGGTTTTAAATACTAATATACAGTATCTTTGAACCCGTCCACTGTTATTTTAGAGGAATCCTCAGATTCAGGCTTCAAAATGGACAAGAAACTGGGATGTAGTTCTGATCAGACGAGATTAATTGTGAAGCAGACATATGGATGGGCATCAACATCTCCTGCTAGACCAGCCATCCCTCCACCAACTTCATCTTCGGTTTTCCAAAATGTGCTGCATCAACACAGTAGGAAGATTATCAGGAAATGGGACTTAAAAACTAAAGAGAAAATAATAGTCAAAACACAACTTGGTCAATAAATAAATAACACAACAGCTCAAGCTTTAACATTCCACACATTATAAGTAACGCAAAAAGTAGGCAGGTGTGGTAAAAGTAAGGTAGTTGTGTCTAGAACTGTCAATATTTAGAAAATACAACATCAAGTTAAAATAGAATTAATTCCCATGACAAGAAGTTTGAATATAATTTTTGACGATTAGGAAAAGTGCATAAAAATGTATATATTGACATCTTGAGATCAGACAGAAAACTTTAGGAATGTGTTTTGATATTACAAAAGATGCTATGTACATACTAAAGAGTAGAGGCTAAGTCATCATGCACATTGGGCCTAAAAGGAATTCAGGAAAGAGTACAATTATAGAAGATTTCAACCCCAAAAGGAATCATAGAAATCCCAGTGAACTAGGACCTTAACAGAATATCAATCAATTTTGTTGAGAGAAACTGAAATTCCAACTTCCGTTTCTACTATTGGTTAATATGATTAATAAGATTCAGTCAAGTTTTCCCATAAGTTTTCTTGATCATACAGGTAATTTAACAGATTCTGCGGCAACTGCTTACATGAGAGCACCATGTAACATGAATGGGGTTTTGTACGAGAGTAAATAATGAGATTTATTCTATCTCCATAGCTAGATCTTGAATGATTCAATCTTGATTCTAGCATTTTTCTGTATGAATCTCCCCAACTATACCACAAAACCAAAGAACGAAAACTTGCCTGTTTGTACTGTCACATAACCCTTCAAGGATTGAGCGTACTTTCTTCTCACCTTTCACAGTTGGAGCTAAAACACAAGCCTGAAAAGTCATTTCAGAACACATAGCTTAGTCAAAAAGTAAGTGCTTGGAGTAAAATAGTTACAGGAAATAAGAGAATTTACCAAGAAAGATGGTGGCAGACCATATCTCAGAATGCTCTCTGCAAAGATTCGTACAGCACAAAAGTGCATCCAGGAGCTAAAAACCTACAGGAAGGTAACTCATTGATTGAACAAGAACATGATGTCTTCCACAGAAAGCTATTGGACAATGATAATACTAAAGCATTATGGAAACGTAATATAGCTTTCACTAGGAACAAAAAAATTAATATATATATATATATATTGCAATTAAAAGTAGCAATGTTGTAAACAACTTGTATGTATTCAAGTTCAAAGGTCACTTAAATAGAATAGAAAGTCAGAACCATCTTAAAGAAAAGAAAAGAAAACAGAGATGGAAAACAAATTGTTTTATAATATCACCTGGATTAGTATAATGTTGGTATTACACTCACATTACCATTTCAAGGAACAGATGGCACAAGATACCAGACCCAAAATGAGGACTGTCCACAATATTAGACTATTTTTTTTCAATGACTTTGATACTTCCCCAAACAATAATTTATCCCTTCCCAACCCCGGCACTCCCCACCCAAAAAAGGAAAATATATATATATATATATATATACATATGTTAATACCAATAATAATAATTAAAAACTAAATAACTTCAGATATATCATTAAAGAGCAACAAAAGAAAATACCTCCCCATAACTGGTATAGCACCATTGCAAAAGAGAGCTCCTCAAACTTTCTTGGTCTTGTACTAATTTTTCCAACTCCGTTTTGCGGCTCTCTTGTGCTTCCGGACTATATTCAAAATCACGAATCTGAACCAGATGATACACAAATGCAAACGATATTATTACCACGAGTAGCATTGCTTTCCCAACACTATTCATGTAGTTGTCTTCTATACATACACTTCCATCAAAATTTCATATCATATAAACAAAGAAGCAGTTAACTACTGCAATTTTCATGAAATGAAGAAAGCACATGCAGAATGTATAATAAACTGACTTGGAATCCTTTTTCACGTGCACTTGTTCTAAAATTGTCCGCAACACGTCCAAATAGTGTTACAGTGTAAAGAGCATAATCATTGTCTTCATGCAACTTCTTGGTGGACCTGGGGACCTGAAAAAACCTATCATGATTAATAAGACAGAATCAATAAGACTACAAAAGAACATTATAGGATTATGATTAATCCAGAAACTTCAAAGTGAAGAAACATTTCATCCTTATAGGGAAACTGTGTCACCTGATTGATTCATTTAGTAGGAATAAACATTTCATCCTTGTTAAAACATTTAATATGCTACGAAACCTCAATGTATGATGCTATTCATAGGACTGTAACAACAGAAAATTAAACTTTGGATATGTACCACATAGTTGGTCAATGTTTCATAGCTTGACAACCAATCTTTTTGCGAGTACTTGGGAACAACAGCAAGCAAGGTAACCAGATGTTCGGAGATAATTATGTCCTCTGGTTTAACTAGATTGGAAAGATCACGGACTGCTAAGCTGAAAAAGGACAAGAGATAGCCCAACATAGATTTTTAAGTAAATAACCAACGCAAATGCCACAAAAAGATAAAAGTGATAATAATACCTTCCACTTTGCTTCCGATTAATAGCATTAAGTTGACTACGGATGTTGTTATACTCAGCCACACGAACCTAACATAAAAAAACAAAGCTTTAAGACCTAATTGTCAAATTTAAAATACACATGTCATATCTATAATGAACACAAGTTTCTTAATTATAAAAGTCATATCATATAAAGTGACCAGGCTGGAAGCCCTAGAAAGCCTTTCATTTAAGAATGCATAAGGGAACAATATAATTACCAGGTCAGACGCCAGTCAGATTCACTGAGCTGAACTCATCATACATGGCAAGTAGGTTCAATTAAATAGGCTGTAAAAGGAAATTTCTCCATAGAGTTTTCAAAAGTAGTAATGCATATTTCATAGACTATAAAAAGGAGACTCATAGAAAAGCACTGCTCCGGTTTTGACAATCACTAATACTGTAATATATATCGCTTAAGAGGTATTTCAGAAAGCGTCTACTCTATAGCCCTCTACTACTCTTCGCTTACAAACTCCTATCATGAAGAAGTCTCCACTCACTGAATCAGTTTCCCATGTTGGAAAAAGGCCAAATTTTTGTATTTGAACAAAATGCATCCCCACACTAAGGAGGTCGAAGGAAAAGGCTAAATGTAATCCATTAGTTCCCACATTCCATTAAGCTCCAAGGCAGACTATTGCCATATCACTCGTCTCCTACATTTTATATTTTAAGTGATGGAAAGGATAAATAATTGATCAGAAGAATCGGATATACCATGGTTGAAAATTTATAACCTTTCATTGTTTTTCCTACCAAAATCTACACTTCCTCACAGTAACTTTTTCCTAATATTTAGAGAAAAAAAAAAAAAAAACTTAGTCATACGAAGAAGAGGAATGTAATGAATAAAGAAGCATACTTTGAGATCATCCTCAATTTTTGCCACTTGACCATGAATGCCATCCACGATCTCCCTCAAAGGTGACATGGTCGGGTACTTGGCTTCATCCCAAACAAACCTACAACCACAAGGCACAGAATTATTTACTTAAAAGGCACAATTCGATCACGGTCAGTGACCCAAAACTGATCCAAAATCTCACTGAATCGGCATAGTTCACCTAGTGAGATATGAATCAACCGGAACTCCATCGACCGTTAGAGCGCTGCTCTCAACTCCGGATACCCTCTCCAGTTCCTCGATCTGCCTCCTGATCTTGTGAGATACTCCTTCCATAAAGCTGTTTGACTGTACTATCCAATGATTCCCAAAAATTCATAAAAAGGCACAACCTCAAATTCACATAAACAAGCATAAGATCGGTATTAATTGAGAAAAATGAAAAACTGATATTCAATAAAATAATCATATTGCATTATATCATCCACTATCTGTTAAGTTTCAACAAACCAGAAAATCGCATCCAACAATTTCTAAGACAACTGTATCGTCGAACAACAAGTGGAATTTGAGACAGAATCAAATGAATAAAACGAAAATTAAGATAACAATTGGAAAGATAGTACCTTTAAGAGATCGTCGCTGAGGGAGAGGAGAGAATCCAGGGTTCCAACACGAAGATTAGGAATATTGAACTGAGAAGGAAAAACAAAACGAGAAGAATTAGAGAAAATTGAAGCATTGAGAGTCAGATCTTGTAAATTTGATGAAGAATTAAGTTACTCTGTATAGTGGCGTATCGAAGGAATGCTTGGAAATTTGGTCTTGAAGATTATTCCATAGAGAAGATGCAGAGTTCTGAACCGGAAGAGACACCACCCAGTATCTGGTCGCCATTGAAGCTCAGCTCGTGTTACGGACAGAGAGAGAAAGAGCGCTTAAGGTCCGGTGGCAGAGATCAAACTTCATCAATTTTGGGGTGCTAAATAATTTTGTATTTTTTTCCACCCAAATTTTATTAGTAATAATATTTTTGTATTTTGTATTTTACTTTACATGGTGAATTTCTATTTCGCCTCTTTCTCACATAACTTAATTAGACCACATAAATTTGTAAAATTCAAAACAAAAATAAAAGTTACTAACTATACTATTTTGAAAAAACTATATATATGAACTTTATTTTTATCACTCTATTTGAATTTTCCTAATTTGAGGATAATACATTCAATAATGAGTATTTTTTATACATTAATATAATCTTAATTCCTAAGTCTCTCATTTTTTAAAACTAAATTTTTAAGTGAAAAATAAAATAATAACTAAAATTAGCTCATATAAGTGTAGGGCTTGTCGTTTCGTTTGTGCGGGTCAGACTAAACAAATAAAGAGAAGCTTCAAGCAAAACGTCAAAAGTAAATTTCCCGTATAATAAAACGCCCACCGTGGGGCTCGAACCCACGACCACAAGGTTAAGAGCCTTGCGCTCTACCGGCTGAGCTAGACGGGCAATGTGTAACGCGCTTTCAATTTATTTTGAAATTTACTAAAACATGATACAAGGCGACAGCCCCGGAGCTTTCGTAGGGACGATCATTGATAGTGTTATTCGGTGCGAGTCAATTATAGTCTTTTGGCCATGTTATAGTTTACAAAAATGTTCTCTTATTTACAAGTACTTGTATGTCCAAAACAGAGTTTACAACACATATATATATACATAATTAATGAGAGGGAGACATTTAATTAGAAGATCAAATGGCTGGAAATTAATAATATATAAAGAAAGAAAAATAAGTAGATGAAGTTGCATGCAGTTGTTTTATTACACCATATATTATATATTGGTAAAGGTTACACCCCAATATACATAACATATGTAGTAGCCAAGAGAAGAAGAAAAATAAAGCGACGCTAGGTGATCAATATTAATTAAGAAGATGGATATGGCATGCATTCCCAGCAGTCCCAGTGACGAGTACGTTGGTAGTCAGTAGAAGTCATCAAGACATGAGAAGTTGTCAACGGAACCAAAGGTTTCCAAATGGTCATGATGAGCCGATCCATTTCTTGAATAGTTGGTGGATCCACCCAAAAAATCAAGCAAAGACTCGTTTGAGAAGTTGGTGGTTGTGTCGTACACAAATGACATGCCTGCACTTGCACTTGTAGTCTCCAACGGATAGTTCATCATGTAAAACGAAGATGTGCTTGTAGTTGTAGTAGTTGTAGATGTGCAGTAATTATTAGCCTCATACTCGTTATTAATTACACAAACCTCATTCACTACTGCAGCACTACTGCTATTGCCCTTCCTTATCTCACTACTGTATATTTCTTCATCGATAGCCTTCTTACCCTCTATCACCTACAATTTCATATTTTACACTCATTCATTAATAATATTCTTCATCCATCCAGCTTGTTTTCCTACGTTAAGCAAGATACATATATATATATATATATATATATATATATATGCATGCATATTATTTACTCACGTAGTTTTGATTTTGATTATCTTGATAAACCATGATAAAGTCTCCCAGTCGTAACCCATGTGTGCTTACGAATTCCCCTGATAAATATTCAACCCCAACAATCAACGTTTCACTAACTTATTTACGTGAATATAATACAATCACAATCTGAATACAAGGCCTACCAGTGTTTTCAAGTACGTACATTCTGCTGTTGTTATTTGGCCAAAACCTGCTTACCAATAACAAATTCATTAACGCACATGAAAATTAATTAATATATTGTATATATTTTTTGGTGAAATATAATGTATATATTACTTAATAGAAAGGAATATGATTAGTGATCGATCATCCATATTATCTATATATTTTAATCAATATATAAATTTAGCAATTTTCTGTTTTGCTATACTACCAACATACTTACCTGTACTTGAAGCTCCATACATGAAGGCCATCCAAGTCATCCATACTGATTAGAATTCCTTCTTTGGATTCAAGAACAGGAAGATGTGTCTCCGCTGCTTTCTGATATTAATTAATTAATTGTCAAGAAAAAACTATATAAAATGGAATATTAATTAATTGTTGAAATTACACAAGTACGTACTGAAATTGCAATTTGCAAATAATTACCTTGGGGAGTATCATTCTTCTGAGGGAGCTAACATCACTGTTTTTAAGCTCCTTTTGGAAAAGGAACGTCAACCTCCTCGGATCAATCACCTATGGATCCAAAAAACCATTATACATAATTACATATCAAATATATTATATTGTTGGTTGTTGATAAAAAAAAACTAATTACACAGATTTATATCGACCAAATTGATTATAATTATTACAACTAAATTAATCAATAATATTAGTCTTGTCGAAAAGACAGTTTTGGCCATAAACTCCTTTTCATTCCCCATCACCTATTTAATGATTTGACAAGTTATATTTAATCCTATCCTACCCTAACCTATGTTTCTACAAATTGTTTTAATCATACATAGGCCGGTGACGAGACTAAATTAATTTTGTTTTATTTGGACATATGTACGAGAAAACCATAACTAATTAGTAATTACCAACTTTATCACAACCCACAGAGCTCTTATTTTCATCTCTTTTGAAATATCAAAACCCATAGAACTAATTAAACTAATTAGTACATTGAAAATGAAACTTGTATACAACAATTTTAAGTTTAAAAAATTAATTACAGGGTGCCTGAAAATTGAATCTCAAGATATAATTTGAAAGTTCTCCAAAATCACAAACAACTGGTTTGTAATTAATAGCAGGAATATTAACAGAGTAGAAATAGAAAAAGAAAAGCGGACAGATCTACACTAATTAACCAAATTGATAATTAATGAGAACCTATATATATGGGTCCAATCCAACTGATATTATACATATATTATGTGGATGAGTGAGGAGAAAATTAAGGAAATAATTAAGTAAAAAGAAAGAAGTGCTCACACGTGCAAGTGGGAGAGTGGGGGGTGGCACGTGGGAGGCGGAACGAGTAGCAGTAGTCAAGGTGGAGGAAAAAGAAAGTTGAAGAAGGTTGAGGGCGGAGGAACGCCTCTGTCTGGCCATCCTTTTCTTCCTGTGGACACCGAAGCTGGCAACAGCAGCAACAAGATCGTTACGGGTCGACCCGATTCGATCGGACATTGGACGGGTGGTCTTGTTCCCTTGTACGGTGACAAGGCCGAGCTGTGGCTCAACACCTGCCCTCAAACCACAGGCCTCGGGTTTCTGATCATCAAGTACAGCCTCTTGGTCATGGTCCATCATCATCATCATCATTAGGGCTGGGCTGGCTAGCTTTTCGTTTTTGTTTTAATTTAACCCAAAAAAAACAAGTATATATGGGTTTCTGAGTCGACTTCTCTGTGTAGTTACTGTTGCTTTGCAGATCGAAACTAAGAGGACGATGGACGCTGGGCAATCGAGAAATGGGCGAGAGATGTAAAAGAAGAAAGCTGGTCTCTCTCTCTCTCTCTCTCTCTCGTATCTAGTGGTGGGTGGTTGGGTGGGCAGGGGTTTCTTTTTCCCAAGCTTCTTCTATTTTTGGTAAGGGTTTTTGGCGATCACTGTGCCTGGCCTGAATGCCATTTGTGCAACCTGCATTCACTCATCATGCGCTAACATAGCTCCTTTCTTTTCTTTTAATCTTTTTTTGTTCACATTGAGCTGCTACTCGTGATATTTATGCAAAAGGGTCAAGGCATTTGGAACAATATTAAGAAAAATAAGTAAGAAAGAGAGAGAGAGAGAGATTCGTTACGTAGAATTGGGGTGAGGTTGACAAATGGGCAATATGCATTCATGGTTGGTTTAATAATATTAGTGATATGATTTCATTGGGGTTTAGATGAATTTTTGTATATAATTCTGTGGAAGTGGTGAAAGCTTTATGTAACCATGGTTGCTAATGGGTTAGTGTTGAGAAGTGTGGGAGGATAGGGGTGGTTAGAGAATGGCCAAGAAATGAGTGACGGATGGACGGTGAAGGTAACAGAGGAGGGTCGGAGGGAGGTCCAGGTGTTGTTAAAGTTCTGATTCCATGCAACAGAAATCAATGGCATTTGCCTTACTTTGGTGCTTTCCTTATTGGAGTGAGAAGCTAAGCTACCCTCTGCTTCTTTCTTTCATCATGTCATGTGAAACCCCAGTGCTCTCTCTCTCTCTCTGCTTGTGTTTTTATATATTGAAGAAGGAAACTAGTGGTTTTAAAATTTGAAACGAGGACAACAGAGATTGGTTTTACGTGGTGGTAGAGATGGCATTTCTACAGTGTTATACTCCTACTTGGAACTCTGTGGGTCAAAAGTTCGACCTTTGTCAAAGGAGATGGTACAACAAAATATATCTTAACGTATAACAAGCTCTTGTTTTTTTGACCTTCCAACTGCCACGTGTCGGGCATGCAGAAGGGTGCATGCTTTGGTGTTAAATATGTATGTAATCTAATTCTTTAAACTTTAATTTTTCGATTATATATAGATTAAAGCCTGTTTGAACTTAATTCGCTTAGCTTATTTCAAAAACTAAAATATTTAATTATTATTGGAAAAGCAAGATTAATTTCATTCGTTATAATTACAATTTTTTTCGTTAATATATATATATATATAATGACATCGATTCTAAATATGTGCACTAGAAAAATCACCAACTTTGCTAATATTGCAATGCCAAATCCCAAAAAGAAGAAAAAAAAAAAAAAGTGGGGGGCTTCAAGTTAATTAAATTATAGCCATAAACGTAGTACGTAGTTGAAGATAAAAGCGCATGGTTGAACGAGTAAAGCTTATGAATTAAATTAAAGTATAAATAATAACATAAAAATATATTAATTTCAGAAAAAAGCCCATTTAGTTGAGTAAATGGAGTTGAAGTGGCTCCTCTAAAAGACCTTGACCGGTTATAGAATCCCAAAAACCCTAATCCACAGTGGAGGGTCCCAATCCCTCAGTTTCCGTCGGATTCCTGAAGAGCGCATTGATGGCAGAAACCAATAACCCAGAAGAGCCAGCATTGCCATTGCCCGCCAAACGTAAACCCGATCTCACCTCCGAAGATTCGGTTGCTCATCCCAACAAAAACCCCAAGCTTCAAGCTTCCCTTAACGAAATTCAAAACCCTGAATGTGTCGACAGCAATTCCTTGGCTGCCCAAGTTGAAGCTGATAAAGTTGCAGCTGGGGGTCAAAACGGCGAAGGAGATAGCGAAGCCGAAGTAGACGACAACGACGACGACGACGACGAAGATAATCAAGATGGTGAAGAGTCTAATGGGAAAGCAGAGACGGATCGCAAGGGAAAGGGGATTACCAGAGACGACAAGGGGAAAGGAAAGTTGATAGCTGAAGAAGATGACGACGGTGAGGAGGACAGTGATGATGATTCCGGTGACGGTGGGAGTGAATTAGAGGATGGAGATAGCGATTTATCCGATGACCCTCTTGCGGAGGTCGATTTGGACAATATTCTTCCGTCGAGGACTCGGAGGAGGCAAGTCCAGCCTGGTGTTTATATTGCTAATGATCATGGCAATGATAAGGACGATGATGATAGCGATGATAGCGATGCTTGACAGCTTGAGTTGACGAAGGTTAGTGGAAAACTTAGTAAAGTTTTAACATTTATATAGTTTTGGGGTTGGTAGGTCTGCTATGTTGAGATTATGCTAATTGCTTGTATTGTTACCAAATGCGGCTGCGTTGTTCAAACTTGCAGTAACTAAATTTAAGTATTTTTTACCTTTTGGTTTCTTTTCTGCAACTATTTATGCTGTTTAGTTGGTGTCTGCCTGCTATGTAGATTGGGACATAAATTTTCTATTTATAGAATTGCATCGTGATATGAATGCTGGAAACTGGGGGCAATTTCCTTCCACTCAAATTAAACATACAATAGGGAGCGATGAAACCCTTTGACCACAAACTGGATTATGTCCAGCCAATGTGAATCCAACGTTAAGCATAAAAATTGCAATAGTAGAGCTTCATCTGTCAATTGAGTTGATTTGGAGGAATCAGAATAAAGGGAAATTGGGAAGAAAGCTTTAAAATCTACTCTAAATCAACATTTTAAGTTGACTTGGAATTTTTTTCATAGTAAGAGCACGCTTATTCTTGAGCAGACGAGTTGTTTCTTTTTTAGACAAGTGAAAGTTTCCTATGAATTGACGATGCTAAACACAAATAAACCTGTTCCATTTTGAGTTTGATATGATATTCCTTTTTTAAGTACAAGTTTCATCATCCCATACCCAAATTGGAACAGATTGGTTTATCTATATTGACACAATGACCTTCTAATACGTCAACTAGAAAAATAACCATTTATCTATTGCCAAATCCAATATCATGAGCTTGTCAGGGTTCCTAGATGCTGGTTGCATCCAGGATCTTCATGAGAACGTTATGTTGTTTTAAAATCCATATATCTCTTGTTTCCACCAGAAGCATGTTTCTTCTCTTTAACTTCAAATTATTAGCATGACGGTGTTGTTATGTGCTCTGTTGGTGGTCATGTATGAGAACGCTTTGGGTCTTTTATGGATAACAAAATCTATTGAAGGTGACAAGCAGGACATAAAATGATATTGGGGCGCATTTTTAATTGGGGGAGGAGGTGAGATGTGATCTTGAACTCAATTCTATGTGTGCCTTCAGTATAGAGATTTGTTATGAAATGTAGAGGATCTAATGTATGTTGGTCTATACAATCATATAGTATGTATAAGTTATCAGTTTGGTGGTCATAGCCTTTGCATATTTCTGTTGTTTTTGTTCTTAGGTTTCTAGATAGAGGTTTAAGGATGTTCAAAAGGCTGTTGAAGCTATTGTCTTCCTGTGGGTTGTCAGGTTGTTAGTCATAGCCTTTGCATAACCTTTTTGAGTTTTCTTTTGGTCTTGGGTTTCTAGAGAGAGGTTTAAGGATGTTCACAAGGCTGTTAAAGCTATTGTCTTCTTATGTATCTCTAATGGTAATGGAACCCTACGTGCTTTTAAATACTTGGGTTTCTCATGTGTCTTCTAGAATAAATCACTTAATTTAATGGTTCCTGGAATACTTAATAGTGAAATATTTTGAAACCACGGGGACCCAAATTTAGTGGTTCTTTGTCCTCTCCTTAGATCAGGGATGAACAGTCTATACTAAAAAATAAAGGCCCTTCTGTTGGAAGATTTTTTCTGATAACTTGGAAAACTGGAGGTACTTTAGTTGTTGACGTTTTTTCTTTTTTGGAGATTAATTTTCCTTTTCCAATTCTTAGTAGCATAATCCCTCAAATTTTCTGTTATATTGAATTTAACTTTCATGTTATTTTCATTCTTTGTTAAAAATTTGTTCTATTTTTTGCCTACAAGTCTTTTTGGCTCTTAGTTATCTGATGTACTACTTTTATCAGCTGAAGCTATAGAATGGTTGAAAGAAATAATATCATTCTTACCCATGCATTGGACACAAGTGAAATGTATATCATAATTTTGAAACTTCCACCTTAGAAGTGGAATCATCCATCACTAGCTATATCTTGTTTGTGGTTTATTTATTTGCTATATTTGTTTGGAGAATTATTTTGTACCTAAAAGATTATTTTTAACTGGGAAAGGCAAGTAGGAAAGACCTTTACAATGTGGTTCTGCTGAAGTGGGTAGTAGGAGGGATAATTCTTCGTTCGTGCTTCAAACATTTAATTGCTTATTTCAATTTCTAGTGTATTTAGTTAGCCCCTTGTTTTAACTGCTGTCTCCAGATCACATGTTCTAGGTTGTTTGATTCTAGTTCACCTTTATTTTAGCATAAAATTTTGCAGAAGACAGTTAATGCTGTGATTGGTAAATCCACAATTTTAGTCAACCTGAATTTTGAAAGAGCAGGATGCTCTTTGGAAGTATCTAAAAATCGTGAGTAAAAGAAGCCATCATTAAGTTTCTTGAAATTCCATTCGTTTTGGAGAAATGGAACAGCTGAACATGGTTTTCGCTTGTTAGGTTTCTATTGCTGTTTTATTCTTGGTTGCTCTTTTGTGATGGAGAGAGTCATCGAGAACTAAAATGATGTCCGTATTGTCTTATAAACTTTTTCCCCCTTGTTTCTAATCCCAGCATTTTGAGTAAAGAAGCCTGTTTGATGATTGTGTTTCTGTTGTTTCTTACTTGTAAATAAGGAAGATGCATTCTTAATTCAAAAGTCCGTTGATCCAAAGTTTCTTATGCTCTCCCTGTGCTTCATATGGCATATTGAGACTGTCGCGGTTCAGTGTTTATTGATGATTGACAAGTACTTGATGTAGGGTGAATAATTCCTGGGACCAGAGGGACTTGTGGGGGCTAACTATTTATTTGTTTCGGTCGTGAACTGCTGATGTGATATATTGTATCGTGTACTATGTTTTCTATTGCTGAGTTGTTCAAAATCTCAGAACCATGAACTTTATGTCTGTCTGGGAACATGTATGTATGCTGTTCTTTTTGCACCTGGCCATGTCTAAGATTTTTAAGGGACAGGGGTAGGTATATTTTGAGTCTGAATCATACTAAGAACAATTAATAGTAAAACTAAGGGTGAGAATTTAGCTAGCCTAAGATGATTTTGTTATTATCTTCCATGTTTTCTTTTGTCGTTTGCAACTGGTTAAGATCTTTATATTTGCTACTGAAATTGGGGATCTGTTCTTAAATTAAAGGAAATTAAAGCCCTAGTGTTTGTAACATCACATTCATAGCACTCGGTGGAACCTTTTCATCCTCTTAATAATACCTTGGAAAAATATAATTTTGTTTAGGGCGATCGGTTATTATGTTGGTGCTGTTGACATCTGGGTATTGTTTTAAACCAGCTTCTTAATGGTGGTCCCGGGGCTTGAATATGTCTTCGTTTTTTCCAAAATGTATTGAACTAACTACTAGTGTGATTCCTTTTCTAATGAAAAAGCATGTTTTAGGGTTGCTCCAAGTTTTCCTATAGATGTTTGCGTTATAGTTTTTATGGGATGAATTTAATTCAATCCACATTTTCTTCACATTTTCTTTGTAAAGAACTTTCAACGAAAGGTGATAAGAAAAAGATGAAGTTTCCTAGGTATGGGAATGGTTTGGGTTGGCTAAGGTTAATTGGGTAAGTGAATTAGCCTTAGCCTGGGCCTGTGCCTGTGGTCCATGGTTTTCCTTGGACATGTTCGACTGACTTCAACAGAACAAAAGCATGGCCTACGGTGATTCTAGGCCACAATCCATTATATGTCAGAAGTAATTCATTTCATAGAACTTGTTGCTCTTCCACTCAAAACCACACGTAACATAACTCTTTGATCACTTGCTGATATTTCAGGCTTCTTTATCTCCAAAAGGAGAGAATAAAGGGAAACAGAGAACATAGAGAAGTACGATTAAATTATGTGGGAACCAACATTTGGATCTGCAAAAAACAAAGCAAAACCTGGACTTGGGAATCCACTTTCTTCTTCACCAACTAAATCAAGCCCTTATTACTATTACTATTACTAGCCATCTACTGCACTGTTGCTTTTTTAACACTCAAAAGGCTGAATCTCCACCGATGAGTAGCATAATGAGGTACATGTGGGTTATGTTCCATTTAAACAATGGACCAGCTTTGACATGATGAGCATCATAGATTTGTATACCCTAGATTTTTTATTTCTCCCAGTCTTTCTTTTCCATTAAAAAAAAAAAAAAAAGAAAGAGGGAAACTGATGTCAACCCCACCAATAATATATGTGGTCCTTTCTCTCTAGTCTCTCTTTATCCAACTTTCTCATGTGTATTTGATAGACCATGACCCTTTGTCCTTGACCATTTTGGATTTACTTGGTGTAGGTGTGTGATAAGTGGGACACTTAATTGGGACCATGTTTTTATATGCTTCGTCACCCTTTCTGCAAAGCTTTCAAACCCCTTCCAACAGTTAAATGTTTCATCACGCAGGAATGTTTCTCTCTTCAAAAACAAAAACAAAAACAAACAAAGAAGAAAAAAAATTGGAAAAAAGAGAGAGAGAGAGAAAACTCAGGACCACGGTTCATTTCCATGCGTAAATGATCTCAATTGTCACATGCCCTTCAGTTTTCCTACCCAATACTTTTTCTTTCTCTTTAGCACCAAAATTGTCTCCCTTCTTTATTCTTTTATGATTAATACAATGTCAAAATTATCCACTTGTTAAGAGAAACCAATTAAGGTTGTAATTAGTTGATGATCGTCTAGGGGTGTTTTGTAAACTTCGAATTGAGATATTTTGTTACTTTAGAAATTTCAAATCAAAAAAAAAAAAAGGAAAAAGAGAGTCAAATAGATTATGTTAAACTCCAATAGATGCACATCA
Organism: Rhamnella rubrinervis; assembly: GCA_007844105.2. NCBI lineage: Eukaryota > Viridiplantae > Streptophyta > Magnoliopsida > Rosales > Rhamnaceae > Rhamnella > Rhamnella rubrinervis. The sequence continues at coordinate 311,484 of CM017575.2, forward strand.
CATGGCTGCAATTCAAGTTAATGATTGAAGGTGAGAGAGGTAGAGCATATGAATGATGATGAGCAAATAGCAGTATTTGTTAAAAGGCTACTTTTTGCTGCCTTTCACCTTCAATTATGTTATTCTCTCCTTGTAATTATATGCAAGTGGTGAGGTAGCTTAGCTACACATATAATTATTATATTAAATCATAACCCCTTTTGGCCTAACCTAAACCACTCCCTTAATAATTTTATTAATCCTAATTACCAACCCCCATCTCATTCGCTTAATTTTTGTTGAATTTTAACGTAGTTCGTTCTTGATTACGTATTTTGTTTTTTTTTGGTAATTGATTACGTATTTTGTTGTTGATTAGTGTATGCAGCAGTCTAATACCAGACAAAACTTGCCAGACCGCAATCGCTTTTCTTTGCTCTTAGTATTATATATAATATTATCAAAAACCATCACTCTCCTTGGCACCACATGCGCCACTATGACTACTCCCTCCTTTGAACCAGAAAAAAAAAAAAGAATCTTACCAAACTTAATTTGTTTTAGAAATTTTGTAACGCAAAAAAGTCATGTAAGGCTGCTAACTAATACCTTCGCTGTTCGGGTCTCTTTGGGTGTCCAAATCTTTATTAAGATTTTAAACAGGAAGTGAATTGACTTGTGCTTGTATTTTCTTTTTTCCATAGATGAGGGTGAGCCTCCACTTAAGGTAACAATTAGTAAAATTAACCATATCTACGTAGAGCTCTGAGACCATATTGGAGGATCATTAATTTTCTTAAAAAAGAAGTTACAAATTTTGTAGTAGATGATAAAAAAATGTCTTTTATACTTTAATAGAACTCATCTAATTATGGATTAAATCATTAATTAGATTCTCTACTTAAAATAGATGCATATATATATATATATAGAGAGAGAGAGAGAGAGAGAGAGAGAGCTCGACGAAGCATCAGCATGGCTAATATACATACACACAGCTCTCATGAGTTGTGTCCCCATGTTATTAGGGCATATTGGCCGATGGATACCCCACCATCACATGGCTACTTATATTTCTCTTGGAGTGATTCATATTAGAATATTCAACAAGAAAGTGTGTATATGTATATATAGTTACATTTTGGAAAACGACGTCTACAACAACATATAATTTAGCATATATATATATATATATAATATTTGGTCACTTTTGTGAGAATTACGTACCAATTAATATATAATTTGCAGCTTGCGTATAATCCTGAGCAGAGCATATACATGCATGCGTACCTGATAAGTGTACGCACATACGTACCTGAAGATCAACTCCATACATATAATGTCATGATGAAATTTCATGAAATGGCACTTCATATTCCATTGATGAAAATTAATTGAGATTTTCAATTTTGTCAGCATTCTTCTCATGTAATTTTGAAATAATATGAACAATATGTGGGTTTTCCCCCAAAGTATATAACTTCAATTATTATTGTGCATGTGTGGGTGTTTGTACATATGATTATTGACTATATTCCAGTCATACTCGTGCACGTCAAATTCCGAAATGAAAGTTGGACTTGGAGAACCGTTAAATCCATATTCATATTCATTTATGCAATTATTTTTCAAAACAAAAAGGTCCAGGATTTGTGTAGGCGATTTATTGGGTATGTGAAAATGGGTGCATATGTTCCTTCCTGGTTTTCAAAAAATTTTAATTTCACATGCCAATTAATTTGCAAGTTTTGATACAAATTAACCAGTCTCAATTATACGCAAGTACGTGGTTGATGAACTATAGGAAGTCAGAGATAATTAATATTGGGGTGTGGGTGTGCGCTCTTGAATGATTTTGTGCAAATTTATCAACCAAGCTGAAGCCTAAAGAATCCAAGGGATGGAAGGTCTTGTAGCTACTAGCTAGCTATTTTAATTGGTGGGTACACTCTCTCTTCGACTGCCTTAGCTCATCGTCTTATATATTATTATTAATAAAAATAAAAATACACAAAGTGAAAATGTCAAAGTAAACTAGGATTTGATAATTCAAGAGCCTACAAATATCAGTGTCCTTCTTGTTGTTTCTTTTGGCATTTTATACGCTGTTTTATATTCTCTCATTATGTGCCACTGCATTGTTGCTTAAGTACGTGTGTACTGCACAAAAATATAACGGTATGTACAATTATTCGTGTATAAATCGTACATTTCTTATATATATATATATATATATATATACATATATGGACAAATATTCAGAAATGGAAAATTTATAAATTCTCTATATATGTGTATAGCTCGTTGCAAGATAAAAAAAAATGCGGATGAAAAATATGGTATTAATAATGTACTAAAATTAATTATTTTATTATGAGTACGTGACAAATACTACTAAGGTAACAATAAACGAATCCATTAACATAAAACAAACAAGCATGTAAGTAAACAAACAATTGTCTAATAACAAAAGATTAATGAGAAAATATCAAAAGTAATCGTTGAAAATTTAGTAGAAATCAACCATTTTTTAATCCAAGTGAAAGCCTTTTTTCGTTTTTAAGTGAGGGAAAACATAAAATTCGTGAATTAATTAAACTTTTGTCTTAAAAAAATTCAAAATGGGACGGAATACAAAGTATTTTTGAAAAAATACATAAGGCATTATACGCATACCATATATATATATATATATATATGTAATCGAATTTACTAACTTGGTGTGGCAATCTAGATGGTGAGAGAAATTCTGACTGTGACATTTGCCCAAATTTATTATACATTTTGATTCTCTTTAAGTCTTGGCGTCCAAATGGTTAAGGAAACAAACAATACCATTTAATCTTATTAGGACCTCACTGCCCAGTTCTTATGATTCGTCTTGGTGTTAAATTATAAACTGCTTCAAAGGTTTTAAATTTATCAACTTGGTTGTAAATTAATGGTCCACACGACTTGATCGGATGCTCAAATTATTAAATATTTAATCAATAATTGACATCCATATATATAAACTGTGAATTTAATGAGTCGTAAAAAATAACAGTATTTTAAATTTACGTATTTAGAAATTTAGATCAAAATAAAATAAAAATAATAATATAAAATACTTTTCATAGGTAAAAAGGGTAAAACACTTTCAATTTTTTTTTCTCTCTTTAGGTGGAAAAACACTTTCAGATTGGAAGGTGTTTTAAATAGAAATAAGATTTCAGAATTTTGACTTAAAAGCTACATATATATATATATATAGAGAGAGAGAGAGAGAAATAGAGCTACACTAATGACCCAAGAATCATGAAAAATAAATAGAATGTGATGCAGAAGTCCATGATATTATTGGGGAAATTAAGGAAAGTGGATAAACGGGCGCATGACATTGAGTCAAAGTGATTAATGATTGGGCGAACACCAACCAAAGCAAGTGATTATTTTTTTAAAATTAATAATAATAATAATAATAATGACTTTATAGGTTCTTAAATTCTCTTTACCATCATCTTTTACTTTTACTGATAGCATTGGATCAATTTCATAATGTAAGCCACTCAGTACCAAACCTTCAAATTAAATTGATGTGTTATTTAAATTCACAGTGTAAATAATATAAACAAATTTATTTTTAATTGTGAGTATTAAGTAGTGAGCTTGGTTTAGCTTACATGGTTGAAAATTTTAAAGGCAAAAGAGAAAAAAAAAAAAAGGGTACTCATGACAGCTTTACTAAATATGAGGTAACTCACAGTTGACCATCATATGATCCATATTCATGTAGTGGTAAAACCCCAATAAAATCACACTTCTAATTATTTGCTTTTTGACAAAAATAAAAAGGAATTTAGCATACTCACTACAACCCATCATAATAATCTCACCCTCATATTATCACTTTTATTTATCTTTTTCTTTTTGACGATGATAATTTGACCCTAAGACGCTGCTGAATCTTTTATATATATATATATATATATGTATTATAAAAGATAAAAGAAATTAAAATAAATAACATAAATAAAACTAAAATGGGTTTTGATATGCAAAGTTTGGATGAATTTTGCATGCATGTTGACTGTTGAGCCAATCCTCCCCCAACGTCATCTTTGCTTAAAAAAATAATAAATACAGAAAAAAAAAAATAACGTTTTGCTATTTGTGTAATTAAATTAAATTCAGTGGCTCCTGACCCATACTGATGCTGGTACGATCACCCAACATCAATTTAGAATGACATGAAGAAGCAAGTGATGCAACCAATTACGTGGGGGCTGTTAAAGTTCAGTACGGTACACCATAACACACTGAATCACCATCATGATGATCAGATTCATCACCATCATTTTGTTAATAATATTATTAATATAAATATAATTCTGATATTTCGACGCATTTAAAGAAGTCGTAGATTTTGTCAAAAATCATTTTCTCTCTTTTTCTTACAATTACTCACCCTCCTAATCATTAAAATTTGCCCACCATCATTCACTTCTATATCCACATTCCACGAATCAAATTTTTTTTCTTTTTTAAATAATAGAAAGAAAAAAAAAAACTAACTTTTTTATTTTTTATTTTTTTTAATCTCTGGGAAACAAAATTTGTCCAAGCCACGGTCGAAAGTAGAGAATTGGTGTACTCGCCCCTACTGTTGAAAAAGTGTCGGCCTAGGGCATCGCGATGCGCTCACATGGGCATGTCTGAGTGAGAGGGCGCGAGTTTAGGATACTCGCGCGGGTAGTGAGGAGAACAATCTTATCTGCGTCATGGCAATTTGGTAATATCAAATCAAACAAATGTCATTTCCCTGACAATCATCCATCACCGATCTCTTTTGTAAATGAATTTGGCAGAGGGAAGACTCTCTTCGGAACCAGTGACAAGGACGCATGCATGATCACCCACTCGACGGCTTCGATTCTCTTAATCTCCCACTAGATCGACGCTCACCGTTGGATGCCAGACGTCGACTCACTAGGGTTAGAGAAACTAACCGTGGTTAGTTTAGCTCGGACTCACTCTCTCTGTGTCTATGGTTCTCTGCCTCTGAGTTGAGCTTTAACTCGAGGTTGAGAGACTGAGTGCGAGAGAGAGAGAGAGGGTGAGAGCGAGAGTGAGAGAGAGAGCGACAGTGGGTGGGTCGGAGCAGGAGGGGTTTGTTTGTTTGCTTGTTTTTCTCTCTCTGGTTTTACAATCATAAGGATTTCGATTTAGTTTACCATTTCTAATTCTGGGAATTATAGATTCGGAGAGATCTACGGAACTTGATCGGATTTTTCTACGTTTTTTGATTTTTTTTTTCCATCTCCGTAATCATCACTATATTTGAGTTCAAGATGATCGCCCAGAGAAATTATTTTTCCTTTCTTTTCTAATTTCTCGAGAAAATTTGAGATTTTATTTGTTTGCTTTTTTACCTTTTATTGTACTCTACATTTCATGGCAGATCGAAGCTGAAATTAGAAAGATTCGAGTATTTTTTTTTTTTTTTTAACTCGTACTGCTATCATTTCCTTCTAGGAGTCTGCTACCTCTGAAGCCGTTTGGATCTGATCCTTTTTTTCTTTTGTTTTTAGTTTTTGAGATTTTTGTTCCGAAGATCTTGGATTTGTTAGTCTATTCAAACTAAAATTCTGTGTTTAGATCTTCAGGACTACTCTTTTTATACAACATAATTTCTTCTTGGAAAGTCGATTTTTTGAAAAATATTTTTCCTGGGAAAGTTGCGGGTTTTCTTTTTCCGTTTGGATGATTAAGAAAGATGAACTATTTCCCGGACGAAGTACTGGAGCAGGTGTTCGATTTCGTCACTTCGCACCGGGACCGAAACTCGTTGTCGTTGGTGTGCAAGTCGTGGTACAAACTAGAGAGGTTTAGTAGGTTGAAAGTATTCATAGGAAATTGCTATGCGATCAGCCCGGAGAGGACGATCGATAGGTTTCCGGGGCTAAAGTCCCTTACTTTGAAGGGAAAGCCTCATTTTGCAGACTTCAATTTGGTACCCTATGACTGGGGAGGCTATGTGTATCCGTGGATTCAAGCTTTGGCGAGGAATCGTATTGGTTTGGAGGAGCTGAGATTGAAGCGGATGGTGGTTTCGGATGAGAGCCTTGAGCTGCTTTCCCGTGCCTTTGAAAACTTTAAGTCCTTGGTTCTTGATAATTGTGAAGGGTTCACTACTGGTGGCCTTGCTGCCATAGCTGCTAATTGTAGGTAAGAATATTTTGGTCCTCTCTCATAGTTATAAAAATTTGGTTTCTTTACATGCCCAAATAAGTAACTGTTGCTAAAAAATTGAGTTTGTACTTCTTATATTTTGTCTTTATTAATGGGCTTCAGGGGCTTACTTTTTGTTTTTTCACGTATTGATTTTGAAGACTTTTGGTGTACTGGCTGTTATTCTTAGCAAGCCCGTTGATTTTGCCGAAATATTAATGATTAAGATGATTTGTTTTCTGCGTATAATGGATTTCATTTATTTCTTAGAACTTCTTAGATCCAATTATGTTGTTATGGCGATACTGTTGTGTGATTTTTATACAATCCAATTATGTTACCATTTTATTGCTATTTAATTTGCAGATTCAAATTAGTACTGTACAATTCTTGATGAGTCCTAAAATGAAGTGGTTAACTTTATGATTTTAAACATGTCCTCAAAAATATATCAATTCTTTGCTTGAATATAGAAGATTGCATTGATTTCAGTATTGTTCTCGTGTTTCTTATGTTGTATTTCTCATTGTTTCGTTTGTTTTTAAGTTATCTTTTCAAAAATAGACCCTGTAAGGTTTTCTCGAAAGCTTTATATGCTGAGCTTCCTATCAAGAAAGAAAAAGAAGCTTTATATGCTGAGCAATAATGGTAAATAGGATGGTTTGACTGACTTATTTGTATATAAGAAATAAGCTATACTAGATGGATATGTTGTTGTTTTGACTGACACTTATCTTCCTTTACCCTCTGTTTTTTTTATGTATAGGTCTCTTAGAGAGCTGGATCTTCAAGAAAATGAAATTGACGATGGCCAGTGGCTTAGCTGCTTTCCAGAGAGCTGCACGTCACTTGTTTCCCTGAATTTCGCATGCCTTAAAGGAGAAATTAATTTAGCATCTCTTGAGAGACTCGTCGCAAGATCTCCAAATCTCAAACTTTTGAGGGTGAGCCGTGCTGTGCCTCTTGATACACTCCACAACATATTGTCCAGAGCACCTCAACTAGTGGACTTGGGTATTGGTTCTTATGTCCAAGATCCTGATTCTGAGGCCTTCAACAAATTAAAGGCTACAATTCTAAAATGTAAATCAGTTAAGAGCTTGTCAGGGTTTTTGGATGTTGCACCTCAATGCCTGGAAGCTATTTACCCCATTTGCTCGAACCTCACATCCTTGAACCTGAGTTATGCACCAGGGATTCACGGATTGGAGCTGATAAAGCTACTTCGCCACTGTACAAAACTTCAACGCTTATGGGTATGTGCTTTCAACATTTTCTTTGAATGCTACACTGTTTACTTTATGATTAGTTGAATGAAAACCTTCCCAATGTATTTTCAGGTTCTGGATTGTATTGGAGATAAAGGACTTGAAGTTGTAGCTTCAACTTGTAAAGAATTGCAGGAATTAAGGGTTTTCCCATCTGATCTAAATGGGGTTGGGCATGCTGCTGTAACTGAAGAAGGCCTTGTTGCTATATCCATTGGTTGCCCAAAGCTTCATTCATTGTTATATTTTTGCCAGCAGATGACCAATGCTGCCCTCATAACCGTAGCCAAGAATTGCCCTAATTTTATCCGCTTTAGGTTGTGCATCCTTAACCCTACGAAACCTGATCATGTGACAGCACAGCCATTGGATGAAGGTTTTGGGGCAGTTGTTCACGCATGCAAAAAGCTAAGGCGGTTGTCACTTTCTGGCCTTTTAACCGATCGGGTATTCCTCTACATTGGAATGTATGCTGAGCAGCTCGAAATGCTTTCTATTGCATTTGCTGGAGATAGTGACAAGGGAATGCTCTATGTGTTGAACGGCTGTAAGAAGCTTCGGAAGCTTGAGATCAGGGACTGCCCTTTCGGTAACATGGCACTTCTAGAGGACGTGGGAAAGTATGAAACAATGCGATCCCTTTGGATGTCGTCCTGCGAAGTTACCCTTGGAGGCTGCAAGACAATTGCGAAGAAGAAGCCAATGCTTAATGTGGAGATAATAAATGAAAACGATCAGGATTTTTGCCTTGATGATGAGCAAAGAGTAGAGAAGATGTACCTGTATCGGACCCTTGTAGGTCGAAGGGATGATGCACCTGACTGTGTGTGGACATTAGATGCATCCTGAGCTACTTTTAGGCTTCCAAATTGTTTCTCGTCATTTTTGAGTAGTTTTTTACTTTATTTAGGCCAACTGCATAAATGGACTTTTAGCCAAATGGTGAGCTAGCTGTATGTTATTGTTATTTAAGTTACAAGAGATTGGCTGTTGTAATTTATGTTGCTATAAATAGATTTGTGTTATTGGTGAATCTAGTTGGTCTTGTTAATTTGTTGCTCTTTCTTCGACTTTCCATTTGTTTTAGATGACACGGTTTTATAAGTGCAAGCATCTGTCCTGAAGTATAGTTGATTTGTCTATACTTTTACTTTCAACTCCCTTTCACAGACAGTTTGAAGCCTTATTTGAAGTTCCCATAATAGTTTTCAGGCTGCTTGAGAAGCCACACGACAAAGAGTAAGAACCATTTAAGATCAATGTCAGCAAATTAAGATAAGATACAGAAATTTTACCATTCACCAAAAGGGCCATAACAGATTAGTTTTCTTCCTGCAAGTTTATATTACGAGTTTGGCAACATTTAATTGCAAATTCTGTAAAAATTCCTGCAAGTTTATACGATGAGTTACTTCCATTCAATTCTCATGTTTGCAGCCAGTAATCGATCTGGCAAATTCTAAAACAGCTCCAAAAGCTCAGGGTATCTGGAAAGCAAGTTTTTAATAATCGGCAACAAGTTCTGCAAATTACTTGTGAGTTACTGAATGGCTGCCGTAGCTGAAAGCCTTAATACAATTACAAAAAGAAAAATAACCACACTAGAAATGCTAGATATGTACTACTTGTAATTGTACCTTTTGAGAAGTTGTAAGATCCAATACAGCATTACATAAACGAACAGCCAACAAAAAATGTCAATATTACATTTTTTAACAAGCACACAAGATGGTAGCACAATGATTACCAGACCCCATACTATACATCAGGCTCTACATTTATCATAAAGCTTCGGATAACACCGTAGCAAGAAAGCATTGGAATACTTAAAGAACAAATTCATAAGCAATTCATGCTTCTTCAAGTCATCAGAAGCAACACTCCTCCAAAACACAACAGCAGCAGAGGGCAGCCAAACTGAAATTACAAAAGAAAGAATCAACTACGTTATATGTCATCGTACAAAGAAGAATTTATTTAATTTAATAGATGAAACTTGTCCTTGTACATCATCCCAAATGATATAAAAGAATAATGTAATAGCAGAACGCTAGCCAAGAAAAGAATGTTGATTAAGGGTGCTACTGTTGTACAAGCTGATTAGTATTTCGCCATAATAGCAACTAGCTGGAAATATCACAATGATTTTAGCAATTATCCAAATCTCCATCAATGAACAAAATTCTCCAGAGGTTTCTAATGCATTTTACAATTGTTATTGCTCCACAAGATCTTCTCTGAAGTTTCCACAAGTGAAAAGAAACTGGAGCAAGCTCAAAAAATTTTGGCACACTTAAGTTGTGTTTGATAACACAACTGTTTTTTCTTTTTTGTTTTTAATTTTTTCCTCTTGAGTTATGTGTAATTTGGTTAGTTTAAAGGCTAGTTGGAGTTTGTTAAATGTTAGTTAAACTACTTAATTAAGTAAAAATGTAAAAATAAAAACAGAAAATAAAAACACATGAAGTGTTTTCATTTTTAATTTTGTGTTTTTCATTTTCCTTCACATGTTTAGTCTAACTAACATTTAATAAACTCTAACCAACCTCTAAACTAACCAAATTACACATAACTCAAGAGGAAAAAACTAAAAACAAAGACAAAAAACAGTTGTGTTATCAAACAAGCCCTTAGCTTTCAAACCCTCAACATATCTTCCTCCTCATTCTCTTTTCCAGACACTCCATCAAATGCAAGTCATATATCCAATTGACAGAAAATATCCATCTTCAAAAGAACCAAAGATCAAGTGTCCATTAAAATGATGGATTCTAGCCACGAAACTTCTTTCCGACATTGTAAAAAACAAGCAACTGACACATAAAACAAGGATTGACTTCTAATACAAAGTTTCAGCTAACAGAAACTTGAATATTGCGTGTTATTATTCATATTAATGACTTTTAAGTCCCAAACGGTTAAGATAGTAATGAATAATTCTAATCACATAACTCTTGAGTTTAGACCAGAGGTTTTGGTATTTCCCTAACTCATGTAGCAAGCTCTTGTGAATTTCCCTTTTATTGTTGGACCAACACCCATAGGCCATAGGAGCACCAAACTCCAGAAAGCAAAATACTAAAAACAGCTTTAGTGAAAATATACGAGGGCGTCCCTTCCATTTCTCCCAAATGCTTTTCACCAACCTAGTCATAATAAAGTTATTATTTTTTAATGTAGACACAGGGTTGCCGCCTCTTAACATGGTTTTTCCCCTCATTTCTAATTTTATAAATATATTCGGCGTTGGCTTCGGGGATATTTATTACCATCTTTTTAATATTTTACAAATAAGAGTTGTTGGAACTCCATCATCTTTTCATTTTTGGGTAAATTACTGGAACTCCATCATCAGTATCAAAGGAATCCCATGATTTTCTAAGCACGATATACATATATAAATGCGCATCGATCAATGTAATAATCAAAGGTAGATCGAAAACCCAATTACCAAAAGGAGGCAAAAATCTTACCAGCCTTTTAAAAATGAGGCACAACCGTCGTCTTCGTAACGGTGGTGCTCGTAGTGATAGTGCTGGTACTGCTGCTGAGGAGGCGGAGGGGGATGTGGTGGTGGATACCCTTCAGCGAAATACCCCTGATATCCTTCGTATGGTGGACGAGGTGGCGGTGGGTATCCCGGATATCCAGGAGCCGGTGCCGGCGGCGCCGATGGGTAACCGGGCTGTGGAGGGTATGGGGATCCGTAACCTTACATGAATAATCAGAATGTAAATTAAAATTTGAAAATGAAAACAAACAAGAAGCTAAAAACCAAAAGTCAAAAGGATCAAAATTGGAAAAATTTTCCAACCAAAAAAGGGAAAAAGATCAGACTTTAATCACTTAGAACGAACAAAGAGAGAAATTTTGATGAAGAAAGATTGAAACTTGAAGAGGGCTTTAGAGATGGTTACCAGGTCTGGGAGGAGGAGGAGGAGGAGGATACAGTTCTTCGTGGACTCTGTGGTAACTCATTTTGAAGCCGGCGATGAAAATTTCTCGCTATCGCTGAAACTAAGAGGAGGAATGTTGATATTTTTGTTTGAGTTGGAGATTTATGTCATATTGATGGAGTGGGACCCGGAAATTGATATCGCCACGCTGTCTCCAATTATGTTTCGACACGTTACAATTTAACACATTATATTCAGTTATATCGAAATGGGAATGACAAATTTAGCTGATTCGTCAAAACGGCGTCACTTAACTAATTCATAATTCACATAGATGAAGAAGGGTAGACTCTTTTATAGTCAAATCCATGAGACAGACTTAATATATATATATATATATATATAGTATGATCTTATACATTATTATTTTTGAAATCTTGTACATTAAAATGTTGGACCATTTCATAAATTAACACAATCTATTATGTATTACTACACCACACGCGTTAGGCATATATTGGATGCTTCATTCGTTTTGTCATCTCACCCCACATTAAACACATTAGGCCTCTCACTTACTATAAATGTTTTTTTGCCATCTGCTAGACATTAATTTATTATTATTTTCTTGTAACAATCTAAACATTAGTATTTTTTATATATATTATTTATTGCCACGTTATCGTTGCTTAGTTGATCGTTTCTCTTATTTTATGATCGCATTAAGTGTTTAGTATTTCATGATAAAAATTTAAAAAGATACAAAGTCCGAGTGATGTTACACTTAAAAAAGTGAATGTTACTTACCGGTGAAGGTGATGATATTCTATACATTATATGTTGGACTATTGAATAATTTCAAGTGGCACTGTATTATATATATATATATATACATACATATACACACGTCATACATAATTACGGTGGGACCTAAAGAGCTAGTAAGGTAAATAACTATAATAATTTAAACGGGAGAGAGATTGAAAATAGATGGCGGTCCAAAATGGCATTCAATAATTCAATAGAAGAAGTTGAGGACATAATAGAAAAGTTTGTCATTGACAAGGAAGAAAACTAAATGGAAAACGCGGCTAAGCAACCGGGAATTGTCGCACCATAAGCGTGTATTTGGATTCACAATTAGTCAAATGCTCAAACCCAATTCCCTACACTCTTCGACATCTATAAAGAAATGCAATTTCTTGTGCGATGATCTTGTGAATAAAGGTTTCCATAGCCCATTTCAAACACATCTCAAAACTCGTTGCCAAATCTCTCTCATTTCGTTTTCCTTCCAAGATGAACAACACCACCACCACCAACCCAGAATCACAGCCTCAACACCCCCACCATATTAACCCATTTTCAGAACCTCTCTACCCCTCCATTTCTGAACCAACCAGCCCTAATCATCAAACACCAACGAACAACTCCACCACCCAAGAATCACAGCCTCAACTCACTTCCATTTCTGCCCCAAAACAGAACCAAACACCAGCAGCACCAGTACCATCGTCTTCGTCCCCAAAAACCCAAGAAGATGTATTTGCTAATCCATCAAGCTCGTCCAAGCAGCCACCAAGCGGATGCAATGAAAGTAGCAATGCAGAGAAATGGGGAACTCACATCATGGGTCATCCGGCTATTCCCACCACCCACCCAGACAACAAGAAAGCAGCTTTATGGGGTGCTCCAGCTGATCAAGCTCATGTCTCTCACTATCCTTATGTCCACTACTCCCCTATTGAGAAGTCCAGCTCCAATAGCCCCATGGAGTCCATTCTTCATGTTTTCAATTCGTGGAGCAACAAAGCCGAATCAATGGCCAACAACATCTGGCACAATCGTAAGCCCTCCAAAGCCATATCATCCATATATAAGTTTCATTTATAGAATTTTAATTTCCTGCTATTTTTGCTTTAGTTTATTAACAATTTCGATGTGGGTTTTGATCAGTGAAAACAGGGTCATCTGTATCCCAAGCGGCATGGGGGAAGATGAACCTGGGAGCCAAAGCCATAAGTGGAGGTGGATTTGAATCTCTTTACAAACAGATATTTGCAACCAATCCCAACGAGAAGCTCAAGAAAACCTTCGCCTGTTATCTCTCTACTACAACTGGGCCAGTTGCAGGGACTACCTATCTCTCTAATCTTCATGTAGCTTTCTGTAGTGACCGCCCATTGTCATTCACTGCACCTTCTGGCCAGCAGACATGGAGCTATTACAAGGTAATTTGATTAAACCCAAAGCTCAATTTAGCTGATAATTTTAGCATGATTATATGTTAAAGCTAATACTAAATTTGAATTAAACAGGTAACGATACCGCTGGGAAACATTGGGACGGTGAATCCGGTGGTGATGAGGGAAAATCCAAGGGAGAAGTACATACAGATTGTGACAATTGACGGGCATGATTTCTGGTTCATGGGTTTTGTAAATTATGAGAAAGCTTCCAACCATTTGACTCAAAGCGTCTCCACTTTTGTAGCCCCTGGAATTGCTGCCCAAGTCCAAAAGCACAATCAGTGACATCCATACATCGCTTCGTTTTTGGTTTTTTATATTAAATAAATGATTTCATATCTAATTCAGGCTTCTTCTTCTTCTTTTTTTCCTTTTTTTTTTTTTTTTTATGATCTGAGACTTTTATTTTGTATTTTTTTGATGTATAAGTACATTTTGATTCTGAATTCCGATGTAATGTTTCATTACGTTGATGAAGTTTGATATAAATTTCTTCATTTTGTATATTAAATTCAATTGCATTTTTGACCAAACCCTCACCAAAAAAAAAAAAAAAAAAAAGGCTTGCCTATTAAATTTATAGAGAAAAGAAAAGTTAAAAATACATGAAAATTAATTAACAAAGTGTTTTAAAACCTAACACAACTGAACAAATTTACGAATATATATATATATATATATATATATATATATTCCTGGTAGTTTATTAATTTTGTATTTTAAGAAAAATTAAATAAAGTTGGCGCACATCTTTCAGCCCTTTAGATTGATTTACTCCATTAAAGTTTAAACAGAATTAATTACGGTTCTTTTTTTTTTTTTTTGGGACATTAAAGCCAGCATTGATCTTTCAATAGAAAAATTCCAAAATAATAAGTATTCTTGCAATTAAATTCCCACTGGAGGTTTTTTTTTTTTTTTTACTTTTATTTGTATCATTATAGTGATGTGGCTTTGGATTGCCTTCAAAATTAATGACATATTGAGAAGAAATTTCTATATAAGCACTAGTCTGGAAGAATTAATAGCTGAAATACAAATTACCCTGAAATTGGACTTAAAATATAATAAAGGGAACTGGTTATTGAGCTACATTTGGATATTATTTAATAAAATCTCATTCATGCTCTTGTAGTTTGATATGACTCGCTAAATGTTGGCTTCTCTCTAAGAATGCATTTAGTTTATTCATTATTGCTTACTTCTACACTAAATATATAAACATTATTGATTGTAAATACATAATAAATTTTGACGAAAATTTAATACAAGTATGTATTTATACTTTATGTTTAGAATGAACCTCGAGTGATTAATTTAGTTTTAAAATTTGGTAATGAAGAGACCAATATTGATCAATTACACACAAGCTCGTCTTTAGAAGCATGCGATAGACAATAATTTCATGACAAACAAAAAGAAGAAGAAGAAGAAGAAGAAACTGATAATGAATCACCACCATGCCTATTTCTTGGACACTAATTAAAATGGGAGAGAAGAAGGATCAAGTGTTATCCGTTTGCAAGTTAGCTTCTGGTGTATGTGAAATTTGCATACATAAGCCGTTACATACATACACGTAAAAATATATTATAATATTTACTCACAAAAAATATAAAAATGTTATATTGTACATGAATTTTACAGACTCCCAGGTATACACAACCTAGTTACCAAATTTATATATTAAATGGCTGTTTATAGTTTTCAATTTGTTTTTGCCTTATTTGGATGGATGTGAATTATTTATGCCAGATATGCAATTAATGAGTACAGCATAATCTTGCTCTTTCCATATCTCAAAACAGACTCAAAACCAGCTTACCAGCTTACCATCTTAGCCAAAAAAAAAGGAAGACAAATTTAATAAGAAAAACAAGGAAAAAAAAATACCAAATAGCATTTATAACAATTTGGAGCTATAACAACAAACAAACATTAAAAACCCATTGTCTTGAAATACACTGTGACGCCATGCATTATATAAATATATATATATACATATATATATTATATGGTGCATGAAAATCAACAAGTGAGAGCGGGCCTTGATGGTTTTGCAGGCAATTGGCATGCAAAGAATTCTACGTTATTTACATTTTTCGAGTGTTCCCTGTAAACTGGAAAATCAAATATTATGCGATTCTTGTCGATATCCCAATATTGCATTTTCAATTTCCATACACCAGAGAAAGAATAAAAATTAATTACAAGGAATTGTAAGAGAAGTTTTTGCTTTTAATTGCAGGTGGAAGAAGCTGAGCAATTAGTTTAGGTCATGCAAGAAGGCAATAAAACTCTTCTGTCACAGTCTCACTCCCATTAAAAGTAGCTGAGTTGGTCAAGCTCTGCTATAAAACAAATCATTAACGACCAAGTACATGGTCCCGAAACCACATTATTAGCAGGCAGTTCCTGCATATTTATTATCAATAAACTATTGCAAAGATGATGAAAATTTGCTGTTTCACAGATGTATAATCAACCATGAAATTGATGGAAACTGATGGATGAAAAAGACAGTTTGATTCATAGTTTTTATTACAACATTTGTCTAATTATTCTCAGGCTCCTAACACTGAACCTATCCAAGGGATATCTCCTTCCCTTCCTACCCAAAAAAACAAATACACCAAAAGGAGCAGCGGACCAAATGTAAAGATAAAAGCACATTTTCAACTCTTGTGCATGGCCCTAGTTCAAATTATTAACCCAAGTAATAGATAAAGCAGCCGCACAATGGGCAATTCTGGACCAGTTCTGGCACAAAGAGATAAATTAGTCGCCCGCAGCAGTTTGAGTACAGGATGATCGGAGGGCCTTGATCAGGTTGATTGGTGCTGGAGGAGAGATCAGGACGATAGTTCATGGGGTAATGGCCAGTAAGCTCGTTCCACAAGGAGTTGACATAGACTAATGATTCCCCAAGGTGTAATCGAGGTCTCAGATCAAGCACTATAGTCCCATCCAGTTGGTTCTTGTAGAAAAGGATTTCAGTCTGCAACATAATATTAATTTCACCCACCAAAAGAAGAATGATGAGAAATTCATACAAATAGCACATCCACTTAAGGTATATATATCTGTTAAAATAAGCAAGGAACTGCAAATTTATTGCACTCATATAGTGGCCAAGCAACAAAATTTAAGCAACCAAACAACGAGAGATATCTGCTCAGGTAATTAAGCTAAATAGAAATTTACAAGCCATTGAGTCATTATCTCCCCAAAACAAATGAAAAAATGTGAAAGTAAAGAGAGGCGAACCGAGATATCAAAACAGCGTTCCCAAGGATAAGGGACAGGAAGCTCAGGGCTGTGAAGAAGTAAAGCCCACAAGGAAGAATCCATGGAAACAGATGAAATTAGATAAAATGAAAGAGAAACCGCTAAAATGAAAAAATATTACTTCTACAAAAAAACTTCAAATAAAGAAAAGAGCCGGTATGAGGACTGTGGAGGGTAGGAGCCGGGGCTATTTATAGAGGGAGAATTTACGGCAGGTGAGTTGGTTTCTTTGCTTTTATTCAAATTTAGGAATTGGCAAACACAATGGCAAAATAACTGCAGGCGAATCTGGGGTGTAGACATAGACAATAACTGCATCATGGCTGCATAGTCACTATGGGAGTGTATTTGTTAACATAGTAGAGAATGCACATCTTAATATTCAAAATTATTGACATTCACATGTAATGATGTAATTTTTCTATATTACCCCTTGCAATAAAGTTGATTTAGCCGTCATTTTCAATTTATTTATCTTGACATCAGTTTTCTTAGACAAGATTAGTTTGAATTAAATTTATCTCAGTTGTTGTCAATATAACCAATTGAGAATTATAGATGACCTCTAGTACTAACAACCATACCATCACATATTTTTCATGATGCTAGAAATAGCTTATACTTCTAGCTCCACAAAAAGATATATATGAAAATCATTTTTCTAGATGATTTTCTGATTATAATAGGAATTGATTGTTTTTTCAATTAACAGGACATCTTTTGTACTTTTTTCTAAAGAGAGAAAAAATCATTGTTATATATACTCTCTTAATTTGATGGAACCTTGAAACTATTAAATTAATCTTCACATTAAAAATAAATAGGCAATGGAATGAAGATGAAACAAAGCAAGAAACTTGCCTAGAACATTAATGAGATTTACATAATGAAGGATAATTTGGTCATAATTCGAATGACAAATAAGGAATCATGTTTAAAGTGTTTGGATATGGTCATTATGATTGGTTAGTAAATTTTGTCGTGTTGCGAAAAGTAGAATGAAGTAATTGAGTAATTTTCAGGGTAAAGAGTTAGTTTCATAATTTTATTTTTTATTTTAACAAGTAACTATTTCACATCTCAACTTGGTAATCCTCAACCGGTATGCTACAAGTGCACAAATAAGTTAGAAATTATAGTTAGTGTGATATGTGCACAATATACCATTCATTGTGATCATAATACATAAGAGTTAACAAGCCAAAATGCATATAAAAGCTTCTTGTTATTGTTGTAGGTTTCATTCATTACTCAAAATCGTCACATTAAGTAATTTGAAATGCTAGAGGTTTGACAAGTAATTGCAGGTACATGCATGAAGTTTATTGGTCCAACTCAAAACAATATAACTATGATTCTTTTCCATGTAATGGCTCTATATTTATTAGCTTTCAAAAATATCTCATATGATTCTTTAAATATAATCATGCATTTAAATCTTAAAAAGAAGAACAATAGTAAGTAGGTATTCCTATGAGTTGAATTAACAAACTAAAAGAGTGACACTAAATTAATGTCATAAAATCCGTTTGATTCACATCTCTCCCCTTTTCCATTACTGGAAATAAGAGTTTAACTAATAGGAATTTAGGTTGCTTTGACAGTCATGCATCTAAATCTTTTCATAGATTCCTTCACAAGTTTAGTTTGGGAGAAATCCATTACAACATTTAGTTGCTTAATTTGCAGCCCACTTGAAATTTAAGCTCCAGAAACATACTCATATAAATTTCACTCAGTTCCAGAAAATGAAATTAAAGTTGCTCTCCTTAATTGATCCAACAATGATGTCGTTTATATCAATTTTAGCTAGCTACTGAGAATCAAATATTTATTGTTGTAAATATGACATAAAATACAACTTTTAGTAATGATTTCCCTCCATCACAAAAATCTTCATAAATAACACTAACTGTCATAAACTTCTACCTCCACATTTATTTTTTTAGAAAAAGCGATGAAAATTGATTGCAGATCACTACTCCCCTAATTGGAGGCACCTCGAAATCATTTTGAAATAAAATAAATAAAACAACATTATGATTACTCGGTAAGCATTGTTCGATCGCTAATAGAAATTTTACGAGAGAAACAAAATAAAGATGAAAACTTTTTATGAATCAAAGACTGACCTGGAAAAGAAAATACGCCCGAAAAAGAAATCAAGAAGCTCGGAGGCTCACCGCAAAACGCAAATAGTAGGAAAAATGTGCTCCGGTAGAATGCCCTGAAAATGGAACCGAAGTGGTCGAAAACTGTAACAATGCAATCGAGGATTTTGATTTATTAAAGGGAAAACCAGAGGCAGCAAACAGAAACTGAAGAAAAATAATTTTAGAGTCCCACTCTTTTAACTTTTAAAAATCAAAGGTCACAATTGTGACAACCCATCCAATATCAAGGGCTTAGATTCTCCCACATGAAAACTTCTTCACTCTGGGATTTGGATATGTTATTCTAAATTCCCAAGTTATATAAATAAATTAAATAAATAGTAAATTTTTTTATTTTAAAAAAAAAAAATGTCATCTAAAGACTAAAGCCATCCAAATAGCAAATGAGGCTTAGGGTTTAACAGCTTAATGAAGCACATATTTACAACAATATTAGAAATAGCCAAACTCAGAGATTCTGCTATGATATATCAGCTCTGCTGTAAATTATTTGTATCTTTTGCTTCCTTTAAAAAAGAAAATAAATATCTTGTTCTCTGACAAATGGAATAAAATTTAATAAAAATCTTAGGAGTTCACTTTTTTTTTTTTGTATTGTTAATAATTAACAAAATTTGAGTATAAAGAAATTTAAAGATACCTATTATCATATTTGCAATTCTGTACTAGAGTTTTGCAACATAATAATACTATTACACACAATCCGCTAGACATGTTCTAATTTATTACATATACTAGGCTTATCAGCTTTATTATTAATTGTATGTAATTTCCGCCCGACCCAATTAGGGCATATGCAATATGAAGTGTAGGTATTTGGAACCCCGCATAAAGTTGCAATAAGCATAATTTGCACAAACCCTATTCATTATACTGAACATTGCAATAGGCATAATTTCATTAAAATGGCACAAGTTACGCAACCGCACAACGTAAATGCCTAATATCATCATTGTACCACTTTGTAATCCGTTGCCCACTTCTCATTCCTGCCAGAAATTTTAACGACATCAAAAGCAAAATATAATGTTTAATTAATCCAAAATTGGTTAAAAAAAAGAAAGAAATGATTCCGGAATAACTTGAAGTTACATATCTGCTTCATTTTCCTCACACTAGCCCATTAACAACTACTCTTATAAAAAGTCTCCAACGAAGAGGAAATTAGTCTCTCTCTCACTAACTCAGGGTAAAAACTAACTGGAAAAGAGAGGCAATGCTATTGAATCTAAAGATCACACTGGAGCATAAGCCATTAGATTGCCATCTCAAACAATTAATTAGCGCTTCTTCTTGCTTCCTTTCGAACTGGACTTTGAAGGGGTAGCAACCAGATACACAAATAGAACCACAATGGATACCACAGAGATTAGAGATCCATACTTTGCCAACAGTTTCTGTAGAAAGAAGCAAACAAAAAAAGGTATATTAAGGCAAAAACAGCATTAATTATTCACATTCCTTGTGGGTTTTCATTTGCAAAATGGGTCAAAATACAGCCACAAATTATTGCCAAGTTCGAACTTGATCAAACTGTACTTTGCTCAAAGATTATAAAAACACTCCAGAAAACGGCAGATATAAGATCAACTGTCCTTTCTAACGCATTTTTACCACTGTATTCAACTCATTCAAATTTTGCATACATATCAATCCAGGACTAGATGCACGTTCTAACAACTTCAATGATCAAAATATATAAAGAGCATGAAAGAATAATTCATACCTTAGCCTGTGAATATTTGCCCCCAACGGAATAATTGGATGAAACACAAAACAAAACTTCAGTTAAACACAGAAAAGTGTTCCAAATCAGACTGCCAAAAGTAAATGCTAGTATATCAAGAAGCTTACCGACTCAAACTTCTTCTCAGGAGGCCTATCTGCAAGAACATCTAAAGGCAGTATTGGAGTTGAATACGCCTCCTAGAGAAAAAAAACAGTCAGAAAAATAAAATCTTATTTACCCAAAATGAAAAACTAAGAACAGTGTTTAAGAATGTCCCACCTGTAGGGCAGCCTTTGTGGGAATGCGAAAAGTGATTACAGCTTGTGCACCATAAAACATCCCTTTGGTTTTGGCCTCTAAATCAAAAGAATGGGACACAACTCCGCCGCTGCAACCCCAAATTTCAAAATTAATAACTAAGAAAGGAATGGAGTTGAGATAAAGTCATGTACAAAACCACCATGACACTAAGGTTGTACTTACGCATCAAGCCTTTCCCATGACTTTGAAGTGTTACCGCTGACAACATCAAAGATATTCTGTGGCCAGTTATCATCAGTCAAACTTACATCATATGCAGTCCTGGAAAAATATATTCCAAAGAGAAATAACAAGTTATGGCCAAAGATGATAGAATATTAGCATAAATACAATTCTATAAGAAAAAATGACAATTTAAATCAACTTGACTCTGCCAATTAACTTTGATTCGGGAGAATTATGACAATACTATGAAATGGAAAATGGATGGATAACTTTGGAAAGAAACTAAGCATGCAGAAATCATGCTAAAACAGAAGCTGCTTTCTGTCTTCGCAGAATTCAAACACTAATATGATCATCAATTTCCTATCATCATCCGTATTTTCACAACAAGCACATCTTAAGATTTTTTTTAGAGTGGCATGCAAAGCATATCAAACCAACTCCACAAAATCAAAACTAACTCGAGGATTATAAAATAGGCTATGCTCATCTACGTATTAACTATCCACATGTAACTGAGATAACTTTCTGGCCACGCCCTCAAACCTCCTTGTATACCATCAATTTGGCTTTTTTATTAAAAAGATTCTTATCCACCTTCTCCGTATCTAGTGCATTATGCCATCCAGGTTAAAGTAAAAGTGAAAAATGCGTGACCAAGATATATCTCTTTCAGTCCCAGCAATTGCCTTGGCTTTTCATTTTTGTATGTCCAAGGTATTATTCGCATGCCTTTTTCCATATTGGAACTTTATTACAAGTACTAGGTACAACACAAATGTAAACTATATTTAATTCCTTGAATATTTAATTCCTTGATCGTCTTCCTTTTATTTTCCAAAAGGGTCAGTTCAGAAACTATTGAAATTATGAATTCTCAATGATTTATTTACATTTTATTATAAAATTTGCGATTCGTCGACCTGGATTATGAATTTGGGACGGCGAAAGTAATAAAGATAATACTCAAGCTGTTCACCCCTTTCAAAAATTATCAATGTCTCTAGCTAATTAATAAGAACAGAGCAACACGCCAGATTCATTTCGTCACTCTCGAATTGAAAAGCAAAAAAATCCACGATTCAAAATCCAACAATAAAGTAAGAAATTTAAGTACGAAGCGATCCTCTCGACCAATTAGATCACTAAAAAAACACTAATTCAATATAAAATTAGCAAAACGCGATAAATGAAAAGCATGCACGCAAAAAGGTTATTAGGATCTAAACAAGGAAAAAAAAAAAAACAAATACGAAAGAAAAACAGGATCTAAATACAACTGAGATAGGAAACGGTGGAATTGTGGTGATACATACGAAGAGCCTTGGTTGTAGATGTCGATGGAGACTGAGACGCGTTCGGAGCCAGACTTGAGCCGGGTTAGGGAAGCTTTCTTGTGAGCGACGATGAAGGGTACGTCGGAGCTTCCGAGCGTCGTCGACAGCAGGAACAGAGCTAGCAACCCACAGATCAGAGGCTTCGGGATCTGATTCGCCATTTTTGGTTGTCGTTTGGATTCTGGAGGCTGTCGTTGAGTTGAGGTTGCTACGGGGTTTGGACTCGGCAACACTTTTTATCTGCCAAAGTCAAGCGAATAGGGAGGGACCGTGTCGTAATTCTCTCCTACCATCAGATTTTTTATTTTTTACTCTATATTCTTAACTTTGATTAATGAGATGTAAATCATCTCTTACAGTAAACTTCATTTTATATTTTCAACTAGTATGATGAACTTTAGATTTATATTAATTTTCAAATTTTAACGTCCGAATATTATTAAATTATTACAAATGATATTGCATATACCAATCAAGACTAATATTGGGCTTTTTTCTTCTTTTTTTTAAAAAAAAAAAATTGGTAAAAGTCTTGCTCAATTTCCCCCTATGACATTTCTAGTCATTATATGAAAAACATATTATTCAATACTGAAATGAGAAAAAAGAAGAAAGTGTGGAAGAACCATAGCATGACGTGTCTAGCTTGTGACATGAAAGAAAAGACTCGCAAGGCACCTAGATTTATAAATGTGCGTTTTAACATGTAACTATGAGCTTTACTACTTTAGATTTTAAAGAAGCTCCCAATATCTGGTGGAAAAGAAACAACTTTTTCCTGCCAATTTCTTGTTCTTAGTCCCAAGTTTTCCAGGGTTAGCTGTTGCTTCTAATGTGTCCCAAGGTCATCAGCTAGAATGATTTTAACTCGAAACAGAAAATTTAACATGTTAACTATATCCTCGTTACATATGTCTTTCGGCTCTCAAATCTCCTCTTGTCAATTTGTGTCATCCTCTGCCATTATAATCTCCATATCCCTCATATCTCGCTTCAAAACATTGCCGAGTCTTGCAATGGCCTCCGTCTGCTGTTGAAAGACCTGCCTCACAAAATAGGAATTCATTATCCATCACAATTCTCAGATCTCATTCAAAAATAAACTTTATGTTCTTTGAGAGGTTATTATGGAATCCAAACTTCAGTTAATCAAATACCAAATCACATGCGAAAGAGGGAGAAAGCAGAGGGAGAAACTTGAAAACAACTAGGCATGCACAAATTGCCATAACTATGAATCTTTACCATGATAGATTGAAAGAAAGAGCTTCCAAGCTAGTCCTACTCTCACCTCATGCATATCAGCAAGACTCTGTTCATGAATTTTTGTTGATCCCGGAAGATATACAGACCCAACAGCACCAATAGAATTTGCTTGAACACCGGATACAGTTCGTAAATTTTGTACCCTCCTAGAAAGCTCTGCTCCAGATCCTTTCAACTGCAAATGAACAGCCCTTCAGTATCATCAACCGATATCACAGGCCATGCAGGATGCAAAAAATAAGATAAAGGAAAAAGAAACATTACCTGTCTGGTGATTGCAGCTAATTTTTCAGCCAACTCAGCTTCCCCTTTCATTAAGGGTAACCGGTAACCCTTACCTTCCATTGCCTCCAATATTCTCATTACCTTTTGCCACAAAACAAGCAATATAAGTTCAAACACATACACGAGTTGCATAAACTACGAAAAAAAGAACAATCTTGGACATCCAGAAAGGCATCTTCATTAACGGCAATTTGTAACCCACCCTAGCTACAATGCTTTCATCATACAATGACTATTATAGGGAAACGAAATTGAAAGGTAAAACTCCAAACAGATGGACAAGCACTAAATGGCTACACAAGAATTATCATGGACACCCCAAGATAGTCAAGCATTGTCTATGGGTAGATTGGAAGTAAATTCTTTTTGTGTAGGCAGACTTTAAAGGTTATGAGCGACAATCAGGAATGACCTTTAGCAATAGGTAACCACCAACAGACCACACTGGAAAACAGTGTATTACTATTATTAAGGATGAAAGTCATCTGACTCGTGATCATGAAATCACAAACATAAAACAGAAACCATTCCCACCCTTAAAAGGCGCCTCTGAAGACCTTGTTCCTTCTGTCTCATTCGTTGAATCCAAGGAAGAGTATCAGCTTGAAAATGCCTTTGTAGCTGCAAACAACAGTAAATATGAAACTGACTTTCAAAATACATACATAACAGACAGGACAATAAAAGTAAAGGAGGTACCATTTTCACATTGCTTTGAGTCATTCTCAATCTCTCAGCATCTGCAAGTATGACTTCATCTTGGAGCTGCATCAACAGAGTCACAAACATAATTATGTAACTAGGCCAATCACAGAATCATGGAAAGGGAGAAGAGCAAAATCCTTGCAACAAAAGGGCTCCAAGTATATTAAAATGCATAGGCCACCCATTAAACTAAAGTCGGCAATTAAATAGAGAGCAGTTGCTGCATAATTACACCAGCCTTTGCTCATGTATATTTTGAGGGTTACCTTTGGGATGTCTTCATCTAACAATTTGTCATCGTAAACAACTCTACTGTGCACAACAATTTTTAGAAACTACTCCTTAGTGTACCCCAGCAACAAGGACAACAACTTGTGAAACTACTTGAAGGATACTATAATATGCTTCAAACTAACGAAGAGTACCTTCAGGCGTTGGGAAAGATCCTTAAAACCCTGAACAAGCTGAGGCCATAGGCGTTCCCTGTCAGTGCTTTCCATACCCTCAAGCTTACCCATTGCTTCTGCCCACATGATCTGGCAATACAAACTTCCATTCAAATAAGCCAAAAAAAGAGAGGAAAATGTATAACAAAACCAGAAAATGGCACTTGCAATTTGTAACAGCAAAAAGAAACAGAAAAAAATAAACTCACATCTGATACACCAGCAGGCTTCACCCTATACTGAGGATCAGTAACGCTGAACAACAAATGCTGCAAACATCAACAGAATGATGCTTCATATGAATCTCCAAAATTCCATGAAGATTCTATTTAAAAAGAAATAGGTTTCTAAATCAAATATTATTCATTGTTTAGAACTTGTTTGGAATAGCATTGCAGTCCTAATTGCATTCTTAAATTTTTTAAGCATCCAAACAGAATGATATCATGCATTTGAATTAGACAGAAGAGAACAGAAATTAAAAACACGGACCTTAAAAGCATATTTAGGGTTTCCAGGCTCGTCCTTGTAGGCATCAACAATTGCCTGATACAGATACACATATCAAAATTAGAACAAATAAAGAAGAAAGTCAAGACAATGCGAGAGCTGCTTTAGCTTTTGTAAAGGAAAAAAAAAAAGACTCAGAAACTACCAGAATGTCACGATCAGCAGAAGAGAAAGGGAGTGGAGCCACAGGAGCCATCTGAGTAGTCAATTGTGAATTAGGGAACGGAGTGGGCTGAGGTGTAGCAAATGGAGTCTGAAAACCAAAACTGCCAGTAGTCCCCGTTGGCAGCTGAAACAATGGTGTCTGCTGTTGCTGTTGTTGACTTTGAGAAGAGAACGGAGTGGAGAAGAAAGAGGAGCCAAACCCACCAGTGGCAAAAGAAGGTGTTGACGGAGTCCCAAAGGCCGGAGTTGAAGACGAAGGACCAAATGCTGGCATTGAAGATGGAGTCCCAAAGGCCGGAGTTGAAGACGAAGGACCAAACGCTGGCATTGAAGATGGAGTCCCAAAGGCCGGAGTTGAAGATGAAGGACCAAACGCTGGCATTGAAGATGGAGTTCCAAAGGCAGGGACCGAAGATTGAGTGCCAAAGGCCAGGGTCGAAGACTGAGCGCCAAAGGCCGGGGTCGCGGACGGAGTGCCAAAGGCCGGGGTCGTAGACGGAGTGCCAAACATAATCAATCTAGTCTATAAACACAACAAACATGAAAATATATTATTTTAGTTCTAAATGTTTTATTTTGATAGCGAACATAACACTATATGCTTATTTTTCTTATTTCAATAGACCTATTTTGAAATAAAATATTTTTAACAAACTACCATCTTTTTAAAAAAGGAAAATATGTAAAAAGTTAATATCTTAATTTGCAAATACAAAGAATATAAATATAATGTTTATACAAAATGTAAGTCTACAATAAATTACCATGTTACAAAGCTTGTGTATGAAAATAGTCAGTCAAAAACACATTGTCATTATGAAACACTTTCAATCAGTAAGAAAAAAAAAACATTGTCATCAAAACAACTTACAAAGTTTTAGTATATTATGAACAGAAGTATTTAGTGTTGGAACATTTTGTTAACATAATGACCCCACTACGCATCAAAGGAATTTCTTACTCACAGGTACAAGTAGAAACTCACAAATATCAAACAGGAAAAAAATTAATGGCAGAATACGTCTATGCAGTTGGTGGAGATTCGACTCTCTTGCAATAGATACTGCATCAACATGTAAGAAACAACAATGAGCATTGACATGAAGAGTGAAACAGCACAAGCATTTCAGCATTACACACATGACGAATAATGCATATAAGTTAATCTACCCATTTTTCTCCTTGCTACAAATTTCCAATTAACCATGTCAACAATGCAAATACAGTTAACATTTTTAACATTTCTACCTATATTTGTTTTACTCTGGATGCAGAATGGGCGGATATGTAACCCATTTTTCATGCTTTACCATTTTAAATTCTAGTTAAGTTGGTTTTTGGTTTGTTTGTTTGTTAATCTGCCAATTTGTTAAGAGGTAACTGATATGTAACATTGTCATCTACTTTTCCTTTTCTACATTAGACCCGTTTAGCAAAGCAAAATGCTGATTATAATAATTAAGATACAATACAAAATGCCTATACTCCCAGCACTAAATACGTGGAATTTAATGAGAAGGATGACTATGCTAGCTAAATTAGAATTCCTCACAATCATTCATTAGTCATGTAAACAAAATGTGCTTACAGTAAGTATAAAAATCTGGATATGTAAATAAATTTCTCATAATCATTAGCCAAGTGTACAAAACGTGCTTCCATTTAAAGTATGCACAATTGAATACCTAAGTATTTACATTAAGCACCAAAAGAGCTAAGAAGAGAGTAGTTACTAAAAAGTAATTGCATATTCGAAAGATGAACTTCCATACCTTAACAGCAGCGATAACAAGAAGAAGAAATATGCAACGTTCCAAGCTACATTCTAAACTTTTGCAACCATAAATCACTCTGGCGACCTTCCTAGCACAAAGAAAGAAAACTTTTGTGCGTTGAGTCCCAAACCCTAAGAGAGAAAATGAAGAGGAAGACAGAGGCAGAGAAAGGAAAATAAAGGAATTGAAATTGAGAAAAGATAATGGAAAAGAGAAGATGAGAAGGGAGGAATTACCCGGAGTGAGAAGTTCTATGGCTGTGCTACTTCACTGCAACTGCAAGGCTCCGTAGCATTTTGCGTCTTGACAGTTCGGGGCATAGAGGAGGGAAGCATAATTTGGACAAAATAAAACCATTTATTTATTCGTCTAACATATCTCACTAAAAAAAACAATTATTTACTTATTTCTAAACTTTTATATATATATATAGGATTTACTTTTAAATATTACAAAAATAAACTTTTACTAAAAATAATTATTTTTTAATAAATAATGTCACAAATCATACTATAAGTACTGAAGTATTCTTCAATGTTCATAGTATTTTTATTTAAAAAAAAAAAAAAACAAAACAAAACAAAATTAACACAGAGTTAAGGGGCCGTTTGATAAATGTTTCTAAAAACAAAAATACTAATAACAAAGTAAAAAAAAAAAAAAAACAAAATTAACACAGAGTTAAAGGGCCGTTTGATAAATGTTTCTAAAAACAAAAATACTAATAACAAAGTAGGATTGTAAAATGTGTGTGGGTGTGTATATATCTTAAGACCCACACACAATATTATACTACCATATTTCAATAGTATTTTGAAATTTCAGCAGTATGCATGGTCATGTTTGATAATTTTGGACACATAAGAGTACTACTCAGTAGAAGAAAATAATTATTTCTATTACAGTGCATATTCAAAATTATATATCCGTATTTTAATAAGTCTCATTTACGATGGTAATGGAGTGAGGCAGCGTTGGGATATTCTTCCTCATATCCTATCTTATCGATATTTTTATACCTCATTCCCGCCTCAATTTCTATTTATGGATAAACAGGAATTACAAGGTAGGGATTTTCATTTCTCACACCTGTGTTCTATTTCATTTTGTAAAAAATATTAATATTTTATATTTAAAATATATAAAAATTATATTTTTATATATTCAAAAATATATATATAAATACATGTATAATACATATAAAAATAAATAATATATATTATATATATAGGATAGTGATCATTAGCCCCATTTAAGGGCAAAATATTTATCCTCAGTTCCGCCCCATCACACCTACTAAATGAGTAATCACCGCTCCGTTTGGGGCAAAACCCGTTGGGGGACGAGCCTAGATATTTTTACCATCCCGAATCTCATTTGTATCTTATATATATTCAACTTGCCACCCAACAATAGATGATAACTTGTAAATACTATATAGCAATAGAGAAAAATCAGATACCAATGTACCTTGATTTCCAACAAATTTGTGAATGGATAACTCTCAATAAAATACCTTTTACAAATCATAAAAAAAAAATGCTTGACAGCTAGGTCTAGTCACGTTATTTTGTTTTTTGTGTGAATAAATTTGCTCTATAATTAATTCATAAATAATTTAAATCTAGTAGACCTTGGTCAGCGAATAATTGTCCATTACTTATTAGTCGTGTGGTAATGCATGCATTGCAAAAATCTACAAATCCAACGTATTGTTTTTAATGATTATATGCATAAGCATTTCCTATGACATGCAATGAGTTATTTTCTATCACACCTTGAGCTTTTTTTGTTTTTTTGGGACAATCGATAAATTATTAATATTTACCATAATTATCTAATTTAAACAGAGGACTCGGGGTTAACTCGCAGTTATGGTCGATTTTGAGATTTAAGGTGTATTGCGTAAAATTTTAAAAAGTGTCATTTTCATTTTAAATATTTTTTATATTTATTATTAATTTTTTATACATTTGAACTTATAAAATAAATATTTTTTTTAAAAATAAAAGCTCCTACGATATAAATATATACTTATATATATAACTAATACATACTTGAGTACCCTTATATTTTAAGAGACATTGTACGGTCGCACCACTCATACATACTCAGGACCGGCCCTGCTCATAGTGGTAATCCTTAATTACCAGTGGGCTGTCCCATAGGCATTGAGACTAGAGAAGTTTCAACTCGGTAAATCTGATAGGTGCACACATACACACACAACATGCAAGATGGTGAATTTATTTGTTTGCATACAAAAAAATAAGAAAAGAGAATCTACCGTCATTCTAATTGTAATTATAAATAAACACCATCCTTATTGGAAAACAAGTGTATATAAGACCGAGTTAATATTTGTTTAAATTTTAGTTTAACCTTGACTTAAAATAATAATAATAATAATAATCCATTATTTTAAATTTCCATATGATTATAATAAAGTCTACCATCCAAGATTATTAGTGAATAAAACCAAAGTTGAAGAGTAATATCCCAAAAAGAGATTCATGATAGTGCGGAGAATATACTTAGAAAAATCATTTTAATTTAAGTCGGCCGAACCGGGCCCAATACGTCACGGGTCCCATCACTTGAAAGCCACGTGCACACTATTCCCGAGTGATGGATACAAATTGTGCGTCCCAGATTTGATTTGATGCTCAAATGGGAGCTGAACCCGCCAGTTGGATTAAACAAAATGTTTATTAATTTAATTTTAATTTTAAACTCTTCGCTCGTCGAAATCTGCTCCTCTAACAACGCAGACCTCTGCGTTATGGCCATGTGAAATGTGTCTCGGTTCCGGAGCTTTCATATGTGCTCATTTTCTCTCTCAGCCCTCAGATGCTCAGTATTAGTTCATTTCCAATTGCATTCTTGAAGCTTCATAGCTCTCTCACCCACCTCTCCTCTCTGTATCCAGTAAGTCATTTCAGGTTATCCTCCATTTCTTTTTTCTCTGTCTCTCTGATCTCTCTGTCTGAATCTTATTCATTTATAAACTTGCTTTAGATATACACGGTATATTTCCTTTTAATATTGGGTTTGAATCACATGTTTTAACTGTCGCTTTCGCTCCCCACATATATTTATAACTGGGTTGTCTAAATTCCATATACCCGTATTAGTTTTGAACCACCTGTCAATTAATATGCTTTTTGCTCTTATCCATTTCTTGCCCAATTCACTGCATTTGAATTTTTTTCATTAATTTGGTCCTGTCTTTAAGTTTAAGCCCATTATTCTTTGTTTAACTCACTTTTGAGTCTTCGTTCTTTGATAATTCACTCACATCCTTTGATGGGACTTAAACGTACAGTTGGAATGTTGGATAACTGGTTTTTGTAGGATGTTATGTTTGAAACTAATTCAGCCCACCAAAGAAAATGGGGTGTGCTCCTTCTGTATATGCGGTTGGGTGGAAGAAGAAGAAGTTGAGTATCCCAGAAATCATGGTATTCGTCCGCTCAATGAGAATACCAGTAGAATCTGATCTTCAACGACCGCTTAAAGGGGTAGTTTCAAAAGATCTTGTCAACAGATTGTCATCGATCCGGAATCAGATTGTGTTAGTGGCAGAGGACACTGGTCTGTTCTTACATGCTTTCTGTTACGATGTCACATTTTATTGTTTTTCCTTCTGTTTGTTTGCTGGGAAAGTGTAGGAAAAAAGTAATGAAAATTCCACTTTGGTGGAGTGGAACACTACTATTTGGTTAAATTGGTATGGTTTGGACTTCACATGAGTTGTTGAATTTTAGGACTATTTTAGCTCATCAAGTATTCTTGACTTTCAATCATTTTCTCAGCAACCAAATGGATCTTTACGGAGTTCATTTTCTTAATAAAGAAGTCGTTGTTCTTGCAGGTGGATCTGCTATAAGTGAACTGCGACGAGCACTGGAAGAGTACTTGTCTCTTTTGCCTGGGCTCACCAAGAAAGGTTTGGAATTCATCTTACCCCCTCCCTTACTTTTTCTCTCTCAGTAAATACTAATTTGCATATGTAACAGAACATGGTCTTGAGGGATTGGTTGAATTCAAGTGGAAAAACTTAGAAGATGGACGACAGGTACAATTATTAGAGAGAATTCTTTGTACTTGGCGATAACTGTGATTGTTTAAAGCCTTGTAATTGACCTTTAAGTTTGATATGTAGGAAATCGGTATAGCAAACTCCTGGTTTGAATTACTATCTGTGGTTCACCTGATGGCTATGCTGACAATGTCTGAGGCTGATTCGTTGATGATCCCCAAGGACCATTCTGGTTCGGGCATAAGAACTGTATCTTCAGGTCTATATTTCTTGAATACTAATTTCCTTTCTGAGAGAGTATTTCTTGAATATTAAGAGGCTAATAAATCTTGATGGTTGATGACCCTAATTCTGAGTACTTTAGTAATCATTTGGTTTTATCTTTCCAGATTGTAAGAGGGAGGCTGTGGATTTATTGCTCAAAGCATCAGGTTTCTTGGAGTTTTGTGCAAAGGATGTATTGTCTTGCATACCAGCAGATGTTAAGTATGTTAAAACTAGATACAAGGAAGCTTGGTGTCAATTTAAATAGAATTTGATAAGAAACTTTAACATTAAAAACTATATGTAAACCAGGCATAGGTTGCCAAAAGATTTGCAAGACGGTGTCTTGGAGGCTATTTCCATTCAAGCTCTGGGCCAGGTATTGTTTTCTCAAGGTCCTGAATTTGCTTCAGTTTTATTTGGAAAGAACCGTGTTAATCATTATAATTAGCTTTTATATTGTATTTTATATTTTGTATTTAAATCTGTCTTTGCAAATGTACAAAGTAAAATGTGCATGAATTCGGAAAATGTACAGATTCTAATCTTGATGATAAATTCAGGGTACAGAAATTCAGCTTGGTTTAGCAGTTGAATGTCGAAAAGCAACTTTATCAGTGAAAAGGAGGTTGGCATGTGAACAGCTGAGCTATTTTAGCCAGGTCCAAAACTTGAACTGTACATCAAGCTTTTCTTAATGTGAAAGTCATCGCTTTGTGTGCTTCACTTGTTTAGTGTGTAACTCATTGTTTAATGTTCCTTTTTTTTTTTCCCTGATAACCAGGCTTATCACTGTTTATCAAATTTTGACACAAGTCATGGCTATGGAAAGAAGCATATGTGGTTCATCAAATGGAAATTTCTTGAAGCAAAGGTTTCTAATGCAGTCAATATTAAATTCTATTTGGCTATATGCATTAATAAATACTGTATATGAGATTCATACTATTCTATTTTACTGTGTATTACCAGGCTGCAGCTTACTACTACCATGGCCTAATTCTCGACAAGCGTAACGAACCATCCAGCCATGTCAGTGCGGTGTGTTGCTTTCTTGCTGCCGAAAAACTTCTTGCGGAGAGCAAGAAGGCATGCTTGAGCTTTTGCCTTGTAGCTCCAGTGACTAGGTTTGGTTCGGAGCATTTGTATATATAAGATGCTTGCATGGAAACATAAACTCATTATCTTTGGTTTTCTACTTAAATTTCATTTCCTTTTGACCATTTTTTCTAGGGCTCCCCCACTCTGGGGTGCTATGAAGCATCTGCATCAGAAGATTCCTGAAGTAGCATCAAGGAAATCACAGATGTATGGCTACCTTTTAGAACAAGAAAAGTAAGCGCCTTCCTTTTCCCTCCTCTGTGATCTGACTCCATGTAATTTTATCTCCTAGACTCATTTTTTTCAAAAATATTATGTGAACAAATTTATAACGCTGCAGGGTTCTCCAAGCACTGCCTGAACTACCAGAATTCCAACTCTCATTACAACCTGACGACTATAGATTGCCCGATATATATCCAGCTTGGGATGACAATCAAAAAAGGGGAAACCAGGAGCAGACCATCGAAGTGCAAGTCAAGGATAATGAAGATGGGATTCTAACTGAATGACAATCTTTTGAGAGCTGGGATTTGCCCTTCTAACATTCTTATACCAAATATATCTACAGGATGATGATGAACAAGTTACAAGCTTACTTTGTGTATCAGTTTATGTATCATCATCCATTGCTACCATCATTTTGTAAGGTCAAACCATGTGAGCAGTATTCATGGAATTAATGTGCAATGCAAATACATTGGAAAATAAGTGACCCTTACGACCAATAAAAGTTTATTGTCCACCATGAACTGTTTCCATGAAATTCAACAGAACTCAATAAATGGTTGGTGACCAAAAGCATGTTACATGTACGGACCTCTACTACAACCTGGGAATTAAAAATTAATATATACTGGAGAGGGTCAAAAAGACGTTAAAACCAATCTAGGTGTTTGATGGTTGCCAGCTTTTGGCCAATGTGTTAATCTTTGGTGTCAAAAGAAGGATCCAAAGGTAGGAGGACACTGATTTCTGTGGTAAACAATTAATTCATTGACATTGTTAGATATGAACATTCATGACCACTTGGAAATAGTGACAGTGCAAATTTATGGTCCAAAAAAAGTTGCTGAGCAATGAGCACTAACTCATTAGCTGGTATTTTTTAATTTGTTCAATTAAAATCCCCTCCATGAATAAGTTGTTGAAGAGGGTAAAAGTCAGTCGTCTACCTGTTTGCACCACAGACTATGCCCCGCTGAATTGAATGTGTCCTGGATTATTTTGAAGGAGTTTGGTACACCGTCGACTCTAGTTGTTATAAAAATATATTTTTTTGGAGTATAAGGTTTTAATGGGTGAAAGTTCTAAAGAAATGGTGCTTTTTTAGAATGAGTTAGCTCATCCTTTGAGCAGGTCTTGTTATCGACACATTAGGGAACTTGTTTGGGTGGAGAATAATCCTATATTTAATGTTTGGGAGGAAGGAAATAGAAATAAAAATATAAATGATTGAGAATAATCTTTTACATTATTTGACATGACATTAAGAAAGCGGATGTTAAAATATTTTATATCAAAGCGCATGACTAAGACCAGCATCAGAGACTCTACCAAAACAAAAGACCAGCATCACAGAAATAAAGTCCAGGCTTGGGCTTACCAGTCCTTATAAAGGCCAAGAGCTACTCCATGAATGCAGCACAGAAATATCATTAACTTTCATTACATTATACCCAGTGAACAATAAATTTGGTATCTACCACAATTTTTGTAGAAACGGTGACAAACAAAACGTAAGGAGAAGCAGAAGCAGATGAAAAGAAACATTACTATTAAACATATACATATATCTATTTTATTTGAGCACAAACTAAATAAAGAAGAGCTAGGACTACGATCCATTTTGGTTTGTTGGAAATTTCATTTAGTAGGAGTAGAACGAAACACGAGTCCATGAGCAGAGATGAGAGTGAGAGCTAAGTAAGCAAATAAAGTCAAGTAAGACAACGCCACCGCTACCATAATTTTGTTGCAGAACTTGCCCACATAACCGCACAGTGAATGCCATGTCATCTGTTCTTCTCCATGCCTGCCCACGTATCCTATTGCCGTTGCAGCCGCACATCCAGATACCATCAACGCCATCATCACCTGTGATGTTGTTGAGATATATAAGATCACAGACGACCATACTATCATAAACTCGAAACCATTGAATTATATGACTATATATATAACTCGGCTTTAATTACTTTTTCTTATTAACTTGCTAATTAATTACCATGTCATGAAGGAAGACGAAGAAATAGTTCTTGATGAGC
Organism: Rhamnella rubrinervis; assembly: GCA_007844105.2. Taxonomy (NCBI): domain Eukaryota; kingdom Viridiplantae; phylum Streptophyta; class Magnoliopsida; order Rosales; family Rhamnaceae; genus Rhamnella; species Rhamnella rubrinervis. The sequence goes on from CM017575.2 coordinate 346,926, forward strand.
TGTGACCCTGAAGAACGCCTCAAGATGCAAACAAAGATCAATGAAAGTGCAGAGGATGAACATAATACGGCGTCAACGCCAACCAAGAACCTGCCAGAAAACATCAAGTGGGCCATCTTTGTTAATTTTCCGAGTTGTTTATTTGGATTTGAAAACTTGGAAAATGAATAAAAAAAAAAAATCATTTTTTTCCATTTGAGCAAGTACTTGAGGGCTGATGAGTAGGAATAGCGTGCTTCGAACTGGATCCCAAACAAAAGGACGGATTGACCGCTGGTGACAGTGACACAGATTGCAGCCAATGTGAAAACAATGGCTGAGATTTTGAGACAGACTTGAGCCAAAAACATACTCCTCTTCCGTGCCTGTGGGACGTCTGAGGCGGCCACTGGGAGACCTAAAGAGTTCACTTGGACCGTAAATGAGCTTTTCTCTTTTCCCGTCTCTGATTCCATTTTTCAAAAACCTCCTCTGCAAATAAAACAAGTTAAAAACTGGGGATTCAACAAGTTTTATATGCAACACACAGAAAGGAAATCAGCTCAGCCGAGAGCAGAGAAGCTCTTAAAGGGTCCCAAATAATTTTTTTTTTTTTTTTTAAAAAACTACTTCTTTGAACATATCTGGAGGTAGAGATAGTGTGAATGTGGTGGTATTAATTAGAAGCACTTGTCAAATACTAAAAGGACAAAAATCAGTTGGTTTTTTGAGAGGTGAGAGAGAGAGATATATGTAATAAGTGAGCGTGCAATGCAAATTAAACTACTCCGGAAAAGGAAAAGCATTTAAAACATGAGAATGGGTTTTTCTTCTTTTCTAAAGGCTTAATGCAAAAGCGCTTAATTGGTTTTCTTCAGAAAGGATAAAGCTTGTCGCTAGTGGATCTGATCAGATCCACACATACAACAGACTCTCTGTTGATGGAGGTGGGGGATATAATACGACCAACTTAACTGCTGGGTATTCCAATTTTTTTTTAAATAAAAAAGTCCTCGATGATCTTCAATATTATATTATTAAATAATATATTTTTATTATCCTCATTTTATAATTTTTTTAGGGTTTAAAATAGTTCGTCTACATTTTTAACATATTTTTTTCTAGCTGATGTACATTTTCAGAGTCTAGAATAGCTGGTTCATATCTCTAATAGATTCCTCTTCATCTAGCGTATTAAATAAGATCAGTACATCCAAAATAATAATAAAATTTGTTAAGAATCAAATTATAAATCTCATAAATAAATATAATAAAAATTAATTTTTTTTCTATTAGATCAATGCTAATGAGTATTTCAATTGGTCCAACTTGTTGGGTTCTTGTGTAGGAGTTGGTTGGCTTTTTTCTCATTCACAACACAATTATGTGAAGCTGAGTTTGGAAAATTAAACAAGCTCTCAATCCCATCAGTCTTGGTCAATTAAATATTCCAATAAGGTTGTCTTTTAGTAAGAGCAGCATCACCTCAATGCTTCAAAGTGTCATTAAGATTAGCACCGTTGCCTTTCATTAATATTAGCCAATGAACTTGCATTAATATTGTCGGAAACTATTTTTTTTTTTTATTACAGTGAACACCACCTTTGGTTAATTGAGAAAATAACGTGTGAAGTGGGTGAGGCGTTTTCTTCAATTAAGGTGGGAGTTCAAACTAGAAAAAATATTTTACAGAAAATATTGATTTGACTCAACAGCTATTTGACGTCCTGAAAACCTAAATTAAGGATGATTGGGGTTGAATATTACGTATTTATAATGTCACATTCACATGTAAGATAAGCTACCAACCAAGAATGGTGCATATATGATGACATTCTCTTTTATGTTTGTATGGCACGCATTGGTGCAATTTCACTTTAGTGTATGGGACTGGACCGTGGGGTACTGGTAGGTACATGGGATTCAAATTATTTATTTTATGCTGTAAATTCTCAAAGCTGTAAATTCTCAAATTAACCATTGGTTAATTTTGTTTAGCAGATTTTTATTTTTATACACATTTACATGTCATCTCTAGCTGTTTTAATAGCCTGAATTAGTTATTTTCGATTATTTTTATACACATTTTGTCGACAAATATGAATATATATATTTTGTATCATATTAAAAAAATAATAATTTAAACATTTTGTCGACAAATATGAATATATGTATTCTGCACCATATTAAAAAAAAACAATAATTTAAACTTTGATGGGAGAAATTATCCATATTGACATTAGATATTTTAGGAAAATTACAAGACTTTTAGCAAAAAGCTGACAGCGAAAACCTTGGCTAAATATCCAAGGGACTGAGATATATAACTTAAGGCAAGGATTTATTATATAATAATACCCAAAGATCACTTCAGAAAGCCATCAAATCCATCAATCTACTCTTTGGCGTCATGGAGGATGGAAAAACATAAAATGGGAATAAAATTAAAAAAGAAAACTGATTAAATATAGAATAGAAAAAATTAAAATTATAATAGAGCTGCGGGATAAAAAATGAAATTAAATATTTTGTTATTCAGTGAACATCGAAGATTATTAATATACAAATTATTAAAATTTAATTTTTATTTTAATTATTTTTAAAATATATATTTTTATCTAAAAATTATGTAATTTATTTTTTCATTTTCAATTAAAATTTCAATGAGAGAATTTGGAATATTGGACCAAGTGTTGGAATTTCTATCTGATTCTATCCAATTCCATGAATCCTTTTGCCATCCGAAAATCAAATCAAATGTGAATTATTATCAAACATGGCCTCTTTACAATTCATTGCCCGGAAAAGAAAATTGCACGTTACTGTGGCAGTTGACTACCTTATCTAATATCTATGGCTGTACATCTGCAAATTGTTTGTCATGCTTGAATGTGAAATAATTCTTCAAGTATGACAGAATGGAGAAGAAATGGTGGCAACAAGTTGTCTGTTACGCATAACACATAGACTAACATTCTCACAAAACAGAAGTTTCAGATAATTATAGTAAGCTTCAAATTTTCAACGTTAAGCTTAACCTTACTACTACTAAGAGTCTTGTAGCATAGTCTTCCTCTTCTGCCAAATCTTCATTACAAGGTCATCTTCTAGATCAAATGGAAACCATATCTCATTCACCCTGTTATCAAACTCAAACTGTGCCGGCAAGGCTGGCTTCCAAGGCAGCAGCTTCCTCTCCAACATTGAAGCCAGTTACAAACCCACTGAATTGTCTCAATGCCACGGCATATGTGGGTTTCCTTTTGGAATTTTTATGGATTTAGCATAATCAATTTGACAATTATATTGATTATTATGGTTTGGTTTAATTGGTGCACCATGGGTTGGACAAATATAGAATATTATTTGAAATCTATGTGCTATATTATTTAAATTTAAGTGACCTATTAAGCTAAATTATTCATTTTGTAAAATCCACATCGATTTTATAAAATTTATATTTTTATATTATATTATTATTATTTATTTTTTTAATTAAAAATATATAAAAATATGTGGACTGTTGGCTTTAGTAAGATACATAATTTTCATTCTAAAACACAACACGTTCAGTTTTATGAGTTTAAGAAAAATATAGGGGATAAAAGATATTTTTTCTCATGTAAATTTTCCTTCTCTTGTGATAATGGCTTCTACAAGCTATCAAGATGACAATTTCATGCTTTATTGCTAAATTGACAATTATTTCAACATTTCCATCTTTGAGCATGGAGACCTTCAGCTGGAGCTGTGTTTGCTTAGTATCTATAGAGCATCTAAGGTGGATTTCATCCTCCACAGCCTATGCTATTAGTGTTCACATTCAATTCTTGAGAGAAAGTAATCCTATCAAAAACTTTTAGAAATATTCAAAACTGTTGAATTTTGAATTCTACTTTTCATGTTATAAGTGTGGTCTGGGTCTAATAACACTGGGTGAGATTCAAAGAAAAGACAGAAAATTGCTTAATTGTCTACTTCATTATTAAGAGGAAAAAAGAAAAAAAAAAAGAAATAATTCCTAATAAATTTATTTTTACAGACTCAAAACTCCAAATGAGATTAGTAAAATAAAATTTCATAATAAAATAAAATAAAATCATCAAAATTTTAATTCACAAAAATAAAATTATTAACTATAAAAACAGTTTTAAAATAAAATAAAATATTATTTTTGCAGTAAAAAAGCAGATATTTAAAAAAAAAGAAAAAAAAGAGGCTATGTTGAAATTATAGCCAGGCCTGGGTTTTACTTCCTTCCTTTGGAATAGTAAGCCCATTAAAAAATCTAGGTCCAACAAGCTCATGGCATTTTGAGCCGTCCCATTCAATTGACTAAGAGTGGTTTTTTTTTTTTTCTAATGTCATGGTCGTCGAAGGTACCACACAGTATTTTTAGTCTCTTACTCTTTTTTTTTAATTAAAATTTGATTATTTGTTTTGATGATTTTATCAATTTACCCTTTATATATCAAATGAATTAGGTAATATATATGAATTTTTCTAGCGAGTTTTTTTTTGATAAATGAAAAAAAAGCTTTGATGTGGATCACATCAACTCAGTATTTTATTAGTGGAAAGAGTCTTTTTGTCGTTCTAATTTTGCAACCCTATTGGGGTCTAAAGCAGTTGACTCAACCTTCTAACAGATTCCCTTCCACCTATTATTTTAAGTAAGACTGAGTACATTTGAAATAATAACGGAGTTTATCAAGGTTCGAAGCACAACTAAATATCATCGTCATTTTAAATGGTAGATGTAATAAATTTTATTCTTTATCTTCAATAAAGAATATTAAAATCAATTCTTTAGAGTTTTCGTAAGTTTATTTTATTATTATTTTAAATTTTGATGCTTGTTTGAATTTTATTTATAATGAGTATTATTCATCAATTATTTTTAAAAACTAATATTGTAGTTTTATGAGATATAGGATATTAAATTTAATATTTTTATGATCAATATAAAAATTTTATTTATAATGAGTATTATTCATCAATTATTTTTAAAAAATAATATTGTAGTTTTATGGGATTTAGGATGTTAAATTTAATATTTTTATGGTCAATATAAAAATAAACAGTATAAAATTTATATTTCTCAAATTTTATAACAGGGCTGATGCAAATACAGTATTCACCGACATGCCACCAAATCTTTTCCTATCAAGAATAATCCAACAAAAAAAAAAAAGTGAACAACAATATAAAATATTAAACAGTCCCAACAAAAATTAACTATAAAAATATGAAGAAAACAAAAAAAAAAAAATGAAGTACCAAGAGTAATTTTATGTTTTTATTTTTCATTTATATCTGTAATGAGATAAAAACAGATTGTTTTAACGCTACCAGACTCCAACTGCTATTTGAACAAGACAAATTACACAAAGCCGGAGATAAAAAAAAAAAAAAAAAACTATCAGAGGGCAATTATTGAATCCAACAAAAGATGATTGTGAATGAATAAAAGTTTTAATGGAATGAGTTGGTGGTGAATATTAGCATAGCCAAAAATGAGACCAACATAATTTATGCAGTGGAAAATTGGCATTTCCGTTTTGGTATCAAAATAATAAGGTAAGCCACTAGAGATCATAAAGTGAAAGGATGATCACTCTCCCTGTCTCCCATTTTGGGTATAATTTAAAAATAAATTGATGTGGCAGTCCAGTGTCCACTCCTTAATATTGACAAACCGCCAACTAAGTTCCTCTCCACACTTGACTAATTTATTTTCCACAATTTTGTATTTGGATCCTTAAACTATAATCCTATTTAAATCACCACCCTTTGAATTAGTACCAAATAGAAATGGCAACCGGGTGGTAGAGAAACATGGTATACTAAATATTAAATATACAAGGTATTTAGAAATGACGTACATATATATATATATGGGAAGAGGGCTGATTTCGCTGGGAAGTGACTTTTATACGTACTTTGAACTGGGGGTATCATGATAATTGGGACGAAAATTGGCACATGTTTGTGGAGGCTCCTAAAAGTGAAAATGACAAATTGCTAAAAGCTGGCTGCGGCCCATCATAATATCAATGAAAAAACCAATCAACACTTCCATACTTCAATGGCCCTTTTCCACTCGGACTTTTCCTCCTTTTACCCAATACATGTAAAATCACTTTCCAATTAAAAAATTATGTCTATTTATTTTTCTTACATGTATATAATTGATGGGGATTGTTATTCCATACAAATACATTCCCCTTCAGATCATGTTAACCATATCAAATTGAAAAGTATGTTCCGTCACTATAACTTTTTTTTTATTAATTTATAAACCAAGTATAGCATACGATACTGATCTTATTCATTATTATTTTAGTAGTTTTGAATAATTGAAAATGAAAGCGAATAGAAAAAAATAAAATAGTCTTCAAAAGTGAAATCAACCAGTTTTATTTTTAGGTGATCTTATTGGCCACTCTGTCTGTCTGTATCAAATTTTGCATAATGTCATTACACCAAACAAGCAAATTAGACAACGACAAACCAACAGAATCGTCGAGTCCACAGTACCAACAATGCAACCCTACCACACTCTATCAAAGCCACCCTTCTTGATCCCCGGAATTTTTCTAGCGCCCACCAATTACCGATGGCCATCTGTCCTAATTTTTTGTTTCTGGTCTCAATCCCCCACCTTGCAAATTTTTTGAACTTTTATTTAATATTTATTTATTGTGCAATAATTGACAGATAATACGAATACAAATAATATTATAAAATCAATGATTGGTCCCATACTTTTGAATCTGTAAAGACCGCCAGCTGCTTCTTTTCTCTTCGAGCAACGACTCGGCTAGCTCCTCCCAGCTCTCTCCCATGGCGTTGGCGTCCACCGGAGCTTTTATTTTTCCGGTCGGAGTATCCTCGACTTTCCTGACGCCGTCCTCCGGCAACTCAAATCTAACATCCAATCCGGTTTCGATTCGGCGATTGGCTTTGTCAGCTGAGCAACCACGCGCAACGACGACGACCGAGACGAAGTGGAAGGACAGTGGGTTGAGGAAAGGTAGATTTGGAAAGACGGGTGAGGAGGAAGCTCATAGTCATACGACGACGTTTGTTCGTGAGGATTACAGGTTGGGGGAGCAACGTCGGACGGAGCACCAAGCGTTGGAGGCGGAGGAGGAGCGTATGAGTTTGAAGGATTACTTTGAGCAGGCCAAGGATTTGATAAGATCGGATGGTGGACCCCCACGGTGGTTCTCTCCCTTGGAGTGCGGGTCTCGCTTGAATAATTCGCCTCTGCTATTGTTTTTGCCAGGTCAGTCTGAAAGTTTAGTACAATTACTATCATGGTTTACTCATTTTTCGGCACGGCTATGAGGGCCCTTCTCGCTTTCAAACTGCTTTTTCTTGTTGTGTTGATCGGTTTCTTTTGGAAAAACAAAAAATAAAATAAAATAGAAAGAAGGAAAGAAAAGATCCATTATTCCGTTTTGACCCCTGCTGGTGACCAACTATTAAGTACTTCCAAAGTATAATAATTTCGTTTAAAAAAAGCTAGGACTTTTTGGCTATTATTAATTTGACTATTTTGCCTGTATTATTTTCCTGTAAAGAATATTTTTTTTAAAAAAATTTTAACCCAAATCATTGACACAAAATCTGATGCCTTTTTTTGTCTTAGATTAGTTAAGCTTACATTTTCTTCAATTTTTATCTGATTTAATGCAAAAGTTGGTTCCTTTCTGGCTTTTCCGTTTAGCTATTTAATTAATGTTTTGAATTGTGCAGGAGCTGATGGAGTCGGACTAGGACTTATAAGGCATCATCAAAGACTAGGAAAGTAAGTAGTCAGTGACAACGAGTTACTAATGCTTAAAAATAATTTGATATCTCCTTATTGCCATAGTACATAATTATGTTGAGGCCGTGGAAGATTTGAAGCCAATTTGTCATTGATTGTATTGTTTACCCGCTGATGATCCTTTAATTCTAAATGACTGTGCTGATTGATATAATGCTTTATCATTGAATGAAGAATTTTCGATATATGGTGCCTGCATATTCCGGTCAAGGATCGAACTCCATTTAGAGGTTCGACTTTTCTCTTCCAGACTATATATATTAGAAATACTGTAACTGGTATGGGTGGTTCGTAGCACAAAGTTTGCATTTTTTTCCTGTTGCTACCGGGTATCTTAACACAAGTGGATTATAAACCTTTATAAACCTTTCTAAAGCTTATAAATAGGCGGGCATGAAAAACAAAAATAAATATGAAGAGGATAAAAATGTGATTGTTTTCATTCCCTATATTGTTTGAAGAAGAAGATTTCTTGTATTTTAATCCAGCTCTTCCCCGAATTTCCATGTCTCAGAGCTCGTGAAGTTGGTTGAAAGAACAATTAAAGCAGAGCATCGTCGTTCACCCAGTAGGCCCATATATCTTGTAGGAGAATCTCTCGGAGCGTGCCTTGCGCTTTCTGTGGCGGCCCTTAACCCTGACATTGACCTTGTTCTAATTTTAGCTAATCCAAGTAAGTTATTCCTTTAAATCATGTTGGTGGAGATTACAAGTTAGGATATTTCATTAGCTGAGAATGCAGCAGAAAGAAAAAGGTTATAGATTTTGGGTTATTGACTTTTTGCCGTTTATGTGCTGGTGTGAGGTCTAAAACAGGATTGATTTTTTCTTTTTTTTTGTATAAGAATATAAAAAATAAAGATAGAAGAGATTAAAGTTTATCACTTGTGAACAATGAACTTTTGGTGAACCCAAGTGGTGTGATCTCTTAGTAAGGCGCGGGACAAATGTAGATTAATGATTTATTAACCAAGTAAATTTGATTTAGAATTGATAGTGTTCAAATGATTATTTTTTGTTTCCATTTGATATCCTTATGGCAGGTACATCTTTCGGCAAGTCTCAACTTCAACCATTGATACCTTTAATTGAAGTCATACCAAAATCGCTCCAACTTAGCCTCCCTTATGTTCTAAGTTTAATGACAGGTTTGCTTTCTTTCGAACTTCAAATTTTAAATTCCTGGATTGTTGGTGCTTGCTGTAAATCCATACATAATTGATTCCACTTTGGGTAACGACGTTTCAATTATAACATGAAGAACATTTGAAGAACCTTTAACCTAACATGAGACTTAATATATTTTATTTCTGTTCATGTGTTAGTCACTTAGTTTTGAAGGTTTTCTTTTACGCTTTTCTAAGTATATTGATGCTTAAGCTTGTAAACAATTTTTTCTTCTATGCAACCTTAGGTTTTGTACCCTTAAAAACAGGGTTGGAAAACTTTGCCCACTAGGTTTAGGTGCTTAATATTTGCATATATAGATAGGCTATATCTTAGATAGAATGCACAATGAAATTCTGTCTCAATCAAGACTACCTGTTATTCTTTCAGGGATGCAATGTCAAATTATTTTCTACAAAATTATTTAGCTGTAAGCTTATAGTTTTTCATCGTTATTTCCTTCATATATATCAAATTTGGACCAATGTATATTTAATCAATCATGATAATGATTCCAAGGTTTGGTTTCAGATATTCCTTTTTCTGATTTAGTTTGTCAACTTTAACTTCTAGAAGACCTGCTTAATGTGTTTAAAGCAACTTTGTCTGAAGATAAAAGGAAATTGAAGATTATGCTTTTAGAAGACCTGTTTACTAGATATCTGTTTGCAGACTAATGTGCTAAATCTGGACGAGAAATGGCTTTTTAATCTAGAACAGAATTCAATGATAATCCACTATTTTAATGCTCAGTCAAGTTGAATTAGTAGCACAACTGAGCAGATTGCAAAATTTATTGTTGAATGATATTCATATTTGGGTTGATGCATGTAGGTAATTCTTTAAAGATGGTGATGGCTAATTTGGAGAAGGGACATCCTCTGCAAGAAACAGTTGAAGAGCTTTCACGCGATCTGGTTGCAATGCCATTTTACCTCTCTGTAAGATACAATTTTGAAACTTTTGTGGACAAGATTATAAATCTCTTTAAAAAGTACAACTATTATTACTATTTTTCTCCGCAATTATTATTACTATTTTTCTCTATATCATTCTGAGGAATCTTTACAGTGCCTTATGCGCTGTTTTTTGTTAATAGAATATGGAAAGCGGATTTTTGTGGATAGAGATGATTGCCTCTTCTATTGCTATTTTGTGTTGGTTTTGTATTAATATTATCATACCAAGTGTGGTTGGTTTGTCGAAGAAGGATTGATGGTTGAGTTCACAGGTTCTTGCTGACATCTTTCCAAGAGAAACACTTCTCTGGAAGCTACAGATGCTTAAATCAGCATCTGCATTTGCCAATTCACGCCTCCATTCTGTAAAAGCTGAAACTCTAGTACTTTCCAGGTCTATAGCTCTTCTTTCATTACCCTTTGAATTTTAATATGTTTTTGAGACAGCTTATTGTTAGTATTAATATTTGGCTCTAAGGAAACTTGAAAAATTCTGCAGTCTCCATCCAAGGAAACGAGAAAAAAAGAAACATAACGAACGTTAGAGAACTTAATGTATCTGATACTGAAAATCTTAGTTTGTCCTTGAAATGGTTTTTTGGAGAGCATATGAAATCATAGGCTATTAAGTTTATGTATTCGACATTTTGAGCATTTAAACTGTACTGTTTAAGACTGAGAAACAGCTGGTGTTGCTACTAAAGTGAAGGTCAAATGAGAGATATTACACCTCGCTCATTGGTTGTTGTTGATGAAAGTTTGTGTCATTATCCTTTTATTTTTTGATATCTCACCTCCTTGCTCAAAAACATACATAATTTCAGGGTTCCATCTTATGGGTGTAAGGCTATAGTAATGGCAATGCAGAAAAAATGAGGCTTCATCAGACATTATCTATAAAACTATATGGATACACGACATGAGAGTTTGTTTTCCACTAAATATATAAATCAAGAATCTCCATAATGTTTGTGATATTGCGTGGAACTTGTTATCTGTTGACTAGTTATATTCCGACCTCTGGAAGTACAAATTAATATTCATGTGCATTACATATGTTTGTAGTGCTTTCCTGCTTAAGTTTTAATTTCAGACTTTTAGTGTTGAGTTCACTGTTTGTATTCTCAGTGGAAGGGATGAGTTTCTACCTAGTCAAAGGGAAGGCGAAAGACTCCACAAAATGATTCCAAAGTGTGAGATTCGTTATTTTGGGGAGAGTGGTCATTTCCTCCTTTTGGTAGGATAATCTTCTCTCTCTCTGTCTCGTCTATGCTTCTCCATATGTTTCCTGCTAGTAGAAGCTTTCCTAAAAATATATAAGTTAACGATACTCTTATTTTCCCAGAACTTTTACATGTCACAAAAAATTTTAGTAATTGTGCGACAGAAAGAGAAAGGAAAGACGAAAAGATTTAAGAAAATGATGAAAAAGAAAAATGTTCATGATTATTTACTTTGGATAATCAGAGGAAGCTTAAACTTCTATCAAATGCCAACTTTGCCATCCCTCCCTAGAAAAGAAATATATGTGCAGGGCTGGAAACATTTTAGAGTCAATTCTTGATTATGATCTGATGAAAAGGAGAGAAAGAGGCAAAAAAAACTTAGTCTCTTTGATGGATATAGTATCGCAATTCCTTTAGAATGCAAGATAACAATAATAGGTATTATCCTAGCAGTTCTTTGAACTCCACCAATCACTTACTAAGAACAAGGAATATCCAAGCTTTGACTTAACTTAACATATATACTGAAGGAAGTATCTTATTTTACATATTTAACAGGTTTATGGTATAATATGTATACATACATGAGCATTTTTGTGTTTAGGTTAAGTAAATTTGACTTGAAAGAATTATTATTAGTCTTTTTGTGTTTGCATTTGTGTACACAATTGGATGAAACCCTGGTACTTGCTGTAACAAATTATAAAAAGGTTCTTTAAAATCAATTAAATTGTTTGTAATTTTTCCTCCTTGATACCTAATACTGTTTCTGCTGATGCATTACAGGAAGATGATTTTGATTTGGTAACTGTCATCAAGGCTGCTAGTTTCTATCGTCATTCGAAGGTCCATGATTATGTTTTTGATTACTTTCCCCCAACGCCCTCTGAATTCAAAAAAGTAAATGAGTCATACAAGTGAGTATTATTGTACTGAACTTGCAGAAATGTATATTGTTTCTGCTACCCTTGTCCATCCTGTCATAATATTATATATGACAATGTTTGCTATTAAGTATTAACTTCTGACTGCTTAACAATGTTTAATTATCTTATTTGCTTATATCATGGCTTACTATACTAAAAAAAAGCATTTCAAGTGGTGCATGTATATGCTCACTTCGTTGTTGCCTATACACTCAGCTCTTCCCCAGAAGGGAGTGGGTAACGTTCCTCTTTTCTGCACACATTAGGATTTTAGTATTGCATACTTGTGAGCTAGTATGGTTTTTTGAGTGACTTATTTGATGAAGCCTGAGATTAGACGGAGGAGAGAGATTTTATGTAAGAAAAGTGGGTATCGAACTTATTTTCTGACTCACAAGCTGAGCCCTATTTATATCAACAGACTAATATGGATATTAAGATGCTTTAGACCACTTAAATTATAATTTTACACCAACAGAAGGTCTAAAGTTAATATTAGTTTCTCACAATTGATAATTATGATGTTTGTAGATGGTTGTACATGGCTACTAGCCCGGTGTATATCTCAACTTTGGAGAACGGAGAGATAGTAAGGGGCCTTGCTGGGATACCTTCAGAGGGTCCTGTCTTGCTTGTTGGCTATCACATGTTAATGGGACTTGAAAAGATTCCAGTTGTAGGCCAAATCCTATTAGAAAGAAATATCCTTGTGCGAGGAATAGCACATCCATTGATGTACATGCGATTTACTAAAGGAAGGCTATCTGCTTCTGAATTTCCAAATTTTGATACTATAAGGCTCATGGGAGGAGTTCCGGTCTCTGGAAAGAACTTATTTAAACTCTTTTCTTCAAAGTCTCATATCCTACTCTATCCAGGTGGAATGCGTGAGGCGCTTCATCGGAAGGTAACACTTCAGCATTGTTTAACCTCGAGTCCTTGATTATGATTAATGTCCATTTCCTTCAAAATCTAAGTCACTGTTGTGAGATAGGGGATACTCTCTGTCCCTGAACTTGATGCAGAAGATTTTGTTTGATGACTGTTAAACCTAGTTGTTTATAGTGTTAACTTGTTATAAATGGTTGGATGCACTTCTTATAACAGAGTTTTATACTTTAGGATTAGTGAAAACTTCACATGGTATCAGATCTCTATAATCTAGACACCAAATTTTTGTTTGTTACGTTACCATTAATGTAATTTATATGTATGCTATAATCAAAGAACATGTTCAAGATTTAAGTGTTTCCTCGTCTGCTGAATGGTGCTGTGTATTTAACAATCATGTAGCTTGAAAGATTAGACTGGCCTCATAGAATTCATATGGTTTTGGTCAAAGCTGATTCGATACTGATCTTATACTTTCAGGGTGAAGAATATAAGTTATTTTGGCCTAAACAGTCAGAGTTTGTGAGAATGGCAGCTAGATTTGGAGCCACAATCGTACCATTTGGAGCTGTTGGGGAAGATGATATTGGTGAAGTAAGACCGAAAGCTCCGTACTTATTTATTACTCCCTTATTATTATTTATATCATTCCTTTAACACAACATTTTAAGTAATTGAGCAGAAGTATGACATCCCTGTGAATACTACATACATATGTGTGCATGTATGAATGTGCATGTGCTAGTTTTTTTGGCGTCGTAAGTTATATGATGGATGCAATTCTCTCTGTAAAAAAAGGAGGAAACATTGATGTTGCCAATCACTTATAGAATAATTTAGAATTTAACATTTTTATATGTCCAAGACAATGCTGATGCGCAGAAGACCATGGGGTAAACAAATTAAGAAAGCAATAACATAACAATCAATCGTGGTAAAAGAGTCATTTTATATTATTCCCATCAAAATCATTAAAATGAAAAAAAGATGAACCCTTTTCTGGACCGCCTCTAAGAATGTAGGCATTTGGTATTATTGGTTTCGACACCACAATTGTTTTGGAAAAACCCTCAGTAACTGTTCAAAAGTTCATTAAGAAATTGTAAGGAAAGTATGTTACTAGGGCACTTGCAAGAATGATAATTATACCTCAATATGAGTGTGACCTGTTTTCTGATTTTGTTCTCCATCACTGTATTTTGAGCTTGTATCTATATACGTGCTAAAATTATGATTCCATGTTCATTCTATTCACAATGATATTCATTGTTGTCAGGTAGTTGTGGATTATGATGACCAGATGAAACTTCCTTTCTTAAGGAATTACATAGAGGACTTGAAAAATGAGATTGTGAGATTGAGGTACTTTCAAATTCTATATTTTGATTTTGATTAAACATTCTCAGTTTCTTAAGGTTATACACCCATGGATTATTGTTGTTTTTTCTATCCATAACCCATGCCATTTCCTTGGGACCTAGATTAGTTTTTCTGTTTGAATGTTGATGCATGTTTGATCTTGTGAATGTAGGACTGAGAACAATGGGGAGGTAGCAAACCAAGATCCACACCTTCCAGGAATTTTACCTAAAATTCCAGGCAGGTTTTACTATTATTTTGGGAAGCCGATTGAAACAAAAGGTACGTCAGATGTCAACTAACAATGCACAATTCTCATACTAACTGCCCTGCATCAGAGACGTTAGTTAGGTCTTACATCTTTCAGCTATATGTGATATGAGATATGCGTTTATATATATATATATATATATATATATATATATATATATATACACATTCAATTTTCAATTCGACTTTGGTTGACTTAGACATTGAATATGTATGATCTGAAGGGATGAAGCATGTATTAAGAGACAAGGAGAAATGTGATGAACTGTATTTACATATCCAGTCAGAGATTGTGAAATACATGGATTATTTGAAGGAGAAAAGAGAAAATGATCCTTACAGAAATCTATGGCCTCGGCTACTCTACCAAACCACACATGGTTTTACCTCTGAGGTTCCTACTTTCGACATTTGAGCACAAAAGCTTGCGGGTGGGAATGATTTTAGCCTGGTTATTTTGGGTCAGGCAATGTGCAAATATTCTATTGGATGATCAATGATCACTTTTCTAAAGGGAATTGGATTACATTAGTTTAATTCTTAGGTTATATATGGGGCTAGGACAACTTCTATTTAGAGTTCATTCTATTACTACAAATTGGAGAGGGGCATTGAAAAATGGGTCCTGTTTTGAAAATAGCACATTGTTTACATGTAAAATAATAATAAGGCCATTGGCTGGGGATAACATTGTCCTTTTGTAATATGCCATAGGCAACAGTCAGTCGGTAGTAGCACTGTATCATTATTTACTGTTACTAATATATAGAAAAAACCTATCACTATTGACAATTGTAAAATAGCAAATGTTTATTATAAGCTTATTGGTAAAACAATTTTTCCTACCATTTATTTATTTTTCTGAGAAAACCAGCAATAATACATTTCCAAACTTCCAAGGTTTGATTGAAAAATGTAATTGATTCAGTGTAATGGCTGGTGTCAATCTAACGGCTGGAGCCTTATCAAACATTAATGGTCTGTGATAAAGGCCACTATATCTCCATTTTTTTACTCTCTCTCATTTTTAGGGGAGAGAGAGGAAGTACGGCTCACCAAGCATGCATACACAAGTGACAAACCATGATCACCACCACTGGAATACCGCAGGCACTCTACTCTGAAACTGGTAAGTAAGGATGAGGGTATTTTGGGGATAATAATCCTTATGACATTAACATTTTTTTGTCCACATGAATATATACATGCATGCGTATATAAATTAAATACCCATTGCAATAATCATAAGAAAAAAGAGTATAAGACGATAAACATGTTTTTCAATGGCACATGGGTGTGTTAGGGACTGGGACGACGTCGTACTTTCCGGTGGGTTTGGTGGAAGAAGGCAATTGGTTGAGGAAATCGTAGACAGATGTCCGCCATTGGGGAGCAAAAAAGAGAGCAGAGACAGAGAATTAATTAGCAGGTCAGTTGCAGAAAACACAGAGAGAGAGAGAGAGAGAGCAGAGAGAAGGGAGAGGTTGGTGGTGAGGTTGACAAGGGGTTTTACGTGATTTTTTCTGTTTCTATCTACAGTATGTGTCAATAAAAATATATTTTTAAGGAATATGATTGGCTTATCCGCGAAATAACCGATTTGCCCCTAACGGGCTATATATATCTTCTCTCTATAAATTTTTATGGCTGAGCCATATGTTTATTTTATTTATGCATGTACTTTGTATATTCCACAGCTTAATTTGATATGTAATGCAATGCAATGCATGAGGTAACTGTTTAAGCTGTAGTGAGCAAGTGTTTGAGTGTCAAAAGTTAGAATATAATAATTAACAAAATAGAATGAATTACACACTATACCCTTATATATTCAACTTTACATGCATGTTTAATTGTTTTAATATTCAATTTTAAAATAATATGTTAGAAGTAGAACAATTATTATTATTATTTTTTAATAAACTCAGTGCTGGATTATCAATTTCGGATTCTATTAAAAAATAAAATGTTATTACTATTTTAATTTTATAATTCTATAGAAAATTAAAATAATAAATTTAGAAATTGTTAGAAAGAAAAGAAACTTTTTTAACTTTACAGGATGCAACTATATATATATAAATAAATATAGTAGTGTATATATATATATATAGATAGATAGCGAGAGAATTTAACCAAAAAAATAAATAAAAATAGCTCATAAAGCTAGGCTTGTTCTATAAAATTAAGTAAATGAAAAAATGGGGGAGGGAATTGGAGGGTAAGGGTCCGATTACACGGACACGAGGGAAGGTGGGGTGGGGTGTAGGGGGCCCATATATAAGAAAGGACAATGAGATCACTGTGCGGGACACGTGTAGGGCGTACATCACATAGGAAAGGCCCTATTGTCCCATCAGAGATCGTGCGTACATCCAGAACTGAATCAAAAGCACAGGGTGATTAAAATTATTTTAATCTTAGTTTAGCTTAACACTACATTATTTTTTCATTATCATTGAATACTAATATAAAAACCATGACTTGGTGATGTGGGGGTGAATTTTACGTGATATTACAGCTACCAGGCATGAATTAAAGATAATGGAGCTCCTCCAGCAACTCATCCGTACAAAAAATATAAATATACCAACCAATTTATTACATTCCCACTCTTTTCTTATTCTGTCTCTCCAAATCTGCAAATTGTACTACCTTGTTCACACTATCAAACATATTATTCGTATTTCAAAACACACACACAAACCCACTGGTGGTGGGGCTCATTCCCTATTTTACAGTAGCTGATTTGAACATCAAAATGCTTTGCCACCCCAATTTGTCATTTTCCAATTAAAAACCATCACAACCTCACGTTATAATTAATAATATATAATTGAAAAAACCTATCACTATTGACAATTGTAAATATTTATTATAAGCTTTAGTCGTAAGGTTGACTATTAATAAATTAAATAAAAACAGTATTCAAAACAATTCTTCCTACCATTTATTTATTATATTTACTTTTCTGAGAAAACCAGCAATAGCTTTTGTGTCAATCTATAACGCTGATTCAAACAGGCTTTACGCTTTTTTTCTAATCCATACCCAAACTTCTTAGGTTTGATTGAAAAATGTATTTGATTTCAATGCAAAGGTTGGTGTCAATCTAACAGCTGGAACCTTATTAAACATTAATGGTCTGTGATAAAAGCCACTATATTTCTTTTTTTCCTTTTTGTCATTTTTAGGAGAGAGAACGTACGGCCTTAATAAACCACCAGTCACCGGGCATACATACACAAGGGACAAACCATGATCACCACCACTGTAATACCGCAGGCGCTCTACTCTGAAACTGGTAAGTGAAGATGAGGGTATTTTGGGGATAACCATCTTTTTGACATTAACACTTTTGTCGTCCCCGTGAATATATACATGCATACCTATATAAATACGCTCAACTCTCTGTCTGTTCTCTATCTCTATATATTAAATATATATAATTATTTTTTATATAGCAACCGAATGCAGCTCGCTATCATTAGACCTCGACGTACATACCACGTTTCAAGTTCCAAACTCTCATCCAAGGAGTTCAAAACTACCCACTAAACAGAATTACGATGATAAAGAGAAAAAAGAAAAGAGAGTAGGTCAGATCAGTATTGTTAATGCCGTCAGCAGCATCAGTTGTGGATGATAGAGCTTTGTTGAGTGGAACCACCACTATGTATGAAGACCAAGACCCTTCGCTGCAGGGGATTACTGGTGTACGTCCTGACACTGTGAACAGGGTCAGGGTGGTCCAGCCAATACTGTTGAAGGGCAATAGAGGCAAGGGAATTAATATGCGAGAAGAGGGGGTGTCTGTATTTGGAGAGTAAAATCGAGAGCAGATCAAGAGCAGATGAGGAATAGCAAGTTGGTTGCAGAGAGCAGAGAGAGAGGGAGAACGATGAGGTTGGGGTGTTTTTTGTCTGTTAGTATGCACCATATGTACCATTAAAAACACTCTGCCCAAGAATTTGCTCTGCACAAAACAAAGGGATACTGATTTTCACCAAACCGTTTGCTCTGCACAAAAAAAGTGATACTGATTTTCACCCAACCCATTATATGGATTTGTCTTTTGTATTCATGACCTCCCTGAATTCACAACAAACTTTTTCTCTGAGGAGACACGTAATAAAATGTCATTGGTGGAGTGAGAGTGCTGCATATCAGTGCTTTAAAATTACAGTGCTCGTAGGAGATATATAGGAGAGAGAGAGCGCAAAATGGATATAAAATTAAGCAGTGCTTCAGTGAGTGTAACCAAAATACATACCCAGGCCTTGCATTGTTCTTTTCTTTCTTTCCTTCATTCACGCCAACTCACACCTCACTATCCTCAGTAAGCAGTGGTTCAGTGGGTGTGATCAAAATACATACCCACGTTTTGGATTGTTCTTGCCTTCTTCCCTTCATTCATACCAACTCAGACCTCACTAACCTCAGCAAGAAAAGATGAATCATATCCAACCAGCACTGAATCCTGTCCAATCAGAACTGAATCATGTCATTTTGGATCAAGAAGCACTTGATTGGCTTAATCAGGACATAAATCATGGTGTTGAATTCAGGCCAAGTGACATGCAAATAATGATAATCTACCTCAACAACGTGATCAACCGCATGCATGCTCCTGGAGTTATCACCACGCTTGGAATTCCCAGCATGTACGATGTTTCATTCCTATGTTGTCAGGCATTTTTTTTGTTTAATTTATCTGGAAACATGGGAATGAAACCTTGGTATGCGCTTGGAATTCCAAGGGTGGTGACGATTCCTGGAGCATGCATACGGTTGATCACGTTGTTAAGGTAGATCATCATTATTTACATATCAGTTGGTTTGAATTCAACACCATTTATGTGCTGATTAAGCCAATCAAGTGCTTTTTGGTCCAAAATGACGGAATTGAGTTATGGCTGGACACGATTGAGTACTTGTTGGACAGGATTAATCTTTGACCAAATTATGGGTAGCATTTAACTAAATTACCCGTACTTAATTTCTAGTTCATTTTAATATGTTTCTTCTAATATAGTAATTATGTTTTAACAATTTTGTAGTCCGCCTTTTTTGTGTTATGGACCAATTGATCTTCCTGTCAATGGTGCATATACGTGGAAGAGAGCCGCCTATCACGGAACCAACATTCATGTTCCAGGTCTTGGTGTTCATGTGGGTCACTACGAAATTTTTCGTTTCTATGAAGTCTTAACCAACTACAAAATGCGCCAGTATCAGTCCGAAACACCCTTCCCGCTCAGTACCGCTTGTGCCTCTACAGTTTGCAAACATAATATTACATCAAGATCGACTGCGGCGGTATTGTTTACGTTTATTCATTTTTTTTTTTCTATCTTTTTTCTTAATTTTTATTAATTTTCAATGTATTGACTAATGAAGGACATTATATAGACCCAAAAACAAATTTGCCTAAAAAGAAACATTTTTTCTTTTGTCTGATGATCCAAAAACATTAATTTTGTTATTTTTGAAAATGCCAAGGTAGGTTAAATTGTTTTAGACAGCTGTTATTTTATGCATTTTTAAAGAGATCTATTACGTCTTACCGAGTAGTAAAAAGGCCAAGATCTCATTCCCCACCACCCAGATCACAAATAGAAATAAAATAGTTTAAGAATTTATTTATTTCTTTGTAGTTTCCATAGTGTTAAAATGATATTTAAAACTATTTTAGTATTTGTAGTTGATAGACCAATCTAATCCTTCACTCCAAACTAATCCGCAAAGTTAACCTTAAGATTTAGTTATGTTTTGCATAGTATTAAAAATGATATTTAAAACTGTTTTAATAGTCTGTTAGTTCAAAGTTTTTATTTTTTTTTTCTTTAAGAGAATAATACAAATTAATTTAATTTCAAATATTTTTTTGGGCTCAGTTTGTGAGTTTCTCTTCTATTAGTACTCGTGGATCTTAAACAACTTTTTTTTTACTTGGTTTGAGGAGGAATTAACCATCCTTTATAATTTAACTTCATATCGGTTAGTTTTTAATTACTGGAATTAAATTATTACGAAAATCTTATTGTAATGATCTTTTAGTATGTACTTTTTTTTTTTCCTTTTTATAATAATATGTAAACCAATAATTTCAGTAAATTATTAAATAATATGATGTTTCACAATATAGCCCATTTCTCTGTCTCACAAATTAATTTGAACATCAAAAAGCTTTGCTACAACAATTTTTCATTTTCAATTAAAAACCTTCACAACCTCACCAAAATAATTTCATCTGCTAAAGGAATATTGTAAGGGTTTCTCAAATTAAGGGAATACTCCTGTCCTGCATTTATTATATTCCAGTTGAAGCACATTTAGCTTCTGAGATTTCTTCGTTACTGTCACTTTGTCATGAGCTTCGTATTGATCAGTGTGATAATGTGGGGGCAGCATGTTTAGCATCTAATCCGGTTGCTCATGCAAGGACTAAATACATTGAAATATACATTTTATCAGAGATAAGGTTCCACAAGGGTTGCTTGAGGTGCGGTATATGTACCTACAGAAGAACAAACATCAGATATTATGACAAAGCCTCTAGCTTTCACTTGGTTTCAATTTCTTCTTGACAAGCTCAATCTCAGTATCTCCCCGTTTTGCTTGAGGGGGAGAGTTGAAGCACATTTAGCTTCTGACGCAGCTTCTAGATAGTTAATGCCAGCTGGTTTAGTTAGCTTACATGTAACAGATTGTTTAATACGTGGTAATTTTCATAGGTTGAGTTGGTTGCTTAGTTATTATATAGGCAGGAACACTGGAATTAATTGAGATAGAATACAGAAGCTTCTTTTCACGGTCTCTCTCTCTTTCTCTCTCTCTCTCTAACTTTGTCTTCTACCTAAGAGTTTTACAGTTTTAGCTATTCCAAAGGACCGATAATATTGATACAGCATGGTGTGTGTATAGAGTGTTTTATCTGATTGCAGATAGAATCACCCGAACTCTAAATCATTCGGCTCACTTGGCAAGCATGAGCCCAATCTAGGCCCAAATTTCATTTCAATCAAAAGCCTCACTCTGAACTTTACGTGTGGGTCAAGCTTACTCGCTTGGGATCTACACCCACACCTCCAATAAATTATTACTTAATATGATGTTTAAATATATAATAAATATAGCTTTAGAAAATAGCAAATTAATTATATGAAAATTGTATGTTTGAATAAGAAACTACCTTATCATAAATTTGGCGTTATCGTACATAAACGTAAAAATAGGAGTGTTCTTCTCACTTGAAAAACAGATAGGCCGGAGTCTGTGGTCTTTGTGGGTAGCTACGTATATATAATAAATGGGAATCCATGGATCTTCTCGTATGTCTGCGTTCACAATTGC
Organism: Rhamnella rubrinervis; assembly: GCA_007844105.2. Classification (NCBI taxonomy): domain Eukaryota; kingdom Viridiplantae; phylum Streptophyta; class Magnoliopsida; order Rosales; family Rhamnaceae; genus Rhamnella; species Rhamnella rubrinervis. The sequence continues at coordinate 368,896 of CM017575.2, forward strand.
AGTCTTCTTCTTCTCATCATCAATGGGAAACATGGGCAGCGTAAAATCATGTCTTCGTCTATCATGTCTTGTTCGTGAAGAAGATGATGATTATGATGATGAAGAAGATGAGAAGCAATATCAACTTCCACTGTTAGTAGTACACGTCCGGGGGAGTAGTAGTGCTGATTGGTATATGGAAAAGCGGTTGTACAATGTCACTACCAATCAAGCCTCAAACTTTGTAATTCCTCGTGTGTCATATGACGGTAAGACCCGGTTTTGCCACTCTACTCGTGGTTGGTGGTTTTTCACGGACATTACTAACAAGTATGCACTAAAAGCGTTCAACCCCCTCTCTTCCTCCACTTTTCATCTTCCTCCATTCAATGATTATCGATTTGGTAGCCCTTCAAGGATTATATTGTCCAAAGACCCTCTTTTGGGAACTAATTTTGAGGTACTTGCTATGTCTGGCGGCACTAAAGCATTAGCCCATTTTAAATCTGGTCATAAATCTTGGACCTTTTTCCATGGTAGGGTCTGGAAGCACTGCCATATTACTAGCCTTATATTTTTCAAAGATCGCTTACTTGCTGTCAATCACTACTCTGCTTTTCAAATCACTTTACTGCATCTAGATGTAGATGTAGACGGCTGTGACATCAAGATTGTTCGGGAAATTGCGTCGATGCCATGTTTTAAGGGTGTTGCATGTAGAAATTTAGCTGTGTATTTGGTGGAAACCACAAAAGGTGAACTTTTAGTGGTGCATAGATACTTCGATACTTCAGAGGATGTGGGGTTTTACAGGGTGTACAAACTCACATCATGCCACTCACACGATCAACATGACGATGATGATTTTCAATTTATTCAGATTAAAGATTTGGGAGGTGATTCTTTATTTTTTGCGCAACAATCTCATGATGGTATATCGGTTTTAGCTTCGGATCATCCGGGATGTAGCCCAAATTCAATCTATTATGCAAGCTATAAACCAGACTACGAAATTGAGGTGTTCCATATGGAGGATGAGAGTCTTTCAAAGTGTTACATACCTCCACAGTATAGCAAAGGAGCTTGGATGGTACCCACCACCATGAAGTTGTAATTCTCCATCCACTTTTTGTTTTTGTTTGTTGTCATCTTTTATACATATTCTAAATAAATTAATTTTAGAATTGTATAAAAGTATGTTAATTATTATTTTTGTTTAGTTTATTACAGGCATTTGTCCTATTAATTTTTCTAACATATTCTAGTGATTTTAATTTTGGTTCAATATCATTGGTGATTTTAATTTTTCTTCTATATTATACTCAAATATTTTAAGGTCATTGCTTAAGATTATTAATTCATATTTGATTATCTTAAAAATATGAATTAATAATGTAAGTAAAGTAATGACATCTAAATAATAATAAGGCCATTGGTCGGGGGCAAGTTTGGCCTTTCACTTTATTTTATTTTTAATTATTATTATTATTATTATTATTATTATTATTATTGTAATATGCCGTATGGAACAGTCAGTCAGTAGCAGCTGTATTATTATTCACTGTTAGTAACAATAAGAAAAAACCTTTCACTATTGACTATTTGTAAAATATTAAAATTTATATTATTATTTTGTGTGTCAGAAGGGAACCTTTCCTGACCGTCCGGTAATTAGTCCTTGAAGCCCAAGTAGTGGGACTTCAAACTGATAAGCTATACATTTGCCTGACAACAATAAAAGGAAGATAGTAATCAGTGATTTCAACACGAGTCAAGTCTAATTCATTGTTATTATGATAATAATATTAAGGACTCACTTAATATTATTATGATAATATTTTAATGTATTATTTAGTGTTAATAATTAATGATTGAAAAAACCCAGTCACAATTGAGTAGTATTTGTAAAATGGTAAAAATGATTTTTTCTTTTTTTTTTTGGTGTTTTTAAAATGGTAAAAATGTTGATTAGAAGCTTATTGGCACACTTAGTCATAAGGGTGAGTGGCAAGTACGTAATTACAATTTTGTTTGTGAATATTCCTTGAAGCCCATGAGTCGGAGTTCAAAGTGAGAAGCTATTTGCCTCACAACAACAAAAGCAAGATAGTAATATATCGATTTCAACAAGAGTCAAGTCTAATTAATGTACTTATATATATAATTCTATACATATATATATATATATATACACAATTAAATAAACAAATTAAACTATAAAATTAATGTGTCTTCTAAGCTCTAATTAATTCACCTGGAGGAGTTTTAACATTGTAAAGAAATTTGTATAATCACGTACTATTAATTTGTAAAGATCATGTCTTCTTCATGATGATCATATCTCTTCCTCTTTGCAATTTCAAATATAAATTTTTACTATGAAAATAAAAATTTTGGATAAATTTTTTAGTTGGATCAAGGAGGAATGTTGTCCTTGATAATTTGCCTTTGTATCGGCTGATTATTTATTAGTTAATGGAATTTTGTGCTTTATTTTAAAATAATAAATTATTAAGATACTTTTAGTATAATAATGAAATCTTATAGTGTATATAAACTTAAAAATCATTAAATATATACATATATGTTCCTATAAATTATTATTTTATACATTTATGTGTAAAAATATAATAAATCTTATTGATAATAGCAAATTATATAAAAAAAAAATTTGGATAAAAAAATCTTTTCACAATTATTATAACAGGAGTCTTGATTTTTTTTCTTCTTCTTTTTCTTCGTAATAATATAGGAGTCTTCGTCTCACTTGAAAAACAAATAGGAGTATTTTCTCTGTGGTTATAGTGGATTTTGGACCTCGGTTTATTTATTTAGTTTAAGATTTAGTTAAATAGGAGTATTTTCTCTGTGGTTATAGTTTTGGACCTCGGTTTATTTATTTAGTTTAAGATTTAGTTATAGTTTTCACAGTATTAAAAATGATATTTAAAACTGTTTTAATAGCTTCTGAGTTCAAAATTGTTTTTTATTTTCTCTTTCTGAAGAGAATAACACAATTTATTCTCTTAAACGAAATTAGTTTGGATTCCATTTAGTTTCTTATCTTTTAGTACTTTTAGATCTTAAACAGATTTTTTTACTTTAATTGAGGAGGAATTAACCCACCCAACTGGCTCTGACCTTATACCCTTGATAATGTAACCTCATATCGATTAATTATTGGAATTAAACTATTATGATAATCTTAATATAAACCAATATAATAAATGTTTAGATAATTACAAATTAATTATTTGAAAATTGTTTGTTTGAATAAGAAACTACCTTATCATAAATTTGGCGTTATCGTACGTAAGAATAGGAGTCGTTTTTTTCACTTGAAAAACAGATAGGCCGGAGTCTGTGTTCTCTCTAGCCAGCTACTTATACATAATAAATAGGAGTCCATCTTCTGCTACCTCTGTGTTCACAATTGCAGTCTTCTTCTCAATGGGAAACATGAGTAGCGTACGATCATGTCTTCCTCTATCATGCCTTCTTCGTGATGATGAAGAAGAAGAGAAGCAACATCAACTTCCATGGTTAATAGTAAACCTCCGGGAGAGTAGTAATGTTAATTGGTATATGGAAAAGCGGTTGTACAATGTCACTACCAATCAAGTCTCTAACTTTGTAATTCCTTGTTTGTCATTAGACGGGAAGAGCCAGTTTCGTTGCTCTATCCGTGGTTGGTGGTTTTTCATGGACAATACTAACAAGTATGCACTAACAGCCTTCAACCCACTCTCTTCCTCCATTATTCATCTTCCTCCATTCGATGATTATCGATTTAGTGACCTTCAAATGATTATGTTGCCCAAAGACCCTCTTTTGGAATCTAATTTTGAGGTCCTTGCTATGTCTTGGTCTACAGAATTTGCCCATTTTAAATCTGGGAATGAATCTTGGACCTTTTTAGATAGTGGGGTCTGGAAGAACTTCTCTTTTGCTAGTCTTATATTTTCCAAAGATCGCCTACTTGCTGCCCATCTTTGTAATTTTGCTTCCAAAATGACGTTACTGCATCTAGATGTAGACGGCGGTGCCATCAAGCTTGTTCGGGAAATTGCATCGATGCCATGTTTACAGTGTTGTGAAAGCGAAGACGAAGAGTTAAATGTGTATTTGGTCGAAACCACAAAAGGTGATGTTTTAGCGGTGCATAGATACTCTGATTGTTCAGAGGTTCAGGGGTGTTTTGAAATTTTGATGACATACAGAGTGTACAAACTCATATCATGTCACTCACATGATGATGTTGAAGATTTTCAATTTATTCACGTTAAAGATCTGGATGGTGAGTCTATATTTTTGGAGAATGCATCTCGTAATGGCATATCGGTTTTAGCTTCGGATTATCGGGGATGTATCCCAAATTCAATCTATTATGCAAGTTATTTGCCAGACAATGAAATTGAGGTGTTCCATATGGAGGATGAGAGTCTTTCAAAATGTTTCATACCTCCACAGTATATCAGAGAAACTTTCACTTGTTGGATGTACCCACCACCATGAAGTTGTAATTCTCTATCTACTCTTTGTTTTTGTTTCTTACCATCTTTTATATATTCTAAATTAACTAAAATTTAGAATTGTATAAAAGTATGTTAAGCTCTAATTAAGCATTTTATTTTATTTGCTTCCTTTATTACAAGGATTTGTCCTTTCTTTAACTCTTCCATCATATTCTAGTGATTTTAATTTTGCTTCAATATCATTGGTGATTTTCATAATAATAAGAAAAACATATTATTTTTGACTATTTGTAAAATGGTAAAATGTTTGTTATTGCCATGCTTCAGTCATAAGGATGGGTGACATGAAATTACTATTTTGTGTACCAGAAGGGGACCTTCCCTGACCGTCCGTCTGGTAATTATTCCTTGAAGCCCAAGTAGTGGGGGCTCAAATTGATGAGCTATTTGCCTGACAACAACAACAGCAAGATAGTAATCAGAGGTTTTAACACGATTCAAGGCTAAAGTACTACTTATTTAATTCATTATTATAATGTTCGGTACATATTTTTTTACTTGAAAAAACGAAATTAAAGAAACAAATAAAACAATAAATATGTGTCTTCTAATTAATTCACGTGGAGGAGTTTTTATGTTGTAAAGAAATTTGTATAATTACTATTGGATTAGATGTGGGGCCATGCCAAGCAAGTCAGTTGTGGCATTATTTGGATTTGAATTAGATGGTTTAGTTTCTCTGTTTTCACTTAAATACTTTTTAGTGTCAGAACCAGATCAGTGAAAGCATGCAACTTCAAAGCAAAGCTATTAAGATAATCGAAAAGACTGAATCACCCTATTATCCTATCTTGCTACGGCTTCACTCAAATCACCCACCAAACACATCCATTCACAAATCAATCACAGTCTATGTTTCATATCCCAAGTGATATGCCTCTTAAAATCCATAACAAAACAAAACTACAACACACTCCCATAACACACCCTTTTCCACCAGGTCAAGATCCACACAAATTTAGGAACCATTTAGGCGCTTCATGGATACAGGATATCCATTTCCAAACTTCTTAGGTTTGAAATGTATTTGATTTCAATGCAATGCCTGGTGTTAATCTAACCGGCCGGCCGGAAACTTATCAAATATTGATCTCCGGTACCAACCCACCATATTTCTTTCTTTTTTTTATTTCTTTTTTTTTTTAAGAGAGAGAGAGAGAGAGAGGGGACGTACGGCCTTAACATAACCACCAGGCGTACTATGCACAAGGGACACCCAATGATCACCACCAGTGTAATATCGCCGCACTCACATCAGGTAAAGACGAGGGTATTTTGGGGATAATAATCCCTATGACATTAACATTTTGTCGTCCACATGTATACACACACGAAATAGAGACATATGCATGGTGAGATGGATAAATGCATGCATACATATATAAATACCCATTGCAACAATCATAAGAAAAAAGAGAGAGGAAGAAAGAAAACGAGTTTAGAATTAATGTTCCCACATCAACATATATATATATATATATATGATTATAAGTTAAGCACTAACTTTTAAGCTTCATAATTGATCCAAGTTCGAACATGTATAACCCCTCTACAAAACTAAAATATTTAAAAATACCAAATCAATCTCAGGGCCTTCACGTATGCACAATCTGAAACTCAAACCCTCACCTCACAATCGCATTGGAAACGTTTAATCATATGACCCTCAACTCTCTCTTCTCTTTCTCTATATATCAAGTATATACATAAGTATTTATATAGCAACAGAGTGCAGCTCTTTTCATCATCATTAAGCCTCCACGTTACCACTTCCAACTCTCACTTAAAGAGTTCTAAGATACCCATTAAACAGAACTACGATAGTAAAGAGAGAAAATTAAAAGAAAATAATTTAGAATGGCAAGAAAATAAAAATAAAAAGAGAAAGAGAGAGAGGATGAGAGTTCATTCATAGACGAAGGGTGAGATCAATATTGTTAACGCGGTCAGCAGCATCAGTGGTAGATGATAGAGCTTCTGGGGTCGAACCACCACCCTGAAAACCAAGGCCGGGCGCTGCAGAGGAGCTCGAGACGAGATGTGAATGGTACTGGTGGGTACTGACACTGTGAACATGGTGGTCCAGGCAATACTGTTCGAGGAAATGAGCTGCTGGGTCAGCAGGCTGCTCGGGCTGGAGACGAACCAGGCGGTGGTCAGCCTGGTAGCTTCTACGCGCAGCTGCTCGCTCGCGCTTGTGGGCGTTCTGGTGGCCGCCGAGAGCCTGAGAGGTGTAGAACTTTCGAGGGCAGTAGAGGCAAGGGAATATGCGAGAAGAGGTGGGTGACCGTGGGTGTGGGTGCGTTTGGGACTGGGACGACGTCGACTTTCTGGTGGATTTGGTGGAAGAAGGCAATTGGTTGAGGAAATCGTAGACAGATGGGTCCGCCATTGGAGTAAAAAAGAGAGCAGAGACGGGGAATGAATTAGCAGGTCGGTTGCAGAAAACAGAGAGAGAGTGAGAGTGAGAGTGAGAGAGAGAGAGCAGAGAGAAGGAAGAGGCTGAGGGTGGGGAGGTTTATATGGGGTTTTACGTGTTTTTTGTCTGTTTCTATCTACAGTACGTGTCAATAAAAATATACTTTAAGGAATATGATTGGCTTATCTGCGAAATGATCGATTTGCCCCTAACGGGCTGCATGCATCCTCTCTGTACATTTTTTATGGCTGAGCTATATGTTTATTTTATTTATGCATGTACTTTATATATTCCACAGTTTAATTTGATATGCAATGCAATGCAATGCATGAGGTAACTGTTTAAGCTGTAGTAAGCTAGTGTTTGAGCGTCAAAAGTAAGAATATAATAATTAACGAAAGAGAATGAATTATCCACCATACCCTTATAGATTCAACTTCACATATTTAATTGTTTTGATATTCAATTTTAAAATAATATGTTAGAACAACTGAAAGTTTTTTTTTTTTTTTGGGGTAATGTTAAAAAGAAAAGAAGCTTTTTTAACTTTAAAGGCATGCAAATATATAAATAAATAAATATGGCAGCGTACATATATATATATATATATATATATATAAAGGCTTGTTCTATAGAATTACGTAAATTAAAAAATGGGGGATGGAATTGGAGGGTACGGGTCCTACTACAACGTAGACGAGGGAAGGTGAGGTTGGGTGTGGGGGGCCCATATATAAGAAAAGAGAATGAGATCACTGTTTGATATAGGTAGGTAGAGAGGATTGCGGGACACGTGTAGGGCGTACACCACATAGGAACGGCCTTATTGTCCCATCATGGATCATGCATCCATCCAGAACTGAATAAAATCATGATTTTATTTATTATTATATTTCGAAATTAATAAAAAAAATTAAAAAAAGAAAAGAAAAAACCGAAACGGAGGACTGAGTCCCCACTCTCCTATGTACTCAATTGCATGGGAGTAGGCAGTAGGCGCTCCTAATGAAAGGGTAAAATGGGAAATGAAACAGGAATGGTGAGGAGGGCAGGAAGTGGTGATGGTGCTACTGTCGTCGGACATCCCCTAAATCGCCAACAAACTCTCTGTCTCGCGTAAGAGTGTGCACGAAGAAAAGGGGTGAAGAGAGAGAGAGAGAGAGAGGACACGTAAGGAGGGTGTGATTGGTGGGAACTCAGAGAGCTGCACATCAGCGCCCCCATTCCATGCATATCAGTCAGATTACAGCTGCTCGAGAGAGACAGAGAGAGAAAGAGCGAAACAGAAAAATATTCCAAATGGGGGGGTAGGGGATGAAGGGCCACGTCGACATGACAGCCATGGAGTCAGATCATATCTCATCAATCTTGTGTGGGCTGCAATTGCATGATGCTCGCTCCCTGCATACAACTCCCACACACACGCAGAATGAGGGCTGGGCTCGACACCCAAAAACCAAAATAAAGCATCGGGGTTTTGCCGTTAATGGAGTGTTCTAGGTTTGCTGCTCTGTTATTTCAGCCCCCACTCTCACTTACTACTTTCAATCTCTCATTATGACATTTCCAACCTCTCTCTTTCACTTTCAACTTACTTTCTCATGTCTACTGATTCATTATCACCCTTCTTTTTTCAAAGCTATTAATTAATCTCCAACAATTTTTCTTTTTTTAAAAAATACTTTTGTATAGTTAATAATTATTTTAATTCTTAACTCTGTTATTTTTTAAAAATTATTATGGAATACTAATATAAAAACCTTGACTTGGTGATGTGGGTGAGTTTTACGTAATATCAAACATATTATTCGTATTTGAAAAAACACACACAAATCCACTAGTGGTGGGGTTCATTCCCTATTTACAGTAGCTCAGGTACTTTCTTATTTCTCTGTCTCACAGATTTGAACATCAAAAAGCTTTGCCACCCCAATTTTTCAATTTCCTATTAAAACCATCACAACCTCACCAATGTAATTTCACCTGCTAAAGGAATATTGCAAGGTTTCTAAAATTGAAGGAATAATCGTGCAATACTATATTCAAAAGGGCCCATAATATTGCTATAGCAGGCCGCGTACATTGAGTGCTTTTTCTGAGTGCAGATAGAACCACTAAATCATTCGGTTCTCTTGGTAAAGCATGAGCCCAATCTAGGCCCAAATTTCAATCAAAAGCCTCACTTTTTAACTCAAGCTTACTCCAATTTCACTAGGCGCGCAGCTTGTGCCACTTTTCCCTGGTCCTACTGCATCACTTGAAACGTATTACAGGGTGCAAAAAATAGAAAAAATTCAGAACATGATGACCCCAACAACTACCTTTACTTGATCTGAATTTCTATGCTTTCAACATTATAAACGTGACAAGCCAACATGGGTTGGTAAATATGCTTACCCAGAAAATATGATCAAGTTCAAAGGTATTTATAATCCATCGAAATTAATAATTACTTCTGAGGTCTAACCAAGGTAAGATTTTGTAACTTTTTTAATCAGCACTACAGGTCAAATAAGACCGAATTACAGAATTATATTTTCAACAATTCAATTATTAAATATTTACAGGGAGGAGCAGGGTTAGTGTCATTTTAAATTATAGGGTAAAAAAAAAAATGTAAATATGTACAGTCATGTAAAAGAAACAGCTTTTTGTGAGCTAAAATTAGACGATTTAGTTTATGTCGAAATATCTTGGATCATCTGGGAAATGGTACTCCACGTTCAACTGCCATTAAATAATAACAAATCTCATTAGCATGACCTAGGGGCATAGAGATCAAGATCATATACACAAGAAGTACTTGTAAATAATAATTCAACATGACAACTCCATTCAAAGAGGAAGCTTACAAGATGCTGTTAATTATTTACTTTCTGTGGTTTCGAGATTCCGGGAAATTAGTTAGCCAATGAACAAAAGTTTCAAAGCAGAGGTGCTCGATCCAAGGTTCAACAATGGACATTATTAAGAGAAAAATGAAGGAAGTGCAAATGAAATGACACATGAATTTTAGTCGCTTACCTTGCCCTCATCAGCATCCGAATGGCGTTGGGGAAACACAACCTTTAGGTCATTGTATAGATAGAATCTCCGTTCCCCATTCATGTCCAGGCCTGTTTTTTCTGGTATAGATAGAGGATCAGATTTACATCTCTGCATTGACCTAGAATTTTTTGGAAATGGGCATATGAAACGGAGATGAAGAGCATAACGAAGAGCACCAGCAGTGCCATTATTTTCATTAACCCTTGAACAACCATGTACTGGTTTCTTTTCGGTTCCTTGGCAGGTGTCCATACAATTTTGTTCTTTTCCATCACCAGCATTGTTGCATTGCTTCTCAAGCATGAAATGATGAACGCTTGCCCTTGGCATATTTGGGGATTTAGATAGGTCGCCTTTATCTCTTGAATCCACTAACTTAGAAGCTTCATATATAACTTCAGTTTTCTGGTCTAGAGATCTTATGGTATTTACAGTGTCAAATCCATCAGCATCCATTACTTCCTGGCTTAACTTAATAGGATTTCCCTTTTCTATGACTTTTGAGTCTTCCTCCATCTTCCCCTGTTTCAACTGTGTAGAAGTGGGGCCAGAAGAAGCTAGGGAGACCTTCTGGCGCAAGAATGTCTACGTAAAAAGAAACAAGGCCTAAAAATAAAAACCAACATGGTACTAATTCGATACATTGCAAGCAACTATATCAATGCAGTGTCACAGTAACATGGACTAAAAGATCTTCTATCATTATTTTAATGCATTTACATGAGATAGTTAAATCTCAGCGACTATCTAGTACTGACTATATTATAAATATAAATATCAGACCTACAATTTACAGGTCACATATATGAGGTAAGAAATGCAGAAAGACAGTAAAAACCTTCCAAAAATTTATAGATGCCAGAAGACGAGATTCTAATCACAACATCATGGGAGTTCACCATGACTTCCACACATTATATTATTACTTATCATCCACTAAAAATGAGACTCTAATCACGTCGTCATGGGTGTTCAGCTAACTACAAATGTGAATCAATTATTATGCTTATGAAAAATTTTAAAACAGGAGCATAACTAACTCACTCCTTAAGTCCTAAGGATGATGCATATTAGCCTTACCTTAGTACCAGCTGGCATTTCACTTAAATCATAGTTGCAAAGGAACGTGTGTAGAGGTGTTTTTTCAGGATTGCTGAGTACCTGCATAAGTAATTCTGTTAAACAAAAGAATTTCCTTACATCATATTTAACAGACAATGTCTCTAAACCAATAGCTAAAAGCATGAATACCAGCAAATCTAACACTTTAGAAACTTCTGGCAAAAGCATTGAGAACAAGAGAACATGACCCAGCTATATTTTTAGCTCCCAAGAAGTTATCCACTTATATAATAAAAAGCAAGATCTTCTAATTACCCATTCGCAACTATAACTCTATGAACTTTATTTGAGAGGAACAGGCTCAACAAATGTGAAGTGAAATCAAACTTTCAAGCCCTTGATAGACTACCAATAAACATGGCATGAATGATCAGAAGGCACTTGCTTCAAGAATCATGCTTACCAGCCTAATGTACAATAGATGATATAATGCTCTAGTAGCTTAAAACCATAATCATAAAAGAAGCAATAATCAGTTTTGAGAGATAAATGAAATACCAGTTGTATGCGGCCCTTCATAGGTATGCGCAGGCGGCTCTTCACAGTTTGTGAGTCATCATTGCTAAGGACTCGTTTCAATTTTTGGCCTCTGTATTTGTTTAATGATGAATTCCCAGCAAGATCTATGGAAGCATAATACAATAAATAGCAGTCCCCATCTACACTAGTTACTGCGAAAGGAAGCTTTTGTGATTGTGGCGAAAAATTCCCACCAGTGATGCTTAAAACAGCCAGAAAACCATCAATGCTCTACACATAAATCCCAGCATTAGTCAATACAATTAGATGTCCATGAGAATAACCTCATAGTGCTTGAACATCACGCACAAGATTTCTAAACACAACAAAACATTAACATTTACCTGATTGAGTTTTCCACATAAAAACCGACCAGATAATAGAGATTCCTCAAACGAACCAACCAAAGACCTTCTAACAGGAAGTCCACTTAAACTTCTTAAAAATCTCATGCATTGGGAGGTAGGGGCTGATCCTTGAGAGGATGACCAACTTATGCCAATGCCATTTTCTAGGGAAGATGGACGGAACTGTTTGCTAAAAATATTAACATCCTCAAATGATTTGCTTGCAGTCCTAAAATCTTCTTCTTCAGGTACAAAGATAACACCTGGTTCCAATATGTCAAGTCTTTCTTCTCCATTACTTAATTTTGAATTACAATCCTCCAACTCTCTCTTGATATTTCTGCATGCTACAGAAGTCTTCAATCTATCAGAGAACTTGGGACCAAGTGGTGACAAGGAAAGCGGAGGTGAGGTCACCTTTCTTGGAGAGATGGATATTGCCCTACTCTGTGGTCTTACATTTCTCGCTCCCTCGAACCCATCAAATGTAGGTAAAGTTAAACTATTATGAGACAGTGGTTCCTTGTTTTCCAGCAAAGGGCCATCAGTAAAAAAAATGGATTCCAAACTGCTGCTATCATCTTGCAAGACCTTCTGTTCCAGGCAGGTAGATAAGGATTGGGTTGGCATAAAAAAGTAGTCCTTGCTTCCAACATTTGCTTTCTTATAATCTTGTGCAATAAAAGCACTAAATTTATCACTCGTGGCAGACGAATTTGTTTGAACATTCCTGCAACCTAAGTCCAGAGGATGCTCTTCAAATTGGTCTGGAAAAAGCATAGTATTTAGCGGTGATAACAATCGCTTCCTGACAAGTGATCCACTGGACGTTGGTTCATTAGTTGTAACAGTAGCTGCAGAAGAAGAATGAACATGACCAGCTGAAGAACCATTGAAGTCATCATTAAGACAACTAGTTTTGCTTGATTTAAAACCCACAACCCTGGAAACAGGGGTATGAACATTCCATCCATTTCTGGGAGTGAGATGACCAAGGTTATCAACAGAACCAATTCTTGAACCATGAACATTGGTAGTAACTTCTATGTCCCCTCCAAACCTAGAAGAGTCATCAGGGCACTTTAAAAGATCTAGTGAGGTTTTTCTATGGAAATCTCCCAAAGAAGAGCACAGCGGATTCCTTCCTAGCCGGCTACCGCTTCCACCATGCATGCCATCCAAATCACAACTGCTCACATTTGTGAATTGAGGTGGGCCTTGCAAAAAAGCGCCCAATGCAGATGCTGCTGCTTCATCAGAAGTTCCACTTGAGGGGACTTGAGGCAGGCCCATCAGTAACGTTTGCAGAAACCAATGTCTGTCTTGTTACTTAAACAAAGACAATGGCTGAATATTTTCTTTCCTTTTTCCTATTTCCTTTTCTGTCGATGGAGAGGAGAGTTTGATAATTAATGTTGTTTAATTATACTATCCTCCCCCTCAGTGTCAATCCAAAGAGCATCAGTTGTTTCATATGACAAACTACTAAAGTTCAAGTTTTAAATGCTAACAATGTAACTGATAATGAGAAGGAACTGTATGTTCCTTAACTTCTGCAACAATTGAGAAAAAAAAGTGATCTTCAAAGCTAATTCTATGTATCCACCAAAGGCATCCATAATTCAAACATTTCAGCTACCACTCCCATAACAAGATGCAAAGGGATATAGAAGAACATTTTAGATATCTGAAAATCACTAGCACGGATCTTCTGATCTCCATACCAGCAAAACATGAAACAAATATACTTCATGATTGCCAAAAGAATCAATGCCTACACCTGAAAAGCAATATTTATTTGAGTCAGATTTTCTGTCAATATAAACCCACAAAAAGAAATCAAGCATATATAATTCTCAGATTTGGAAGCCCAAGATTTGACCCATTTGGACTCCAACAGCTCCCATTAGTCAAATGCACAGAAATCACAATGCTCTAAAATTGATCAGCATAGTTTATACAGCAAGCTAGCTAGTGGTGTTATCATTTGCATTTAACCAAAATAGCAACAGATTCAATGACGATAAATGACCTATAATTGGTGATGACTACAACGGAAACAAAATAAATAACTTTGAAAGAACCCTTGAGTTCTCTCTCTCTCTCTCTCTCTCTCTCTCTCTATATATATATATATATATAGGGAGTAATGTCAACCAAACAACCTCAAAACAGAAATCTGCACTCCATTGATCTGAGCCAAAATTCTAAACCTAAATGAAAGTTTAGTAATCCGCTTTCCTTGAAACGATCAACAAGAAGAATACGTGGAAAACTCAACAGGGGTTACTTGTACGGCATACATTCATCCCAGCATATTCTCCACAAGCTTAAAGTCACTTTCTAGTTCAAGGTTTTTAAACAAAAATTTGGTAAAAAATTGGTATTATCGGTGCCGCAATTCCGTTTCCAACTTAGATCATCCACAGAAATACGACTAATCCAGAAATCAACAAAATCTAAGCAGAATGAAACTTAGTCCTTCGTAACCAAAGCTTGATCATAAAAATCACCCAATAGCAACAGGGTCATGTAATAACAATTATATAAAACTTGATAGAAATACATATAATCACACCCCGATTATTATTGGACGCACCAATTAAGTCTCTAATCACACAGATCATCTCAACAATCTTCCATGAAATTGCTACCTTCAGATCATACAATCGTTATCAAAAAATTGATACCCCACAAAATTAAAAACCCAGAGAGAAAAAAGAAGTTGAGAAAAAAAATTTCCCTCTTCTTTTTTTTTCCCTTGGTAAGAAATGAACTTGAAAGAGGAGGAGAAAACGGTGAAATGAAGAAATGGGTTTGGTGGCGTTGTGCTTTGCGGTTGTAGGCAGAGGCAGATGCAGACCCTTGTCCTTCTCTCTTTCTTTCTTTCTTTCTCTCTCTCTCTGTGTGCCTCTCCCCCATGTTTATAATCCCAAAATGTCATCACCATGCCCACCAGAATTTCTTGGCTGTAATTTAAAAAAATTAAAATAAGAAAACCACATTTCATTCCAATTCTCTCCATTTTACCATTCTTTTTCTTTTTTTTCTTTTTTTCTTTTTTTTTTTTTTTGAAAATTAAATAATTTAAATCTTATCCAACCTTGTTACTTCCTACACCTTCCACCTTCCTTTTGTCGTTGGCACCAGAGTCGTCTTCGTGCATGTACGCAAACACATTATTGGCTCAAGCCTATTTTCTTTGTTTGTTTCTTTCATTTTCATTGAGTTAAAAGTAATAAGGAAAAAAAAATACTATTATATTATTATTACTTACTAATACAAAATAAAAATATCTCTAAGTTTACCTACCAAATTATTAATTTCACATATTGATCATTTTTACCTTGTCGCCTTTATTTATTTATTTATTTGTTTATTTATTCCGTGTCAGGCAATAGAAGTTTCACCTTTATGCAGCAATAAACACGAATTTTCTGTTCATTAGTAAAAAGCAAAAATGTTGCAATCTTTCATTTCTGTGAGAATTTATTTTAACAACATTTCTGAGAGACCCCTAATTACGTATGCTTATCTTTTTCATTTATTTTTATTTTTTACAGAAAATTAAAATCTTTTAGTTTTACAAATAGCAACAGCACAACATTATCAACTTCCCATTTATATATAAATATAAATATATATTATTGAAGATGACTTTGTTATTTATATATTTAATGGTTTGAACTTTGAATTTTACCAAAGCAGCCAGCTTACTGTTAGTGCCAGGCTATTCTCTTTTAGAGTAATTTGTCGGCTGCTTTTGTTTGTTCTTTATCTTTTTCGTTTTTCGGTATTTTTTTTTTCCTCGTGTGTACCGAAGCGTGTGGAAATTCACTGTTAAACCAACCTTGCATAGAAAGAGAAAACAATGGGCAGTGATTTTCTTGTTTCGTATTTTTTATTTATATTGAAAAATCGTGGGGATGGAGGTGAAATGCTCCAATAATTTTATCTTATTTTTTTTTTCAAAAAAAATTAGAATTAAAATCGCAGTAATTGCAACAACCATGACCCAACAGGTGTCTCTCTTGCGTTGGGCAATTCATTTTCAAAGAGATACAATCATTGCGCCTAAACCAATCACAAAGATCACCACTGCATTGCCATCTTAGTATATCATCACACGTGGCATGATTTAGCTGTGTAATAGTATTACGTGGCATGTAGACATAAGGACACTTGTAGCTCATTTGGTACGAGACCAAGCACGAGGAAACACAATGGTGGGGACTGACCGATTCGCAATTTACAGAGAGTGAGTCAGTGATCAGTTACATCTTCACTTCGCCTGCTGTTTCCAGTCTTTCAAGGAAAAGAAGTTGCCGTGCCGCTTCTTTAATTATTAATGCGATACTTCTTGTCAATTTCTCCTACACCATCCCCCACACAATCGTTTAAAATCCCCAAAACCAATCTATCTCCTTTTCTTTTTCTTTTTTTTTTTGATTATTCATTATATGGGCCTCAACTCAATCAATCCATCCATCGTACGGCTCGCGTAACACAATCACCGGCGTGACAAGGCGTGGAGTCACATGACTCGGCAACAACTTGGATAGAAGTCGGCGCTGGCAGTAGTAGTAGACCCGCATTTACATTAAGTAAAATAACTAAGCATGCGCATAGACCTCTCTTTACCCTGTTTTGTGTCAGAGAGATAAGGTTCCTGATGAAGCTTGGATTCTCAGCCCTTCAATTGGTTGATGGTATATGTCTTTGATGAAAACCATTACCATTTCCTACACCGTTCTCTGATTCTACTTGACAAGTGAATTTTTACCCCACCAATACATAATCCGCTTGCAAAATGTTGGTGTTCTTTTGTACGGCATCTAATTAAAGAGATTTGAATTAACAGTACCAGTGTGTGATAGTAGCATTCGATCCTCTTAACCCTCCAAGAATTAAAGATCATAAACGTACTATTACTACTTGAGTTGATAAATATAGGTTCACACGGTATTCCTTCACAAGAGAATGATTGGACAAAAAGGGTAATCTTGTTGTTTCCTTTGAGCACTCAACAACATCACTGTCTAATCAAGCATTAGAACCATGTCTAGATGTGGCTGATGATGAAGACAAAATAGCTCAGGTGGATTTCTTCAAAATTTTGATAAAGCCCTTAGGTCGAACCCAGAGATATTGACTAAATGCCGCCATGATATTTAAAAAGGTTTTGCTGCCTCTTCCAACATCTTCTTTACTCTTGTCAGTTTTTCAATCTCATTGAGAACCTGCATTTCAGAGAGGGCACAAAACCATTTCATGATTTATCATTTTTCTTTCAGTCAAACATGTCTGCCTTAAAAAAAAATTATTTTTCCTCACCTCCAAAGTCATGTCTTCTGTGGTTACAGCGTTTAGGTCATCATAACCTAACTTATAAGCTACCTCTGCCAAGCATCAGAAGATGTTATAACCAACAAGAGAACAAATTCACTATATGGCAATCAAGAAATTTATTAAGGAGGATATGTACTTTGAAGTGAAACAGTTGCGTCGGCTGTGCTATATCCACCTCTCAAATTTTCATACAAAGAAGTCAGCTGAGTTGAGACCTGGTTATTACATACACCAGAAAGGTCGACAATCACGATGGATGGATAAAGAACTACTGGAATTTGTAAAATTTTCACAGTTATAAGGCATACAGAAATTCTCTTCTAATCGCCGGAGAAAAAGGAGGTCTTGATGCTATTATAAATTTCTAAGGTAAAACAGAACCTCTAAATCATATCCGGAATCCGATACAGGCGATTGGCTTTGATCTTCTCCCATAGCCACAATGTCCAGAGGTACGTCTATCCATATTGAGATCCCATGTCTTAGAAGAGCCCTAAATTTGTTCAGAATCAAGTTTGGCATCGACCAAAAACAATAAATTAACATGTTAGCATACATAGAAAAGGGCTGCAACAGAAATATCAGAAACATCACAAACAATATTCATACAGATTAGTTGAACTCTGAACTGCACCATCACCAGCACAAACCACCAGTCTACCCATGGATGATAGTTGCTTCAACACTTCAGTCTGCAGCAATATGTAAGTTCAGATGTAAGCCCCTTTATGGTTACAAAAGCAAGTCACCAATCACTAACATTAGAACAATTATGGTTGGCCTAACGACTAAAGTGTCTGCTCAGAGAATTAGTAATCAAGCATTCATACAAAAGAAGGGTAAAGCAACACGAAGTACTTCAAGAAATCACCTCAGACACACGAAAACCCTCCTCATCACTCTCTCTAAAAGATTGGACAGCAGATTTACCACCAGCAGCTTCCTCAACCAAACTATCACTGCGTGCAAAATTCAGAATAGAAGTTAGATGTATAGCTGATATATCAGGAGTAAGAGGATCTCTGTCTGATTTTTCAATGATAAAAATACGTACCTATCAAAGTAATAATATCGTAATGCATTTGCCAGAAGTTTTCCCAAACTGGTTTTTGTAGAGCTGTTCATTCCTTTCCCCCAAAAAAGAGAAAAAAAAATTATTAAAAAAAAAAAACCATCTTTCTTCATTATTAACACATTCTAAATAACCAAAAAACTGCTAGTTTCAAATGCACTTTTTCATCATTAAAAAATGCTTACCGACAAGAAATATGGAACTTCCTTTCAGCTCAGGGGATATATCCATTGCCTTCTTCTGAATTAAAACTGAACAGTTAAAATCAACAATTCAAACCACAAGAATACTCTCCAGTTTAGAAATATTTCTAACCTTGTAACCATTATGGACTATTCTGATTGATAAAATTTTCGAGATGCACTTAATTATCATAGAAAAGATACAAGAGGAAAGAAAATCCCACTGACAGAGAAAAAGGCATTATTTTCTTCCGCTCTCTCAATAAAAAAGGCATTATTTTCTTCCCCTCTCTCAATCTTCCTAGAGCAACACTAGCAGGCGGGTTTTGAAATTGGAGGCAGAAAAACATGAGACTCACCTTCAATGCTAGAGAGGGATCAAGCACAGAAACCCTTGTCGCTGAACATAAGAGAAAGACAACAGAGGGGTTAGCACTTGGAAAGTAACTGGTTGTTGAAGTCTGAACGCACTTTAAAAGGTCGTACGGAAAATAAATATCACTTCGTAAAACCAACCATATTAATCATTTTTAGGTACGTAATCAAAGCCACATAACTTACATGCCCAATTGACGCATATGAACTTGAAAATTGGGCTGATTATTAAGCACCATATCAACCATTTTTAGGTACGAACTCAAAGCCCCGTAAATTATATGCCCTAACTGATACAATGTGAACTTGAAAATTGAGCTGATCATGAATATGCTTAATCTTATAAAGCAATCATCAAACAATTAGCATGCATGCCACAGCCATAATCGTTCAACTAAGAGAACATACAATCAATTATATTATCAAACAGAAGAGCTTCAAACATCAATCAGAAACCACGAAATCAACGCAAAGTCGTTTGAAAACAAGATTCGGGATTTATTTTATAGCAATTTTAAAAATAAATTTGAAACTTAATCCCACAAATCAATTTACCGCAAACAAAGCTGAGTCACAAACTTTCAATTCATAAAAAAAGCACGAAGGGGTGGACTTTCAGGAGATTAAAACGAAAATAAACTCACCGGAGTAGTTCCCATCGGAGGCCAAGCAGCTCAAAGCAAGAGGTCTTGGGAATTGGGTGCGAGTGTGTGGGAGGTTGAGCTTGTAACTTTGAACGGGCAAGGAATGTGAAAATCGGGAGTTCAAACACCCAGAAGGATGGAATTGGAAGTTGAAGCAATCGAGGGCTGTTGTTATCGCCATGGAAGCTTTCGTGTTCAGAGCTCAGCGACACCTTTTCTCTCCTCTACTCGTCCGCAAAATTGCTGCTGTATAGTTTACTCATTCTCCGCCTCTGCTTGCCCTCTAATTATTTTATTATTATTTTAACTGTCGAAACCTGTTATAACCTTATCCGGCTAACCGCTTCGCGATTGTGATTCAAATGTTTCAAATGGCCCAATGGGCCTTTTCTTTTCTGCTACCCATTTTGTTTCAAAATATTTTATCATAAAGTTTTTTATCGTATGAATTTTCCATTTTGATACCGTGTAAGTCCTTTGAAATTATTCATCAAAAAAAAAAAAAAGTCCTTTGAAATTATTTTTCTTAATATTTTTTTTTTGCACTCGGACTTTTTAAATATGATTGTCAAGTTAATACTAATTGTATGTGCTTGGACATTTATGAAGTTAAGAACATAAACTTTTATACCAAAAAATATATATATATATATATATTAAATAGATAATTAAGTTACCCTTATCCATTTAAATGAGATTTTTTAATTTTAAAGCAAGCATATATTTAGGGTTAGATGAAAAAATGATGAAAACCCATTTTATATTATTAACGGGTTGATGCAAATATAGAAAATAAATGGGTATATGAATATCATTTAGAGCACTATTTTCCAAGAGAAAATTAATTAAAGATAATCATTAAATTATAAATTTAATTTATGGATATTTCATAGAATAATTTTTTAAAATGGAAAATTTATTTACTTAAATAAATACCTATTCACCCCAAAAAAATATAATATCTGTAGTAAAAAAAATTTGGGCCCTATATAGGCCCTTTAACTTATAAACTCGGCCCATTGATCCAATCCCCGTCAGCTAAATTGACCTATTAATTAATTACTTACGCATTTACATGTTTTTACTCCCCAGTCCTAGTACTTGATGGTTTCCTAGTTTTTCACATGTTTATATTCTGAGTTTCCTAATTCATCTCATTTTTACTCCTAGTACTTGATGGTTTCCTAGTTTTATGGGTTTCCTAATCCAGCTTATGTTTACTCCTAGTACTTGATGGTTTCCTAGTTTTACACTTGTTTATATTCTGGGTTTCCTAATCCAACTTATTCTTTCTCTATATATATGTTTGGTAAACTATAATTTCAGCGCCGTTGCAGAAGTTCATATTTTTTTCTCTCTCAGTTCTTCATCTTCTTTCGTTTAGTTCATAAAAAGCAAAAAAAAAATGTCTGTTCGTGTTAATCTTGTGGGATTCTCTGGACGCATTCATCTGTTTCCTCGGCCTCACATTGGGCTTCTCCATGTGTCTATTCGAATTCCAGAAAGCCTCTCTGTTTCTGAAAACGCCAACCCCCAGATCAATGTCACAATAAATGTTCCAACCTATTTGCTTCGAAGCCCCATGCTTTGCGGACTCCATCTTCAGAGGTCACTCTCATATATACGGAATGACCCCCTATCAAGTGTCTGTCATCGGCTGGCTCAAAGAATGTCAAGCACCGCGCAAGGGTTGAATAGGGATGATGCGGCCACTCAGGCTCATTATGGTCGTAATAGATACAATGGGTTCGTTTTTAAGGCTGATTTTGAGATGGTTACTGCAACTGCAATGCCAGATGATGGCTTACTTGGAGACCAAGAAACAACATCAAACATGGCTGACATTTATAATATTGGTACTACTGGTGGTGGTGGTGGTGGTGGTGAGTTTGAATTTCTTGAAGATGATCAAGTGCTGATATTTGATGATGTGACGATTACTTCTCGATCTCCAACGACATCGATAACTCGACGACTAGGACCGATTAAAAAGTTGGGGAAGACTGAACATGAATTGGTGGATGCAGGGGATGATAATATTAGAGATCAATTGGAAAATGAGGGGTGTTGTTGTATTTGCATGGAGGACTACTTGGATGCTGGGAGTAATTTGAATATGAAGAATACTAAGTTGGTTCGTTTTGGCTGCACACATATTTATCACCTAACGTGTATTCTTCAGTGGCTGGACAAACACAACGCTTGTCCCCTGTGTAGGCGTCAATTGTATCAACCTTCTTAGTTTTTTTCCCCCCCTTATTTTTTTAATATTTTTGGTTATATTTCTGTACAATTACTTCAAGTTTGATTTGAATCAATAACATATCAGATTGTGTTATATTCAAAGATTAAGTAACAAAATCTAGATAAATAAAGGAAAGTATTCTGATGAAGTAGCTAAAGATTAATCTTAACATTGTTATAGTAACACATGCAAATTCAATTTCCATTTCACCACAAGAAACAAGAAATACATTGCACATATACATACTGGAGTTTCCACTGAGTTAATCAAAAGTTAATACATGTAGGAATAGTTAATTAGAAAATGATTTATATTATCCTTACTATATTCGCTGAATGTAAGGCAATGTATATTACAAAAGAATCGCGGGCTTTGTTTAACATTAACGGAAAAAAAGAGCAAGAAGCCTTTAGTATCAATCTATCTGCGGAGGTCAAAGAAGCAAAATCCCCCCTTTTCATTAACTGGTGATTACTTCACGAAATAAACAAAATTCCTCATCTGAAGAAAGATATACATCGACACATAAAGAAGACAAACATGGCAAAGTTTAGTTCTCATCATAATCAATAACAAAGCACGAAGAAAGCTTGGGGATGATGAGAGACTAAACAATACATTACAACATCATATTTACAGAATTGCACCTAACATAGAATCAGAGAGGCCAAAAACAATAATCCACTTGGCAGGCCTAAAAAACAATAAAAATTCATATCTTCACCTAGTGTACTTATCAGCTCCCACCTGTATTTCCAGTGATCGATGTTTCAATCAGAATATTAACCGACAATTATAATTTGTTCTGATGGTGGTGGTGGCGGCAGAAGATGATGAGCATGATATAATCTCCGTGCCTATCAAAATTGTTCAACCTATTCACAGCTTCAATTAATGAGCATGACATCAGCTCCCACCTGCATCCACTGAATTTTTAACTATAGAAAGTTATAGTTCCTGATGGTGGTGGTAGTGGTAAGTGAGTTTAAAGAGCATGACATAAACTCCAGCCATCAAAATTATTCAACCTGTTTCATGTGAGACTGATTTCAAGAATTGTGCCGCTCACCAAATAAAAGAGGAAAAAGAAAGAAGCTAGAGGAAAATTATGGGAAAAAGTGTAACACAAAATTATGATAAGAAAATGATTGTGTTAACTCAATCATAAAAACAACAAGAAAAGCTTTGCAACAATGGAAATTGTAATTATATGTAAATCCAAGATGCAAGTGTCAACACATTGAGGTAATCAACGTAAGTTCAAAGACAAAAAAAGAACCGCACAAAAACACCAAGAGATCTTTTGGACAATTAAAGTAAATGTCATAAAAATCTAGAGAGATCCAGAACTATGATCCACCACAAACAACATATACTATCTCTGCAAATGCACATAAATCGTGTCATCAAAATATCAACAAAAAAAAAAAAAAATGTTCCATGATAACTCTAGCAGTCACGACAACACTTTGTAATGATAATATGCAAAAGTCAACTTTGTTTTTCAAATAGTATGACATGTGACCTCTAGTGTCTTTTGGAGAACACAAATCAGTGCATCCATATCAAAGTGCATAACTTGAGGTACTTATCCAAGAAAACTATATCTCTGGATTTCACACAAAGCTTATCTGAATTGTAAATTTGTAACAAAACAAAGCTTATCTGAATTGTAAATTTGTAACAACACAAAACAAAATATATATATATATATATATATATATATATGTATAATATATAGTCAGCATTCATGAACAAACACAACTTAAAAAATATATATATACAATATATAGTTAGCATTCATGAACAATAGGATTTGCAAGCCTTCCCACCAATTTTCTGTAGAAGATTATCAAAGGCTCTTGAAAATCTAATTTTAAATGCAAATATTTAAAGGTATGGTTTCAACATTTGGTCTAAACATTACTCAAAGAAATGTGAACCAGTGCAAAATATAATGGATATGGCATGCTCACCTTGGATTGGACTAGACTGGGAAGCCACTTCAGAAATTGTTGCTACTGGCTTGATGTTTGAGAGGGAAATAGGTGTTAAGGGAGGTGAAGTAACATTATCAGGCTTGCTCAGAACTTGAGGCTCAAAATGTTTTGCTACATGCAATGTCATTGCTCTCTGACTGCTGGAAGGAATAGAGAAGCTTCGTGACACAACCAATGGGGGAGTTGGAAGAGGAGATGCCTTATTTGATGCTACTGAAGGGACTCTGTTTGTTGCATTCATCTCTTGACTTCTATACACCAACGGAGCAGAGTGGCCAACTAAACCAGGGGATCTTGATGGCTTGGCAGCTAAACTAGCAGGAGGTCTAGGAAGCTCGTGAAGCTCACTTATCCTGGGAGAGGATACAAGTGGAGGTGAAGCACTTGGGGATACTTTTGGAGATGAGTGAGGGATCGGTAAACGAGAAACCATTCCAGAGACTAGTTGCGGCAATTCAGTAGATGTAATTGGACCACTAGAAGATAAATCAGGTTTTGTTGATGATGACTTACTAGTTAATAGACTAGATGAAGCTTGTCTTTTGATCTTTTTATTATCAGAGGTATTAACCATATCCTGTGGCAGAGGAAGTCCCTCCGCCAGAGGAGGAGGTAATAGGGTGGAGTTTTTAGTACTGCTTTCTTTGAGCATCAACTGTGCTTTTAAGGTATTGGGTCCCGACAAGTTACCATCACCATAGTCTTTTTCATGCTTCTTTTCTTCCAAAGGAGAAGAATGCCACAAGTTGTGTGCACGTCCACTTGGCTTTGTGTGAACTGAACTGGAATTTCTTGAAGATAACAAACCCTTTGCATCAATAGGTGTGGGCAACACATATGTGTTAGACTTGCGTGGAGCCAATGGTTGCATTTGTCTAACCTTTTCAGCTACATCGAACTTCTTTTCTGGAAAAATTGGGGCCGAGTGGCTGCCAACTTTTACATCTCTACTTGGAACCAAGAGATCAGCTTGACTTTTATCTGACTTAATCTACACAAAGAAAAGTTATGATTAAGAACGAATGCTTTACATTTGAGACTTCAACAGAATAATCTACTTTAGCTGAATGGAAAAAGAAGATTCTCCAAAGCTTAGGTCCCAAGAGCCTCCTTATTACACAACAAGATTGATTAGAATAATTTAGACTATCTACGGTTTGTGATTGCCACTATACAGAATTTTTCCAAAAAACTAAATGAGTCTGACAGTATTTAATGGACCAGAATTGAAAAAAAAATTACAGTTGAGCATTCAAGATTACCAATCAAAAGGATTATGGGATCATACCTCAGTACTTTCCCCCTTCAAAGCTTGAGGAGACAAATTTCCCTCTTCATCCACCTACATAACAAGCCATAGATCATCAGGATTCAGGACAAGTATTAGCCACAACCAAAAGGTCAAGTCACAAAATCAATTCATTACATAACTATATTTAGTGATGTTTGCGTAATACACCTGCTTCCAACTTGACCAATATCAAAGTAGTACAGTTGGAGGTCCCAAGTGGAAAAAATGGCCGTCTACACCCCTTCATAACCTTTTGAATTTATTCCTCACAGGCCATTCACTTATTACAGCAGAGTTTATCATTCTAAAAAGTGTTTTCATAGGAATACTGTAACAACATATTCTGATACATTTCAAGATTAGGATCCTGGCAATTTTATCATCACCAACCAAATAAATAAATAAATCATTTTAGCATAAGAAATTTCAAAATTGTTCAATGCTTCTGACATGATGTATTAAAACTTACAACGAATAAGTTGTAAAATGGACTTCTCTATATGAGTGTAAAGCAAGTATTAAACATTCATTTTATAAGTTTTCTTGAAGAGCCTTTATACCACAATGATTAAAGCAGGCAGTTTACTAGAGATCCATGTAAACATAAAACTTCTCCTGTCTTTTTTCCCTATAAAAATTAAAATTTTCTAACTTTTTATAATGATTCTCACCTCCATCGAATTCCTTGATGTCGGAACATTATCGAGCCCCTGTTTATTTGCTCTATAGTCAAAACTCAATTCCCCATATGCATTAGCATCATTGTCATCCTCACCATCTTCCCCATCATCATCTTCAAGTCCGCTAAATTGGTAATCGATATGTTGTTGTTCTGTAACCAACCTTACATGGGGCTCAACAGACTCAAGTGATTTAAGTCCCTTCCGAAAGAAATTCAACTGGATAAAAGCAGAATGAAAGGCAAATAAAACATCAGTTATTGCATCAAGCTTGCAAGGAGGAAGGTCTATAAATTCTAAATTTGCATTGAACTTTCTACGAACCTGAGCTGCATGGTGACGAGCTGCCTGTGTTAGAAGGCTTCGGGATTGCCCTTGCTTTAGAGATTTCAACCGAAAAACACATAAAGTTGCCTCATCATCATATTCATCATGAGCTGCCTTCAGTTGCTGCAATGTAAAACTTTCACTTTTCCCACTTTTGGACCTGCCCTTTTCTCTTTGTTGTGCCACCATATATTCATATATATCCCTGAAGATGATCTTCAAACTCAGACAAAATTTAATTTATAAAAAGAAAAATAAGTTGAAAGAATATAAGGGCTCAGACCTTTTCTCGTCACATTGTCGCTTCATCTCCTGTACCAAAGAAAAAAGAAACTGAGCAGGAATTAAAAACCGACAAAAATGCTTGTAGATTGATCTATGTGTTGTCAATGTATCTGTGCGATGCCAATATATATGCACACCCTTTGTAGGGCAACACCTTTCAGGTGAAAAAAGAAGGCAGATTACATTGAATTTGTAGAGCACATGACTTAGAAAGAAAGATTAGTGGTTAAGACTTAAAATACTAATATGCCAAGTGTCAAGCACCCAGCACATGCCACCATAAACTCCGATGACCAACGAAGGATTGACCCCACAAAATTAAGAAGTGGTGTATTAGCAATGTAACAACTACCATATCTGTGCATGTGCACGAGTGGCAGCGCCCTAATATTAGAGTATTCAATTTGAATTGGAAGACATTGGGAGTATATAAATGCATGCATATATATGATATTTTAGTTATAATCCACACACAGGTAACAAAATTGAATAATGATTAATTTTAAGGAATATATTGAGAAATTTCATCTACTCTAACAACCAATCAGAGGACGGTAGGAATATATTAGTCAGAACACCTACACGAATCACTGACTTTAATTGTACTTAAATTTCCAGGTGAGTGTTGTTAAAAAATATGATATGATGGTGTATCAAGCTAAAAACTGTGTCATGGTTTCAATACCAATCAAAGCTGCAAACACATCTTTGCACATCCTAGCATAGCAGGTAATAATGATGTCATTTGCAAATACTACATGCTAGATACATCTATTAAATTCTTATTTTTGCAAAAATAAACATAGGTTTCTCTCAGAAGTATTGCATTACAAAGAATAAAAAATTCAATACAGAAGAACTAGCTTAGATATGGCAACACGACTGATAAAACAATAGCAATAGTTGTTTCCCATAATGCTATAGCTTAACAAAAATAGATATAGCTATAGTCAAGTGAATTATGTTAGATCCCCCAACAAAGATTCAAACATATAAATCTTTGAACAAACCTCAACTGTCCGAAGTTCATTGAGAAGAGACTCTGATGGGTTTGTAATTGTCTGAATTATATGAGCACGCTGATGTAAAGAAAGTAATTAGTCAACACCAGGTCGAATCAAATATACTATGAATTTATCAACATCATATAGTATGCTAAAATTTGTAACATAACAATTTTAACAACTCACATAGCTATCAACAAGCTTTTGAAGTTCATATTGCACTTGCCCTAACATTAACAAAGCTCTACCTGCACATAAAATGTAGAAGTGTTGAAGTACAAGTCATATGTAATTCACACTCCTCAAGATTCAAGCAGACGAATAAAAATGTAGATTCAATTACCACTCTCTCTATCATCATGTAGTGCAGTTTTCTCCATTAAACAAGTGCCCATTTCCTGCAGGGACTCTGAGAATTCTGAAAGTCCAGATTGAATCCAATCAGAGAAATATATGATGTTGAGTTGAAAAGAAAAAACAAAGTTATATATCGCAATAGATTCATCATTAGAACATTTCAACTATAAATTTGAAAATATTGATAAGTACCATCACCATTACTATATTCCAAGAAATTTCATTCTCAGAAAGCAGACAATGTGGCAACTAAATTACATATTGAACTCTTAATTAGTGTATGGATGAAAGTAGAAAGAGTTTTTACCATAAGCACTGTTTGCTGTAGCAGCAGCTGCAGAAAGCAGGCTATCGTAGCAATTTCTCATGTCTTGCATGTCCTGCAAGAATGAGGAAATAAAAACAATATATAGGAAGAAACAATCACTGAAGAAAATGAACCACTAGACAGCCAATATACATCTATAGAAATTATACACATATAGGTTTCCGATTACTTGTGTAACTAGCCTCCAAAAGATTAAAAAAAAAAAAAAATATTCCCTCTTCATAAGGAATCACATTGTTAACCAATTATTTTACAGTTACAAACTTCTCCTAACTAATCAACTACGTGGAATTATATTTTTAGCCTGATCCATAATCCCCCATGCCAAAATTAATATCCAAGTTTGAACCCAATCAACTGTTAGTTAAATCTAGTTTGTTAAGAATAATTGCACTAATTCAGTGCGGATGCAGAATATGTTCATCATGCACATATGGCTTCACTAAGCTTTTATTTATTTACTTTCAAGATCTCCACTCTTCATGAAAGCATATACATCCAGCTTCAAATGCCAACCAAAAAAATTCTAAAAATTTGATATGATCCCCATAGTTTCAGAGAAACCATAAGGCACAATTAAATTCAGTTCACTGCCAAATCTAACATCAATAGGGCGAACCTCCAATTATCTTCAACTTCATGAAAGAAAGAACGGTCACAAAGTTATAAGCATTGACGTGTACAAACCTGTAACTAATTTTATCAAAGTTTTCGACTTTGCTAACATAAACGATAATTAAGTTTATTCAATGGGTCCTAAGGCAGCTTAGAGATACTACTGACACAAAAGCAGTACAAAAATATAAATAATTGCAAATAACAATAATAATTAAGAAACAAGAATTTTCACCTTAGCGGCCTGAGCTAGCTCATCCAACTTTGCCGAAGGTTGAAAATCCCTCTTATCCTTGGAATCGTTCTTGTTCAGTGCGAATCTCCGCAGCTTAGCCAGAGGAGACTTCATTTCCAAAAAAACCCTAACGACCCAAACAGAGAAAACAGAAGCGGGGCACAGTGGGAGAGAAATCGAATCGTCTTCGAAGTTTTAAAATTCCAAGTCTAAGCAGATATCCCAGAGACTCCAAATCCGAGAGCCAAGTTGCAGAGATTAATTCGAATTCGATAACTTCAACATTGAAGAAGAGGAAGAAGAAAGAAAGACAGCTCGTTGGGTCAAACTGACTCGTAACAGATCAATGACGAAACATAAAAAAAAAGATACAGAGAGAGAGAGAGAGAAGCGAAAGAAATGAAATGAGAAAACAGGGAAGAACGATGAAATCATACAAAAACGAAAATAAAAATGGAAATGAAAAATTGAAGGAATAAAATTTAAAATAAAGAAATTGCACGCTCTGATGAACCGACACGTTTCTTAAAGGGTAATTTGGTAATTGGAGCTTCCCTGTAGGCTGAAGCAAAAAGGTGCCGAACGCAGGAAAATATCGGGTACGTGCAATCTTATGCAAGATCTGGCGTCAGAGTTTGAAAGAGTGGAAAGTGCATGCATCTTGGCGTCTGACGTGGCGAGAAATGGAGGGTTTGATGAAATGACACGCTGTCAGTGGATTTCTCTTACTTCATAGTTCCAGTTGTACCAATGAAATAGTCAAAGTCAGATATTGCTGACAAGGAAACAAGCGGTTCCACAACGAAAACTATCTTACTTTGACCGCGCCGGTGGGTGGGTCAGACCTATTCTTAATTACCCATTTTGCCCTTCACCTCTGTTGGAAATGATATTTGATGATGCAACCCACAGTTCATATTATTTATTTATCCTTCGCGCTAATATGTTTCCTCCACCTATTTTTTTATTAATTAATTTCATCAGGTGTTAGTTTCCAACATGGGACTCTATATTCTGAGTTTCATTTTTCCTTCTTTTTTTTCCCTCAAATTTAAATATTAATTTTGTTTTCCTATAACTTCATTGGTTAATCATATATAAGAAGAATATTGTTTATAACTATATTCATAATAACGTAGATTTTCCTAATGTATTTGCATCCTTTCCTAACCTAAACATTTCCTGGTCGACACGGTGACAAATCACGATTATTTATGGCTAATGAGGATTCTAAATAATTTCTTTTTTATATATTCGGTCAAAAAAAAGCACTACTATATATATATATATATATATATATATATATATATATATATGTTTCTTGAAGACTAAGGGATAAAAGAGATGATGCGACAAGAGATTGAATAGCCAATTTTCAAAACCCTTTTTGAAAGCATTGGCTCTTAAACGTTAAGACACTAGTGTGTGATAGTTGGTATCTATTTTTTAGACCAAGCCATTATCATTGCTAGTGAAAAAAAAAAAAACTACTTTTCCATTCTCTATAACATTGACATGCAAATAATTATTTTGGTTATGATACGATAACGTATTGGATCCTTTTCATGAACGTTATTTATTTATATTTACTTTAGGCTGACTGTATGGATACTGTGGGACTTTGGATATCATCATCAAGGCATATAATATATCATGGTTGAGTTCTTATATTTAGGGTTTTCGTATTCCTATCAAATAATGAAAAAAGAAGAAGAGTAAAGTAGAGAATATTAGGTATGTCTGAATTTGGAATCCATCATAAAGAAAAATAATAATAATGTTTATATCTAATAGATTTTTAGTTTCACATGTTAATTTTAAAGAAAAATTTTGGGAAAAAAACATATAATATCAAATTGAGATATAATTAATGTATTTGTTCTATTTTTTTTCATATATATACAAATATATACAAGTAAAGATTTCATTTCACCTTTTTGTTCCTTTCCATACTAGAATCAAAATACCAAAACATAGTTCAAACAGATTGAATTATCAATCTGTTTATAGATAATATACAGATCATCTTTTTCTTTCTAATGCATGTGTATGTGCGTGTATATAAAATATCTGTAATCCATACAAATATTAGAATCAATTGATAAATTTTAATTGCAATAAATAATTGTACTTGAAGGAAATTGATTCACAGCAATGAGATTATATAATTAAGATTAACCACACGCACATAAAATCATGTATTATAAAGTTTGTAATCAACCTAGCTAGCTAGTATCAAATAATGAAAAAAAGACAAAAAAAAAAAAATTGAAAGGAAAATAGATATATATATATATATATATATTCTTAATTAATATATATATTAAAAAATGACATGTACAACTAGTCAGAGGGACAAGATGAAGCAAGAGGATAAGAAATAATTGGTCAATTAATCTAATTAACAAGCATTAATTATCCTCAATTAAGCTGCTTTTCCAACTAGTTTCTGAGGATTATTATTATTATTAGAAGATGAATAATTGGTGTTGTGGACGTTCAAAGTAGACTTTCTTGCTTGCCTGTTCCTAGACATTGCGTTCCTAAATCTTCTTACTCTTCCGACTTTTTTCTCATGTACTTGAGGACCCTCAGGTTGCTGCACCTATAATATTCGTATATACATATATCACTATGGCCTCTAAATTCTGAATGTATAATATAAGACAGATATATATATATATATATTAATAATGAAATATAATTAATTACCTTGTCTGTATGATCTCGAGGTCGACTCTCCATTATTTCCGACGTGTTTTGCTTCTTTTCTCCGTCAACAATATTAATATTATTCATTTCCGACTTGAGAATATTGTTTTGTTTAATTTGATGATCTCCGTCAACATCAATATTATTCATTTGGGACTTGTTTTGTTTCTTCTCATTTCCATCAACAATATTATTCATTTCCGACTTCTTTTGTTTATTTTCTCCTTCAACGTCGTTACCTGCATGCGTATATACATATTCAAATATTATATACTAAATCGAAATGAACACAGTAATATATACATATATGGGACGCTTATACCTTTGTTAAAGTTAAAGCTATCCATGGAGTCACAATCGTCGTCAACAACAATATTATTAACGCAATAATCCCTAAAACTTGGAGATCCTGGAAAAAACAAGCTATTTTCACGATAAAAAAGATGTGGTCCATTTTCTTGGTCTTCTTTTTGTCTATCTTCTTGGACCTGATCATCTGCATGGCCACCTTGCTTATGGTGATCGACCTCTTTCTTCTCCATCCATGTGTGATCTCTGTCTTTCAAGTCGTCCTCAGAATTACTACGTCGTTTTATCATCTCCGTTTCTTGCATGGGCAATATCTTATTTTTGTGAACCTGAGAATTATGATGATGATGATCTCCTCTCTGATGATTCGCTTCGCAAGCCGATCTTACAGCTCCGTGTTCCAACTTGGAGATGCCACAACCCATGGTGGAGGAGGAGCTTGAGCATAGACATGAAAAGGAAAACATTGATCAGAGCGATGGAGAAGAAAGAGCGAACATTAAGCAAAGGTCAAGGGACACTATTCCTTCACACAAAAGCTAACTTGGAAAACACAAGCCCAACATAAAACCATGCTTCAACAATTCAAATTAATGAGAGATCCAACGAGCTTTCCGGGATTAGGGTTTACATTACACCATCCAATACACTCGGCCATTTCTAATATTTCACCTACACATCCAGCACCACTGCTTAATTGCTTTTAGTTACACAGCTTACCTGTTCATATTATCATTTTCTGCTTTACTCTCTCTCTCTCTTTGCTTTCAATTTAATTTGACCTCATCAATCTTTCAAACTATTACTACCCTTTATAATCGAACGTGATTAATTAGAAGGTAAATTAGCGTGTTAGAGCATCTCCAAGGGACTCTCTATTTGTCATTTTTTCTTTATTTTAAAGAGCTAACCTTAAAAAATTTACTCCAACAGACTCTTTATTTTAACTTTTAAATATGGAGAGTGGATTTGACTCTCCACATTTGAAGAGCCAAACTCACTCTCTAATTGTATGTTAGATAATAAATGCATTTTCTATTTAATGTCTCACAACTTTCAATGATTAATCTGAATTTAACTTTACAAGATTACCCTCAATAGTTTTATTTTTATTTTATAAAAAGAAGGATAATTAAGTAAAAATAAAATTAGTCATTGAAACTAACAAAATAATGACTAAACAATAAAGAGCATTATTGAAGTTGTTTACTTAATTTAACTCTCTAATATAAAAAATGCTCTTTATTTACAAAAATATGCTCTTTAATTTAAAGAACATCGTTGGAGATGCTCTTATATCCTAATCTAATATTATTATAATTAATTACTGTCCCCCAATAAAAATTAAATACCTCATCATCTCAAATAAAATATATAACGGCTAATCTCCTTTCCGTTAACTCCCCTTCTACGTGTTTTTTTCGTTTTTTATATACGTCCTTTTCCTTTTTTCTCTCTTTTTTCTTTTTTATTTCCTTTTCATATTTTTATCTTCCATATCTTCTTTTTTTTTCTGTCTTAGACGGCAAGAAAATAACAATGTAATAGAGGAAGATGAAGCTTATCCATTAGGTCATGAACAATAGCATATTGATGCTGTCCGTGAAGTATTAATTATTTAAAAAAAAAAAAAGGGAAAAGAAAAGCAACATACACTTATAAGATTGGGCATATGAAATTGTAAACAGAATAAATAAAGCTTACAAAAAATAAAATTATATATATAATTGTAATAGCCAACAATAATAAAAATAAATGAGGTTTGAGAAGTAGAAAAAGAAGAACAAGACTGTTTTTTGAGACTTTGATACTATAAAGTTTTGAAATAAATCAAATAATTGACTTCAAAAAATCCGAGAACTAATCACGATATTAATGGGAGTCTTATTGTATAAACTAAATTCATCAAACAAACTCCTGTTAATTAGAAAATTGGGAACAAGAAAAGGGGAAGAAAGCAGAAAAAAAAATCAAAGGAAAAAATGTAAAAATAAGTTAATGGAAAGAATATGGAGCATTATGCAATATATTTAAAATAATGAAGTGTTTAAATTTTATTAGGGGGACAGACAAATTGGACAGAAGATCTTCATCCCATTTCTACTTTAATTTAGAATATGAAAATAATTTTGTTTTACAGTTTTGAACAGCGTTAGCCATGCACACACACATTTATAAATGGGTTTTATTTGTTTGTTTATTCTTATATAAGTAATGTCCCTGTAAATGAAATCTCTTACAACTATATAATATAATACATAATTTAGAATATAAGAACAAAAGGATATATATTATATATATACTTTCAAATAAACCAGATACAATAAGCAGCCAAGTGTACTCAAAATCCAGACCACACTTGGTGTTCTCATATACGTACGTGGTTTATTAATTAATTATCTAAGGTTAGAGCAACCAAAATTCAAAACATTGATTTGGTTTTTGGAATTTTTAAGAATTTCTTCTTTTTTGTTTTTTTTATATTGATTATCACTCAAACCATTGCATCATATAATGATTTGACTATTTGTAATGGCTACAAATTTCACATCTAGAAGACAAAAATATATTTCTTGCTTAGTTTCACACTTAAATATCAATGCGATTCTCTCTCATAAGTCGGATTGAGCTCTTCGAATTGAACAAGCAAAGTCGGATCAATGTGAGAAAGACAAATATGCAAAGGTTGCTTAATTTGTACTACAAGCTCATTGAATTTGAAAATACGTAGAAAGGTTAAAAGAAGCCCAGAAAGTCAGCAATTAACGCTGCGGCTCATAAATCACAAGCCGGTTACTTCTTGTCGTACGTATTACCTCTCGAGGCTTGGAGAGAGTGTCGTGCAGAATTTTGTTAACTAGCAAGGCTCTTTGGATTGGATCAGTATTTCTTCTTCTAACAAAGATTTTCTACCAGCAATATCCTTCAACGAAGATTCTAATACCACTTCTACAAGAAACCTTCAGGAACAGTACTGCTTCTAGAGCTGTACTCTCCAAGTAATAAATCTATAGCTCTTCATGTTATTATGCATGAGACTCTCTCAAAATGTTCTCTTCCTTTGGACTTTTACTCTGCTTTAAGCATTAGTGTCCTTTTGAAACATGTTATTCAAACTGCATCGATCAATTGTATAATGGAATTCATTTCAATATTATCATATCTGGATATGGTGTTCCAACCTCCAGGATTTTCAGAGGATACAAACTTGAAAGCAGTATGGAGGCTACGTGAAATAGTAAATTAACCATGTTTGTCCCTCCCCTATGCCTCTATTGGTTGACACGCAGCATCTTATTCTCAACTCCCATGAGAGGTTGCACTCTCTCTCTCTCTCTCTCTCTCTCGATATATATATATATATATATATATTATCGACTCCATTAATTAAGTATGGAGAACAACATTTTGTGCCTCGTTCTCTTCCCGAACACAACCAACACCATTATTTAGGTGGAACCGCATTAATTATAATCAATCTCATTGAATGTCATTGCCAATTGGAAACAATGACAGAATCTTTGTTATTTTTTTATGTGAAACAGATAAATTAAATATATATATATATATAGATATATATATAAAGTCCTCAAGATTCGATAAATTATGAAAGCTTTTTTTAGTTTATTGGGAATAAAGCTCTTCTTACACTGAGAAAATAATGGATGCCGAGAAACCCCACATGCGTTTGTTCTTCTATCTGCCATTAGCATCTCTATGTAATCTATTTTCATATGCCCAACTCACTAGTGAGTACAGATCTCACCCTTTTCCCATCCCTTTGTCATCATTGTAATACAGAACCTTTTTTTCCTTATTCCTAAAAACCTTTAAATAAATATTAAATAAAACCTTTCCTTTATGCCTAAAATAAAGACAAAAAGAATAAGGAAAAACAACTTTCTTTCCAACTATGATTAATATTGAATTTGATGGAGAATTCAGAAAAGTTGGTAGTGGAGCATTATGGAGTTGCTTGAAATAATATACCATTTTCATAGCCCTTGAAAGAAATGACTTTTTTTTTTCTTTCTTTCCTTTCTTTGTGTTCATTGAGTTGAATATTTGAATACAATTCTATTGCACAAAGTTTAATTCAGAGATATCTCTGATACAATTTGAATATTAATACCCATTAAACTGGGTCGCACTGTTTTCCTCCTGATCATCTGTATCAATTGAAGAAAAGAACTCAGTGATTCCACTTGAACATGAAGAAGGTGTAGGGGGACCTGAAACAGAGATGTCTTCTACTGTGACATCCACAACACATGGCTTAATCAAGTCCATGATCTGAGTTCTCTTGGTGTTTGGCTGCTGTGAAACTTGCATTTTTTCTCTAGGCCTTCTCTTCTTCTGAAAGACACCACAAATAACCCATTCTCCCATTTCCATTGCAGATATCTGTAACACGGATTAAGACACAAAACCCATGAAAACCAGTGAGAAATGCATGGTAATGTATGCATCAACTGGATCATGCATATCAGCTAGATTTAGATTTATATACAAATAAGCTAATTCATTTCTATATATACCAGGGTGGTTGAGTTGGAGATTGTTCCTGAACCAACAAGGCGATATTCATGCATAATCCATCGAGTTCTATTCTCGTGGCGGCAACGCTTTCTTTCATGGAAAAGCAGAGTTTTCCTCAACCCAAAAGCACTGTTGTTCTGGGCATCAGAAGCTACAATTTGCTTTTCTTTGCCAATAGGCTTCCAATAACCGGAACCAGCAACTCTCTTGCAAATTTTGTCATTTACTTTCCCTTTGTGATTGTAAAAGAAATACCTCTTTTCTCTCGCATCACCTAAACAACACCAACCACCCCCAAGCAAAAAATACAGATCATATTCATATATAAATATATATATATATATATATTCATTGACATTTAAAAATGAAAACTGAGAAGAAAATGATGATCATGAGATTTCAATATTCAACTAACCAGGCAAGCCCCATGGATCAGTGAGGAAGACATCAAACTCAGGAATAACAGAAGCAGGCAATGGAATGGAAAGGACCTTCCTTTTCAAGTAGTGAAGGACAAGTTCTTCATCTGTGGGATGGAAACGGTATCCAATAGGCAATCTGAGGCCTCCATTGATGTTAAAGTTGGAGTTTTTTTCCATCTTATGATATATATATATATGTGTGTATATATACGTATATTGATCCTCAAAGACCTTACAAACTTGCATATATAAATACAAAACCCAGATTCAAACCAGTAGAGGTGGATTGAAGGAAGAGAAAGCCATGGTGGATAGAGAGAAAGAATAAATGTTAAGAGAGAAATGGGAGAGAAAGGAGAAGGGAAAAGGAGACTTGTGCGGATGGAAATGGACACGGCAATGACAAAGGCATTATGATATATGAGGGAAACACAGAGACAAAGTTTGTTTTGTTTTTTATGTGCACAGAAACAGAGTGAAAGAGAGAGAGAACGTGTAGTGGTTTAATCCTAATCTGACCGGGAAACCTTCTTTTCTTGACTTTATAATTAGAAATATGGAATATAATATATATACGCACACACATACATATGGAATTGCTTGGTTTTGACGGTCCGCCTTCGTTTTCACAAACGTGTAGGACTTCCATAGAAACAAAAAAAGCCAAGGGTTTTGGTCAACAAGCATGCGGTCGTTTACTGTGTTATCCCCCATGTGTGCCACGTTTATCTGCGCCTTCATTCGCAAAGACGCGGTGACTTTCTTAAACTATTAATTAGGTCTTAATCTTTATTTGTAAAACGAGTCGGGTTAGGTGCTTGCTCGTCGCTGTTTGTTTGTTTACTTAAACAAATTCCTTTCATTGTAAATCACACTTTATACGTACGTACAAATAAAAGCAAATGCATGTGTAAAATATTGGGTACGTAACTCTGAGGATTTTGCTGTATATATATTTAAATATGACTTCTTTCTTCCATTAACATTTGAGTAAATCTGCTTCAAAAATTTATGATGTAAAAATATTAGATGCCAAGCTTTGAAGTTCTACTCTCTTTTTTTTTCTTTTTAAATTCGAAAAATAAGAAGACCAACAAAATATACCCCATACCATTAACAAAGAAAAAAAAACAATGCCCCCATTGAAAATCTAAACCAGATTCACTGCTTGTTGTTTTACATCCATGAAAGCGCAACATATATATATTATATGATCGTGGAGAACAACATATCCTCCAGAAGACTTATATATATATATATATATTGCACGAATTCCTTTATTTGATTTATTTTCTTTCTTCTTTTTTTTTGTTTGCCTGCTTGTCTTTATTTCTCTTCTTAATCGAACTATATAATATATATATATGGATGCTTTGCCAAATTTGGTTCCCTTCCAACATACCAGCTAATGCAAAGCTAGAAATATATCAATATTTTTTTCACCCAAAAAAAAAGTAATATAACAATATTAATTTACGCACATATGAGATGTGACACACTCAGTTTTAATGGTCTAGCGGCCCATGTCAACCATGATCATAATTGAAATTGCTAATGATAATAATGATATCGGCACACAAAACAGATCAAAAGCATTAACAAAACCCAAACCCAACTCCTTGTAATTAATTTACGATGAGTTTGATTTCTTTTCTTCTTTTTTTTTTTTTTTGGAGAACACCGTACCTGAAGATGCGTGTTTGAACACTAAATTTTAATTTATTTTTGCTATAAAGTAAATTAATTGTTATTGAGCACCTCAAAAGACAAAATGAATGCGTCGTGCATATCTTTTGGGACAACGCGAGCTTCTTGTTCTTGGAATTGACAAGTCTCTGGCCGAGATTCGCCCTCATCAATGGCAGTGATTTCATCTGTTTTTCTATCAAATTAATTTAATTGCCATAGCAATTTAACCACCCTTCTTAATTTAATGTAACAATCACTACACTCAAATTTGTATGGTCCAGCAGATTAAATAAGTAAAATCATGTCCTTTGGTTGCAAATAATTGAGCTTATCATTGTTATGATCATCATTAGTTGACTAAAAGAACTGAGGGTCATTAATTAGCAAATTATTAGCGGATCATTAAGGAGAAGAAACCAAATGCATAAATCCAAATCACATATATATATATATATATATATAGGCTATGTTATATGTGTTGGTTATAATGTAAGCTAGATTCTAAAAGCCATTATGTATTTCCTTAAGCTGCGGCTTAAATTGAAGATACCAATATGCTCCACAATAGAGATATTCATATTTCGTAGCATAGCATATGTAAAGGTACTTTTTTTTTTTTAATCAAGCACTCCCAAAATTTTAAACCAAAAAAAAGCACTTTTAAATCACAAAATTAAGATATATATATATATATATATATTGTTCTGATTGTAAAGTTCAAAATGTAATTGGATAATTCTTTTCACTGTAAATTTACACTTTTGAGTGTACCTCAATTCAAGAATTCTCTATCTAAATCTAAAGTAATAAAATAATTAGAAAGAAAAAGTTGGGCATATTTTCTTTAAGTGGCAAAGCTAGCTAGAGGTTCTGAGCATATGACATGTTATGAATTAGGACAAAAAACTTTTGGTTTTGAAACTTATTTAGAGGCATCTAGGGGTTGAAGAATCAAGTAGTAACACTGTTTACTGCTTTAATCATATGCGTAATCAAACTGTGAATTGTATTATCAAATCTCGCACAAATTTTGTCCAACAAGTCATGCAGCAAGGCCTTTCCTTTGAGTATATCAATTAATTAATTAAGTTTAATCAACCTAATATTACTTATATTAATCACATATTTATTTATTTTCTTCATTCTTAATTTTGTGATTTATCACAACTTCATACTTCAAACGAAGGCCCATAACAGAATCAACCAACAGCGGGTCTCAGCCCAATTATACAGCAACATGCACACAACCTAACAAAGAGTGAATGTATAGCCTCAAACACCAAGCCCAATTTTAATCTCAACCCAACTTTTAATTTTGTAATTTTTCATAATTTCATACTTCAAACCAAAGCCCATAGTAGAATGTTGCAAGACCAACAATGCCAGCGGGTCTCAGCCCGATTATTCAACAGCGTGAACACTGAACCAAATAGTAAGTGAATGTCTCAGCCCAATTTTTAATTTGTAATTTGTCAAAACTTCATACTTTGACCCAAAGCCCAATTATACAGCAACATCCACACTGAGCCTAATAAAAAGTGAATGAAGAAAGCTGGCGTTCGTTAATTCATTATGACAATTTTCTTTCTTTGTGGTACATACGGGGTGACGAGGACACAGGCACCCCGTATAAACTTCAGTATTACTATTTCCAAGCAATCTGAAAGTGTAACCAAACTATGTACACCAATGCAAATCGCGTCTAAAAAGATGGACAAAAAGGTTGGGGAAATACAAATTAAAGGAAGAAGAAAAAAGTGGGCGGTGTAACAATTATATTAATGCTGTATCAATTCTGGAATGAGCTTCAATAGAAAGGAAAGCTCCTCCTGCGAGAACCGGAGCTTTGATTTCACTTCCACCTCTCCAGCCTCTTCACGCAAACTCTCCTTCTCCTCCTCCTCCGTCGATGGCTTTATCATATCGGCCACTGCCTCCGTTATCTCTTGCACCAGATCGATTATTACTCCTTCAACTCCCATTAGATATTGCATGTAAACAGCTTCCGGGACATTACTGCAACACAATTCATAATTTATTTCACAAATTAGATATATCCAATGTAGGAGTCAAATGTATGTAACATAAAAAAGTCAATTTTGAGACACTTTGAATTAGATTATTAGAATTGGACCCTTTTGACCATTCCATCCAAGCAAGACATTATCAAAAGCACAGCATATGCAGCCTCTGAAAAAATCAATTTTTTCCTACTTTTTCACATTTCTTAAGCAACAAGCTCCAAAGGTCGAGTTGAATTTCAGAGGCTTACTTCAACGTTCCGTATGTTAGGAGCGAAAGCTTTGATTCTTTTATCTTGGCAACTGCCCCTGGATTTCTGAAAACTCCTCTAACTTCGGATACTATTCCTTGAAGACCGCCCTCCAAGCACACCTTTATGGCCTCCTCTAAGGAATTCCTCCTTACATCGTAGTAGTTCTGGGTTCCACCATTCGTCAAGAAATATACCTGCCGTCATCATTCAGCAACAATTATTCGTAAACTCAGAGCCCAACTTTTAGATTGTTTAAGAAAAAATAATAATAATAAAATCCAAGATTTTTCTTTTCTTGAATCAGCCATAAAAGGGTGCTTACAGGGTGTCTGTTCTGCAATTTTCTAACAAGCAGGGCTGCATCTGGTTGGAAGGATGAGAAGATGATGGGCCTCTCTTTAGCATGCTCAACAACCACCTAACCCACAAAATTCAATCATAATTAAGAACCCATTTCACAAAATTAATTGATAAAACAAAGGGGAAAAAAAATTAATTTGCACCTGCAAGACGGCTTGAAGGACATGGGTTAGATGGTCATGTTGGTAAACGATGTGGTCATCGAATTTCAATTCAATGTTGAAGCCCAAAGTGGGTTCAACACGCTCGAAAGCTTCTTGGAGAGTACAGAGGGAATCGTCTTGTTCAACATCCCACTCCACAATTTTCCCATCTTTGGTTTTCCTGAGCAAGGTTTTGCCCTCTTTTCCTGGCTCCTTTTGGGGACCATAGGAAAGGAACTCTGAGAGACACAGTTCGGTTACTCTCTTCTCGAACACAGAACCCTGAGATTGTCATAATCTTAGTAAAGACGAAAACTTTCTTACTCAAAAAGAAGATTAAAGGACTAAAAATCACGAGGATCCAATGTGGAAGACCGAGAGAGAAAGCTTACGTTTTCTTTGGAGAGGATGAAATCGTCGTGGAAAATGACAGGGCAGTCATCTTTTGTCACCTACAAAAACCATCACATTTGGTTTCACTTTCCTGTCCATCTTTCTTTCTTTTTGAATTTTATTTTTCTTTTTAACTTCATTCACCACCATTCTTCAAATTTTTAATGCAAATGGCAAATCAAATAAAAGCCACCATCCACAGACCGAAATTGAAAAAAAAAACAAAAATACAGATAACTAATCAGTACCC
This sequence comes from Rhamnella rubrinervis, assembly GCA_007844105.2. Taxonomy (NCBI): domain Eukaryota; kingdom Viridiplantae; phylum Streptophyta; class Magnoliopsida; order Rosales; family Rhamnaceae; genus Rhamnella; species Rhamnella rubrinervis. The sequence continues at coordinate 410,946 of CM017575.2, forward strand.
TTCAAATAAAAAAGATAAATAAAAAAACAAAAAGAAAATAGACGATCATCGGACGGTGGTGAAAATTACGGCGGAGGACAAAACCCCGCCATTGGAGGTTTTACAAACTAGAAAAACCCACGAAATTGAGGCCAATTTTACTGAAATATCCAAAAACGGTGGGATCGAGGAGGGCTGAAATGGTGGGTATTTCTGTCTTTCCAAGAAGCGGAAAACGACAAAATGACCGCACATACGCGGCGATCGTACAGAGAACCGACATAAAATCACATGCATTCATGTTCCGACGACTTTAATCGGAAATCAAAATCAGCAAATACGAATCAAAAATTTTTTTGGACAAAAAACAAAATAAATAAATAAATCCAAGATTTTGAGGGACTAGTAATTACCTGAACGTCGAATTCGATGAAATCAATAGGGAAGTTGGCGGCGGCGTTGAAGGACCTGATGGAGTTCTCTTTGATGGCTCGCATTCTCCTGTCCGACGACTGTAACTGGTTCATCCCGTTCCCTCTGTGCCCTATCACCAGAAACTTCGGTGCTCCTGAAGCTGTCCGACCGGTTTCCACACCTACGCCATTAAGGTGTTTCTTAGTCTTTAATACAAAAAAAGGAAAAAAAATGAAAGGAAAAGATTACTCTAAGAAACGTACGCCCCGGCAAAGCTTAATTACCTTTGGTGAAGCAGTTGGAGCGGAAAGTGAGGGAGGCATTTTCCGGCACAAGGTCGAGGTTTGGAACGTCGGAGACATGGACGGCTTTGAGAGCAGCCATTGTTTACGATTGAGAAGACGAGACAAGGAAGAAGACAGAGAAAGGAGACGGATACGAGTGGTGTTTCAGAGATTGCTGGAGCCATGGGGATTGAAGGGGTGTATTTAAGGTGGGAGTTGCCAAGTTGGGTGAAAGAAACCCGACGGAAACCGGATCTCCCTTCAGGATATTCCCCCTCATATACTCTGGATATTCCTCGTCTTCACGCCGTCTTTGGCTTTTTCCCCAGAATCCCCGTTCTAAATTCTTGTTCCGTCAAAGATATTTTAACGGAGGTCTTCGTTTTGCTGTCTGGGTTCTGGTACTTCCAGGACTATGATTGTTGCCTGTCCGGATTACGACGCGTGGCGATGAGACCCGCTACGGACTGAAAAAACCACCATCACGGCGCTTTGTCAAGTCCAGGTGTAGAACGTTGTCCTTTCGCTTGCCGTATCATAATATTTTTTTTTACCTCCGTTTTACGCGCTAAATGGGAGTGGAAGTCACCGACTGGAAGATCTATCAGAAGGACGAGAGTTTGAAGACACGCTCTGGTTGAAGGCGTGGGGGTAAGTTGGAGATGGTGGAATTGTTTTGACGAAGAAGAAGCGAATATGCCAAAGGATATTATTACGTGGAATTTATACGTTGTGGTAATGTGAGAATGCGCCTGCGCGTGGGAGGGTAGGATCGGGTAAGAAAAGCGCGCGTGGTTGGCGCGAAAGTGTCGGGATATGTGACGGCGTGAGCACGTGACACCGTCGTGTTGTTGTCGTGATGGGATGAGGCGTATACGTGTGACATCTGTGTATGTATGGGGGAATTATTTAGAAGCCCGCACGTTTTAGGGATTTAGTGGCACGCACTTAGAAAATAAATCTCGTATAATCCAAATAATGAACTTGGATTAGTTTAATTAGACAAAAAACCAGATTAGGGGATGAAAGTGCCAGAAAATGAATAAGAATCATCGAAAATTCGAAAGTGAGAGACAGAGAGAGAAAGCGTGGGATAAGGGGGATGATGATGTGTAACCACGTCAGACTTACCTGTCGTAGAGGTCCATAAATGTGTGGGTTGACCAAAATAAAATTTCAATTCCAATTTTAATTCAGATTGAGGTCAGACTGTCTGGGTTGGATCCACCGAATGAAGCCCATCAGTCCTCTGGCTTATATATATCTAATATTTTATGAATTTGAATGGTAACTTCGTAATATAAAGATAAAAATTAAATAATAAGGTGTATTTACATTATTGAAGAGACCAGCTGTAACAAAAGATTATTATTTTATAACCTTCGCCAATTACATATAATGGCTTAGGTTTTTTTTAATAAAAAAAAATAATTTTAGCAGTAAGAATAAGGTGTATTCAATTTAAATTTTTAATTATTTTTTTTAATAATAAATTTTTATAATTTTAAAAATCTACTAAAATTTTTGGATTTGAAGGAGGAGAATTTGAGAGTAATTTTATTAAAAAAAGTTTATGAAAATCTATAAAAGTTTTTAAAAGTTTAAAATATTAAAAAGTCAATTCCATTTTAAATACCATTCAATTTTTATAGATTTTAAAAAATTTTAATTGAATACATCTAAACTTTTATATATTTTTAAAAATTTTAATTGAATACTCTATTATTTTAATAAATTTTAAAAAGTCTATATTGAATACACGTAAATTTTTAAAAATTTAAAAAGTTTGTAAAAATTTTAATTAAATACACCCTCATTATTTCAGAATTCTATTAGAGCTTTTAACCTTTGATAAGAGCTTATCGCCGGCTTCCTTCTTACTGCTAGACCACACCTTCATATGCACAAAATAATTTAGACTGTGACATATAAATTAATAAATATAAATATATATATATATATATATATATATATATTAAACCCCTATTTGGAGGAAGTGATAAGACTAATACCTATTAATTACTTACATGTCAAGCAACAGGTTTATATAAAAAATATTATGGAGCATCTTCATTGTTGTCATATGATATAATTAATCACTGCATATTACTTAGCCAATGAGACAATAGTCCACATCCTTTACCAACCATATTTGAACATATTGATATCATTTTTCTGTAATTTTCTTGTGAAGTTTTTTTTTTTTTTTAATGCAACTTATTATTCATAAATAAAATACGTGTGACAAGACTTTTGACCAAAAACTAAAACAAAAATACATGTATAGATCATATTTAAAGTAGCACGTAAAATTCAGCGTATTATTAATAGATGTTATATTATTAAAATAATTATAGTATTTATTTATTTTTCTCTACCTCAATACTCAATATGTGGGGGACCAGAGTCGCTCTCATATTCACAAGCACAAGTATAAATTGTCTGTCCTCTGGAATAACACACATTATGTGTATAAATGAGGTCCCATTAGGCAAACAAATGTTCGAGAAAAAACAGCAAAGTTAGTGGAGGAAGACAAAAGAAGTGTTTGGAAGAGAGAAATTCAGAAACAAGATTAATGTGAAACCAACCGGATATATGTGGACCAGCCAGTGAGGTCTACCAAAAAAAGATTCTGGCTCTACCATGGACAAACAAAAACACAAGGAGAAGAACATGATGAAAAAGATTCTCCCTAAAGCAAACAGCACCTTGTGCCACTCGTAAAAAAGAAAGCACTTGGATGGTATACGACAACTGTGTGTACATTTATTTAATATTCAGGCGACATGTCTTTTCTGATTTCATTTCTTAAAGCAATCGCTTTACCAATAATGTATGATTATCTTATATACATAATACAATGAGAACTCCACGCCAAGAGGGTGTTCGTCATTTTTATGGAAAATAATTTCTTATTTTGTGCTCCTCTGTTCTCTTTAACCGACATTTTAATTTAAACTTAAGACGTTCATTTTTAAACCATTTTCTTTAAGTAATTGCCTTGCCATGTTGCAACAGTCCACTAAAAAAAGGGGGGCGGAGAGAGTAGCACCGCAATTGGAATACAATTAGAAGCTCTAACTAAATCCACAAATGCGATTAAAAAAAATCAAAGGCCAAAGCAAGCTCATTCATACAACACACATTCCATCCTAAAACCACAACAGCCAAACCAAGTAACCAAGGATTACAAACACCCTGCCAAAGCCAAAGTTAACCCCACCCCTATCGCACAGAATATTAATGTTGGAATACAACGATCAAGCACAAAAGGCTAACCCCAAAACCACTCAACTTCACAGCCGCCTAATTAATCTCTTTAATATCACATCTCGTAGTCTCGTCCTTGTCCTTTTCCTTGGTTACGTATTTCGATTCTCATTTGTAAAACTGCCGCTGGTGCTCCCACCTATACGGTTTGGTTCTCCCACTCTAGCTGCCAATGCAAGAACTTCCGGTGACATTTCCCAGCTTCCACTTTTCCTTCCCCAACTGGATCGTCTAGGATGCATTCCAGCACGGTCCCCTATATCATCTACTGTGGTCCTTATATCTGGGGACACTTCGCCTAATTCACCATCCTTTATATTCAACCGATCGTTGTTGTTAAGTTGGCCTTCAAAATTATCAGCACCAGCACCCATGTCTCCCCATACTGTTTTTCTGCCCATTTCTATGTCCTCCACAGCTTTTCCCATATTTGGACTCATAAAACCTCCACCCCCTGATCGAGCTGGAGGTAACCCAGGCTCCTTTGGCACCATTGCCCTGAAATTGTTTTTGGATGGAGGAATGGTCGAGCAAAATATCTCCTTGAAATTCTGAAGTACTCCTTTGTTATAGGGGTTGGCTCGCCTGTCATATCGATATCGGAAATTCTCATATGTAGTCTGCAAAAGTGATGCGCATAAGTAGAAATTTGAACTGCTTCTAATAAAAGAATCAGAGAGATAAAGTGCTGTGCTTCAGAGTTGGAAATGTTGAATATGGGTCTCTCACCTGGTTTGTCCCAATGAGATATAAATGGAAAGCAGTAAGGCCACCAACAAACCACATTGATATGAAAGTGTACACTATCAGCACAATGGAGGCTGGAGTTTGGATCATTGCTTTCCAAATTGTTATGTCTTCTGATTCCATGATCCTCCTTATATAGATCCAGCAGAATGCAAAAACATATATACAGAGAAGGGTTGTTGAGAACACGAACATGAAGAAGAATCTATAATTTCTCTGCAAGAATATTACTTCATATTCAGATACCCTGTAAACCATAAATGCAGGTCTTTGTATTGTGTGTAATAGATATCTTATTAGTGAAGAAAATAGCTGACAACAAGCTCACCAAGCTTGAGCCACATCTAATTACCACCCTTCCCTATGAAAAGGAATCATGGTTATACAAGAATATAACCAGAATCTCCGCTGCAAAGAATATTGAATCTACCCACCACATGACTATATCTTAACATGCCACTGTTAAGAAACCAACTATTACTACATACACATGCATACATACTTTGCACATATATATAATATACTCGAACATAAAAATATATACATATTCATATGCAGTGCATATGTAAATATAGCAAACATAAGACATCATTCAATAAAAAGGCCCACTTACCAGCCCAATACACTGCCCAACCCAGGGACAATGGTGGTCAAATCGCTCCACACAGTTATTGCATATTGAACAGTGGGAGCAGCGAGGAGGTCTATAGAGCATACAAGTATCACAATACTTGATCTTCACAGAAACTCCATTGACCTCTACTTCCTTGATACGAGGCAAGCGCAACTGAGGAGTTTGTCCAGCCCCAACGTCTAAATTCCCATCAAATCCTTCTGGCTCTGGAGGGTGTGCATTGCGAGGAATTATACCAGGATCTCTTCCAGAGGTTAGAAGGAGAAGAACTAAATCCTGCAAAAATGAAACATGCTTATAATCTCATGTACAAGTTACGAAGATGATTTGACATTTATATTCATTTTCCTTCAGAAGGTATCTAAAATTTTGCATAAACGATAAATCAACAAAGTCCAATTGAGAGGTGAAGATATGCATTGAGGAAAAATTTAGCATTGTTCATTGCCACTGCCACATATATAATGTAACCACATAGTTACCTCTAGAGTATATTTTACATCACTAGAGCCAGCAATGTGGTAAGCACATTGATGTTACTATTCTCAACACACAAATATGGATGAATGGCTTTAATGGGTAAATTATATAAATTCAGGGACGGAATATAAGACAAGAGTTATCGTGCCACAAAATATGGAGGCAAAATCACAACAGGTCCGATGGTAAGTCTTTTATTCTCCCTGTGCATTATCCTGAGACTTGTATGTTTCTAATGGTAGTATGTTGTTTTCATTATATGACACAAATTAGATCAAAAGAATCAACTTAGATCAGCAAATGAAAAAACTAAACTAAAAGGAATGGCCACTTTTGGAGGAAAAAATCACTAGCACTAAAAGCAAGCTAAGTTTAAGAATTTTGAAAGCCTAATCAATTATCATTTACTTACATAAGATTTCTGTGAAGGTCAGAAAACAAATGATAGAAAAAGCAACAATACACAATACACAGAGATAGAAGCTTGCTTATGAAAAAGCACTAATGCAGTAATGCATTCCGACTGGTGATAAGTAAAAGAGCATATCAAAGTATCATCTTCTCCATACCATCATATTACACTCTTCATATTTGTTGTACATTTATTCCACAGAAAACAAACAATAAAAAATAAAAAAATAGATGAGTTTCAGGATATGGATTTGGGTGGCCGAAGAATGCCAAAGTGCATATTACTCATAACATCCTCCCCCTATTTTACCCCTGTTTTCATTTCAAAATTTCACCAGAGATGCAATAGGTGTTTAGTTCATAGCATTTGCAATATGGCACAATATATCAACATGGCAGTTGTACTCCATGGATTCCAACAAGGGATTTCACTTGCATGTAAGGTACTATAGATTGTAATGTAGTATGAAGTTAAAAATGACTTCTTGTTCAGTCCAATTTCATTACCTTGCAAAAGCCACAAAGCTTAACCTTGCATGGCCAAGGCTGTTACATGGTAACATTCCATCGTGTGCTCATAGATTTTGTTAACATGAAAGAACCCATATCATAGAAAACCTTTAAACTATTTACCTGATCAAAATAAAAACATATCTATTTTGACCCCACCAACAATTATAAACAAATTTCAGAGGCAACCTATATCTCAAATCAAACGGCTCCCTAAAATTTCACAGTAACTAAAACATTTTTCCAAGGAAATTCAAACTTTAAAAGACAGGAAAATATATGAGAAAAGAATAGAAAGCTTACATAAACTGTGAATAAAGCAGCAGCAACCATTATTGATATTCCCCAATGATGAGAATAATCATCCATTAGTTTTCTGGCCACAAAGATGCAGAAAACTGTGACAGGGGCAACAATAAGGAATATCGTCAGGGCCAACGATCTCACATCCGGTCCAAAGATAAACATTCCATCACAGAAAAATATCTGCAAGACAGAAAAAAAAAGCCCAATAAATCCTCAGCAAAACCATAAGAGTAATATCATCAGTATCAACTTCAAAGTGGCAGTATTAATGTCTATAATGCTGCATTTCAACCCCATTTTGAGAGAGAGAGAAAGAGAGTGAGGAAGAAGAATCAAGAAGTGAAGTCATCCATGCCATTAAGCTTTAAAATTGAAGTAGAAAACTGTCACCTTATACACCAGAGATTACAGGGTAATGTCCCACAAAGACCATGTTCCTAAGCTATTCCATTAGAAACATCAAATGAAACAAAGGAAACACATATAGTCCCCATCTTCCTAAAATACATTTGTATGTCTCAATCAGGTTGATGAAAAGCCAGAGTGGGTATCCAGTTAACCTTGCAGCGACTTCAATGGCAAAGAATAAGTTACAATGAAAAGAGTGAAAAGTAACTTCACTTAATGAGAAGATTGCACAAATTCGAAATGGATTTCTCAGGTAAACAAGTGACATGAGAGGTTATGTGGTTGTAGTTGCAAAAACTAGAGACTTTAAGTTCGTAGGAGTCCTGACATTTTCTCTTTTATTTTTTTTTATTTTTCTCCTTCACTTTTTTGCGTGTATGTTTGTTTCATCTATTAATTTGGAACCAATTTCCACAATACTCTGTTTTAGAAAGAACACGTAACTTTTATTTGGTGGTTGGCTTTAACACATACTACGAGGAAACACTTCAATGAACGTAAGCAACTTGGAGCCTCATACTGCATGCCAACACACATGCTAAATAAACTAAACCAACAATTTAAATACTTGATACAAGATGCCAATTTTACTGTACCCACCAAAATCCTTACATATGAGATAAATTAAGAGCCACCAGTACATGGATACCTAATGAGTTTTCAACAATTCCAGATGCTTGCATAGCTTGATAATTCATATATCACATTCTAAACTTATACAGGGGCTAAGTAAGTTTAGTGATTTGACTATAATTGAAGTTTCACAGGGGCTGAATAATTCAAACCTTAGCCAACTAAATTAAACATAATGTAAGCTCAACTACTCAAATTCCTCACCCATAATTCCAATAAAATATAAAACCACAAAAAGCAACAAAAAAAAAAATCATAATGCTGGCATAAAAACCATATTCCTGGAATACATCCACATCAATAATAATTAATTACAAGAAGAATACATGAAATATCCCAAAAAAACAAAAATTTACACAGTGACGTCAAAATCACACCTAGAGTTCTCATTTTTAAAAATTCCACACACAATAACAATAGTAGATAAACGTCAAACACATAAGGAAAGAAACAGAAACCCAATAAGTGAAATCCGGACTTACATTGCTGCCTTTCCAAGCTTGGTAAACCCGCGAATCCTTGGAGCCGGCGGCGGATCCCGACCCCTGATCCGATCGCTGAGGCGGAGGCACGACGTACATCGCTTACCTGCCTCTCAACCCTCCGAATCTATCACTCCCAGCTCAATAAGACCCTCGATTCAAAGAATTTAAAAATGACCCCAGTAGGGGTAAAAGACATAAGAAATAAACGACGTTCTTTTGAAACTTGAAAGCCTCTATCTCTTTCTCACACTCTCAGCACACACACACACTCTCTCTCTCTCTGTAGAACCTAGGGTTTGGACCAGAAAAGGCGATGGAGTCCGAATCCGACGAGCTGAGGTGGGTGAGGAATTGGGGCAAAAGTTTTTCTTTTCTCGGAGGCTTTGAGCTTTTGGGCCAAACAGAGAGAGAGAGAGAGAGAGAGAGAGAGAGAGGATGCTGATACTGTTGGGGCTGTCTGTGCTTTACAGGATGGAATAGGTGAGGTGGCAGGATATGATTGGATGAATAGAGTGAGATGGACCGGTTACGGTGGGCGTGAGCCCAGCGAGTGCCTTTTTAACAGCCAACAGAGGTGTGTGTACGTGAGACGTGACCCACAACTTCAATTCTGTACCCTACTTCTCTCTTTTCAATTTGACCTTTTCCCTCCTCTAAACTACGACAGCGCCCATGCGGGTAATTCTCTCATATGAGTCATTCCCATGCAATTTCACTTCTTTTTTTTCATTTGTTTTTCTAAAAAAAAAAAAGAAACTCATTTTCTCAAAACAAATTTCTTGGAATGGACAAGGTCTTTGCTTCCCCCCATAGATTCTTCACTATTAACATCATGTTTTTTTCTTTTGGGTAAATTTAACATCATGTTTGTTGGTGATAATATAGCTTTGTAGATGAAAACTCACCCTTCTATTAATTTACTTTTAAAAATAACAATTTTTTTTTCTGCTATTCGAAGTGTATAAAATCATTAAAATTTACAACTGGTGAACATTTTTTTTTAATTGTTCTAGTAAAAATTGAAGAATCTATTATAGTGTATGTAGTTTCCTATAATTTGTTTCCAAATATACTTTTAAGCCAAATAATGATGAAATTATTTTATTTAATTTTCAATTCGTCAGTCAATTTTAATGTCTTGCATTTTTTAATAAAAATATAAATGTATGAATGAAAATATTTGAAGGGCATCGGATCTCTCAAAACTTAATGTTTCATGGTATTCATCCCAACAATGTATGTCAAAAAATTTTAAACACACATATATATATGTATACCATGCAAAAAATAATAGAGGATAACAGGGATGGCATCCAATGAGAAGAAGTTAGTGTAATCAAAATTGGTGAAGAGGAGCAAAGAGATATACCATTATGCCCATTCCCAAATGTCAGCAAAAGCGTACAAAAGTGAACAGCTATGACGACACCACCTCCCATGAAACCATGATCCATATTATATTAATACAACTTGCACATTGGGCTTTGTGTTAAATAATATTTAGGTTCAATTTTGCTAAAATTAAAAATTCCGTTGCCGGGAATCGAACCCGGGTCTCCTGGGTGAAAGCCAGATATCCTAACCGCTGGACGACAACGGAAGCTCCTGTCAAGGCTTATGAATCTTAACATCTTCATAATTGATTTCAGAAGGTTCTTGCAATTCAGAATTTTGTTTTGTTTTTTCTGAAACAATTTCAAAATTTTGTTTACTAGTCGATATTTATACTCTATAGTTTTATTACTCTACTGTTCAAATTCAAATAAATTATTAATTATTATATAATTTAATAAAATGTTTGCATTTTATATTCTATATTTCGATATTCAGAAGATTAAATCTGGTTGGTAATTACTATAACCACAACCCAATAATTTAATTAGATTTACTAGGTTACAACTAAAAATTAGCATGTTTCTAAACTAAGACAAGAGGAATCCCTCCCTTAACAATTTTGTTATTTGAAAGCCAATAAAACAAGTTCAAGAGGCCACTCTTTCAAATAAAGCTTTTGATTGTCCAACTAATAACTTGAAATTTTTGAAATAAAATTATTTGAATGCACGTAAAAATTTATATGACACAGATATGATTGGTTAGTCAAATCAATTTATAAGACTAAGACCTATTATTTTTGGAAAGTCTTTCGAACGACATCAGTATTAAGCATATATCAAAAATCAAGTCCTAAAATTCCATAAATATATATATATATATATATATATATATATTATGTGATTAAATTGCATCATCACCGAAAGTGACCTTTTAATGGTGCATAGATACCTTGATGAATTAGAAGAGGAAACTTTGAGGACACACAGAGTATGAATCAGAAGAGGAATTGAGGACATACATGCAAAGTGAGGCGTTCAGCGCAAAGGATGAGAGTGCTTAACATGTTTTGTACATATGGAATATGTGAAAGGAGCTTTAATTACCAACTATGAGGTTGTAATTTTCTACTATGTTTTTGTGTCGACTTTTATAATTTTTTTAAAACAAAGTTATTAACTTTCTGATCAATAACAAGTCATTGTGAAGCCTTACAAATGTTGCAATTGATGAATATTAGTTAATGGGAATTGCATACCAAGCCATCGTGTACAACATCTTATCATATAGTTAGCATTGTAGTGTAGCAAAAACTACACCAAGCAATTGGATTGATTGGACATGAACAAAGGGTAACATCAATTCTATTCAGCATAGTCACTATGGTTACAAAAATAAGAAGACAAAAAATGAATGAAATGCAATGCAAACTATTATAATGGTATTGGAATAGTTTTCACAGCATTTTTCTTCGAAGTACAGTAAGACTGAAGTTGAATTTTATCTATTGTACCAAAACCAGAGAGTTGAACTCCATAAAGTTCTAACCTATTTACGTCCCGAGGAAGTGGAGACTGCCAGAGTCCATCCCACCAAGCTGGAGGTAGAAGTGGTGTGAAGGCGCATTGGTTATGCTGGTTATGACAACTTAGGGGACCTGCAAATCTGTTCCAGACATGTCCCCATCCCACCTGAAACCTTAAACCTCCTCTCAACAAATTACTTTGGAAGCTGCTTAAGAAAGAGAAACTAGAACCACTCGAATTATCTCCTGAGAAAGATAGGATATTGTAAGATTCAGATACTGGCCGATTCATGAAATAAATACATAAGATGAGAATTTCTCGAGGCATAGAAGTTACCAAGACTTCGTGCAGCGGCCAGTGCCGCTATTAACTGAGCATAGGTTGTTCCAACACGCCTATGAGCCCCAGAGACAACAGCATGTTTTGCTCGTGATGCAAGAAAGAAGTCCACAAAGGCAACCCATCTGGGCGCTGGGCCCCAATCTTTCACTCTAAAATCTTGACTCTTCAATTCCTTCATAGCAGTAGATATATTTCCTTGAAAAAGTCCATAATCAAAACGAAGAACCTGGATACAAGCAAATCAAGACCAAAAGTCACAATGCATAGTAGAAAGATCTTGGACCAAAAAGTTGAAGTCTCCTAGCTCAAATTGACAAAGATCAAAGGATACTTGTAGTCCTATAAATATCTTAATAAAGATTAGTTCTGGAGGTCATATGAAGTTATGTGGTACGCATTCGCTAAAGAGGAAATGTATATAGGGGGTATTTACTAGTGCTTTAAAAGTGAAAAAAATTGTTTTTCATTGGCACTTTAAATCATTACCTTACATATGTGGTAAGCATTCACTAAAAAACATGTACATAGTTGGTATTTATTACCGATTCAAAAGTGAAAAATTGCTATTCACTGGCACTTTAAGTCATTACCTCGGCAAGTTTACTGATATTAGGTGTAATGCTTTTTACAAGAGAAGGAGTATCAGAAACTATGACCACCCTGGGTTTAGAGACATCGTTTGAATTCTGCATTGCTTTCTTGATACAGCTCAATGCGGCCTGAACAGCTCTCACAGACCTGAAAATATAGAATGGAACAACCTACGTCATTAATTGCTTAAAGTCATATCCTTCAAGAAAATACAGAAACTTCCTATTATCTTTTATTAAATGGGGTAGGTGTCTAATTTAGATTTTTCAAGCTATAGATGTTCATATTCACAAATTAGATTTTTCAAGATATAGACTTTTCAATGTTTGCTTTCCATAAATGACTCAATGGCAGTTCATCCACTCTTTTTCCCTCATTTTCTGAGGATTCTACGAGACACATCCATACCCTTCCTTGTGCATCATATGAGAAAATAAGACTAAACAATTTATACTTTTATTTCCTTGGACATCATTGAGGATCAGCTGAAGAAAAAAACTACCGACTAATTGAAGATGTTTACCAGTACCTACACTTCCTAAAATATCAGTTACAATTACCACACATCTAATCACCATTTGCGAAGAACAAATATCTATAGTTAAACTTTAATAATCCCAGTAGTTATATGGTTGCATAGGATGTAACATATTAACATAAAGCAACAAAGCCATTATATCACCAATACTTACTAGCCTTAATAAATGACTTACTAAGTAATATGATATCAAAAAGGCAACTAATATTTTTTAGCAGTACCTGTTCATAAGCATCCTCATGTGCAAGGTAATATCAGGATCAGCTCCACCACCAAGAACCCAATTGACAGCTTCCTCAACATCTTTTGAAGGAGAAATTAGAACCCTCATCAGTTCCCCAAATACATTTGGTCGGGAACCAAGCAATTCTGGCTGTCCAAATAAATCAAAAGCAGCACTCCTCATTTCAGGATGTACATTTTTCAAAAAAAATTGAACTGCCACAGCATCTGTTGTACCTTGAAACCTGTAGTAGAGTGTCTAGTGAATTGTGATGGAGCTTGTAAATGAGTCAAAAAGTTAAATCAAAACTGTCCTTTACCATATGATGGGTTGCTTCCATGCCCTCCAGTTGCTACAGAGGACATTTGTTTTCATTGGCTTCTCAAAATCATCAGTCCGGATAATCAGATTCCTCCCATACTTTTTCTCACATTTATTGTGTCTCCACAGATGCTTAATTTCTTTCATGGTAAACGCCTGGTTCGAATAAGAAATGTAATCACCAAAGGGGAATTTGCCCCTGCAATATAAAAAAAGCATCAATTAGCCTAAAGTAAAAGGAGGAATGACAGCAAGATCATACTATGGCCACATCTATCCTATATCTATATGGTTGTGTCAGGCTAGAACAAATATGTTTCACATATGCATGCAAGAGAAGTGCCTTTTCAGGCATCTAAGCTTTCTTGTCGATAACATTGTAAGCCATAAGTTGGTTACTGGGGGGGAAAATAAAATTTGCAAAGAGAAAAGAGAAATGCTTGAGAAAGAACCAATATGCCTGGTTTGCCCAATGATCAGGGACCGGTTCAACATTACACTCAATGCTGCAGCACTTAAAATCTTGTACATTTCATTCCCAAGACCCGCCTCTGATGCTTTTCCCAAGACAAAACCATGCAAACAGAACTGCTCCGGAGGGAGATCTCGGACTCTCGAAGCACCTAAAAGTTTGGAATCAAATGAAGAATTAATGTGACATATTAATGTCATGAATGCATGCTAACAACTAAAATATTATTCAAACATGTGCATTTAATTAAACACTACATATAAGTTAACAACAATTGATAATATTTGTATAAAGCAAAAGAAAGAGAAAAAGACAGGGCAATGAGTAGCTGTCCCATCAATACTACGCTCTTCCATGTTTACAATCCAAAATAGATAACGTGTCCCTATAAATATATGTGCGCTCATAGCTGATTGCTAAAGCTTTAAATCTATAGAAGTCATTAATATGCATCAATTAAACAACATCAGTGAAAAAAAAACCACCGGCAAGAAGAAAGCCATCAGTGAAAGAGAAGCAATCTCTGGTTTGAGAAATTTGAGCATTTGAGTAGAATTACCAATAAATGAGGTTATAACATAAATAAGGAAGCTTCAAAACCCATCTGATACACCCACTCCCCAGACAAGATTTTAAGCTTTACAATTTACACTCTTGTGGAAGAACAAACTTCTTGGCAGTCAACATCAATGTTCAAGACGTGGTCCACCAAAGGAACAAAAAAAAATGTTCCTAAAATTTTTGAGAACTCTCATTGCACCATTCACTGGAACCCATTGGAATGGAAATAGAATCTTTTTTTATCATCCCCATAACTACCATTCACAAAATTTCGACAAATGAATTTTATCAGCTTCTGAACTAACGCTAGCTGCCTACGATTACCAAATGCTTGTATTCTCATACAATTTGCATATTATAATCTATCATTACAAGTACAACTAAGGACCATCAACATGGTTTTACTCAAGTAGAAATGAAGAAAAATGTACCATTCAAAGCGAAGTGCTGGCGAATGATCTCTCTCACTCTAAGACTTTCGTTCCAAAACGTTGTTTCAAAATCCTCTCCCATCTGCTCCACTGTCGCACACGAATTCGAACCCTTCTTTGTTTTTTCATCACCACTCTCACTCTCAGCCTCAGTTGTCTCCTCAATTCCATACCCGTCGTCGTCTCCTCCAGAGTTAGCATCCGATTCTTGGTAGTGGATTTGCTTCAGAGGACTATCAGGGTTCGCCTGTGGATCAACCTCTCTCACGCTAAGAATCAACAACCCCAATGCACCAAACACTGCGCACCCCACCAAAATTGTGAGTATCGAAACCCGTCTTCTTCTCGATCCACCATGTTTCATTTTCTTCGTCTCGGTACTAATAATTAATTAAGCTTAATCCACCTTATCGGATCTCAACCCACAAATCCAAACCAGTTCCTCCAAGTTTCAATCTCAGCCACTCACTTACTCAGAAACACTGCCAAGCTTTTTTTTTTTCCCCCCTCCATATTCAGACACCGCAGGTGTATTCGGATACTTCTTTCTCAATTTTGATCCGACCCGTTTCCAGAAACCGAATTCTTGGTGGTGCGTGCGACACATGGCACTCCCGATAATAGGGGAGACAGAGCAAGGTTGCAGGGAGCATAAATGGGACGGTCAACAGTCAACAGTCAACCATTCAAAGATTGTTTTTTATTTCTAAAAACAAGTTAAAATAAAATAATCCAGATGTTTTCCCGTCCGTACAATCCCAACTCCTCTCACGTTTGCGTGCCCATGCAAGATGCAAAGACCTTTTCAAATCCTCACAAATCCAATCTCTTAAGATTAAAACTAACAAAACAATAATTAAGAAATACAAAAAAATTAAAAAAAAAAAAACGGATTATTCTCCTTCCTCATTGGATCTGTCTTCAAACTCTCTCTCTCTCTCTCATTCCCTTCCGATCCCAAAAAGTTGGCCCTCAACAAAACATTCCCAGAACTTCATAGTACAACGTAATGGAGAAGGAAGCTCCAGAGAAGTCCGCTAGTTTTGTCTGCAGAGAAGAACAACCCAACATCAGCGACACCACCGATACACCGCCACCGGAGCCCACCGCTAAGGCCGATGACAAAACTGACGACAAGAATGGAGACGAGGAGAAGGAGGAGGATGATGAGAAGGAGAAGAAGGAAGTGGAAGACAAGACAGAGGAGAATAAGGAGAATAATAATGAAGATGAAGATCAGACCCTTCCTGATGAAGCTGATGAAGATCCTCTCACCGCCCTCCAAAAGCTTTCCGAAGACATAGATCGTTTCGTAGTTTCGTCTCAGGAGCCGAATGCAAAAACTAATGGCCAAATAGATGATAATGAGAATGATGATCATGTCTCTCCAGAGGTTCCTGAATTCGTTGACAAGTTCTTGGAACTCATCGAGGAAATGGTGGAGAAGCACGATTCAGGTGAAGGGAAAGTCAAGTGGAATAAACTCTCTGAAGAAGGTTCGTCGTCGTTTCTTGAAGCCGTGGATCGGATATCCAAGCTGAACAATAAGCTCCTAGAAATGAAATTGGAAGGAGAAACTCACGGTTTATTGATCAACCGCGTTGGTAGCATCCACCACCGAGCCATGGTTTATCTTGAAGAAGAATTCAGGTGGTTGCTCATGGAGGAATCAAAGACCGATATTCATGACTCGGATCCTGGAGGTGATAATAATAATAACCAGAAGGGAAAGCCGGAACAACACGATAGTTGCCCGATGCCAGGGTCGGAATCGGCCAAAGATGAGGCTGCAGATTTTCCAGGGTATACTAACGACGTCGTTTCGAAGCTGCATAAGATAGCGAAGGAGATGATATTAGGTGGATACGAATGGGAGTGTTTGGAAGTTTACATGAACGCAAGGAGGATTGCATTCGAAGACAGCTTGCAGAGAATAGGGTGCGAGAAGCACAGCATCGACGACGTACACAAAATTCAATGGGACGCATTGGAGAGAGATATTGGATCTTGGATCACAGCCTTGAAGCAATGCTCCACAGTTCTTTTCTCTTGCGAACGAAAGCTCGCCGAGGCTGTGTTCTCAGATTACCCGTCGATCTCAACCGACATCTTCAGCTGTCTAATTAGGGGAATTGTCATTGAGTTCCTCAATTTCTGTGAAGGTGTTTCCATGTCAAAATGCTCTGCGGAGAAGCTGTTCAAGACGCTGGACATGTACGAGACGTTACGTGACATGGTTCCCAAAATGGACGCTCTGTTTCCCGAAGACTGTGCGAGTGAGCTCAAGAAAGATGCTACGTTGACTCGGAGCCGACTTGGTGAGGCAGCTATTTCCTTGTTCTGTGATCTGGAGAACTCGATCAAGTCCGACACCGGTAAGACTCCGGTGGCCGGAGGTGCGGTCCACCCTTTGAGTCGGTACACAATGAATTACCTTAAGTACGCATGCGAGTATAAAGACACGCTCGAGCAAGTTTTCCGAGAGCATTCAAAGATTGAACGCGCCGATTCCACCAGCAGACCACACGGCCATGACTACGAAGTGGAGGCCACAAGTATGAATCAGAACAACGACAGTGACAAGCAATCTCCATTTTCGGTGCAACTGATGCGTGTGATGGATTTGCTGGACGCAAATCTCGAGGTGAAGTCGAAGCTGTACAAGGATGTGGCGTTAAGTTCCATCTTCATGATGAACAACGGAAGGTATATAGTGCAGAAGATCAAAGGGTCGACTGAGATTCACGAAGTTATGGGGGACACGTGGTGCCGGAGACGATCGTCTGAGCTGAGGCAGTACCACAAGAACTATCAGAGAGAGACGTGGAGTAAACTTTTAGGTTGTTTGAGCCACGAGGGTTTGAACGTGCATGGGAAGGTGCCGAAGCCGGTACTGAAAGAGAGGTTCAAGAGCTTCAACGCTATGTTCGAAGAGATACACAAGACGCAGAGTACGTGGGTGGTGAGCGACGAGCAACTTCAGTCGGAATTGAGGGTATCTATATCGGCGGTGGTAATTCCGGCGTACAGATCTTTCTTAGGGAGGTTCTCGCAGGTGTTGGACCCAGGGAGGCAAACGGAGAAGTACATAAAGTTTCAACCTGACGATTTAGAGACGTACATTGACGAGCTCTTCGATGGAAACCCCATGTCCATGGCAAGGAGGAGACAATAAGAGCCTTGCTCGCATGTTGCATGCACGCATCTTAGGAGCTGCAGTTGAACTCGACCATTTCCCGAGGCTGGTTTTGTCATTTTCCCATGTCGCGAAATGGCTAAAGTGCCCTTCATTGCCAAATTATTACACGGGGAGTACTTGATCCGCTAGAATGACTTTAATTGTTCATGTATTTTCGTTTTTTTTTTTAAATTGTTTTGTTTTTTCTTTTTCAAACAAAAATTAGAAGAAAAAATATTTGCAAGTTCTTGGTACAAAATGCTTTGCATCCTGTGAACGAATTTGTAAACCTAATTTGTGATTAATCATTGGTGTCCATCTGGCCACCACATTTGCACAGTTTACTACCCCTTCATTTTTCTATCTTGTTCGCATTGACCACTTTAATTTAATTTAATGGTCAAATTACTTTTCATCCATAATTCTGGATATATGAGGACAACAAAATTATACATTTACATAATGCTATAATATAACATAAGTCAATGTAACATAGTATAGCATAGCATAATATATGTTAAATCCTTAACATTTTGTTATTTTGTAGTTTATTAAGCCCGTTTTGGTAATGTTTGGTAAAATTGTTTTGTAAAATAAAATTGGTGAATTGTATTTTTCATTTGCAAAATTCAAGAATTTGTTTGGTAGTAAAACATTATTCAAAAACAAAATTTACATTATTACATATTTACTTATAAACCTTCTGTTTTTTTTTTGGTAATTATAAACCTCCTATTTCCAAAATTGATATAGACTTTATTGATTGTATTTAATATTTTTCAGATATCATTCATAGAGGAGGGTGTATTTAAGTTGGATTTTAAAATATTATAGATTTTTTAAGTTAGAGACTTTTAGAAATTTTAATAAATTTTGGTAGAGTTTATAAAAATATGAGTAACTTTTAAGTGATTTTTTATTTTTAATTTTTATAGACTTTGAAATATTTTTATAAATTTTTTAATTGCATAGGGTTTTTTCATTTTTCTCAAAACCACAATAGTTTATTTTTATTTTTATAATGATATCATTAATAGGAGGTCAATAAATAGTGATGAATGCCAATAAATAATGCCATAAGAATGCTATTAGTGAAGAGGATGATGAGATGATAGAATAATTTCACAGTGAAGAGGAAAAGTAGAAAGATTAAGCAAAATAGATAAAGGGAAGAAATATTATTATGTGGCTCTAACATATTATTGAAATTAAAAAGTTTTTGAAAGTTTTTAGAAAAAGGAAAGGCAATTTATAAGGTTGAATACACATAAAATTAACCAAAAGTCATTAAAAGTCTGCATAAATCCATTTTTTATAAAAGTAAAGTCTAAATTAAATACTTCTAGACTTTTATTAACTTTAAAAAGTTATAATTGATTACCTATAAACTTTTAATGACTTTTTAAAAATTTATAAAAGTTAAAATTGAATACCTCATTACTTTTAAAAATCTTAAAAATTTTAATTAAATACCTCTTGATTTTTTTAGTTTATAAAAGTCTTATAAAGTCATAATTAAATACACCCTGTTAAAATAATTTGTACAAATAGACTTGATATATGTTAAAAATTATTAAAATATATATTTTAATTTTTTTAAAAAAATAAAATAATATAATTTTATTGGGCCGTTTTTACCGGGCCTATAGTGATTTCCCAATAACCTGGCGAGGCTGGACTGGGTCGGGTGAAGAGATTGAAATAGAAAGAGAAGGAATACGACGACGCGGCAAGTAGCAAAGATTTTTTTTGTGACTCGACTAGATTCTGTCTCTGCCACGGCGGTACTCTTGACTCTGAGTCTTGCTCTGCCCCATCACGACGAAATTCCTGAAAACCTGAGGGGGTATTTATGTAATCAATGCTTTCGCCCTCATCCCCACGACCATCTTCAGTTTCACCTTGCTCTGCAACAATGTCCATTTAAAAACCAAACTTATTTTCGGGTTCGATTCCACAAACTTTCAGTTCGTACAGCTTACGCCTTCTCTGTAGAACTCCACGAACAGCTTTGTTCCCTCAAAAACCTCCTCCACCAAATTCCTTAATTCCCTCCAAATCCTCCATGGCCGAAGAACGCAAGCGTGCTCGTTTTTCCAGCCGGTGATTCTTACATACTTCTTCTTCGGCATTCTTCTTTACAGGTTCGTATCCTACGCCTAGGGCTTCTGATTATTAGTCTCTGGTTTAAATTTCGTTTATTGCAGTAATTTACTTCTTGCTTGTTTCTTGAGGAATTCGCTTGTTCTATGCTCTGTGTCGTTGTTTGTTTGGGGAATTTTAAAGTGGCGTTCAAGGTTACTGGTTTAGTTGAATGAACTGGTTAGATGGTAGTATTATGTTGAATGGTGAACAAGGAAGCTTTTAGGGTTTTGGTTAATGCATTCTGTGAATTGTAATATGGTTTTATTAAGAAACTTACTCAATTTTTTTTTGGAAAGCGTATCACATGTTTTGGAGTGTTTAATGCGTGAATGGCTTTGAAGATGGAATGTAATGTAAATATAGCGGTTTGGGGTTTTATTTAATGCCACCAGCAATGCTCATGATTAATAAAGTTTTGTTTTTGATAATCTGCAAGGCCCATCGTTCTCTGCATGTGTTTTCAAGTTACGATACACTGCAGCTTGCGCTTGGTTTACATTAGGGCAGTACGTAGGACTTAAACGGAACTATTTTAAAATGCTTTTATCAAATTGGACAGCCTAGAAAATAGTTGCTTGGACATTTTTGTGATTGAGTAGGCATAAACAATTCCATCATAGTCCCTCTTCTGTATGTTGATAATGTAATTATGAGGGATTGAATTTAGAACTTCAATTGTATTTATGTTCTTGATCTCCTCTATCATGTTCTCCCTCTTGCACTTGCTGATAGCTACTCCTGCCTTCTTATTTCCGGTTCATATCCATTCTGATGCAAAATTTCAAGCTTCAGCCATGATGGAATCATTAACTTTTTCAAATTATGTTTGGTTTTTAGCTGTTTCTGATGAGCTTATCTGACACGTGTCCAGAACTTAAATCTTTTTGTTCTCTAGTTATGTTCAAAATTAAATCACATTCTTAAGTGCTGCCATTATGGTGGCATGGGATTCATGCTTTTTTTGGCAGAGTGATAAGAAGTTATATCAGTGAAAATCCTTATTGCTAACAGCGGCTCTGGTTGCTGTTTTGTCTGTTTGACTGTTATCATTAATGTTGTTATTGTGTGCAATCAAACTATTCTGAAATTTCTGCATTGTCACACAGCTGAGTCTTTTTGATACTTTAGACTTTTAAGTCACTAAATGGTTCAAAGGAGAAAGTATGCCATATGATTTTCATTTTGTACCTACATATAAATTATTATATTGCAAATACATACTTACATAAATATTAACATTGCTATGCATACACTTTCTTCCTCGTGTTGGGAAAAGAATAAGAAAAAGAATGGATTTGCAAAAATTTCGTGGATAGGAACATTACACTAAGCTATTGGAAAGGGATAATTACTATGTTCCATTACAAAACAAGTATTTGAAAGATTCTTCTTTATTGTTTGTTTTTCTTGCATATTTAAACTCTTTCGAAGTACCTGAGGAGATGTTGAATCTCAGGTTATGAAGTTTGGAGTACTTTTATGATGTTAGTTGGTGCTTTTGTTGGAGTACATGTCTTATGGTGAACCTGGGTAGTCCTTGTTTCCTGGGGCTTTACTAGTTTCTACATTATCAATGATTGATATCAATTCAAGCATGGAGAATAAAATTCAGTTTCTAGATTGATTTCAAAATATTATCATCCATAGTTGCTTGTATACTTCATATTTTACTCTCTCCACCTATATTTAGATTCTTACTAATTATCATCATGTTGTATTATTACTTTCATGCATGTTGCTTACTTTGAAGTGTGACACTATGAAAGGTTTCTCTCCTTTATGTTTTGGGTTGGAGCTTTAAAATCTCATGGAACTTATGCATAAGAAAATTTCTATATCTATAAATGTGGAACCTATGATATTAATTACAAAATAGATCGAAATTATTAGAATACTAGTACAGTGAGAATTGCAACATGATATGTGGATAGGGTGATGGGCATGAATTTCCTTTTAGTAACAATAACATCCAAAACAAGGTTTACATAGGTTGGTTGTGTATTTGTGTAGTTGCAAAGATAGTGGTCCCTTGCCAAAGGTCTGTCAACAATTAGTGGCCCTAAATACCATTGTGTTTCTTTCTCACGATCAACACAATATCACTGATATTTTTGCATTTTAGAACGATTGTCCCTTTCTTCTTGGGTCCTTTTATGTAAATGGAACTCGTGTGAATTGTGGAGAGGTTCCTTTTATTATCTTTTCTTTTTCCTCTTCTCTCACTTGATGTGTTTAACTATTATTTTATTTTGCCAGGTAGTAAATCTAATTAATGTCTTTATATACTTTTTCTATGTGAAGGCTTCTCTCTTCTAAAGGTCTGCATTGTGCTTCAATTGTTGGGCCAGCTTGTATGAGAATCATGGGCAGTACATTCAATCCACAAATTTTGGTGGAAAAGCTAGCCAAGCTCAACAGTTCTCAGGCTAGCATAGAAAGTATCCTGATGATATTTGAGTTTTAACTGGACTTTATAGCTGTTTCTTCTTTGTGGTCTATGGTTTTACACAATATATGGCTGTTTTCACTTATACTGTTTCTCTGCTTCCTCTTCTTGAAATTTGACGAGCCTTGTTGGAATTTCTGATGTAATTATTTTGCTGTTGGTAAATTCACCTTTTAAGAAGTGCCAAAGTCATACTTTAATAGGATTATGCAATTATTGTCAAGTCATATCTTTGTAGATTTTCACTTTAAGTTCTGTCCTAGTATTGTTTTATCCTTTAATTGTGTTTGCTTTATTTACGAAAAACCAGCAATTATTGTATATAACATGAGCTTTGCGTTTAATTTGCTTTCTTTGTTCGTTTTCAATATGTTGCGAAGAACAATTGTTTTGTTATCCTTAATGCTATTTAGCTTTATCACATTGGTGTATTTTCCATATGAATAAAGCAAGACAAGTTGTTGAAACATGGGCTAGGCAATTTCATTGTTCTCCACGTGATCAAAGATTGGCCTTTTTGTATCTCGCAAATGATATTTTGCAGAACAGTAGACGAAAGGGTTCTGAGTTTGTTGGTGAATTTTGGAAAGTCCTTCCTGATGCCCTTCGTGATGTAATTGAAAATGGAGATGAGTTTGGTAGAAATGCAGCACTGCGATTGGTATGTTCATCTAAATCCATCTACATTTTGTCTACACAAATAGTTGAACTTTATTTCCTCCCCTTGAAGCTTGAATTCTTTCATGGTACAGATTCTGTTTGGTTTTTCTTATAGCAGTATTTCACCACATTTTGGTTCTAACCTTAAAGAAACAAATTTCAGTAGCTAAACTTACGACTATAAATTAACTTTTGGGGACACCATGTACTTTGAAAGAGACATATATGCTTTGAGGATCCTTGGTTTTATGTTGGAAGTTTATTTTATGTTTTGCCGGAAATTGCAACAGTTGTTTGGGTAATGAATTATTTGAAGACAATTGGGTCCTGGGATTTGTCTAACGTGCTTAGTGAAGCAAGAGGAGGAAATGTTGGTGCTATAAGGTTTCTAACACCAAAATATTTGAATTTTGGAAAATAAAATTGAGGCGGCCACCCATGTCAATTCTATGATTAGTATCTTGTAGTCTAGGAGTTGATTTTACTCATGTTGTCACATTTTGGTCCAATAGGTGGACCTATAGTCTTTATAGATCATCTTGGTATCCTTTTTGAGAAATATGCTTTCCTTCCTATGATGTTTAGGCCTTAGGTTAGCTAAGCAATTCCATCACTAGGAACTCACCTCTGTCTCAAGATTAAACCTAAAATCAAGTCTATGGATTATAGTAGTAGAGGGTTTTGAACTAGAATGAGAACTCTAGGATTTTGAAAGGTTAGGCTTGGGTTTCTATTATATGACCTTACTGGCCTTGGGAAGGTAATGCGCATGTCCTTTTTTTCCTTTCTGCTTGATTCCATATTTGTCATGATCACTATCGTGCACTCAAATTTAAAGTGACCTTCCTTACTACAAAAGTTTTAATTTCCTATTAAATTCAAAAGTTCTAGGTGTCTTTACAGCGCAGTTGTAGAACTTGGAGAATTGTTACTGACCCTTCACAAAGTAGTTGTAGAACTACTTGAACTAATGCATGTCTAGGAATCTTCATAACTTTTTACTCCCATGTTTAGTCATTCAATAAGTTCATTGCGTGTATTATTTTCTTCCACTGGTTTTATTTTCAGAATTTTCTCAACTAGGTAATAGAATCCAGAGATCCAATTCACCATTTCTCATGTTTTTATTCATGAAAACCAAGGAATAATGGATAACCACTTGTTAGTTCATCTTCTAAGAGAACATAATCAAGCTCATTGTCATCCAGTGATTATCTTCAAATGCACCAGATCTCATCATAAAGTATGTGGCTTAACTTCTTTTTCCTTTGAAGAATTGGAAGTTGATGTTCTTAATGTAGAAGAAGTAAGGGACAATCTTCATTAGAGATAGGGGGCTAAACTTATTTTTATATTAAAGGTAGGACGCACTGCGTCATGGTTCGGGATGCTAAATTTTATTTTCTAGTCATAGGCTTCATGTGATGTTCTTCCTTTTCAAATTCTTTAAGAAGTCTCAAATATTTTTTAGCTGCATTAAAGAGATAATCCTCTTGGTCATAATTGATAGACAAGTGTGTCGTAATCATTTGGATTTTACACAATGTAGTATTTTACTGCAATCCTTAACCAAGGAATTATTGAACTATATCCCATTGTACTTTAGCCCTTGAAAATCCCATTGTACTTTAGCCCTTGAAAATCCTTGATGTCCTTAAAGTCATTTTGGGATATGCCACAAAATAAAGCATTAAAGGCATTCTTGTAGGCACTATGAGCATGCCACTTATCAACAGTAATTTCCTAGGGTTAGTTCGCTGTACTTGTTCTCATCCAAGATTTGTTATCCAAAGCATCAATGATTTATGAGTTTTGGATTCTCACTGGCTGTGCTTAATATGTATTAAAAAAGGTGGACATGAGTTAATTATTAACCTCTAGGTTCATGAAGAATATCAAAACAAGTCACCCTTTGGTGTTAGATGTATGAGTGCACCTGCACCATCCCAATTTAATTTGTCTAGAGGCGGGTGCGTAGCACTTCATGTAATTCGTGTAAGACTAATACATCTTTTAGTGCAGATCGCTTTCTGTTTTTTATGCCTTTCTTTTGATTTTAGGCGTTTTTCTTATTTCACTAATTTATTAGAACGTGGTGTTTACTTGTTTCCAAATTGTCTATGCCTTTGCATAAGTTGAGTCCTAATCCCTTTGTATTATTTGTGCCCATCTGTTGTTGTGCTAAAATGTCTTTGCTAAAATTGCTTCTAAGAGATGGTGCTTGCCATTTCCATCTTTTGTTTTTTTTGATGTACATACTTGTTTGCACTTGCTGTTGCTTTTAAGTATGTATTTAATCAGTCATTTCCTACTAATATTAAATACCCTTGTTTTGAAAACTAAGATGAAAAATATTGCTAACTGTTGTTGCTCTTTTACCCATAGATTGGCATTTGGGAAGAGAGAAAAGTTTTTGGGTCTCGGGGGCAAATTCTTAAGGAGGAGCTTATGGGAAGGCACCTGGAAAATAATAATAGAAATGGAAAGCATTTGAACGTCAAACTGGTAATGCAAATTATTTGAGCAGACTGAATACATGAGCATCATGCTTGTGTATATCATTTGAGGGCTGACTATATCTTTCTTTTAATTTCTATGAATAGAAACATTCTTCCGGGGCTACATTGGACAAAATAGTTTCAGGTTACCAAGTTGTTGATGGCCAGATGGATGAAGACAGCATACTGAGCAAATGTAGGAATGCTATTAGCTGTATTGAGAAAGTAGATAAGGAAGTTGGTAATGATATCAATTCAGGTACATTTCACAAGTGATATCTTCTTGAAACTGTTTGTCTAAAATTTAATATGTGTAGATAGTCTTATTCATTGTGTATTAACTTTTGCACTCATGTTGTTCAATTTTACCTGTTGGGCAAATTATACTAATCCTATAGCTAGGTGCTGCATGTGCATTAAATGTGAATTTAAGGTAATTTAAAATTAGTTTAGTTAAAGTTATTTTCAATAATGTCTTTTAATTTAAAACAATGGGATAATAAAAGTAAGGACATAATGTTTGATGCTCGCTCAATAATTTTTTAAAACATTCATTGGTTTCTAGTTTGGTTGAATTGTTGGTAATTCTTTTGTTTTTATTTGTCTTCCATATTGTTCTTACTTTTGGAACTTGCAATTAATCATATTATATGAAAGCTTCTTAAACCTAAATTTATGTTTGTAATAGGACAATTTCATGGATCAGCATTTGTGGAGGAGCTGCAGGGGCAGCATACTATACTGAGGGACTGTATTGAACAACTTACAGCAGTTGAAGCATCAAGAGCTAGCCTTGTGTCTCATCTAAGAGAGGCTCTCCAGGAGCAGGTTGGTTGATACAGTAGTTCTATTAATAGGCTTGAGACACTGAGAATTTGGTTTGGGATTTACTCATTTTAAGCTCGTTTTAGCTCTGAGAAACATAAATCAATATTAAAAAAATTAAGCTCATTAAAAATATGGGATGAGTTTGAGCTTTTGTCGACTAAATTAAAACCTTTCACTGTTAATCTTTGACCAGTTCAAATCTTATGGGCTTCCAAAATGTTTGTTTGTTTGTTTTTTTTTTTTTTTTCCAAGTGTGGACCAAGCTTCAAGCTCAAACTTGAATTTAAGCTCGTCATTCAACAAGCCAAGCTGAGCTAAGCTTGAGCCTCGTTATAACAACCAAGATTGTTAAAAGGTTTCTTGCACTTTCTTGAGCTTGAGTAGAGTTTTGTCTGTTACAAAATCATTTAAACAAGCCTGTGTCTTTGATACTCTCTTCAAGCTCCTGTATGTCTCCTTTGCAAGCTATTGCTTTGTTGTTTATTGTATGGCAGCTGATTGTATTTATTATCTGATATGATTTTGTTATCAGGAATTCAAGTTGGATCAAATCCGTAGCCAACTTCAGGTTTGGTGCTCATAATAAACTTACTTTTAGCATTCTGGAATTTTTTTTTTAATGCATGCATTAATCATGATCAAAAGGAACAACTCACTTCTTGATAACTCTAAAAAATTCATAGTTTTATGCTTGACTAAAGGTCAGCAAATGTGTTCCCATTTCTGTTGGGGCAACAAATTTGATCCACCCTTCCACCGAATCAAGGCCCTCTTCTTTTTCCCTTGAGAACGTAGTTGCTGCACTTGGCACTTCATTTGCTTGGTTTAACGCTAGACCTTGGGTCTAAGGTCTCTTGGAACGCCCTCCAAATACTTCTGCCCTCCAAGGTTTTGCATCAGTGTTACACATCCAAGTTGCATCAGGGTTATGCATCCAAGTTCTATGAGAGTTTGACAGCTGATGGATAATAGTCTGTTTTTCTTTTCTTTTCCTTTTTTTTTTTTTTACACCAATAAAGGTGAAACTCAATGACATTATTCAAATGGGAGTACCTTGTTAGACTGTTAGATGTCTTTTATTTTTGCTTCTGTTTGCATCATGAATTCAGTAATCAAATTTCTATTTTCCCTTAATTTGTTTTTCATGTTAAGGTTGAAAATCTGGCAGTTTTTGTTTGACTAAGATTGAAGCCTCACTTTTCAGTTCATAACTTTGCCTGTCTCACTCTCACCCAAACAAATAGAAAAATGAAAAAGCATGTCATTTAAATTTTGTGAACTTCGTTCTGTTGCTGTTGGACATATATTAATCCTAAATGCGTTCTCTCTTCAAATTGTGCATTGATAATGGTATTCTAGTAATGAGATACTTATCCAATTTTTTTTTAAGTCCATGCCATTCTTAAATATGGTGTTTTTTTTCAGACGGCACAATCCCAGTCAGAGCAGGCAGGTAATATCTGCCGTCAGTTTCTAAACTCTGACAGTGTGCAGTCGCAAGCTGACCATGGTCAGAAGGAAGTTAACACCTCTGTAGCACCACACAGCTTCATGACTGGAGATAGGGAACAATCAGCACCGGTAATGTATACTCAGGCAGCATCTTATTCTGAAAAATCTGGGCAAATGAATGAAGACTCCCACAAATCTGCAGCTGCAGTAGTGGCGGCGAAGTTAGCAGCTTCAACATCCTCTGCTCAGATGCTCACATATGTCCTATCCTCCCTAGCTTCAGAGGGTCTAGTCAATCCTTTAAAAGAATCTTCTGGTGACTATCAATCTGAAAAGAGGCCTAAGCTTGAGAACGACCAATCACCCTATATACCGCCTCAGAATACTCAACCACCTCCAGTTCTTCCTTTTTCTCATCCTGAATCTCTGTCACACAATCTCTCGACCCACCAGCAGTATAATCCAAATGAGCCACCACCTCCGCCATCTTCATCTCCTCCTCCATTGCCACCATTACCACCACTGCCACAGTACCCGGTTCCTCAGTTTATGCAGACTGCTGGATCAATAACAAATGTACCATACAGCTACGGCATGACTCCACAAGCACCATCCACAATTCCTGGTTACTCAACAGTGGGAGCTTCTGTAAATGGGATTTCGCCTTATGCAGCACCGACAACTTCTTACCAGGGTTTCCAGGGTCCAGATGGTCATTTCTATGGTCAGCCATCATCGGTGCCAACGGCACCAATTTCTCGGCAATAAAATTATCAGTTTAAGAGCTTCTTGGAAGGAGACACTTCTGCTGGAGTACCACAAGACTTCAGGGATTCAAAGAAAAAGAAAAAAAGAAGAAGCAATTTTAATTATCTCCATTCAAGGGGACCTTGATTGCTTATGTACCTCTTAACACCTGATTAGATTTGCACATAGTTAGTGAAAGTTTGTAACTTATATTTTCAGCTCCTAAATTTATGAACGATAAAAAAATGGTCGTTGAAATGTTGAATGGTTGATTAGGATTGGACCACCATATTTTTTACTGGTCGTGCAGAAATTTATATCTAAAAAAATTTTGATTCTTTACATCAAAAAAAAAAAAAATTTTTGACTCTTGGTTCTTTATGGTGGTCATATTTGTTGGCAAGGCACGGATACGATCTGGGATGGTGTTGTAGTGACCTAAAAGTCCACAAAAATAGGGTTATTTTGCTTGTTCTCTATGGTTATAGAAGCATTAATTGTCAGCATCCTCCGTGCGGAGCAAACCCCTTCGGAAAAAATAAAAACATGGTTCTTGGGAAATGCCCCATAGCCATAGGAGTTGAAGGGGTTAATCATGTCCAATTAATGTGTACCAAATTTCTACTTCAAAATTGGAAAGTTTCATGAAATGGTAGCGCTACTTTTCGTTTAAATCCAGCTTGAAATTGTTTTGACCTTTTTGTCTTACCATTTGATCTAGTTTTGGTCTAAACCTTAGACCATATAATATTCATTGGCACCAATTAATTTATGGACGTAGGATCACTATTCCCAGTGTCCAAGACTTTGACCATGTCGGACGTAGTATTTCAACTACTCATGTAGAGGTCGATGATAGCTTTGCACCTAAAATGTTTGACTTAGAAACCATTTGGTAATATAGTTATTTTTTATTTTTTATTCTTTAAATTATGTGTAATTGATTAATTTAGAGATTAGTTAGAATTTGTTAAATATTAATCAGATTATTTAATTAAGTAAAAATATAAAAATAAAAATAAAAAATAAAAATATTTTTTTTATATATTTTTAGTCTAACTAACATTTAATAAATTCTAACTAACCTCTAAACTAACCAAATTATATATAACTCAAGAATAAAAAATAAAAAACAATTATATTATCAAATAATCCCTTGGATTTAAGATCATAGCTCTTTGCATGAGAATTGGTTTAAAAACACCTTGTGAACCCTTTCTAATTAACCCCTATTTAGAGCTTTTGACAAAACAAAATTTTAAACAATCACACGTGCAGTTCACATATATCTTGGTTTGATAGCTGAATTTTCACGATCATTTACTAGTTTCATATCAAATGTAATTAAATTCTTAGAACTGCAGTCGCGTCATGTATTGAAAAAGCATTTCATTGGTTAAGTTATTTGATTATTAATAATATACTATATATCTGTTACTTGTGCAGACATGATGATAGATATAGATAAACATGTTACATAAAGAAAAAGAAAAAGAAAAAAACTTGTCATGAAAATTTGGACCTTTATCATTTATCTAGTTTTGGTTAATTGTGAGAAAGTTTTTGTAATTTTTCACAAGTCAAGTGTTTGAAATAAACGTTTAAAACCCCAAAACCTAGCTTACTAGATAGACTGACAAAATGAAAATGTTGTTTTCTGAGAAAAAGACGAGTAAAAATTGAGGAGGACGGTGGTAATTAAAAAATCACGTGGTGTATTAGGTGTGATTAAGGCTCTAAAACACATGTCATTAAGATTATGTTTGGTAGTTAATGTTGGGTTCCACTTCCAAAGGGCGTGAGTTAAAAAATAAAGTGAGATTTCCACTTCCATAGTAGTTTAGTGGAATTTGGAACAGACAAACAGAGCATTGTCTTCTGTCTAGACCATTTTTTACCTCTTATAACATGGGCAGCACAAACCCCAACGTACCCATTTGACCGTGGAGTGTGGAGGTCTCTCTAAACATGGATCTCATGGTTCTTGAAATTAATGGTGTCAATGTCTCCAATGCCTAATATATATATATTTCATGCATCAAACTATTTGGGTGAAGATTTTGCTTTAGGAATAGCTTAGAGCCTTAGATGGCAATGATCATATAGCATATATATATATATATATATATGTATACACCATGTCCTGGATTTGATTAAGGTTGTAACCAAAAAATGTTTATCTCCTAATTAAATTAAGATGCGGCCCAAGAAAAAGAAGAAAAAAAGAAATCTTACTCCTAGAGACAAAAATAAAAAAGTTAATGCATCAAAATAATGAGTCACAACCCACTATAAGAATATATGTCTCCCTCTAGACAGCTAGCTTCTATTCTCTCTGCCTAATGTATCAAAATAATGAATGCTTTTACCACTTATACCTACAATGATTTTAATCTGTTAGCAACAATGATATAAAGATTGCTTGCTTACTTGAAAAAATGGGACCCAAAACATGTTATACAACTTGTTCATGGTTTGGATCAAGTTATAAGCATGATTAACAGAGCATACAGGCCTTCAACTGTTGGGTTTCTTAAATAAATTTGTCTTTCTTCTTTGGAGAAAGTAGTCAGTGTGAGCATTTAAAATTCTTCAGAAAACATGCTTGATGGGAGGAGGAGTAGTTTTGTAAGACAAAAAGGTAGTCCCACCCCAAATGAAGAATAAGTTAATTCGGGTAACCAATCAGAGCCCAAAGACAACAGGGACATTCCGTTTGTGACACTGGTCAGTAATGTTGGAACAAAAGGCGAGACAAATGCACCGTCAGATCCCAACACCGATACACTTCCCCCAAACGCCTCCTTAATAATTAAATTAACTACTATATTTATTTCCCAAAACTCCACGTTAAAACTTAAAAATATTCCTAAAATTAATAACAGTAGCCTTGAAATTTGAAGCCACCTTCAAGGCCCTTTGGCCAGTTCCATATCACGTACATTAATTTTAGAATTTAATAAAATTAAGGGAACTCACAAAACAACAAGAAGGAAATGTTTGGTAATAAACAATAAAAAAAAAAAAATTGAAAAATAAAGAAAGAAAGAAAGTAGTCAACGTACAGATAACGTCAGCAGTAGTAGTTTCGGTGATTAGTAATTCAAAAAGAGTAAGAGAGTGTGTTTGTGTGTGAGGAAACAAAAGCTGAGAAAAGCCGTCATGTCGTTTTCCTTTTAACGGATCATCAACAAGTGTGGTCTACATAAAGCAATTGCAGTTTTGGTCCACTTAATACGACGACGATTAAGTGTGTTGTTTAAAAGCAGTGTTTGCGTCAGACTTTGCTCTCTGTCTCTGTCTCTCTATCTCTCTCTACCATTTTCATCATCATCATCATCTTCTCAACCCTCCATGTACGAACTACGATGCATATATAAATCATATACTATATTACAGACCCTCTGCCAGATGCCCCCAACACACACCATTTTTGGTCGAAGTGTGAGACCCAGCTGAGTCAGCATTACAATACATTCCACACCACTCCCTCCTAGAACTTTTTTAAGTAGAACACAACAACACATACATGCTTTTGCACTTGCTCTTCCTGCATAATTATCCAAAAGTTAGCATTATTTTATTTTAAGGAGTGTTTTTTGGTCTCCATATTTGATGATGTTCGTAATTCATCATATGCCCTTCTTAACTTTATTTATCTACACCATCTTTGAAAAAATTAATGACGTAGCTATAAATCAAACAACTACACTTGGGTCAAATTTTATAAACATATATAATTAAGAATGATATTTGGTAATTAATTTGGCAAAACCATATTGACCCACATTCATGCTAGCTATATATATGTATATATATATATATATATATATATATATATTTTTTTTTGTCGATAATAAAATTTTTTTACAAACAGATTACTATTTCAGAATAGTATTTTGATTGTTAGGCCATGAAATTTGGAAAAAGAAATAAAAGAGTTGAGTGGATGTCATCTTTCTTCTGTTGTTGTGGTTAATAATTAGCAGCTAGCAGCTGACTAATTAATAACGAGGACATTGTAAAGTTATATACATTGTACACCCACCAAACCTAACTATATATCTATCCAAATCAAACACAACCTCTCAATTTATTTTTGCAAATTTAATTTCTGACACGACATTCTTAGTCTCAGATCATCTTGGCATGCCGACATGCATGTTGAGATTGTGAATACCAACATATATATAATTACCAATTAATTATATAAATTAGACATCAGTCACTGCACGGCTACGCTTTGAAGACATTGGTCTGCCACTTTGAAGTGGTAATGTAGTGTTGGTCTACTTTGGCCACAGCAAAAAATATATATATACATATATATTTATATATATATTTAGTAGTAATTACCACTTCACCGACCGAATATTAATAAACTCTAAAATCATATTGTCAGGAACAAACTAGGTCATATAAGAGCTAGCCAAAGTGATGGATGAGAGTAAAAAGATTAAATTAAAATAAATAAATATGAAATTATGTCCGACATCCAATGCATGAGCCTATGATTTTTAAAGGGTACTGATGACGAAGAGCTAACAAAGCAGTAGCAACAGTGTCACCGGCTTTTCGCCGCGACATGTTGTGGTGTGCCCTTGCCTTGTCCAACACCATTATCACCACCCTCATGCCCTCCTCTATCTCCACCTGCTAATTATATTACTCAGCTTACACACACACACACATATAAAATCTATATATCTATTTTAATTAATGTTTAATCCATGCTGTTATTTTGAAGTAATAATATTAGAATTCATTATAATTAATTCCTAAATATTAAAAGGTTTGGCCGTGAAGGATTAATACAAGAGTCCTGACTCCTGCTCTCTAGTCCCTGATTAGTCTAGCTAATTAATTTATGAATCATCCTTAGTATACATACTACAATTGTTCACATACGTACACATTTCGATACGAATAATATATGAACATGAACGATTAATTGCATGGTACAAGTTTCTCTTATATAGGATCATCACCACCACACTAGCTGCCTCATTTAGTCATTTAGTATCATTAAAGAGATGCTCCTGAAACCTAATTAATACCTACGTGCCTGTTTCGCCATAAATAGCAACTAAAGAAAAATAGACAAAATAAAATATACATTAATTGTGACGTACAAAAGCTGAGAATCTCGGTCATGCTTATGTTACCCAAAAGGACTAAAGAAACGTACGCATTGATATTCAAATGCCTCGCTCAGAAGCTACAATATATTCACTTTAATTTTGCCATTGAAATGGGTTATTATTTGGAGCCCAAACAACCAATTCTTCACTACACTTTACACCCCACCGTCCGATTTTGCATGATACTATATACTATGTACATCGAATGGTCATGCATGATTCTTGAAGTCGATCA
Source organism: Rhamnella rubrinervis (assembly GCA_007844105.2). Classification (NCBI taxonomy): domain Eukaryota; kingdom Viridiplantae; phylum Streptophyta; class Magnoliopsida; order Rosales; family Rhamnaceae; genus Rhamnella; species Rhamnella rubrinervis. The sequence goes on from CM017575.2 coordinate 445,180, forward strand.
GATATCATATGTAGGAACTTTATGTGGTGTCAAAACCGTTGGACTTTTTTGCTTTTGACCAGAACGACTCACATAAAGGTGTGTTTGGTCACGTAGATATATACAGTAGAAGTACTGTTTAGCTACATGCATGCCGTGGCTTTTCACTCCTTTCTTAAGCCTTTCAGACGCAGAAGGGGCAAAGCTATAGTCGTAGCTAATAAATCCAGTGAGTTACAGTCCAGGCTCTGCAACTCTTTTTTTATTACCAAAATGCCCTTCCCAAAATAATCATAAATAATATATTCGCGAAATTGGTGAGCATGAAAAACAAACTAAGATCCCCCGACAAGAAATATCGAATAAAATCGTTTTTTTCTTAATATCTTTCTCAACCCAAACATACCCTTAGGCCTTAGCCTTTGCTGTGTACCGTCTCATCCATCCATATGCAAAAAGGCAGAGGCCCCAGATACCAAAAGCAGTGGTATTCTTTTTCTGTTAAAAGAACATCCTGTACGTACGAATATACGTCTTTTCTTTTGCCCTTTTAAGCTCACTTGTATGTTTACCAATAATTATATATATATATTAATATAAAAATATTATTTTGGGAAATATTTCGTTAATATTCTAAAATAAATGAAAAAGCTACTGTTGTGAATTGGACATGCTGAATACATGTCCAAGCATAGATGAGGCATGCGTGCTTGTGAGATCCATTTTACATAAAAGGAGGAAAAAGCGACACCGATGTGAGTTTTAAACAGGTCACTTTTCAGGGACCTAATTTAATCACCAATTCCCCTAAACATCTATACGTATTACCCATGTGAACCAAAAGTTACTATATATATATATATGTATATTTCTAATAAATTAAAATTTGCTTAATTATATATGCACCAATCTAGCCGACCCATAATTTACCAAAAAAAAAATCTAGCCGACCCAAATTCTAAAATTCAATTTGCATTTACTTTTTGTATGCCAAGGAATATAGGCACCATTTATCCATATATACTAAAGATCATATGGTAAATATTCTCAAGGAATAATGATTAACAGGGCATCTGATCAGTAAGAATGTCAAAGAGGATAAGCATAAATTATTGTGATGCTAAAACTCCAATAAACTAAATAATATAAATATTGGTTTATTTTGTTTGTTTGCTGGGAATTTGCATTTTGTAGAAGAATGGAAAAAAGAAACCGCCCAAATCCAAAGCTGATAACGAGGGATATATATGTGGGATATATGGATTGAGAATATTCATTCATTTTGTAAGCAGTCCACATGCAAAGGGAAAAGGTAGAGGATATAGATACATGCATACACCACTACCAAATTCGAGCTGATCTCATCTACATGTATCTCATATATACATATAATATAATACAAAAGACATTGAATCCAAAAGCAAAATGAAAATAAGAAGGTTGGGGTTTAGACAGCCGAATTAGTTTGTTTGACATGTATGTGTAAAAGGTATAGAGGTGGCCATGAGGGCCAATGCAAAGAGACTAAATGCGCATGATGGCCACGTCAAGAAAAGGAAACCAAAAGAAAGGGCTTGGGATGTCCACGGACCACGACCCTTGTCAATCTCATTGATCATAGCTTAAGACCCACAACAACATCAACGACCAACTCAAAACCAACCAATGCTGACGTACTCACCCAAAAAAAATTGAGCCGATTCTTTTTCACTCTTTCTCTCTCTCTCTTGCATGCTAGCAGACCAACTTTATTATTCCAAGACTATCCTTTGGAATTGAAAATTAATATTAAGTAGCGAAAACATGAACCCCACAAAAAGATTTTCAAACTTGGATTCCCTAGGTCCCTCTCTACACAACTTCTATAAATACCAAGTCACTCGCACATTCCATCTCACTACTACCACCACTCTTATCTAGCTCAACCACATACGCTCTCTTACTTTGTTTGCTTAGTATTCCAAAATTACAAAATGCATTACCAGGCAGAGTCATGGGGGTCTTACATGCCCACAAGCAGGAGTGTCGTCGGAGGCGACCCACTGGAGCGCATAGAGAGGCTGGCCTCAGAGAACGCGGTGGTGATCTTCAGCATAAGCACGTGCTGCATGTGCCATGCCATTAAGAGGCTCTTCTGTGGAATGGGAGTGAACCCAACAGTGCACGAGCTTGACGAAGACCCAAGAGGGAAAGACATGGAAAAGGCTTTGATGAGGCTTCTTGGCAGCTCATCTGCTGTTCCTGTGGTTTTCATTGGTGGAAAACTCGTTGGTGCTATGGACAGAGTCATGGCTTCTCATATCAATGGCACTCTTGTTCCTCTTCTCAAAGATGCTGGTGCTCTCTGGCTGTAACATGAAAGATAAAGAAAAAGAAAAACCCAACCAAAAAAAAAAGACTTTTTATTTTTTATTTCTTTATAATATTTACAGAGTTAAAACAAATTGATCTCAGCATGACAGAGGAAGAGGAGTTGAATGATGTTTATGAGTAACAGAGTGAGTACTCATCCATTTCCTCCATTTTGGACACACTAATCCTTGTGTTTTACTTATAGCTAGTTTCTATTTTCTCGTATGTTCTTTCTCTTTCTATTTTTTTTTTTTTGTTTCCTTAGAAATGGGTGTTTTTTTTCTTTTGGGTTTGCTTCGTGCTTTATTAGATGTGTAATTTGCTCCCTCCTCTGTATAACAACCAAAAAGAAAAAAAGAAAAGAAAAGAGCTTCTACTTAGTTTAGTTAATTTTTATTTTAGATTTTATATAATATATCTAAGAAGCATGTATTTATTTTTATTTGTCTCTGCTTTATTATTTAAAAAAAAAAGAATGAAAGAGAGAGAGAGAGTATTTAAACAGAGAAGAAAGAATTTAAAAAAGAAGGCGTGCACATTTTAAAAAAGGGCAAACAGGTTAATAAGGAGAACCCACGAGAACGGTGTCGCTTCAGATAAAAATTGTAAGTGTACAGTGTCCAAGGCAAAAGGGAGCAGGTTCTCCTGGAGGCGTTCCTTGGGTTTGACCGTGGGCTGTCACCTTTTTGAACACGTTTATTTATATTTATATTTTTATTTAATACCACACAACACAACAGACAATTCGTCATGGAATCTGGTGTTGCGCCGGAAAACTTGGCAGTTTAAAGCTCCACCGCACGATTATGATTGACAAAATGTATATTTAAAAGGTCGATTTGGGTGGGGCTTTCTTTACTGTGCCACCTACTTAACATCAACGGTCGATGATCAACTTTGACCGGATGACTTATCAACGGTGATGGTGGGCTTCTGTCCTTTTCAAATGAACGGTGATGACTTACTCTCGGCCGTACGAGTAGGTCCCACGTAAGTTGTTTTTGGTGTTTCGGTACAGCAACGCGAGTGCATTTTCAATGGAGCTGTCTCATTCGATTACATCTCTAATCTTCGCAAAAAAAGAAAAAAGGGAATTCAAAGATGTAATTACAATTCCAAAATTCCAATCTGCTAATTATTGGCACCAAGAAAATCAAGTTTGGCATTAGTTTTTATGCATGTCATTCAAGCATTGCTTTGTTGGACTAAATTAATAATTAATTGAGTAAAGAATTTAATACTCTTTTTCAATTTGTTGGTATTAATTAACCCTTTTATTTATTAATTTGTGGAAGAATTTATTGATAGAAAAACGTTTTTATTTATTTAATATTTTCATTCTTCATCCTCAAGCAGAAGGCTTCTTTTCGGTGCTTTATTTGGGCCGGTCCAATGTTTTTTAGTTAAAAGGCTTGCTTGGAGAAAATCAGAAAAATGATTCCAAACTCCACGAAAACGTAGAAGCCAAGTAAAGTGTAGAGGTCTTTATTGGTTTTGTGCCCTTATTCCAATAAAAATTAGGATGACACTAATAGCGACAATTAATGATATACACTTCTAAATTAATCAATTGGTTTATTATATGAAAAATGCTTAGAATTATTATGTAAACCATAAAATACTCGAAGTGAGAGAATAATGAGTTTGTAGTAAAAAGGTTCAAAAGTGAGACCAAAACAAACTAGATAGAAAATTACAACTTCATCGTGGGTCCCATCCAAGCTGTTCGAGATGCTATAAAATACTCCGTAGGAACAAAACATTTTAAAACACTCTCATCCTCCACATTAAACACTTCAATTTCCATTTCTCATTCATTGGATGCATAATAAATCGAATTTGGCCTACATCCAGGATAATCCGCCGCTAAAACCGATAAGCTAGGCTGACAAAAAGGCGACAAAAATAAAGAATCACCACCCAAATCTTCAATCGGAATAAGTTGGAATTGAAAATAATCATCATGTGCATGTGAGGCATATTAGCCTGTACACTTTGTATGCCCTGAAAATTTCGTCATCTTCCTCTGAATTTTCAGAGTATCTATGCACCGCTAAAAGATCACCTTTTGTGGTTTCCACCAAATACACAACCACATACACATCTACCTCTTTACGTTAAAAATCCACATCTGCCTCCTCACGTTCAAAATCCACATCTACCTCTTCACTTTTAAAACCCTTTAAGTTTGGCATCCATGCAATTTCCTTAATAATCTTGATGCTACCGTCGCGGCCGCTGCCAGCAGTTCAGCCGCGGACTACATCTACATGCAGTAAAGTGACAGCAGCATCATTTTCATAGGCACCAAGTCGGCGATCTTTGTAAAATATAAAGTTAGAAATACTGTAGCCATTCCTCATGAAGGCTTTTTTTTCATGTTCTGTTCTATTTCTGGAGACTGGTCATGAGATTGCCAACCTGACATTGAATAATTTGCTTAAGCTAAGAGGTCTTGGGGATGATGGGTGGGATCTTATGGTAAGTACAATGTTTTAATCATTTTGACTGTCTTTTGTTATCTTCATAACTCTCCGTTGATTCTTTTCTTCATAAATTTCATTTGAGAATTGTTGAATTGTTTTGAGATTGTGAATTCTTCTAAATCATACTAAGTAAAAAAGCAATCATATCATCATCCAAAATTCAAACAAAAAGACAGTGAAAATGATTAGAACATTGTACTTATTATAAGAAGATCCCACCCATCATCCCCAAGACCTCATAGCTATACAACATGCAAAAACAAGGTAAAGCATATTCAAGGAAATTTCAGCAAGGTTATCATAAACGTTTCCCCATAGTCAAATGTTCATGTAAAGGTGGTTCTCTAGTATTGCGTATTCAGCAATATTGAAATAATTTTTTTTTTTAACAAACGTTAGAAACAAAATACAGACATATCTCTATCCTCTTTCTCCCTCTAATATTTTCACTCCATCTCAAAACAGAAACAATTATGAAACACAAACACAAATCAAAACAACACAAATGAAAATCAACAACAAACACAAAGAGGCTAATCACAAACACAAATGAAAATCAACAACAGGAACAATAGAGAAATAGAGAAATAAATCAACAACGAAGAAAATTACGAATTCAAAGAGAAATAAATACAAAAACATCAAATAAGAGAAATAGAGGCGAAAATTTCGAATTCAACAGGCGAGAAAGAGAGAAACAAATCAACAAGAACATCCTTACCAGAAACACACGTCGGCGACAGAAATAGATAGCCTTGGCCTCCACAAAAACACTACATGAGAAAAAGGAAATTAAAATGGCCTCAAAGAGGCCAGGAACAGAAAAACAAATCAAGAAGAACATCGTTACCAGAAATCACGTCGGCGGGAGAAACAGATAGCCTTGGCCTCCAGGAAGATTTACATGAGAAAAAATAAAATAAAATGGCCTCAAGAGGAAAACGAAGAATTAAATGAGAAAAAAAAAAGAGATTAAAATACAAAATACAGAGAGAGATACAGTTCGAAGTAAACAGCCTGGCCTCCACAGGAACGAAGAGGAAAAAAAACTAAACGAGAAAATGAGAAATTAAAATGGCCTCCACAAGAACGAAGAACCAAATGAGAAAAAATGGAAATTAAAATAAGAGAGAGCGCAGTGACCAAATTGTTGTGAGTGGGGAGTGAGCTTCGTTTATTTCTTACCGCCCGAAGCAGACCCTAAAATTTCCATCATCAGCCGTCAAACGCGTCGATTTGTCGCACCGTAAATCTAACGAGAGATCGATTTGGGGCATGATCATCGACTAAAAGAGGCTGAGTGACGAATGAACATTCAGATGCATAAATTAAATAAACATATTTAATGAAATATAAAATCAAATACTTACATCACCATGCTGGTTGGAAAAAAGAATAATTTCTTTCTCTCAGCGAGAAGATGAACCTCGGTCCAGCCATTTTAGACGGCGAAGCAATTACGGAGGGATGTTTCCTTCGAGCATTTGAGATATTGACATTTTTGAGCATCCCAAGCATATCCACGGTAGATGCTTGGGATGCTCGGTGCTTACGCCCTTTCGCAGATTAAACACGAACTTTATATATCTCAAAATTAACTCTGCTCAGAGGGTCTAAACACAATCCCAAAGTCAACGTTTCTATTAAGCTCATAATTGCTACACGGTCTAAAATGGTTGGACGAAGGTTCATCTTCTTCGCTGAGACAAAGAAATGAGAATGCAAGAAATTATATAGGCTGTTTATCTTTGTTTTTCTGTCTCTGACGAGCATATATAGCTATAATTTGTCCTCATTGAGAGTGTGTGTTTGTTGTGACCCTCAGGTGCAAATCAGTCATTTTGTGCACGAACTGTACATGCTAACAGACAAAAACACTCAATCTCATCCCACGCTCTCTCTTTGCTCTCTGCAACCAACTCCCGCTCGTTTTTCTCTCCAAATTAATGCAGACATACAGTACTCTTCTCGCATTATTCCCTTGCCTGTACTGCCTTGAATAGTATTGGCCGGACCACCCTGTTCACAGTGTCAGTGCCCACCAGTACCATTCGCATCTTGTCTCCAGCTCCTTTGCAGCGCCGGGTCCTGGTCCTTTATCATCGACCACTGATGCTGCTGACCGCCTAGGATGAGATTGATTTGGGATTTTTGTGATATCTTAGTTTTCAGAGGCTTATGAACTTCGATCCATAATGAAGCTTAAAAGTTAATGCTTAACTTATAATCATATATATATATATATATATATATATATATATATATATATGTTGATGTTGGAACATTAATTTTAAGCCTGTTTATCGTCCTCGCTCTTTTTTCTTATGATTGTTGCGATGGGTATTAATTATCTACGTATGCATTATTATCCCCAAAATACCCTCATCTTTGCCAGTTTCGGAGTACAATGTGCCGACGGTAATACAGTGATGGTGATCATGGTTTGTCCCTTGTGTGGTATGCTTGGTGTTTATTAAAGCCGTATGTCCTCTCTCTGTCTCTCCTATTAGAAATACAATAGCTGCTTTTATCACAGACCATTAATGTTTGATGAGGTTCCAGCTGTTAGACTGACACCCGCCATTGCATTGAAATCAAATACATTTTACAATCAAACTAAGAAGTTTGGATATGGATTTAAACAAAAAGAAAAAAAAGAAGAAGCTTAAAGCCTGTTGGAATCAGCGTTATTGATTGGTTAAAATGCTGTTGCTGGGTTTCTCAGAAAAATAAATAAACGGTAGGAAGAATTGTTTTCATTAAATTTATTAACAGTCAACCTTATGACTAAAGCATACCAATAAGCTTATAATAAAGATTTACCATTTTACAACAGTGAGGGGTTTTTTTTATTACTATTAACAGTAAATAATAATACAGCGCTACTACTGAGTGGCAAAGCCTTTTGATGTTCAAAATTGTGGGACAGAACATGTAATAGGGAATGGGCCCCACCACTAGTGGATTTATCTTCTTTTCTTCTTCTTCTTTTTTTTTATTTTTGCATTTATGAATATGATAGTACAAATTCCAGTTTTGGAGAGAGAGAAAAGGAATAGAGTGGAAATGTAATTGGTTGTGGGTGATTCATCAGAAACCATTTCAAACGGCCACTTCCGCTATGTATATATCATGTTGAGTTGGGACTTGGTTGCACTTAAATCAACCTCATGTCATATCCATTAACAAATTACCTAAATTATTAAATCAAAAGCAAAAATATATAGCCAATAAATAAATATATATATATATATAAATTTTGTATGGGTGAATTGCTGGCGGTGCCCCATTATCTTAATTCATGCTTGGTAGTGGCAATATTACTTAGACTCACTCCACGTCACTGAGTCAAGGTTTTTAATTATAATTATGAATTATATCAATAATAATAAAATTGATAGTTGTGAAAAAAGAAAGGTGATAATAAAATGACAAACTTTGAAGTGAAAAAGAGACGTTGGAAATGGATAAACGAGGGATGGGTATTAAAAGTTAAAAGTAGCAAGTAAGAGTGGGTAATAAAACCCTGAACACTCCGTTGACGGCAAAACGACGATGCTCTATTTGGGTTTTGGGTGTCGATCCCAGCCCTCTCTCCGTGTCTGTGTGTATGCAATTGCAACTCACACAAGATTGATGAGACATGGTCTGGCTCCGTGGCTGTCATGTGGACGTGGGTTGGAATATTTTTCTGTTTTGCTCTCTCTCTCTCTCTGTAATCTCTGTGTGTGTGTGCAATTGACTGATATTCATGGAACAATCATACCCCTCCTTACGTGTCCTAATCTTCCCCCTCTCGACCCTCAAGAGTCAAGAGTAGTGAAGTTTGTTGGCGGGGATCGCGCGACGACAATAACACTATCACCAGTCACCACTGACCACTTCCTGTCCTCGTCACCATTCCTATTTTATTTCCCATTTTACCCTTTCTTTAAGAGGACCTACTGCCTACATACATGCAATTGCACATGTAGGAGAGTGGGGGGGCTCACTACTCCTTTTCGGTTTTATTATTATTTAATAATTTTAAAATATAATTATAAATAAAATCATGGTTTTTGATTCAGTTCTGCATGGATGCATGATCCATGATCCATGACGGGACAATAAGGCCTTTCCTACGTGATGTGATTATCTAATTGTTTTTGCACGCCCACACGTGTCCCGCATTCCATGAGGCCCCCACACCCATCACTCGTGTACGTGTAGTAGGACCCGTACCCTCCACTTCCGTCCCCCCACTTTTTAAGTCTATAAAACAAGCCTAGCTTTATAGTGCTACATTTATTTATATATTTATTTTTTTGGTAGAAAGTGCTACATTTATTTATTTATATATATGCATCCCCCTAAACTTTAAAAAAGCTCCTTTTCTTTTTTAACAACTTCAATTGTTCTACTTCTAACGTATTATTTTAAAGTTGAATATTAAAGCAATTAAATATGTGAAGTTGAATCTTTAAAGTTATGGTGGGTAATTCATTCTCTTTTGTTGATTATTACATTCTTACTTTTGACACTCAGACACTAACCCACTACAGCTTAAACAGTTACCTCTTACATTGCATATTGCGTTATATATCAAATTAAGCTGTGGAATATACAAGTACATAAATAAATAAAATAAACAAATAGCTCAGCTATAGAAAGATATGTATTTAGAGACGGACGAGATATAAATCGGTCATTTCGAGGATTTTGCCGATCATATTCCTTAAAGTATATTTTTATTGGCACGTACGGTAGATAGAAACAGACAAGAAACACGTAAAACCCCATATAAACCTCCCCACCCTCAACCTCTTCCTTCTCTCTGCTCTCTCTCGCTCTCTCTCGCTCTCTCTCTCTGCTTTCTGCAACCGACCTGCCAATTAATCCTCTGCCTCTGCTCTCTTTTTTGCTCCCCAATGGCGGACCCACCTCAATTAATTTCATTTTCTGGTTCTGGGTATGGTTCATTGACTGTACAATAAATTGAATTTGGCATACATCCCGGATAATCCCACGCTAAAACCCATATGCTATGATCACAATGGGACAAAAATAAAGAATCACCACCCAAATCATCTTCAGTCTGAATAAGATGGAATTCTTCTTTTATATGGCACATGCGTGATGTGAGTGAATCCTTGTTTTATTTCTCTCTCAATGCAAATTAACATTTGTATTTCGAATAATTCATATTGGTGCAAATTAAGTCACTGGTCAATGTTTTTCATCTTAAAATTTCCAACGGCTACATTTAATGTCAATCCATACATATACATACATTCTTTTTTCTTTTCTTTTCTTTTTTTTTAAATGATAATCAAAGCATGAATTAATAATCCAAACAATTAATCATAGACTCTGGTATTGCGCCGGGAAACTTGGCCATATGAAGCTCCACCGCAGGATTGACAAAATATTTAAAAAGGTCGATCTGGGTGGGTCTTTCTTTACCGTGCCACCTAGTTAGAGTATCTCCGAAAAAAATCTTTAAATCATTTATATTTTTTTTTATAAAAAAATAAATTATTAAAAAGGAGCTTCAATATATTTATTATATTATATAATTTAAAATGAAGAGTAAAATTGGTCTCTTTAATGTAAAATTAAAATACTTTTTACTTCATAATAAATATATTTTTAATTAATATTGTATAATTTTTAATTATTATTTATATTTAATTTTACACATTCAATAAATATAAATAAAAAATAAAATAAATAAATTATAATTATCTATTGAAAATAATAAAATAAAAATTATGCAGAGTTGTATTAAACTTGACGACAATAAATCACCAGTCACCATTTTACCACTTCCTGTCCTCGTCACCATTCCTATTTTATTTCCCATCTTACCCTTTCTTTAAGAGGACATACTGCCAACTTCCTTGCAATTGCACATGTAGGAGAGTGGGGGGCTCACTACTCCTTTTTGGTTTTATTATTATTACGAGTAGGTCCCACCTAAGTTGTTTTTGGTGTTTCATTAAAGCAACGCGAGTGCATTTCAATGGAGCTGTCTCATTGGATTACATCTCTAATCTTCAACAATATATATATAATCACAATTCCAAAATTCCAATTCCAGCTGCCTGCTAATTATTGGCACCAAGAAAATCAAGTTTGGCATTAGTTTTTATGCATGTCATTCAAGCATTGCTTGTTAGACTAAATTAATAATTAATTGAGCAAAGAATTTAATACTCTTTTTCAATTTGTTGATATTAATTAGCCCTTTTATTATTTATTTATTAATTTGTGGAAGAATTTGTTGATAGAAAAACGTTTTTATTTATTTAATATTTTCATTCTTCATCCTCAAGCAGAAGGCTTCTTTTCAGTGCTTTATTTGGGCCGGTCCAATGTTTTTAGTTAAAAGGCTTGCTTGGAGAAAATCAGAAAAATGATTCCAACTCTACGAAAACGTAGAAGCCAAGCCAAGTGTAGAGGTCTTTATTGGTTTTGTGCCCTTATTCCAATAAAAATTAGGATGACACTAATAGCGACAATTAATGATATACACTTCTAAATTAATCAATTGGTTTATTATATGAAAAATGCTTAGAATTATTATGTAAACCATAAAATACTTGAAGGAGAGAATAATAAGTTTGTAGTAAAAAGGTTCAAAAGTGAGACCAAAACAAAAACTAGATAGAAAATTACAACTTCATCGAGGGTACCATCCAAGTTGTTGGAAATCTTGTAGGATACTCTGTAGGTACGAAACATTTTGAAACTCTCTCATCCTCTACATTAAACACTTCAATTTCCATTTCTGATTCAGTGGATGCATAATAAATTGAATTTGGCATACATCCAGGATAATCCGCCGCTAAAACCGATAAGCTATGCTGACAAAAAGGCGACAAAAATAAAGAATCACCACCCAAATCTTCAATAGGAATAAGTTGGAATTGAAAATCATCATCATGTCCATGTGAGTGGCATATTAGCTTGTACACTTTGTATGCCCTGAAAATTTCGTCATCTTCCTCTGAATTTTCAGAGTATCTATGCACCACTAAAAGATCACCTTTTGTGGTTTCCACCAAATACACCACCACATACATATCTACCTCTTTACGTTCAAAATCCACATCTGCCTCTACACTTTCAAAATCCAAATCTACCTCTTCACTTTCAAAACCCTTTAAGTTTGGCATCCATGCAATTTCCTTAATAATCTTGATGCTACCGTCGCGGCCGCCGCCAGCAGTTCCGCCGCGGACTACATCTACATGCAGTAAAGTGATCGTTTCAGCAGCATCATTTTCATAGGCACCAAGTAGGCGATCTTTGTAAAATATAAAGTTAGAAATTCTGTAGCCATTCCTCATGATGCTATCATCTGAATACGTCCAAAATTCATCACCATGACCAGATTTAAAATGAGCTAATGTGTCTCCGTAAGAAACAGCAAGGACCTCAAAATTAGATACCAAAAGAGGGTCAGCGGACAATATAACCATTCGAAGGTCTACAAATCGACGAATATCAAATGGAGGAAGATGAAAAATGGAGGCAGAGAGTGGGTTGAAAGCTAATAGTGTATAGCTTTTATAATCCATGAAAAACAACCAACCACGAGAACAAGAGTTGAAAGACCCGATGTTTTCCTCAAATGGGTGGATACGAAACACAAAGCTGGAAACTTCATTGGTAGTGACATTGTACAACCGCTTTTCCATATAATTGTCCCGACGGCATACTAGTAACCATGGAAGTTGATATTGCTTCTCTTCTTTATCATCATCAGCATCATCACGAACAAGACATGATAGAGGAAGACATGATCTTGCGCTGTTTCCCATACGTAAGCAGAAGACGAAGAAGAAGAAGACTGCAATTGTGAACACAAAGATAGGAGAAGATGGACTCCTATTTATTATATAAGTAGCTTGCTAGATAGAGCAAAGACTCCGGCCTATCTGTTTTTCGGGTGAGAAGAAGACTCCTATTTTCACGTTACGTACGATAACGCCAAATTTATGATAAGGTAGTTTCTTATTCAAACAAACAATTTTCATATAATTAATTTGCTATTATCTAATGGTATAATTTTATATATTTACACATTATATTCAATAAACTATTTATTGCAATTTTTTTTTGGGTAAAAATTTATTGGAATTATTGGTGTGTATATTCATATATATTTTAATAATCTAAGTAATGATAACAAACACTTCGAAATTTAATACAATAAGTAACTAGAGAATTGAAAAAAATAAAATAAAAATTAAAACACGACATCAAAATATTTGAGTAATATTGAACAAAAATTAAATTCACAAATGATCGACATTGGACAAAAATTAAAATCACCAGAGTGTGTTGGAAGAATTAATAAGGGACAAATACTTGTAATAATAATAAATAAATAAATAAATAAAATTGCTTAGAGTTTAGATGTAAGAGGATTAAGAGGATCTTTATTGAAATGAGATCAAATTAACGGTATTAAAGTGTACTAAACCATTGAAATTTTGTATACTAAAATTTTCAAGTTGTGCAATATTTTTTTATATAAAAAAATATTATGCAATATTTTCAATATTGTTGTCAACTAGTTTATCGTACTGAACTGTATAGCGAGATTCCACGATGAAAAATACGAGCTGACGTGTACGAGAAATATCCCCAATAAGTAATATAATATTATAATCATAAAAAAGGTTCATGTTGCTCCAAATATTCCTTCAATATTTATACTGCAGTCCGATAATGTTTCTTGCTTTTCACTTATTTTAAAATTTACATATAATTTTTGTGGTTTTTTAAAATATGTAATAATACATAAATTGTATAATTTTTACTGAAAATGGAAGCATGCGCTTTGATAATCATCAATGTATTGTCCAAATGCATAAAATTCATACAAAAATAGCGATGTGTTGCATGGAAACCTTCATTCCCCCCCAAAAAAATACAGATAATAATAAATTAACAAAATTATATTTATTTTTGTTTTAAAAAGAAAAGAAATAATTTAATTTCTTTGTATGAATGCTTAAAAATAAATGAAAAGAAAAATAAAAGGAATGAAAATGAGGTAGTCTTTTCTTTTAATTTTAATGTATTTCATTTACATCCAAAGTGATATAAAAAGAAAGAAAACAAAAGGTAGTTTAATGAACTTCTTATTATTTTTAAATTACCCTTGTCAATTTTATAAAAAAGAAAGAAAACAAAAAGTATTTTAATTATTATAAATGCTATTATTATTATTTTCTTTTCATCCTTCACAGTGTTAAGTGGAAATTTTAGAGACAGCACGTACAGTACAGGAGTTGTTTCTACTATATCCAGTCCACTGACAAGATTCCAAATCCAATCTCACTTTTTTCTTTTATTTATTTATTTTTTATTTTCACATAAACAGAATTTGAATATAAATTTAAATAATAAAGAAAAAGAGACAGAAAGCATCAAGATCGGGTCTAGGGTTTCTCTGAGTTTTCAGATTGTTAACATTCCCTCTCGAATCTCTCAGCTCTCTCTCGAAAACCCTACATACGCAGTGGGAAAGCTCGCAGATTCCTTCTCTCATTCTGTATTTTCTTTCAGGTGTGTGTTCTTTTCTTTCCTTTTCATTTTCCACTCCTTTTCCTCCCGTCTTCTCTGTTATTTTCCCTAATATGCGATGAGCTCTCTGTTTGTTAATTATTTAATTTTTTAATCATTTCATGCCTTTTATATTTCAATTGTCTTTGTTTTTTAAGCTCTATAAATTAGTATGTTTGGTTCCCGGGAAAGTTGAGGTAACAGAAATGGATTTTAATTTTATGTTATTACTTCATTTTAATTTTTGTTTTTACAAGAATTTAGTGTAAGTGTTGGGTGTACTGAACCAGTGAGTTCAATATTCAATACTTTTTTTTTTTTAACTAATTTGCATTTCATTAGGATAATGGACTTTGATTCATATATGTGTGCGTTTTTTTTTTCTCGGGAACCAAATTGAGAAATGACTACTTTGTTTCTTTGTTTGGGGGAGTTAGGTGCGCTGGGTTTCAGTGAAAGAAGAAGTTGTTGTTGAAACGTATTTCTCAAGGTTGAATTGGTGGAAGGATTCAAATGCCGGAGGAGAATCTGATTGAACTTAAGTTTCGACTCTATGATGGATCAGATATTGGTCCATTCCGCTACTCCCCAGCCTCCACGGTAGCAATGCTCAAGGAGAGAATCGTGGCTGAGTGGCCAAAAGGTCAGAGAGTTTAGCTTGGTCTACTATTCCCACTGTTCTTGTGCTGTTTTAGATGCTTTATTTACTTGTGGAATTTTATAAGTAACATGGTATGGATGAACTTCAAATTGAAATTTCTAGAAAATATGTCATGGAGTTTTGTGCCTAGTGATTTTATTATATTAGTATAGTTTATATTCGTTTAAAGTTTTAAAGTAATAAAAAAAAGTATTCTTTTAAAGGTATGTGTAATCGCTGTGTCGCATTCTCGCAATGCATTTCATGTTGAGGGAAGCTTGTGATGCTATTGCGTTTTATTTTTCAGTGGCTTTCAGCGTGTCTTGGCTATTGTTGGTTAGAAGTGCTTTTCATGTATAAATCATTGAATTTTTAGCTAGACTTACTCAAATTTTCTGGAGAATCATTTGCTTGTGAATGATCATGATCTATTGTGCGTTGGAAATCAGATAGAAATCATGTTATTTTGAGTTACATACACAAGCTCAAATTGACTCACCTAAATATGCCTTTCGGAGAGATTTATTTGATGACACATCCTGAAACATCATAGATAGAAAGATAATTCAAATCTAATATATTCAATGGTAAATGTTGGTAAAGTTGAAAAGTCAATGTAGATTTGATGTTCCAGGTTAGTGAGTGGCAGTTGGTGAAGAATAGTGAGGTTTTTGAGTGAACTTGGTCTTGTTTCTATCATCAAAAGAAGTAGTGAATTTGGTTATTTGAAGCCAGCTAAAGAGCATTACTATCAGCACTTTTGCTTTTTCTATTTTATAAGCAACCTCTCCAATCAATGGCTTTAACCACCCTTGGATCTGTTGCTCAAACTGTTTGTATTATGTGAAGCCTCAACGTACTCCCAAAATGAGATAAATTCAAATGAGCTCTATGGTGTTTAATTCTTGTTTCTGTTTTGGACTATAACACAATGAATCTACTGCTAGATGCTTTGGATAAGTTCTATGATATGAAGATACCTGCGGAGCTCCTTTTACCTTTTCTTTTTCTCCTAAACATTTGTAGCCGGTCCGTACAGATGTGTGAAGTAGTTGTTATAGTAAGGTTGAACAATCTTGATAGATGCTCATACATCATATAGTTCCCCAGTAATGGGATTTACTAGTTCTATACTTTCATTTAGTTTGGGCAAGATACCAATTTTTTGGAAATATGGTTGAAATCATGCCTTTGGTATACTTAGTAAGCTACATGTGAAAAGATATTATGTTGATTTGTATCAAGCTACATGTAAAATGATATTATGTTGATTTTGTATGTAAACTTAAAATCAATTTTAATATTGACAATTAGTATTCAAAATACAAAAATCTTCCATGGATTACAGAGAAGGAAAAGAACCAAATTATATGGGTGAGGGCCTTTTCATTGTGATCATTTAGTTGGGTGAGGTGGTGGACTAATATGATTTGAGAACCAAATTGTATTCTTTTTTGATGAATTGTTGGGATTCTGAAATGGTTAAATGTTTGTTAGGTGACAGTTGGGGTCCAACATTCTGTTGTTGGGATCATGGTAAACCTTGGTAAATATAAGTAGTCACTTAAAAGGCTTCTTTATGTGCTTTCTGGTTACATAGGTATTTTGGTTGGAAGTATCGTATTAAGCAGTAAAGATGAGCTGTTAGTTGACAATCATTTAGACAAGATTGTGCATGAGATTTCTGATATCCAATCCTTAATTTGGTAGTGTGTGAAAGCTTTGCATTTTATCCATTTTGTTTTTCTATGGTGGGCTTGTGACCATGCTGTGATATCCTGTTTCCAGAATTGTTGATGAAAAAGAAGAAGAAATTGAAGAATGACAATGCAAAAGTTTAGTCTTCTTCAAATGTTAGTTACACTATTTCAAGGGCTACAATGTGCTGCTAAACGAAATTTTAATTTAGCATGATCTTCTAATTTTATTATTAGGAGTCTTGATAAGTATGATTTACTCTCTGTTTTAAAACACTGCTTTTCCTTAATGTCTTTGGTTCTAGTTTTAAACGTAGGATGATAATCTTGAATAGTTGGTGCAAGGGGAGCATGATTCAGTTGTATGTCATCTACTCTTCTACCTGCTTTCTTTCACTCTACTTAAAAAAGATCCATATAAATAGGTTGACACATTGGAATGCTGGTTCTTTCAGTTTTAGTTTTAATTGATATTCAATAAGTTAATCATTTTTTTAAGTTTCACTTTCACCGTACCAATAATAAGAGGTTGAACAGGCAAGTTGAATATGAAACACTTTAATTTGTGTGATTGTCAATGCTTATGTTGGTAAGAGGTAAAGATGTACGCGTCTTGGTTTCCACTTTTCAGTCAATTTCTAGTTTTGTCAAGTTGACCCAATTTTAAAATATGGTTTTATGTTATTCCTACCTGTTGTGCTTCACATCTCTAAACTGCTCAGAACTATTTTAAACTATTTTACTTTGCTAGTATGAGTAGCCATTGTTCGATTATGATGTAACTTTGGGTACTTGTAGTTTCATGTGGTAAAACTTATTCAAAACTATAGTTTGCAATATTCCCTGTTCTTTCCCATTCCTTTTCAGAAACAAAAGGAGAAAGTAGTAAAAGATTGAACAAAGTTTAGGACATCTCTATCTTGCCATGTTGAGCTACTGAGCTACTGTTGTTTGTTAGAGGATAAAATTTTATAGGGGAATAACTTGTGACAGATGTCATTTTTTTGTCTTTTTGTCATTGTACTCTTTTGTACATTTTGTGCTTACTGTATAGCGATGTTCTCCCTCTAACGTTTTGATCTAATTGTTCTTTCATGTCTTAGATAAAAAGATTGCACCCAAAGGAGCAAATGACATAAAATTGATTAATGCTGGTAAGATTTTGGAAAACAATAAGACTGTTGGCCAGTGTAGAGTACCATTTGGAGAGCTTCCAAGAGGAGTAATAACCATGCATGTTGTTGTGCAGCCATCTTTGGCAAAAGCAAAAACAGGTAGTTTTCCACCCTAGATTGCTTGTTTGGTTATGAGGTGTACTCTTGTTCTTCATAGACTGCCGAAGTATAGTGTAAAGTTTCATTGTCTGCTTACCATTTATATGATCATAATCCCTTTCTGGACTCTAGTTTTTCAAGGCACATTAATCCTCCAGTACTGGTCATATTTTCTGGTTAACAATTTTGAAAATGAAATTAAATTCTTTGACGCATCCCAAAATTCCTTTAAAATAAAAACAAAACAGACCGAAACGAGACCTTGGATTTTGAAGAGGTCTCCGACTCCATTGTTGTACTTAGAACTCTTATGAGGCATGACAGATTGTGTTTTTTTTTTCTTCCGTAGTCTAAGATGCTTTGTATGTTTTGCTGATGAACAGAAAAGAAGATTGACGAAGCCCCAAGGAAAAATGTATGTTCGTGTTCCATATTGTAATGGAGTGGGTGGTGAGCATGGTGAAGCTGTGAGGTTGCCTTGGGGGGTTCTTTGGGCCATTTTGGACCACGGAAATGTGTAGGCTGGAAAGAGAGAAATAATATGTGAAACAGTCCCCCTCCTCTCATTGTTACGTGCCTGTCTCAAAGGGCATTCCTTTGTAAAAGTCCATGTTAGTCCTTCATGTATTTACCTTCTATTAAAAAAAAAAAGGAAATGGGTTGCTTTGATGTATTTTGGTAGTAGCTTCAATTTCTATTCCAAAATTATTATACAACGATGATGGGGTCTCTATTATCTTATACTTATACATCAGCTGGAATAATAAAATGCCTCTGCAAAATATTTGCATTGCCTTTTTGGTCCATTCTATTTTTTTCATCTCCAAAATAAATAAATAAATAAATAATGGAGCATATAATATTCCAAAGGTAAAAATTGTAACCAGCCTGTTCATATGTCATGGAAGCCTTTCTTGAAAAGTCATTTAATATATTCTATATAAAACAAGGTGGCCGACTTTTTACCTCTTATCACCATTGTCTATAAAAACGAGTATTTGTCAGCTAGATACCCTTTTTTTTTTTTTGGCGAATAAGGCTGCAAATTGCACAAAAAAAACCAGAAACCTGGATTACAGAGAAAAGCAACCTTCCATGATGTCCTTATGGATTTGTTGCTCAAAACAAAAGGGAATAGAACCCCTACTACAAAATTCAAAATCAAAAGCTGATAAGTTTAACAGAGTCGTCTTTGCTATTATATCCGCTAGCAGATTACTGCGTTTGCTAACCCAAGACAGAGACCAATGCTTCCCTGCAAAAACATTCCGCTAGATACCCTTGTTGACGCGTCAATAAGGTGGGCCTCAAGAGGAGACAAGTAGAACCTGCATGACTTTTAAATTTCAGTGAGAATGATACTCAGGAAAGAGACAAATTGTAAAACGAAACAAATAAACACATTATTAAATTTTATACGGCTTATTATCCATTTCTCTTCTGGGTTGAATGTCCATGTTGAATATATATTTTACACAGACCCTCATCTTACTGTTCGTTGTTTTATTTGCGGGGCCTTAGTTCCAGTGGTAACAACATGAAGCTGGACGAAAATCCTGGTGAGTAACTGTGCAACAAAGTCAAATTACTCTTCTCATTAATTTAACACAAACAGTATTATATATCTAATAAATTATACGAAACAAATTAACTAATATACTATAGATCTCGAATTTCTAATGTCATTTTCTATAAAGAGCACTATTATTCATCGCATTACAATTTATAATGGAATAAAAATGATGCGATAACTTTATAATTTTTAATTAATTAAAAGTTGTTACACCAATCAACTTTATTATAATATAAATTATAATGAAAAACTTTATTTTTCTATATAATAATGTATCCATCATAATTTATAATAGAATAAAAATAATATGATAACCTTACAGTTTTTAATTAATTAAAAATTATCATATCAATCAACTATAATATAATGTAAATTATGATGAAAAACTCTATTATTTTATAAAAGAATCATATCCATCATAATTTATAATAAAATAAAAATGACGCGAAGAAAACCAATCAAACAACTTTGTTACAGTATAAATTATGATGAAAAGTTTGATTCTTCTAAGAAGCGTGTCCATATGCTTCTTTCCTTATGTTTCTTATTTCTTTCTCTTCTTTTCCCTCAGTAATCAGTATATATCTTTCTCGCGGTTTTCTGCATGGGTACAAAAATGATAGGAAATTCAGATCTAAAAAATAACAAGTACACGTTAAAAAAAGAAAAAAAAAAAAATAATAATAAACATAAACGTCATCGTCATCGTCATATTCATCTTCTTCAGCAGTAACTAGCATCTCCATGCAGAAGCAGCAATGAGGGCTCTATCTTGCCAACCCAAAAGCAAGCAACCCTTGTCCTCCGTCAACCTATACCCATCACACGAATACAATCCCAACAATATCTTCGACTGCGTCACCGCATTCGCACTCAGAGGCACCCCTTTGAAGCCCTTCCCTTCCATCAACTTCCTCCATTTCTCCAACCTCTCATGTCTCGCCGTTCTCTCAGCTCCCTCGCACGCCACGATATTTCGAATCTCCGGCGCAAATATGTACTGCTCCACCTTCGCTCTCTGCGCCGACTCCGGCGGGAATGTCGCGTCTAATGAATCGAAGATCGCCGAGTAATAGTGCAGTGCCTCCAGAAACCTACCGAGAAAGTAGGGTCCGTTGTGGCTGGCTTCTTGTTCCACTAAGGTTACTATGTTCGGCGCTTGGTCTCGGATCATTGCTAGTAAGTTTCCGAGACAATGGCCCGGAACGCGGTGGAGCCGGTTGACAGAATTCACCGCCAGTGCTTCGCCAACTCGGCGTTGGAACATGTGGGGTTTGAGATCTTCGAGTTCTTCTCCGACTGCGTGGAATTCAAAAGGGACGTGAAGAGAGAGAGCTAGCTCGGTTAAACAACGGCCGGTTTCTCTCACTGCTTCTATTGAGGGACCAACTCCAGTTATTCGGAGAAATGGAGCTCCGTTTGGACGAGCTGCTAAGGCTTGCATGAAAGCTGGCCATTGATAACCTTGAAGGATATCAAGGTCGATGACATGAACACGTTCTTCGGCTTCGAAAGCTTCGAAAATGGCTTGATTAGCTGTGAAATGAGCAAATTTAACGTATGGGCAAGCTTGGTAGACGATTTGGTATATTTTAAGAACTTCTAGGGAGTTAGGTGGGAATGGAGAAAAAGGTTTTGTGGTTGTGGATGCGCTTGGTTTGGTGGTAAGCGTTGCAGCGAGTCGTGCACTTAGAGCTTCAGTGAAGCAGGAGGCGACACGTTGCATGGAGTCGCCGAGAGGCGTGACGACTCGATTGAGGTGGTGGAGGTACCTTCTGGCCAACATGTAGTCCTCTTTTGCAACTGCTTCGGCACATGCAAGTAGGAGGTGCACCAGTTGGAGTCCACTGTCTTGTTCCTGCATGCATGTGGAACCCCAAACAAGTTAAAAAAGGGCAAACCAAAAAGGGTTTCGTTTATGTATATATATTGGTGATCATACACATAGTAATATAGCAAACAAAAGTAATAACATAAAGAATTGAGTTATAGCTTGGATTATAATATTGGTCTTTATTTGGTAATTAAAAACTTATACCCGCTACCCTTAGTTACGAAAAACTATTAATGTCATGATATGTTTCGTTGCATAGTGCCAAAATATCGTAATTAAATGTGGCCACTAACATGACCAAATTAAAGTCATATTTGGTTACCGCCAAATTTTGCAAATAGATGTTACGCTTTGTCACAAACCTACTATAAAGTATCAAACATACATTTAGAAATCAAAATATTTTTGTGGATTGGTAAATGGCCACCAAAAATGTGTTTAGTTATGCTTAAAATTTAATCTCACAAATGTTTTTGTTAGTCAATGCTTTTATTAGTTTAAGAAAAATCCTCCAACATCGATGTGGAAGTTAATTTTCACCTGCTCAGAGCCAATAGGAAGAGGGGCCATCAAACTATGGTTGAGGCTATGATGGATCTGTGGCTGCTGCGATTGCTGTTGTTGTTGTGGCTGTTGCTGATGCTTGCTATTATTATTATTATCTAGGCGACGCTCTTGCTGCAATTGTTGTGACAAAGGTGCATGAGCATCAGCCCCAATAGACCCCATTTGATATGCACTCGTCTCCTGGCTCAGCTGAGAACCTCCTGGAGTACCTGATGATGTTTGATCACTCGCACCCGACCCACAAAACCTTGATGATAAATTCTGAGCAATAGACAGGCAGTCTAACATCGCCGGAATCTTTGTCGGCATGTCATAAGACTGTGACGAGTTTCCAGCTGCAGCTGGGTTATTATTATAGGCTCCAACAGCGAATCCGTCTCTTTGATAATCATCCAAAAAGTCTTCAATGGCCTGTAGAGCAGCGTTCTCAGACTGCATGTACTGATTGTTGTTGTTTGGAGAGTTAAAGACCTTATGGAGTGGACTCAGACCCTTCCCTTTCTGGTGAATGCTACTAAAAGGTCCGAGCTGAGAAGCAAAGCGTGGAGGCGAACAGCCAGAGAGACTTTGTCCTTGCATTGCATGAGCGTGGTTGTAATTGTAATTGTACGTGGAAGCTTGCGGTGAGGGCAAGTTCCTCACCGGCGATAAGACCATGAAATCGGGCTCGAACTGATCAGAGAACAAAGACTCCCACAATGATGAGTTGTCCGGCGACTGTACTTCCACATCACCTTCTAACTCGAACTTGAGAGATGGGAAGTTGAGGCTTGGTGGGGTTAAGCTACTCTGCTCCATATCAGAACAGCTTGACTGTGGAAATTTCTTCTTGTTGGTTTCGGACGCCGATGATTCATTTGAAGAAGTTGCTGGTTGGAGTTTTGTGGTGCATGAGCTCTCACTCTTGATAGAGCCCACGCTTCCACACAGAGAGTTAATCATGTTGTTCAATATTTTCTCCAACCAAAAACCAGCAGAGAAAACTGTAAAAAACAGAGAATTTTATCACTATAATTTGAAGATCTTGCAAAGAGAGAATGTGGGTTTTGCGTGTTTTTTCTTTTTAGTAATAGTATTGCTCTCTTATCATTGTAAAGCTTAGCCTACAGTTAGTTCCTAAAGCTGGTGTTTTTAGTTTGGAGAAAGATCAGAGACTCTGTTTCTTGAGTCTTTTTATGATAGAAAATGTAAGAGACTTACACAAAGAACGAAATGGTTGTGATTGGCTGTTAGTGATTGATTGCCTTATTTTTTATCACCATTACCAAGTGTTTTAGCTGTTTCCTAGAGGCATAATTTTGTCATTTTGGTTACCTGTTTTAACTCTGTGTCACTATGTGTGCAAATGAATCTTTGGAGGGCCTATGCGTTGGTGCTTTTTGGGCAAAAGGACATTTTTAAGCTGGTTGTGAACCACATTTCTTGGGCCGGCCCACAGCTGCTGAGAAACAATGTCTTTGGAATAACAGGAACTTTCCTTGTTTAATTATTAATAAATATATAAATTTGTTATTTTCACTAGCTAGCTGTGAATCTTAGATTGGTTTCAGGTTAAATTTAAGGGATTGGAAATCATAAGGGGAAAATCTAAGAAAAATATTCATTTTTGGGAAATAAAAGTGACAGATTGGCATATTAATTATTGCAGTTATGAAAATGACTTAATCAATAGGTAATTGGCAGAAAACTACTTATATTTTACATTACCTATGTGATACTGGTAACTGGTACCCTGCGGCCTCTTTGGTCCTATCTATTGAAATTATAGCCTGTAAATAAAAAAAAATTAAGGAGAGGAAAAGAAAAAAGAAAAAGTTATATATAAACTTTTCGGGTTTGATCAATAATGAGGGGTCAGAAAGTAACTACAAAATAATTATTTTGCCATTTTAAATTTTAATCACAAACTTTTTAATTTAAAATATTCAATATACTATATATTTGTTCTTTAGTTTAAAAATTCAAAAGCATTTAACTAAACCAAAATGATGAGCTTAATACATCATATTAATTACCGTTAATTAGTCACTCGGACAAAAGAAATAAATAAAGAAAATAAATGAGAAAAAATGCAGTGCTAATTAAAAATGGAAATATATATTAAAAGAGAGAGTGAAAGTGAGAGATATGGGAGTAAGTGACAAAGCAATGAAGGAAGAGGGGCATAGGCAAAGTCGTCGGATATGGCGTCGGTGGCGCCGCCTAAGCCTTGGATTTGCCAAAGGAATGAAGTGCTTGTCGTCTTCAGCCCCTTCCTCTGCGATCTCTTAGGCGGCATCTGATCTCTCTCTCTCTCTCTCTGTCATTTTTCAACTTACTAGTGCATGGCTTTGCATGTCGTTTTACTAATTATTTACGTACTACATTTCTTTCTACATTATTACCCTTCTTAACTATTATTATTATTATTATTATACTCTTTGCTTCATGAAATGGAAACATTCCATTTCTGATCCATCCAATCACAAAAATCCCTCTCTTCTTTGGTTTTGTCAGCACCTACGTGAGCCAATGACTGACAATTTTAGCGTTTAATTTCTCAAACTATATTATTTATTTATTTTTTTAGTATCCTTTTGGAAAAGGTTATTTAAGATGGTTATTTCCCACTTCTAATATTAATTTTGTGTTTGTGTTCTACTACTTTACTATATAGTAGCATTGATTAATATTTCGAGAAATATTAATAAATTTAAAAACCCAATTAATTAGTAACAAAGACCCAAAGGGGGCCGATATCACGAAGTGGGAATGAGCTAGGAAGTAAATAATTAACCCCTTTTAGATAATGTTGGTTTTTAGTATTTTTAATTGCGTATGGTTTGTTTAGAAATTGTTTTGTTAGTTATACCTCTCAACTAGCTATAAATATGAACAGAAAACAAAAATATCGAATAAAAAATAATTTGAAATGATTTCCAATAGTTTTTTAGAGGTTTTCAATGGGTTTTTAAGGATTTTTACAGCTTTTTATGAATTTCTACGGATTTCACATAAAATTTTATGGACTTTCAAAGACTTTGAATAGGCTTTCTTAGGGATTTTATGAACTTCTAATATATTCATACAGATTTTTTTTTAATTTATTATTTTTCCTTCGTATTCATAGTTAATTGAGAATAATAATGCATTTTTATGGATTCCTACTAGCTTATGGATTTTTATAGCTTTTTATGAATTTTTATAAACTTTCAAAGGATTTCTACGGACTTCTAACGGATTCTTTTAATATATATATCTTTTGTATTTATATTTAAATAAGAAAACCAACAAATTCTGACAAATATTTACAAATTTAAGAACTAAGCAAATTATCCATGAGCAAAAGAACTTAAAACCAAAATAAAAATGTGATCAAAATGGCCCAAGATGTATCCATATATAAGTTACAAGTTGAATTAGTATTTTGTGGTTTTAACTTTAAACAACTTTTCTTTTCTCCTTGCTTTTGTCATTTATATATGTTTTCCTTAAGGAATATTTCATCTAGAATGAACAATGACATTGGTCTGCACACGTCCTTTAATTACTCAAACATATATACCAATTAAGGAAAAAGGTAAGGAACGCGCATACATATGAGAGTGTAGGAATTGTTTGTGATGAAAAGCTATTAAATATGACGCTAATTACTTTGTTGTATTCCTTGTTTTAAACTCCAAAAAGAAATACTAACATGTAATGGTTGACTTTACTAGAGATATATTGTACCTGCTACCTATAGCTAGTGTTAATTAATAATGGAAACCACCATGAAAGAGCAAGGGCAAGCTACAATACCATAGTAGGTGTTTAACATGAGCATGTACCTACATATCATCTGCTTCTGCTTGGACTATTCTCAGCCCACTATTGATATGGCCAGGTCAAAGCAGTGACCTATGACATTCCGGGAAAAGATTTGTGAATTAATAAGATTAGGGCTTAATAATAATAATAATAATAATAATGTTTAAATAATATTTCAATTATTAATGTTTGCTGGTTTTGTGTTATATTTTACCATGCAATACCTAATATACATTACTCCTAATCCAATTTAAAATAGATATTAAATCAGACATTCAACAAAACACATTATAGATATAACGTATTTCGTAGGTGAACACTACTGCAACACTGATTTTCTTCTTTCCTATTTTTGGTTTCTCAGTGTAAAATTTCATCAATGGTGGGGAACCTCTGTCAGGGTTGGTGGAGAACGACCTGGGCTTGATAAAAAAAGCCCATCTTTGAATAAAAGACACTAATGGTGAAAGGCCCATTGTTAAAGTTCATGTGGGCATTACTTCGGCTCAAAATAAGCCCAACTAGGTTTTTTTTTTAAAATAACCCATGACTGCATGCACACCAAAGTCTTTATTATTTGAGTTTCTAGTTGTGGAAATTGGAAAACAAATAATTGTATACCCGTGACTTACACTTTTCCACCAGAGTGGTTTACAGAAAGTTTAATCATGTTGGAATGAGCTACAGGGGCCACACAATCATTTTTCATAGATGTGTATATTATCAATATAATGTACACAAGCAAGCTTCTTACTTGTCGTTATCACCTTTTCATGCTGGTTTTAGCATTTGAATAACTTGATTTTTTTTTATTATTATTAAATTATCAATCATCCAGAGTGCCACAAACATTTTCTACAACCCCTATTTAACCCATTTCATATAGACAATATCATGACCAACAGTTTGGTGCATAAATGTGCAATAAATTCACCAACTGAATGGCATAGATTGGATTCTGTTTTTTCATGAAAGAAAGCATGCTTTTTCAGGTAGTGGTTTGGACTTCCCTTTGCTTTAAAGTTCCAACACATCTCTTGCAAGTCTATTAAAAGCCTGAGTCACACAAATCTATTAAACCCTCATTTTTTTAAACAATTCTTTGCATGAAAATGAGCTCTGAGATTTTCCCAAAAGAAGCTGTTTTTTATATTTTATATTTTTTAATTTTTCCACGTCTTGCCAAAGGAAGTTCACATGTGTTTGTTTGTTTTGGAAAAGATAAGCAACCTTTCACTTATTGCTCACAGTTGTATCTCCACCAGCTACTACTACTGTACTGCCCTCGTTATCCACATTCAAATCTAGTTCATCTTCAACTCTCTCCCTTTTTGATAATGCTCTGAAACCTATTTACAGAAGAAACTACTATCAAATATATATCCCTCAAACTTGTCAATGGATTCACTATTTTTCTTTGTTATTTCGTCTTTGATTTTTAAGCCACTAGTTTTGGAGGTTGATGCAGCAAAAAAAACCAACTCACAGATCATTGTAATGGGTTTTGTTTACTGTGACATTTGCTTCAACAACAGCTTCACCAAGCACAGCTACTTTTTACCAGGTGATATACAATATCTCATTTATCAGTAACTAGTTTCTGCCACTTGTTCATTTTTCTTTTTTGGCAGAGAGAAAAGATTGACAATTTTTCATATCCCCAACTTCATCACCAGATGCAGATGTCAATATAAATTGTAAATTCCAAGCAGTCTCACCAAGAACAGCAGAACAGATAACATTCTCAGTGAATAGGACTACAAACAAATTTGGAGTTTACAGGTCTGAAATACCATCCATTGAAGGTATCAAATGTGCACAAGATTCAGCAATAGTGTCTTCCTGCCAGGCAAGCTTAATACAGAGCTCATCTTCTTCATGCAATGTTCCTGGTTACAAATCGACATCAAATGAAATAGTAATCAAGTCAAAAAGAGCCAATCTCTGCATTTATAGCTTAAGTGCTTTGAATTTCAGACCATCAGAGAGACAGATTGCTTTATGTGGAAAGAAAAGATAAAAATTTCTTAGTTGCTCATTACCTTACTCTTCACTTTCTTCTTTCTGCCAGTTACCACTTTTCCCAGTTCACTTTCTTCAATCCCTTCCCATTACTGAATTTTTTTTTTTTTGAATTTTCTTGTGAAAACGTAATCCAAGACACCCAGTACCTTGGATATCATAGTACTCCTTCCAGCCCATCAATTTATTATGATTTTTTTTTCCCTCTTTGCTGCATAAGGATATGGCTGTGTGAGCTGTACTTATATATATGTTAAATTACCTTCCCAAAAGCTTAAGCTATCAGGAAGTGGGGTTTAATATCTATATTATGATAGATAGAGAGCCAGAGTGCAACAATATATGTCCTAAAGATATTCACCCAAATATGTATAGTATGTGTGCAAGAAGATATAGTTGATTTTCCAATTTCTGATCAGACTAGTTTCTTGTTATAAATGTTGATTATGAACTGTATATAAATGTACAGTTAATGAAAGTGTGGAGAAAAACAGATTCACATGTTAGGTTATACAAACGAATCCATACAAATTTCATACTAACTAGAGCTTTTCTAGCTGTGAACAATCCAACCAGTAATCTTACATTATGAGTGTATAAGAAATCAGAAAATGCAAAATGTGCCGAGTTCAACACCATAAATTTGACACAGAAGAAAATTTGGCAGCTGTAATTATCAAATCACAAGTATGTTCCAATCTCAAATTTGAAGATGATTAACTACATAACTAATCTTCTCTGACATTGTCCATAAAGCTTACTAATTTTGCAGTGTCCTCTTCAAGCACTTGGGAGTTTGGATACCCGTTTCCATAGCCCAGTATTTGTACCAAAGCCCCCCCACCAAATAGAAAGATAAATCCTACCCACCAAGCGTTTGCTCCTCTCTGCTATATATCAAACCCCATTTGTTTGTTTCTTCCATGCAAACTCCACTGCATTATCAACGGCTTTCAGAGGTGTGTAAGAGAGAGGAGAAGAAGGATTAAGGAACAGTACCTCCATAACGTGGGCTCTCCAGCTATAACAGGTGCCCGCAGAGGCTATAAATCAATCAATCGCAATCAACACCAGAAATGAGAACAATCTTGAAATTTGATAATAGCTAGGCAAAGCTAAAAGCACAGATTGGACAACATGGACCATCTCAATAATTTGCAAAGCTAATCACCTACGTACTACTGCTCCACTCTCCACCACCATATCATGATGCATGCCAAGATTCAGCATCTGCATGTATCTAATTTATTTCAGATTCTTCTTTATTAATACAATAAGTTTTGTTTATTATGCTTTTAGACCATAACTCTACGCTAAAGAAATGATAGTATTATCCAAACCAATGAAAAACTATAATTAAAAATTGCAGCTTTTTTTCTTTCCTATACGTTTATGTTGTCCTATTACCTGTCCGGATGTACTGTACACACGTCCGTTCTTAGAAGTAAGCCTCGCCAAATAAAAAAGTCAATTAACTCTTGCAAACTCTTAATCCAAGTGATGACCAAGAAAAAAAAAAGGGTCAAGTTCAAAAGGTCAAAGCGTGACCATTTTATATGATTCAAAAGCAAAACAGAAGGTAATGTCTTTCACCCTATATATGATATATCCTCCTACATCGAGTTCAATATTTTACATTTTTCTTGCACTAAAGTCTTGTATGTTGTTAAATTCTTCAAAAATTATATTATGGATTGTAGTATTGTTGGGATTCCTACATATATTTTTTAGTGTATTCCAGTTTTTGGTTTCGTTAGTGTACCACAGACAGATCATATTCATACATAATCAACTTCATTGTATCAATAACACATCTCGTAAAAGCATTCCAGTTCCAATTTACATGAATTATATATAATTTTATGTCACATGATTTTTATTTTTAAGCATGAAACAAGCATTTAACTATTTCATTAAATCACACACAGCCATCCATATTTCCTTGACAGATATACAAATCGATAAGAATAGAGTACAAGATACAAATATAATAGAGCATATTACACAAAATATTCTTCAATGTTGCAGATGCTTTGCATAAGTTCTTGGAAGATCTTCATGGCAGGAGCTGGAAGGCCCAGAAGGACATTGATGCTTTTCCTCTCATTCCTATGAGGCAAGAACAAGATCACCTCCTTCCCCGGCAAAGCCACTGGTCCTGTCAAAACAGGCTCTCCCCATCCAAAATCTATGCTGTAAAACGACAATCTAGACCAGGTGGTGATCAAAAGCGTGGAAGCCAAAGAAGGCATTGCTCTTGTCACTTGGAAATAATCAATGGCCGATCTCATGTAATCGTCCGTCACCATCTTGATTGCCTCCTGAACTTTTCCTACTGCAAATGACAATGGCTTTTCTAGAAGCTCTCCTGCTTGTGATATGGAATTTGTCAGCACAATGCCATTGCCAAAGTACCCTTTTGGCAGTGGTGGGTGAAATTTTTGCCGGCCATCAACGGCAAATAGGAGCTTTGTCTCTTGGTTAGGCAACAGATTGAGTGATTTTGTTCGAGCTCTCCACACGAATCCAGAGAGAGCTTCAAATGTTGTGCATTTTTCAAGTACCTTGTCCTCCAAGGCATTTATCTTCAGTGTCTCGAGCTTTTCTGGGTCAAAACAGAATGACCTGTAGAGCATTTTATCTTTTTCATAAAGGTCATTCATTCTTGAAGTGTCCTTAATCTCGGAGAATTCTTGATGTTTGAATTCTATCTTTGGTGGGTTTCGAGCTCTGAGTATGGTCCTGTCTAGAAATGGAGGAACAGTCAAGGGCAACCCTCTGGCTGTTTCACCCCACGAGTTAACAAACTCCATAGCTCCAATACCATCCAACATGCAATGGTTCATGCACATTCCAAGAACAAAGCCTCCACATTTGAATTTAGTCACCTGGGAAGGATAAAAATAGAAGCTTATATAACAAGTAATTCAAGTTTATTCTGTAACTTTCATTGCTTTATGAACTCACCTGAGCAACCAGAGGAGGCACCTCTAGTATGTTCTTTGCACCAGGAATGTCATAAACAAGATTCCCAAGAGTCTCTGGGTCCGGTTTTGTTATGTCACCGAGCTCTTCGAGTGCACAATCTGCTTCAGCCTCGACAAAAACAGCTCCTTCTTGGCAACAGTTTACGGCAAGTTTCCCCTCGGAGCTGATAGTTAGCCGCCCAGCAAGCGGGTAATAGTGAACAAGAACTTTCTTCAATGCGTTTCTGATTACTTCACCTGCATTTTCGTTTCCTTTCTCATCTGATTTGAAGCAGTAAATAGTACGAACAATCACCGCAATGTTCTGGTCCAGGTTAGAGAGATAGTATAGACCCTTATTTGTTTCTTTCTCCTCTGGAGGAACCAGTGTTGGTTCTCCTCGCTTCACTCTCAGCTGAAACACATTGCCATTATTTGAGTTCTCCATTATTGCATACTCTGCCATCTCCACAACCTGAAATCAAAATTGTCAAGCAAAAAAAGTAGTTTAGCTAAATGGGTATATTAAATGATCAATATTAATGTATTCTGTAGATGGGGAAAAACATACCATGTGATCAGAGAAAGGTACAGATAGTGTAGCTCAAGAGGAATGCTCAGAACACACAGATTGCTTTGCAATGATATGACTCTTTTGCAGTGGGATATCCATATTTATAGAAAGAGAAAGATTGAATTACTTTCTAATAAGAGATTGAAAATAAAGTGCGAAAGGGATAGGTAGTTGGATATGGTGTACGACCATTTCTCATGAGAGAGCTGGTGTTCTTGGACAGAGTCTTCTACAGTATTTGCAGTAGATATATGTTTGTATATGGGTGGGGTTAGGCCACTGCTCGTGGGACCTAATTTGTATACCAGAAGAAAATCTTAGTGTCAGACAGAGATAGAGACTGAGTGGGAGATTATTTGGTGGGGTTGGCAACCCCAAATTCTCCATTGAGGGCTCATCAGGGTTCAGCTCAACAGCCCTAGCAGAAGCATATATCACTCATATCGGTCCCATGAGCTTGTCAAGCAAGCTCAAGCTCAAGCCCAAGCTAGGCTTTGATTTCAAAGTTTACAGCCTGATATTTGAACAAGTCAACTTTGAAAGCTTTATGATCTTTAGGATGATGTTGGAAAGATAAAACATTTGACTAAGTTCCTCTGCTGTATTTGGACGGCTTTTAAGTTATGAGCTGTCAAATAATTAACTTATAGTGATCATCTGAGTGAAAAATTACCTATTGATTTTTGTTTCTGGATTGTTGTTGTCTGGCACGCTGTTTGACTTCGTTAAAATACGAAATTGAACCACAGGGAACTGGACATGTTGCTTCGTATACTTGTCATTTTGTCACTGTTAGTATGCAGAGCAGATTGTCTTCTCCATTTCTATATTTGAAAAGCAGATCAAACAACAGCACAAAAATTCAAGCTTCTGCGCACCAAATCTCTGATGTGTCACGTTTTTATTTGGCTGTGCTCGTATAAATATATATATATATACATATATATATATATATAAACCTCTTCTCCTCAAAATTTAATAATAAAAAAAATGAAATGGAAATGATTATGTTTAGTTCTACAAGTAAACTTGAAGGATGTTGCTTGGTTAGGTTCTAATGGCCCACAATAAAATGAAAACGTCAACTAACATTAACAGGTTTATCCAACATAAAAAGGAAAAACAGAATACTGACAGGAAACAGTTACCATGTATATACCTATAAAATTTCCAATACAAATGAAATTTTATGTATATATAAACATAAGTCCTTGAACGTGTGTCAATATAACGCCACTCACAGAATCAAGATGAAAGAAGAAAAACTCAACAATGCCCAAGTATATCACAATCTCAGTAAATGCGGAGTACAATTTCCACTAGAATTTGTTTTTCTCACACTGTCGAACTCTGTGAATGGCAATGCAGGGATTAACCAAGGTGGAATCACGGCATCCTTGTAGACCGTGGAACGCCACTGACATCTTTGCCCCTCACGCTTTTGCTTGAAAGTTACAATCTTCCAAGCACTGAAAAGACTAAAGTGGACAACGAGTGATTTAAAAGTCATGCCTGCCCGCACTTGCTCAGACAAGCAATCCCTTCTTCTAGATAATCTTCCCTGCTGATCCAAAACTCAGGTGCATCCTGCATGTATTAACCACCATATCCAATTTCTCAAACGACTTTCAATGACAAGACATTCGATGCAGGAAGAATGTAGAAAGGATATACAAAACAGTCAATACAACAATAGTGGTGATATAATTATACAGAAATTTGAGCCTCTAAGCTAGAGAGAATGGGTAATGACATCCACCTTCATAATTCCTGCCAGTACCGCACCACCTAGATACACCATGTGCTTTCTTCGTGGTGGATCTTCAATCCGTAATCGCAATTTCTGTTCAGAATGAGAAACATATGTAAAGGATTGAAGACAGATCTCAATCAACAGGCCATATTTTCCTAACAATTTCCTCTTTACGCTAACTGAAATGATGACAACTTATGCAAGCATAATTGCAAAGTACCTGATTGTCACTAAAGGACCTACAGAGTTGGATAACTTTCTGTTCCTTTTAAGACTAAAAAATAGTATGCCTAAAAATTTCCCAAAATAGGATGCAAAAAATAAACAAGGTAATATACTACCCTAGGGTCTAGATAGACACATGCATGCATGTGTTTATAATATAATATTATATAGATACTCAACAATTGCTCGTAACCAAAGTAGAATTATGTCAAAATGGTAATTATGTCAAAATGGTACTTGAATACTTTAGCTCAACCTAGGCCCTAACTTTTTGCAATTTCTTAAAGCTTTTTTTTTTTTTTCTTCTCTTTCTAATCAATAACACAAAAAGTTTAGATCTTACCTTCAAACCATCTTTGTTGCCCTTCAAAACAACATCAAGATAGCGATCCAGTATCTCTTTCTCCAGTCTAAAGAAACATTAAAATTGTACAATCTCACTTCATAAGAGTCCATGTATAATTGTTATATTGTTATGCAACAAGCATAGGCACAAAAAATAATATGCCCACAAGTCAGAAATACATTATTTACGCCAAAAATAATAGCAACTTAAAATACACATCTAGAATATAACTAGACAACTATTTCACATAAGAAAGACCAGATCCCATTTTATGCCAAAAGAGGTTAAGATTTTACCGACTAGGTAATCCAGGATACATTGTGCTCCCTCCGCTTAAAACTATATGCTGGTAAAGCTGTAAAATATCATTATCATTAGAAATTGAAAATTAATGAATATCAAAAGTATTAGTACCATAGCAAAACATATAAATCAGTAGAAACTTGTACACTCAAGTTGGACCTCCTTCAGTAAAAAGTAAAAAAAAAACACACTAAATTACCATCATACGATTGTCAATATCCATTTCTTGAATGCAACGAAATACCATATCAGCCATTCCATCACCTTCAACGTCTATGAGTTCCTATACAAGGAAAGCAGCAGAGAACATCAACAAACCTGAAATCTGTCAAAATATTCCTACAACTCCAAAGCACCAGAGGTGCTAAAAAACTAACCCTTATGATTCAAAGTTATTTGATAAAATGTAAATGAACTTCAACAGCAATGTAAAGTTACACAATTACTAGGACACACAAGCTGTAGTAAACCATGCACATAAAACCAATATCCAGATTGTTGCATGGAAAGACCAGATACTATGAAATAAAGGACAAGGAGAATACGGGCTTACAGGAGTAAAAAGAGCTTCAGGAGCCTGGAACCGTTCAGTGCCAACTTTGATGACCCTTCCATCTGGCAGCTGATTGAAAGAACTTTTCTCAATGCATTAAGATTTTGCGAGTGTGTGACTTTATCTAGGAATATAGTGTGATAAACAGGAAAATGGCAACAAATCATTCACTGAAAATAAATAAGAAACTATAGGAATCATATTCAGAGTAACAAACATATCCAACAATGTACATAATAAGCAGACAAGGAGGATCTGTGTTTATGGCTACACCTAATTGTGACTTTTTTTTTTTTTTAAATGATTCATAAATTGGATACTGAACATTTAGAAATGACAGAGTGGACATTGATGGGAAACAGAATGAAACTCACTTACAGTGTAATTCTTTACAAGGATGGTGGTCTCAAGTCCCAATTGATACTCCCTCTTATAATCATAACTGCACAAAAGTGGATATCATAAACCAAGCAGTGTTACAAGCTCTAAAGAATCAGAATATAGTACAAAATTGTTTATTTACCTAATATAGCAGAGCTTTTCCTTGATTTCCCTTACAGTCTCAAAATCAGCAGTCTTATTCATGGCATACCTTCAGGGAAAAAAGTTGTATTTTTTAACTATTGAAGAACCATCATTTAAAGAATCAAACACAGCACTATCAAATTCATTTTACCAATGAGTTACAGACAATAGTTCCTCACCCTCTTCGAGAGAGCAAATCAACAAGATATGAGGTTATATGCCGCCCAGCTACGTTCATTCGCTTTGTAAGATGAGGGAATGAGTAGCCATCAACAACAGGAACCTGAAATATCCGATAAAATACTCTAGGGTTATGTAGCTTCTTAGTGATTAGTGCTAACATATCTTCCAAATTTTAATTTTACAGTTCTGTATTGCATTGTTCACTATCTACTTCTTATCCATAATATGTAGCAAATTACAACATATAATAATCAAGCGCTTTCTACAGGTACACTTATCAAAACTTTAAGCATCAGAACAGATTGAATATACCAAACTCATGCTTAGGATCATCTCTAAGTTTCCAATAGAAAACTAACTTATCAATTCAGAAAATATTACAAAATAAGTCAATAGAAAACTAACTTATCAATTCAGAAAATATTACAAAATAAGTCATACTTTCAGTTTCTCTAAATGAAGTCTTAAGTTTGGAATAAGAACAAATATTGAAAGGTGAAACCATCCTTTTGACTCTAAAGAAGGAAAAAAACACGTGTTCATTGTCTAAGAAGGAGCCATCATCAATAACAGAAGTGAAAATTAAAACATATCTTAATGAAAAAAACACGAGTTCATCGTCTAAGGAGGAGCCATCATCAATAACAGAAGTGAAAATTAAAACATATCTTAACACTCTCCAGATGACAGTTCAAAAACCATGGAAGGAAACTGCCACTTTATATAAAATCACATTTCAGTTCAGCAAAACATCCAAAGAACTAATTAGCTAAACTCAATAAGCTAAAATAAATAAACAATAAAAGTTAGTGACAGTTCTCCTTTAAAGTAACATAGAAATTTTCTTGAGGACTTTACCACATGAGTTACACCATCACCAGAGTCGATAACTAATCCGGTTAACAAACCTGTAAGAAGACGAGAAATGTTGAAGCACATTGGAAAGAGGATAAGCGTATGTGAGTGCAAGATGTGTGTGTGGATGCATAAAGGAAGTGGTAGTGATAATACTAGCTGTAGCAGATTCTCTGATAGTACCAATCTATGAAATCGTAATTCTGGCAAGCCACAATAAGTGGTTTCACTTTTCATTTCTGTTATTTCTAGAGCCTTGTACAAAGAGCAGGAAAAGGTTCATAAAGAAGAAAAGAAGATAGGGGGAAATTTCTTTGGATGTAGGAAAAAATACAATGGGAAAATACATATAATGATTTAACCTTTAACCATCTTTATAAGCACCTTGAGCATACAATGTCAAAACGGCTTGGATTTGAATAAAGACACCATCAAAATTGTATTTCTCAAACATGGTTTCAACCTGCAAAGTTGATGACAGACAAATTATATCATCAAATATTTCATTGTTAAGCACATCAATACAACTCAAATTAGACAATGGGGCAAAATTTTAAAAGTAAAATGAGACGATTAACCATTTTTTCACGGTTCTTTGAAGGATTAAGAGGTGGATCTGTGAGTAAAATCTTGCATTCTGTTGGATCAATCTGTTTGGAATAAAATATGGAAAAAGACTCATCAACATTTTGGTTTTGCTGAAATTATATAGAGAAATAAAATATTGAAATTACAGATTGGAACACAATCAGAAGCACTAGAAAGTTTACTTTTAGTTCATTGTAAAATGCATGGTCCCATACATGACCCATATCATCCCAGTTTTGCACAATACCATTGTTAACAGGATAAGATATATCTAGTTGATGCCGCAATTCTGCACAAACTTCTCCAACAACAATATCCTAAAAGAATCAGACACTCATCAGAACCAAGAAAACGAAACATAAAACATAAAAAACATATATATGTTTATAAAAAGGCCTTCTCAGAACAAGAATTAATTCATAAGATATACAAGGATCACACTAATCCTTGGAACTTTTAACATTGGAATTTATACATGTGTTAGAAAGAACATGAGTATACTTAAGAGCCCAAGAAATTCTTCTTTTGAAAAGATGCATCTTAATTATGACTGAGACAAATAAATGTAAATTATGAAAACATAAGATTCACCTTGAGTTCCTGTTCCATAAGTGATTCCTCATATCGAAGCATGGGCCTCCCAACCACACAAGGAAACACTGACGTGGGGAAATTCTCTCCAGCAAACCCACATTTCACATACTGCATTTCAGTGTAGGCTGTGTCAGATTTCTGCAAGTTCCCAAAAATTTATAGAGATCTAGACTAAATTTGTGCGTTTCTAATTTTAATTTTAGACCAAACTCAGTTTTCAACAAAGAAGGTATGATTATTTGGTGAATCCATTGAGTCACAAGAGAATCAGAAGAAAATATTTTATATGAAAAAAGAACTTGAAGATACAAAAGTACCCCAGTGCCGTTATCGCAGACTACAACTTTTCTGTTGTCCATACTATGCTTCTGCTGTTGCTGCTCCTTCTGCTACTACTATATTCTTCCTAATGCTTCTTCATCTACTGCTTTTCATTTCATCAACCAGAAGTGCATCTATACGCAGGGAAACAATGAATTTTGGGTTGTTTGATCATTGTATAATTAGAATAATCTTAAACTTGGGAACTACCATGCTTCAACCAAAAAGAAAAAAGAACTGTACTAAAATGTTTAGAATGCATAGATTAAATGCTCTAATATCACATCTTTAAAGAAAAATTAGAATCAATCATCATATCAAAAGTTTTCTTGCTGTAGTGAGGGATCGATCACTTTCATATGTGTTAACTTCACTATGATAATTGCTGATGTGAAATTAGAGAACCCCAAAATCTATTTGAGCCATCAAAGTCTATTGAAATCACAACCATTTTCAAGGGACACTCATCAGTTGAACCAAATAGAGGTACCAGTTCATCACTTATCATATCAAGCATATGCATTTTCAATGAATATTTCCATAAGACATCCTAAGAGTTGTCTAATAGTAGAATACACATTTAGCAGTACTTATACACAAGTCACTTTCAACTTTATCCAAACCTTTATGAGAAATGCTATCTAGCAATTTCACCATCTTGGTCAAAATCATATCTAGTTAATAGTACTCATACACAAGTGACTTTCAACTTATATCCAAAACCTTTATGAGAAATGCTATCTAACAATTTCACCATCTTGGTCAAAATCATATCTAGCAACATTTACAAATGACTTCACATCATCTCTGTAGCCTTGTAAGCACTAAGAAGACAATGCAAACTGTCCAAGTTTTCCCACCAGGGAGGAATCTATCTCTCACACTCTCGAGTCAATCATTCTAGCTAGATTCAAGGGTTCCTATAGATGGTCAACACGTTATTCATTGATCAACTCTAATACCTGTTTAGGTGATGCATGAAGAAAACCATCATATTGTGCATACATAATGGAATCACTATAAGCAACCCACTCTATCCACATAAATAACAACAAAAGGCAAGAATATTAAGCCAAGCATTAAGAAACTATCGCATGCTTTGTATTATAAAATACGTATACAATAACAAAAGACATGAATTATTAAACAGCACAAACCTCAGTAATTCATTTTGATGCAATCCTCATTCCCAAAAGTAACACATGTAAAGTCGAAAGGTACTGAGCGTCTCACCACAGAATGAACAAAACCCCAAGTTAAATCAGGAATTCTGGATCACCTCTAGCAAATTCAATGCCATCAAGGGCTTCCTGTAATCAAGAAAGCATTATTATAAACAATAAAAACTGAATATATGAGGATAATGCTTGAAATATGAGGAGACTCTACTGAACAAAAGCAGCTAGAATATATCAAATGAATGACCAACAGGAGTGACGATAATTTTTTAGTGCACAAACATGATTATTAAAAAAAATTGCAAACCCAAAATGTAAAACCCTATCAATTCATATTAAAAACTAAGCAGCAGGAAACCCAAAAGTTTGTTTCCGTCGGTGTATAGATCCGGATTCAATTATTCAGGGAAATGATACCCAATCTTGCCAGTAATACCAACAGCGATGGTAAAGTAAAATCCTTAATAAACCTCCGTCCACAAGCCCGTTTATATACTTGGATTCACATTCCATTAGTAAAAAACTCCAGATTCAGACCATAAAGAATACCACCCATGTCCGCAAACAATACCAACAGTACGGCAATACCCAAAAAATTATAATAAAATACACATTAACATGCATTTATACCCAGACCAAGTTCATACGCCCACTCTAAAACCCATTGATAGTTAAAATTAAAAATAATAAAGATAGATAGATAGACAGAAAATGCCTCAATGCGGACAGACCGATGGGAGGAAGAGAAAGACGAAAGTAAGGAAAGAGAGCAGAGAGAGGGACGACTGTACACTCTACAGAATCTGACCGGGACTTTGATGGACGACAAGGGAGGACAAATGGCTTCTTAATGGAAAACAACTCATTTTTAATATAACTTTGAGGACTTCGTATAAATACATTGTAATGTAAAATATCATCTCCAACGCAAAAAACATCATTTGTTATTTATCAAAAAAAAATAAAAAAAATCATTTGTTTAAATTTAAATATTCCAACAAACGGTTGGTGAGATTTACCAAAAAAAATATATATATATATATATATATATATATATATACAAACAATAAACCTCAATAGGTTCCTCAATGAGCACAGTTTGTGTAGTTGTGTTTGAGAAGTAGCGCTCTGGGGTCATGTCGATTAGTACCTTAAATCCAATAAATGGATA
This sequence comes from Rhamnella rubrinervis, assembly GCA_007844105.2. NCBI lineage: Eukaryota > Viridiplantae > Streptophyta > Magnoliopsida > Rosales > Rhamnaceae > Rhamnella > Rhamnella rubrinervis. The sequence continues at coordinate 485,086 of CM017575.2, forward strand.
TGGTATTGATAACAATGTATTAAGTTGTTTTATTATGCTTTTTTTTTGTTTTTTTTTAGCGAGCGAATTAATGTACGAATCTATATTACTTTTCTTCGAGTATTTGGGCTCAAAATTGGGCTAGCAATATGGGCTCAACATTTTAGCACTGGGAAGGAGCCCAACTCTCTCTTTTTTTTTTGGGTTTATTACAACTCACGTGTCTCCCACGTGAATCTGCCATGTTGTGTAGTATATAAAACCTCCTTGATTAGGGTTTTCGTTCTGCCGTTGGTAGCCTTAAACAAGACCCGAGCTGGTTGAAGAACGTCAGGGCTGCGCTAAAATGGTGAGCTCAGTTCCGTGGCCTGCTCTTCTCTACTTCATAATCAATGCCTAGTCTTTCCTCATTTGCATTTTCTGCTTGCTGGGTGTTCATTCTCTCTTTGTTCGCTCGAACCAATCGACCTTTAAGGTTTAGAGTTCGTTTATTATGCATGATTTCGTTTGAAACTTTGGCTTCTCATTTTGTTTTTATTTTTGTAATCTGAAGGCTCCGAAAAGAGGTGGAAAGGCTCCAGTTGCAGCTTCTAAGAAGAAGCCGGTAACTATATTTTGAAGCGGATTAATTTGATTTTTTATTTATTTCAAATTATTGTGATTGACGTATTTCGTTGTTGGGTTTTCTCTAGGAGAAAGTGGTTAACCCACTGTTCGAGAAGCGTCCGAAGCAGTTTGGGATCGGAGGTGCATTGCCTCCGAAAAGGGATCTTACTCGATTTGTGAAATGGCCTAAGACTGTTCAAATTCAGAGGAAGAGGAGAATCCTCAGGCAGAGGTTGAAGGTCCCACCAGCTCTGAACCAGTTCACCAAGACCCTCGACAAGAACCTTGGTATGTCATGTACTCCCATTTTTGTTTCTGGAGCAATATATTTTAATTGTGTACTTGGAAATGCGAACATTATTGATTATACCCTTATTAATAATAGACTGCGTTGTTGTAAGTTATAACCAACAATAGTAGACATTCTGCAGAGCCTGTTCTTATAAACATTGCACTCAATATTAACCTTGGAGATAAGATTACGTATGGCGGGTAGTTGAGTACTTTTGTTAAAGAACTATATGTTGTTTGTATTTATCGGAAGTGAGGCTCATGGTCCAGCTTATCTTGCTTTTTTTAAAGTTTTATTTGTGATATGGGCATTCTAAAAGAACGTGTGTGTGTGTGTGTGTGTGTGTGTGTTTTTGTATTCATATGTTTAGGATAACATGTTTCATGCAAATGTTGCAATTCCAACATTTTTTATTTGTTACCTATCTAGAGTCTTTGAGAGCAAGTCTTCGGTATACATAAAAAGTACTTAAATTTTATCTGTCATGCAATACTAGCAATCTGTTGAAGGAAAGCATGATATACTGCCATTAATTGTAGGCAGCTTTCTGGTGATGGTTCCTTTGTGCTAATCCGTTGCGAGAAGTTGTTCTCTATTAGGACATCCTTTGCAGTATTTGCTTGGGTTGTCAAACGCATTCATGATTCCATATTTCCTGTTATATTCTGTTTTTAGCTACATTTTAGTTTGCTTTAGCTTGTATGCAAATACCTATTTTGTAATGTCGTGCTAAACCTACGTATAGCAACAAGCCTCTTCAAGATGCTTCTCAAGTACAGGCCAGAGGACAAGGCAGCTAAGAAAGAGCGTCTCCTGAAGAGGGCTCAGGCAGAGTCTGATGGAAAACCTGTTGAAGCTAAAAAGCCTGTTGTTGTGAAATATGGTCTCAACCATGTGACATATCTCATTGAGCAGGTATTGTTATGTTTTATAATTCACTTAAATGCCCTTTAATCTATTCCTCTAAGCAGTTGGTCTTTTTTTATTTTCTCCTGAATGTGAGCTTTTTGAAATGCATTTTCCTCACAGAACAAGGCTCAGCTGGTAGTTATTGCTCATGATGTAGACCCAATAGAGTTGGTTGTCTGGCTACCAGCCTTGTGCAGGAAGATGGAAATCCCATATTGCATTGTGAAGGGAAAATCACGCTTGGGATCGGTAATTGTGCTCATACTCTGTATTTTTGAGTTCTTTTCCACTTTAATCACACTCAGGGACTGAATACCAAGTAAATTGGCCTTCTTTTTTTCAGATTGTCCATAAGAAGACTGCATCAGTATTATGCTTGACGACAGTCAAGAATGAGGATAAGTTGGAGTTCAGCAAGAACCTAGAGGCTATTAAGGTGACCATAATTAAATGCTATATAGATATGTGTATTTATATGATATCTTTTATATATATATATATACAGAGAGAGAGAGAGAGTGTGCGTGTGAGAGAGAGGGAGACAAAGTTGTTGTTTGATAGCTTACTTTGGGTTCGATGTCTTCATTGGAACATATTATTTGATAGTTTTATCTCATTTCTAATATCTCTTGTGGTTCCAGGCTAACTTCAATGACAAGTATGACGAGCACAGGAAAAAGTGGGGTGGTGGAATCATGGGTTCCAAGTCTCAGGCCAAAACTAAGGCAAAAGAGAAGCTCCTTGCAAAAGAAGCTGCTCAGAGGATGTCTTAAATTTTTGTTGTTTTTACTTTTTACTTTAGATTTTGACTATCTGAGCCTGTTACACTTTAGGTTTTTGGTTGGTCAATTTTAATCAGATAAACTGCGGAGGTTTTTTTATTTCATTTTAAAATGCTGAGTAAAGCTTAACCATTGAGTGTTTGAACTCTGCCTTGCCATTCTAGTTTGTTCTGTGTTGTTAGACTTTAATGCTACAGTAGAAGTATTACCACCATTTTTATAGTTCTCTTTACCCAGTTATTATTGCACATGCAATTCCTTGCCGGATTAATACATGTGATTTGTTGTATTTAAAGTTTGTTTCTTTTAGCATGACAGATCCTACCACCCTTGAGTTATTGATAGGATGCAGGCTCTTTCTGGCAAATTTAGGCCATTTAGATAATTGCTCATTTCATTAGTATTGTTATTTTGCCATATTTTGTGGAAATGCCTCGAGGCTGATATATATATATATTTTTTATATCACTTTTAGGGTTTTAGCCTGGGCCTTTTTATAATAATGCTTTACAATTTATAATTTCATTTCATTTTTCAATAATAAAAAAGTGCAAAAGAATGTACTAGTTCGTCATTTATTCAGGCTTTGGTGCAAAAGAGATGAAAGATTCTTTGGAAATTTTGCAATGGCTTTGTGGCTTTTTTCAGTTTATATTTTTTTAAGTGATAGAATAGTTTTGTTATAGTTCGTGCCAATTGCATCAGCAAAGGGATATAAACTTACGTCTTGCATCGTAATCCAGGTGGGCCATTTGGGTCTCTAATCGTTCAGGCATTTCCACATTTTAACTACCACTTTACCCTGCAATATATATTTACTTACCAAACCAAGTGTATGTCACATTTTCAAATGTCATTTCCTCTCTGTGAAAAAGATGCCCTATTTTTTTTATACTAGGGTGTGTTTGGTTCCTTGAGTGTTTGTTTCTTTCTCTCAATTTACACATATAAGTACATATTTTTTTCACTAAAAAAAATAAAAATTTACATATTCATCTTTGATAAAAGAGAAAGCAACACTCACTGACTTGAAAAGTCTTGTCCCAATGGCATCACTAATGGCGTAAATTATTTGGCTTAAAATATCCTTCTTTCAATGACCCACATTCTAGCTTGTGATTTATCATTTATATATTTCTTTCTTTTTTCTTCTTCATTTTATTTGGGAAAAATATAAATAAAAGCAACCTTTGAACAATACAAAGCCGATCTCATCCAGTTTGAAGATATGCTTGTGTTCCCATTTAAAAAAAAATGCTTTTAGTCATTACCCTAGTTTGACAAATTAAACATCACAATGTCCATGCAATTTCATGGGATGAAATCTTTATTATAGCTCCTTCACTACTACTAACACTGATTGTGATAGAATGATGCTGCCAATTACAAAGTTTCTATGTGATAGATCTACTTATATTTGTTGCCAAATATATAATATAGCTAGTACACATATTAGTCGTGGGCAATAAAATTGAAAAATTAAAATTAAAACGTATTAGATTTATATTAGTGATAAAAATATACATTAACGTAATTGTTGAAAAACTTTTAAAAAGGAAAAAAAAGAAGCATGGATTGGGCCAATTTAAAATCTTTAGAAGTAGATAACAGTCACAAAAATTGTAGCCTTGTTTAATTTTTAGTAATTATTACAATTTCAAAGGATTTTTCGTGCTTTTAAAGTTAAAGAAATGGAAAATCATAGGTGGAGTTTTTTGCAAGCCCTTAAAAGTCCAAAAAAAAAAAAAAAACAAATTGTAAAGAAAATAAAAAATCACACTCGCTTTGGCTGTTCTGATCATACACAACCCAAACCCTCACCCGCTCTCTCTCTCTCTCTCTCTCTCTCTCTCTGTTTCTCTCGCTCGCTCTCTGTCTCTCTTCTTCCCTCTCCTTTCTCAGAGTCCTGTAATTCATCCGAAACCTAGAAATCTCCAGCTACCTCTTTGGCTCTCTCTCTATCTCTCTCTCCAGCTCTAGCTATCGCCGTGCCTTCTTCCTTATCTGCAACTCGTCCATCGCGCATCCATATTTCGCTTCTCCTTTCCCTCTCTATCTCTATCTCTCTCTACTCGTTCGGAAGCTCAATCTGTATTTCGCATCCATATTCCGCTTCTCTCTGTTCTCCGATCTCTTTCCACGAAATCTCTGCAATTCGAATCCTTGACGACCACGATGGCCGATGGAAAGGTCGGTCTGCCCGACGATCCCCTCCTCTCCAAGGTGGCCGATGGACACTACTCCGTCAAAAGTACGTCCTTTTAGGGGTTTTTTCAATCTCCACTTATTGGCATTCTTAATCTTTTTCCTTCTTCTACCTGTTTTTATTATCTTTTCACTTTTATCTCTTCGATCTGTTCATTTCAATCTGTTGTGCTGAGTGATTATACATACATATTTATATACATGTGTGTGTGTGTGTGATTATTTGCCTGCGTGCTTATTAGGGTTTTGAAGATCATTCTCTGTTTTTTTTTTGTTCATTTTCTAATTCGACTAGTTCTTTTGGATTTGTTTTTGCTTTTAATAATTCTGTTAATTTGTTTATTAGTTATTATTTTTCTCTGTGTGCTAAAGATCATGAGGTCCACGAATGATATATGGGGTTAGTTGGACGTTCATGATGCTGTTACTTGGGATTCAATTTTTACTATTGAACACAGGATTACCATGTGAAAGTAGTTTCATTCCCTTGAAATTAAGCATTTCGTATGCTATCCTTCTGCCATGAAAGGTTAATTCCTCCATAGGCACTTTTGTGCGAAAAACTTTCTCACAGGCGTCATATGTGGATAGAAGTAGGTTTACCTTTGACTTTTGGGATTAATGCCATCCTTCGAATATCTATGAATAGAAAGCTTTCTCTCCTTCACTTGTTGTTCCAGGGAATTTTCTTGTGCAATAGAGGAGATATCCAGATTTTCGTGCTATGTAGAATAATTAATTTGATTGTTTTTTTTTTTATCTTAATAAGTCTAAGCATGGAAACTTGTAGTGAAGCATCAAATAGTAATATTTGGTTTTTTTCCCTCTTGGGTATGGTGATGGTGGGGTTGTGGATTAGTTTTTAGATATTGTGTGCTCTTCAATGAATTTGATGGAACATTTTTTTATTTTTGCGTATTAGTTAAGAGAATGATTACTTTTGTTGATTGTTGTTTTTTTTGTGTCTTGTTAGGTGAAGCCACAGAAGGGAATGGTGAGGGTAAGGTGGTAACAGGATTACTTGATGAGGCAAAAGGTGGTTGTGGTTCTTTTTTAAATATTCTGTGTAGACTTTATAAAGCTTATTGTTTCCTCGCTGATAACTTATAATAGTTGTTCACTGTATTGTTTCCTTTTTATTGTTTGCACTTGGTCGTTAAATAGTCATTTATATTTTGTTTGGAAATGCAGATCAAGTGGCATCTGACAGCAGCATACCTCTTTCTCCTCAGTGGCTTTACGCCAAACCAGTTGATGCAAAGCCATTTGCTGCTGCCACATCAGGAGTATGGAAATTGATTCTTTCTAATGAAGATATGAAGTTTGATGGCTTTATTATTTGATTTTGTGTGGTTGAATTTTATTTACTAAAATGGATCTTAATTAAGAACTTTATAGGTGTAGTTCAAGTGTATTGAAGGCCTTTTATTGCTTTTTGTCAATTTTTTATGTTCTATATTTATGCGTCCATGGTAATTTTTTATTATATGGTCTAAGCATTCAAGTTTGATTGTTCTTGCTTCACTTAGATGTTTGATTGCATGATTTTAGTGGTTTGTGTAAAGAAGCTGATGCCTCTATATAATGATATTATTGATTTGTTGTTGCCTTGCTTAAGTCTAAATTTCTGCAATATGTGGAACGTGGTTGGCAATAGAGACCCCAATTTTTGAACTAATGCCATTGAATTCGGTTTTTATATTGTTATAGAATCATATAAATCTGTTTTGAGTATATGTGGCAATTTGTAAGCCTTTTTTTCAGTTTTTAGTGAACACCTTTATAACTAGCTTTGTTATTATCACTTTTTTTTTGAGAAAATATTTAACATGTCAAGAAGTATGTTCATCATTTTCCTCTCAATTATCCTTTGTCACATTTCTTGATTTCTTTTGGTTTATGCTTGTGTCTAAAAAAAATGACAGGAAATGCGGGCACCTAGTTCTCTGTCCCATGGAAACTCTGCTGATTCTAATCTGAGGGAAAATTGGCGTTTAGATGGACCTCAGGACAAAAGAGATTGGAGGAAGACTGCACCTGATGTGGAGATTAGTCGTCGCTGGCGTGAGGAGGAGAGAGAAACAGGTTTACTTGGTAGGAGAGATCGCAAGAAAGAAGATCGTCGTGTAGATGTCACTTCATTGAGGGATGTTACTGAAAATAGAGCAGTGTCTTCTGACCGCTGGCATGATAGTCGCAGTTCTGGGCATGATTCCCGGAGAGACAACAAATGGTCATCAAGGTGGGGTCCTGAAGAGAAAGATAAGGATGCTCGAGTTGAGAAGAGGGCAGATGTTGAAAAGGAAGATACTCACAGTGACAAGCAATCTTTTGTTGGTAACAATCGTGGTGGTTCTGAGCGTGACAGTGATTCTCGTGATAAATGGAGGCCACGTCATCGCCAGGAAGGTCACTCGGGTGGGTTGGCTCCATATCGTGCTGCACCTGGATTTGGGTTGGAGAGAGGACAGGTGGAAAGCTCAAAAGCACGATTTTCTTTGGGAAGAGGAAGGCCAACTGCTGGGTCTGTTATTCTGGATAGAAGTACCAGTATATTAGGAAAAGCTGGCCTCTCTTCTGTTACATATTGCTACCCTAGAGGAAAACTTCTTGATATTTACCGTAAGCAAAAGAACACTGCATCTTTTGAAATGCTACCTGATGGGATAGAGCATGTTTCACCAATTACCCAAGCAGGCTCTGTTGAGCCATTGGCATTTGTTGCACCAGATGCAGAGGAAGAGGTATATGAATTATATTCTTATGTATGTGTATATGTACACATGATAATTTTGTCATATCATTTTTCACTAAGTTACAACTGTCGCCAAATGAAACTGGCTTCCATGCTTTCTTGCAGGCTGTTATAGGAGATATATGGAAAGGAAAAATCACTAGCAGTGGAGTCTTATACAACTCATTTAAAGACAAGGATGCAGGATCTATCAATGATAGTAATGGTAATTATTTTATCTTGTGAGATGCTTTTGTGTTTCTCTATTGACTTTCTTTCTGATTCAAGGATTTATTTTCTTTAGGAATGGATGAAGTGACTTTGATTCATGGGAAGCAAAAGCACTCAATCAGCATAGACCAAGATGCTGAATCTGTTGGAGAGTCTGCTTTGAAAAATTCTTTTCAAGTTACCTCTGCTGAGGTGTTAAATACTATTGGGCCACAGTTGAATAAGGATAAGGGTAAGCATAAGCATAAATCCATGAATTTGTACCTTTCTGGTTTTGTGAGTTGCAAGTAATGTTATTTTTCCATTTTTTCTATATTACATATTGTTTTATTATGCTTTTCAGAAAGTGATGCTAGTATAGAAAAGCAGAATAATTTTCTGAAAATGAGGGGTGCGGCTGTAGCTGATGGGTTGGTTCCAGCAGTTTCAAGGAGTTACATTAGCACTGATGCTGCTGCTCTGACAGGTTTTGAAAGCGATCAGGCAGGAGATTTTGATCTTCTGAAGCATTCCAAGTTGGAAGGTGTCCAGTGTACTACTGAAATTGGTAGCCAGCTTCCTGATGATTCAAGTTCTCTATTTGATTTTTCATCATTACAGCAGAACTTAAGCAGCGACTGGCACCCTGTAAGGAGCAATGAGATGGCTCATATATTGGAAAGAGTTAACCAACCTGAGGATTTAAGTTTGTGCTATCTTGATCCTCAAGGAAACATTCAGGGACCCTTTTTGGGGATTGACATCATTGCATGGTTTGAGCAAGGCTTTTTTGGAACTAACTTACCAGTTCGTTTATCAGATGCCCCTGATGGGTCTCCTTTCAAAGAACTTGGTGAAGTTATGCCACATTTGAAAACTAAATGTGATCCTGCCTCCCAAAATAATTTAAATGATGTTGTTGGAGGGTTGGAAGAGGATATATCTGCTCCTGACTATGAAGATTCTGCTATTCTGAATACTCAACATTGGGCTTCAGGAAAATTTGAGACAGCTTCAGGTGTTAGTGCTCAGTCAAGATTACCTAATCCTGGTTATAATTCTGAGGTCCAGTACTGTGAAAATCAAAGTTTTAAAGATTTTGTCGGGGAAGATGAAGGTGTGTCCTGTGGCTTGATTCGTTGTTAGTGCTTTTGCTTATTTGTCTATATTGCGATTTTAATTGCTTTTCTTGTTGTTCTATTCAGAAATTGTCTTTCCTGGAAGGCCTCAAAGTAGCAACGGTAACCTGACAAGGTCTTCAACTGACATTCATGGTTCATTTTCAAACCCTTCCAACCATCCTTCTCTTCCAAATGAATTTACAGAGGCTAACCTGCCTAGTACTCAAGATAATAAGTTGCATCCTTTTGGCCTTATGATGTCTGAGCTCAGAGAAAGCTCTCATTTGAGGCGTGCTCGATCATCCAATATGTCTTTAAGTGTTGGTGATCAGGGGCACTTTGTGGATCCTATGATTGCACAAGATGCCTCTATCACTGGTCAGAATATTTTCAGATCCATGACTGACCAACCTTCTTTTGGAGAGAACTGGTCTGATGATTTCACAAAAATAACTTCAGATCCTAATATTAATCTAGGTTCTGTAAATGGTCACCAGTTACCTCATATGGGGCAGGAATACAATGGCTTTGACCTGGCAGAGCATGTGCTGTCGCAAAAGTTGCTAAAGGAACAACTTGAACAACAGAATAACCTTTCTCATCATCCCTTTGCCCATGTTACAGGGATGAGTGGTGAGCAGTTTCCAAATTTTGGTCTTTCTAGGAGCAAGAGCTCCAATATACAGCAGCCTGTACATCATATGGTGCCAGATATGGAACATATATTAGAACTTCAATATCAGCAGCAGCAGCAGCATCAGTTAGAGCTTCAGCGACGGCATCAGTTGCAGCAACAGCAGCAGCTTCACCAGCAACAAATGAAATTGCAGCAGATGCAGCAGTCTCATGCCCAGCAGTTGCTTTTTGAACAGTTGCTGCATCATCAGATATCTGATCCTGGTTATAGGCAGTTGAAGGTAGATCCTACAGGAGACAACCTGTTTGATCAAGTTCAATTAAGGAAACACCTTCTGCATGAGTTGCAGCAGAATTCTCATTCTTCAAGGCACCTTGATCCATCACTAGAGCAAATTATTCAAGCAAATACTGGCCAAAGAACCCGCGGAGGCCGGGAGACTGATTTTTTGGACCTTATATCACACATAAAACATGGAAACATGCTCCCTTTAGAACAGCATCATTGCATCCAGCAAGAGGAGTTGCAGGCACATCAGTTATCTATGGCATTGAGACAGCAGTTGGGAATGGAGGGTGAAAGGCATATTGATGGACCTTGGTTGGTTGATGAAGCTAGTCAATTTGTCAGGAATCCTGCTGGTCATAACCAGGCTCAGATGTTGGCTGAAAACTATCAGCATCTTCAGAGGCTGGCCTCCCATGAGCAGCAACTAAGTCATCTCAACTGGAATCATGCATTGCAGGAGAGACATGAGCGAGGATTTTATGAACCCAACTCTATGGCATTTGAGAGGTCGTCTGTTCCAGTTGGTTCTCCTGGGAACACTGTAAATGCTCGTGTCCAGGGTCTAGGTTTGCAGCAGCAAAATTTTTTAATGCCCTGTACTGATAAGCTGGGTTCGCTTCCCTCTGGTGTCTCCCCTCACCTTCAACAAATATCAGATGGGTTTTATGCCTCTCATCCAGTTGCTTTTGATAACCGTTTGTCTGGGGACAATGGGCAGCTAGAAAATAGCTCTATTGAAGCACGAATACAACAATTGCAGCTTGATGCTGAGCGAAAACGAAAGGAGGCAGAAGCTACTTTAAGCTATCCGGATTCAAATAATTGGCCATCAGCTGAAGGTGATAAGAATTACTCAAAACGAGTTTTATTGGATATTCTTCATCAAAAAATGGGTCATCAACATACACAGTTATCAGAAGTTGATTATCAGCATTCTCTATCATCTACCAGAAGCCGGGAAAACCTTTTTCCTGTTTCTGAGTCAAGCTCTTCACATCTTCATTTTAATCTTCTCCCAGATCAACAAGTTGGTATGACAGAAGGGCATCAGAATTCCAATTTAAGTGTGTTGTTGCAAGGTTATTCGGGCAATGTTACAAATGAACAATTTAACAAGATCACAGGCAATGAAAAAGTGCTCCTCAGTTCCAATTCAGGAGCATTATTGGAAGATCAATCATTCTTGTCTGGTTTTAGGGATAGTTCTCATACTCGTTTTATGGAGTCTGCATTGCTTGGTAAATCAGCTGTGAATGAAGACTTTTTGGAGTTGGATGGCAGTAAGGAAAAGAGACATGGGGTGAAAGGAATGCTCTCGGTGGGCAGGTTAGTTTCAGAGATGGAAGGCAATATGGTGGACCAAGAAGAAAAAACCTTTGATCGTGGGGAGCTACCTAGTAATGCTCATAGCAGGCATAGCTCGATGAGTAGTACTGGTAGGTTATGAAATATTTTTCTTTCTTTATTAAACTCTTGTATATTTTTTTGAATCATGTGTGAAGCACTGTGAAATGCTACAGGTGGCAGTGGAGGCTTCTATGGCTATGAGGTGGGATTACATAAATCACTTGGAGAAGATGTTTCTAATGGGAGGTAAACTTCTCCACTCTTTTCTTTTTTGGTTCTTCCTCTTGATGCTTTACTGTGCAGCATTAATGACAATGGTGACTTTTTTTTTTTTTGATGAAATGACAATGGTGACCTTGTTACCTGGACATGATGCTTTATTATTAGAGGTCTAATTATTTGAGAATATTGACAGTATGATGTGTGTTGAATTTGTTGTGACCTGTTTTAGCCAATTGAAAAATATGTGAAAATATTAATTGGGATACTTTTGGTTTCGTTAATACCATCTAGCATATGGTAACTTTTGTTTGCAGTACACTGCAATTATGCGTGCGTTGTCACATATTGTTCTTGCAGTTAACTGGTTATGGAGGTTTGATTAGGTAGTTAATTGTTACTAACGTACTTTCTCCATGATGTTTACTTGGTTTTAAATTTTAATTTCATTTATTTGTTTTTTTTTCTTTGACTTTGAATTTGAATCCTCCTCGTGCTTTGTAAAATGCTTTTCTTGTTTCTAGTGAGAAATATTTTTGCTTTTGTAATGCGTTCAGCTTTGCCAAAAGAAGCACTTCATGATATTGCAAAATTAGTTTTGTGCTTTTGGAGATGTACCATATTAATTCTTATAAAATTATGATGTACAAAAGCCCTAGTTGTCTGGCAATTGTGTTGAAAAGTGGTGATGATTTTTGACTTGCTGAGATCTGTGTTTGACTATGCGTAGTAACATCTCTCTACACACACATATATATATATCTTATTTAACTTTCTTCAGTTGCATAAGCTAATTATGTAATGTTGCAGTTTGAACATCTAGTATTATGTAGCATGCATTCATTTTCAAGATCAAGATGTCATTCAACAATTTCCTTGTATTGACAGGGTGCCTTCTTCTCTTCCTAGAGGGGTTGACAATGCTTCACATAAATCTCTGCCTGTTTCAAGGGCGTTATCTTCGCAGGATGTTTTGTCCGAGACATCTGCTCTGCCTGTCAGGCAATCAAATTCTATGAGCCTTACTTCCGATGGTAGGTTTTTTTATTAGTGAGTTTTGTTTTGATATGTCTGCCTATAAATCTCTGCTGGTCATTTACCTTGCGGAAAACTATATTTACTTCAGAAGGAAGGCGGGGTGCTGAAGGGAATACAGCTGCAAAAGTCTCTGAAACTAGGGCATCTGGCAAGAAGGATGTGCGTTTTAGGAGGACGTCCTCTTACACTGATGCTGCAGTGCCTGAGACATCATTCATAGACATGCTGAAAAAGCCAGTTGTTTCTGAGGCTGATACTGCCAATGGAGGTTCTTTGGAGTCGTCTGACGGTGGTGCCCAAGCAGGGCGAAGTGGAAAAAAGAAAGGGAAGAAAGGAAGACAGATTGATCCTGCTCTCCTTGGCTTTAAGGTCTCCAGCAACCGGATCATGATGGGTGAAATCCATCGTCTTGACGACTGACAATGCTGTTGTTTCTCCTGCAAAAGTTTTTGTTCAGATTTTTTTTTGGTGGTAGGGAAGTAAAAGCTGTACAGTTAATTTAAGTAACAATGAGTGTCTTCTGCCTAATTTTGTATAGTGTAAATGAGGAAGTGAAATTTTGTACGTGTACATTGAATAACCATTTTTGGAGGATGACAAAATTTATCAATAAAAGGAGTACTTTCCACTTACTTCCTACGTTCTATTTTTTAATTATATGTAGTAGTGTTTAGGGTTTACGTTTGATGCTTGTTTCCTATTTGAATGGGCCTGTGAAATGGATTCTAGATCTTTAAAAGTCTCTCTCTCTCTCTCTCTTCCATTGGAAGTCACCATAACAAGAAGAAGATATTGAGAAACCATCAGCTTTGATTTGATCAGCACATCGTTGATGCAACTTCTAATTTTGAGCTAAAAGTTTCATCTGAAAGAAAAAAAGTGGCATGGCTCTAAACCAATGGAGAAAAAGAGAAATTGGAGAAAGCAGAGGACAGTTGATTGAATCTTTAATTCTCAAGTGCAACATAATCATAATTAAGTTGATTTGGAATCCTAAATGAGGGGTCTAATTGGCTTGAAGGTAACGTGGCATTATTTTACTGGGCAACTTAATCATTACCGAAGTCTGAACTGTAGCCTGGAGGTATTCCTTAATATAGGATGGCTTATATTAACTTCCCAACCTTGAGGCTCTAAACAATCTCTCATTTGTCATTCTATTGGCGCTTGTTTTGTGTTGATTGTGTTCCTCAATTGTGCAGAGCCCCGACGGAGAGGGGAGGCCGGAGACAATAGAAGCCTGTGAAAGCATTAGCATGGGTTCGTCTGCCATGAGACCCGAGAACACAGAAACTTTTGGTGATGAGGAATGGAATGACCTCGCCAATATCACAACCATTTGCATGTCCTTGGGAAACATTAATGCGAAGGGCTCCTTCTTGGAATCCAATCCTCTCGACAACTCCGTCCCTCTTCTTCTTATGCAATTCTTTCTGGCTTCAACTGCCATCTTCTTCACCTCTCAGCTCCTCAAGCCTCTCTGCCAACCCATTTTTGTGTCTCAAATCTTGGTAAGTCTTGTAATTCCATCCAAATACATAATTTCATGTAATGCATGCATCTGCAACAAGCCACTTTTTCTCGTGTTTGTATTATGTTGACTGGGTATGAATTATGATTTAACAGGGTGGTATAATACTAGGTCCATCGGTTCTTGGCCGGAGTTCTACATTTATGAAAAATTTCTTCCCCATCAGAGGCTTTATACTGCTGGACATCATTTCTTCACTGGGATTCATGTTCTACTTCTTCCTCATCGGAGTACAAACCGATCCCTGGATATTAAAGAAAATTGACAGGAAGACGTCCACCATAGGACTTTTCACTGTTGTGGTGCCGATGCTTATAACCCAACTCTATTCTCATCTATTGCCTGCCTTATTCACCGTAGAACCACGCATAGCTACCTCCCTCCCTGTTGCAGCTGTAGCTGAGTCTGTTCTCTCCTTCCCAACCATTGCTTTCTTCCTCGCCGAGCTTAAGATTATAAATTCCGAATTTGGTAGAGTAGCCATGACTTCTTCCTTGGTTAGTTGCTTATTCAGTTTCGTTGTGACAACATTCAACGTTCTTATGCAGCAGTCTCCTGGCAACAATCTCGCAATGCTATCCACCATGTCTACTGGTTTTGTTGTTGCAGTTGTCATCGTTTTTGCCATTCGCCCTGTTGTTATATGGATGATACGAAAGAATCCAGTGGGAGAGCCATTGAAAGAGAGTCACATCATTCCATTGTTTGTGGGGGTATTGCTAACTGGGTTTTTCTGTCAGGCAGCAGGTTTACACATTTACTACGGACCTTTAATTCTTGGCATAACCATTCCAGCAGGGCCACCACTAGGATCTGTTCTAATGGAAAAGCTTGAGATTCCCACATCCTGGATTTTATTGCCAATTTTCTATGCCAAAAATGGGTTGGTAACAGATATTTTTTCTGTCAGTTTCAAGAATTATATGATTGTGCAAACCGTCGCCTTCATTGGTGCTCTGGGGAAGTTCATGGCAGCCTTTTTCACCTCAATCCACTACAGCTTGCCTGTGAAGGATGCTATCACTCTTGGCCTTGTCATGAACGCCCAAGGCCTTATGGAGCTTGGCTTGTTGAAAATGATGAAGAGAAACAAAGTATGTTCAAAATCAGCTAGAAATTTAGCCATTTTAATTTCGCATGCAATGATAACCATAATTGATTGATTTGTAAATGTTCCGTGCAGGCTTTAGACAAAGAAACGTATGTGGTATTGTGCATATCCATGGTGATTATAACAGGAGGTATCACACCTTTGATTAAATGGCTTTATGATCCTTCAAGGAGGTATGTAGTTTACAGGAGAAGAACTGTGATGCATTCAAATCCAAATGCCGAACTCCGGATACTAGTCTGTGTAAATGATCAAGATGATACCACGAATGCAATTAACCTCCTTGAGGCTTTAAATCCCATTAAGAAAAGTCCTCTTATTGTCTATGTCATCAACCAAATAGAGCTTGTTGGCCGTGCAAGCCCCCTTCTCATTTCCCACAAGCTCACCAAAAAGTCCTCTTCCGGTGCAATTCTCTCAGAAAAGGTTGTCAATGCCTTCAGATGCTATGAGCAGAACAACCATGGTCTTGTCTCGGTTCACCCCTTCACTGCAATATCTCCTTGTGCCACAATGCATGATGATATATGCTCACTTGCGCTTGAGAAAAGCACTTCCCTCGTCATAATTCCTTTCTACAAGAGATTCCAAGCCAATGGTAGAACACAATTGTATAAGAAGATAGGCAGGGTAATGAATAAAAATGTAATCAGTAAGGCACCTTGCTCTGTTGCGATCCTTGTCGACCGTGGGTTGATTACCTCAAGACCAAGCTTGGAAAGCTGGTCTTTGTACCGAGTCGCTGTTCTCTTCTTGGGCGGAGCTGATGACCGGGAAGCACTGGCTATAGCAGAACGAATGTGTGGACATCCAAACATTAGATTGACGTTGATTCGATTTGTAAACGGAAATTCTACATATGATGATGTAGAGGAGAGGAGGGTTGACAATGACTTGTTGAGTGAATTTAGACACTGGATGGAGGGCAACAACAGGGTAATATACATAGAAGAAGTAGTGATGGATGGTTTAGGGACAGTGGCTGTGATTCGCTCCATGGAAAAGAACTACGAGCTTGTATTAGTGGGAAGAAGTCATGATCCAGAATCACAAATCTTATTTGGCCTTAGAGACTGGAATGAGCAACCAGAGCTGGGACCGATTGGGGAAATACTGGCTTCAGCAGATTTCATGGGCAACACCACAATTTTAGTGGTGCAACAACATACGAAAGTGGCAAAGGAAGACAAGGAGACTGGTAAAGGACACTTTCGGGAATCATTTTCGATAGACGATGACAAAGAAGACACGCCACTTTCGATGTAGCTCTCTGTAGTATCCAACTTATTGTCCTATCCTTGTATTGGTCAAGGTAGGTGTATTTAGCATATCAACCAGTTCGCTGCCAATATACTTTTTGAATCAAATACTTGAAACTTCCAAGATCAAATTTTAGATATTGGCTAAAAATGCTATCTGTAAAGAAAGTTTTACCTGAATCTTAGATCCTTAACACAGGAAGTTTAATGTTGGATTATTCTGGGTTCATATTTTGGAATCGATCGCTATTCATGTGATTCTGACCGGCACCAACCTCAAGTCAAATATCACTCCTTCAGGAACTGCCTAGGAAATAAGCTTATCCAAGATGAGAGTGCATGATTTACTAAATTGCATTTGTGAGCAGAAAGAAATGTAATAAACTTGCACTTTGTCACTCTTCATTCTCATACTAAGCAACCAATTTCTATGCTTTAAAATTCTGAGTACAACATGTCCAATGAAACTTCTGAATACATTATTCCAAGAAAAAGCTTATCTGACATTACATGAATGATCTGATACACATTCTTTTGAGCATTATTGCTTGAGACTGCACATTTCTCGTACTGTTTGAAGTACTTGAAGAACTGGCTCAGGTTTTGAGGAAGATGAAAATGATGCTGAAAGTTCAGTAGATATCATTTGTAACATTGAGGGTGAAGTTTCTCGAACCCATTTTATGTGTTCAACAGCAATTGAAACCTCTCCAGCATCAGCTAAACATTTCAGCAGAATTACATGAGACCTTGAATGTGCTATGTCATAAGTGAGGCTACATAGTAACTTAGAAGCAGCAGGAAAAAGACCTGCATAAACAGGTATATTATGAACCTTCAAATACACAAGATATACATAAAAGCAATGAGAAAAAACACTTGAAACTACCAATTGAGGGGAACTAAACAACAAATTTATATTTTGGAAACTGTTTAAAATGAATAGTTCAACACATTCTCAATAGTAAAGGATATACCTTCTTTGCATAGATAGAGAATATATGCACTCAACACAGTTCGCGTAAGCATTAAATCCTGCTTAGAAGTCTCCTTTATAACTTCAAAAGCATCATCTAGTTTTTTTTCTTGACAAAGTCCTTCTAGCAGCAACGAGTACGTTGTAGCATCAGGCGCCACTCCTTTCTCCAACATGTGGTGAAACAGCCTCTGAGCATCTTCAACTTGACCTACTTCTGATAATTTTCGAATAAGGATGTTATAAGTCTTTAGATTTCCACTGCATCCATTGGTAAACATCTCATCCCACAGTCTTTTAGCAGGCCGCAGTAGATCTTCTCTACAACATGCTTCCATGAGGGAATTATAAGATGAGATGTCTGGGCCCAGCCCCTTCTTCTTCATCTCCTGAAGAACACCATATGCTTCTTTTACTTTCCCAGCCTTGCATAAAAAGGATACCATCACGTTGTAACTTTCCAAATCTTTGAAGTAATTGTGAAAAGACAAATTTTGGAAAATTTCTGAGAGTTTATCCGTCTTGTCATGCTTACAGAGATTCCTACTCAAGTTGGTCAAAGTTAAAAGAGTGGGAAATTTCTCTTTTCCAACCATAAATTTGAAAAAAACTAATGCAGAATCAGGATCAATAGCTGACACTGATCCTATCAATACATTGAGAACGTCATCCTCAATCGGGAAATTTCCACTTACAATAATTTCACCCAGTTCTGTTGCTTCACATATTCGTCTCTCCGATATTAATTCTAATATGAACTCTCTATAATCATTAATCCTTGGAGCTACACCTAGCTTTCTCTTCTTCTTCAGGATCTTCTCCGTGTCAACAACATTCCCTGTTGATCGAAATGCTTCAGCAACAATCCTATATGCCATGAAATCTGGTTTCCAGGTCCTACTCCTTAACTCATCCAATATACAGAAAGCCTCTGACAATCTTGAAGCCTCACAAAGCCCATGAACGATCAAAACAGCCACAACTGACCCATTAATCTCCGAACCACACCTCCTAACTCCATCTACCATAGTTAGAACGAGACTCAATTCAGCATTTCTACATAACCTCCATATAAACACACCAAAACCAAGAGTTGTAAAAGGGACACCTTTACTAGCCATTTCTTCGTACACTCTATGGGCATGCTCGACATAACAATCAGAAGCTAAAGCAGCCAAAAGAGAGTTACAAATCTTAGGCCCAATGTCTTGGATGAATGAGCTAACCTCGCTGAAAATAAAAAACGCATTT
This sequence comes from Rhamnella rubrinervis, assembly GCA_007844105.2. Taxonomy (NCBI): domain Eukaryota; kingdom Viridiplantae; phylum Streptophyta; class Magnoliopsida; order Rosales; family Rhamnaceae; genus Rhamnella; species Rhamnella rubrinervis. The sequence goes on from CM017575.2 coordinate 503,581, forward strand.
TGGGTTCTCTTTCCCGTGATCAGTGAAGCAATTACGGAGCGATAAACAGAAGAATCAAGCGCAATTTTCTGGGATTTGACTTGCCGTAGGAGAGTATCAATGGCGTTAAATTGGCGAGAAAAGGAAAGAGATTTGAAAATGGATTGATAGGTTAAGGCGGTGTGAGCGAAGCCAGGTTGCTGGGAAGCCCAGTTGAAGAAGCCAAGAGCGAGCGAGTGGTGATTTATGAGGAACGGGTCGATGACTTGCGCAACAAGACATGGGGTGAGCGAGTCGCGGCATCGGAGGCGGTGAAGAGTCAGCTCGAGTGAAGAGTTCCATGATCGAGTTGGCCTTGTGTGGTTGGAAGCAGAGATTAGAGCTCGGCTTATTCGAGTTGCTAACTCAAATGCCGAACCAGCTTTCATGGGACACAAGGATGCAAACTGAGGAAACAACAACGCTGGCCTTAAACGGTGCGTCTTAAGCATTTTTCCCGTTTACCAGCTTTTTTCTTCCTTATAATTTTTGTCGCTCACTCTGATATTCATTTATTATTATTATTATTCTAAGTCACTCTACTCTTTATATTCATTGAAGTGATAATTTTTCAACTGAAATTGAAAATGGCATGTTTTCCTAGCATTTGAGGAATTAGCTTCGATTTTAAAAAAAAAAAAAAAAAAAAGCTAATTAAACTAATTATTATTTGATAAATCTAATTATTGATTTGTAATCTGTAAGAGGTTCTAATAACGTTGATATGTACGTATTACATGTTTTGTAGTACATTTATGTATATACCTGTCTTTATAATATTTGATTACTCTTACGTTAAAACTCTATATGGGGTAGTCCAATGGTAAAAAAAACATTATTTCCTTGGCTACGGGTAACGCTAGGACAACAATTGGTCTGCATCACGGCAAGGTTTAAGCTCAAGTTATGCAGTACTGATTTTTAGCAGGTAGTACTGACTACTACATCAACATATTAAATTTCAGGTCATTTAATTAGAATTAGAAGCTCTAATCATATTAAATTGATTGTGATTCTAACTAATTCCTTGGTATGCATAAACAGGTTTTCTTGAGAGGCTGTACAGGAAGCAGGGAGAAAAACAGGCCGGTGGGGCCTTAATGTGTTTGGTTACAGGGTATGTTTCTCTTCTTCAAAGCCTGGTTAGGTTCATGTTGGACTAGCACCAAAAGTAAAGCTAACTGGTTTGCGTTCTCTTTTATGGTTCACCAGAAGGCAAAATAATTACTTTGATGCCACTAACTTAAACAGCATACTTAGTTATTCATAGAAATCAAATTGCATTAAACAAAAGTGGCATTCAATGAGAAAACACTGAACCTGGCCTAAAATTTGGATGAAAAAAACATAGGAGAAAGAAAGCAGCAGCAAAACATAGAAAACATTACACCACTTTTTCATAAGCTTCATTGTATACATAAACTTCTATCTTTTGTACATTCCATTTACATTATGCTGTACAATATTGCTTCAGGACTCCAACATTTACAAACCCAACCAGTAACTTTTACAGTATAAAGTGGTTTACGGGTTTCTTCTATACAGTATCAGCACATTAAACTAAACCCTCAAGCATTGGAGGGTAGTGGATACCTATTTACATTGCGTGTAAGTCCCTGTATGTTTCTTTTCATTTGGAACATCTAATAATTATGTACGGATTTTTTCACTTCTGTGATTAAACATGGAAGAAACTAAGAGTAGGACCTGATTAGTTTGAAATTCTGGAAAGTTCGAGCTTTAAAGAAACTCCCAAAGAGGAATCCCATTGTTGTCTCCTGACGGGGCTTTGGTGCAAGAGTTGAGTCGTATTTCACCTGCAGCACGCTCTGGCCAATTTGTCGGCGAATTGAATCTATAATCTTGGGGTCAACAGGGTTGCCAGTTACATCTGTGACATAGAAAGTGTCTACAGCTTTTCCTCCTTTTGTCGAAATCTCTGCTCTTCTGATACACAAACTGTTCTCCCGAAATATCCTGGTGATATCAGAAAGAAGTCCAATTCGATCATCTGTGCACAATTGCAGTTCTAATCCCTGCATAAGAAAGTAACATTTCTAAGGATCATGTGCATCTAAAGTGTCACCATTTCTCATCAGAAGGAAGTTTACTATACCTCAGATGCTCGCCTTTCAATGGCTGCTTCAAGACACTGTGTAACACGTTCTCGTTCAGCTTCCGAGCCTATAGGCAGCCCATCAACATGTCGAATGTAAAATTCCTACAGTTATATGAGTGTCTTTTAGATGGAAACTAGAAGATCGTTTTAAACTTATTAAACTAAAGTCCAATGATAGAGAAAATCAATTAAACCTTGCAGACACAGGTTAAAGGTCGAAAATTGTAGTTTTGTCAAACCAAAAACATTTCATCAGTCATTTTATCTTATTTACCAATAGACATGCCTCATTATTTCCACAGTGGTCCACAGTCACCATGGCATGTGTGGATGTTTTCTTATTTGTACCTGAAAAGCCTCCTTCGTTCCCGTGTTGACCATTCCATGAAAGACCACATACTGCATGTCTGTTAAAGTGCAAATGATGTCAAACAGCAGTTTAGGTCGATCCTTAGATCTCATAGTAACCACAGTGTAATCCTTCTGAATGCAATCTAATACGGTTACATTCGGCCTTGAGGCCTTGTCCTCGATTCTTCCTAGCTCTGCTCTTCCGACCCTCTCATAATCCCTGTCAGCAAACATTATTTGATGCAGCCTTCTATCTCTATTTGTAACTCCAGGTGGTGAAAGTGTCATTTTTGCTTCTTTGAAGTCATTGTTTCCTCTGAGGACATTGCAAAGCAATTCCTTGATTTTCAAGAGACGTTTCGGATCTTTGATTGCGCACCCAGTGGAATCATCTCTCACATGCACTACAGCTGCAGCTCTTGCATTGTGTGTCCATATCTCGGCATTTACAACATTACAATTAAGGTCTGCAAGAACTGCACACACTTCTGACAATAAACCAGGCCTGTCAGTACCAGATAGTTCAATTGAAGTATGCTCTTCTGAAGGCATCACACCAACAGAATCTCTCAGAGAGGGTGCAAAGCTGGAATTTCTTTCAAGTCTCTGCAAAATTTAGGATCAAGATAAGAAAAAGTTAAACCATTTAGGTCTACGGAAAAATTAATAAAAAACCAAATCTGACAGGGTGACATTTAACCTGATAAGTTTCTAGCAAAACCTTAGTATTCTGGGTTTGCTACTGAATCGGCTTACATTTTGTAGAGGAAAATCAAATTTGATCATATTCACAAATAGTTAAATGCTTTGATTCCACGATTATCAAAAGTTTTAGTTACAAAGAGGTATTCTACCTTTCACATTTTATACAGATGGTTCAGGTCCAGTAACAAGAAATGTGTAACAGAAGATTTAACCAGCTGATAATTTTAAATAAATTTTTAGAGAAATACAACCTTAAATTGGGAAAACGGATTCATGCAGCCATACTTAGGTGGAAAAGATTTGTCATAAACAATCCCTGGCTAAAGCAAAAAATATTTTAGACTAAGGAAACAATGATTTTTTCTAGTTTCCGTAGCTCTCTAAATTTCTTGTGGGTGTGAGTGGTGTAGGACCAGTGAGCATATACAAGCATGAGACATGTGCCAATACATGCATTTTTCTTTACTTGGTAGACCTAACATACAATACTCATAAAACCTTCAAGCAAAGAAATTACTAGATTTCATCATAGTTCATCTTAAAAAACAAAACTTGTTTTCCAAATTTGCAATATTTAGAGCCTGAGAAGAAACATAAAGAACCCCTCAACTAAGCCTAATACACCCTGTTAACTTGGTTTGTGATTGTATGAAGACAAAAGTAAAGGAAACAGCATTACTAAAGTTATTTCCTATTTGTTTCGGCTCTTAGTAGCCAGAGGAATGGCAGTAGAATTCACAAACTTACTCTTTGTATATAACTCAAAAATTCCTTATCTCTGATTTTGTTCCCATCTTGGTCGACCACGTTAAAGACTGAAACAAAAAAATCAGAAGAAAATCTTATCTGAAAAGCACCACAAGAAGGGGGGGAAAAAAAAAGAAGAGGAGAGAGAAAATATTAGAAAGAAAGTAGGAACTCTGAGATTTTACTTCCTTTTCAAATAGAATGCCTTACCATCCATGAACCAGCCCCCATCAGACGATATATACGCTTTCTTAATTACAAGGTTCACATCCGTGAGTACTTGGACAACTTCCAGGAGAATACCATGTTTGTTGACACTGTCAACCTAAGCAAAATATTCCAAGTTAGAAATGACATGTCTCTACTAGACAGGACCACTGAAACTTGAAGGAAAAAAGCATCGACCCAAATCGTATCTATATGCTAGTTCAACCAAAATTTCTAACAAAAAATGGTTTAAACCTCCATCCAAAGACGGATAAGGTAATCTGAACTAATTTTGCAGAAACCAGAACCAAGTCAAGAGAAAGGCACAAAGCCTTACCTGGATAACAGTTGCATCCCTGCAAGCATCGTTGTCGATTACAACTCTGCAAGAAACAAAAGGCAAATATCAGATGGAAGTAGCTCAAATTTCTACCCTCCCAAAGACACTCTAAAAGAAACGGGAAATTATATGGGGAAAGCCAGGGAAATTCCATTTCTATGCTTCAGAGACTCCAAATCGAACACCTTGGCATGTTTAGTAAATGTCATAATAGGAAGAAAAGTCTCAAAAAAAAAAAAAAAGGACTTGTATGTTCAGAAGTTGTTATAGTTCATTAATCCAAAAAACCAGGAGGCTGACTCAATTGGGGAGGTGAAGCATCGAGGACTCAGGAAATTACGGGAAAAAGGAAACGACACTTAAAAGTGCAACATATGCTGTGTGTAGTTACAAAGAAAACTAAAAAAACAAAAAACCAGGTTACTAAATTTGCATAATAACTTTAAAACCAATCTGATTTCTAAATTTAACGAACATGGAGGAAAACTAGAAAAACAAGCAGTCAAGTCAATAACTAGAAGAAAAATTCTGTTGATTCAAAATAGTAATTTCAAACAAAGTAGAAAACTTGAATCAAAATCAAAGAATACATAAACCCTTTATAATATTCCTCACACATAACACAACAAACTCCCCATACCCAGCATCCAAACCATAAACCCAGAAACCCAGAAGGACAAATTTTGTTAGCAAACAATCAGTTTCTCAGAAGAAGATTTACAAACTAGAAAAAAAAAAAAGTACCTGGGTGGGTTCATCCTCCTGATGAGCTTAGCATATTCATCATCCATATTATTTTTCCAAATTTTCAGTAAAATTTCTAAAGAAAATCACCACCCGGAACCTCAAAAGTACAAAGATTGTAAGAATCACCCACACCCTTTATTCACAATAACATGAACTTTCCCAAAAACACTGGACAAATATGCCTCCTCCAATATCCAAGGAAAAACCAAATAAAGAGAGAGAGAGAAAGAGACAGAGAGTGAAGAAGAAAGAGGAGCGAAATATAATATGTACCGTACAAAGTATAAGGAAAAAGTGAAGGTAGGGCCTGGCCTCAAGCCGATTATAATTTATAAACGCAACGAGAAAATACAACACTCGCAGTCACTTCCAGAGCTCCATTTCCATGCGAGCCCGCTGAGTAGGTTTTGGCTGCAGGTTTTAAAGCTGTTCCTTTCCGGTGACGTTTCGAGTGGTGATTGGAGGTGATAACGGTTGGAAATGGACCGCCATCACTGCCACGTCGGATCCCGTTAAGGAAATGACCGTTTGACATTTCGTTTTGACCTTTTTTTACCTTCACAAACTGCTTCACGGTGGAGGGTGGTTCGTACGGCGAGCGCGGTTTTTGAGACCACGTGACGTCTGGAAGGTGGGGTGTTTTTGAGCGACACGTGTTTTGTTCAGTTTGGTCGGAGGCTTGCCGGTATTTTTGGCGGCAATTCCAGCGTGATTCACTGGTTTTCTGCCCACGTTAATCAGATGCTCAACTTACTCTTAATTAAATAATTTTTAAAAATAAAAAATACACAAATTAACCATCAACCAACTTCTTCTTCTTCCTCCTTCACATGCCTAAATTAACTGATACTTTTAATTACGTATGTGTTTGCTCTAATCTCATGCAGCATCACAATAAAATATTATATTTAATTTCTTAATGAATGTGAGTCGTAGATAATTGATTTGTACTCCTTTTTTTTTTAAATAAGTAATTTTTACTTGTACCTAATAGCATTACATCTTCATGTAAAAAAAAATAAAATTAGAATTTAACACACATGCATCTTAACTAATCCTTTCTAAATTAAAATTTGAGAAATTAATCAAGTTAGTAAGTACTTTTTTTTTTTTTTTTTAATGTCCAAGGATGAGAGAATTTAAATTCAAAATTATTATCCGAGATATTAATGCCTTTGTCATGTACTATATATATATATATATCCCCATAGGCCACAAGTACATCAAGTTGGAGAGTTAAAAAGACATAATATGACATGTAGTGTTTAGAGAGACAGCTAACAAGGTAGCTCAATAAATGGATGAAAATTCAGTGTAGACAGAAGTGGGGCACGAGCTTAATTTTGGTGAAGTGGTTCCAATATATAAATTAATTTTGTTTGAATTTGAAGACACAGAGCTGGCTGAGATAATTAAATATAGAAGAAACATGCATATATATATATATATATATATATATATATATATAATGAGAATTGCTAAGACAAATGATAGTTTTTCTCTCTATATATATATATGTATTTATATAGAAAATAATAGAAAGAGATGGAGAGCTACATATATCTTATCTTTTTATATGTAAGCTCACCTGGGTGAGAAATTGATAAATGATAACAACAATAGTGATAAAGAAGCCATAAACGTGGAGTTTCCCAAACAACAAAACCTGGATTAGAATTTCAAACTCACAACCAATGGATCGCATGCCCTTAATTTTTTTTTTCTTTTTTTTTTTATTGAAATATGTAATATTGGGTTTTTAGCCATGACCCATGAGGCAGTGTACGTACGTCATAGTTTTGTGAGCAAAAATGACATCATATGGAATAATTAAGATGGAAATTAATAAAGACGCTTTTAAGATTCATCTCATTGATTACATTTTAATATTATATTAGAATATTATTCCCAACCCAATATTTGATTGCTGTCAAATTAAACACTTATCTTTTGGCCCACCCAACAAAGAAAAATAGCTAAGAACCATGCAGGCAAAAAGCCTACGTTTGAATACTGTCGGCGATATATATATATTATATATATATATATATATATATATATATATACAAAAGCTTGGATTTTTTTTTTCCTTTTAATTTGACGGCCGATATCAGAGTTAATTTATATACATCTTTGATTAATTTGTCTTTTGATGATTTGAAAGACGTACATCACATCAATTTAATGCATTTAAAAGTTAATAAATTTTAGCTTAAATAAAATATATATAAAAATGTGATAATATATATAAATACCAAAGAGACTTTAAGGATGGACATTACTAGGCGGTGAGCTAGAATCTCTATACCTCATTTGGGGCTTGTTATATTCCTCGTGTGAATATATTGCTTTTATATATACGAATTTAATAATGTTTTTAAGTATCAACCATATAATTTTGCAAAGTTAATTTTCCTAAAAAAGAAAAAAAAATCATTCTTCTTTTAATAAAAAAGAATCTTACAAGATAATATTTTTTAAGTAACATAGAGTTGTAATTCGTTTTGGTTATGAATATAGCATATTCAATTTAATCCACCACCTATAAAATCCGTACGTACACCAAATGATCAATTATTAAATCAACACCAACCTTCACAAACGTGGCTGTAATCCAAAAGGAGCATCATTTCCAGCTGTTCTCTCTGTATGATTGAAATTCGATTTGGTAGCAGATTCAATTTTGCTTTTTCACAGCTCTAACCCACACCTACAAAATCCGTACGTACACTGCATGATCAATTATCAAAACAACACCAAACTTTCGTACACGTGGCTGTAATCCAAAAGGAGCATCATTTCCAGCCGTCCCATTTGTATGTATGATCCATATGAGAAACCTATACATACAGAGAGAAATAATCAATACAACAAAAAATAATTGTTATAAATAAAAACTTCAAAAGGGATAGTAGGATTTTATTTTTTGGTGGGAATAAAAATTTAAAAAAAGGGGAGAAGACTTTTGGAGATACATTCGTAGAGTAGATGGAGGGTTGGATATAAGGGAAGAGCCACCCAAGAAGGCCCCACCAATTGTGCATTTGTAGGTACGATGGAACAAAATTGTGGGACCCAAAAGGCCAAAACAATAAAGTGGGAATATGATTATATGACAGAGACTCATCCCATGCACTTTTTTTAATCTTTGGGTTGGGAGATCTTTTTGATATTTTTTTTTGAAATGCAGCACTTGGCAGCTTGATTCGCAGACTATGGTCCACCAATGTGTCCTTTCAATGTGCTTAATTGGGTTGATTTTTCAGCCCATTTTTTGGAGGTTCGGAATTTGAATTCGAATTCCATTCCTCTAATTACGTTTCTGATGACTGTGAGATATTTATAAGGTGGATCCATTTACAGATTTGCATGTATGATGGATATTTGTTTTCATTTTTTTATTTATTTAATTTTGTTTTGGTAAGCAAAAGTTTTGGTTAATTTAGGACTTTAATCTGTTTATGTGTTTATCAAATATTCAAATGTGATTTTTCCTTCTTTTTTTTTAGGATAGGCTGGTTAATAATAATAATATGGGTTTCATCCGTACATACTTGGGGGATGTAATGATCAGAATCAGATCAGGATATATAATTAAATATTAGTAAGATTAACAAACTAATGGATGTCGACAGACATAAATTCGTGAATATTAATTTAATTTTACAACCGGGTCACATAGAATCTAGCTACCACTACATGCATGACTACTGTATATTTAATTTATCTAAACCAGAGCTAGCTAGCTACCTTCTAATGGACAAGAAGAAAACACAAAACATATATATATATATATATATATATATATATATATATAATTGATTTGGCTGCCTAATATTTAAGCTGATTCATTTGGATGCATATACATTATATAAGTAACATCAACATGTTCAATGACATATCAGTTAGTCACTACTTTTCAGAATTGGAAATGCATGCATCTGCCTCTTTGATTTTCATTCTTACTTTGACCTAGTGGTTATAGAAAATTATGACAACGCCCAATAATGGAAGTCTACTTTGAATGATGCCCATTGGTTGTGGAGAAACTAGAGGTTACAGCCAATAATATTGGGTATTGACTAGCAGATGGAATTGGGTCCCAAAGGGTTATACATGCAGAAGCCTTGAAGCATATCAACTTAATTAAACCGTGAAGCATCAATGTCTAAAACATGAATATTGCTTGAAAATGTGCATGAATGCTTCAAACATATATGGAGCTCACAGTAGTTAATATTATATATAGAGAGAGAATTGTTATAAAACACATACGCGTTCATTTTAATCCACTCGTTAAAATTCCAGTGTACGGTTTTGTAAGGAAAAAAAAAATCATTTTGTTAGTCTCGTCGCATTACAAACCCTAAAAAAATAAAAAAGAAAAAAAAAATCACCATCCCATCGGTCTTTTTTTTTTCAGGCAAGTTCGACCTCGAGTTTTAGCATCCAACCTCGAGTAGATTCAGATTCACCAAAATGCTCATTATCCCAAGATCCCCTTTGAGGAGTCCAAGCTCGTGAACCTCCATCTTGTTCTTGTCGGTGACTCTTCTAAGCCCCTTGGTCATCTTATTATTTGATAATTGATTATCTGGATAAGTTTATTTTTATCGTTTGGGATATTAAATATTTATTTGGTTTTCCGTTTTCGTTGGTCCATGCAAAACGCGACCAACAAAATAACAACGATGGATTTTTTTTTTCATGCAAAATGATGTGTTGAGATTTTAACAGGTGTGTTAAAATTAACACATACCGATCTTATAACAAACGTGATGGACCATTGCATAGCAATTCTCTCTCGCTCTCTCTCTCTCTCACTATATATATATATATATATATATATATATTTACGATGTCCTTGTGGGCAGCCTGCGTGCCAATTTGCAAGCTCACAATGAGGTACAAAAACTCGTTGACAATGCAGTTAATCAACACGTTTGTAGCATATTATTTCGATACAAGGATACATCAAAATCTTGATTCATTCCGTTAATAGCACTGAAGTTGTGGATTCGATTCTTGATATACTCTGTTTAGCGCCCTGAGCATGTTCCAGCGTGGAGAAGGAGTTAGTTGACTGTGGGCTATCCGCTGAAATAAATGTAATGTCTACATCGATATTTACCCATACAAAAGCAAGTATTTTGACTGGTTCGAATCATGAGTCTTTACAATAAATAAGATTCTCTGCTAGGGAAGATATCACAGTGCCAAACCGACCATGACTGATCAGATTTGATAATAGGATGCCTATTGAATTAAAGACGTTTCTTTTTCTTTTTCCAGATTCGTAAAGTTTCATATACGATTAATGTCTTAGACTTAATATACATAATTTTGCATTAAGTCTTATATATGCATAAACCGTACTATGAGCTAGCGCATCCATGTGATGTGTTGGATTAGTGGGATGGTAAGTGGTTGTAAATTGAAGTAAATGGATGTGATTTATATATATATATATATATATATATATATATATGATGTAGTTGAATTTGGAATACATGCATTAATTTGAATGGTGGTCATGTGAGGGAAGATTAAAGTGCATGGTATACCATATATATGTGGTTGCTCTTCAATATCGACCAAGCAAGGCCAAGTGGTCAACGGTGGGAGTTGATGATGAGTTTGAGAGGGGGGTGGAGGTGGAGTCTAGCTAGCTGACACTCGTAAAAAAGCCAGTACTGTCTAATTTGCCTCTTTGATGACGACTACTAGTGTTTGCTTAATTACTACACACCCAATTTCCCACTAACACTAAATATATAAATATATCAAATACCCTCGAAACTAAAACTACACCGCAGTTGAATTTGAAGGAAGAAACCATGACTCATGTACAACTTCGTACTAAGAATTATACAAGTAGTTGATCAAATTTCAATCATATTTTTTTTTTATTGTACAATGGGTTTGTTAGAATAACTATGCATGCCTGTTGTTGAAAGTTAATCATCGTTTCGTTGAACTCTAGACCGCTAGTATTCACATGTAATTTTCTCCCTGTGGACCCTGCAAGTGCCCCTGGAAAATCCATATATAGACACACACGCCCCATCAATTAAGAGCACATGGTGGGCTTCCTTGTGTTTGCTATTGGGTTTCTACATCTGGTCTTTGTTATATATATTATATCGTTCCTTGCTAGAAAATAAGTGATTGGATTTTACCCTCACAAACCCTATTCTGGAAGAAACTAGGAAGGAAAACCAAAAGTGATAAAAAATAATATATGCGTGCATGCTTTTTGTTTGAGGCCACAACGTGAATTTCTTAATGTTTCGTCTAGAACTATCACTCTCACTCTCTCTCTGCATGCTTTTGAAGTGTCGAATTTTAATGTCATTGATGACCCTTTTTTCTTCACCAATTTTATTTTATTTTTTAAATCTTGCATTTCCATTTTGTCGCCATGAACACCAGGCGGCATGTCTCTCCTAAAATAGTGAATCAGCTACTCCTTTCAAATTCTACCATACGATGGCTGCTCCTACCCAAACTCCTATTGTTTCAATTTTTGACATTTTTATTGGTACATCGCGCGAATAATGATATGGGCATGCCTGTCACAGGAATTCAAGTAACTCTGCGTGCCTATTTTGCGTGATGAATTCCCAAAAGACGTTAACATGGCTGAGTGGCCATGTTTACAAATTCTTGAAGTCGGTGGCAACCATATTTCCTTAAATGCGCGCAAAAACTCTTACCAGGTTGGCCAGGTTACTCTGCTGCACATTGATTGTCTTCAGTCAAACGACAGAAGAAACCATCATTGCTTTGAACACAGCCTTTTGCGTTATACCATTAAATGCACATTCAAGCCAACATGGGCTGGAGTTGGACCCTACATTAACCTGAAAAATATTTGAAACCAATTCTGACAGCAACACGCACACAGATGCAAGGCACAAATGTAACATCTACGAGGGCTGTTAAAGGAATCTCCCGTGTGATATTTTGACAAGCTTAAACTTTTCCTTAACTTTTTTGATGAATAAACTTTTCCTTAACTTGTTTACAATCGAAACTCATTCATGAAATGAAGCACATGAAGAGCAACGTCAAGTAAAATCAGACCAGAGAGAAACTAAATGAAGTTATGGCCAGGTAAGTTTTATATCTGCAGCATTCCAGAAGTAAGTTATACCTGCAGCAAGCTGTACAAAAATCGAATTTTAACCGTGACGACTGCAAATAGGATCAACTTGGTATATATGCCAAAGACTATTGAGAAATGTGGCATTATGCAAAGTTTTTTACTGTTTGCCAACAGTGAGGAATCAAATGTTTGTCCTGACATCTGAATGTGAGGACATGTGAAGTGACTAAGGAAGATTACCAAATTTAGATTGCTAGTGTAACACCAAAGATCGGTAGTATAACTCCAACGATTGGTCGTATAACACCAAACTAACAACAAAGCGCCTACAATTATTTAACATTACAATGAAAAATGCTTAGGATTCGACATGTCACAGCATTTACATGAGGTCATTGTCTTTGGAAAAAGGAAAAAAGAAGCTGGATTTCATAGACGAGTTACTTCAGGTAGGCTGATACCAAAGATTGTTTTTTGGACTCCAAGACACTGAAAAAAAAGGAGGAAGGCGAGGTGACAAGTATGATAGTAGAGTTGACTCCAACAAACCATGACAACCAGAGTCATCTATAATGGAAAAGCCAACCACTAATAATTATAAAGACAATAGGGGGCTACCTCAATAATGGCAAGGATGGCAAAACAAGTAGAAAAAGGAGAAGCAGACGAGAGTCCAATGCAAGGAACGTAGGAGGAAAAGGGTCTACTACGAAGAAAAGCCTAGAACATCAATTTCAAGACAAAATAAACCTCTCAAGTTCTGATCACGTAAGCATAAAAGAATTCATATTTGATAAAAAAAAATTTAAATCGGAACTTATCCCCCATTTCCTTATCCCAAACTTTAAGCAATGCGGTAACTTTGCAGCTTACCCTGCAAATATTTATCTTGTAATTTCTTAAATCATACATAGTTTTCTCCTTGCTTAGCTCTTTTCATGCTAAAAGCTAGAGGATTGATTAACTAAGAAAGATTTTAAACCTGGAAAGTGACAATGAATTGTTACAATCTTATGATGGTCGTACCTAATAATTCTGTGTTCTGAAAACATACACACTAAATTGGACAGGGAGAGGGAAAAAATGAGCTAAGGTAGAAGAGGGGAAGTGGATTAGAAATTGAGTTCAAACAAACATATACATCATCTATTGGCACTGTGACCAATCTGACAATGAGAAGGATGATAGATAGTATGATCAAACAGTCACCTTGTTGGACATGGATCATGTATGAGATTAAGATTAGCAGATTTGAACGGAAAATTTCTTACCATGATATTTTATTGATGTACTAAAGGCAGTCCACAGTACCATATAAGGAGGTTTATTCCACTTAATATTCCAAGAAGGGTGTCAAATATAAGATACATGTTCCGTGTTCAATAGTGCATATTCTGCATGTGTGTTTTTCTAAATACATTTACCCACAATTGACAACCATGAGTTTTTCAAGAAGATAATCTCCTTTTACACTCGCAACAGACTCTCAAGGTATCTACCAAATCAAAATCAATTGAGAAACAGGAGACAAAGTCATCACATTAAGAGGTGAAAAGATTAACATGCAAAGTCAGGGACTATAGGAAAAATAAATCATTCAAGCTTTAGTCGATTAGTCATTAACATTTTTGCAAACTCCAAGTCGTTTGTGGAGAATACCCAGTTATGGATTTCTAACATGGGTGAAGCAAAAATTACTGGGCAACAAAATGAAAAGCATATTAAATAAGTTGCACATTTTCTTCAGGTTAGAAAGACACTAGGAAGGTTGAGGAGCCAAGCACTTATCTATAGGCCTATAACGATCACTATTGAGGACCGATGTCCTTTGATCAAGGTTTCAAGGTTTGTTAGCATAAGAAACACTAAATTAAGTGGTTGGAGGAAGAGACCATCTCGATTCTCATTCATCTAAGTTTAGTCATCTCAAACCTGACATCTATAATTTAGAGTAACATATTATAAATCATTAACTCCAATAATCTGAAATGAGAAAAATTTCCAAAAGATGATAGTTATGATAAAGAAGAAAAAGCATTGGGTTCTAGAAAGCAAATTTGTTTGTAATGATAAAATGAGATTGGTCGAAAGATGTACTTCTGGGAATGAAAACTTGAGAATATATACATGAGACAGCAAATAAAATTTATGTACCAGATAGCCAGAAGTATTAATTCACTTCCCCTTTCTGTTAAACTGCATGAAGAATATCTTAGATAATAGAGAACCATTTCTAGAACTTATAAGAAATTGGAGAAGTATGACTATAGAACTCTATGTTTAAAACTTCACAAACAAACTGAGCATCACTCATCCATACCTAGAGAAGCACAAAATAATTAAAGATGCCTTACAATATAATCAACACACCTCTGAATTAAAGAAGTTAAGCCCAAACCGATCCGATATGGCAGTCCACAATTCCACCTGCCCAAGCAAAACTTAAAACTTTAATTCCTTCTTTGATACAGAGAAACTAGTCAAAATCACAAAAGAAAAAAGGAGAGAGAGAGAGAGAGACTTGGGAGCACCTCTATATGGAAACATGAGCCATGCAATGAAGAAAGAAGAAGGGGCAAACCAATTCCAGTCCCTAATGAATTCTCTTAGGTATCTCTTTTTCTCACAAATTTTTGTTTTTTTTTCTTCTTCCAATTATACAATACAAATACCATTACAAGGAAAAAAAGAAACTCAGCCTCCCAACAAATGCCACCCCTTTCATGTTCCTCCAAATTTTATGAAATCTAATGTCTCCATATCTACTGCCCTGAGCCTTGAGAATCATCCTTCGCAGGAGGTTGCTGATGCTGCTGCTGCTGCTGCTGCTGCTGGTTTTGGTGCACTCGAGCCTGCCCCATCTGCTGATAAATCTGGCTCAGTGCTTGTGGGTTCAAAACCCCAATATGACCATCTTGAGACAACCCAAGCTCCAACCCAGGCAACTGCTGAGTATTCCCACCCAAAATTGAGGTGAAACTCATAGGACCCATGTTGGTGACTGGCAAGTCAAAGCCTGGGAATCCAATTTTTTGCAGGTAATTTGAACTCTCACTGCCCAAATTTGTTGTTGAAGGACCAGATGATGACTGAAACCCAAACCCACTGACAGGGGGCCAAACCCCTGTGGCCACATGGGGTCTCCCCAAATTTCCACCTACCATTGCCCAACTGGTCCTACTTCCTGACCCAATACTGGACCCCCCTAATTCATCAATCTTTTGGTGCAATCCAACTGATAGAGAGCTTCCCTGCTGTGAAACTGAAGCCCCTGCCGCTGCTAAAGCTGATGCTGGTATTGTTCCACTTCCGGTAGCCGCAATTATCGATGGCTCTGCTTGCTGTAAAAGCCACTGTATAGTTTCCCCATCAGATTTGTGACCCAATTCTCTGGTCAATTGAAAAATTCTTGCTGCACAAAGAGCCGGCATCCTTATTCTCCTTCCTCTGCCTTCAACCTTTGTGTGTCTGTCCTTGTTTGAGCTCCTCTTGGGTGCTAACTGCTTCTTTCCCTCTTCTTTATCAGCAATCACAATCTGAAAATCTTTGATTTCAGCAGGTTTGTTTTCACCCATGTTGTGTTGTTGCTGCTGTTGCTGCTGCTGATGTTGTTGCTGCTGGTGTTGTTGTACCTGTGGGAGGCTCAAGAAGTTGGGTACCTCCTGTGGTTGCTTTGAGCCCTTGGGATCCATGAACAGGGCAAAGTAGAAAAATAAATAAATAAATAAATAAAGAAAGGGGTCTCTTTGATTGAAGAAGGTGACCTGAAAAGTCCTAGACTTTCATGAGTTTTCACTGTTTTTGGCAAGGACTGAGAGACAAAACCATATAATATTAAAATCCATATGTACCCATGTCAAAAATATTAACTCTTGTTTACATGCTTTCACTCCTCTTTCTCTTTCTCTTTCTCTCTCTTTGGATGTCTTTACAGTCCTTTCTTTCTTACCCCTTTTACACTGTAATGGGTTTTGACTAGCCTGGCCTGAAAGCAACTTTAACTGCCAATTTCACCACCTCAAGCTCACATATAAGCCCAATCCTTCCCTCCCACATTCCATGGATTCCCCTTCACCACCACTACCACCACCACCCCTTTCATTCATTACTTATCTCCTCCTCTCTCCCTTGCTTGCTATAATTGCAACACCAATATTTGATGCCATCTCTTGTAAGGGACTCAACTGCCCAGGTGGACATCTACAAATTTTGACATCTGGCACCTTATCAATGGCTGCTTGGGTTGCTTCCAACCCACTCCATGGAAGACAATCCTTGAGATATGTTTAAAGCTACAAATTTAGACAAAAGATGAAGATTTTAATAATGGGCTCAGCAACCAAAAGTTATGGGAGTTTAATTTAATATTCTCGTAGACCAGAAAGTATGCTGTTGTTGTTCTCGCTGATGGTGCAGTTGTTACACTCATAAAAGCAAATATATCGTTTTGAGATGTATGAGTTTGAAGATATTAGAGATACTAAATAAGTGGTACCTTGGAACTGATATAGAGATACCATACAACTTTCTGACAAATTAATGGGCCACTACTTCACCAAAGGAGTCATGGGTTAGATTTATACATCTAAACCTTACTCTTTTTTTTTTCTTTTTTTTTTTTTATGAATCATCTAAACCTTGCTTCCTAGACTCAAAAGGTAAATAAAAAATAACTTGTTTAAACACAATCATAAAAAGAAAAAAAATAAAAGAAAATAAAAGATTTGATATTTCAAAATAAAGAACCTTCTATTTAATAGGTGTTTATCATTTCTTTCGGTGGAGAAGGCTTAATTATAAATTATTCTTTTAAATGTAGTTGAAAGCTGCAACCTTTCCTGCCAATGTTTAGTATAAATAAATAAATATATATATATATATATATATATATATATGATACTGTATGTCTAGAGGTTTATTTTTCTTATAATTTGAAGTAGTGGTTGTTGTTTCAATTACGTAAGATCTCTATAAATCATAAACGCAACTCTTTTGAAGAAAAAACATTAATTAATTAATTAATTATTAATAATATTAATTTATAGTAAGAGAAAGATAGAAGGAGAGAGAAAGAAGGGGTATCAATCCCCTCTGCATTATTTGGAGGAAATGACTAAAAATGTACACTTGTCAAACATAATTAAAACTCAAAATAGTTTGAGTGGATACCAATAATAGCTCTCGAGAAAATGACACGAAGTCCCTTGAATTTCTCTAATGTTAAACATACCACATTTCTTAAATAAATAGAAGGTTAACCAAATTTTCAATTCCACCTTGATAGTGATCTTCTCTGTCTTAATCTCCAAACTTTTATTTTTTATTTTTTATTTTTAACCCTAATTAATACTTTAAAATTTATATGCCTACCTGCTTAAACCCTAAGAGAAGGCAATTAAAAATATAAGTTTTGCTGAGGTAGCTTGGGTGCATTTATTTATGTGGGTGTGCATGATTTGCACCGTTTCTTAATTGAATGATGTTATTTTAATCAAATGGTGTCCACAAAATTATATTCCAAATGTCACAAGTAACGTTGAAAGATAGCTCCTTCACTGCCTGTTCTTTCAACCAACCTGCATGTCACTCTACTTTAAGATATACAATATAATATAATATATATATATATATATATAATTTTACTAGTCTTTCCATTGGCTTACTACCCATAATCAGTTTCATTTTCATCACAAGATAAGACAGGTGATGGGGTGAAAATGAAAGCAACAAGATAATTTGGTAAAATTAAGAAAAGGAAAAGCAATTTCAGTTTCATTGATAGCTAAATCGAAAATTTCATGAATAATTCTTTTATAAATTAATTGTTGATTATTATTATTATGGTAATTAGTTGATAAATGAATCCACTTCTTAATAATTTTAAAGTGCGTGCTTTTGAAATTATAATAACTTTAGATTAATATAGAAAATAAATTAGAGGATGATTATCACAGCTTTGCTTTAATTTGGAATTATTGCCGTTGTTGTCATGCATTAACTTTTTCTATTCGTTTTTAGCCGGTGACAAAAACCCTTTGGATGGAGAATATTAAGTCTGTAACATCTGTACATGCCAATATTAACACATACGACTTTTTACTGTCAAAAAGATTATATATATACAACGAGGCTCCTATATGAACCACCCAAATTTTAAAAAAAGTAGAACTTCAATATGGACAATTAAATTTAAAACAATGGCGCTTAGATTTAAAATAAAAGTTAACATTTAGAGTTCACCTTTGACTTGTTATGTTATATTTATTAAATATACTTTACCATTTAGGGTTCACTTTTTACTTATTTATTAATGTTTACTTATCTAAACTGTTGGGGTGATCCAATTGTCCAGAATTACACCCACATTTTAAATTATATATATAAGGAAGGAGTTATATATTCAAGCTATTATTATACATTCATCAAAAAAAAAAAGCTATTATTATACATGTGCAACTTCCGCAGACACCGTTGTGATTCAATTTCATGAAATAAAAGAAAGAAAAAATCATATACATTTTTCCTTACATTCTTTAATTATGTAAAACTGTTCTATGAATAATCATTATGTCCAGCAAGAATTTGAATCAGAGAATGACTGTCTCATGTATACATTATATATATATATATAACTTTTGGCCGGATTTACCATGTTCTCGGCTTACGACCACAACCATTTATAAAAAAAAAAATGGTGATCTACTAAGTAGCTAGGTATAAACGATATATACAAGAAGTATTTAACTGTGTTGTAATCCTCAAGAATGGAGGAGTTTGTTGGTTTAGATATATACTGGTCCAAAGTTACTTTATTCTTTCAAAAACTTAAGTGTGCAAATTCCATCTCATTGATTACCTGCCTACACTTTTTTACTGTTAGGCTGACTATATGAGATTTCAATGGACATGGGAAACTATTACAGCCATCACTCATATATATATATATATATATATATATATATATATATATATATATGCTTAAATGAAAATTAATTATGGTAAGCAAACTGATCGATCAGTCTGCTATCTATGTGAGCAAGCTAAAATCAGCTGGATGAAATGGTTTTTCTTCTTCTTCTTCTTCCTTTTTGTTTTTGTTTTTTTGTTTTTGTGCGTAGTTCATATCAAACTCATTACTTTTGCTATTATGATTATGTTCAACTTGGTCAGCAAGTAAACTTCAGGGTCTGTAGTAGGTGGTATATACATGAAAGAATGTACAAGAAGAGAGAGAGAGAGAGAGAGCATGACTTTTATTCTTCGTCTTTTGAAAATTAAATGTACAAATTAATGAAAAGGGGCATTGTGGGTTGGCTGTGGAGAAGACCAATTGGTTGGGTGTGTGTGATAAGGTAATGTGTGTGTTGGTGATTGAATTGGTAGTCACATGTGCTTCCCATCATGGAGACAAAGTAGGTCCCTCTTTGAAAGTTAGATGTTGAAAATATATATCATATACCCATTTTTAGATCACAATGAATTTTAATTTCAAAGCTACAAATATGAATACATGAATTATATGAGAAAAAAAGACCTTTGCTTCCATGTGGGTTTTTCTAACACTTTATTTCCTGTTACAGATAAGCTTGACATTAATTTGTGTTGGTCTTAATCATTCAATCTCTCAAACTCCTGTCTTTTTCCATAATAATTTTCATTAAAATAAAGTTAACCCATTAATGAAGCTCTATTGACAAATTATTGGGAAATTATACATAAATTAATATCTTAGTATCTTTATTTCTCTCAAAAAAAGAACACAAAACAAAAGGAGACTAGACTAGTAAAATTATTCAATCCGGAATTTTAATATCAATTAATAATTTTTAAAAAAAATTGTATATTTTTCATAGACGTGACAGATGGAGGTCATCAAATTGTATGGGACAGTTAAAAACTATATTCCGTTTCGCATTGGATATGCATGGCACAAAGATGACATGAATTGATTAATGAAACATTTCTAAACGTATACGTCAAATTATAATTGGCAGCAACTCACCGCTTAAGATTATTTGAATTAGTAAGCTAATTAATTCGGATGCTTGACAGTTATAAATATAATAATAAACCACTCAATCATACACAATATTATATTATTCCCACTTATCTTCCAAATGAAGCTTTCTAATTTCGATAGTTAGTAGGTTTTTTTTTTATTTTTTTGGTAAATATAGTTAGTAGGTGTTTTACTAGCAACTTGGCCAATGTTTTACAATCATTAATCTAATGGTGATTATATATATTTATATATAATCTAAGATTTTATAGTTGAAAAATTCCAAGATCAAGAGATTGATAATAACCTCCTTTCATTAGAAGCTTGAGCAACTATATATATATATATATATATATGTTAATGGGTATTCTTTGTTTAGATGGATATATGTGTGGAATACTCTATACGCCTTGGGGATCATAAATTAAACAAATTACGCTAATAGAAAACTTTCTTTAAGAAAGAAAACCTTACAATGGTAAGACTTACACCCTAATGCAAATCAATGTATCTATCATACAAGAAAATTTTGTAATTCAAGCGAAGTGAAAATAAAATTTATTTATTTATTTGGTATGGAATAATTTGGTGGCAATGAACCAAATACTGTCATATGCCAATATAAGATATGACTAATTTGTTCTTGCTAAAAATTATGTTTGATCAAGTACTTAAGAATCCATTTTATAGTATTAAAAAGCAAATAATTTTGTCAATTGAAGCAAAAAAAAATTATAAATGTATGATGTTCAATTAAGAATTTTTGGAATAATTATTTGATAAATATTTTTAATTAATTGCCTAGCTAGTACACCTGATGTACCGATTAGATTATCAACTTTATTCACCAAAAAATAACGTCCAATAACAATAAATTTTTGGTTAAGAATATAATATAAGGGAAATGGTAACTCTCTGGAGTTCGCTTTTCCTAAATAAAATTTTAATAAAAAAAATTCAAATATATATTTTTAATATATATTTTTGACATAGCATTGCTAATTGGCATATTATTTAGGATTTATTTTGAAGTTTTAAAATTTGAGATTTCTAATATATTCCTATAACATAATATAATAAAAGATAAATAAATTTTAATTGAAAATCAATAATATATTATCATATTATTCATCATATCAGTTGATAAATTAATTTGATAAACTAGTTGGTATGTCTAACATTATTGTAAAATTATTTGACTAATGCCAGCTTTATATACCATTTGATGTTGATGGTGGCAGTTGAGGTAGTAATAAGTTATTAATTAGCATTTTAATATATACCCAAAAGAGATAAATTAACTATAAATGAAAGCCACATATCAAGTTGTTACATGAATCAGCAAATAAAGTAATCTTTTTTTGACTGAGAAATTGGGAAATCTTCTTGTTTCCATGGCATTATGGGAAACAATATCACAAATGATTGTGCATTGTGTTAATGACAAACATGAAAATGAAGATGGTATTAATTTAATGGAAAATAGGAAAAACAAGTGAGAAAAATTGGGGGTTAGTTTACAAAGAGAGAGAATGAATAAGAGCCACACACCTCCAAATCCAAATGCTGAGCTCCAATAAAAAAGCCAGAATCTCTAACCGATCGAATGCACCTTTGTTTTGATAAGGGATGGACCTCTCCATTATCCTAATTATGTCACATCTCTTATACTATTATCATGTGCCATCGTTTTCTTTCATTATGCTTCTTGTTTATTTAACATATATACAATATATATATATATATATATATATATATATTATATCCAATTAATTTTCATGAATATTAAATCTTCCTCCTCTTCTCTCCATATTCCATAACTAACATTTATAATCAATCTGTGCTATCAAGTAATGCCCAGGAAAATAATGTCCTGTAATAATAATTGAAAAAAAAACCCTTTTAATTTTTTGTTATTTTTTTCTTCTTCTTTTTTGGTATTATTATTACTAATTAAGCATCCTTCAATCACGCTAGAAAGCGATTATTTCCAATTTTCAAAGGCAAAATTACTCGACGAATCAATGGCAATGATTTTTTTAAAAAAAAATGCAAAAAACAAAAACCCAATAAATGGGCGGTTGAAATACAACAATCCATTAAAATTGTGGATGAGAAAGATTCCCAATTAATGGAAACTATAAGTGGGCTTGCAATACAAAAAAGGTCACAATCTAAGCCATGTGCCTGATTGGCAAAAATTCTGAGTACACCCTCTTAAGAGTCAGCTTTCATTGAAGTAGATTTCTCTTTCACTACTCAACCAAAAAAAGAAAAAAGAATCTATAAATAAATGTGTTGGCAAAGTCTCAAAGCCACTAATTTCTCAATTATTTGAAAAAACAAAACGAAAAAATGTCACACTTTTTTGGGTTTTTTTTTTTTTTCCTTCTCCCTTCTAACTTGTCAATGAATTGCAAAGTGAAAGACCCTGCTGTAATTGCCCTTAACCTCTAAACTTCAAAGCAAATGTTTCATATTTTCTTTAAGAAAAAAAATAATAGTAAATATGCAAGTTGAAGAACATGCATGCAAGAATATTTAGCCTTAAATGGCTAAAGTCTCTTGCGGAAGGTATCTTCTAGGGCCACCTTTCTACGTGCTAATTGGAGGAATTTGACAAACAAAACTAGAAGCTATATATAGGACTACTCCATCTTTGATGGATACAAGACATGCATGCTTTGCTTTTATTTTCAACTTTAATAACTTGAATTAAAAAAATTAGTCAATAGAGTGCTATTTTTATAGTCTTTTTTCTTTTTCTTTTTTTAAGGTGCTCATTATTTTCTATCGACCATTTGACACCAAAGTAAATTATAAAAATACAGGACAATGATTGACTAGTCTTAATCCCATTGGGTGTAAAAACTATGATATACTAGGTGACAATATGAAATAAAGTTCACCAATCATCCTAAGCCACCGTGTGTGTCCCACCTATGACTCTTGCCAAGAAAGTTAAACCCAATTCGGGCATGGAACACACTTGATCATGTATCACGATAATTTATTTTTTGCAAAAAAAAAAAGAAAAAGAAAAAGAAATACAAAAGCATAATTAACAGCAATAATTTCGAAGAACAAAAGGGTAGCTAGCTAATATTATTATGCCTAATGATGATCCCACGAGAAAGCATTAAAAACAAAGTAACCACAAATTCACACATTAAGCTTTTACAAAAGCATATCCCTACTCTTGAACACTTTTTGGGTTTTGTCTTTTATTTTTTTTACTAGATTTGAAGAGGAGATTAATAAGACCTATTCTAATGCATTTGGCATTACTCGCTACTAAGCTAGAAGATAAAACTTTGCTTGTGTGATTCTTCAAAAATTATGTTAAATCATTCCTTCGATGTTAGGTAAGAGAGATTATTTGTTTTCAGACCTCTTGTGGGGTAGATGAGACACAGTTCAATTCATTTGGAGTATTCACTAGTTTTGTTATGCTTCTGTCAACATAATATAAATTACAGCAAAGTAAAACAGTAAAAAGTCTAATCGATTGGCCCCTCAAACAAATAAAATATGTTAGGTTAGGTAATCTTGTTATGAAACAAGAGAAAAGTTGGTCAATGATTTGAAAAGTCTAAAATATATCATCCAAGACAAATAGAGGCCCAACGATATACATGGCTGAGTTGACTATTTACATTAGACAATCCGAATAAATCACAGAATTAAGTGAAAATAGTTACACAAGTCCAATGAAGCTTCAATAAGTTGAAAGTAAGGTTATATTACACACATATAAAAGGGGTTTTCCTCACTTATTTAGCTGCTTGAAGAAGGCCCAAAATACATGCAAATGGGTGGATTAATCCTGAAAATAGAGAGGACCGCCGATGGAACTGTCCAAATCCCATCACCACAGATCAAACCAGAAGCAACTGCCCCGGCGTAGTCTTCTGCATCCTTCCTATTAATTCGTTCCCATACAAACAATATCACTGTTCCAACGAACATGTCGATGGCAAAGTAAGCTCCAATATAAAATGGGATTGCCATGGCCATTGGGATGGGAATATACTGAGATACGTTCGCAGGAGTTACATCCCTCAGTAGGTTAATAACCAGTGCAGCCACAAAAAACCCACAACATATGGCTAAGCAGTGCTTGGGAAGCTCAGAGAAGCCCTGGATACCGAGAATGGCCATTTCCCTGAATATTACAGCATAAGGTGCTTTATATGGTCCGTCAGGTGACCCGATATCAAAAGCATTCCAAAACAACCAGAATGTGAGTGGAGCAATCACACAACCCATGGCTGTTCCCACCAACTGGCTCACAAACATAGACCTGGCCGAGGAGAATGTGAGGTAACCTGTCTTGAAATCTTGCATGAGATCAGCTGCAGTGGACACGATGGACATCATCACCCCACAAGCTGCCAACCCAGCTACAACCCCACCATTGCTTCCAACCAATGAAGCAATAATGAAAAGACCAATCTTTCCATATGTTGAAGTTAAATTCCAGTCTGTGAGACCAGTTCCATAGGAATTGCAGAAGGCTAGGGCAGGAGCAATTATGTAGGAACAAAGAATCAAATACCACTTGAGGGGAGGAAAGAACATTGGTATTGTTGCTGTTGATATTGCAGCTAGACCCACATATACGGAAGCTGCAACCCAAGAGGGTATCCTGTCCTTAAGAAATACCTCATCCCTTCTTCTCTGCTCCAGCTCTAGTTTAGAGCTCTCACTATCTGCCATAGCATAAATTTAGAACACTTAATTTCCCGCCAAGAAATGTTAGTTACATACCGAGGACAACATTTAAAAACCTAACAGACATGTCATAGGTGAGACAATGTTATGCAAAGAAATTTTTAAACAAGAAATACAACAAACGACTGAACAATAGATGTTGTATAAAATACTATACTGCTCATAAGAAGAATATAGGATTTTTAATTTTCTGATAACATCAGAGTCGAAATGATATGAAAATCCCTGCTCTATTCAATAATTTTTACCCAATTTATTTTTGACCACCCCTCAAATAGGTAAATATCATTTAAACTATACATTCAACTTTCAATAAAGAAGATCCACATATATGACTGTACCATTAAGAGTCACAGGGACGTATGTTAAAAAATCAGGGACCAGATAAACACTCACCTAAGACCTCCGTAACTACAGGAAGATTTGTCTCTTTTGTGTTTTTGTTGCAGATTTCCTTAGTAGTAATAGCTATAATCCTGATCAAATTATAGAGTCCATCCCCAAGAATAAGGGAAATTGCTATAAAGACCTGCAAGAAAATAGTTAATACATGTGAGTAACGTAATTGGTTAGATAGTTCATCAAGGAGCGAAGAGAGAGGGATATTTTCAATGAAGTGCTTTAAAGTAATTTGCATATAGGATGAAGGTAGTGAACTTCACACATAAATCACTTAACCATACCTTGTATCCATAAAGACCTTTAAAATCGTTGCTACCAAGATCAGCTGGATACCAGTCTCCAGCATGTGCAGAAATGAAAGGCCAGAGAAAACCCCATGATATGATAGCCCCGAGAAGAACTGAGCAGTTGACAATGTGAGGGCAAATAAGACCACAACCAACATAAGTTGGGCTGAAGTCAAAATAAAACCTGCACAAAGAGAATCATGTAAAATATTTGCAACAACATCAATATATAGATATATATAGATATATATATATATATGTATATAAAAATCGTATAAATTTAGCAACCAGCTCTACGCATTGCACAGATATCAAGAAATAAAATCCAGGCAAGAGGCTAGCAGTAAACTAATGACCGGATTACCACATTGAGACTAAGTAAATTCTTCACACTGAAAGAAACTGAAATAGGAAAATCCTATTACTTGACTTTCCAGTAAAAAGCAAATTTTAGATGAGGGAAGACAAGGGAACGATTAAATCCATTTTATTCCATGTTGCTTCACTAAGAAATGGGAATGGATATCATCCAAGAAACCAACCCTTTTGTTGTCGTTACCAACTACCACCACCAACTGCTTTTGCTTGATACCAGCTCAACTCAAAAACAAACTATAAAAAGAGATCTGGCTTTATAAACAAGACAGAGTAAAGCGAGGAGAGAAAATAGGACAGAATGAAGTGTATTGAATGAAACTACGAACAACCAATGTTAGTAGAGCCTCACGTGTTCTTAAATAGTGTCAATCCAAGGGTCGGAAAATTGTCAAATCCACATTGATCCCCAACACCACTGAAGAACCACTTAAAGCAGCTCCATAGCAAACTTATGCTTAAATATTTTCCAAGACAGCTTACTTGTTTCCTGTAGTGGATAAAATTATACAAAAACTTCAGACATAGTATTAAAATGATGTAATTTTCAAAATCAATAATGTACTTGGAACATCACTACAATAACAACCAATTTCATCACTGGAAAACTGATGCTATTTAACTTCCACAAAGTATGGTACTTAAAAAAAAAAATACATTATACAAGGAGAAGTCCGACCCTGCAAGTTCAGCTCCAGTATTGGTGTGGAAGCTATTTATCAACATAGCAGTAGCAGTCCCACTGGGATAAGTAAGCTTGTAATCAATGACCATAACCTGAAGTCATATGAATGGAGATGTTTTAAAGATAGGTAAAAAGCCAAAAAATGAAAAACATGATGTCCATAGGCATTTTACAATAGATATGGTGCAGGAGAAAGTATTTAGTAGGAAAACTTTTTCACTTGCTTGATTAATTATTTTGTTGAGACAAATTCCTGAAGAATGAATACATTTATGGAGCAGATCACATTGAAAAAAGGGCATAGTAGCATGAACTATATAAGTTGATCAGGACAATTGATAGCCCAATTACAAAAACAATCTGAACAACAAAATTTATGGCTGCTAACGTGCAGCTGGATATCTACCAGTTCATACTTTAATAGTTGGGTGAAGAAATTTGAAATGCAACTAAGAAAGAGACTATTTTAACACAAGTTCTTACTCATCTGCCGCACGCTTTATTGATCAAATGCCCAATGTAAAGGCATTTGATTGATATAAAGGAAGCAGTTACCTTGCGAAGAGGAACAAGACTAAATAGCCCAAGGAAACTGACAATAAACATGAACCCAATCATCCACCCCAAGCCTGGGTTTTTAATATCTTCCGCTCTGTTACCCGGATAATCAGCACCAATAAGTTCATATGTTTTCTCATCCATTGCAATCATATATGAACCAAAACCCCCTGTTGTTGATTTGATGTTCACAAATTAGAGAAAAAAAAAATCATAATAAACAAAGACAGAAAAATGTAACTCATGGAATTCAATTCAATATTTGAAAACCAAAAAAAAAAATCTTTAAAATAACACTAATTTAATTAAACCCATATTGACAAACACACAAAGTAAACACTCAATTACTTATTCAGACGATACAAATACAGCCAGATACACAGACACACGCAAAGTTTGGGAGATAAATTTACCGCTAAAAGCAAGGCCATAGCAAGCGACGACGCAGGTCTGGATAACGGTGTTCTCTTGGCGGGTAAAGGGCTTGACCGAGAACCCTAACTTGGACAAAAAGCCAGTCCATGACTTGACCAAGAAGAACCCCAGCAACCCAGCAGCAACGTTCAAGGAGGGAATGATCCCGACAGTGAGATTGAGCTTGTGGGTGATGATGCAGAAAAGACAGCCCAATAAGGCGCTGACTACCAACCCTCTGATGGTGATTTGATCCTTCCACTCGGGGATAGACTCAGTGCCAGAGTCGTCGGAGCGAAGGGTGCTGATTTTGTGGGAATCATTAAGCAACGGCTCTGATATCTCCACTATGGACTTACTTTCGGTCCCCATGAAGACGAATTTGACCAGCTTCACTCCCTGTTGAATTGGAAGATTTGGGGTTTCGATCAAATTTCTCAAAAACGTGTTTAGTCTATTTGCAATTGCATCGAGTGAAGATTCAATTTTATATTCGGAGGAGAGAGACAGAGAGAGGCTGCGCTGGCGTTTGATTGAGAACAGGGAAAGGTCGCAAAAGCTTTTTGAGGTCATCGTCCAACCAACGATGCAACCTCTGCTTGTTTTGTTACCGACTGATAAGTTGCCACGTGTCTCAACCATTTAATAATTTTATTGGGAATTGGGATTTTCTGATTCCAGTGGCCCACCCCACGTGAATCTCGCTATTTCTAAAGAAACACACCCTAATGGAATCAATAGAGACATCATATAACAATCTCTAAGTATATATATTACTGCTCATTGCGTTAGAAGAATGACAAGTTAAACAGTTTGGTAATCCAAGTAAAAATTTTGGCTCACAAAATGCGGTATGGCACAATCCCAACGAATCATACATGACAATTGACATAAATACTTAGAAACTGTCCAAAAGAACTTGCCAAGATCTTGTATGAAAGGTGGTTTCACCATTTAGCTGCTGGAAGGGCCAAAGTACATGCAGATGGGTGGATTGACTCTGAAAACAGAAAGGATTGCAGATGGAACTGTCCAAATCCCATCACCACACATTAACCCTGAAGCAACTGCTCCTGCGTTATCTTCTGCTTCCTTTCCATTAATTCTTTCCCATATAAACAATATCACTGTTCCAACAAACATGTCTACTGCAAAGTAAGCTCCAATATAAAATGGGATTGCCATTGCCATCGGGATTGGAATAAACTTGGATACCCTTTTAGGAGTTACATCCCTCAGGAGGTTAATAACCAATGCTGCCACCAAAAATCCATAACATAGGGCTAAGCAGTTCTTGGGGAGCTCAGAAATGCCTTTCACACTGAGAATGGCCATTTGCCTGAATATTACAGCATTAGGTGCTTTGTACTGCCCATCAGGCGACCCAATATCGAAAGCAGTCCAAAACAACCAGAAAGTGAGCGGAGCAATCATGCAACCCATGGCTGTTCCCACCAACTGGCTCACAAACATGGACTTGGCAGAGGAGAGAGTGAGGTAACCTGTCTTCAAATCTTGCATGAGATCAGCGGCGGTGGCGACGATGGTCATCATCAGCCCACAACCTGCTAACCCGGCTACCACCCCACCATTGCTTCCAACCAATGAAGCAATAATAAAAATACCAATCTTTCCATAGGTTGTAGGTAAACTACAGTCGGTGAGGCCTGAGCCATAGGAGTTGCAGAAGGCTAGTGCAGGAGCAATTATGTAGGAACAAAGAACCAAATACCACTTGATGGGAGGCAAGATAATTGGTATTGTTGCTGTTGATATCGCAACTAGTCCCACATAGACAGAAGCTGCAAACCAAGAGGGTATTCTGTCCTCCAGAAATAGGTCATCCTTTCTTCTCCGCTCCAGCTGTAGTTTAGAGCTCTCACTATCTGTTAAAAGCCAAGTAATAGTCAAATTACATCCGCAGAACATGTCATAGGTGAGACAATGTTATGCACAAGATCATTTTAAGACAAAATGTAAGTGAACTCTATACAAAATTTATTGAACAATAGATGTTACAATATATCATACTAATCAAGTTTTAACAAATAATAGCAGCCTTTAAGGATTCAATTAGTTAAGAGCTCCTGAAATAAAGATAAATTTATAAACTTTGCTATATAGCCTACATAAGTACACTATCAGCACCATTTAACTATTAAATATCTTCTAGAACAAGTAAAAGTAAGGATCTTTAATGTTTAATAAGCAGCCATATGCTGGTGCTTCTAGAACTCAACTTTTATTGTTACAAGCCCAAGACAAAATTTTAATTTGCCAATGCCACAAGATTTTCTTGGCTCAGTTCAGTTATTTCCGACAATATATCTTTGATTGCCCCTCAAAATGGGTAAATATCATTTAAACTATCGTATTATGAAATTTATGATTCAACTATCATTAAAGAAAATACAAGCCCACTGCACATGACTTTAACATGAAAAGTAACAGGGACACATTTTAAAACATCAGGGACCAGATATACACTCACCTAAGACCTCTGTAACTACAATAAGATTCTTTTGTTTGGTGTATTTGTTGCAGATCTCCTTTGTAGTAATAACAATAATCTTGATCAAATTGTAGAGTCCATCTCCAAGGACAAGGGAAATTGATATAAAGACCTTCAAGAAAAAATAATAGGCTAGAAACAGTAAATGTCAGCGTATAATTAGTAGACATGAATTACAAGAGGTGTGCGCTTAAAATTAATCACCTCAAATTATAGGTATATGTGATTTTTCTCCCCCGAATGCACACCTCAAGAATTAAGCTATGGTTACACTAAAAATTTACAATCATGTAACTTGTATTTAGGATATGAAGGTAGCGAGTTTCATGGATAAATTGCTTTACCACACCTTATACCCATAAAGGCCTTTAAAATCATAGTTAGCAAGGTCAGCTTGATACCAGTCTCCAGCATGTTTGGAAATGAAGGGCCATAGAAAACCCCATGATACAATAGCCCCAAGAAGAAGTGAGCAGTTGACAATGTGAGGGCAAATAAGACCACATCCAACATAACTTGGATTGAAGTCAAAATAAAACCTGCACAAGCAGAATCATGTAAAACATTTGCAACATCACCTAATATGCAAAGACCGTAAATTTATCCGGTGAATGTAAAACTTTTGTAACATCACTAAATATACCAAAACAGTAAATTTAGCGATCTTGTGTTTGATCTCCTACTCAAAGGAACTATCTCTATTCATTACACAGATAACAGGAAGTAACATCCAGGAAAGAAGCAACATAAACTGCTGACTATATTATTACACTAAGACTAATTAAGTTGGTCAGAATGAAAGGAAATGAAATAGGAAACCCATTACTCTTATTCCCGATATATCAGTGATATTTGGACAAGGGAAGGCAAGGGAACTGTTAACTTTATTTATTTATTAATTTACATTTTCTTTTGTTTTTCAACATCCCATTGTTTTCATGTTTGCTTCACCAGGAAATGGGGGTGTAAATCATCCAAGTAACGACTCTGTTGTTCTCTCCTAACTAGTTACCACAATGGCCTCCACCAACAACTGCTCTTGCTTAACACTGGCTCTACTCAAACAAGTTTTAAAAACAGATCTAGCTTTATTGGGAAGAGAGAGAACCGAGAGAGGGAGAGAAGATAAGAGGACAAAAAGGAGAGGAGTAAATAGAAGAACTTACAAAGAACCAACATCATAATAGTCTTACGTGTTCTTAAATAGTGTCAGCCCAAGACTTGGAAAATTGTCAAATCCACATGAATCACCAATGCCACTGAAGAACCACTTAAAGCAGCTCCACAAAAAACTTATGCTTAAATATCTTCCAAGATAGCGTACTTGCTTCCTGGAATAGATAAAATTATACAGCAGTTTCATGAAATGAAACATATTACAATGATGTAGTTTTCAAATCAATACAAACAAGTATCAAATGAAGTTAATAAATAGATCAGATATGATTCTAAAAATACTTGGTAAGAACTTCAATGATAACCAATTTAGCAATAGCAAATTGCAGCTATTTAATTTTTTATGAAGCTGAGTAGTGTTTAGCAATGGCAAACTGCAAAAAGAATGAAATGCATTCATTCAGTCTCACCCTGCAAGCTCAGCTCCTGTATTTGTGTGTAAGCTATTTATCAACATTGCAGTGGCTGTTCCACTCGGATAAGTAAGCTTATAGTCTATGATCATAACCTGAAGTTACAAGCATAGAGATGTGTCAAGATAGGTAAGTCAACAGGAACGTCAATAGAGATGCTACAACAAAAATGATTACATTTATAAAGCATTTATATTAATCAAGGGGCACAGTGAGATACGCTATATAAAATGATAAGAATATTGACTACCAACTAAGAAAACAATCTGAGTAACAAAATTTTTAGCTGGATATCAACCAGTTCAATAACATTAGTGGTTGGACAAAAAAAACCCATATGTAAACTACGTAGCAAAAACGTTGAAATTCAACTTAAAAACACTATCATTAGACAAAACCAAACTCATCTTTTGCACACAACATAATTGATGAAATGCCTAATGCAAAGACATTGTCATTGACAAGGAAGGAAAGCAGTTACCTTACGAAGTGGAACAAGACTAAACAGCCCTAGAAAACTGACAACAAACAAGAAACCAATCATCCACCCCAACCCTGGGTTCTTAACATCTTGCGCTCTGTTACCCGGGTAATCAGCACCAATAAGTTGATATGTTTTCTCATCCATTGCAATCAAATAGGAAGCAAAACCCCCTGTGGTCGATTTGCTATTGTCATAAGTTTGCAAGAAATAAAAAATAAACTTTTTTTTTTCTTCTTAAAGGCAACTAATGAATTCAATCAATTCTTGACAGCACAAAGAACAGAAGCAAAAATTTCAATCGCTTATACAAAATAAACAAATATTCGTATGCAAGAAATGGGAAATGATTATAATTTATATATACCGCTAGCTGCGAGGCCATAGCAAGCGACGACGCAAGTCTGTATAACGGTGTTCTCTTGGCGGGTAAAGGGCTTGATAGAGAACCCAAATTTGGACAAAAAGCCAGTCCATGACTTGACCAAAAAGAAACCCAGCAACGAAGCAGCAACATTAAAGGACGGAACGATGGCGACAGTGAGACCGAGCTTGTGGGTGATGATGCAGAAGAGGCTACCCAACAAGGCACTGACTACAAGCCCTCTAATGGTGATGTGGTCCTTCCATTTAGGGACAGAGACCTCTGCGTAATGAACGGTCTGAGGGTCATGGAGCAACAACGACTCTGATATTTCTACTGCGGAAGAACTTTCTATCCCCATTACAACTGTCTGAATATATTGAAAATTTTCTTATTCTGAGCAGACAATTTAACTAGCAGATTGACCCTCGTAGAACACTTCAATCATACTCTACCATATTGTCTTTAGGCTGTTAACTTTAAATTCAATCAATTTTTTGTTGAATTTTATTTTTAAATTCTTAGTTTAATTAATAGAACCAAAAAAAAAAAAAGTCCAAACTCAAAAGTGAAATTTAACCCCAAAAATAAAATTTTAAAAAATTCCATATGAATTACTGGTAATTAATATATATTCTCTATTTTTTTTACCAAAAAAAAAAAAAAATATATATATATATATATATATATATATATTCTCTATTTTAATAATTAATGAGAAAAAAATGCTTTTGAATTGAAATTTAGTATATTCCACATCACACTGCACTCATTATCTATGAGACACATAAGTTAAAAATTAAAACTAAAAATTATTTTAAAAAGTTTCCCTTCATTAAATTATTCAATTTCTTATCCAAAGAAAACATTTTTATATGCAACGGCGACTAGTAATCCACATGTCACACATGGTTTTATTTTCATATCAGATTAACACAGAGAAACTCAATAATTGTATTTTGTATACGTGGGCCTGATGCTGAAGGCCTTCAAGGTTAAATGGGTTTTAAGTTTTAACTTGACTTGGGCTTTGAGGTCCACAACTACTGGACTTTCATGGTCGAAAGAGCTTCATTCATTCATAGCCCATTTTGCTGAAATTGTTTCTTGGGAGCACAAGTTTGGAGTACTTCAATTAATAAATAAAACCAAAATGTAAAAAGGATAATGGAGCATATGATACGCAGCCCTTAATCCAAAATCCAAGACAACCTAAAAAGTACAATGCTCATGTTTGTTCTCGCACTTACTCCTTCTAGTTCTGTACTTAGTTTTGCAGTCTGCGTTTTGTAGCATGCATTAAAAATGTTACTTCTTGTTACTTTGTGTTTGTCTAAGCTTAGCATTTAGGGGCTCGTAAATTTTAGTAGTGAAAGAATACAACAAGCTGAGACAAAAGAGAATATTGGAAGACTCTCTCTGTATATTCTATATTTCACATAATATATACAACTTGTCAACAATAGTCCAATATATTTTACCCAAAAAAAAAAACAATAGTCCAATTACAGCATATATATTACTGTGTTTACATGTGTTTATCAATACAGGTATATGTGATAAGCAATTACAGCATATATCAGATAATAGGGAACAGGTATGCTAACAAGTAGGTATCTGACCTCTCCAAGTATGTTTTGGAATTGGACTCAAAAAGTAGTTAGTTTTAGCAGTGTGACTTGTAACGCCAAGTATGGATATGTGGCACCTACTAGCTAGAGTGACATATATTATAAGCAAAAAATACTCTTTGGGCACAAGTTGTGAAACTTCACTCTCCAAATGGAAAGGGAAAGTCCAGAGCGATCAACAAATTAATGTTGGATAGCAGATTTCAATCAACAAGTATTACATAATAATTTATAGGAGCAACCTTAGAAAAACCTTCAATGCATAATGCGGTACAATAAGCCATTAATCATCGCAACGGTATATTTTTTAAGCTTTAATTTGACGTGTCGTGTTATTATTGATGCAGGTGCTTACTTTATATATGTGATAATTCGTTGTTGTCTGGGTTGATGTGGTAAAACCATTGTACCCAAGTTTCTCTGGCGACCTTGACACTTACTTAATTCACATTTTAATTGATTTTTATAGATTTTGTATAAGCATTATAAATTTTTATGCACTTTTAATTTAAAAGACTTTGATTGATATTAATAGATTTTTATGGACATTGATAGGCTTTTATAAACTTTTATTGACATTAATAAATAAATATTTTAATAAAAACTTTTTATAGTAGCTAAAACCCCTATTATAATACTATATTTAAACTATAATTAAATAATAAAAAAAAAAATTAATGATAAGAAAATGAAAATAAAAAACAAAATAAATTTATTGTCAACATCATTCTACATTTGAGTAGCTATAGTAGTCTTTCATTGATTATCATTCAATCATTCTCCTTTGTGGTTCTTAAGTCCCAAAAATTAAATTAAAATCATCTTCTTCATTAATTGGTGATGATGAACCAAACAAAGGCATATAAACATACAATGGACAAAACACAAAACCCAATTAGAAATCTGGATTTCAATCAATCACTTGTCATTAAAAAGAAGGAAAAGAATGTATACGAAGAGCATAAGACCCAGAAAGAAGAATACAAAGCAATGAACAAAAAGATGATTATCTTACGCTATGGATTTAAAAGTACAGATGATCAGATAATAAGATGCAGCCTCCTGGGCTGCAAGATGATTAAACGACACCAAGTTACCACTTTAATAATAAACAAACATGATGACCAAGAGGGAAGCAGGGTAATTGCAAAACTCAATTAACAAAAGCTACGATATTGTCATTGGACAAATTTTTTACAGCAACCCTCCAAGACATCACGGTGAACAATTCCATAACCACCTTTAACCCAATTGTTTTTTGATTTTTTCTTGCTGGAAGGATTAGAGAGCAAAGAAAAAATACAGAGAAATAATTAAACCAATAGTAAATTAGTAGACACAACTATATGCATACACCTCCAAGGATAGAAAAATAATTAAACCATAACTGTACAAAAAATCTATAGATTTGAATATCACAAAACATAAAATATATGACATAAACAAATTACCAAGAACAATATAAAAAATTATAGAACCCTAACTGAAAAAAAAAATCAAAATTGTTTGAATTAATCTCAAAAACAACAATAAAAAATTGAAGGATACAAACAAAACAAAGCAAATAAAAATGATAAAGACATAATAGAAAATAAAGGAGATGAAAATGTAGAGATTATCGTAATTATTGAGGTATGATGCTAAATTTGATTATGGTTATTTATTTTTACAATAGTTAATAAAAAAATTTTAGATGAATGGGGGGTTATTGAGGTATGATGCTAAATTTGATTATGGTTATTTATTTTCACAATAGTTAATAAAAAAATTTTAGATGAATGGGGGGAGAAAAAGTGAACCTTAATAACTAAGCTAAAAAATGGGTTAGTAGGATTCAACGCGCGCATGCCTCAGTAGAAGCAAGAGGCGGTAGGGCCTCATTGGTTTATTACCAAACAAGGAAATTGTAAGGAACAAACACAACTGATAAGTTGCCCCAAAAACATATGCTCCATATATACGAGTGTACCAAAAGGATATGTGAAAGAATAGTTGTTCATTGAGTAAGAAACTTTCAAGAAGAAAGCAATCCCATGGTGCTCCTTCATCTCTAGTGCTGAACATTCAAAACAGACTACCAAGTACAATAATCCAAATGGGTTATAAAGAAAACTTGTCACCTGGAATTTTTGTTAATGAATCTGGATGTAGATCTTGAATTTAAGTTTGCCCTTTTCATTTAATGCACAATAATTAGAACAAGAATAGTAATGATTTGAATATAAGTTGATAAATTCCCAAATATTATGCCAGTAAGAAATGGCTAGCTATCAAGTTCCACGCGGATTTCACAAGGTCACTATCTGATAATGGAGATTTCGAGTGGATCCTGGTGAGAGTGACCGACTACAGATCCTAAAAACAAAATAATCCCTATATATTAGTTTTGCAGACTTTGTGTTTGTCTTGATTTGGAAATTTGTACTACGGCAATGGATTCTGGTCTTTAGTCCTCCAAAAGTGGCGACTCCCTCTTGTATGATAGTTGCTTGTTTG
Source organism: Rhamnella rubrinervis (assembly GCA_007844105.2). Classification (NCBI taxonomy): domain Eukaryota; kingdom Viridiplantae; phylum Streptophyta; class Magnoliopsida; order Rosales; family Rhamnaceae; genus Rhamnella; species Rhamnella rubrinervis. The sequence continues at coordinate 540,450 of CM017575.2, forward strand.
TTAGCTAAAAATGAGGATCCCCCAACAGCCAAATGAGCCTTATTGGCTACAATTTTTTTGCAGATTTGGGAAATCTTGTCTACACCAAATTAATGGTTTCAATTATAGAGGTCAGGACAGTATCATGTCGACTTTTGCGGTTCTTACCAGTAATCCTGAAAATATATAATCTCAAAGAACTCTCTGCACTGTGAAAACAATTTCTTCATAAAACCAGGCAATTGTACTTGGATCCTGATAATTCACTTGCACATCCCTGAAACATTTCTGTCACATATAAAACGAAAAAATAAAAAGTAAAATAATTGTACTCCAGCAATCATTTACAGAGAACTGTGTGAAATTGTACCATTTTCCAAACCAATGTGTTCCTTTGTCATTAGACAGGAATTATTCAATCACAGAGCATTGAAACCTTGATATAGAATAACAAAGATGTGGTGCACAATGGTAAACGTATAACCGAACCACGGTGTACACGTACATATAGACCCTCTTATTTAGGAGTGACTCAGTCGCTTTATCGACGCTTCAGTTGCCTTCCAGAACGTATTAAGCAAAAGCCACTTGTAAAGTAAACATAGCCGTATGGCTTTTGTCTCTAAGCTTATCACAGCTTTCTCCAACTAAAACCTCACTCAAACCTCCAAAGATGCTTGTGGGGTAACTCCTTTTCATCGCCAGCAACCCTGTCTTGGCGGCTCTTCAATCGAAAAGATACTCCACATGGCAATCAAGGCAGTTGAGAATCCAAACCTCTGTAGCTAGTAAATGTTGAATTCACGCCTGCATGGGGAATAGAGTACAAATAAAAACATCAGAGATAATTTAAGGCTAAAGTTGCTTCATGACACCACTAGAAGGCAAGATAGGAATTTTAATTGTTGATATGTTGAGTGTGTGTGTGTGTATAAATATATATATATATATATATATATATATATATATATGATATATGTCATAATCAGTCTTATCAAATACTTGGTTCTAGTTCTGTTTCCCAGATGTAGAAAATTACATCAATTAAATTCTAAAAACCATCATTTCACACATCCTACATGCAATGCTAAGTAGATAATATTTGCTATGGTCAAATTAGCAAAACATATTATATCAACTTAGCCAGGGCCAGTCTTGAAATTTAAATTGCCCTGTGCAAAATTTAAAAAAATATCCCTTTTATTTTGAAATTTTTTTTATATTTATTATTTTTAATTTTTTATACCTCTTAACTTAGAAAATAAATATTTTTTTTAAAAATAAATCTATTACGATATAAATATATACTTATATATATATATATATATATATAATCGTCCCGTCTATATTTTGGGAGGCCATGCTTGCATGCATCTTTCGGGACTGAACTTAGCATTTAAAGTGTTTCCATTTTACCAAGGTAGCATAGATATCCAGATCAAAGTAACTCAGTTATACTGTATACAAATGCCATGAGTTGTTCATATGCCAATCTTTTGGTTACAAATTACAAGGATAGACACAACGAAAAGGATGATACAAGAAAATGAAATTTACTTAAGGTAAGACTCATCCTAAAACAGTTTAGCTATGACCCTGCTTATATTTGAACCACCATTGTCAAAGATATTTCCGTTAGGGCAATCACAGTGGGGCTGATGACCAATGAAGCTGTCTTTGTTAAGGAATATTATTATACTTGAAGAATTCCCTACAAAAGTACATTTTAAAGATACACCCAGACTGGAGTCCCTAATGTGATATACATTCACACTTTGGCCACCCTTTGGGACCAAAAATAATTAACAACTAAAGATTTAATTCCCATCAGACATGGTGGGCCTCTCTCAGCAAGTACCTCGTAAAATAATAGAAGATATAAGATAGCATGATATATTGTTGTCACAGTAATCATATCATAGCAAAAGTAGTATATACACATTCAATTATGTTCATAAGTTTATTGATAGTTTATATGTATACATTGGCAATTCGATGTGCTGATGCACAAGATTATCAGAAGTGGCCAAGTCGAAAAATAAAATTCTATATACAATTACTAACCATTTTGATAAATGGTTGACATGAGCATTTATTAATACAGCAGCACCACCTACTCCATGCACGTATATGCATGATATAAATAAGAACTAGTGGGTCTTTAAATTCTCAAATTTGTACGCATGATTTGATCTTGAAAAGAACAGCCAACCACAATCTTGTACCTTTCTAAATGTTTCTCTCTTCTAATAACCATCTCAGACCCTTCTTGCACCAAGTGACGTACAATCCACTAACAATTACAATTAAAAGATCCTATTTCTTTTAGCAATCCTCCCGCATCTAGCTCTAGCTCTATTTTGTGTTTCCTTTGTCAATTTAAGCAATCCAACATCAAGCTGCCAAGAAAGATGAAAATGAAGGTGAGTCCATACTCTTACCAAATTTGCATAATACAAAGATGTTTTCAATCCTTTAATTTCATCTTTGCATTAAATTTTTGCAGCTTCTAGAATGGATGCACCATAAGTTTCGGCCAAATAGCATTGAACCTTTCAACCATCTCAATATTGGTATTCCTACATGTTACTTTCATTCTGCTACTTAAAATATCCTATAGGCATGTTGCATGCATTAGTTAACTAGCAAAATCCAAACAAAATCACGTTATAAATACACCTGTAATAAATTCTTAAGCCAACCCAATGTCTAGCACTGCAGCTACAAACTAAAATCCCTCCTTAATCAGATAGAGATAATCTAATAGACAAACTCCTCAACTCAAAGAAAAGAGAACAATTACATGGTCCTAACACCTAAGACCACCCAAGGTAGGTGCCCTCATCCAATCATACCTGCAGTAGTTTGTATCAGAAACACCTAGACTTCTGAGTCATTACAAAACTGCAGAAACCAAATTGGGATTAGCCAAGCAACCTTTTAAAGAGACAAGTCATCTGATTGCTGTCCTCTGCAAAAAGAGTTTGGGGCCACTTCAAATAGATGTTAACTAATGAGATTATTCATCTCTCAGACCAGGAAGTCACTGTTTCCACTGTTTCCAGATTGGTCCACACTTACTTTTCAAGCTCAAAGAACTAAATAGAATACTCATGACAAACTCATACACAAGAATGAAGTTTTCTTTCCTAATTATCTTCACTTGTGTCCTAATACGATCTGCAACTAATTACAGGAAACCCTTGTGTTTGCTTTTCAGCACAAACTTCAGTTGATCAAGAATCCTACACAAAGCCCAACTCTGGCTACAGATATGGATCCAAATCCCTAAATCCACCTAAGGAGCAAGAGAAATATTTTTCTCAGCTTGAAGCCGAGAGGGAAGAAGAAACTTCTACCATTATCTCTGACCTCTTTCATGGCTTTCTAACCATTGGAACCCTTGGTTCAGAAGCAAGCATCAATGAGCCAGAAACACCAACATTTACTACACCTTCAGAGAACATAACTGAGAGAAAACCAGAGGTGACAGAAAATGACCTAAAGCTTATTGGTTATGAGCTTGAGAAGTTCCTTGAAGCAGAAAGTAAAGAGGGGTGTGATGAATCATCCGCAAGGAACAGTCAAGTTAGCATTGTCACACTCAGTTGCAAGCAAGTGGATGGGGCTCAAGACGAAGAATATCAGAAGACAGTGGTTTGTCCACTCCAAGGATATCTATTTGGATCCTCAATTGAACTACCAGAAACAAGAACAATAGTAAAGAAAGAGAAGGCATCACTAGGAGAGCTGTTTCAAAGAACAAAAATACCTGAAAATTGCATAGGGAAATGTGAGGTTGAGGAGATAGAAGGCAAGCATAGAGATAAATCTGCTAGCCACTTCATGAAGAAGATGATGAAAAAGTTTCATACCTTTTCAAAGAACTCAAAACCTTCTGCTGGTGGTTGCACAACTGATTCTGCTCAAACCAAAAAGAAACTTGGTGGTACAACTGATTCAGATTCAACCAAGAAGAAACTCCATAAGGTTTACTGCTTTGAACTATATCTTCTAAGACCCAATTTCAACAGCATTTTTAATGGCTCTTCACCTCAAACTTAAAATTATACCACTGCATCATTGTGATCCATAGACTGTTAAATTGAGTCTAGACGCCACACTTTACACACACTACCACCATGATAGAGAAGTCAAACACCCATACAGGACGGGGTTGACTATCAGATTCCAAAACATAAACCATTAAAGTTTTAAAGTGAGGCATCTGATGGAAGCTAATAATTCATAGCACAAAGGACATAACACTAAGTATGATTAAATTTTCAGAGTAAACTTAGTATCAAAATTATCCATGTTAGCTAACATCGTATATAAGTTATAACATAGGACTACAGAATGCTCATTTTAAAGCAAGTCATATTATTAATTCAAGATCTCTGACAATCCTAGCCTTTCTGACAATATAGTTAATACATAAATTTAACCTTGACAGAAACTACCATATAGTGTATGAGCCTTCACTATACAACCAGATAAATTAAGTAAAACATCCCCATTCAACATTTTAGTTTCTTTGCCATGCAGGTCTTACGTATGTTCCATAGAAAAATTCATCCTGAAAGCTCCATAGCTGCAAAAGAATTTTTCATGTCTGAGAAATGTAAATTCAAGAACACTCACAATTGTCATGGCTATGCTCATGAAAATATGATGCATCCGAGTGGAGATTACAGAAGGATTTATCAGGAATCGATGTCAAAGGAGGGGAAGCAATGTCATAAGAACCGGATGAACTTGCCTCAAAGTAGACTGAGCAGCAACAATTTTAGTGGAAAGGGAGAGCACTGGATCAAAACAGATGCAGAATGTACGTATTGCTTTATATACTAATTCCTTGACAAAATACTTCAATTACTACCAATTCTGACTATTCAAATCTAAAAATACCTAAAACACAGCAGAGAGAAAATAAGGAACACCAAAGGATTTTTTTTTTTTTTTTTTTTCCATTGGCATATCTAAACATGTCAGTTTACGAGCAGACCACCAAACCAAACACTGAAATCCTTGTGAACATCTAACAAACAATACACATCCAGTTCAAAATAGCTTCTCTAGAAAAAGACAAATGTTTTAAGGAAAGAATTAAGGCATTATACTTTCAAAATTTAAATGAAGAAGAAACAACACAAGATGGTTGGAGTAATGATTTCTTGAATAATAGTCATACATTTTCGTTCAAGCAAAATAAGGAAAGCAGAAAAACACTTTTTGGTAACATTTAATTGTGGTTTTTCTGAATATCTGTTCAAAAAGGAGCTACGAAGATCCTGAAATTCAATATGAATTGATATGAACAGTAAAAACAGTGAAGCTAATGTCAAATGAAACATCAAGGTGCATGGTATAAATTCTGACATCAATAACATCAAATAATCAAAGTCAATGTAAATTCATAAGGTAAATATTGAAATTGCATACATAAAATAAATCAACTGTAGTTAAAAGTTGTAATCACTCGCAACATATTTAATTTGTAAGCTTACACCTACTATTTCATGTTCATTTTTTATTATTCTTCTTCTTTGATATACAGTCTTAAATTGTATCATTAGCCTCAAGATATTTTCATTTTTAAAGGTATTTACTACTGCATTGTCAAGCATAGTCGTGGTCTGCTAGGTAGAGTACTAAGATATTATTTTCATGTATAAATCTAACCATTTCAAATGTTGGTGCTGTAGATTTGGTGCTGGAGCTCTAGTAAGAGAAGCAGTAGAAAATGGAGTTCAGTAATCATGCTTAATAATTACCTGTTGTCAGTCCAATGTTTGATATATCATCTTGTGATGCTTTTGTTTGTGAGTGATGTAAGTGATGATGGAGTCAAGAGAAATACTATACAAAGGATATCTATCTTGTATCCTTAGTGTGATGATAAAGTAGTGACTAAGTTTCATGTATGTTTGATAAAGGGTATCTATCTTGTATCCTTAAGTGTGATGATAAAGTGGTGACTAAGTTTCATGTGTGTTTCATAATAAGTAAACATTATCTTAATTATCTGCAAGTGTTTTCAATTATTGAGACTCATCCCTGATATTACATGAGGAAGTTTTCCACCAAAAGAAGATAAATGCATCCCAGATTTTATGTAAAAAGGTACTTTTCATCATTGCATTTTTTCTGCTGAGGACCTTCACTTTTAAGCCATTGATACTCAATGTTTGACCATTTCATCCAAACAAAAAAATTATTTCTTCTTGCCTATAAATCTAAAAATAATAAATAACTAATTACAAATAGCTGGATAAAAAAGGCTTAACCATTCAGATTTGTGGAGGTTGCATTTTAGATACCCACCATCCTAGTCATGCACTTAGATTCTTTTTTATTCACTACATACTTTAATTTATTAGGTAGCTATAGCCTCCACCCTTAACATCACAACTTACTGGATATGTGAAATCATCATGTAAGTGCTAGTTTTATTCTTTTAATTTTGTTACTCCATTTTCAGTTATCTAAAAACCCATATTGTACACAATCATGTCAGAAGTAAATCACATAAAGAGCTTGTAGCATTGGGGTCAAATCTCACACAGCATCGGGGTCAAACCTCACACAGCATCAGATCTAGATGAGGAGGCAAGACCATAATCCTAAAATTGAACTGGTACTGGCTCTTCCCTAAGAAACCCACCCATTTCCATCCTCCAAGATCGATCAACTAAAGCTGCTAGCTCTCTGAAAAGCATAGGGGAGGCCCCATAAGCAGAACATAAAACAGATGATAACAAAAGATAAAGATGAAAATAGTTCTGGTGTAACATCATTTACTATCAGCTAAGTCCTAATTACTAGATTGTCAAACTTATCAATGTAATTATATTAGACTAATATGGTCATCTTTAGCCCAATTCTACTGCAACAGACATTTTTTATATCCTCCAAGCTCTAGCAGGATAAATAATGTCGTGAAGCATGTCTGATAGTACATGGAAACTGAAAAAGCGCATGCATAGAATTTAAATTGAGTCTTATAGAAAAGGATTGCCTTTGAAAAACAGAGTCAGAAGCATGACTCGCTAGGGCTTCAGAACAAAGGTCAGTGGATTAAAAAAAACTCCTCATTGAATCTTAATGTCTCATTATCCAACTAAAGATCTCTGTCTTCTCAGTTCAATTTTGACAAATTGTTTAAAATACTAATAAAATAACATGCAAGTAACTATAAAAAATTGAAAACTTTAAGGAGGATAATAGAAAGACAGACTTGAGGTCATGGCTCACAACAAGTACGGTTAACTCTCTCTTTAAATGCTTTAAAAGCCTCACGACATCTGCACGCTTTCCAATCTGATCAACAAAAAACAAATAGGAACAAAAATTTACAAGAATGTAGCATTGGATTGAAAAAAGATAATGTTGAATGAGAAGAAAATATCCTTTCACGAAATATCAGAATGAAGCATGAGTATTGATACAAACAAAATTGTAAGAGAAAAGAAAAAAAAAAAAAAACCAAAAAAGCCAAAAAGTTCTTAGGTGAAGTAGATTTTATATGTAGTAAAATGAATCTTACATTACCAAACTGTTAGCAACCTTTGAACCATGGTTAATAAAACAAAAAGAGAGCATGAAATCTTGACTCTCAGGTGTGCAGCAGTAAAGAAATGCTCCCAAGAAGAACAATACAAGAATCCAAAATGTGCAATTGTTCGATAGGCTCTATTACCCAGGAAAACTCTCATGGAGCATGAGAAAAAGAATAGTATTAAAGAAGAATTAATGGACAACATAATCATCTTCATACCAAGACCAGCAAGAGGTTCATCCAATATTAATAAATCTGGGATTTGCACCTGGTGAATAACATTGATAAAAGAAATACATCAATTCATGTCATTTCCAAACAATAACCGACTATGAAAGAGTCAGTCTTATGAAACCACATAGTTGGGGTTTTACAGAATGTAAATGTGTGTTTATATACATGTAACTTGTTGTGTTATATACAGACTAGGGTTCTTACCAATTGAATTGCTAAGGCAAGACGACGTTTGTAGCCACCACTGAGTGAATTGGGATCTTTATCCAATAAGATACCGTCTAAACCAACCTACCGCAATCAAATAAATTAGAGAAGAGAGTTTAAATTTGAATAGAATAGAATAGCTAGAATCCATAAAAATCTAAAGACAGTCTGTTAATACTAAAGGGGCAGAAATACCCAATTAATTGCTCGCTGAAGTTGCAAAGCAAGTTGCTCCTTCTTTTCGACGGCACCTTTTTGCCTTGGCCAACCAAATGTAACCTCATCAAGCACGGTATCTGCCACGAAATACCTAGCTTGAAGCATCATGCCATTAAACTTTTATTTTTATTTTTATTTCTTGGTAATTATCATACCATTAAACTTAGAAATAGAAAACCATAACAAATATTAAAAAAAAATAAAAAATCTTATGCATACAAGATAAAGTGACAAAGAAACAAATAAAAATCTTTTGAGACAAAGGAAATTCAATACAAGAAAAACTTTGCATACAAAAAAATGGTGGATACACAATTTAATCAATAAGCAAACAATTTGCTAGGTCCCCAATAATCCTAAAAGCTTAATGTTAGGAAGTAGACCCAATTATGTTATCAAGCCAATACAACACTCATTTAACAGTCTCTCTTATATCTAGGCTAGTCCAAAAAGTAAAAGAAAGAGAGAAATTAAGGCAGAAAAAGGTCTCAGAAAAACAGAGGTCTAAAATTTGATTTGACCAATGCCAAACAGACAGATAAGTTTTTTTTTTTTTTTTCCTTTTTTTTTCATTTCCCCGATAAGGAACAACCAGTCAAGGTTTAATAGTATGTAATGTTAACATCAATTTGAAAAGCTTAAACTATTAGAAAGTATATTGACTATGTTGTCAAGCCAATGCAATACACTCCTAACACGAAACTCGTTTGGCACCAAAAAACAAATAAAAAGGGCATCAGATAAAATTGAAAAAGATTCCGGGAAAAAGAAAATTACCATGCCCCTAATGCAAGGCTGAGAAATATAAATCAAGAAATGGTTCCTGAGTTGACTCATTCTACTGTCCATGTGGGATAAACCACACCCAACCCACAAAGGTTAAATGTAGTAATGTGTACCCTTTATATAGAGTTGGGGTGTGGGCTATGAATTAGATCCTTCTAGAGAGAATATCCGGGTCTACACAAGGAAAGAATATGATATCCCAGTTCATATCATGCATGTGCCGCAAAGATTTTAGATACCTAGAGAACATGGACCTAAATGTTAAAGTTAACTAGCATTTACACAAAATACTTGATTAACCATCATGTATTGCTACAGATCTCAGTTACATCAAATGGAAAAAATGTTTCTGCTAGGGATGTGTTAATTTGTGTGTCTGTGTGAGAGAGAGAGAGACAGAGAGAGAGTCATAAATTGACAAAAAAACTAAACACTTTTTTTGAATAATAATTATTAGTACCTCTCAGGAAACTGAAAGACAATGCCAACTCTTTCTGAAGATAAGGGTTCAGGAGAATGATTTGGATTACCATCATTTCCATATCTTTGAATGTAAATGGAGCCTGAAGTTGGTTTGCTGAGCCCTGCAAGAAGCTGGAACAGAGATGGAAAAATATAAACACTAACAATTAAAAAAAAAAAAAAAACATAACTAAAATACAGTAGACCTGCAACAGAGTAGTTTTTCCACTCCCACTCTGCCCAAAAATTAAGCCAAAGCTGCAACAACATACATTAGTTAGTCACACTTTGAAAGCAAATCATGCTATAACATCATATTGATGTTGAAATGTTTTGCTAGATTTTCTACATGGTGCATTTAAGTAGTATTCTAGTAAAGAGGACACCCAACATCATATGACTTCAATTTCAAATAGTTATCTGAGAAAAAGAAAAATCAACTAGTAAAGTCATTAACCACTACAACTATCAATTTTTATTAGAATGTCATGAAGTTATAGAAAATAATTAGAATCTATATTGATAGATATGAGGGAGCTCAAGTCCTCTTAAGTAGTATTCTAGTAAAGAGGACACCCAACATCATATGGCTTCAATTTCAAATAGTTTTCTGAGAAAAAGAAAAATCAACTAGTAAAGTCATTAACCACTACAACTATCAATTTTTATTAGACTTCCATGAAGTCATTGAAATAATTACAATATATATTGATAGATATGAGGGATCTGAAGTTATTTCGAGTTATACCCCAAAATATGATCTACCAGACAGAAAAATGAATGAAAGATTCAAAAAGCTACCCTGATGCAATTTAGGCTTATCCACTATTATATATTGATATAAAACCAAACATATATACCTTTTCTCAGGAAGGGAGAAACTAACAGCATTTAGAAGGCTGAGCTCAGTCCCTGGGGGTTGATAGCTAACATCCTTAACCTTAAAGTATATCATTAGCTTTTTAGTTCTTCAAAAGAATAAAGTAATACACCCACAATTCAAAGTTTGTATTCAAATTCTAACAAAATTGCTATAAAATGCAGCTTGAAAGGGAACATGCTAAATGCAGAAGAAAAAAAAAGAATGCTAAACAGTGCTGTATTATGAAATAAATGACACCTACGTAAATTGTACAGTGGCTATGCAAATAATATTACATCAGAATTTCTAGTTTCAACTTCACACTAACCAAAGGTATATGCTACATTTCAAAATTGCCGAGGACAAATAAGCAGACTAAGAATATTATAAGGTCAGCTCACTTGTTAGCAATTTGCAGTAAATATATCTGAAAGAGTAGGTAAGGCATGTATGATTAGATGTGGTCTTGAAGCATGCAGGGAATGTACAACTTAACATCCCACAGGATTTAAGATGGCCGTAGGCCTTATTAGATACATCAAAAAAGGTAAAAAAATCATATATCATCAAAAGGTGCCAATCAGAAGTAATGGAATCATATAATGAACAAGGTTTTGAATACGTTAATACACCAACAAGTGTGGAAAACAATGGGAAAAGTACTGGAAATCCTACTAAGTGCTTAATGAATAAATGCATGACTAATACCAGTCGCTCCTGTTTTAATAAGCATAACTGAAGTTTTTAAAACCACTTCTCTAAAAAAAAAATTAAACAGGTCCTCAAAGATGGTCATTGAAATTAAAAGCTATATTCTGCTTTCCGAAAAACAAAATCTTTATAATTGATCTATATCTTTTGTCAAAACAATTATTAAAAAGGGACAAATTCTATGCAAGAGAATCGGTAACAACAATTATAGTGAATACCTTTTTCTTTATTTTAATTCAACTATAATGATAATTATTTAAAGCTCGGTAACAAAACAATTTAATTCAGCATGCTTCAAATATAAGACCCAAGTTCAAAACTTTTAAATTCTTGCATAGCCCAGTAATATACACACATCAATAATGTAACAAATGAATCAGATAAGAAGACAAAACATGACAAAGCGGAAGAATTATACACTGCAATCAAATGCTTTTGCAGGTAGAATCAAGTGGTTTACCACAGATACAGATGAGGAATCCACATTTATAACAAGCTCTGAAATTTAATTATAATTTCATTGAAATTTTCATAATTATGAAATACAGAAACAAATCAAACCAAATAAAATCAATAAATAAAAAAAGAAGAAGAAGAAGAAGTAGTAGAAAACTACTATGGAAGCAGAATTACTTCGAAGCAGGAGTAGTCACACTTGATCCGGAGAGCCTGAGATTTTCCAAAACTCAAACTGTAAAAAAAAATAAACAAAACAAAATTAATGAAAAAATAAAACTTGGGATAAAAAATGTAACTAAGAAAACTTGTCCAACTAAAAACGCTTGCCTTGAGCTTGAGTTTAATTTGGTGGAGACCTTGTTTGGTGGTAAGATCACTCTCCAGCCTTTCATCGAATTGAAACCGGAAATGGAGTTCGCCATGCTTCACACTTCACAGTCTCAACGACGACGGAAGTATTGGGATTTCGGGTCCTGGCTTTTTTATTTTAGTTTTTTTGGTAAACTACAATCGCAAAGCAGTAGCCGGTAAATTTACCGTATTACCCTATTATTCCAGCCTTCGAACAGCCAAACGCACCGCATCCAAGGACGACGTCGTTTATTGGTCTTTCCTTCCCTACCTTCAAGTTTCACTAGCTCTCCCCTTTCTCTCTCCAATATTCGTACTTGGGCTCGGGAGCGCTGGGATTTCCAGTTGAAGAAGAACATATTGACTTCTCTCCCTTCAAAGCTTCAATCTTTCGCTTGGACTGCGAGGTTCTCGGAGATTTTGATTTCTGGAGCTTGAGCTAGAATATTCAGGCAGTGGTTCTCACCTAATAGGTACGTCAATGCATCGGCCAGTCGCCGATACACTAGCGATGCATGTCATCTCCGGTTCGAATATGAGTTGAATCGTCGTTTATTTTGGGTAATAGGTGTTTTTTATTCTTTTGGGTATCAGTATTTTTCTCGGTACAAGGGGGTGAAGTACTTTTCTTGTTCATTTGGATTCTGGGAAACTAAATGCTAAGGCAAAGCAATAATCTTTTTGAATGAAATGGGTATGATTGTGAAGGAATTAGGTGCATGTAATGGTCCTCAAAAACTGAAAAGGTGTTTTTGTTTTTCTGAAATAGAGAAGTGAAGAAGTGAAGAAGTGAAGCGAGGATGGCCACTGGTGGTCTAAAGCGCATTTTGGCTTCAGCAGTAACTGGAGGGCTTAGTGAGGCAAGATCAAGGATATTTGGTCATGTACTTAACCCAACAGGGCAGAAATCTGCGCACAAAATTTTGCGGAAGAAGCTCATTGGTGAGAAAGTTGCTCAATGGTACCCATATGACATCAAGAAAGATGACCCTCTTGTAATGGCTCGTCAAGAACAGGAGTAATCTCTCCCTCATTTCCACACGCTTTCATGTCTTTTTTGCTGTGTTATATCTGTGCACAACTTGTTGAGATTCAGTGAAATTTTGGAATTAGTTCGAAAGTGTTTAATTGAGTGATTGTGGTTCTAGTATGAAATTGAGGTTTTAATCTATTCATAGGGTCCTAACAAGAGAGTTGCTATCAATACTAAAATAAAGTAACCAGTAGTAAAAGTAAAGTCTGCGTTACCTGCAGATGAAAAGAACAAAACAATAAAGAAAGTAGGTTAAAAAAGAAGAAGAAGGTGAATAGAAGGTTGAAGAGGCCTCTATAATCGTCACCATAGATACAAATGAGCCGACTTGAGATATTGGCATAAGGGTGGAAAGTTCATGAGATTTCCTCTGCATCGTGGGAGAATAATGTCTTGGGTTGGGATGTGATTAATTCCTTTATATGATTGTGGACAGTAACTAAAATGTAAGAATTTAGAAGCCAACAATGTTGTTTGTATGGACTTTGAAGCACAATGTTGCTCTGGTTCCTGCTTATTGGACAGATAAGTCAGCATAGATCAGGTACATGCTCCATAGTTTGTAGGAAAATCAATAGCTTCCACTAAGAGGCATCTTTCAGAGAAAATATATAACATCTGTGTGTGTTTAATATTGGTAAGTTGTAGATCTTATGAATGTGGAAAACAGTATTCCATCATTTCTATACAGAACTACCAGGTGAAACACCCATTCAGTTTCCAATGTGATCTTCTCTAGTTCCTACTGCTAAATTGTCACCGCCTTTGAATTTGAAGTCAAAGATTAAAATAGGTGAAATAGATTGGGCTAACAGGTTTGCATTATTTTTTAATCTTTTTGTGGGGTTTCAATTAGAACTGCTTTCTAAGACCAAAATTATTATAAGCTAGTTTCAGACATTGATGATGCCAAGATGTAGGCGTATTCTATTTTACCTCTTTGGAGTTCAGAAGTATGTAAAATTTATTTCAAAGCATGTATTAACTCCCAGTTTCTACTGGGTCAAAATTGATATTTTTGCTTAAGGACGGTAGGAAAATTTTCATTGTTGAAAAAAAACACATTTTGACCTCTTTTGGGAAAACTCTTTTGATTGGCTGTAGTAACCTTAGTGAAGGAATCTATTTTTACCATCTATTAACTTGGTGAGCTTTTCTTTAATCAGTACAAAGAAATTAGTAATCATATTTTATGACTGAACTCTCTTTGATCTGATTTGTTTGTTTATTTTTCTTTTCCAGGCGCTTATCAAAACTTGAAATGTTGAAGCGTCGAGGAAAGGGACCACCCAAGAAGGGCCATGGAAGGCGTGCTGCTAAACGTAAAACTAAAAATGTTGGAGAATCCCAGTAGGTAGACTTTCTGTAACAACATTAAGGATTTTGATGTTCCGCTTTGAATCTTTGCATTTTGTGATAGCCATGAGAAATATATTGTTGAACCAAGATTTACGTTGGACCTACCTAATCCTTTTTGGGAGTCAGCTTCTATGAATTGCACATCTATTTTATGCTCAAGAAACTTGAAGTCAGTTTTGTTCCCCCATATGGTTGATTCCTTTCGTCGATTTTTAAGTTTTCTTAACTTAATAAATTAATTAATTAATTATATCTTTTGCATATTATCTGTACTCAAATGCTTCTTTGTTAATTCATTACCTGAAAAGAAACATAAGTTTTTGACTTATGAAACTGTTGTCTGTTTGATCACTATGAAGGAAAATGTGTGTTTTCTTGTTGATTGATGGAAAATCATCTTGATTCTTTTCTATTCTTGCTTTGCGCAATGGCGTTGATAATAATGATGGATGCAAAAACTAGTATTTGCATCCTGAAAATTGAGATAAACTTGCTTTATACACTGGTAAGTAAACTGTAAACAGGCATATGTATTCTCAAGTGAAACTGATGATTTTGCAAATCCAGTTTACTTCCTATAAATTGGATGGTTATATGCTTATTCAGTATGCAAAATGTCTAACTGAGTTGAGGCGTCAGCTAAAATGATCATTAAAAGAATAAAGGCTCTACTAAAAGATAATATAAGGCTCAAGGAATGAGAATCTTTACAAACAATTTGGTCAGAAACACAGGATCAATTTGGAAAGTTAGGAGGTTTGCAACACATCTTACTAGTTGTTTGCTTGATGTTTTGCATTCTCTGCATAATCAAAAGAAACAAATACGCGCTCAATGGGGAGGAACAGAATAAGACTGATCAATAATGAATTGGATTGAATAATTTTCTTTATAATCAACACCTCATGGTACTTTCTGTTATATAATTATAGAGTGGTCGACTGCATTATTTCCTTTCTGATGACAAGAATGAGTTTTGGTAGCCACCTTTTACCAGTAATCCCCACATGAACAAGTTCCATTGCTGAAATGATGAAACCTCCTCACATCTCTTAAAATGATATCCCTTTTCACTATCTTCGAGATAAACTTAGCTGCAGAATGACAATCACTACAAACTCTAAGGTTCTTGGCAACTCTAATTGTAGTTCCAGGGGGTGTGTTGAGAATACCAAAAGCTATTGCCAATTTCTCACTGTGCCCACAAAGCAAAGTCTCTTTCTCTTCCTCTTCAACATTGTGAAGTACACAAGAAGTGTCAGGTACATACCCCTCCTTTTTCATCGATTCCCATAGGGTTTCAAGATATCCATGGACCTGCACACTTTGGGGATGCGATCCATCCCCAGCCAAAAACTTATGAACCTCGTCGCCTAACTCAATCCAACTACAACCGGGTTCTTTTCTTACTCCCATTTCCTTCATCTTTCTCCGAATGTCCATCGCCTTGTCCCAGAGTCCAGCAGATGCGTAGATATTAGAGAGTAGGACGTAATGGCTAGCCACATCTGGCTCCAAGTGCAAGAGATTTTTAGCTGCAACTTCTGCGACTTCTACATTCTGGTGAATTCGGCAAGCACCAAGCAAGCTACTCCAGGCACCAGCTTTATCAAATTTAGAAGGCATGGAGATGATAAGTTGATATGCATCCTCCATTTTACCAGCCCGACCAAGCAAATCCACAACGCAAGCATAATGATCTGGTGCAGGTTCGACCCCATGGTCCTCGTTTATTCTATAGAACAAATTCAAGCCTTCAGTTACCATCCCAGAATGACTACATGCTGCTAATATTGCTATAAACGTTACATCGTTAGGCCTTACTTCCTTGTTCTTAACTCCTCCTTCCACCATATAACCAAATAGTTCTAAGGCTTCCCTCCCTCTTCCATGCATCCCGTAAGCCATTATGAGTACGTTCCAGGTAATCACATTTCTTATTGGCATTTGATCAAACACAATTCTAGATACATTCAAGCAACCACATTTTGCATACATGTCAATTAGTGCACTACCCACTGCAACATCTGATGCCAACAAATGTCTAACAGCATAAGCATGGATTTCTTTTCCCTTGGCTAATGCTGACAATGAAGCACAACTAGGAAGAATGGTCATGAGTGTTACCGAATTTGGCTTAAGGGGAACTCCTTTTTCATCCCTGTAATCACCATTATTGTTATTCTTTTCTAATTGTACTTGCTGCATCTTCTGCAGCATATTTAGTGCATCGTTGTAGCATCCACAAATAACACAACCAGTGATGATTGTGTTCCAAGATACTATATCTCTATCCTCCATACTCTTAAATATAGTTTTTGAGATTTCTATCTTTCCCATCCTAGAGTACATGTCCATTAGTGCATTTTGCACAAACCTGTCCCCCTCCAAACCCATTTTTACTACAAAACCATGAACGCCTTCTTTATCACTGAAAACTTGGCATCGTACAGAAGCAGGAATAATACTTGCTAGCGTAGTGGCGTTTGGAGAAAGCGAATTAACAGCATACATTTCAAGGAATAAGTTCAAAGCCTCTTCATCATACTCATTCTGCGCATAGCCAGTAATCATAGCATTCCAAAGTGCAGTTTTCCGCTCCAAGATGGCATCAAAAACTCGACGACCACTTTCTACTTTCTGGCAGTTGCAATACATGTCAACTAAAGCACTAGCCACAAAAGAATTCTCAGTTAAATGATTGTTTCTCAAGGCATAAGCATGTATTTCCTTTCCCAAGTCTAACATCTCCAAATGGGAGCAAGCAGGAAGAACACTTGCAATCGTGACCCCGTCCGGTCTTATTCCATCCAGAACCATATGGGACAATAACAATAATGCTTCTACAAACTGGTCATTCTGCTGTAATGAACTTATCATTGTGTTCCATGAAACCAAATCACGATCCGCAAACAACTCAAATAAAGCTCTTGAATCATCAACTCTTCCTAGTTTATTATACATAGCCATCAAAGCATTGATTGTGAACGTTTTCCAATCGCCCTTTCTCAAACTATATGCATGAACTTGCTTTCCAAACCACAAGCCATGATGCTTATTCAAATTAGAACAAGCAAGTGCCACACTCACCAAAGTAAACGAACTAGTCTCCACTCCCTCCAACACCATAGACCGGAACGCCTCCAAAGCATTTTCCCACTTCTCAGACCGACAAAACGCAGCAATCATCGAATTCCAAGATACTTGGTCTCTCTCAATTATTCTGTCAAACATTTTGTATGCACCTCCAATATCCTCACATTTCCCGTACATATTGACAAGGGTATTAGACACGGTCACTGAAGACGATGCAAACCCAAATTTGACAACATGGGCATGAATCTGCCTCCCCAAATTCAAGTCCTGAAGGCTTGCAACAGCCTTTAAAACCGCAGGGAAAACAAAATTGTCGAGCGGGACACCCATTAGAGCCATATCGATGTACGTCAAAATGGCTTCGCGGAAAAGACTTGACCGGACTTGGAAGCGAAGGGATTCGACCCACGGGGTTAGAGAGCGGGAGTGAGAGATGGGTTTGGGAGGAGAAGTGGAGTGGTTGAGTAAAGGAGTGTGCTTGTGAAGGGTTGTGGGTGGTTGCTGGGTTTGGAGGGAAGAGAGTGACTGTGAAGAAACGGTAACAGGTAGAGGATAGAGTAACTGAGTTAAGGATGACATTTTATTTTATAGTTACTGGAAGAACCACTCGTCCTCTCTTTCTCTTCGACTCTCTTTCCTTTCCTTCAAACCAAAGACGAGTTTTGGATAAACAGCATTTACAAAACCCAGTTCAAGCAGTCAAGTTCAAGTTCAAAGTTCAATCTGAACCCCCCACTCATTTTTTTCTCCTTCATTTTTGCATCAACTGCTAATCGGACGCGGAGACACGGACACTACCAGGTCCACAAATTCCTATAATCTATGTAATGCAAAAAAGACAATTTTTGTTCTTTCTGATTTTCTCTCTAATGGCCTCCTCTAAGTTAAAACCAGATTGTATTATTGGCTTTGCAATTGCTTTGAATTTAGAGTTTTCCATTATTTGAATCCAGGGGTTTTCTTTCCAGTGAATTATGAAAAAAAAAATTTAAAAAAAAAAAAAATCATCCATTTAGTAGTAGCGTCTCTCAATTTTGTTCGTCTGTAGACAATTATAGCATTTACTTAATATTTAAATGACATTCAACTAATTAAAAACTTGTCCCTTCCAAAAATTAAAATGTCGTTAAGAATTTAAACATTACTAACTGTAACGGGTCTGTGACTCATTGACTCAGTGGTTCTGTAAGATGTTGAAAATATTGAGGCGTGAAATAGATTATTGGGTTTATTATCCGACACTTAAAACTTGTTAGGATTAGTGACAATTTAATTTTATAAGACAGTTTAGCAATAATCAGTCAACTCATTCTCTTTTAATATTTTGTTTTTTTTAAGAAAAAATAATTTTTATTGGAGTCTAAAATAGATGACTCATACCCCTAAAAAATATTCACGTGATGCATTAAATAAGGTTGGGTATATTTAAGATAATAATGGAGCTTATTAAAACTCAAATCATAACTCTCATAAATAAATATGATGGAACGGCCGATTTTCTTTCCGTTAGATGACACCCTCAAGTTTTTTAATATCATATTGTTGCTCTTCTACAGGTTTATCTAATATTCATTTTGATTTATTCCAATCTAGCAGCTAATTATATTAATACTAATACAATTTGTTTGGCATCAAATTCTACCTTGGGTATTTTTTTTTTTTGGGTTGAAGATTATTCCATTTTTTATGCGTATTATGGAATGTGAGACTTAAATATAATGCATTTTTATCAAATTATATTTTTTATTGTGATCATGACTTTGAAACTTGAACGATGATTTGAAAATTTATATTAGATAATTTATTCTAATAGATAAAGATAAAGATTAGTGGAAGATATCCCAATGAATCTTATTTTTAATTTTATTTACTAGAAGATATAGCAATTGATATGACATATGCTATTGGTTGACAATTTAACATATGGTAATAAGATATAAGTAAAGCCATGACACATTGTCTTGAAAATTTATAGGTAAGCCTATCATTATTGATTCAATTTACATGTAATTTTTTTTTATAAAAAAAAAAAAGAAAGTGCACAAAAGGGGTGATAATTAAATTTAAAATGTAAAGATGTGCTTACATAATTCTTCGCTTTGAAAAAAAAAAAAAATCAAAGACAATTATGCAATCGTAAAAAAGAAGAAGAAAAAAAAAACACATGGACAGCAGCCAAGCATTAAGCAAAATCCATATAAAGAAAGCTAGCAATCAATTGAACTGAAGCCGGGGTTTTTTTTCCAGATGAATTAAATGCTCGGTGTGAATTAAATGCTTGGTGACTCTATTGATGTAGTAGCTGCTAGTTCGGTGATAGTGATGGTGATGGAGATGGTGTACTGAGTCTAAGATTTCTCAAAAATCATTATCAATAATCACATGGTGGTGTTGAATTCAATTTAAATTTTTAAAAACTGTTTTAGAATTTTAAATTTTGGATATATTCAATTAAATTTTTTTTTTAAAGATCCTACGAAAATATTCAACTATGATTTTTAAAAATTTTGGTGTTTAATTAAAATTTTTTATAACTCTATAAAAATTTATAGGTATTAAAAAAATTAATGGGTTTTAAAACACATAAATTTTAATAGATTGTTTACGATTTTTATCTTAAATTTTTAATAAAAAAAAAGTCATTAAAAATCTTTCTCCCACATTTAAAATTTGGATGGATTTATTCCAAAATTATATAAAAATCAATAAAAATTTATCAACTTTATTAAAATTAATTATTTATAAACAATTTATAAAAGTTTATAAAAATCAAAATTAATACATTCTCCATAAATTCATAAACTCTGATGTTGGATATATTATAAAATGCATGCGGTGAAAAAATTATTAAACTGTCGTTTAAACGCATCATTCTATTAAAAAAAAAACATAAAAAAACAAACAAACCACGATTGCTATGTTCGGCAAAATCGAGAAATATTACAAAAATACAGGAGTTTGCATAAACGAGGAGCTGTGCAAAAGAGATATACAATTATAGAGATGAGGACTTGTGAAAAAGAGATCAGAGAGTGTGGAGATTTGCTGTGGGTTTGTAATATTCTGATCTTGATTTTGCCAAACACAGTGATCGTGGTTTGTTTGCTTTTTTTTTTTTTTTAATAGAGCAGAGGTTAGAGATGAAGAGCTATGAGTTTGCAATATTTCTTAATTTTGCCGAACACATCAATTGTGATTTGTTTTTTTTTTTTTTTTAATAAAACGGTCCTTTAAACCTAAATGATTTTTTTTACCATACGTGTTTCATAACATATACAACATGAGAGTTTATAGCGCACCTATATATATATATATATATATATATATATATGCATGTATATATATAACGTGACAAAAAAGGATTAGTTGGGTTGCGTTGTCTTTAGTTTTGACCCATCAGCGCCCTCCCATTTAAAATATGAACAGTCTGGGTTGGTTCTGATTTTGTGTTTTCTCGTTTACTGCAACCCACAGATATTTTATTTACGTATTGGAATTTCGAACGCTTTTTTTTTTTTTGTATTATATAATTATAAACGATATTTCTTAATCTATCATTTGTTACACATTAATTCTTGAAAACGTTTGTAGGAAAAAGCGAAAGGTAGAGGAAGGTTTTCCATACAAGAGAATGGCAATATTATAAAATTAATAAACCCAATTTTTTTTTTAATTTTTTGAATATACTAACAAAAGAAAAATAATTTTGTGTTCAGGTATAAAATTTATAACCATAAACCAATTATAAATAAATATACATATAATTTTTTTTTGAAAAGGATAAACATATATAAAAATGTATATCATCATGTTATGTTATGAATGTTTACGACGTGATTCTCAAAATGATCCAACATCCTGAAAATAATAATAAATAAATAAATAAATGAATAATCCCTAAATAACAACAAAAGTTGGGCAGGTGATGTGTCCAATGCAGTGAAATATTGAAACCCAAAAGCAAAAGTTGACACGGATTATTTTTTATTCCACCATCAGCGTCACGTCCAACAACAACTTGCCCAAAAGTTTATATTATAAATCTTAATCATAACGTCTTTATTTTTTGGGTATGGTCTTCGGTGGTTCTTACTTAAAATTTCAGTGAACCTTCCACTTATATTCCATGAAATGCAAGACTAATTTGCAAGCTAAATTACTTTCAAATATAATTTTTGGCTTTTTACCTAAAATAAAAATATATATATATATATAATTTTGCCTGTATTTGTTGTCACCTATCAATCATATAATCAAATATTTATAGCATACCATCTATGTATGTTTCAGAGGAATTTCGGGCAAACCAGCTTTGTTGCCTTTTTATTTTTTGACGAATAACTTTGTTGCAGTAAAGCTTTATCTCTTAATAGAACTTTGGATTAATAATTTTCATATTAAAATTTTTTTTTATTCATAAAAAAAAAAAACTTTATTGCCTTATATTCATCGAAAAAGCACTATTACCTTATATATGCAAACCGTATGGTTTTGTCGTGAATATAAAATAACCAGTAGAATTCATTTCTTTTCGTGGCTAATACCAAGCACTGACATGTGGAGGAGCAATCCATTCAGTTTGGGAATGGCATTACTATGCAACGGCAGTAGTCGCTAAATGCCGTTCGGTAGATTTAGTTTTTTGGTGGGTAAAAATGACAGGGTATAGACTATAGATAGAGTTTAACAATTTATTAAAAACTTTTTACTTTTATTTTTGTTGGTCAGGAACAAAGTTTCAATCTTTTTTTTTTTTGGGTGAATAACAAAGTTTCTGTCCTGGTTTCTCGGAAACTAGATTGAGTTTTCTTAGATTCCGCGGACGACTGACTGGCTGACTGACTGGGTCTATACTTTCACACCTTTCATATGTAAAGGTGAGAAACACACTTGGTAAACTAGGTGAGAAACACACTTGATTCGGTATTTGGCACGCCAACCCTTTTTTTTTTTTTAATCTTTATTTAACCGAATTGACTTTTATTTTTGTTTTTATTTTTTGGGTTTTAATTGACTCTCTGGGATGTGTTATATAAATAGAGGGTTAATTTCAACACTCCAAGTAGTTCTGCAAATGGGTAGTCCTGGAAAGAAAATTTTGCTCACCTCCAATGGGGATGAGATTTCTCAGAACTTGGCTTTTCATTTGGCCAAAAGGGGCTGCAGGTTAGTTCTCAAACTTCTTGTATCATTTTGTGATGTGTTTCTCGTATGCAAAAACTAAAACTTTAAGAGAATGTCTACCGCGGAAGAATATCTTACTGTTTCTGGGTTTTATTTCATTATGGTGTATTTTGTCATGGAAACTAACAAATGGGTTGAATTAATATGAGAATTGTAAAGGCTCTTTTTGCTCTTCCTGTGCTGTAATTAGGCTGGTTTTGATGGGAAATGAGAGAAAGCTCCGGAATGTTGTTCACAAGATTACAGGTTCGCTGGAGGGTGTGGAACTGGTCGAAGCTGTTGGTGTAGATATGGAAGACGAAAGAGAGGGAGTTTTCGAGGAGGCAGTGGATAAGGCTTGCAAAATTTTGGGGAATTTGGATGCATATGTACATTGCTACGAGTATGAAGGTACTTCATATGTACCCAAAATGATTGCTAGCGTCTCTGTGTGTGTATATATTCTAATGGTGTTTGCTAATTTAGTGGTTGGTCTCTGGGTTCTGGATGCACTGTGTCTCATTTTCCAAGTGTCTTACAGAATTAGAAGTACTTGGTAGACAGGTGGAAGTTATTACTTTACTAATTTGTAACTGATATTTTAGTGGATTTAGCCCAATTATATGGGAGTACATGTGAAACTTACGTACTTCTATATTACATACTTTCTTATTAATCTGAGAAAACATTGATGTCACGGTATGTTCTTGGGGAAATGAATCAGAATAAGACTAGGAAAATGAGGGAAAAAGAGGAGGACTTCATAAGTTGAATGGAACAGTGTAGTATTTGATCCTCAAGGAGGCTCAAGTGGGAAAATTTGAAAGTGGTTGTGTAGGGTTTAGATTCACACCCACTAGGCCTAATTCATAGTTGAGTCAATATACAGGGTCAACTAGTAAATAGCCTGGCAATTTCAGTATTATATTGTTGGATCTTGACCGGAACAGGCCAGCCTTTTTAGTTCGACATATAACAGCTGCTTTATGTTTTCCTAGCACACCCTTTTATTTGTTGCATCTTGTTTAAATTAACATAAAACTTGGTCAATAGCAAAATAAGAAAATCAGAAAAGACTTTGTAGTTTAATGGGACAGTTTACATTTTGGTCCTCATGTAGATTCAATTGGGATGTTGGATTTGATGCGCTGGGCTATAGATATGAGTGGTTATGGAATCTTAACCATAGATTCACACACCACTAGGCCTTATTCAAAGAGAAGTCAACTGCTATATTGACCTAGTAACTTCAAAGAAAAGAACCATTAACGTTGTTGGATATGGACCAGAGCAGTGGTGCCTTTTTTTCAGTTCATTGTGCAGCTGTTGCTTTAAGTCTAGTTGCTCCTGTAATGTGGTTACTTTTAGTTTCAATCTAAGTGTTGTACAATTCAATTTTTCCGATTCATGGGATCAAAGAGTGGCAAATTAGTTACATATGGTTGCAAAGTAATTCTATAAAGATTGTGAGGCATTCAAGAGCAGGGATTAGAAGTGCATGCTGGCTTTTCATAAACTACTTGGTTCAAATGCATCTATAATCAAAATACAAACTTTATTTTTCTGCTCACTCATGCTGTTCTTGGTAACACAGTCACAGTGTAAATGGAACTAAGCAGATTTACCACTTGTGATTATAATTAAACAGGAAAGATGCAGGACCAGCTACAGTTAGCTGACGACGAGTTTAAAAAGATAGTGAAGATAAACTTTATGGTTCCATGGCATTTGCTAAAGGCGGTTGGCAGAAAAATGCGCGACCATAAATCAGGAGGATCCATCATATTGTTGACGTCAATAGTTGGCGCCGAAAGAGGGCTTTATCCGGGAGCTGCTGCATATGCTTCATGTTCAGCAGGATTGCAGCAGTTGGTTAGGGTACGTATTGACAATTGCTGCATCAATTAATTACATATTCCGGACGCACAAACACAATACAGACACATTTGCTATGCTGGGTAATGAGCACCATACATATTTTTACACATCTACAACCATCTTTTTAAGATGAATTTTGTTAAGCACAGGTTCTCTGTTTGCTCTTTGGTGGCCTTCGAATAACAAATGTTGAACTATCCTTTGGTGTTTTGGTTTTTCAGGTGTCAGCTTTGGAGATAGGAAAGTACAAGATAAGAGTGAATGGAATAGCAAGAGGTTTGCATATTGAAGATGAATACCCAAAATCAGTGGGAGAGGAAAGGGCAAAGAAGCTGGTGAAAGAAGCAGTGCCATTTGAGAGATGGTTGGATGTTAAAAATGATTTGTTTTCGACAGTAATGTATTTAGTCAGTGATGGGTCAAGGTACATGACTGGCACCACCATTTTTGTCGATGGTGGTCTGTCTCTCTCTAGGCCTCGCATGCGTTCTTTTATGTAATTCTTTTGCTTCATGCACCAACCAACCCCCACATTTTTATATTCGCCAGACAGACTTCTTTAGTTTTCATACATAAAAAGGTAGAGATTCCTCCAAATTCCTCACTTCTCTATGCCACCCACATCAGAGTAAGCCCGAGCTGCTTCTCTTTTCTATTTATTTTTACTTTTTTTTTTTATTTCAAATTCAAAGTAAGAAACTGTGTGAGCATCTTGTAGTCCACGTTGCTGCTACAGAAAATGCACTGTCAAATCTTCTTTGGATTCTTATAGGGCGGGGTAGTTTCAACGTTATGGGATTTTGGATTTTTTTGGGCGTTTTTTGACTCATCAATCTCAATGCCATTTAAATTTTTTTAACCTATTTCCTTCGAATAATTATTTTATTTTAAAATTATAATAATACTCTTAAATAATAATAATGAATTATTTTTTTAATTTTTTATAATTTATTATAAATTAATTTTTAATTATATATTTGAAATTTTTAAATAGAATTATAAAAAAATAGATTAGGATTAAAAAAAATAATAAACTTCGATAGATATTAAAGAATCTATAAAAATTAAAATTTTATAATAATCTTAAAAAAAGAAAAAATCATTATTGATTAATTAATTTGTTAGTGATGAATTTTTTTTTACAAAGTTTTAATTTTTATAACTCTTCAATATCCATCAAAAGTTGGATAAAATTCGTTACTAATTCATCAATAATTATTTTTTTTTATAAAATTTTAATTTTTATAACTTTTTAATATCCATAAAAAATTGGATAAAAATTACACATATATATAAAATAAAGGACATGGCAAGAAAGACCTAGGAGAAAAATACCTCAAAGAAAAAGACTCAAAAAGATATATTTAATTTTTTATTAAAAAAATTGACCACAATAATACTTATAAAGAAATTGATAAAAAAAAAAAATTCAAATGGATTCTAAAATAATTTGACATCAAAAGCCCTACTTTAAGCTGTAGAAAATTGTAGTAAAGCAGTAGGCCTCTCTAAAATCACAAGTTTGATAAGGGTCCAAGCTTTACGTTTTAACTATTGGGCCTGATTAACTATTCGCCTCAGCTATTGGGCCTAAATAATTAATTAAATAAATAATCACGTAGATTATAATTTCCAGGGAAAATTATTATCATATATATAATTATTTTACAACTATTAATTTCAATTTATAATATTGCTGGTTTTTTTTCTCCATGTTTTATATTGGATTCCTGAAAAAAAAAAAGTGCACGTTATATATTAATCAAATTATGTATTATTTTGTAGAGATGGATAAACACAAGTATATGGGGAAGACAGTATATATATTTATAAACTAACAGAAATATAGTCATGTGGTTAATAACTAGCTAGTTTTCTTTCAAATTAATTAAGTATTATGTTGAAGGCATATTGCCTGCAAATGCAATGTAACAAAAATTTAATAAATTAAGTAAAAAGGCTAAATTTCCATGAGATTATAAATTTGAGGACCATACATGGCACTAAAATAAATTGCGACTCTTTCTATGTACATATTTTTGCTTTTAGAGGATTTTATAGTTTGTGGAACACTTAATTAATAAATTATTATGTATCTCTGTGACTAGTATGAATCATTTAATCACTAATGACTTGATAATGGCACATATTTTCAAACTTCGGATGCTAAGGAGCTTTCGTATTGATAGCTGCGTTCAGCTTTATCTCTTTAATTTTCAAGATCAAAATGATTGTAGATGAAATATTTTCCTTTCACTCATGCTCATTCCTCAACTTTCAACTTTTTTTTACGTGTGATTTGTTGCAGTGTCAATGAGGGTCATAGTCTATATTATCTAAATTATATATATATATATATATATATATATATATATATATATCTTAACTACGTAACTTATATATGCTGAGCTATAACTATAGATATAAAAAAATTATATATCATTTATTATTATTATTTTTTATGTTTTACTAGCCAATTTATCTTATTTTTCACTTGTTAATTTACTTTTTATTATAGCTCATATATCCTAAACTATGTTATCAGTGAAAATAGTTCTCTATATATGTATATCTTTTACTCTATCACATACAATTGTAACATTTATTATATGGAAAGAATAAATTAATATATATATCTAGTTGTTTATTTTTTTTTCTGAGATCATATATAAACTAGGAATACATTGGCGCGCGCACACACAATATATATATATATATATATATATATATATATATATATATAATATTAATGATAAATGCATATATATATATATATATATATATATATATATATATATATGTATATTTTGCAAAAATAGGCCAATTGCAAAAGCAAAGCATTAGCCTAGCTGAAATTCTTGCTCACTACATTTATATATTAATTCCCTAAAAAAAAAAAAAAAAAGAGAAAAAAATGTATATATATTTTAGTGAAGGGAGGAGAAGACTGAAGAAGAGATTTGAACGTGAAGAAAAAGTTTGAGGCTGGAAAATTATTATTTGGAAGCAGTCTTGCTGTTTAATTTTCACACAGTGATTGAAAAAAAAATTAAACTAGTGGTTCGGATTTGTTGTAGGAGGTTTTCATTTGCGTGTGTATGTGTGTGTATAAAAAGAATAATATATTATGTATGAAGGAGTCCCATTCAACCAAGGCAGCTAGCTGATGCTTGCATGTACCATCAGTCATTCAATTAACGAAACTCTCCAATTGTGTTCTTATAAGAATTCATGTGATGGCTGCTCTAACCTAACTCCGTAGTTGATATGAACTACCAATTTTATTACCGGCAAGTTTTCACTTGTATATATCTGCCATATAATATATATATATATATATAATTAACCCAATATATATGACCTGATTGATTAAATACAAAGAAATTGACTATTATAAAAACTTAAAGATTATATGTTATATATACACATATGCACGGTCTCCAAGACGACAACAATCCTTTGATTGTTGCATCCCATTGCCTACCCAGGTAAATCACTTCAAATTATGTACTTGGCTTATTTGAAAGAAAACACACATATAAAGTATAAACTATATATTTTTTCTTGGTGGAGTATAAACTATATAAACTAAGACATTACTATATAGTATGCAACTCTCACTGTGGAAGCAATGTAATTTCCTTCTTTCTTTTTTTTCCTCTCTAAATCATGCATGTCTCTATATATAAAATGGTATGCCAAGTATATATATATATATATATATATATATATA
Source organism: Rhamnella rubrinervis (assembly GCA_007844105.2). Classification (NCBI taxonomy): domain Eukaryota; kingdom Viridiplantae; phylum Streptophyta; class Magnoliopsida; order Rosales; family Rhamnaceae; genus Rhamnella; species Rhamnella rubrinervis. Next base: position 568,543 of record CM017575.2, read on the forward strand.
TATATATAAAACAGTGAATTCTAAAATGGTATGCCAAGTATAAAAAAAAAACAGTGTCTTTTACAGAAAAAGAAAAGTTGGAAGATGATTAGGATTGGGGAGTTGAGATGATTCACTATGTGAATTCTATGATCATAAAACGCACACACAAATGTACCAAATTTTGAAAGATTATAAAGTAGGAAGGGAAAATTCTTAATTGAAGTCATGGTTAAGTCCGAGAGACCAGAATTCCACCTATTTGAGTTGAATTATTAGGCCAGTTTTAAGGATTCAATCTTCCAAGGGTGTGATGCAAAATTGGTGACATTTTAATTTTGGCTGGTTCAACTCTGAAGAGAGTGACATCAAGAGCAAGGAAGAGAAATATTAATTAGTGGCACATGTACAATTGGTTTGAAAAAAAAAGAAGTTTTATATTAATTAATTATATGAGATGTTGGAGGTGGCTGCGCGGTTGTCCCAGTCGAAACCTGCCTGCTATCAATCCTCTTCTAATTTTCCTTCCGGGGGTTTAATATTTCAACGTTCAAACCCACATGTGACATGCTTTCTCGTGACTTATTTGACCTACCACTCTCTTTCCGTCTCGTCTAACTCAATCACTGTTGCACTAAAATCAAATTGCTCTTATTTATTTCACGTATTATTTTCTCCATTAATATTAGTCCCTCCCTCAGCAATCTTAAATATTTCATACGATACAACCAAAGGACACAAGAAATTAGATTCTTTCTCTATGCACATGACTAGCTATATATGTATATATGATCAACTGTTATTTGGTGTTGTTTTATTTGGTCATTATTGGTCATCCAATTTTGACCATATATCATGAAATTCTACTCTTTTGTCTATATATGGGTGACGAGAAAGGTATATTGGATGAAGAATGTTAGATAAATGTAATTGAGACCAGAAGTGTCACATTATATAAAGGAATAATAATAATAATTTCTTCTTTCCTTTCTTTTATCTAATATCCGTTGGGTTAAGTGACTAACATTTCACAAATATCATTATTTTATGGCTATTATATTATCCTTCATGGACATTCATTAAATGTTCAATTAATAAATTAAGTTGTGACTAGTAATTCTCTTGTATCATGCGTAAATCAACCAATTTAAAATCGAATCCATTCAGACATTACAGAACAAAAACGCACTTTAATAAAATAAAATAAAAGAAAAGAAAAGAAAGAAAAAGAAGCCAAATCAAAACGCGCAGCATACCACTGATGTGCTTCATGCTGTTTCTCGGAAACTAGGCGAGGGTGCTTTCAGACATACATGCATGCATGAACTAGTACTATTATTATGTACACTAACGCACACCCACCACCAAAACTCAAAGGAATTGAAAAATCATGAATACCACTGAAAATTATAAGCAACTTTTCCACGGCTCCATGGTGGGCGCCTCCACCTCATCTATAAATAATTTTACACGTGTATACATATATATATATATATATATATATAATGTCAGTCCAAAGGGAAACTGCTGTTGGTATTTACCATTAACCCATTACATGTCCATAAATATACAATAAAATAGTATTAAAGTGATTAATTAGACATAAATTAACTAAGAGAATGATCAACAATTAAATTAATGTCTTCCTCGTAATGATGAAGTGCCTTTATTTTTTCCACCATCACTTTTTTTCCATTTTTTTTTTTTTTCCAAGCATCACATCCGCAAAAGCTAGAGAAGCTTTTTAGAAATCCATTTTTAGGATCAGGGCTTGGATGATTTTAATTTCGTGTCGGCCACGGCACCTCCCATCCAATATGTGTAAACTTTATTTTACTATTTGTGTATACACATTTATTAATATATATATATATATATATATATATATATATAAAAGTTTAGGACAAATATGTACAACATTCCAAGCTGCCGCCGCCTCCTTACCCTTTATATTAAGCTTTCAACCTGAATGTCCTAATATTCTTCTTCTTCTTCTCCTTCTTCTTCTTCATTCTTATTGTTTTCTCATAAATAATAATATTTATGGAGAATTATCAAATGTTCTTCCCTTGCTCATCATCAATGGCGGCCTCATCAGGGTTTCCTATGGGAAATAGCTGTAATAATATGGATTTTAGTAATGGTAGTTTACAAGGAGATCACACTAGCTTAAATGGATTTTTAGGTTTGAGGACAGAGAAAGTCCATGTCCTAAGAGATCAAGAAAATCCAGTAGCTCATCATGATCACAAACACCGTAATTCTACTGCTGATCACCGTAATTCTACTGCTGATCATGATGAAGCAAGGTTATTATTAGGTAAAACTAAGAAGGGGGAGAAGAAGATTAAGAAGCCCAGATATGCATTTCAAACTAGAAGTCAGGTTGATATACTTGATGATGGCTATCGCTGGAGGAAATATGGTCAAAAAGCTGTCAAGAACAATAAATTTCCCAGGTTTGTTTTAATTATTTATTTTTTCTCTTCAATTTTTGGATCGATCTCTTACATTTATATATATATATATATATATATATATATATATTATTTATATTTATTTTGATCTTGATCTTTATATTTCTCAATGACTACAAGATTTAGTTAATTTCTATTTGCAATTGACAAACCAATTCCCATTACGTTAATTTATAATAATAATAATTAATCCTCCAATAATTACTTCACTCTCTGCAGCTATGCAGAAAAGTGTACGTGTACATATATATATAAGGGTGATTGAATTAGAGTAGGATGACAAAATTATTTTTGATCTGCTTTTCATGTATCTCATAACCTTAACTATATCACCATACACACTACTGTATAATATATTAATCCTCTTCCATTTTTTTTTTCTTTTTTGTTTCATCGAATATGGTATCCTAATTGAATCATAATTAATTAATTATTTCCAGCCCTTTTTGGAGCCTTTTCATATGTATATATGAGAGACAGAGAGAGAGATACACTTTCCGATTCATCCTTCTGATAAAATATATGTATATGAACTATATATCATATTTATGCAAAGGATTTTCTTAAAAAGCCTCACCTGTATCCTTATATATATACATACTACCCCATAATTAGGGTTTATATATACCCGTAACTGATCTCCCTTTATTTCTAGATAGTTCTTTTATGGAAGTGGCATATATCTAGCTATTAAAATGATTAGAAATGCTTCTAGTTAAGCATGTAGAGTGCATTATGAAAATTGAGAATCAGATATATATACATGCGTACATGCATACACACACACACACACACACACAATCCTTGAGCATACATTCCTTTCAAGATTTCAAATATACATCATACATACATATATATGAAGATTTGTATTATTGTTAGCCAATATTAATAATGATGAAATCACGGCCAATACTAGCTAGTCTACTATATATATATAGCAAATTAATTACAAATTATTTATAGGTCTACTTCCTCTAATATATTACATCGATTAATTAGCTATAATGGTTTATCGATATATATATATGGATTTGTTGCAGAAGCTACTACAGGTGTACATATCAGGGGTGCCATGTAAAGAAGCAAGTCCAACGCCTAACAAAAGATGAAGGCATTGTTGTGACCACTTATGAAGGAATGCACTCACATCCAATTGACAAGCCCTCTGACAATTTTGAACATATCTTGTCTCAGATGCAAATTTACACTCCCTTTTGATCACACACACACACATATATATAAATATGTAGCAAAATAAAAGTGTATGCTATGAATGTACTACGATCAATGTTGACTTGCATGCATGCATGCATAAGAGATTTCTCTAGCTAGCTAGCTGTATTCGTATTAATATTCTTACATGCATAAGAATATTCTTTAATTTAGTGAAACATGTATTTTTGGATGTGTTCTTAATTAGATGACTAACAAAGTTTGTTAAATGTATTATTTTTGCCCCGTCCTTTATCTATATGAACCATACTCTTGCTTGTACACAAACACACACACACACACACACGCATGAACTCCAAGTACATGAATGTGACTGTTTTTATAAATTGGGTTATAGCCCCGTGAAATAGAGGTTAAGGAGAAACTATTTAATTATAAAGCAGACATGGAATTAATTCCTCAATGTTCCTATGCTCTCACGAGATTATCACTAGCGCAACATGATGACCCCAACAAAACTAATTAAATGGTTTCTGAGATTTTCTTAATTATATTAGTTTGTTTTTCTAAAAAAAAGTAGCATTCTCTAATTTCCCATCTTTGCTAATACTCTTTTATCTGTGTATAAGTACCTATATATATATATAGAGAGAGAGAGAGAGATCGACATTAAATAGTATAATATTAGGAAAAAAAAAAAGCAAAAGAAAAATTCCCCTTTAAGATATTTTTTTGCTGTAGGTTAATCCCTTAATGGAACATAGAGTACTCTATATTAGATCCAGTATTTGCTACATAATCCAAATAGAGTATATACACACACACATATGGAAGATTCTAGTGATTGAGCAAGTGTAATTTAGTTAATAACCACAAAGTTAATGTTATAGATAATGGATTAATTAATATGAAAACAATGCGAAGAGTGAAGTTCATGAATGCTATAATTGCACAAATCGATGAAATCAAAGTATCGAAATGAGCATAAAACTTGAACATACTTATGCACCGTCAATGACTATAATTGACAAGCAATATTATAAAGTTGGTTTGAGGGTTGAGAGAAACAGTGTTGGATGACAATGCTAAGGGCATCTGCAAAATCGCATACAAAAATGCATGTTATGACATGGGAAGCCCGAGTACTGATGAGGCCCAATAGGTCAAAGGACCCACTAGCAAGCTATAGAGAAGTTGAAGCCCTATGTCTGAAACTGGAGACAAATCCGGGCAACCGACACTCGTACAGGTTAAAAGAAGAATTGAATAAAGAAATCAATGCGTCATTTTTCAACACCCCCAATCATCAAAGCATATCTTTATGTTTCATGACCTAGCTTTATAGTTTAGCTTAGTCCATATATTTCAAGGCTTTTTTTTCCCCCTTCTTACCCTTCAAATTCTTGTTGAAGTTTAGTTTAGTTATATGCTGCAAATATACTTTTTCAGTTTATCAAAAAAAAAAAAATATATATATATATATATATATTTTCAGTTGTTTTCTCTTTCCAATTTTGCTTGAGAAAATTTTGCTCCCTATTTCCCTTACAAGTTATGTTCTCACTAGAAGTTGGCCTGTTGGCCTTTATATTCCTCATCTGTTAGTCCTTGACTTTTGGTTGGCAAATAGTCATGCACACATCTGCTTCTATTGGCCCATTTTAATAGATAATATAATACAAGACATGAAAGGATAAACCAACTAACACCATGGGATAGGCCAGCTCTTTGGCTCTTCCCAACTTTCTGATTTCATAACTAATTTGAGCAGAAAAGATCTGAAAAAAAGAAAAACGAATTATATATATAGTACAAGCCAAATGGTTTGGAGTAATATAAATTAGCTTGATATATTAATCACACCAACATGATAGATTTAGTAAGCTTAATAAGTAATTAATTATAAAAGAAAGGTTCTCACGCAAAGTATAGATAAACTAGTTAATTCCTATTTTCAATGACCACTCAATATCTATACCTAACATTTATAGGCTTATTGATGTGTCCCAAGACCATGAAAACCAGTAAAAACTCTTTTCCATCTATGTATTTATGAAATACTTATTTTCACTTATCACAACCTCCAAGTTAACTTTGAGTCTCTAATTTGAGGAAATTAAACAAATGGAGCATTAATATTTTCATGGATTGTGAAATTAACAGTAATTAGATAAACCATATGCTTGCCTGGGGCAGCTTCTTTATTCCATTCCTTTCTTTTTACTCTTTTTCTTCCATTATGATCATTTAAATATTTGTTAATTAGTCTATAAAAGTTGAAATAACCATACCTGTCCCTATCTTTACCATACCTTTCATTCTCTTTCTATCCCTATCTTTTTTCTTTTTTTTGTTTACTATTTGTTTTCCACTCCAATGGCTCGCCTTCTTTAAGAAACCCAAAGTGGACCCAGAAAGAAAGGAAGGGACAAACAGAAAAGAAAAGGCTTTGGGTTTAAACATATCCCACCAAGCCACTAATGGTCCTTCTTGAAGTTATGTATGTGCATTTTTATAGTAATTTATTCTCACTTAGTGGCTAATTAAATAATTAGAATTTGTTAGGCCACTCACTTATTCCAACATGATCATCTAGTTTTTGCAATGATCCTTTGACCCTCCCATACTGGAGGGGACAAGGAATATAGTGCTTCTTCCTCTCCTCAAACACTTCTTCTTGGAAGTTCCTCTGCATATCAATTCACTGTGGGGTAGTAGTAACCATATGATTTTTTGTAATCTTCTTCCTTTTTATATCTATTTTAATTGTTTCAGAAATATTTCTGCAACTAAGGAAACAAAAAAAAAAAAAGATAAAAATAAAAAGGGTTAACTGAAACCGCACTCAATTTATTTTCAATCTTATTTGCCACAGAAACTTATCATCAACTGGGGTTTTTTGTGTTTGGCTTCTTTTTAAATTTTATTGGTTTTTGGATCATCAATTTTGTTTGTTTTGATTTGGATATATAGCTGTGGATATGTTATATAAAAACAAGTGTATATGTTGGCTTGGAATGTACAGGAAACAAAGGGAGACGGATTGTAAAAAGTAGATGGTGGTATGGAGTGGGACTTGAAGGAATTTGCTTGGGAATCAGCTGAGTTGGAACGAAAAGAAGATAGTGACCTCTCTGCCATGGTTGAATTCAGCAGTAATAGTACCTTGGAAAATCATAAAAAAACCGTTGGATCTTTGGGGGATTTGAAGCTTACCATGGTTGATTCTACAGAAGACCCAATATCATTGAGTAACTCAAACGAAGCAGCAAGAAACACCGTCTCAGCATCACCACCTTCATCAGGACCATCATCAAAAAAGCCCAGTAATGGAACTCAAAAAGTGTCATGCTTAGTAGATGGTTGCAAGGCAGACCTCAGTAATTGTAGAGAGTATCATAAGCGCCATAGGGTATGCGAGCGCCATTCCAAGACGCCTATTGTGTTTGTCAAGGGTGAAGAAAAACGATTCTGCCAGCAGTGTAGCAGGTTTGTGTGTGTGTATTATTTGCAATATGCTTTTGTTTTCTTTATCTACTTTTACTAAGACTGCCAATGGATGCAGTGATCGAGCATGCTTAATTTGATATGTAAGTAGCCAGCTCTTTAATTTGGTTTGCAAAATTGTTGCAGATTCCACTCTCTGGGAGAGTTTGATGAGGTTAAGAGGAGCTGCAGGAAACGTCTTGATGGGCATAACCGGCGACGGAGAAAATCTCAGCCAGAATCCCTCTTCTTTACTTCCAAGAGCTTTCTTTCTACTTACAAAGGTTCGGACCAATTTCACTTACTCCAAGCTCAACCGTCTTCTTATATATTGTTGTCCTATATCTGAATTCAACACATATAAAATTGGTTTTTTAATCTTGTTTATGATCAGCAATCTTGGTGGGACTAATTAGTGTTCAAGTCTTATTTTGTCAAATCCTTGTTATAAGAGAGAAATTTCTTTGCAGGTCCCAAAATCTTGCACTTTGGTAATCCACAGATATATGCTCCCACTACAGTGGCAAATGGACTAGAACCTTTGGTTTATGGGCGTCAGCAAAGAAACCGACCTCCAAACTCCTTGAATGGGGGAGATACCCAACTGTTTTTCTTGCAGGAAAATGAGCCTGTAAAGGGAAACCAAGCAACCACAGAGGCATTCCTCTGTGACCCTTTTGAGAACACCATTAATGGGACACCAGGAAAGGTACCCTACGACGTCTCGGGTGGTTGTGCTCTCTATCTTCTGTCATCAAATCCAACTCCAATTCCAGGGGTTGGTCTGAACCATTTGGTTCAGTATTCTAATGATCAAACACATTCACTTCAATTTCTCAACTCTCCCGGACTGCGAATCAGCGGTTTGAGTACTGAATACTCATCATTATGCTCATATGATCATGTCAAGGACAAGCCTATGGATTGCAACATGATCCGTCGAATGGGTCCTGATGGTTTCTTGGAATATGGTGTTCAGCAATCGTTTCCAATTGCATTGGACTAGCTTGTTTGCTGCTGATGATCATCATCAGCTTAGTTTGAGGGAACTTTTAATATTTGAGAGCTTTTGTGCTTAAAACTAATTAAAAAATAAAAGCTATCAAGCTTCTAATTTTGGAATGTCTAGGCCCTTGATTGCCTCTATGATTTCCTTCCAAGATAAGCATTGGTGCTTCTAAAAGATGTTTGTACTGCTATATGCTTAATTAATAGTTTCACTTGTTTAATATATGTAGAAGTCTTATGTGATGGATGGATTTTTTTTGATAAATTATGTAATGGATGGATTGAATATGATTTTGGAAGCTCATGAATTGTATGGGATGATTTGGAAAGCCTCATGTTCTGTAGGCCTAATTTTTGTTCTGTTAAGGGGTGGATTTATACAGTGGGAGAGTGTTAATTAAAATGGTTTACTTTATAATTTACTAGAACAAAATAGAACCTTTTGTCTTATATGGTAAATTTTTTTCTTTTTCTTTTTCTTTTTCTTTTTTGGTAAAAGTCTTATATGGTAAAGTTAAATGCTCATAGTCATAGAAATGTGGGGTAGGAATTAAAGAGGGGGCTCTACAAATTTGAGGAAATCCAGTACACATTTTGAGCATAGTGAAATTACACGTCTGTTGACACAGACCAAGAGTCGGCAATGCCCAATTTATGGAATAGAAAGAGAGGACGAAAATGACATATCTATAGTCCCATCTGGTGTTGAGTGGTAGTAATAGTGGGAGTAAATCCCATGATTGAGTTTAAAGTCTAAGAGACAATGATTTAACCCCAACAACTTTCTTGGCTGTCTCGACCATAACATTGATTGCTATTTTCCCAAAATACATAGAGCAAATTGCAATTTATCTTCGAGGATAACATGCAATTATATACTTGTTTGACTACATTTTGAGAATGCTACTAAATAATCTATAAGATTTATGTTGTCACAAGTGCATTACATACCCAGCACTGCTCAGATTTTTGCTTTTTTGAAACCCCAGAAGAGATCTGAAAATCCACTGAATTCAGGTTGAATTCTTACGAAGTATGTGACACGCAGCTAACCTCATGTGCCCCCCACAACACAGTGTCCATTGTCAGAATAGGATTCAACTTTTTTCTTTTTTTTTTTTTTGGTAAAGAGAATAGGACTCAACTTGATTCATATGATTTGATGAATTCTTTGATAACAATTTTTTTTTTGGTAAGACAAATACTGCATTAAAAGCACAAAACAGCCCCGAAGGGTTACAAGAACAATTGAATGCGAAGTTGTTCTTTTTTCTGCTTTGTCATTGTGGATATCGATGAGATCCAATTGATAAAATGTAATTATATCTGCTTCCATTAGCCAAGAATTTTCATCCATGAAATATTGCTTTCTAAATAGCTTTTACTTTTTGAAACTACCAACTTAATTTAAATACTCTCAATAATAACATCCAAAACCAAGTTAACTTTTAAACTTTATATGTATAATGTTTAACAGTATGTCCACTCAATTCATTTACCTATACAAATAAATGGACTAATTCGTCCTCACAAAATTGTTCCATAAACTTATGAATAATAAAAGCGATAAATTCAATGTTTCCTTTTTTTTTTGTACAAGTTTTTTTTTTTTTAGTGTTTAATGATAGAAGAAGATTTTTCACAAAAGACATATCAGTATAGACAGAAACCAAAAAAAAAAGAAAAAAGGCTAGGAAAAAAGAGCAAGTCAAGAAGGATATAATCTAGACATGGACTTACAGTAAATTACTTAAAAAAGAAAGGAAAAGAAAATTAAATCCACAAGCTAAACGGATATACTGATATGCTAATGCTTGTCCTCCTTGGGAATATCCTTCTGTGGAACCTTTGATTCCAGCTCCTTGGGAATTGTCTTCTCTGCTGACCTGAAAGTAAATCCACAGTAATCAGTAAAATCTCTACTAAGATCTACAAAAAACAACGCTTCATGATCAAATTGATGAAGAAACCAAAGCAAGTAATGATCAGATAATCACAATCCCCCACTTCAAATTCCATATTGAAAAACATATAGTATTTCATGGCCAAACTTAATTCAAAAGTGGGGTGAGCGAGATTTCTAGACATCAAACATTCATTTAACAGTTGACCAATCATGCTCTATTTCAAATATTATGGTCAAGATACAAGAAGACAGTGATACTTATATGGGATCTTTCAAGGCATTTTGGCATAAAAGCATGACTCAAACAAAATCTATCAGCTCTGACAACATTTGGAAAAGGAAATATTACCAATAGAGGGGAACTTTAGTTTGCCCATAAATGCACTTAAAAGAGCTTCTAAGAAGAGTCAAATAGTTTTCTAGGTCATTGATCACAGGCATATTATCTGAATCAAAATAAATAAAATACATAACTATTAATATAATTTCTATGAAATCGTTATATATCTATGATATATCCACATATTCATATTCAGATTTTGGACCTCTTTCACAGATTTCCCTTCATAACTGCAGAATTAGAATATCTGACTCTAAATATGTACCCACACCTGACACTCATACCTGGTTTTCAAGGAAACATAACAAAGTAAAAGACTATCCCAAACTGCTTTAGCTGCCCTTAAGTTGAACTCATAATAAAGGTGAAACTGATTGGTTGTCTTGACCGAAAGAAGAGGAACAATGCAAATGTAATGAATGAAAAAAATAAAAAGGGTAAAGGAAATTAATAAGATAAAGAAAGAAATCCACTGGCGTAACAAGTCATTTACAAACCATTCCCCCAATATACACATATAAAAGCAGACCGAAATAAGCAGGCTAAGAAGGTTTAATCTCTGAAAAAATGAAATCAATAGAAGGAAAAAAAACAGTCTTGTATAAAAGTAAATCTCCAATGGGGAAAATAGAGCAAGATATGGATAATAAAAATGGCTAAAAGAACAAAAAGAAAATAAAATCACGACAAAGAAAATGAATGCAGAAACAATTTCACAAAAAATGCACCTTTCATTTCAAATTATAACCTATACAAGATTGCCCAAATGAAATTTTACGCCCTTTCTCTGTCGTTTTTCTAGTTTGTTTTTTTAAATCCATCAAATTAACATTGAGAGTACACACTTCAAAGTTCAGGGGACCACTAAAGTATACCTTACACTATTACATTGTCGTAAATAGAACAACAGAAAAATTTCTTATTCATTATATAATTTATATAACGTACCCATCCAGCCAATACAACATAATCCCAAACCTATCAGCTTCGAAGTTACTATATTTTTAATCCGTCAAAAAGAATATACGTAGCTCTTTAATGGAGTAGCATAAAAAAGTGAACTTTCTAATGTAACTATCCAGATTTTAATCAAACTTAACGGACAACAGCCTTCTGACAATGTATCGAAGAAATTCAATGATATTTTCAGTAAATGATCATTCAGCAGCATATTTTAAGAATTCTATGTTGCTAAAAACATACAAGAGAACGAATACGTACTCTTCACAATCAACAATCTTGTTACTATAACTATAATCAGCTTATTTATAAAACTTAAAAAAGAAAAAAGATGCAAAACGATTGAGGGCACAATTATATGCAGGATATTAATGATTTGTACAGATATCCCAGAAATTCATTTCCTAAAATCTCTGCTTTAAGATTCTGAATTAAATCCCTAAAACATAAAATTCACAAGTAGCATAGAGAGAGAGGGTACTTGGAGGCAGCGGCGGACTCTTCTTCGAGCCAATGGCGGATATGCTTGACGTTGCGCCTGAAGATGGCAGCTGATTGCTTGACATCGCTCCTGAGCAGAAGAACCACTGCGCTAACGCCAGCCACTGTGAGGATGAAGTTGGTTAAAGCCATCGTAACCCAAAATCCCTTTGCTTCGTGATCGATCCTAAATACAACAGATAGAGTAGCGGTGATTGAAATATGAAACTAAATATTCCTTTTTTTTTAAGGGTTTTCTTGAAGAAGGTTGTGCTTGAGATTTGGGAAAGACAACGAAATTTTAGGGTTTTGAACAGAGGCAAAATCAGGGTACGGATTTGTTGAACAGACCCAATTTTGTGCTGTTACTGTGAGTCTGGGATTGAACTGGGCTAGGCTTGTTGTTGTATTGGGCTTCTGAACATTTAACCCACACCCATATGTGAAATTTTTGGGCTTATTGGGCTCTCCCGCCTGTATCCTATACCAGATACAGGACCTGGCCCATTTTTTGTCTTGGCTTTTAGTGTCGTCAACTATCATGTTGGCCAATATACAAATTTTCAAATCTGATAATTTTCAATTGGTGTATTACTGTATATGCTATGGAAAACTATAGAGTCTTAATTTTACATTTAATATTATCAATATTTTCATTGCCATACATATTTCTTCTAAAGAAATTCGAATATCAATTGAAGTCTAAAAAAATAAAATAATTGAAAATGGTGTTAAAAAAAATATACAATTATATACAAACATTTATTAGTTGTAAAAGTATAATAATTATTAATGATATAATATTTAAAGAATAAGAACAAAAATATGCAAACTAGTTGCTTGCATGTGATAATGGGATAGTCTTATTGGAAGGTTATATATCCCACAATGAAATGATGAAAGGTAACGAGAAAAGAGACCGTACAATTTTAATCAATTCTTTTTTCATGAGAGTGGCATATCATCATCATATGCATAAAGAGTTTTAGAGAATATATGTGATCATTTAAAACTATCATGGAGATTGGCATATATCATGATGCTTATCAGGTAATGGGACCCAATGAAATTCCCAAAAACATATATATATATATATATATATTTTTTCTGCAAATATTACATATATATATATATATATATATATATATGTATATATGGCAGTTTTGCCAGCTTCAAAACTCATTCCAAAATGTAACCAGCTTTTAAATGCAAATAAAGATGAGATAGAAATTTGTGGATTAATTCAAAGCAAGCGCACTTTTGGATTTGGTCCACATAAAATATTCTCCCATTCCTTTACACCTCAAAAGAAAAACAAATTATTAAGATAGGGAAGAATTGAAACATAAATAGTAATGTATATCATGGCAGTGAAACATAAATAGTAGTGTAAATATTCTCCATCCATATATATATATATATATGTGTGTGTGTGTGTGTGTGTCATGAACTACTGCCATTCAAATCAAATTCAAGATGGTTATGTTTAATTAAAACTTGTAGAAGAAGTTTATGGAGGCTGAAAAGTGAATTTCTCATTCGGCAGGAGAGAGAGAGAGGAGGGGGGAGATGTATAGTGCTTTATAGATCCATCAAGATTAATCTTTGAAAAAGATATGTAGGAACGTGAGAATAAAGGAGAGAATATTCAATCTTTTACAAATATTAAAATTATTAATACGTTCACATTTTTATCCAAAAAAAGAAAATAAAATATTTACATATACAATATATTATTAAGGGGAAAAAATAGTAATTAATTATTAATTAAAGACGCCCCTTAAGAGTATGGCCAAGAAAATGAAGATAATGAGATATAACATAGTGTTAAAACACAGTACATAAATACATAACCTACTCTATCTAAAAGGACAAGTGTCGCAATAAATATTTTAAACCCACTTCTTATCTTCCTCCATAGAATTACCCTACTAATTAGTTAGTTACTTAAGTGTCAAAGGGTTATTATCCTTGTATTGTTGAACCTAGCTATATATACACACACATATGTGAAATAATAAGTAATATATATATATATATATATATATATATATATTGACTCGAGTAAAACCCTTTAAGGGCCAAAAATCTTAAAAATGGGCAAAGAATCCAAATACAAGAACAAGCTAGCATCCACTGGTGTTGGTGGGATGAGAGAATCTTATCTGTTAGGAAAATTCAAAATATTGGAAAAAACCAAAAATGTCTGTTGCATGTGTCTCAGTAAAGCAAAGCGCCCCAAGTTGCAACACTAGTGTAGTTTGTAGTAGAATCTTCAACCGTCGCTTGCTCCATCAAACAAAAGACACCCCATTATACATAATGCTAAAACAGTACCAATATAAAAGTTTATGATCCCCACAAACGCTGAAAACCCCACCATATTTTATGCATAAAGCGCATACATTGTACCATCGTTTTTGTATGGATTAATAGCTCCATATATATTTCTTTCAGCTAATTGACAAAAAATTTCCTCTGAAAAACATAATACATTAATTATAAATAACACTAATTCACTTATACACTAATTGTTCATGAAAAAGGGAGCACATATAAAAAAGTGCAAAAATAATTAACAAATGAATAGATAATACTGAAAAAAAAAAATTAAAGTGCTACTTATAATATTGTTTAATGATGAAAAAAAAATACTTTGTGGACCAATCTGTAAATCTATGCTACAAAGCTACTAACGTTTATATGTAGTTTTCAAACTCTAAAAAGTAGTACTGGCTTGTTAGTCTTTCATATTCCACGCAAATGGTAGCTCCTATTAGATGAGAGTGCAAATGCGTTGAAAAAGACATCATTGTTATCCATCCAATATTATAGCCCTCTAATTATATATATACAAGACCACCCTGTTTTTGTTATTATAATGTGATGTTTAAGTTGAAAATTTTCCCATAATTGATTGACTTGATAAAACATTGATGCAAGATAAACCCTAGATTTAGTTTCTAAACTTGGGCTATATATGATTAGGACATTATTATATACTGGGGCCTCTTATACTGTACACATTATCTAAAAATTACCACTATGCTAGATGCCTGATAGAATAGTAGTTTTCATAAATAGTCTTCTTCTTTTTTCTTTTTCTTTCTTTCTTTTCTTTTTTTTTTTTTAAAAAAAGTAATTTAAGGGTGAAATCTTTTGATTATTCATGTCTTATATGGAATGCCATAAAGTTAGAGGGACCACAACACATCCACAAAATTCAATGTCTATCTGCATGATCTCTTTTTGTTTTTGTTTATGTTTTTTTTATAATTTTTTTAATAAGATAAAATTAAATTGTAGTACTACTCCAAGCAGCCTCCAACAAACTAGTATATAAAGAACCGTCACTTGAACCAAAACTACTTACCATTTGGAAACCAAATTATAACAAAGCAATATTGATGGAGTCCAACCGCAAGCGAAGAGGGTTCATGAAGGGGAAGTTTATGCCATTCTATTCTAGAGCAGCCAAGCCTTCTTCAACTGTCCAATACATGAGTACCACCAAGGTGGTGAAACCAAGCCAGTCTTCTCCATCAACTGCTTCAGTAGGGTTTGTTCATGTTCAAGACTACGTTATTTCAGGTCAGCCCAAACAGAAAGTTTCGTTTATACTTCCGGAGAACACCCGTGAATCTGCGGCGGCTGCGGCGGCGTTTGGCAAATTCGACAGCTCTCATGGCGCTGCTATTGACGATGCTGTTGATATGAAGGCTGCTATTTATATATCTTCTGTTCAAGAACGTTTCAAGCTCGAACGTGTCAACTCAGAACGCATCAAGTGCCAAGAGATTCATTAGATATCGCTTATATATTTAATCTTAGGACAATCACTAGTGTGTCTCCTAATAAATCTCTAGCTAGCTTTGCTAATTTATTCAGCAACATATACATATATTAGCTAGATATGTGGCTAATTAATTAAGTTCATGATCATTTCTCTGTTCACGAGGTGTGTTTATCTTTCTTTTTTCATTTAGTTTTAAATATTTGAGAATGCCTCCAATTAATTAAGCTTAATCAGTAGCTTAATTTGTACATTAGCTAGGTCAAGTTCTCTTGTCTCAGCGACTGATCGAGTTGGTATATTTCTTATATATACCTTGAGAGTTGTCAATTAATGCACGTTGTCATAATTCGGAAAGAAATATGTAGTAATTTTCGTTGGTATACTCCACCTTTTATTATTGCCATTTGTGGACAGTATTATACAATTACACTTACAAGTTAATTATAAAAAACTATTCAAATTAATATTTATTCTTATCTTGATCTTACTTCATTTTTGTGTGTTGGCTAGCGAGCCAATGTCGCAAACATTGAAGAGTTTGCGACACTATAAATTGTATAGTTTGATAGTGTGCTTGTTTCATTCATGAAATACGGGAAGCACTTTTAGCTAAAACCATTATTTTAATAACAAAATTGATTGTGGCTAAAAACTTTATAACTACAAAAAAAAAAAAAAGATAATTACTGTTGCGACTAAAATGACCATATATAATTCTCAAACTACTGTTCGTGGCTAATGCTTTTTAGCTACGGAATTTGATACTTTTAGCCACTACTTTTGTTGTGGCCCTTAAAAGGGATATATGCATGTGGTTAATTGCCTATAGGTGGCTTGTTTTCCTGAAATCTTATTAGCATGTAATTAATTAATGACTGATATTTTTCAGATTTTTTTATAGAATATCCACTTTTTTTATTGGAATTTTCTGGCAAACAAAAATCTAAAAGATTAATTATTTAAGGGGCTTTAGATTCTCCATCCAACGATACAGAGAGTGAGAGAAAAAGCTGAGACAACAAATAGAGAAACCAACGGCCTAATTGATTCCTGGCCTCCAAATTAAAATTCAAAAAAGCAAAAGAAGTTTCCCAATCAACTTAAAAGCTTTTTTTTTTTTTTTTACCAAAAAAAAAAACTTAAAAGCTCCTTTGAAATTGCTTTTAGACCCTCCGATTCCAATATTGACTATAGTCAATTTCTATAAAATAGTTTATTAGAAACGAAGTGGATTCTTTCTACAATGCTAAAATTATTTCTCTTAAAAGCTACAACAATACCAAGCAAAAAGTCTGAATATTGCTAGCTAGCTAGCTATCAATTGGGTCTAACTCTACTTAGCTAGATATATATATTTTAGCCTAATTTATCGATTGTAATTTTAAGGTAAAATTACATGTACGTGTCACTCGTTCTCGTTAAGGACCTAACAATTTGAAAGGGAACATTATTGAACATCGAATACAAAATACACTCTGTGTGTGTGTGTGTGTGTGTGTATATATATATATATATAAGATATATATAATGGAGGAACATGTCCAAACTTACGTGTTTGCATATATATATATATATATATATATATATATATAAGCTATATATAATGGAGGAACATGTCCACCTATCTTCTTCTTCCAACGTTGAAACTAAAATGACGTTAACCAATATATAATATATGCTGGTGATGGGTAGGGCAGGGTAGGGTTCGTGCAACCTCATCGTATTAAACTTCAATTTCAAGGCATTGCCAGCTGCATCCAATGATACTGGTATTATATTTATTGAGTTGCAAATGTATAACACGATCTATAAACTATACCTGATCACTAAAAATTAATTAGGATATATCATGTAATAGAAATATTCTAATGTACTATATTATTTATATATGTTATAGTAAGCAATATATATTAGGTATTTTATTAAATAGCAGTAAAAAAATAAATTTATATTATTTATTAATTTTTATATTAATTTTTTTACTAAATTCTACATTGATTGGTAAATTATATTTTTATTATCACTCACCATATATAAGCAATGTAGTGCATGAGAATAATTTTCTATTATATAATTAACTTGCAGTGTCATGACTCATGAATTACTAGTTCGGAAAAATTTAAGAATTGAGTATTTTTGTAATACCCACTAAAAAAAAGAGTATTTTTTGAAATATTTTTACCGAAGAAAAGAAAAAAAAAATTATGGTAACTTTGTCCTATTTTAAAACTATCATTTAATTTATAGGCAGTAATAAAGTTGATTTTTGAAATAGTGAATTGGTAATAGTATGTTTTAGCTATGTATGCTTTATATATTGAGCTATATGAAACTTGGATGGAGGAGTGACCAATTTGGCTCTAGTCTTGCATATGGGGGTGTGACATAGCAGAAATGAAGTTGATCGTTTCATTATTTTAATTTGGGAGAGTTGTGGTTAGAGTTTTGACAAGCTCCGTTATTGCCTCAGGTGTACTTAGTCTTACTTGAAGTGTCAAGTGGAGAGGAATATGTTAGGAGGTTAAACTTCTGAACTCTATAAGATTGTAAAATTTAAGAATAAATTTAATGAGATCCACATCGAGATTTTTTTTTATTTATCAAATATATATATATATATATATTGCCTCCCGTCTTTAATTTAATGAAATCTATTTTTCTTCAAAAAAGTAAATATATAATTACCATTTCCAATTGGCTCCAGTCCATAATTTTTCCTTAACTTTTGCAGTCTGATCAGCAATCCAAACTTTACATGGACAAAAAAAATAAAAAAAATGATGAAATATATAAAGCCCACTGCAAATCTGAGCCCAGCCCACTTTCAAAGGCCCTAACCCAAAAATAAAAGCGCAAAGAAAATACAAGACAATACAATACAGGCCAGCCATCAGCCTAAGACGATATGAACACGAATAGCAATGAGAAAAATAGTGATGAGTCCAAAGTAAATAACGGTATGCACCAAAATAGAAACTCCACTGGTCTGCATGTTACAGAAATCCACCGCTCGGTTGTTTCCTGGGAGCTGAAACAGTAATCCCGGTGTCAACAGCACAAACAGCAGCAGTGCCACCAACACTGGTCCCCAATCCTCCATTGTCTTCCCACTTCCTTCTCACTTACTCTCTCTGTATAAAAACCAAACTTCAGTGGAAATGGGAAATGGAAGGCCGAAGAGAAATCCATCATAATAGTAGAAGAGGGTGGAAGACAGACACAGAGAGCAGACAAATATTCGGAATTGACGAGGACAATGAAAGAGTACTAAATCTTACGTTGGCGGCATTGCCTGCCATCTCTCTTTTGTTTGGACGGCTGTTGTTTAAATTGGGCCCCATTCCTATGGCCTATTAGCCTCATAAACGTAAAACAGGCATAATGGTTCTAAGTACACCGCAGCTAAACTGTATGCACCTCTTTGCATTTTTGGCCCTTTTGGGATTAAACTGCATGCAACTTTTATTTTGTTATATTTTTTACTTTTTATAAGTAGTGGGTTTAGAAGGTTGTTTTTTATATGCAATTAGATTTTAGACATGCTATATTCACGATCTAAGATTGAGCTTTTGTTTGTACAACTTTGTATTCATTTGTGATTTGTCACGATCACAGTATAACCTAAATCAACGATCATCAAAATGTATTTTAAAAGTCGTAACGCATAGGCCATGCCATGATAAGTTGCTTCAAGGTTTTGTAATCTAGATGTGCGTCTTTCAATTGGTCATCTCTCCGCTGTGGGTCCAAATCCATATTCTCACTCGTGCTGCTGTCAAAGCCTCATTTCATTCCAAACCACTTGCTCAAGACTCATATCTACACCGACTTAATTCTACCCCAAGTCATGCTTATACTCCTCTCCAGACTCTTCTGCATGGGAAGCAAAACCATACATTGCCTTAAAGACCGACTTTACACTTCATTTTGCAAATAGTTTTATGGTAGAACTTTATAAAAGGCCTCCACACCTTGATCAATCTCTAAAGCAGGTTAAAAAGAGAGAGCCGTCGTGAACAATAATACAGAGAAAAAAAAAAAGTAATTGTTTCTATCTCCATAAAGCAAACGCACCACCCCCTGATCTAAACATACCTTTCCTCTCCTTTAAACCCATTGTCTTCTTTGTCACCAAGTTTAGCATCCCCATTCTCCTTCTTCACTAAGAAACTTGGTTCCCTTTCACCTGTATACATATCAGGAAAGCCAAACGCTGTCTTCACTTGTTTAGACTCAGCTGAAGGATAGAAAAATCTCTGTGAAAGAGACTGAGACGCACAAAGACAGAGCCAGAGAGCAGCAGCAAGCAGGCGAGCAAGAGTGAAGATGAGTGCAGATTGGGGACCAGTGGTTGTCGCGGTAGTTATGTTCATCCTCCTCTCGCCAGGGTTGCTATTCCAGTTACCGGCAAGAACCAGGGTGATGGAGTTTGGAAACATGAACACGAGTGGGATTGCTATTCTGGTTCATGCTGTCATATACTTTTGCATAATCACCATCTTGGTCATTGCGATTGGTATTCACATACACGTTAATTGATTCCAATTTGTTCCCTATCCGACTCCCATAACTGGGTTTCATTTTTCATTTTTCTTTCCTTCAAATATATTTCTATCTTTTTTTTTGTCCCCAAGATGGACTCGTTGTTTGTTTTCTGTTCTCAACTTTCTTCAAATATTCGTCTCCTTTTCTCTGTTTGTGTACGGCTGGCTGGACGGTTTGTTTCAGGTTGAACGTGAATTGTGTCATAGCCATGCACCGAGACTTAGCCAAACTGTTGCTAAACTAAGTTTTTCCATTTCATTTTTTTTAATCTGACTAATAAATTTCTCTTATCATTAAGTGGACTGATGCTAGCTAGGACCTTTATTTTGTTCGTTTCTCAAAGAAAACAAATTTGCATGGGCATCACAGAGTTTCACTAGGAAAACATTAAACTTATATTATATATGTGCACCAACGGCGTCGGAAACCACCAATGATGGTGACCTACCAGAAGGTTTCCGATGCCGGTGACCTAATGGTGAAAGGCTTGCCTACACCCAACTGATTTTGGTGTGAGCAAGTCATGAATTCACGTCCTTACAAAATGTGTAAGAAAAGATGTCATATTAGTATAAAAATCGTAATACATCCATCCCTAACTAGAATATCATCAATAAAGAGTTTTCCAAACCCCATGAAATCCCAACTCAACTTGCTAACTGCGTATAAACGTCCCAAAATTGGACTTTTCTGTTTCTAAGCTCTTACGTAATAGAGCAACTTCATTGAAACAAATCAAATCACAAAGCAAAAAAGAAAAGGGCCATGAGATTCACATTAGAGTTTGGCGTAGAAATGGAATGGCTGGCGATTAGAGTAAATGAGCATATATTGGCGACTGAGATACAATATTTTTGCCCTCGTCTCATTTGTGGAGATGGGTCTGTGGAATCTGGATTAGACAACAAGTACCACACCAAGACTGTAATTGGCATATTTTTTTTGTATTTGCATTGGCTAATTTGCAAAGCAAAACGGTACGTTTTGATTTTCCTAGTTCCAATCCAAGCTCAACACGTGACACCGACAGAACCCCATTCCAATATGTCTGACCGGGCCTACCATTACTTTGTTATCCCAACTTTATGCTACCATTTTTACTTCACAATTAAGTCATCTTGAAACCGCTATATCTGGCAGCGATTTTCACATGATCAGTCCCCCTCAGGAAATGAGAACACGCTAGGTGTAACAGCGTTTTCTCCATTTGATACAACTTTACCAAATAATAAATACAATAAAACCCAGAAAAGGTATTTAGAAACAAAAATAGACTAGGAAATATATATCATGGATGAATGAAGATAAAGATGTTAGCTTTATGTCGGATTTGATTTCACAAGAGAAAAAGGGATAAATTATGTTCGATTTGATTGAAAGATTATGCAAAGAAAAAAGCAGTACCCCATCGACCTAAGAAAAGCAAAAAAGCGAAATTACAGAGCTTGAAATGAAGTAGAACACAAACCCAAATCGATCAGGCTGCTCAACCGGTGTAGATGTGGACGTGGACGGCCAAGATGAGAATGGCATAGAGAGCGAAGAAGATGAGAGTGTGGACAGCTATGGCTTTGCCGTTGGTCTTCAGGCTCCCGAACTCCAGTTGCCGGCTGTGTCCCGGCAGCTGGAAGAGAAGACCCGGCTGAAGAAGCACGAACAAAACGACGCCGATTATTACGGGAGCCCAGTCCGCCATTTTCTGTGTTCTTCTTCAACAAGAAATGCGCGGAGATTTGTGAAGGCACAGGCGGTGGAGAGAGAGAGAGATATGGCGTCTAGTTGACGCAATGAGACAGCAGCGATGCGGATGGAACTGAGGGGGCTTAAAATGCGTGCGAGTGAGACAGACGCTTGGGAAATTGGAATTTTCAAACTGTCTTCTACCATAATGTTTGCTAAATATTATGCCTGCATAGTAAAAAGTTGGTAACAAAAAATTTACCTAAATGCTGTAAAAAAAATTCAAAGTTTTTTAATCCAAGTTTTACTGTTATGATAATTAATTAATGGAATGAAATTCTATTAATGGAATAATCCAATTATCAATACAACTTTATAACATTTCTGCACCTGGAGTGTGATTTAGTGGTAAAAAAATCAATTAAACTTTCATACTTATTTACAAAGATTCCAGTTTAAATTTTAATAAATTTTTATCAAAACTTCACATGTATTCAGTTTTATTAAATATCAGATAAAAAAAATTATTAAAGAAGTAGACTTACTGCTCTAAACTTTTACAGGCTTATAAAATTAAAGTAACAACAATATCTATCTCCTAACACTACAGAATTACAAAACTAAAATAGCAAAAAACTCAATCACCCCTTTTTTTCATTCATCAAAAAAAACTTAACAACATTTCTTAAAATGTAAAAAAAAAATTATAGGGAAATTATAAAGTGGGACAAATTTCTTGAGCGGTTGAATTTCGTTTTTGTATTAAATAAGACAAAAACAGCTCACGGATCACCACCATACGTGCCAAGGGTAAAACTGGAATTTCACATGTCTAGTCCACGTAAGACATTTCACACTGATGGCTGACCATGACCAAGAAGAATAAACCTAAAAAAAAAAACGCAACCGAAAGCAACGAGGATTTGCCCTTTTCAGAACTCTTTCACGGCAGGCCATGGACCCTCCATTTTCTTTCAAAACCAATTTTAATATTTCCTTTTGACTAATCATCCTACCAATGCTTGAAAGATAAATTAATGGTGTGATTAACGACCAACCCATAAATGCTACATGGCCCTGCGAATACTACTACATTACGAAACTCCATTACAATATATAATCAATGCAAGCCATATGGACTTCATTACAGCAGAGAATGATGCTTATCTGCTTATTCTTATCCAATGAAACACCACCAAATTTTAAAATTTAATAGGAAAAAAGAAAAAAAAAAGGAAGGTGGGTTGGCTAAAGTGGAAGATTGATAATTCATGTTCTGGCTTTATGGGATTCCTTTTCCCTCTTTCAAGGACTTAACTAGAAGAAAGACAATGAACTATGTCATGGCATCCAATGCCTACTGATCATGCTTTCCTTGAATCTTCTCTCTTCTTCTTCATCATCTTCATAGTTTTGGTCTGGTAATCAAAGAGGATCATTCATATTAATATTAACCATGAAAGACTGGGCTGCTCCACTGATAGCTACAGCTCTGTTTGCTGTTTTCTCACCTGGAATGCTGTTTCAAATGCCTGGAAAGGAGTTTCCTTTTCAATTCATGAACATGAAGACCAGCTTGGCTTCCATATTTTTCCACGCCGTCATCTATGGTTTGCTTCTTATTTTGTTTCTTGTTATTCTCGACGTCCACCTCTATGCCTGAACTAGGGAACCACAAACCTCATCTTCACCTCCACTGGTTTTGGAATCCACATAAAGTTGCAGTGTTTCTCTGTCCTTTTGCTACAGCATGTAGGACTCCATGGAAATTGTTCCTCTGAGAAAATACTTTTTCTTGTTTTCTACTTTGCGTCTTCATTACAGAATTTACTTGTTTTGTAGTTTGGTTAATTTGCGATGATTGTATAATCAATTTCATATAGAAATACAAGTTCAGTACTTTCTTTGGTATTTCAGAGTCTCAAAAAGAGAACAAACAAGGCTTTGATTTCGGCTCTGAATGAATTGCCTAATCTAACTTCCTGATCAACCAAAACATGTCTGTATCAGCATAACTATTTGAACATTCTTTCTTTGGCGAATTTATTTTCGTAATCCAGAAATGATTCTTCAGCAAAGCTTTGAGCTTAGCAGAAACAGACCCGGTTCTAAACAAAATTAATAAGAAAGCCCATGTATACCATATTAACTTTTCCCCTGCTCTGACTTCATGATTTGAATCTGCTAAGTATACCCACCTCACTGTCAAACCAGTACCACTTAAACATGTATAGTTTCCAGATCCACTGCACAAGTTGGACTTGTAAGCTTATATCAATCTATCTGCAGTGATAGTTTAAGAACTATATAAATGTTCTGTAAATCTTGCAATATTCATGCCCTTGTTTATAAGCTTTACAGATACTTTAGAGAGGCACCAACTTCATTATTTACCAGAAGAACATATAGTCATATCACCAACTACGTCGATTAGGAGTTACAAAAAATAAAAAATAGAAGGAAAAAAAAAATTGTTGATTAACATAATTCAACAATCAAAATGAGCATAATGTTTAAGTGAAGGGAATAATTACAGTATCTTCTTTAGAATATTTGAGATCAGAGAAGTAAGGAGTGTAGCTAAGAACTCGATTTTCCCAAACCATCAAATTGACAGTAAAAGTTATATCAACATAGTTTGATATCTATCAAAATCTAGCAAAGAAGTAGAATGGAAATTCAGACACAGAAACAATTAGTACAAGCAAATCAAGAAACCCAAGACAAATTTTGTGAAATGAAATGGTATTTGATTAAAGATTTGGGGGATGCTGTTGGAGGGTCAAGAGCCAAGGTACATATGGACTCCAATAGCTAATAAGAAGATGCAAATGAGAGCAAAGTAGAGGACAGCATGAACCAGTATGGAAACTCCACTCGTTTGAAAGTTGCCAAACTCGACGAATCGATTCTTTGCCGGTATCTGAATCAGCAAGCCTGGTGTTAGCAGTATAAACAGCACCACCGCCACAAAAACCGGACCCCAATCCGACATCTTCTTCTTCTTGTTCTCTCTGGCTCTGTTAAAATGTATCTAATTATAAGCTCTCTCTCACTCACTCTCAAACCTCAATGTGATTATCATGCTAAGTAGTGGAAATGAGAAGGAGAAAGATGATAATTATAAAGGTGGTGGGGGTTGTTTTCTTTTGAAGGAAGGGACAGAAAATTGATAGAAAAGTGAAGGTGAGGGAGCCAAGCTATTCAGATTCACATTTTACAACTCAGACAAGCACTTATAGGAAGCTTCCGGTGTAACACTCGTACGGTACGTATACCCCAAAATCATATATAAATGTCTATGAATTACTATCATTATGTATATCTGTGAGTGGATTGTACGAGGTAAATTAAACCCTGTTTCTGCTTGCTTATACTCGTAGTGAAAATGCTATGGAAATTTTCAAACTGAGAAGGGCACTAATAGTCAAAAAATACTTGCATGGTTTCAAAGTTTGGTGGATCTTGAAAATTTTATTTCAAAGTTTGCTCGAAGCAATAGTATTAATACTATTCCTTAAGAGTCTTGGTCGAATCTCATTCGAAGCTTAACGACCTTAAATTCCCTTGATTAAAACTTAATTTCAAATTGAATTTGGGTTCAAAATTGTCATAGATGATCAGTTGTTTAAATAGTATATGATTAATCAGCATACTAATGTAATCTAGTGGTCAAGTTTGAATCAGATAAACCTTGAGAGGATGTGATTCAAATCAATGAAGGAATACCATAAGTTATTTAAATGGTGCTAATCAAGTGGGTGTAACCCAAAGTTTAGGGTTCTTAGTACTCCACAAATTGTGATGAATTATTAGATTTGCTAATAATTGAAAGCATTAATTTGCATCTAAATATTCAATTATAAAATGATTGTTAGCTTGTAGCTAAGCAATATCATGATTGGTATATATATATATATATATATATAAGAAATCAATAAAATCATAATAAATATGAAGACTGATTATAATCCATAATAAGAATTTGTTCTTGATGATCTAGGCCAACAACTTGGAATTGAAGAAGAATAATATACAGACTGCCAAGAGATCAAAAATGATAATCAGAGCAAGATTTTCATTCTTCCAAAAATCAATTTAATTTTGATGGACAAAAGGGTTTAAGCAGGCTAATAGGTTTGAGAATTTTTTCTGAAATGTTTAGCTTCAAACAAATCTTGATTTAAAAAAAAAACTATATTAGAAAAGTTTGATTGAGCAAGGTAACTCTGTATACTAAAGTTTTGGTTTTCATTGAGATCTTTGACTTCATCAAACTTTGTAATCATTAAATAGTGATCTACGATGATCAAGTAGTCAAATTTGAATCCATAAACCTTGGACAAAAATGTGATTCAAATGAGTGGTTATGCTCAAAAGCTATAACCAAACATCAAAATGATGATTAAACATCTTTAAGTTGTAAATGATGCGTTTTGCTATGATTTTAAAAATTGAGTCCATGGCCCATGGGCCTCAATATTTTTTATAGACCACAGCATGAATCATCTTCTATACAAATTTATTATATTCTATTCTTTCGTATTCTTTTTTCTTTCGAGATTATAAGTAGTAATACACTTAAATTTTATATAAAATACTGAATTAATTTAAAAATTATTCTTTATTAATAAATATAATATAATTTTAGCTGTTTTGATGTACCTTATTTTTGTATTAAGGATTAAAATAGATGAGAATAAATGAAAAATAAATTAATTTGAATTATTTATATAAAATAATATTTTTAAACTGCTTAAAAAATATTATATTTAAGATAAAAATATATTATATTTATAAATGAAAGGATAATTTATAACTGTTTTTAAAATTTAAAAAATATTTATATAAATTTTAAAATTTAAAAGATAATTTATTTTGATGCAAAATTCATGAGACATTATTACTAATAATCAGTTTCTTTTTCTTTAACTTTACTTTTTCAACTTTCTTTAAAAAGGTCACATTTACAGGTATAATGTAAAGTTAATTTCATGAATGAAACAACAATAATCATATACTTGGGGATGTCCACTACACAACTTGTGTTAATTAATTTTGGGTTGCTCTTAATATTTTAGCCGAACTTGTTCTTTGTGTAAATCGTCTTCAGTAAACCAAACATTTTATTCAAAAGATAAGAATATAAATGTTACATAAATAGAGTATATCAAACAGGGTGGTGTACACATGAAATTGGATGGTGCACATCTATAGAAAGAGACATCAAATTAATTTAATGTCCAAAAGGCAAAACCTTAGTTAACCCATGCAATTTGCAGAGGGGGTTTGCTCCTCAGCCAATGATTTCTAAGTTAAAATCAATATCAGTTCCAAGATATTATTTCCTTCCCATAAACATTTTAAATGTTGTTTTTATCCATCAAATCAAATGTCCCACACCCAGTTGACCACTAGACCATTATTTTTTATATAGTCGGTGATATGATATCTAAAGCCTCTTTCAGGTACAGATGAGTGTGTCCCAACTTCTTCTCAGCCCATTTTTTTTTTTTCAAATAAATTATACACAGAGAGCATGACATTTGTAACCATGAATTAAAATTTTATTCACTACAAAAGTATAAAGATTGAAATTAATCTTAATTTTTGGCGACCTAACATTTCTTCATCCTAAAAAAAAGGTTATATTGAGGTCTATTTTAAAAGGCAGTATTGTCCACTAGTGGATGCTGAACAATAGCAGACCAATGTCCTCAGCAAATTTCATTATCATGAATGATGGATGAGCTATATATATATATAAACTTACCTTTATTGCAAGTAGTTAGCTTTGTTGCAAGTAGTATATTAGAAATTACATCTCCATCTCCACCACAAGTATAAGCAGGTTGAGTGCACCATAAACAGGGCTTATCAATGATAAATTTATAATTTCAAACCTGTAAAATTATAATAACCTCGTTTTCCTTCCACTATGCTACATTGATAAATGTACAGACTAAAAATTGATTGTTACAGATAAAGGACATTATCTTCTTCTTGCTCTCAAATTAATTAAACATATATATACACTGACATGTTGGGTTTTGGCCATTATCTATGCTACAAAAGTAATCTACAACTAGCTCTTAAAATTTCCATTATTGTCGCCATCAATATACATAACTCTTGCCATTAAAATTAATAGTTAAAAACCATACAAAACAAAAGTAAATTGTAATAATGAAAAATACTTGAACACTTTTTTATTTTAAATAAGAAAATGTTGAGAGGGAAGAGAATGATACATCCTACAATTCGAACTCAAAACCTCTTAATTAAAAAAAAATTTTTTGCCATCCAACTTAAGACAGAATAATTTTTATCCTATAAATTACACAGTTGTCTCTTTCTAATTTTGTTCACAGTATTACTTGAAAAAATTAACTGGTCACCACCAAATTCATAATTTTACCAGAAGATAAATAAACCAAATAAAAGGAAGAAAGAAAAGGTCATAGTAGATAAGAAGAGAGGATATATATGGGGTTTGTATTTTTTCTTAAAGAAACAAACAATGCCTTGCAAATTGTGGGTTGTCATTACACTGCTCAAAAACCAGACAGATCGGTCCAAAACCTTGTAGCATCCAAATGTGATTTTAATTCTTTATTATAATGGTAGAAAAGAACAAACATTGCATAATTGATTGAGAAAAAAAGAAAAAAAGAGAGAATAAATTAGTGAAAAAATTCAAAGAAATCGAACAAGTGGGAAGAAATATGATTCCCCTCGTTGGAGAAACTCTGTTTTTAAATTGTACACGTTTGTGTTTAAGGTTGGGCCAACTGATCCACCACGTGTTTGGTATGTTTGGACTTTATTATGGTTTTCAATTATTTACGAAGAAAATGACATAAATGCTACTACACTAATACTCATTCATTATTTTTAATGTTAAAGTTGACAATTTGTCCTTGCCGGCAATTACACCCTTACAGGCTCACTGACACTGCTTTGTTGTATTATTGTGTGTGTGTGTGTTTTGTTTTTTAAATAATAATGATTAAAAAAAAGTAACACGAGCTAATGGCTCGAGATCCAAAGTTTGATTCATTAAGATCTAATGTAGGATGTACTATTAAATTATTAATGAAATTTTAGGAGGCATCTTAGGGCCCCAAATTAAAAAGATTTTTTTTTATTTCTTTCATTTAATCCCATATAATAAATGGATCAAATATAATTTAGTAAATGTATTATTGAGCTTCTATTATAGTTTCTTCTTTTTTTTCAATCTTATACTATATTTTAAAAGCTATTACAATAATACAAATGTTTTGAATAAAAGATAAATAAATCCCATAATTATATGAAGATAAAGTATTCATCCCCTTCCCTAAAAAACACAAATAGTTGCATACCATAACCAAATAATTCATTAAGATATTACTTATGAGCATGATTTAGTTTTATAAATTTCTTACATTTAAAATCACACCCAATTGTGACAAATCAAACTCTTAGATGCCCCTGAGCTGTTACTAAGAAAATTTGGTCTGTCTTTTGTTGTATGTTTTCATCTACTTTTGGTGTTAAGAATGTGGTACTCATTAATTAACATAAAATAAACAAGGGGATTGTCATCATTTTTGTCACCTACACAAGTCAATGACAGAGATTTGGAAATTTAATCTACAGTCAGTTTTAAGTCTATGATAAATATGAAAGACCATATTATAGTAAAATTATTATCTACATGGTAAGAATTTTTTTATTAATTATTATGTAATGAAAATGATAAATTATAAAAAAATAAAATAAAAATCGTTAAATACAAATCCAAATAAATAATGATAAAATTAATAAAATAAATTATATAGTGGGCCCCTAGGAGTAATAAACCAGATAAAAAAGAAAAATAAACTTAAATAATTGGGGTTTGGCTGGGGGACACTGGGCCTGACATGCTTCCACATTATATATATATATATTATATGATGAAAGCATCACCAATGTGCGCCTTTTTTTCTCTCTAGAAAATAATTTGAAAGATTTATTCTCTTTCTTTCTTTATTTCCCTCACACTTTATTAAATAAAACACTTTAAAAGATTTTTAGCCAATTATTAGCTGTCGAGTTTATGAATAATGTAATTCTATTGTTAAATAAAAATGAATGAATAAATGGCATGAATTCCACAACTTCCAGGAGAAATGATAAAGAAATGGCACGATGTGGACTCCGATGTTCATTTTCCAAATTATTATTATTATTATTATTATTTTTGGGTAAGTAATTCTATAAAAAATAAAAATTAGAGGATACCAAATAATAAACGAATACGTCATCGTACTCCAAATACAAATAATTGCACACCATTATCAAAATTCAAAGGGTCTATTATTACTATGACTACTTTATTTCTCGACGGCTTGTGATTAAGTTATTACGTTATAGAAAAAAAAAAACAGCTTAATCAAATCAAACTCATGTCTCGATCTTCCATGCCATCTGAGCTGTTGATTTAGACAATTTGATAATATATATATATATAAATATTCATTATTTTGGTGAATCATGTAAAACTCTCATTAAAATAAAACAAAGCAAGAGAAGATATGTATTATCTTGTTGCGTGTATTTTTTAAAATAAAATTTTCTTTGGAACTTTCATCTGTCGGGTGATATGTCATTTTCCCAAGATACTTGATTATAAGATAAATGCCCAACTCATAGTTTCAACATTTTATATAATACAGCCACTGTCTCAGTTGATAACCTCTGCCATTGTTATCTGCTAGGAACAACCCTCTTCCAAAAATAGAAATTATAAACCTTCTAAAATTAAAACATCGACATTTAATTTTGCAGTCTTATCCTTGGAAAACACTTACGTGCTAGAATTTGTGTTTAATTAGCAAGCCAGTGAATTAGATTATGGAGAAGTTTTTGATATTCTAAAGTTATCAAATTGTATAAAAAGAGAATTTAATGGGCAATTAACGAATTACTATAAAGAGAGAGTCTCAATGTTTAAAATTGAAAGGTTATGAGAAACCAAAATTATTAAAAATGGACAAAAGCACGTGGAAGTGGTCAACCTATCGTCCTTGTCGAGCCATGGCAAATTTCTAATAAAGCTACCCAACTCACGCTCTGCTTTTGCTTCCTGCCACCTAAAACTCCCTTTCTCTTCTCTCATGGTGTCGTATTGATTTTATTTATCTTAGAAAACTCACCACAGTGGTACTTCCGTAATTATCGCCATTTTCCCATTGAATTTTTTGCTTTTTATTTTTGTATCACTTAGTGCCCAAACAAGGACCGGACATAGCTTCCATGATCGGTGACCCAAAAGGGCCAGAACCCCACATCACCATCGTCATCATCAGCAGAAGCATCCTCACGACCTTGGTCTTTATGCGTATAAAGTCGATCTTTTTCTCAACTCGGTGTTATCTGAAACGTGTGAATTTCCAGGAGTTGGAGAGCACCCAGTAAAGCAAAGCTATCCTTTTTTATTTGATTGATGGGTCAGTTGCAGGAGAGGTTCTGCGCCTTCTTCAACAACAGATGGCTTGTGTTCGTGGCGGCAATGTGGATTCAATCCTGTGCTGGGATTGGTTACTTGTTCGGAAGCATATCGCCGGTGATAAAGAGGTCTTTGAACTACAATCAGAGGCAAATTGCCTTCTTGGGCGTGGCTAAGGACCTTGGGGACAGTGTTGGGTTTTTCGCTGGGACTTTGTGCGAGATTTTGCCTTTGTGGGCTTCTCTACTCGTCGGTGCTTTGAAGAATTTTGTTGGGTATGGATGGGTTTGGCTGGTTATTACTGGTCGAGTTCCGACTTTGCCTCTGTGGGCGGTGAGTATATCAAGCGTGGACTCTTGCATGTTTGCTTGTTTGATCGTTTTCTTTATTCATGATTGGAAAATAGTTTTAAAGTTTTAGTACTTGCGGATCTAGTTGGCATATGTTTCTTATCTTGTCTTCTATCTCTTCCTTTGTTATGATCCATCAGCATCATATAGTTTGATTGTTTCTTGAATCCATGGATCCTTTTGGTCTATTTGGAAAAAGTTTTCGGCGTATAGAATTGAAATGGTTTCTTTGGAAATCCATTTAGTTTTAAGATTGTGGTTAATGTTGATGGGATATTAATATTATTTCTAGGAAAAAAGGAGGATTTTTTTTTTATATCCTGAACCTGCGATATTCCTTACGTTTAGGCAAGTTTCTGATTGAAAGCAATAGAAACTTTTTTTCCCTGAGAGATGCATATTTTGAGTTTATTTGAGGCTCTGTTGGGATCCCAGAAAGGTTTAAAAAAAGAGAGAGAAGGAATTTGCTTTACCGCTTAAGAAATCTGGTTCCTTATGTTGACCTTTCTATAATTTTTTTTCCCATTTTTTATGTTACTTTTTACTTTCCGTCGTCTTTCCAGAGTCCAAATTAAGTCTGAGGGTTGAATGAAATTTTGAGTTTGCTTTTATTGTATAGGTTTGACATGTGGATGGGCATCCATTTAATGCGATACTTGTGCTGATTCTTCTTTCTGATTGACGCTCAGAGAATTGACTTGGCAGTTAATTCCATTCGATTCCATTGTCTCTCTTTTGATTTTTATATGTTACTTAAGAAATTTTATCTTAATTTTTTAAGAGTAATTCTAATCATACAAATAAGTCATACAAGAAACTCAGAGTGATTATATGACAGAATGCAGGGGAAGGAAAGTAATGTAATAACAGAACCTCCAGATCACTTTAGTTTGCAAATTTATTATAATTGGTTTTGTCACTATACTGAAACTTTTTAAACTTGCTTTCATATTCCACTTCATAACAGTGAACTTTTTTAACATTCAGGACACTAGGTAAGCTATTGGTTATTTACCAGGAGCTTTTTCATTGTAGATAAATGGTATACAATTATCTTGATTTTTAATTTAGATGCCTAGGTCTGTTTTGGATTAAGACATGCCTGTAGTCAGGATACTTTTTTTCAGAACTTCATGAAATTGAGCTATTTTTCATTTTGCTTACGATTGAGGCATTGCACCTAGAGCAGTTGGTGTGGCTGTACACAAGTCAAGTTTATGACTTGATTTTAGCTCATAAGGATGAGCTGTCCTAAGCCCAAGTAATGGAATGTAGCTCAATGAACTTTAGCTAATCAAGTTTGGTAGTTTGTCGTAAGCATAGGAGAATCAATACAGGTTAAATTTTGAGTATAGATGATCTTATCTATCGAATTGTCTATATCATTGATTTTAGAAAAACTTATTTACCATTATGTATGTCTTTTCTGTTATAGGAAGCTTTTGAAGCTATTTGCAATATTGCGTTAGTTTATTATTTTAACATATATCAACTTGCAGATGTGCATTCTTATATTTGTGGGGACAAATGGTGAGACCTACTTCAATACAGTTGCTCTTGTTTCCTGTGTGCAAAATTTCCCAAAAAGTCGTGGTCCTATTGTTGGAATTCTAAAAGGTTTTGCGGGTTTAGGTGGTGCAATTTTGACTCAAATATATACAATGATCCATTCACCAGACCATGCTTCTCTAATTTTCATGGTTGCGGTCGGTCCAGCAATGGTGGTTATTGCTTGTATGTTCATTGTCAGACCTGTTGGAGGTCATAAACAAGTCCGCCAGAGTGATGGTAAAAGCTTCACGATTGTCTACAGTGTGTGCCTACTTTTGGCTGCTTATTTGATGGGGGTTATGTTGGTTCAAGACCTGGTTAATGTGAGCCACACTGTGATCATAATTTTCACAGCGATTTTGTTCATCCTTCTCCTAAGTCCCATTGTGATTCCTGTGTCGTTGAGTTTTTTCCTTGACTCAAGAGCTCCAGAAGAAGAGGCACTCTTACTGGAGCCGCAGAAACAGGAAGCTGGCAAATCTGAATCAGATGCTCATGAAGTAATTTTCAGTGAGGTGGAAGATGAGAAGCCTAAGGAAGTAGATTTGCTTCCTGCATCAGAAAGGAAAAAACGAATTGCTCAACTGCAAGCAAAATTGTTTCAGGCAGCTGCAGAAGGAGCAGTGAGGGTCAAGAGGAGGAGGGGTCCACATAGAGGGGAGGACTTCACCTTGGCGCAAGCTTTGATTAAAGCAGACTTTTGGCTTATTTTCATCTCACTTCTTTTGGGTTCTGGATCTGGTTTGACAGTAATTGATAACTTGGGTCAATTAAGCCAATCACTTGGATATGATAATACTCATATATTTGTATCCATGATCAGCATTTGGAACTTTCTAGGTCGTGTTGGAGGGGGTTACTTCTCAGAGATTATAGTGAGGTACAAAAATGATATAATTTTTCCTTGAATTTTGATCACTATTATTCCAGTTTCAATTTTACAACTTCGCGTTCATAACGTGGTTTCATTTTACAGGGACTATGCTTATCCAAGACCAATGGCAATGTCTGTGGCCCAGTGTATCATGGCATTTGGGCATATCTTCCTTGCTATGGGATGGCCTGGGGCAATGTATGTCGGCACTGTGTTGATTGGGCTTGGTTATGGTGCTCACTGGGCAATTGTACCAGCTGCTGCCTCTGAATTGTTTGGCTTGAAAAACTTTGGGGCTTTGTACAATTTCCTGACTGTAGCAAACCCTGCTGGTAGTTTAGTGTTCTCTGGTCTCATTGCAAGCCATATCTATGACCATGAAGCAGAGAAGCAAGCTCATCAACCCCCCCAAAACTGGCTCCTGACTTCTGGACCAATTTTCTCAAGCTTGCTTGGTCTAGATGAACCACTTAAGTGTGAAGGTGCCATATGCTTCTTCTTAACTTTGGTAATAATGTGTGTATTCTGTATAATCGCCGCTGTCTTAAGTATGATTCTTGTATATCGGACTAAGATTGTGTACAAGAACCTATATGGAAAGTCTAGTACAACTAGGGTTATATAATCAGAGTATTTCAGTAAAACCATTGTGGTTACTGTATACTCTGTCCGAGGATGTGTTGAAGTTTTCTCATGTTTCTTTTAAAAAAAAAAAATATAATCCAATGTGCTTCCCTCTTAGAGTGAACCAGAAACAGCGTAGGTTTTTTGTGTGTAGTGTTCAGTGCCTGCTACATAGTAGTTAGGATTCCTCTTTGGTGCTTGAGGTGTTGTATTCTTTCGAGTTCAAATTTGAACTCTTTGTTGACATGAAAGTTTTAGATTTCATGGTCAGTTGTGTCCACCAATCTCAACGAATAAAAAGTACTCTATTTGTGTTGTTTTCTGCTATTTCTTTTCTTCACTTTCTCATATATGGAGTTTTCTCTAACAATGCTCTGACAGTGCAGTATTACGCTTTTCTCTTTCCTATTCTTTCTTCTGTTTGGAATATGGTGGGGAAAACCAAGCATGTTTCCACCAAAGTATTCCTCATAATTTGGTTGTCCAAGATAGTACAGTTGAGCAGTTTGAGTTGCATGTTCTTGTTGCATTTGTAAGCTTCCTATTGCTGATAATTGTAACCACAGGGTAATTGTTATTACTATGCTTAACATCCACTAATTAGAACTTCCTACAAGCATGAAAAATGAACTTGAAAGAAGTAAATTTCATATATGGTACTTCCTTACTGTGTACCATGAACATTAAAAGTAAACTGCATTCATATATTGTAAGCTTGAATCAAATTTCCAAACAAAGCAGTGAGAGCCGTGTAAGCAATATATCTATGGAGTCATTGTCAATTATTTATGAGCATCATTACGTAAAGGTTCTACATGCAAAACAATATTTGTATAAATAATATGTTTGATAGTCTTTTGCATATAAAGATTCTGACTTCTATGAAGAATTAAAAAAGATGACTTTGATATTACTGGTATGAATCATTTGATAAGATGATAGAGGAACTCATAGTTGTAAGCATTATCTTTTTGTGAAATTATTATTTCTAACTCTCTTTGTTAGGGGAAGACACTGTTTCCGTGATGAGATCTTGCCTTTCAAGAATTGAAGGCTGCACAATTTCTGCGTATTTCTCCTTGAATACCAGTCTTGACTCCCACTCTCCCAAGCTTTACCATTCCAGCTATGAACGCTCTACTGAAAGTGTAAGGGTTCTCAGCAAAGTCTTGCACTGTCGGCTGAGATGCTGATTCAACGAAGAGCACCTCATCTGATATAAACAAGCCCTTCCGTTTCTCCAGACTTTTGTAGTACAGGTTGTCAAATGTAAGTGGGGTTGCATCCATGGTGATAACCCCATCAGTAAGTGCAGTTAGAGGGCATTTTAACATCAATTGATCCTTATAGTTTTTGTCCAGATAAGGGTCGGGTGGGAATCCATAGAGGCGATCTGCAATTCGAGCACAATGCGAAACACCCAATGTATGGGCGCCAGACAATGCGATCATATCAGTTTGGCTGAGATTATTTTTGGCAAAGATGGTTGTAAGTTGGGTGAGGTTGAAGGAGGGCTCTGGTATATTTCCAGCCACCCTAGATGCCTGAGATATTAGGCCATCGCGACGTCCCAATTCCACACTAAATGAAGGGCCGCCAGCCTGAGAAATTTTCAACATATCAGTCACACAAAAGAGTAAAGATCTCACTTGGAATGACAAGAATTCAAAGTATTTTTTTAGATTTCTTACCAGGACTACAGCATCTCTGGCAGCGATAGCTAAAATGTCTGCACATGAGACTACACCGGGGCATGCTGCTTCCACTGCTTGCTTTACCTTGTTCACCATGTCAAACCCATCTCCTGCAAGGGAAAGATTATCCACTGCATCCTTCTCTGCATCACAATTTGGTGAATCAATCATGATTGAGGCATCACAGCCCTACAAGCAAATTAGGCAGAAGGAATCATGAGAGACCCAGTTATCAGCACAAGAATACATCTATACGACAATTAATGCAGCAAAAGGTTATTTTTATATTCAAGCTTTTGTTAGTTATTTCTGTGAGATCTCTGATTGTGTGTCTAATAAATTTGCAGGTGGAATTGAAATTATCAGAGAGACAAAACAAGACTCCAGTGATAGCAGTTTCCAACTCAACCAAAGCAGTGGTCCTGCCAAGGCATTTTACCATGCACCCTACCTCAATGAAACAGTCGGGAAAAAACAAACGCAGGGTGGCTGGAACTGAGAAATTTTCCTGCATATACATGGCAAACGCCATCTCCTTCACAATGCCTTCTACATTTGGACAGCTGGACTCATAAAAGTTTTCGACTAATTGCCCTCCAGCTTTCTGCATTACCATGAAAACCATTGGCAGAAATAAAGCCCCTCTCCAAACCTCATTTCTTACTTAGTATTAGAACTTATCTTTTCTCTTCCTGGTCTATGTGTCTCTCTGTGTTGGCGTTCTTGTGCAAATGAGTCTACATATATAGGTTAATGGTGACTCGTCAGCAAAAAGATAAGAGAAGCCAGCCCATCGTTGAAGGTACATATTTCTTAAACTTGCCCCAAATTAAGAAAGAAAATTGACAATTTTTCCTCACTACATGTACAACTAGCACGTAGTCATTATTAGTTTCTTTATAGTCTTATCAACATAGATAGAATTGTTAACACTTTCACGCAGTTAAATATGGCATTTGCAGAAAGCTATGAGAGTAATGAGAAGTGGAAGAAGAAAAGTCTTGTGGCCAGTTTCGTTGATAGGGAGCTTTGCCTCTAATAATGGTATTCACCAATGAGCTGGGCTTTATTAACTTCGCCATATTCACTCTTTTCTTGGTATAATATACTACTTTATCTCTGATTGATTAACCAAATGCTCATTGAAATGTTTCACTATAGCTAACCATTAATCTGATGGATGACAGCTTGGAGCCTTTGATGATGATCTCCAACAAAATAAAAACCACCGTAATACATTGTATCCAAATAATCCCATAATCCAAATATATATGAATATTGCTTAAGTGGGTGAAAAGAACTTTCAAAGACTACTTGGTCAAGTTTGGACACTAAAAGAGATGAAAGTTGAAACTTTAACAAAATTGGGGTTGATTAGCTTTATACATGCTAATAATCTACATATATTTGCATGAGTTGGATAAGAAACCCTGTAAACTTGTAGGATTGAAGTAGATTGTGAGCTTGGCATTGAGAAGACCACGCTTTTAGTTTAAAATTATGTTCAATTTCAACAAGAAACCATTGAACTTATTTTGATATCACAAACCACCATTCCCTTCCATTTTTAAAATCCTTCTATTGGAAATTGCCATTGAAGTGCAGTACTCCAAATAAAAAAACCCTACGTAAATGATTTCTATTTATTTATTTGATTTGGTATGGTGGGAGGGTCTAGAAAAAGACCCAAAAAAGCACACTAATTGATCATTTGTTATTAAGCAAATCTACAACATAGGTATAGGAGGGATCCTCCAAATCATTATTGTTCATAAGTTTTTTTTTTTTTTGATAAAAAAATCATTGTTCATTAGTTGCATATTGATTACGTTGCTATTATTATTATTTAATATTATCCTTGAAGCTCATCGATAGTGAAATTGAATTAATAATTAATAAACGGATTAATTGTCGGACAAGGTTTGGTAATTTTCATTGGAAAAATGAAGTACTCATGGCCAAATTTGTTTCGGAGGCTGTCTTCAGTGAATCATTACTTTATATGCATATTAGCTTATATTGTTATGTTATGTAGTTGTCATTGTCTGTCAAGATCAAACTCACTTTTTATTGTTTATGACTTATGAGCAGGTGGTAAACTCATCTACGTTGAACAAAAGCTTTTTTAAAGTTCGAGTTTCCCCATGTAACTCTTACAGACATAATAGATGTTTGTAATTATAGTACTAAACATCACAATTGGCGTTAATTAGGCCTATATTAATATTATTTATTTATGTTTCAAGTAAGGTAGAAAAGGAAAATCACAATTGGCGCTGTACGTATATTAATTTTCCAAACAAGTTACAATTGCATTTGAAAGAAAAAGAAATTATAAGTCACATTTCTGTAACAAATAAGCACTTATTACATAAGATAACAAATCACAAAACACAGTTTTCGAACATGCATGTGCTTCTCATTTTCTTTTTGTATTATGTCCGTGTGTATATATCATCATCATCGTCATTATGAATTGAAAGCAGAGCAATCTCTCCTGATCTCTCCCTGACTACCAGTCTTCACTCCCACTCTTCCAAGCTTTCTCATGGCAGAAATGAAAGCTCCATTAAACTCATCAGGGTTGTTTGCAAAGTCGGTAATAGTACTCTTTGATTTGGAGTCTGTGAAAAGCACCTCGTCCGAAGTGAACAGTCCCTTACCTGCAACCAAGTTCTGGAAATACACGTTGTCGAAGACCCTTGGGGTTGTAGGATCCATGTCAATGGCGATGCTGGGGTCCACATCCTGAGGACACGCCGCCTTCAACTGCGTCACGTAGTTGGAATCGAGGGAAGGATCCACCTTAGACGACGAAGAGAAGTTGTAAATCCGGTTGGCGAAGCGGTCACAGTGCGAGAACCCTATTGTGTGAGCTCCTGAGAGTGCAATCATGTCGGTTTGGGAGAGACCGTGACTGGCAAACATGGTGTTGAGTTCGTCCAGATGGAAGGTTGGTTCCGGCAGGTTTCCGGCCACCCCAGATGCTCGAGATACTAGTCCGTCCCGGCGCCCCAACTCCACGTTGAATGAAGGTCCTCCAACCTGAAATTAATCAAAGTGTTGGAATTTCCTTTTACTATCAGACAAGCCACAAAATAAAAAATGTTATCCCGAAAGCGTTTTATTGTGTCATAATTAAATTTTGGTCACCATTGTGGCTAAAACCATTTGTTGCGGAAGTGTCGCATACAATTTTTGCTTGTTACAGACTCAATAGACTCTTTACGTACCAGGACAACGACATCTCTGGCAGCGAGAGCTAAAATGTCAGCGCAAGAAACAACACCGGGGCATTGAGCTTCCACAGCTTCCTTTGCTTTGATGACGGTGTCAAACCCATCTCCAGCCAGAGAAAGATTGTCTGGGGCATCTTTCTCTGCGTCTCCATTTGGCGATGAAATTAGGACTGAAGCATCACATCCCTGTGGTAGAAGAAGAAGTTGACAATGAGTACTACGTACTGGGTTTACGTGGCTTTTTTATCTTGATCATCCCACTAATGACTACCAGAGATTAAAGTCAAGTGAAGACTAATAATTGTAATATATGAAAACGACACTGAGGTTATCTTAGCATACTGGTTGTTGAGAAATTAACAGGAAATTGCCTAGCAACCTACTACCAATTACAACTATGTTCACACAAAAGAAAAGCAAAAAAAGAAAAAAAAGAAAAAACGAAGAAAACATTGTGTTTTTGCCGCCACGTGCCTCTTACTTTTCGCGTACATTCATGCATCTTATGTTAACGCATGTATTTCCATGATATAACCTCTTTAGCCAGTCAATTGTTTGGTTAAGCCTAGACAGCTAGCGTCCATATTGTATAGCGGTCGATCTCATCAGCCTCCATTTGTGCCCTCCTAAGTTAAGTACTCATTGAAAAACGGCAAATAGAACTAACTTACCTACAGCCTCCAATTAATTGTATATACTGAATATCACTCCTACACACACACACACACACACACACACACACATATATATATATATATATATATATATATATAATATACATTTACTTGATTTAATATATATATATATATATATATATATAGTTGGAACTCCAAATTCATTAATATCGTAAGTTCTCAATTAGATTTCAGTGATGAAAATTTTGAAGAGTAATATTTTTATACAAGAAATGCATGCAATCGATGACGGATTAATTAAGTGAGGCTACGTACGAACCTGAACAAAACAGTCATGGAAGAAGAGGCGGAGAGTGGCGGGGATAGTGACAAACGTTTGTGAAAACTTTGTAGACACAGCCTGCGAAACAATGTCTTCCACGTTCGGACATGTGGAGTCGTAAAAGTTTTCCGATAACTGTGCTTGTCCAGGTCTCCCCGCAACCATCAAAACCATAACGAAAATCAAAACCCTCCATGAATTATTATTCATTTTCTTCATTTGTACAATCCTCTGCTACCTAGAGAGCTTAATTTCAAGCTCTATAATTACTCTCTCTCTATCTGATCTTTTCCTTTGCTCTCTTCTTTTACGTGTATATATAAACGGCAATGAAAGTGTATATATATATATATATATATATATATATATATGGAGCCAAACCAAAAAAAAAAAAAAGAAAAGGAAAGGAAAAGAAGAGAAAATGATAACCCTTTAATTAAACCACATTAGTCAGATATAAAAATATGAGTATATAATACTAGGTCCAAGTGTTCATTAATAATAAGACTTCAAAACTTGCACACTTCTATTGATTAATACCGACATGATTTTAAAATATAAATTATGTAATTCTACACAATATATAGTATTTCTCAGTTGCCAGCTAGTTGCCACATTGTTTAATCTGCTTCAATCTGGGGCAACATATATATACCACTTATTAACACCAAAAAAAAAAAAAACATATATATACCACTTGTTTTTATGCATTGAAATTAACAACATGCGCAAAGAAATATAAATTTCCTTTGATCTGTCAAATCCAAGGGCTGATACCACAGCAGCTAATTAAGCTAAGAAATTTTGATCCATTCTTTGTTGATTCTTGCAAGTCAATTAGATATTTCAACAACTATGGGCTAAAAGCCTTTTTTGGGTCATAATTATATTTAATGTGTATATATATATTTGCAGTTCCGTTCATTGAAAGAGCAATTAATTATATACAATATGCTTATTTATGTCAATCTGTCCGCGTGAATAGGTTGGATCAGCTAGACAGCCCCTCCACCATATATATATATATTAACTTTCTTTAACTTGTAAATTTGAACTGAAAATGACAAAATAACAAATCCCACGTATTACTTTGGCATAAGTCTAAGACTTATTAACAAAAAAATAAGTCTAAGCAGACTAGTCAGGTTTTGGAGATTGTATCAATGACATATTAAATCAAATTATATATACGTGTGTTTGAATGATATATACATGAGTTTGAATGGCGTGGCCACACAATTAATCAATGGTTTATATTTTGCCTATAATTTGATCATTTCCATCTCTTTCATTAACAATAATATTTCTGACGATTTCTTCAAGGACAAGCAACTATAATATATATATATATAACTATTCTAATGCATTATATCATTTATATATGGTTAGTGACAATAAAAGTATAATTGACTAATTCACATAAATTTAGTGAAAAATAAATATAAAAATTAATAAATAATATATATATAATCTATATGTATAACTTTAATATATATGTAATAATCGTGTAATTGAGGATAAATCAGAACTGGTTTAAATATGCATTCCAGGACTAATTCAATTAACTTTAATTGCGCATAAGCTAGGGCATTAATTTCTAATTAACTACTTTGTTTAAACCCAAATTACAAAACCTATAGCTACTTTTCTTTTCGTGTTGACAAAGAAGAAAAAGCACTCATGGTAGAATGTGTCAATTTATTTATTTTATAAAGTTTACCTAAGATTAGTAACATTTCAGAATTATTAACTTTTAAAAAAATTAATAACAATAAAAGTATAGTTCTTATAGGGAATGAGGAATGTCAAATTTTTAAACAATTGGAAACTGAAAACGGACAATCTATATATAAATATATATAATTTCTAGGAAGCTAAACCTAAGAATACACTAGGAAAAAGCTCCCCTGCATGCCGTCTATTTTTATTTATTTATTTTTATAAATAAAAGAGAATTTGGATATGAATCTCATCAATTTTAAATTGATTTATTAAAATTCGAATAACAACTCTTACAAGTGAGTGTGATAAAATGATCAATTTCTTTCCACTAGACCACACCCTCAGATTAATTTTTGTTTTTATTTGAGATGTAAATTAAGAGTGAAATTTGTACATATTTATTTGTATGAATATGGGTAGTCATAATCAAATGTAAATTAGAATGGCTTGTGCTACAGAGTTTACCAATGTTGCCCTTGCTGGTTTAGACAACAGTCTACTTTGCCAGCTTTCCAAAAGTAATTACCCTCCCTTTCTACTTAGTAATTACATTTGCATATATTTTCCATTAACATCCATTTAATTCAAAAATTAAAGTGTCAAACTGATCTCTCTCCTTCCCTATGC
This sequence comes from Rhamnella rubrinervis, assembly GCA_007844105.2. Taxonomy (NCBI): domain Eukaryota; kingdom Viridiplantae; phylum Streptophyta; class Magnoliopsida; order Rosales; family Rhamnaceae; genus Rhamnella; species Rhamnella rubrinervis. Next base: position 611,489 of record CM017575.2, read on the forward strand.
CTGTATTTTCCAAATTCATGCCTGCAATTGAAAAGCAAAATAAAAATTCTAAAGTGTCAAATCAAGCAAACTTCAAAAGGATTGTCAATTTATAATGTTTTTATTGATTTTTTTTTAAGAAATTTTTTTATGATTTGTAATTCTCAGTTATTTACAATGTACACTAACTCCAAACATTTAAATATCATCAGTCCAAAAAAAGAAAAAAAAATAAATATCCTTCAATTTTTCAATTTAATAAAAAAGACCCAAAATATAGGTTGGTTTGTTAGATAGATATCACTTTAAAATTTTTGAAAAAATTAAATTAAATTAAATATCACTTTAAAGATCAATTTTTTTTTTTTTAAAGAACAATTAAATGGGCTTCTTGTTGAAGGGCTCTCATGTTGGGCTGACTGAATGGATACATCAAATAAAGCCCGAACTTGTCTTTTGGTCCAAACAAGGCATTAATGGTTGTACGGAAGAAGAAACACCTGCTTAACGTTGCGATTTAAAAAGCGAAGCAGATTCAGAGTGATTCCTGAGTGGCACCCACGCCATGGCGATGGATATAGAAGGTGGTGGAGTTGAGTTTCCGTACTGGAAACCCGTTTGTCGTAGGTTTGGTCCCGACTCTTCCTTCTTTGCTTCTGGAAATGTTGAAAGGGAACTACTCGCCAAACAGGTTCTTTTTCCCCCCTTCATTTTCTTCTATTTTCTTTTTGGATTTTTCTTAATTTTTGGCTTTTCAACTTTCCGAATTCATGTAGATTATGATGTCTGAGTTTACTACCCCCTCTTTTTTTTCTTTTTTAAACCAGAATTACAATTAGTTTGCAGTTTCCATTTTGTAGGCTATTGAATCGATTATATGTTAAGACGATGGTAGATTGTGTAAATAATATAGAATTCAGAAAGAAAAATAAAATGGGTATAGGGGAAATGACTTGAAGATCGTAGATTAGTGGGTGAACTGAAAGTTGAAGGCTTTTTATCTTCCACTCATTTAATTGTAGTTAAATTCAAACAATGTATTTAATTGCAGTTTAAATTCAAACAATGTGGTAAAAAATAAAAAATGAAAAAACTAGGTTTGTGGTGGAGATAGTAACTTTTAGATATGGACCCAACGAATTCTATAATATTTTGTTAGTGCTACTACAAGGCTATATCAGTTTATGGGCATTATGCTGTTGGCTCTGAATCTTGCTAACTTGGGATTCTTTAAAAATCATAACTTTCTTGTTTTGCTCTTCTTCTGATGAGTTCTGTTCTAGTTGTGCAGGTTGCACTTGAGTTAAGTGAGGATGAAAAGCAATACCTTCAGAATTTGGTAGGTGAAGATGGCAGGTACAGAAGGTTTACTTGTTTTTATTTATTTATTTTGTTTTTTCAGTAAGTTTGGTCTGTGATGCATGTTTATTTTGTGTACTTTTAAAGTATATTGGAGATAGAATATGTTCATCTGGGTTGAAAATATAGGTAGACTACTTGTTCTGATTTTAGTATTGATTATAAACCATATTCTCAGGTTAGGAATTGCTGATGTTTGCTTTGATAATTTTTTAGCTTGGAGAGGTTTTATATATTTACCGTAGAAAGTTGGAGAGTATTGTTCTTTTGGCAAATCAGTTAAAGATATCTCTTGTTTCTTTCTTTTTTTTTTCCGAGAAGGAAAATATTAATCTTGTTATTTTGCTATGTTGTTGGGTAAAATCTATATGTTGCTCAGGACTAGAAGAACTCTCTTTGTTGTGGATGGCTTATATTATGTTCACCAAATACTTGTACAAGTTGAAACTGTCAATGCTGTATACCAAAAGAAGTTCTGTATTTTCAATTCTTGGCATTAAAATTCAAATATATATATATTCTCAAGGTTATAATATTTTTGCTAACTTCAGAGCTTTTAACTTATGTCCCTGCAGGGGGGTTTTCTGTCCCATGGTTGGTTGTGGTGCACGCTTGACTTCATTGGAAGATTTTGAAGATCACTACAATGCACGGCATACTGCATGTTGTTCAGTGTGCTCTAGAGTATATCCAACATCACGCCTTCTCAGCATACATTTATCTGAAGCACATGATTCTTTCTTTCAAGCAAAAGTTGCACGCGGCTATGCCATGGTATCTTTGTTAATTTTCTTTATTTTAATGTTTTTGTGGGGATAATTGTTGTAACTGTGTATCTGTCTTAGCTTCTTATCATGGCCGGCTCACTCCCTTATAGCTTATACTTCAACATGCACTCACAAAAGCGAAGCTCTCTCTTTCATACACATATACAGATTCAAATAGTAGGACATACACATAAATGGAACATGATGCAAATAGTAGGATATAATCTATGAATTTTGGAACCAGTTAGCGATTTACCAAAGGCTATGGTCTTTGCTAGATGATGTGGGATTATCTTAACAAAGGATTTGGAAATTCATGTATTTTGTTTACTGATTGCAATGTTATTCTTTATGCATTCATTCATTCTCTTGATGTGTATGTGGCAGTACGAATGCCTTGTTGAAGGCTGTGGTTTGAAGTTCAAGAACTATAAAAGCAGACAACAGCATCTGGTGGACAAGCATAAATTCCCAACTTCATTCGAGTTTTTCAAGAAAACGCATCCTTCCAAGAAACAGAGACAGAAGAAGCACCATCGAAAACAACCTATCGAAAAGAAGGTAGTTGCCGATGCTTCTACGAGTATGGAAGTAGAAAATGAAGCCATTGATGGCCTTGTTTCTGGTATCTCCAAGCTAAGCACTTCGGATTATTCTCCTTCATCCGTCAGCTTTGGCTGGCGAAACACCCGTGGTTTGACATTTGCTCCTCGAGCTGTTCAAAGGGATAAAAGGTCGGACTCTACATCGGCCGGAACTTAAAAGATAGAGAGAGAGAGAGAGAGAGAGACCAGCCGTTCATTCATGTCATTCAGTCTCATATTTGTTTATGAAGTTAGCTTCTTGATCATCTTGGAAATTTGCCTTTGTTATTGTAATTTTTGAATTTTTATAGCAAAAACTATACTACTAATTTTGCACTTCCAACTTAGATTTTATTTTTCTTTTAAGAAAAAAGATAAAGAAAAATAGAATGTCATCAAAGGTTGGTGCTAATGAAATTAGTTTTAATTGAATATGAAAAATATACAAATCTTTATATACAATTTAAAACCTCTTTAAATTAAAAGATTGAGGAAAAGAACCTTTTTTTTTTTACTTTTTGTAAGAACTCATCTTTTAACAAAAAAAAAAAAAAATGGCACATTACCTTAATTTTTACCTTTCTTTAAAAGAAATTTTTTTTTGGGGTAAAGTGAAATGAGAGGGGCATATCTGTCATTTTAAATGAGACGATAAATCGCCTATATATAACAATTCATTCATTTCTCGCATTCATCCCAAACCAAAAGTCAGATTCAATCTTCGTGTGGAGCAAAGAAAGAGAAAGAGAATGGACGCCATAGACTCGGTGTTCGATCCCCTCAGGGATTTCGCCAAGGACAGTGTCCGCCTCGTCAAGCGTTGCCACAAGCCTGATCGCAAAGGTAATCATCCATTTCGATTTCCTTCATTTCCCTTCTGATCTTGGAGAAAATTCTTATGGTACAAATTTTATGTGTTCTTGAACTCCAGAATTCACGAAGGTTGCGTTCCGCACGGCGATCGGATTCGTCGTGATGGGGTTCGTTGGCTTCTTTGTGAAGCTGATCTTCATCCCTATCAACAATATTATCGTCGGATCTGGTTAGGTAAGCATATCCAGATTTGTATATTTTGTTTTCCTCCATGATTGTTTTGCTGATATGGGTTTGCATGTGATTGATTCTATTGTTTTTTGTTTCGCCGTTGCGATTTGGACTGTTGTCCTTCGAATTTACTTGCCAATTTTTACTTTTGAGTTTTGGATATTTTCATGCTGGTTGGTGTTAAAGGCAAAACAATAGTTTTGGGTTTTCCGATTGGAGTTGGGAAAGAGAAAATTTTAGTAGTAGTAAATATTAGGACTTGGAGGAATTGGTTTGTACAATGGTGATAGTATATTAGCTCTTAGATTTTCCTCTTTGAAAATTAAAAAAATCTAGAACTTTATGTAAAAAAATACCACTTTCTTTTTCACCTTTTTCTAGAAGATCAATTCAATCCATGGGATTACCCAGCAACTCACTTTTTTCAATATTTTCATTGGATTGTGTTATAGGAATTTAAGGTTCTTTTTTATCAAAAGAAAGACATTTCAGTTTACATGTTTTAGTCAGAATTTTGAAATGTTTGGTGAATGATTCTTAGTTTGTACACATTTCCTAGTCTGTGTTTTTTCTATTTTTACGCTTCTTAGACATTGTTTTGCTTCAGCTTAGTTTTATCCCTTTGGTTTTGTGCTTGAGGTATTAAGGTATCATAGGTAGTTCCTTTGATCGTTTGGCTAAATTACTAGTTTGAAGTGGCTAGACTCTACATCTATTAATTTGAATAGATTTTGTTTGGATTTTTTTATTCTGATTGAATCTCATTTAGGAAAGCATAGATTGAATGGAAGCACTATCATATTTGCTCCATTTTGGTAATACTTTGGCAGTGTTTAATATTGTCTTCACAGTAATTTGGAAATTGGAGCAGTTTTTTTTTGGCTAACTGTTGAAAATGTCAAGTTATCAGTTAAAAAAGTTTCTTCTCCACATGCTTTGGTACATAAGACAGTTGCTAATCCATTGTATACTAAAACTGCAGGTCATTTGCATAGGTGCAAGAGGAAGTTGTCCGTAAACATCAAAGTGAAGATCTAACAACCAGGCTTTTCATTGTCGTAAATTTAATGTTTGTTTTCTGTGATGTGATGGTTGAGCTGCTCTTGCGTAGACTGTAGTCATTTTGACATTGCTTTTTCCCCAATTGTTGAATGTTTAATGATTTCGTACCTTCGTCAGTTGTCAAAACATTGCAGTTCGTTTTATCTTTTTTAATAGCGGAATAGTTAGTTAATGATAAACATCGAAAGCACATTGGTTACTTGAAATTTTTTTGAAGCTTGCTTTGTGTTAGTTGGATTTGTGCCTTGTTGCTATTCTCATTGTCAAAAAAATTAAGGGGAAAAAAAAACCAAAAACAGAGGATTAAGGAAGACGGAAAAAGTGTGTATGGAAGCAGAGAAAAGGCGCATTACTCCATTTTTCACATTGCATTTGAATGCTCACTTATGTGAAGGACTTCGCTAGTTCAGAGTTTTAGAACAAGCTCAACACCTCCGACCCAATGCGCCATGTAGCAGTAATGATTAAGGTTTCACAAACCCTCTAGAAGTACTTAAATCACATGAGGAAACTTTGTCAAACATGCTCTTATTTTGTTACATTTAGTAAGCAGCCTTAAGAAAGTACATAAATGCTATGCTTCTTTCCCATTAGCAGAAAAACTCCAACATTACAAAATTTAAACCATTTCAGAAATATTTTGACAAAGCAATTCCCAAACTCGGACCCGGTAAATTTATAGGGCTCAATTTCCATGAAAAGTGAAGAACACGCTTAGGAATAAGTATTTGCAAAACTGATACAGAAAGAAATGAGATTTCATAATGGTGATTCATATAATGTTATACACAAAAAGACAATGTCAGTGAAGCCACCCTATCTTTGTGGTCTCAACACAACGTAAAGAGTACGAAGTTAACGGAAGAGGAAGCTTATAAGAATCAGCAAACAGGATTGGTATCGATAGCATCGTTAGCGGAAGCAAGAACCAGTTGAGGTTGGGGTGGAGAAAAAATGCCTTCCTTTCTCGCCTTCTTGCGCTCCCGCTGTAGCCTAAAGGACTCCCTCTTCCTTGCTCTGTAGCTATTGGGATTCTCAGGCTGCATTACTCGTGGGTAAACACTCACCTGAAAGTTACACAGTATAGAATCCATGTCAGTTTATAGAATGCCTAGCTTTTTTAAAGAACCAACTTGGAAGGTTTAGAAGCTTTAAAATTAACCTTCTTCCTGTCTGGTCCAAACTTCTCAAATTTTACTAGCCCATCAATCAAAGAGAATATTGTGTGGTCCTTGCCCAGGCCTACATTCTTCCCTGCATGGAACTGAAATTGATACAGAAGATCATAAGCTGAGAAAGCGTGAAAGCCATTTTTTTTTTTGGCAAAATAGAATGCAAGCTATTAGGCAACAACAATTATATGTCTTGGTGTTCCTAGTTAAGAAAACTAAAGGAAAGTAAATAGACAAGCTATAAAATCTACAAGAACAGATCATAGATGCGGATTGTATGACAAAATATGTCTCATCACATAGCCTCCATACATCTCTACCTCAAATATGCAAATGTTTGATTAAACTTGCTCATAAGTTATCATTCACCCTACATTTAGGTTATCACTAATCCTAGTAGTTAAAACTGTTAGGAATTGGATCCAATTATGTATATCAATTAAATACAAAAGGCACTTAACAATGTTATTTCACAATGTCAGTTCTGGTTGGATAGCCACCAAACTTTATTCCAATTTGAATTGATTTCAATTTTGCCAACTATGCCACAGTAAACAAGGAAAAGAAAAAAGGGGAAGCAGGGTAAGTTGAACGGTACTATGTGGTAGCTACTATGAACAAATGAACTCACAAAATTTACAGGCCAGTAACCTATTTAAACCTACAAGAATTAAGACAATCAACAGAGACGCCATTATTTGAGACAAGTTTACTGGTTATACTACGATGGGGCATACAACACTAGTTTCTTATAACCCTCAAAAAGAAAATACAGTAGCAGCTGAAAATACATATCCAGGACCCTAGTACACCCACAACTCCAACCCCAAACTTCCCTCACCAAAAATTACTTGATCACTGAAATAAGGAACATCAACTTTGAAATTCAATGTCATATATCAATGCAGAGTGGCACACTCAAGCTCATAAGTAGGAAAATCTCCTTTATTATTATGTGGAAGAAGTTTTATAGCAGAAATTCATGGATTGGATAGGCCATCAATTCTTCTACAAATCAACACCATTTTCATGTTGCCTCTCTTTCTCCTTGTCAACTCCATCAACTCCACGTCCTTCCTAATGTGTCCCAAAGCAAGCCTCAATTTATCTTTTAATTTTTTTCCCTGTACTTTTTGATGCATGTAATATGTCTCAGAAGTAAACTATCACTTCTCAATTGTCCATATAGGTTTCAACCAAAGAAGGCAATCGGATTTTTACACTTAAAAATAAAAGGAAAATTAGCTACCAAAGCTGTTTCCTTTGCCTTTGAAACAGAGTTTCCAATAACTAAAAAAATTAAAAGAAAAACCTTGGTGCCTCGCTGACGAACAATGATGGAACCGGGCTTGGCGACCTGGTCACCGAAAATCTTAACGCCGAGCCTTTGGCCTTTGGAATCGCGACCGTTCTTAGTACTCCCAGCTCCTTTCTTGTGCGCATTTTCAATGGTCAAGGGAAATCTCCGTGGGTTATAAAAAAACGGCTTTGGACCCACAACCATGGAACCCAAATCCCCACTGAAGAAAGAAGATGAAGAGCTTAAGCTTACAGACAGCCCTCTGAATGCTCCTACTAGGTTGAAGCTCATTGATACAGCAGCCGCCATTTTCAGCGTTTTTGTTCTGAGATTAAATTCAAATAAAATGAATTTCAGACAGGGTTTGGAAATTAGAAGCGCATAGACAATGGAAGCTTTAGCAGTTTGAGAAGTTTCGCCTTCGCACCCTGCAGAAAGCCGAGCTCTGGCTTGTGGATAAAAATGGAGAAATTCAGTGACTTTATCGTGTGGCTATGGAACTGCTACATCTGGTCCGTCCACGTCATGGGTTGCCCATTCACAGTGGGTCCCAGGTCCCTAATCAATTTAGGTGAAGCAGTTGCTGGAGCAAAATTTATTCAGTAAATAATTAAAACGAAAAGTCTAAATATATATATATATATATTTTTTGGCTAAAAAAAAATTGTGTTATTTCTGTCAAAGGACATTGCTTTAAGGATGTTCCAAACTGCCGGAAGTTATAAAAAGGTTGGATTTTTATGTACCAGACATAATCTAAGAAGTATTCACCAAAAAAAGAAAGACATAATCTGGGAAGGTTATACCTCACTTCTTTCTCAATTCTTTGTTATTTCTTTTAGGTTTTGTTTGGTTTCCAAGGGCTTGAGCATCTGGTGGATTATCTGTAGCCCATTAATTAATAGTAATAATTCCAAGAAATTTGTATGCATGAAGGTAACGAGTACGAGTCGATCTACTTGATGGTGCACGCGTATTGTTTGTTAAAATGCTCATGGCACTACTTATGTGTTAAATTCCTAACTTAGTTATGATTCTATGAACGCTACTTTATTTGGTTTGTTGAAATAGTGGGTTGACACTGATTATTATTGTTAATCACAATGTGGCTTATAGTGATTGAGATGCTCTTTACTGGTTTTTTTTTCTTTGTTAAAATGAAAAAACAGAGAGACCTGTACTATGTCTGCGTTAGGAGAGTTGCACATCAAGCTTTAGCTTTCGTATGATATGTGTTATGCTGAATTTAATTAAGATTATTCCTGTTAATGATTTGTATTCAGCGTGTATGGTCCAATTCTTACAAGTGGCAATGTTGCATAGACGAGTTCGGAACATCAGACAACTGTTTGAGGTAATCTCACAAAATTATGTTGCAAGTTTGCCTGGTACCAGCAAGCATTCTTGTGGTTTGTACTCAACTGTGTCTATTCAAACTGAGCTGCCACGAAAGCTTAAGAAGTCTGAGAGGAAGCCAATGGTAAGAAATTTTAATGAACTCAAGCGTGAGGCTAGACTGAAGAAGAGAGAAAGACAGAAGGTGCATGAAGTTACCTTAAAGCCTCCTGAAAATGGAATGCTGGTAGAGGGATTAATTCCAGTTGCTCAGGAAGTTTATGCTGCGAGAACTAAACTCTTATCTTGTGTTTCGAGGGCTGTAAAGAGTATTGCTATATATTCATGCAGGTAAAATTTAAAATTTTCTACTTCTTACATTCAAGTTATTGGAATGGCAATGTGTTTTTCTTAAAGTGATTAGAGATGCAGAGTGTATATACAGGGTTTAGTTTTCTACTGAATGACTACTTTTGTGGGTTTATGTGGATTGTTTGCAATATTAGTTTATTAATTAAGAAATCAAACTAATCGTCAGGTGCAATTCCATTGTTTGTGGGTAAAATAAACTTGTTTGTTAAGACTATAAAATGGACTTTATATACATCGGAAATGGCAGACAAATATTAACCTTTGACTAGCGTGGTTATCATATGTTTTAATTGTTATCTTTGAATCCTGGACAGCTTCTGTGAAGAGGTTCATGTTGGTCATCCACCACACAAAATTAGAACATGCAATGTCCAGGGTAGCCAAGCAAATAAAGAGCACAGTTGGAAAATTGGAGGTGTGGAACATGTTTTGCCTCTCGTAGAATCATTTCATCTATATGATCGAATAGGAAGAGCCGTTTCACATAACGAGCGACTTCAAGTAGACCGGATTCCAGCAATTGTGGAATTATGTGTTCAAGCTGGGGTGAACATAGCTGAGTACCCTACAAGAAGAAGGGCCTTTCCTGTTTATAGTGTTGCTGGTAGGTTTATTGATTTCGAGCGGAGGTTTCCTAAGGGTGACTCTCCTGGCAAAGGTATAAACACATGTAGGTTTTGGGAAAATATGTCAAGGGATGACAATAAGTCTATGGATTTTGATTCCCACGATGTTCAAGGTGTGCTTTCTTTTTCTGATCCATTACTCTGATTCTTCCTTTCATCCAAAATGCAATTCATTGCTGCCTTAAGTTTCCCTTGGTGTCCTGGTTTACTTCTCATCTTCTTTATTTTGTCATTATTGTAATTCCAAATTCTTTTGTTGATATATGCTTCTTTATAGTTGTCATTTTTATAATCTCTACCTTATTCTCTAACCTACCCTACTATGACTGCATTCTTTTCCGTAAGGTTAATGTGTCCATTTGATCATATTGTGATGGCTTTACAGTTGTTGCTGTACAAGGCATGGAGGCTTGGGAGATTTTGCGATGTGGAGCATTGAGACTAATGGAAAAGTATGCTGTCCAAACTTGCGGATATTGTCCAGAGGTTCAGGTAGGTCCAAAAGGTCACAGAGTGAGAAATTGTCGAGCTTACAAGCACCAGATGAGGGACGGCCAGCATGCTTGGCAAGAGGCAACAATTGATGATATACTTCCTCCGGTTTACGCGTGGCACGTTCCAGACAGCCTGCAAGGAGAACAACCGCTGGAGAATAGTTTGAAGATATACTATGGTAGGTTACCCGCGGTGGTGGAACTATTTGCACAAGCTGGTGCTCAAGTCAGTGAGGATTATGCTAGTTTGATTAGAGAAGACGTTGCTGTTCCTGAATTGCATGAAGAAAAATGGGTTGTTGATGTACCACAGAAGCGGAAAAAAGACGGTAAATCTCACAAACACAAACAACGACAATGTAATAAGTTGATTCCTCAGGATTAATCATAATCAGAGATTCAAAAACTTGTTGATTCCGCACAATACTAATAATTAACAAATGCTTTATCCATCCAAAGGAGATGGTTTATGCCATTATGATCTCAACTCTCACGGGATTTTGCACTCTCTTGGTTTGGTTTCATTCATGCTTAGTGAATAAAACAATGCATGAAGCTCCAAAAAGTTGGCATTTTTGTAATGTTCTGCCTGTTTTTTGTTTATTCGCTTGTAGGTTTCATCAAATTTTTTGTTGCCCTACATGAAACAGTGGTTATTAATCTCAGAAAACAAGTGATTTCCCATTATATTAATTTTTTTTGGGTGCTAATTTCCATTTAATTTAAATCATTTTTATAGAAGATTTCAGGTCCTCTTGACAATTTGTCAAAAAAACAAGGCCATTTAACTAGTTATAAATCTCAAGGCTACAAGTATACTAGTTATACACATTCATAACCAAGATCAATTTCATAATGTATATGAATCTTTGTTATAAATGTTTAAATAAAAAATATAACAGTTTCCCTCCTTGTGTATGATAGTGATAGATATTATATAGTATCATATAGATTGAACTATTTCCATTTCACACAAATTAGAATATTATTAACATCGTTGAGTAACATATATCTCGGGAGAAAATTCCATTTTCTATTTTAAGCTAAAAAGTTAGATTTATTTATTTATTATTATTATTATTATTAATTTTTTTTGATAAAAAATGAGTACTAGATTTATACGTGGCAGAATTTCCATTTCTTAATGTACAGATACATTGCGAGCAAATGTATTTCAATACATGTGTTACGGTCAAGATTTGTTATTCAATTTATTAAAATATTTGCAAAAAAGAAAAAAAAAATCTCTATATATATATTATTATAGTTTGAAACGTGTGGCCTCGAACTTTGAAATTTCAAATTTCAATCGATCCTAATCCCCCACATTTATGTCTCTGACAGTAACAATTCAATAAAACCATTTTATTATTTACCAAAAAAAATAAAAAATAAAACCATTTTATTACCTGCACCAGATTCCCCTGAATCCGTGATTGCAGTTCTCCATCATCACCAATAGTAACCAGCCACGTCAGATATACAGACCTGATTCGAATACCCTCACCACAAAGACATTTTGATTAGCCAATCATTTTCCGCCACTTTGCATTGACAAATATACATTTGTTTACTTTTATCAGAAATCCGGAGCCATTTCTTACAAACTACAACGATAAGCTCTCTCTGTCCGACAAATATACAGAGAAGAAGAAGAAGAAGAAGAACGAGAGGAGGAAATGAAGAGTAAAAGTCGTTTCTTTCCAATCGAGAAGCCACGGCTCCTCGCCGTTGTAGTCGCCGGAACGATCACCGCTGCCATTCTCGTCACCGTCTTGACCCGGATGTACACAATCAACAATCGATCATCTTTCCTCTGTTCTCAGTCCGGCAAGTACACCTCGCCGGAAGCCGCCGAGTTCTCCACCACGCCGACCCAACTCCTCGCCATCCTTCACTACGCCACGTCACGGGTAGTCCCTCAGCAGTCTATCGACGAGATCCGAGTCTCCTTCGACGTCCTTCAATCCCTCGCGCCCTGCAACTTCCTCGTCTTCGGACTCGGCCACGACTCGCTCATGTGGACCTCACTCAACCCACGTGGCAACACCCTGTTTCTCGAAGAAGATCCCCACTGGGTCGACACCGTCGTCGGAGAAGCTCCTATCCTCCACGCTCACCCTGTGCGTTATCGTACGCACCTCTCGGAAGCCGACCAGCTCTTTTCAACGTACAAATCGGAGCCGGAGTGTTCGCCGGCGAAAGCTCAGCTCAGCCCTAAGAGCAAGTGCAGGTTGATACTGACGGAGTTGCCGGAGGAAGTATACAGTACAGAGTGGGACTTGATAATGGTGGACGCGCCGAGAGGGTATTACCCGGAAGCGCCGGGAAGGATGGCGGCGATATTCTCGTCGGCGGTGATGGCACGTGATAGGAAAGGCCACGGGGTGACGCACGTGTTCCTTCACGATGTGAACAGGAAGGTGGAGAAGATGTTCGCCGAGGAGTTTCTGTGTAGAAAGTATTTGGTGAAGGCGGTGGGGAGGCTCTGGCACTTCGTCATCCCTCCGGTTGCCAACCGTAACACTTCTACTTTTTGCTGAATTGGGTTTGTTTTTCTTTTTATTTCTGGCATTTTTTTCTTCTTGTTTTGTAAGATGAATTTGTACGAGTAGCCACCTGAATTTGTTGGGTTTTGAGTTTTTGGATTCAAGCTCGCATTGGGCTTCAATGGATCCCCTTGGATATATATATATATATATATATATAAAAAAATAAGTAGAAAATTTCTGATATTTATGGCAGTCATGGTTTTCTCTGAAGTCCACCCAGACTTAGTAAGTTGTAGCTGAGCAAGATGGAATTCGTTTTATTATACAAGCAAACCCATAGGAAATATGACATTATTCATTCACAAAGTCGAAGAAATTAAAATGGTAGAAAAAGGGGTGGCAATTAGGTGCAAATCATTCTTCTTCCTGCAGCTTATTCAAAATGACTGTCATGAGCAATATTTGCAAACAGTTCTTCTACCAGCTCCAAATTGGATGAAATCAAAGTTTTTTTCCTTTGAAATCAATGGAAAAGCCATGGAACCTCTCTGGCTTGAAGGAATCAGTATCCACTCAATATTCTGAATCTCTGCCTATTGCCCATGTATTAGTCATGACTTTCTAGCTGGTATTTCATGGCTGATAAATTCGTCAAGGGAGCAGGAGGGTGCATTCTCAGCGTCTCTTTGATTACTGATTTCAGGTAATCTAGTTTCTGAATGTTTGGTTCTTGAACCTTCCTTTTCCCTTTAAAAACTTGGCCCACTTTGGCTGGTGCCTCGTTTGATCATCACTCTTGGGTCTCTCACCAACTCCGACATTTCCCATTCTAAGGTGGTACCTCAAGTCTCATTCCCTGCGGCAAACATGTCCTGGACAAATATTTGCAAAGATTGATATTAGTGAAGCAATGACATTGTTATTAATCCCCAAATAATGAATATTTATGTAAGTTGGACAGTCAGTCCATAGCAACACAGCTTTGACATGCTTGTTTGTGATGTTTAACTCCAGCATTCTGGACTCCTGAAGATTCAGAAGCACATCAATTACTCCTGCATTCTGGATCTTCATGGGTGGTAGCCATGTTGTGTCTTTGGACTTTATGATCATTGATGATGCTCTCAAGAATCTTGTCAATCTTTCCATGTGACTTTCTCAATGTTCGTATCGCCCCAGTAAACCCAGAAATTTGAGTGTGGGGAACACATCAGGTATGCTAAATCCCCCGGAGATCTGTCTAACTTCATCCAACAGAGAGTCTTCTTGTTCCTTGCACTTCTTCCCAAATGCTTCCCTGGAAATGATGAGATGGATTCAATTAAATTCCATGTTTCTTCTTCCCTCATCGATGTATATGCTGGACATGTTTGGCGCTTAAGAGCTCCAACACACATCTTCCTTAGTTGTCTCCACTGATCTCTTCATAAGGAGCAAAAGCAATACCTGAATAATCATGTGGCATGAATGCACTGGCTACAACCTCAGTCCTCTGCGTGAATTGAAGGTCACGAGTCTTCAGCATCTCTTTGGCTCCTCCAGGCGAAGAGATTACAACGGTGGATACTACTCATAGTTTTTTTTTTTGGGTGGGGGGCCTTGGTCTATCCATACAACACACCTGGTCGAACTATACACACAACTACTCAACTACTCTTAGTTGAATATACATAACAGGACCATATTTCTTGGCTAACTTTGTCAATGAATGAGGTGGGAGTGGGCCAATCAACTGATGATAATTTCCTATAATAGGCAACTAAAGGATTGATGAGACTTGAGTTTTGGATCTGTTTCCAAAAGAGAGAGAGAGAGAGAGAGAGAGAGAGAGAGAAGGCACGATGAAGAGGACTGGACAAATGAAAATAGGAAATGACGGCATTGGGGACATATTAGATGCAAGATGTTGCCATGTAGATGTTGTTTAAGCTTGTGATTTTAGCTTTTATGCTTGTTTTAGAACAATTAAATAACACAATTGGGTGTTCAACATGCAGTATTTCTAAAAGTAGTTTGTAGGGAATCAAGGTTGGTAATGAAATTAGTGATAATTTAAATATTAAACTCATGCAATTGGGTACTCAACTATCTTTAGAAATAAGGAGATCAAAAGGTAATCATGATTATAAATTGATAATGTAATTTAATCAAACATAAACCAAGGTTAGTGTTTCCATTTTTCCATCTGAATGTGGGGCTCCACAGGGAGAGATAAGTGTATTGCATGTATTAGTTAGGAATTCAGGAGGATTCGTGATTGGATAATAATTGGCCAAATGAGTTGGGAAATCACAATCAACATGGTTTCCTCTTTAAAGTTCACTTTTAGATCCGGCACCACACTTATATCTTGATTGACCATAAAGTTGTACATCTTTCTCAACTTTCAATGGACTTCCCGCATCGGACAACCAACACTTTATAACATAATCACTTCTCCTATCTTGTCAAATCCAAGAATCACTAGGTCCACCTCGTGTATGTCTCCTTTCAATATCTTCTCAGCAAAGTAATTTTCTTCTTAGGCTTTAGAGGCAAGCACATCTAATTACAAAGGCCGGCCTTTTAAAGTTTGGGCTCGCCATTGGAGAGCTGAATGGACTCTCCATACAAGTAATCTTCTCACCCAAGAAATCTTCTGCTTAGTCTTTAGAGGCAAACACATCTAATTACAAAGGCCGGCCTTTTACAGTTTGGGCTCGCCATTGAAGAGTTGAATGGACTCTCCATACAGGTATAGCTATATCTACATGTATATATACATTGACACACACATGAAGAGTCAATTACATAACAGAACTACGTACTTTTCTCTTTTACTCATCAGTAATCACCTCTCTTATTTCTTTTTGTTCTGTGTTTTCTAATTTCTAGGATTATAGTTCTGTTGATGTGTTATAGAACATTTTTGACATTCATGAATTTGAAAAAAAAAAAAAAATCTAAGTAAGAAGGTATTAATGTAAGGACGAGATGTTATATAATCTAATATGCAAATGAAGTGGCATCATGAAAAAGTCCTGCATTTAACTCAAAAATGGAATCGCAGAGAAAAACCAACATGTTTCTACAGGACATATCATAGATCATAAATCAAAACCAAAATACCTTACAATAGGGAATAATGAAAATAAAAAACGAACATAAGAACGCGCGCTAGTCCAAATATGCTGGACTCACTGATACCATATTGCAGTCAGGCCTGCAAGTGCCTAACTGCTTTGATTCCAAGTGACTTGGATTTCATAGCAGGACTCCAAACAAACATATAAAACTTAGCTAAGCAAGGTGGACTTATTTGTTTCTTTTTCTTTTTTAACAAGTGACCACCATATAAGAAGTAGATAAGACATTTTGATTGACAAAGTCTCAGTAAGCAAAGGGTATAACTTGGGTGGGAATTAGATCCAGATAATTCTTCCTTCTGCAGCTTACTCCAAAAGACTCTTCCATGTCAAGCTCTTCTGGTTTGTTCCCATTTCCCAGTTTCCAGTCAAAATGGTAGAGCAATTGAGAAAGTACGAGTTCAACATTAGCAGCACCAAGTGATATGCCCGGACATATTCTTCTACCACCTCCAAATGGAAGGAATTCAAAGCTGTTTCCCTTGTAATCAATGGAGGAGCCATCAAACCTCTCTGGCTTGAAGGAACCAGCATCCACCCAGTATTCTGGATCTCTTCCTAATGCAAATAGATTGATTATGAATTTTGTATCAGCCGGTACCTCATACCCATTAACTTCACATCGTTCCCTCGCTACCCTTGTGATCAAGGAAACAGGAGGGTGCAGTCTCAATGTTTCTTTTACTACTGATTTCAGGTAATCAAGTTCATGAATGTCTATTTCTTGAATTTTCTTCTTCCCTTTAAGAACCCGTCGCACTTCTTCTTGTGCCTTGGTCAACACTCTTGGGTTCCTCAGCAACTCTGACATGGCCCATTCTAGGGTAGTAGCTGAAGTCTCACTCCCTGCAGAAAAGATGTCCTGAAAATATATATATATATATATATATATATACATATATTTGTTAAGAGTGACATTGACAAAATAATGTGAATTGCAAATTCATGCAAGTTCAGCGAGTTATACCAACGCAACAGCTTTGACATGGTTCATTGTGATCTTAAACTCTTGCATACCGGACTCCTGAAGATTTAGAAGCACATCAATTACATCTTCTCCACCTGGCTTACCTGCGCCCGTAGTAGCCAAGTTTTGTCTTTTAACTTTGTGATGATTGATAATGATGTCGAGAATCTTGTCAAGCTTTTTGTGGGACTTTCTCAATGCTGGCGTCATCCCAGTAGCGTAACCTAGAAGAAACCGAAGTGAGGGGAACACATCAGCTATCTTAAAGCCTCCAGTGAGCTGTCTGATTTGGTCCAACAGTGATATGAACTCCTCTTGTTCCTTACACTTGTTTCCAAATGCTGATCTTGATGTAACATCATTTGTATAGGACAAAAGCTTCTCGCTTAGATCAATGGCAAGTCCGCAGGATGCTGAGATCGATTTGATCATATTCCATGCTTCTTCTTCTCTTATGGATCTGTATGCATGGACACGTTTGGCGCTTAAGAGCTCCACCACGCAAATCTTCCTGAGTTGTCTCCATTGATCTCCATAAGGAGCAAAAGAAATGCCTGAATTACCATATGACAGATATTCACCAGCAAGACTCGCACGACGCTGAGCAAAATGAAGATCATGAGTCTTCATCATCTCTTTTGCTCCTTGCGGAGAAGAGATTACGAAAAAGGGTATCTCTCCTACTTGAAGATGCATAACAGGGCCATATTTCTTGGCCAAGTTTCTCAATGAACGATGCGGTAGTGTACCAATCAGCTGGTGTAAGTTTCCTATAACAGGAAGCTTCCATGGCCCCGGAGCTAACTCAAGGATTGATGAGACTTGAGCTTTGGATCTCTTTCTGAGAAAAGACAGGATGAAGAGGACTAGGCAAATGGAAGTAGGAAGAAAGTAAGGCATTTGGATCATATTTGGATGAAAGATGTAATTAGCTAGTATGTTGCTATGCAGATGCATGTTTACAATTGTAGTTTCAGCTTTTATAGTCGTTTTAGAGCAATTAAATAACACAACTAGGTGTCTAAGCTTGAGTCTCTTTTATTAATATATAAAACCAAAATAGTTGGTGCAATATTGTTTCAAGTATTTTGGGGGAAATATTAGTTAGTAAAATTGGTTAACAATGAAGTTAGTGATTATTTAAATATTTCAACTTGCATTAGTATGTAATTAAGTAGATATATTGAAGGGAATGTTGATTTTAAATGCAATTTACAGAAACATAAACCAACGGGGGTTCTGCTGCATACTGAAATTTTATTAGAAGTGGGTAGAATTTAGAAATTATATGAGCAGAAGCCAAGGTATTAAAATTGACCAATCTTAAAAAAAGACTTCTAAGTCGCGTAGTGGAGACAAATGACGTTTAGAAAAGAAACCAAAAACTTCAGGACTTATCAAAAACCCCCAAAATAAAGAATTGGTTGCAATGTCAACCAAACTAGTAGTAACCATCTACTATAGTTTTTTCTCTTTTATGACACAACCATTTAGTCTTTTCTTTTTTCTCTGTTATTCATCAGTCATCAATTACCTCTCTTATTTGAAGCTTGTTTCCATTATTCTTAATGATTTTTCGAAATTATCTAGATTTTTTTTTTGTTATGTGATTTCATGAATTAAAGTCTAAAGTACCATTTTGGACGTACTTGGAAGCTGGATGATGTGGTTTTGTTAATTACCATGCAAATTCTGTTTAAGCTTCGTGGTTTCAGCCTTAAATTATAATCGTTTTAGAACTATTAAACAACACTTTTATTTACACAAAACGCGTTTGAATAAACAAAAAACCAAAAGATCGAGGGTGTAATATATTTTTAGAGGGAATCTTGCTAAGCGATAAATGCATAGTTGGTGATTATGTGAGTTAAATATTTATTAATTATGGAAGTTGAGTATTCAACTAGCTTCAATGTATATTTTATAAGTAGTTAGGAACGTGAATCATGGATGATAATGTCATACATAGTTAAAAGCCAAAAACAAATAAAAACAAAGACTACTTCAGTAGTAATATGCTAAATATATGGTGGTTACTTATAAAAACAAAAATGACACTCATTTAAAAACAAAACCACATGCGTTTTTTTAATTGAGAATGACGTCGCTCATTTTTCATATTCTAATGTGAACGCATGCATAATTTGACTTCATTAGAGTTCTGAGGTCAGGTTTGAAAAATGATCCAGTTGGAGTTCACATGGATAAGCACATGTAATGTGCTTGATAAGTACGTCTCTTGAACATCTCATTTATTTAAGCTTGAGATATTTTAATATGCATGCAAGAGCTGAGAGATCCCCATTCAAAAAAGAAAAAAAAAAAGAGTTATTAATGACTATTGTTTAATTTCTTGGAAATCCAGAAAACATTTTACAATGAGACATCATATAGTAAAAATGCTATAAGTATATTGCGGTTATTTTATTGGTCATGTAAATTGATAAAATTAATATTGTTTTTTTTTTTAGGGTAAGTTGGAATGCAGCTACAAATTGAACGTAACACGCAGATATAAACAAAAGAAGGAAAAATAACCCATGCCTTATTGGTTTATCCAATTACGGGAGTAAGGAAAACAGTAAGGCATTGTCATCAAGGCTATAGTAACCCTAAAGCTGCAGAAAAAGAAGGCTGGAGAGCATGTGACACTGTCATACATGTACTTTTTGAAGTTGAAAACGAATGTTTTGTGAGAAATTAACAAAATAAAGTAAACAAATTGATGAAGCTACTCTTTTATTTTGTGCAATGCATGTTGTAAATATAAAATAAAAAAAAAACAAATATTGAATAAGGACGCACATCCAAGCGGATAATGCATAACTCCCACAATTACACAAGAGAAATTATTTGATACTTCAGAAAATATTTCCTTGTATTACTGATTTTAAGATGCAAACAAGTTTTTTTTTTTTTAATTTCCTTGTACTACTGATTATATGCATGCAGTTAGTGGTCATTATTTAAATATATATTCCAACTTGCATTAGTAAATAAGTAGATAGATTGATTTTTAATTGATAATGCAAATTTACTAAAACATAAACCAACGCGGGTTCTGCTGCATATATACTGAAATTATCAGGTCAAATTCCTAACAATGACTACATAGAAAAAATTAGAAAATGAAGATAGAAATGCTTCTAAATATGGCACTGATTTAACCAAAATGGCAGAGGAGGTGATTGCTATGTGTCTCCCTTTTTTCTTTTTCTTTTTATATCAATGGCGTTTCAGAAGTGTGTTAATAAGTATATTGTGCTTATCCTTATTAACACTCTTTTTGATCCCCATCTTCCCGACCAAAAAATGAAAGTAAGAAAATTAAAACAAAATAAAATCATAACCATCAATTTCATTAAGTGTCACATATAAAAGATGTGTATAACTTAAATAAGTGCACAGATTAGGAGATGGGATCCTAATACAACAAACTTCAATTTGAATACTCTTAACTAGCCACACTGAAAATTAGTACTCAATAAAATTCACAGCATTCTAAAAGTTGCAGTTTATTAAGATACTAATTAATAAAATCATGAAACATTACACATTTATTTATTACAATGAAGAGCCAACTGCTTTTCTCAACCTTCCGGATTGCAATCCCCCAACCTCTCCCTCCCGACTCAAAACGTAGCCTCTCGACCACAGCCTTCACAGTTGGTTGACGTAATTGAATACAGGGAACTATCTAGTATTACGTACAAGATGCGCCCATTATATATATGTGTAATTACGATTCAAACTTCAAATAATATGTCTAGATACAACAAAATGTACAGCATCAACTACAAACATATCTATATGTTCATAGGTCAAAAAGATCTAATTGAACTACAAACACTACGAGAAAAATGTTTATTGGCTATGGATTTACTAACCACAACATAATTTCGTTGGCTAAAACCACTTTATCTACAAAAATTATTTTAGTACCAAAGTTGGTTGTGGCGAAACACTACTATATGATTTATTACAATAAAGAGCCAAACAGCTTTCCATTTCCCCTTGTATAACAATATAACATACATAACTATATGATCCTTTAATCATCACTCATTAGTCGTTGCCTCTCTAAAACCAAAAGACCGTACAGTAGGGAACAATAAAAAGCAAAAAGGAACATAATAACGCTGTCTAAATACGCTGACTCATTAATACCATGCAGTCTGGCCTACAAGCTCCTAACTGCTTTGATTCCAAGTGACATGGTTTTCATACAAGTACTACACACATACATCAAAATAGTAGCTTGCCAAGATGGACTTATTTGTTTTATATTACAAGTGTCCACCACATACGAATTAAGACAATTCAGCAAGCAAAGGGTGTAACTGGGGTGGCAATCAGATGCAGATAATTCTTCCTCCTGCAGCTTACACCAAAAGACTCTTCCATGTCAAGCTCTTCTGGTTTGTTTCCATTTGCTAGTTTCCAATCAAAATGGTACAGCAACTGAGAAAGTACGAGTTCAACATTTGCAGCACCAAATGGGAGGAACTCAAAGTTGTTTCCCTTGAAATCAGTGGAAGAGCCATGGAACCTCCCTGGATTGAAGGAATCAGCATCCACCCAGTACTCTGGATCTCTTCCTAATGCAAACAGATTAATTATGAAATTTGTATCAGCCGGTACCTCATACCCATTAACTTCACATCGCTCCCTAGATACCCTCGTGATCAAGGAAACAGGAGGGTGCAGTCTCAGTGTTTCTTTGACTACTGATTTCAGATAGTCCAGTTCATGGATGTCTGTTTCTTGGATCTTCGTCTTCCCTTTAAGAAATTGTCGCACTTCTTCTTGTGCCTTGTTCATCACTTCAGGGTTCCTCAGCAACTCTGACATGGCCCATTCTATGGTAGTAGCTGAAGTCTCACTCCCTGCAGTAAAAATGTCCTGAAAAAGTAAAAGAAATGTTTGTTAAGAGTGATTTTTAATGAGGCAATGTGAATCTTTTTATTTAACACCAAAATATTGTAAAGTTTTGCAAGTCCGATGAGTTATACCAATGCAACAGCTTTGACGTGGTTGATTGTGACGTTAAACTCTTGCATACCGGACTCCTGAACGTTTAGAAGCACATCAATTAAATCTTCCTCGTCTGCCTTCCCATCGCCAGCAGTAGCCATGTTTTGTCTTTTAAGTTTGTGATGATTGATAATGATGTCGAGAATCCTGTCAAGCTTTTTGTGTGCCTTTTTCAATGCAGGTATCAACCCAGTAACGTAACCTAGAAGAAACCGAGGTGAAGGGAACACATCAGCCGCCTTAAAGCCTCCAGTGAGCTGTCTGATTTCGTCCTATGACAGGAAGCTTCCATGGCCCTGGAGCCAACTCAAGAATTGATGAGACTTGAGCTTTCGATCTCTTTCTGTAAAGAGACAGGATTAAGAGGACTAGAGAAATAAAAATAGGAAGAAAGTAAGCCATTTTGAACGTACTTGGATGCGAGATGGTAGTATATAAGTTAATTACCATTCAAATTCTGTTTAAGCTTTGAGGTTTCAGCCTTCATTTATAGTGGTTATTAGAACAATTAAATAACAAAATTATTATGACTCTTTTATTTATGCAATAACGTGTTTGCCCAACAAAAATACAATAGATGTGTAGTTTTTTCAGAGTTAGTAAGTTAAATATTTACTAAGACAATTGCGTATTCAGCTTGCTTCAGTGTATATAAGTAGTTAATTAGTGGCAATTTTGGATTATAATGTGATAGAGAAATTTATAAAAAAAAAATATAAGATGTTTGTTGACTATTGAAATTTCTCAATCTTAAATTTATTAACTTTAACTATTAATTAAAGAAGTAGACGTTCAAGATCGTTATCAAAAACCCAAAAATAAAATTAATATATATATATATATATATATATGCTTCCGTAGACACCCGGTGGGTGTAGCATGGAAAACTGCAAATTAATGACATTTAAAAACGAAACGAAAAAAGACTTGTAAAAAAATAATAATAAAAGAAAGACTTTAAGAGACACGTAGTGCAGCATCGACAAGTACAAATAATATTTTAAAAGGGAAACCATGTGTTTTTAATTGTGAATGACACTCATTTTTGTCAGATTATTAATCTGAATGCATGTATAATTTAAGACTTCAGTAGAGTTCATGATTGGAAATATGTTCAAATTAACGTTGTGAAGTACATGTTTTTTCTTTTTTAAATGGTCACATGTAGTATGCTGGACAAGTGTCTCTTGAACATCTTTTTTTATTTAAGATTGAGATATTTTAATATGCATGCAGGAACAGAGATCCCCATATACATACATATATATATAAAGATTTATTTATGACTTTTATTTAAATTCTTGGAAACCCAAAAAACATTTTACAATGAGACATCATATAGTAAAAATGCTATAAGTATATTGTGGTTATTTTAATGGTCATGTAAATTGATAAAATCTTATACTTTTTAGGGTGGCAAGTTGGAATGCGGCTACAAATTGAACGTGTCACGTAGATACTAAACAAAAAAAGGAAAAATAACCCATGCCTTATTGGTGATCCAAGAGTGGGGTAGATTGTGAGGCATTGTGACGGCTATATTACCCCTAAAGCTACAGAAAAAGAAGGCTGGAGAGCATGTAACACTCTCATACATGTATTTTTTGAACTTAAAAGAACGAATTTTTTTTATGAGAAATTAACAAAACAAAGTAACAAATTGATGAAGCTACTCTTTTATTTTGTGCAATGCACAGGTGTTTTCATTAGAGACATGGGTCTCTAATTGCCAGAGCCCCAAACCTATTAAGACATGGATATAAAAGTAGAAGATGACCTGGCGATAATGATGAATATTGTAATATTGTTTTGACTGAAAACTTTTATCATATTGGCCATGCTGCTAATACTTTTTATCCACAAATTCAATACATCAGCCCAAGATTTGCTTAAGGCTAATTACCTTTTTCTTATAGTGAAATGATAAAATCAATTAAAAACCATATATATAGCAACAATCCTGATCCTCTCCATCACTTTACCTGAGCTTTTAATGCATTGGGTAGGCTGGTAGTAAAGTAACAAAACTAAAATAGAATAAAATCATAACCATCAATTTCTAAAAATGTTACATATGTATTAATTAGCCAGGTAAATTCTCATGTCGATCCTACCAAACTTGAATTTGAATCCTTTCAACTTAAAATTTAGTCAAAAAAATTCACAAACATTCTAATATAGGAGCTTATTATGAAACGAAATAATAAAATCATGAAACGGACTTTTTTATTCGTTACAATGAAGAGCCAACTGCTTTGTACATTAATTTACACTCATATTACAATATATAAAACAGAACTAATTAGAACATAATAACGCTAGTCCAAATACTTACACACTAATACCATATATATTGCAGTCTGGCCTACAAGTTCTTAACTGCATAATTTGATTCCGAGTTACATGATTTTCAAACAAGTACTCCACACAAACATCAAATAGTAGCTAAGCAAGATGGACTATTTTATTTTATTTTACTAACTTAATTACTGACCACAACAATATAACTGGGATTATACGAGGTAGATAAATATGCATGAGATTTTCATTGACGAAATCTCAGGCAAAGGGTATAACTGGGGTGGCAATCATATGCAGATAATTCTTCCTCCTGCAGCTTACTCCAAATGACTCATCCATGTCAAGCTCTTCTGGTTTGTTCCCATTGGCCAGCTCCCAGTCAAAATGGTAGAGCAACTGACAAAGTAGAAGTTCAACATTTGCAGCACCAAATGATAAGCCTGGGCATATTCTTCTACCACTTCCAAATGGTAGGAACTCAAAGTTGTTTCCCTTGAAATCAGTGGAAGAGCCATGAAACCTCTCTGGCTTGAAGGAATCAGCATCCACCCAGTACTCTGGATCTCTTCCTAATGCAAACAGATTAATTATGAAATTTGTGTCAGCCGGTACCTCATACCCATTAACTTCACATCGCTCCCTAGATACCCTCGTGATCAAGGAAACAGGAGGGTGCAGTCTCAGTGTTTCTTTGACTACTGATTTCAGATAGTCCAGTCCATGGATGTCTGTTTCTTGGATCTTCGTCTTCCCTTTAAGAACTTGTCGCACTTCTTCTTGTGCCTTGTTCATCACTTCAGGGTTCCTCAGCAACTCTGACATGGCCCATTCTATGGTAGTAGCTGAAGTCTCACTCCCTGCAGTAAAAATGTCCTGAAAAAGTAAAAGAAATGTTTGTTAAGAGTGATTTTTAATGAGGCAATGTGAATCTTTTTATTTAACACCAAAATATTGTAAAGTTTTGCAAGTCCGATGAGTTATACCAATGCAACAGCTTTGACGTGGTTGATTGTGACGTTAAACTCTTGCATACCGGACTCCTGAACGTTTAGAAGCACATCAATTAAATCTTCCTCGTCTGCCTTCCCATCGCCAGCAGTAGCCATGTTTTGTCTTTTAAGTTTGTGATGATTGATAATGATGTCGAGAATCCTGTCAAGCTTTTTGTGTGCCTTTTTCAATGCAGGTATCAACCCAGTAACGTAACCTAGAAGAAACCGAAGTGAAGGGAACACATCAGCCGCCTTAAAGCCTCCAGTGAGCTGTCTGATTTCGTCCAACTGTGATATGAACTCCTCTTGCTCCTTACACTTGTTCCCAAATGCTGCTCTTGATATGACATCATTTGTATAGGACAAAAGCTTTTCGCTTAGATCAATGGCAACTCCATGGGACGCTGAGATCGATTCCATCATGTTCCACGCTTCTTCTTCTCTTATTGATCGATATGCATGGACACGTTTGCCGCTCAAGAGCTCCACCACACAAATCTTCCTCAGCTGTCTCCATTGATCTCCATAAGGAGTGAAAGAAATGCCTGAATTACCATATGATAGTAATTCAACAGCAAGACTCACACGCCTCTGAGCGAAATGAAGATCTTGAGTCTTCATCATCTCTTTTGCTCCTCGCGGAGAAGAGATTACGAAAAAGGGTACTTCTCCTACTTGAAGATGCATAACAGGACCATATTTCTTGGCCAACTTTGTCAATGAACGATGTGGTAGTGTGCCAATCAGCTGGTGCAAGTTTCCTATAACAGGAAGCTTTGATGGCCCTGGAGCCAACTCAAGGATTGTTGAGATTTTAGTTTTGGATCTTTTTCTAAAATGAGACATGATGAAGAGGATTAGACAAATGAAAATAGGAAGAAAGTAAGCCATTTGGAACGTATTTGGATGCAAAATGATAGCTAGGATATTGTTAACATGCAGATGTGTTGTTTAAGCTTTGTGGTTTCAGCTTTAATTTATAGACAAAAGAGAGGTTGGTATTTTGAGAGGGAATCTTGGTAAGTTAAATATTTAACTCATTAATGCAATTGCGTATTCAATTAGTGTATACTATACGTAGATACTAATCAACCAAAACCAAAGCCAGCTAGGAAATGTGTTTAACATGCTTATGCTTTAATCCAAGAAATTACCACTTTTCTAAAATGATGCTTATGTTTAACATACTTATGCTTATGCTTTTGCTTCTTAATTACCACTTTTTCTAAAAAGATGTCAATCAATGCTTAAATCCAAGAAATTACCAAAAAAAGAAAAAAATGCTTTACTCCAAGAGATCCAAGTAAAAAAAAAGTAAAGAATGTCTTGCAGTTAAAAGAATAAAGATTCCAATATTTTTTTAGTTTCACGAATGAGGAAATTCTCTTGTCCAATATGGCATGTTCCACTCATATCATTATATTATTTTGAGAGGTAAAGTCCACACCACTTGTTGTTTGCCATATATAATATTAGTTATGTTGTTGGACACCACGCTTTATAATATATTAATTGATTTGACCTTATTAAATTATTAACAAATAATTGAGTTTATATACTCACTTTGTGATTATGTATTCCGTGTTATGCCCCTTTCTCAGCAGTTTAAAAAATTATTGTAATCATGATAACAGAAAATAAAAAGATTTAACCTATCAATCAACCAAGTCGATTGTTCAACCTTTGTCTTTTGGAACAAAAGAAAGAAAAAAAAATCCACGATTTGACAATAATCAAACGGAGTCTCATGTCTTATTTTATGTATACGAAAAATTTTGTGTACACACAAAGAGAGTATGTGCGATTCTAAGTACTAGTGCGTTATGGACCATATATCATTAATCCAATTAAAGGAAACAACAGTAAATTAATGCTATATATTCATTATTAATGAGTAGTAGTACTGCTATATCGACAAATTTATCAACTTTATCTGCCATTGGAGTAAATCATCATCCAATATTGACGGTAAAGAAAAATCCTGTTTAAAAGCGACTTACCATCTATAAACTACCTAAAAAGTGAACCTGCAAAACTGCTCAATCATTGCTTCCATCCAAAGAGGTCCAAGTCAAGAAAGTGACCTTCCACTTAAAACGCGTAAAAAAATAATAATAATAACAATCGATTCCAACATTTTTGATCTTTGATGGATAAGGAATCCTCATGTTGAATAATACCCATTGGAAATAATGTTAATTTGCTTGTTCTTGTGTCATTTCCAAGTTCTTTTTTTTTCTTAGTTTTCTAATAATTAAGTTTTTCGCATTTTGGTTATATATGTACATATATCATACTTTTATGTGCTCAGATAATAAAATGTACCTTGGAAAACCAATTCCATGTACTTACAGCTTCACATATTGATAGAAGTGAACTTAGGTGTAATTAATAAGGATAGTGCATGCTCTTTGCAATCACATTGCTTGCATGCATTGGAGAAGCCACTAGAATGAGGAATATGGTACGTAGGGTCGTTTTTATTTTTATGATTATTATTTTTTATTTGTGTCATTATTTGTATAAGAACATTTTTGAGTAAATTCATCAACACTTAATTGGTACACAAAATAATTTGATTATAGTGCGCTATATATATGGAGCATTGATCGAATTAAAAGAAACAAAGTCCACAAAATAATTAATGATATGGAAAATGTTAGGGATCCCAAGTTATAAAATTCTAAATACATCCCAAATGAAATTTAGTGCCACGTAATCACATTTTTTTAAAAAAAAGAGTAAAAAGAATAGAATTTAATTGTGGTAAATTAATAGAATATTATTTTTTAGAAAATAATTAATTGTGATAATTTTTTTTAGAAAAAGAAAATAATATTAAAAAATAAACATAATAGAAACATAAAATAATAATAGAAACATAATTGTGATAAAGATAATAGAAACATAAATTAATTATAGAAAATAATAGTGACAAGCATAAAATAATAAATAAAAATAGAAAAATAATTGTGATAAACATAATAGAAATATAATAATAAAATAATTGTGATAAACATAACAATAGAAATATAATTGTGATAGACATAATAATAGAAACATAATTAATTGTGCTAAAAAAAAAAGAACAGAAATTTTTTATTTAAAAAATAATACAAAAATAATTAATTATGATAAATTAAATCCTTTTTTATTTTTTTAATTAATTAGTTGAGTTAGAAATATCAAAATGCATTTTTTTTATTACTATTATACGATACTTATCATGTCATTTGAAATCTCTAACATCTTTTAATAAGGTATATATTCAATTGGTGAACTACGAAGAGCTTGTTTGATAATATATTATTTTTTATTTTTACTCTTAAGTTAGGTATAATTTGATTAGTTTAAAAGTTGGTTGAAATTTATTAAATATTAATTAAAATATTTAATTAAATAAAAATATAAAGTAAAATGAAAAATACAAATAAAAAAAATAAAAATATTTTTAAAAGGTGTTTTTGTTTTAAATCATATTTATTGATTTATTATAATTATTAGTAAGATGATTTTTGGCTTTTAACCCAACTCTCTCAAAAACAACCTTAATTTTAATTTTTTTTTCCAATTAATGTGATAGTTTAATACAGGCTAAATAAATGGTAAATGAAAGCGACAACAGTTTGCCACCACATGTATCATCGCACCAATTAAGAACAAAATTGACAAAACTATGTCGTCAGCTTTATTGTTATGAAAACTTGAAATAATTGAGCACCACAACCTTTTGAAATAGTATTGTCACTTCTTGTCCTTTGAAAAAGTTGATTGATTAATGAATAATTCACCAAACAAACAAGAAAACCAAGCACTAAAATAAATCCTATTGAACTAATGCAAATAAATCTCTGTTATATCAATATCATATCGAGCCGGCTATTGGATTAATATATGCAAATAAATATCTGTTGCATCAATATCGAGCCAGCCAGCATGTGGTAATCACCCGTGACAACCATCACTACTCTCGAAGATAACGTGGGCTGGAGCTTTTAAAATGGCAGACATCCCCACCTTCGATACATGCATGTCCAAATTTTAATAAAAGGACGTACAAAATAGCGACCCGTGACCACGTGATGTTTTTTCGTCAATTATTAGTTGTCCCTTTTGGAAAAAAAAAATTGAATAAATAAATAAATCCAATTAGGTTAGATCATTATCCTAAGAGAATAGTTTTTATAGAACCCTAAGTTATATATTCCCTTACCCTTTTTAAAGCACTAGTACTTTGGCTCTTCGTCTGTTTTGTGTGAGTTTAATAATTGCCTTTAAAAAGAGAATATATTAATACTAATTAGTGGCAATTTACACATCTAAAATGATTCTAACTTCCTTGAAAAAGAAAGCATCTATAGAAAGTACAAAATTCGTCTAATAAACTGATCGGCAATAATAGAAAATGACCGAAAGAAAACCAAAGTATAAATCTATGTGTAGTTTAGGGACCTACCCAATAATAAGAGTTCTAATCTTTTTCAAATGATTTGAAGACCTATTGATTTTATTCTAGGGTAATTTTGAAAAATGCCCACCCAAAAATGTAATTTTAAAAAGAAATATCCATTTATAATCTTGTCAAAAATACTCATTACTATCAAAAGTACCCTTATTAGTTAATATTCACAATTGTCTATGTATTATTCTTCTTCTTTCATTTTTTACTTTTTTTTTTCTTTTTTCTCTACTCTTGTAGTTTTTATTTATTTTATGGTGTATATTTTTTTATAAAATTATATTATAAGTATTTTTATTTTTAAATTAAATTATTTTAATAAGTATAGAATGAAATATAATTTTTATGAATTTTTTAATTTTTTTTAAAACTCCCTCATTTCCCACAAGGTTTACGACGGGTAAAATCTCAGAAAAATTGGTGAATTTGTAAAAATTATATTCCATTTAATACTTATTAAAATTACTTAATTCGAAAATCAAAATACTCATAATTTAATATAATTTTATATACAAATATGCCTCAAAATAAACAAAAATCACAATAGTAGAGAAGAAAGAAAAAAGAAAGTGGAAAAAAATAAGGAATAAAAATAATTATTTAAATAGTTGTATTAGAAATTATAAAAATCATATCTAATTCAATAAATATCAAAATGATTTAATTTAAAAATGAAAATATTCATAACTTAGAGGTAATTTTATACAAAAATATACCGTAAAATAAATAAAAATCAATTAGAGAAATAAGAAAAATAAAAATGAAAAAATAAGGGAAAAAATAGTATTTAGATAGTTATATTTAAAAATAAGGATGTTTTTGACATTTTTAAGAGTTCGATGAGTATTTTTCAAAACATCAAGAGCACGTGGGTATTTTGTTAAAATATATTGTTTTGGTATTTTGTTAAATTACCTAGGATTCTAGCAGGTATTGCAGAGTTGAAAGTAACTGCTCAATCAGTGCTTTTATCGACGAGGTCCAATTCAATTATTTGTTGGCACATGGCTACCTCTTGTAGACATAAAAAGTAAGATAATGTTTCGAATCGTGTTTATTTGAATAATCATTTTTTTGGTGGAATTCTGTAGAAATTTTGAAACAAAGAATCATGATTATGTTAAGAGAAGCTGAACAAATAATTAATATATGATTTGAAGTTGAAAGGAAAAATAAATGTGCTACATATTAATATAAAGTCTACTAAGCCTGAAAGGATAGTACCCTTCCCTCAATAGTTGGTCGAATTAGAAACCCCTCACAAGCCTGTACAACCCTCGCAATTTTAATTTTAATTTTTTTTCACTAAGATTTCAACATTTTCTATTTTAAAATTAAAAAGGAGAGGGATTAACAAATCCACAACTTTAAAAATATAAGTGGGCGGTTTTTACATCGATCCCACGCCATTCGCTTAGGTGTGAGAAATATACCATTTAGCTAACTTTATTTATCACAGCCTCCACAGTTGCTTAACTTATTATTTGGAACACAGGCCGTAAATATATAATAAAAAATAGTAAATGGTAAACTGGCTTGTTCCTAGCTAGCTGCACTGTGTATACTGTTACCGTTCAAACTTGAAATCATTTGTGACATGCACAACTAATTAATATGCAGCAGCTAGCTGCGCTATTTCAAACTTGAAATCAAGTGCGACACAAATGATTAATATTCATCTAGTAACTTGAAATCATTTGTACTTTGTATATCGTTACCGTTCAAACTTGAAATCATTTGTGACACGATTAATCAATATACAGCTAGCGTATCAATTATTTTTCTTTTCTTTTCTTTTTTTTTTGTCAAATTTATAAATTTTTAATCTAAAAAAAAAGAATATGATTCTAATTTACGATCCAAATATATAAGTGTGATAAAAAAATATAAGTGTGAGGAGTATATCACGAGGCCAGCCTTATTTATTAGCTAGCATCAACTATCAACCTTAAAGGTCATTAATATGATAGAAAAAATAATAATTACTCCTGCTTCTAAATTCTAATAAATGTTTGATGACAAGATGGTCATAGGTCAGAAAGATCTAATTAAATGATAAACTCTGCGGATTTACTAGGCACAACATAATTTTATAGCTACAAACAAATGTTTTAAGTAACAAAGTAGGTTGTGGGTAAAGACTTTTAACTAAAAACAACATAAATGTATTTGCTAAAAGCTACATCGGCGACAAATGTTTAGCCACGGGTTATGGCTAACACTTTTTAACAAGAAGTTTTGTTGTGGCGAATAACCTTTTTTCTTGTAGTGAAATGATGAAATACAGATCCTCTTTTTGTCTGATCACTTTACCTAAGCTTTCTAATCTTGGTATTAAATTAAAACAGAATAAAATCATTTTCTGTCTGTTCTATGTTTTCAATAATTTTTACGATTACAAATTCTTTTGAATGTGTTATTAAACATTTTTTGCATTCGAAAGTAGGGACTTGGAGTTATAATATCATAAGCAAATGAACAGGCATCATGAAACAGTACTCTTGTATTTAAATAAAATTAGAATTTCTTGAATATAAGTTCTTCCAATGTGTTCTTAAACATTTTTAGCATTCATGAATTAGAAAATAAATAAATGCACCAGTTAATAAAAACAACTCCCACTGTTTGTTTCACATGGAAATTGTCCCGCCAGTTCAATGCTCTGTTAACAAAAACAACTCTCAATGCTCCTGAAATGTTATGGGATGACCAACAGTCAACCTCCTGAAATCCATCAATTCTATGACTCTTTTGAAAATGAAAACCTTAAACCTCAACATGGACATATGCAGAAAGAAATATTGAAAAAAAAAAATCCCAATTATGATAGGAATTGGTAATGTAACATTTAAATTCATCCGAAGAAATAGAACTAGATACTCTTAAAGAGTAGCAAAAGATTCTCTTCGCTAAAATGGTTTTCTTTTTTTTTTTCTTTTTTTAATGGTATTTTTTTTTCTATTTTTATTGTAGGATGAATTTGTAGGACTACCCACCAGAATTTATTGGTTTTGACTTTTCGAGGATTAATTCTTGAGTGACGAAGCTTGCATTGGGCCTCAATGTATCCTCTGGGTTTATATATGACATACACACACACACACACACACATACAAATACACACATTAAAAATTTTGACATTACATCAAGCCTGATTTTCATTGCTTTCATTCCAAGCAACATAGTTTACATAGAAAAACCCCACAAACATATAATACTATATATAGCTAAGTAAGATGGCCTTATTCGTGTTATTTTGCTAGTGACCACCGCATAGATTATATATATATAGGAAGTGGATATGACATTTTCATTGACAATGTCCCAGTAAGCAAAGGGTGTTACTGGGGTGGCAATCAGTTCCAATGCTTCTTCCTCCTGCAGCTTAATTACTCCAAATGACTCATCCATGTCAAGCTCTTCTGGTTTGTTCCCATTGGCCAGTTTCCGGTCAAAATGGCAGAGCAATTGAGAAAATACAAGTGGTCATTTGCTGCACCAAGTGGTCATTTGCCCCGACATATTCTACTCCCACTCCCAAATGGGGGAATTCACAGCTGTTTAATTCCTTTAAAATCAATGGAGGGGCCATGGAATCTCTCTTGCTTGAAAGAATGAGCATCCCAGTACTCTGGACATCTTCCTATTGCGAATAGATTGATTATGAACTTGGTATCAACGGGTACCTCATACCCATTTAATTCACATTGATCCCTTGCTACTCTTATGACCAAGGAAACAGGAGGGTGTAGTCTCAGTGTTTCATTGATTACTGATTTTAAGTAATCTAGGCCATGAATGTCTGCATATTGGATCATGTCTTTCCTTTAAAAAATTTGTCGCACTTCTTCTTTTGCCTTGTTCATCACCTTAGGGTTCCTCAGCAACTCTGACATTGCCCATTCAATGGTTGTAGCTGAAGTCTCACTCCCTGCAGAAAACATGTCCCGAAGAACAAAAATATTATTTGTTAAGAGTATGTAAATGAAGCAATCTGAATGTTTTACTTGTCACCTATAAATAATGCAAAGTTATCAAGTTTGACGAGATACACCAACTCAACAGATTACTTGAAGATGCAGAACCGGACCATATTTCTTGGCCAAGTTGCTCAATGAACGATGCGGTAGTGTGCCAATCAGCTAGTGCTAGTTTCCTATAACAAGAAGCTTCCATTGCGCCTGGATCCAACTCAAGGATCGACGAGACTTGAGCTGTGGATCTCTTTCTGACAAGAGACAGGATGAAGAGAACTAGAGAAATGAAAATAGGAAGAAAGTGAACCATTTAATTGGAACGTACTTGGAAGCATAGATGGTTATATGTTCATTACCATGCAGACGCTATCTTAATCTAAGCTTGTGGTTTTAGCTTTGATTTATACTCGTTTCAGAACAATTAAATAACACAACTGGGTGTCTAATTAAAGCTTCATTCTTTTGTTAATACAAAACGTGTTTCACCAACAAAAAACAAAAGAGACATTGGTACTTTTAGAGGTAATATAGATTAATAATGCAGTTAGTGATTATGTATGAGTTAAATATTTAAATAATTAATCAAATTCAACTATTTAACCAGCTTTAAGTGGATAAATTTAGTAAAACATAAAGTAGTTAGAAACATGCCAAGTACTTTGGTTACTTGTAGATACTACACCATGTGTCTCTTGAATGTCTTCCTTTTAATTAAGACTCAGAAATTTCAATATGCATGCAGGAACAGATACCCATGGACATAGAGACTAGGGTTACTCATTACCCGGTTTGATTTCTTGGAAACCCGGAAGACAATTTTACATTGAGACATCATATATAGTTAAAATTCTTTGAACTGTGGCACTCTTATTGTTTTTTTTCTTTGGAAACTGCATTGTTTTGTTATATAACTTGCAGCAATTGTGGGGAAAATAAAAGACGTTATGGAAGTGCAAGCAACTGTGTTGGAAAATGGTGTGGCAGCCATTAACGCTGCATTGGGATTTCCTCAAATTATGAAAGCGCTGGTTAACGCAGTGTATACTATATAAAAACATCATTGTCCAACAAAACTAATAACCATCTATTTAAAATTGGAAAAGAACTAGTTTTGAATTTGCAATGGAGAAGCTTGAGCAAAACAATTTGAAGATAGAAACACTTCTAAAATATGGAACTGATTTTACCAAAATGGCAGAGGAGGTAATTACCTTTTTCTTTCATTTTTAATCGACGCCTAATTGTCCAAATTAGTGTATTAATTGTATTTTGCTTATTTTATTGGTCCATGTAAAGTGATAAAAGGTTGATTTGTTCAGGGTAAGTTGGACCCTGTAATTGGAAGGCAGCTACAAATCGAACGTGTTATGCAGATACTAAACAAAAGAAAGAAAAATAATCCATGCCTTATTGGTGACCCAGGAGTTGGGAAGACTGTAATTGTCGAAGGCCTTGCACAACGCATTGTGAATGCTAACGTGCCCCTAAAACTACTGAAAAAGAAGGTTGGAAAGCAAATAACACACTCATGCATGTACTTATTGAAGTCGAACAAAATTGATGGAGCTATACCAATTTTGTTCTGTGCATGCTTTGCAGGTGTTTTCATTAGACATGGGTCGTCTAATTGCCGGAGCCTCAAACCGTGGAGAATTTGAGGAAAGGTTGATTATGATAGTTGACGAAGTAGAAAAGAATGAAGGACAAATTATTCTCTTCATCGATGAAGTTCACACTCTTATTGGCGCTGGTGCAGGAGGACAAGCTCTTGATGCTGCTAACATTCTGAAACCAGCACTTGCAAGAGGTGTTCTTAAGGTTGGCCTGAATCTTTGACAAACCTCATAAATTAACCCAATTTTCTTTTTTTTATAGTCTTTGTGAAATGTAGTACAATGTTCTTTTATGACTTGTTTATATGAGACTTTATCATATGCAGTGCATTGGTGCAACGACACTCGATGAATACAGAAAATACATTGAGAAAGATTCGGCCTTGAAAAGGAGGTTAACACAAGTTGAAGTGCCTGAACCAACTGTGGATGAGACTGTTGAGATTCTTAAAGGTTTATGCACAAGATATGAAAAACACCACAATGTTAAGTATGCAGAGGAGGCTTTAGTTGCTGCTGCTAGGCTGTCTAGTCAGTACATAAGGTTAGGCTAAAGTGAAATATCAAATTTTCATTTTTCCATTCAGTATCTGTTCAGTTTTATTGCTCTAAGCCAAATGGTTGTCCACATAATTTGTTCACAGATCTTATGGGTTTTCTAAGCTGGCATTTCTAATTGTACCTCAGGGCTTCGTTTTCTCCCCGACAAGGCCATAGACTTGATCGACGAAGCAGGTTCTAGACTTCAACTCAAACGAACACAAGTACCACCTACAATTCAGGTTGTGACAGAGTCACATACCCAATATTTGATCTCTTCATGGACAGGAATTCCAGTTGAGAATGTCTCAAAATCTGAAGCTCTTAAGCTTTTGAGCATGGAAAATATTCTACACAAACGAATAATAGGACAGAATAAAGCTGTGGAATCGATTAGTCGCGCTATTCGTCGTGCTCGATCTGGAATAAGAGACCCTGCAAAACCAATTGCAAGTTTTTTATTCACTGGTCCAACAGGGGTTGGTAAAACAGAGATGGCCAACACATTAGCTATTGAATATTTCGGGTCCAAGGACTCCATCATCAGGCTTGACATGAGTGAATATATGGAGGGTCATACAGCTTCAAAAATGTTTGGTTCACCACCTGGGTATATTGGTCATGATGAAGGGGGCCAACTCACTGAATCTATACGTCAAATGCCTCATTCATTGATCCTCTTCGATGAGATCGAGAAGGCTCATAGGGACGTCTTCAATGTTCTACTGCAAGTATTAGACTACGGAAGGTTGACAGACAGCAAAGGACAAAAAGTAGATTTTACCAACACTGTCATTATATTAACTTCGAACATTGGTGGGACTGTGATTGGTAGTGCAGCTGATGATATTGGTGACCAAGTGGAGCTGAAAGTGGCAGAAGAACTTAAAAGGAATTTCAGGCCGGAATTCTTGAATAGAATTGACGAAGTAGTGTTGTTTCATCAGTTGAGCATCAATCAGCTGAATGAATTAGCTGACATTATGCTGAAAGAAATTAGTGACAGACTACTGACAACGAAGAAGATTCTGTTGAAGGTAACAAAGGAATTCAAAGAGAAGTTGGTGAAGGAAGGAAACAACTCCAACTATGGAGCGAGGCCACTGAAGAGGGCCATTGTTAGGAACTTAGAAGATTTCTTGGCGGAGAATTTATTGAAAGGAGATATAAAGGAGGGGGACTTGGTGACTCTTGGCCTTGAGGGAAAGGAGAAGTGATTAAGTTATGATTTTTTTTTATATTTGAATTTGAGTACCTAAAGATAAGTGGAGTAATTTGTCATTTTTAATTTTTCACAGTATATGTAAGGTAAATTTAGTTTATCTAAAACTTGCAATATTAAAATGAAACTGAACTGCATTCAAATCCTCGCTGCATGTATCTCCCTGATAGCATAATTGCCATTCTATTTGGATAGAGAAGAAACGAAATAACAACTCTCATGGTCTTAACTTGAAATAAACTAGTAGTTGTTTGACAGAAAAATTTATAATGAACATTGAGTAGTTAGCTAGGAACTAAACATTGAAGTTACTGGAAATCCTACTATGGGTGTTAGCAATCGAGTTATCCTCTACATGTTCAAATTCTAAGAAAGAACAAAACAATAATTCTAAGATCTAGAATTGACTACCCGACGGAATAAAATTGGCCTTCCTGACTGGTATTTGGAAGAGAAATTGCAAGATACACACATGTTGTTAAAACTATGCTATAAGATTTCCTTTTGCTCTGTTTGTCCAAGATTGTACGTTCTTTTATTAGGTTACCTTAAGAAGGTCAGGACTGGGAGTTGTAATCTCATATGCAAATGAACCGGCATATCAGGAAACAGTCTTGAATATCAACAAAAATTTTCAATCATCCAACATTTTTCCACAGGAAATAGCTGAAAGAAACTTAGATAATCACTCAAAATCCAAAGGCTATAACAGTAGGGAATACTAAAGAATCTGTAATTAAGGCTAGAAAGAATTAGAGTAAGAAGAGGAAACAAGACAGTAGTATTAAATATGTAGAAAATTCATATAGAGCTAAAATTCTTTAGACAGAATAAATAAAAAAACTACATCCCATTACTAAACATACAAAATCCCGATCTACCTTGGCTTGTATCGAGGTGACACCTTATGTCATACAATCTCCTGAATCTGATCTGATGACAAAACTGATAACCTGCTGTCAAAGTTGCCATTCTCCAATTGCTGATGCAACTGAAAGCGCATAAGACCTCGTTCAGAGAACTTTGTATTCTGGCTCAATGGAGGAGCCATCAAACCTCTCCGCCATGAAGGAATCAGCATCCACCCAATACTCTGGATCCCTTCCTAATCCAAATAGGTTGATTATGAACTTTGTATCGGCCGGTACTTCATACCCATTAACTTCACATCGTTCCTTTGGTACTCTTGTGAGCAAGGAAACAGGAGGGTGCAGTCTTAGTGTTTCTTTGACTACTGATTTAAGGTAATCTAGTTCATGAAAATCTGTTTCTTGAATTTTCTTCTTTCCTTTAAGAACCCGTCGAACTTCTTCTTGTGCCTTGTTCAACACTCTTGGATTCCTCAGCAACTCTGACATGGCCCATTCTATGGTTGTGGCTGAAGTCTCACTCCCTGCAGAAAAGATGTCCTGGAAAACAAAAAATATATATTTGTTAAGTGTGACGTGAATGATTTCTTTCTAAAAAGAGACAGGATGAAGACAACTAGGCAAATGAAAATAGGAAGTTGTTTCTCATTTTTCAATTATTCAATTATTTCATGTCAGCAAGTTCAATGTTAGATTTGTCAACATTTATATGTTTCGATGCAAGAAGATGTTATTTGTAACAAGTAGTTTTATTGGTTGTATTTGTCTGGACACAGCAAAACAATTCTATTTTATCTAATGTACTTATTAGAACTAATAATAATCTAGTGTTAGAATTGAGAAACTCTATTGTTCGAACTTTAGTATTCTTTTATTTTTTACTTGTGTTTGGGCAGAATATCGTCAACTATTGTTACTAAGAAACTAAAAGAAACCTCAAAAACGGAAGAAATGGGGAAAAATGAGGAAGAAAAAGATGTAGAAATAGAAACAACTTCATAAACGAAGGGGATTAAACAGGAACAAGACGAATTCACCGAGGACTAAACAGGAACAGGAGGGATCCGCTAGAGAAAGTCTGTGACACTTTTACTGTCAAATTAGAAGAATTATCTTGATTTTTTTGGCCAGGACATTCCGCTAGCATTATGCATAAGTTTTAATTTGATGTCGTTGCTTGCAAATGTATGATGTAGCTTATTTTGAGGAATTGATGTAGGTAATGGAAAAGTATGTATGCTTCTTCAGAAACTTTGTTCTACTGTTTTTGCTGTGTTTTTAGTTTATAAAACAAAAAAAAAAGCAAGCCATTTTGGAACTTATTTGGAAGCCAAATGTTAGTATGTTACTATGAAAATGCATGCTTAAGCTTGTGGTTTCAGCTTTTAAAGTCGTTTTAGAACAATTAAATAACACAATTGGGTGTTAAAGCTAGACTCAATTTTATGAATAAAAAGAACGGTGCAATATCGTTAAAAGTATTCTGGAGGGAATATTGTTTTGTAAAGTTGGTCAATAATGCATGCAATTGATCATCATTTAATTATTTAAAAAAAAAAGGACTTGGGACATATCAAAAAGCAATAAAAGAAAGACTCGGGACTGACTTTTAAAAAAAGTGTATATTATACACATTAAATATACATACAACTTCAAGACTAAGAAACGCGTACTGCAGAATCAGCAAGGCAATCCAATGGAATCAAAGGGTACGCCTTAATTGTAGTGGGAAATGGTGTGGCGGCTTCAAATTATGAAAGTGTTGGCTGACGCAGTGTATACTACAAAGACATCACTGCTCCCACAAACTAATAACCATCTATTCTAAAAATAGAGAAGCTTGAGCGAAACAATTTGAAGATGAAAACGCTTCTAAACTATGCAACTAATTTTACCTTTTTCTCTTTTTTTCTTTTTTAAGTGACGCCTAAATTGTCCGAATTAGTATATTAATTGTATTGTGCTAATTTTATTAGGGTAAGTTGGACCCTGTAATTGGAAGGCAGCTACAAATTGAACGTGTCATGCAGATACTAAACAAAAGAAGGAAAAATAATCCATGCCTTGTTGGTGACCCTGGAGTTGGGAAAACTGTAATTGTTGAAGGCCTTGCACAGGGCATTGTGAATGCTCAAGTGCCCCTAAAACTACAGAAAAAGAAGGCTGGAAAGCTTATAACACACTAGTACATTTAGTTTTTAAAGTTGAAGAACTATGTTATATGAGAAATTAACAAAAGAAAGAAACAAAATTGATGAAGCTATTCCTCTTTCGTTCTGTGCATGTATTGCAGGTGTTTTCATTAGACATGGGTCGTCTAGTTGCCGGAGCCTCACACCATGGAGAAATTGAGGAAAGGTTGATTATGATAGTCGACGAAGTAGAGAGGAGTGAAGGACAAATTATTCTCTTCATC
Organism: Rhamnella rubrinervis; assembly: GCA_007844105.2. Lineage (NCBI taxonomy): Eukaryota > Viridiplantae > Streptophyta > Magnoliopsida > Rosales > Rhamnaceae > Rhamnella > Rhamnella rubrinervis. Next base: position 651,590 of record CM017575.2, read on the forward strand.
GATGAAGTTCACACTCTTATTGGCGTTGGTTCAGGAGAACAAGCTCTTGATGCTGCTAACATTCTGAAACCAGCACTTGCAAGAGGTGTTCTTAAGGTTGGCCTGAATCGTTGACTAACCTCATACATTAACCCAATTTTCTTTTTTTTTTATAGTTTTTGTGAAATGTAGTACAATGTTCTTTTATGACTTGTTTATATGAGACTTTATCATATGCAGTGCATTGGTGCAACAACACTCGATGAATACAGAAAATACATTGAGAAAGATTCGGCTTTGAAAAGGAGGTTCACACAAGTTGAAGTGCCTGAACCAACTGTGGATGAGACTGTTGAGATTCTTAAAGGTTTATGCACAAGATATGAAAACCACCACAATGTTAAGTATGCAGAGGAGGCTTTAGTTGCTGCTGCTAGGCTGTCTAGCCAGTACATAAGGTTAGGCTAAAGTGAAATATCAAATTTCCATATTTCCCTTCTGTATATGTTCAGTTTTATTGCCCTAAGCCAAATGGTTGTCCACCTAATTTGTTCACTGATTCTGTGGGTTCACCAAGCTGACATTTTTAATTGTACCCAGAGATCGATTTCTCCCTGACAAGGCCATAGACTTGATCGACGAAGCTGGTTCCAGACTTCAACTCCAACAAACACAAGAACCATCTATAATTCAGGTTGTGACAGAATCACATATCCAGTATTTGATCTCTTCGTGGACAGGAATTCCAGTTGAGAATGTATCAAAATCTGAAGCTCTTAAGCTTCAGAGCATGGAAAATAGTCTACACAAACGAATAGTCGGACAGAATAAAGCCGTGGAATTGATTAGTCACGCCATTCGTCGTGCTCGTTCTGGTGTAAGAGACCCTGCAAAACCGATTGCAAGTTTTTTATTCACAGGTCCAACAGGGGTTGGTAAAACAGAGATGGCCAACGCATTAGCTATTGAATATTTCGGGTCCAAGGACTCTATCATTAGGCTTGACATGAGTGAATATATGGAGGGTCATACAGTTTCAAGAATGTTTGGTTCACCACCTGGGTATATTGGTTATGATGAAGGGGGCCAACTCACTGAATCTATACGTCGAAGGCCTCATTCATTGATCCTCTTTGATGAGATCGAGAAGGCTCATAGGGATGTCTTCAACGTTCTACTGCAAGTATTAGACTACGGAAGGTTGACAGACAGCACAGGCCAGAAAATAGATTTTACCAACACTGTCATTATATTAACTTCGAACATTGGTGGGACTGTTATTGACAGTGCAGCTAACGATATTAGTGACCAAGTGGAGCTGAAAGTGGCAGAACTTGAAAGGAATTTCAGGCCGGAATTCTTGAATAGAATTGACGAAGTAGTGTTGTTTCATCAGTTTTGCATCAATCAGCTGAATGAAATAGCTGACATTATGCTGAAAGAAATTAGTGACAGACTACTGACGACGAAGAAGATTCTGTTGAAGATAACAAAGGAATTCAAAGAGAAGTTGGTGAAGGAAGGAAATAACTCCACCTATGGAGCAAGGCCACTGAAGAGGGCCATTGTTAGGAACTTAGAAGATTTCTTGGCGGAGAAGTTATTGAAAGGAGATATAAAGGAGGGGGACTCGGTGACTCTTGGCCTTGACGGGAAAGGAGAAGTGATTAAGTTATGATTTTCTTATATTCGAAATTGAGTACAAAAAGATGAGTGGAGTAAATTTTTGTCATTTTTAACTTTTCACAGTACTAAGTACGGTAAATTTAGTTTACCTAAAACTTGCAATATCTAAATGAAACTGAATTGCATTCAAATCCTCGCTATATGCATCTCCCTGATAGAATAATTGCCATTCCATTTGGATAGAGAAGAAACAACTCTTAACATGAAATAAACTAATAGTTGTTTGAAAGAAAAATTTATAATGAATATTGAGTAGTTAGCTACGAACTGAATATTGAAGTTACTGAAAATCCTACTATGGATGTTAGCAATCGAGTCATTCTCTACATGTTCAAATTCCAAGAAAGAACAGAACAATAATTCTAAGATCTAGAATTGACTACAGAGCAGAATAAAATTGGCCTTCCTAGCAGGCATTTGGAAGAGAAATTGCAAGACACACACATGTTGTTAAAACCACGCTATAAGATTTCCTTCTGCTCTGTTTGTCCAAGATTTTAAGTTCTTTTATTAGGTCCTCTTAAGAAGGTCAGGACTGGGAGTTGTAATCTCATATGCAAATGAACCGGCATATCACGAAACAGTCTTGAAAATCAACCCAAAAATTTTCGATCACATACAAATCCAACATTTTTCCACAGGACACAGCTGAAAGAAACTTAGATAATCACTCAAAATCCAAAGACTATAACAGTAGGGAATACTAAAGAATCAGTAATTGAGGCTAGAAAGAATTAGATAGAACTCATTGTACACTGTTTTATACGAAATCTGTCCAGTTCAACACTGCTAATGAATTCCATCCCCAGTAAGAAGAGGAAACAAAACAGTAATATTAAATATGTAGAAAATTCATATAGACCTAAAATTCTTTAGACAGACAAAATAAAACTACATCCCATTAATAAACATACAAAATCCCCACCTACCTTGGCTTGTATAGAGGTGACACCCTACGCCGTACAATCTCCTGAGTCTGATCTGATGACAAAACAGATAGCCTGCTGTCAAAGTTGCCATTCTCCAATTGCTGTTGCAACTGAAAGAACACAAGACCTAGTTCAGAGAGGCAACCATTGCAAGTATGAAGTAGAAAATGGTCTACAAAACAAATATTTGTCAATAAATACGATGCAGTCAAATAGGCTTTCTTTACAAGCTTTGTTATGGAACCAACAGCAGAACTCCTAAAATTCATCAACTAATGCTCTTGTGGAAAATGAAACCTTAAAGCTCTACATGGACAAGTCACAAATTCAAATAAAAATTAAAAAAGAAGGTAACATTTATTTTTTGGGCTTTGGTCTCCACTCTGCTGAAAAGATATGTGATCAAAGATTCATATGACATTACCCTCTCTTAATTCATCTGTGCAGCTAAAAAAGATCACATATTAGCCAGTACCTTTTCTAGGATTGCAGATTGATCATCCAGGGCAAACTTCCGCATATTCTTTAGCATCTCAAGTTGCTGAAAGAGATTCACTTCAGTGCTTTACAAATATGAATATTCAACTTTAACCATTATCATTTGTCAAAACGTGTACGTATAAGTACCTGCTCTTGTAGCTTTTCTTGACTAGACATTCTTTCAGTAAATTCGTCTGGTCCAAGCTGGGCTTCATCACATGCCATCTCTTCCCTGTTATTCCATATATTAGTACTACAAGCAACAACAAACTATATATTCTAACCTTTTATTTTCTTCAAAAATAGGATTTGAGTTTTGTACCAAATACCTACCGAAACCCTACCCTAGCCATATCCCCGAGTTCCTGACCACCTCAACTAATAAGACCAAATATTTACTAGATATCACTACGAGTCTTTAAAACACCAAAATTTCTTTGAACAAATAGCAAATGAAAATCCCATATTAATAATGGGGGATCAACCTCAGAAACACATTAATAGTGTGTCCACAAAAAGGGAGACATATCTAAAAGAAACAAGGCTTCTTTCAAACAGTAAATGAGAATTTAGAAGAGAGAGAAAGGTCTCATGTCCTTTGAAATAAAATGAAAAAAAGAGTTTTGATCGTAGAAACACCCCTTCTTCTCATATCAAAGAGGAATAATGATGATTGCATTCTTCAACCGTGTATGAGAAACAATATAGTGTTGCCTCTGTGTGTCCATAAAAAGAAAGGCATACCTAATAGAAACAAGACTTATTTCTAACAGTAAAAGGGAATTTAAAAGAGAGAAAAAAGGTCTCATGTCCTTTCAAACAAATAAAAACAGAGTTTCGATCATAGAAACACCCCTTCTTCACATATCAAAGAGGAAAGGTGATGGTTGGATATTTCAATTATATAAGGGAAACAATACAGTGTTGCCTCTTCAAACGGTTACAAGAATTCAAACACAAGAATACAAGTTTAGCTGGCTGTAAAACTCTGGCCTCAACCAATGATTGACTCCATAGTTGATCAAGTAACCTTAAACTCCTGGGTCCCTGACTGCCAGATCATTGGTACAAAATCTTGCTACATCATATTTGAGAGATTCTACAAGCTTAAACTATAAATGTACCTTAAATGGCTGCAAATTTATTTGCCGCTGTTTAAACTCAATAAATCAGAAGGAAAAAAACCGAGAGAGAGAGAGAGAGCTTACTTTGCAACAAACTTATAAAAGAGAATCATCAGCTCCTGATCATTCTCATAAATTATATTCACCTTTCCCAGGCATGATATGCCAAACCTAGGATCTGTAGCAAAGAAAAGATCAAAGTGTTAATAAAGTCACACAATGTTAACATCTTAGAAAATTTCCAAATGCCTATATAGAACCTAAACGACCTAATTATAATTACCAACATTGACAACCTTCTCAGCAAAAACAAAATAAAAACTATACTGGACATGCACAAACAACTAGGGGCTTAGGTCTCAACATAAAGAACAAGGTGAATTGGTAAATAGAGGTTAAAAAGCTTGCAGTACGATTAATGTTACAAATTAGGATTTTCCAGCTGAAAATTTTCAGCATACTTTAAGAAGGCTTAAGTGAAGTTCTTCATGTCCTCAACTCAACCTCTGGATTCTTACATAACCTTTTTCAACCCTTGTCTTAGTTCGATTCATGTTCCCACTGACTGAGGGAGAGGGAAATAAGCAAAAGTTCCTCATGTCAACAATATTACGAAGAACTGCTCTAAACATTAAGAGGGGAATATTGGGTGAATCAAATTTAGTCAAGCAAGAATGCTTGCTACATTATGTCCAAATAAATAAAAAAAGGTTTGCTGCATGGTTTAAGTACCTTAAGTTTATGATTCGATGATAAGAATAGCATTCAGCATTACTAAAATCCAAAGAACAAACATACCAATTCCCATTTCCAAAAATATCTCTTCCTGGATGGCAGTGGTTACAGCTACAGCTTCCTGGATATTTTAGTATTATATTTCAGATAATCAAACAAAAGAATAAAAATGTTAGTTAACTAATTTAAACAGTAAAACAACATAGATTGGATCTCTGTCATAAAATATGACCCATACTAGAAGAAAATATTTTAAACTGGACCATCCATTTGCAGTTCTTGTTTAAGATTACCATAACCAATTAAACTCCATTGGGGTATCTTTCACCCATGGATTAGTACTTCAACTAGTTTGGATACGAGCAAACTGAGAAAAGTTCAGCTACAAATCTAAGCCAAGGCACACAAAAATGTTTCTTCAACAAGGTTATGAACCTGGTATGAATAAAAATTATGGAATGCATGGATAATTATTACTCTGAGAAGACAAATTGCATCACCAAATTTAAAAAGATGGCATCTTCTTATCCACCAAATTGCTACATTATAGCATTTGGAAGCAGAGGCATAGGAGATTGAAGATCCAATTAATGAAAACCAAAAATTGTTCTTGCCACGTTAATAAACAAATGCAGAGGATTAACAGAAATCAGAATACAATTCAAGACAACATAAAGAGAAATCAGACGCAGCTCCCGTACCATAAAAGCCCTGATCACAAAAAACATCTTCAACCGAAATATAGGTACCAACTCCAGCAAAAAAACAAAAACAAAGAAACAAAAAGGAAACCAACCTCAGCAACCTATTTCTTCCCGCACCCAAACAAATAAAAAACAAAAATAATCCAAGATAGAAAACAGTAGAAGCGTGATTCACCTGCTTGTCCTGAACAGCGTCAGCAATTCTTTTCTTCACGTCTGTGAATCAGTAAGATTAAACAAAGCCCCAAACCCCCACCCACAAACATAGACCAATTACGAGACCCAACGAGAAAGCAAACAGAAGAAGAAAAAATGAAAGCTAAAGAGAGAGAGATGCAGAGATACCGAGCTGAGAGGTGAGGACATCGAAGCGATTGAAGAGATGGAGCAACTGTTCTCTGGACAGCATTCCGGAGCTCTGCATCTGTGCTGTGGGCCCAGATGTCGCAGATGTCGCAGACATCCTACTAGTAGAACTGCGTAGTTGTAGACTAGAAAGTAACGGAGGATGTGCCCGAACTGTATTCGGATAGCAATGTTAACGTGAACCCCAGATGATTACTACTTTACCAGTTGATTTTATACCGCCTCCGTTGAATATACCATTTGAAAGACCAAAAAACGCCTTTTTGGTTATAAAGGTCTAATCTTTAAACATGAACACCCAGACCACGCCTCATTCGTACTAAATCCCCTCTCTCCCCCAACCCCCAAAATGGAGCATGAAATTTGCGAAGTTAACATCGGATTACCATTCACCATTTCCCAATATCAAACACTTTACATTTAATTGCTTTCACTTAATAAATTAATAGAACATTTGCAGTTAAAAATCCGTTCTTCCAAGAAAAATGAAAAAGAGAAACAGAAAAAGGAAGCTGAACAAAAGCACTCACGGAAATTTACGAAATTTATACTTCTTTATAATTTCTTAGACGAGAAATTACATTGTAAAGAACACAAAAAAAAAAGAACAAAAATGAAAATGAAAATATAGGTCAGGTTAAAAAGTTAAAAACCCTAAAAAAAAAAAACAAACAAAATATTACACAAAATAGACCACCCCTGTTTGCCCCTCTATCAACCCCATATCAGAAATCTTCATCCATCTTGAACACGTGGGTCCCACCATTCCCGTTGAGACTAGACATCACAGAGGCCTTCTGATACTCCCCAACCCTCTTCTCAAAGAAGTTGGTCTTTCCCTGCAAAGATATCAGCTCCATCCAATCAAAAGGGTTCTGAACGTTGTAGATCTTCCCGCACCCTAAAGCACCCAGCAACCGATCAGCCACATACTCAATGTACTGGCTCATCAGATCACCATTCATCCCCACCAGAGCGCACGGCAACGCGTCGCACACGAACTCTCTCTCTATGTCCACCGCGTCACGGACGATTGCCTTGACTCGCTCCTCGCTCAGCTTCTTCTTCAACAACGAGTACAGAAGGCATGCGAAGTCGCAGTGCAAACCCTCGTCCCGGGAAATCAGTTCGTTCGAGAAAGTCAGACCCGGCATCAACCCGCGCTTCTTAAGCCAAAATATCGCGCAGAAACTCCCGGAGAAGAAGATACCCTCCACGCAAGCGAAGGCGATCAAACGCTCCGCAAACGACTCACCACCGTCAATCCACCGGAGGGCCCACTTGGCCTTCTTCGCCACACAAGGGACGGTGTCCATCGCATGAAACAACCTATTCTTCTCGTCGGAATCCTTGATATAGGTTTCGAGCAAGAGGCTATACATCTCAGAGTGAATATTCTCAATCGCAATCTGAAACCCATAGAAAGCACGCGCCTCGGAGACCTGAACCTCCTTCATGAACCTTCCGGCGAGATTCTCCAAAACAATCCCATCAGAAGCGGCGAAGAAAGCCAACACATGAGAGATGAAATGCTTCTCGTCGGGGGTTAGGGATTCCCAGTGACAGAGGTCCTGGGAGAGATCGACCTCCTCGGCGGTCCAAAAGGAAGCCTCGGCTTTCTTGTACATCTCCCATATTTGTGGGTATTGGATTGGGAACATACAGAACCGATCCGGATTCGGAGCGAGCAATGGCTCTTCTGGGAACGCAGGCATTGTCGATTGGATTTTTGTCGAACTGGGTATTACAGTTTGAGAGAAATTGGAAGACTAGGGCTTCGATTTGGGCATGTAAGACGAAAGGGTTTGAGTGGGATTTATATAAAAGAATGAGAGGGTTTTTTGAATATTGAATTTGGGAGCGGGTGATTTGAAATTTTTTTCTCTGCGAAGCTTGCGCGAGAATGAAGCAGGAGAAGGGTATTCTCGGAATTTCAACAAGATTGCACGAGAAGGAGCCCAATCCTATTTGGTTGGACGAACCCCAAAAAGGGTGCAACGGTCATTTGGGAATGACTGAGTAGTTTTACGAATATGGCCTTAAAATGTGGCGGGAAGTACACAAAAGGAAGTGATATTAATGTTGTAAATTTATGTCTGGATGAGGGGCTTTATCGGGAAAGGGATAAATGCGTCGTGTGGTTTAAAATTTTTGGGTGGAGAGGGAAGATGATAAAATTGGTTTTGAAACGTTTTTGAGGTTGTGGCGGGAATTTCACGTAGGCGCCAAAAAAATGCGAAACGGGGCGTAACTTTTCGATCAATGGATGCCAGTGTAGTGTCGTTGTATCACGGGATTGGGATTGGCATTGGTGTGTGGGCCCACCAAGATGTGAGTGTTGTTGTTGTTGTGTGGGTCTCGTGCTTGCACATGTCCATGCAGAGGTTTTCATCGACGTCCCACACTCTTCCACGTGTTTCCCTCACAAATTCAACACCCAATGGAACAGTAATTTGTACAGCTCCTGTATTTTACGTGGAATAATAATAATAATAATAGGAATTCTATTATATTTATTTTACGCAAATAGGTTTGTGAATCTATGTCAAATTATAATATTTGGAAAAATAAAATAAAAATAATTATTATAAAAAATAATAATAATAATCTGTAGTGGTCAATCACCTAATATTGCTGTTTGGTTGCAAGCATAGCGTAAGCCTCATGAAGTTGAGGAGGACCAACGAACGTACCCCCAACGGCCAATTTCTTGGTTTCCCGCCCAAACTGCATGTCTCCTCCAGCTCATCATCTCCACCACCACCTGGAACTCGGAGTAACGAAACTCTCAACCTACTCTCCAATGGCGGTCTTGCTTCAAACCTCCCTCATCCTTCTCTTTCTCTCTTCTTCTGCTCTCGGCTCCTCTTTGACCCTCCTGAACGCTGCCGAAACGCTCTCAAACTCCGGCTACCGCTCCATGTCTCTAACCATCCTACTCATCTCCAAAACCCTCCACCTCCAATCCCCCACCGCCACCATTTTCGCACCTTCCGACTCTGCTTTCATTCGCTCAGGCCAACCCTCACTTGATCTGTTTCAGTACCACGTCTTACCCAGAAGACTCTCTCTCGAAACCCTCAAGACTCTTCCACGGGGTACGAGAATAGCCACCATCATCTCCAACGAGTCGCTCATCGTCACTGCTTCTCCGGCTTCCTCCGATAGTTGTATTTCCGTCAACCACGTTAGGATCGATGAGAAGGCCATGTTCGATGATGGGTCTGTGATTATGTACGGTATCGATGAGTTCTTCAACTCGTCTGTCAAGCCGATTCCGGAACCAGCTTACCCAAAAAGGAGCCGTGGTTCGACCATTGAGCATAGGGGTTCTACAGTGGCGGATGAACCACAGGTGTGTGGTGTTCACTCTTTTGGGTCTGTTGCCAATTTTCTGAGGTCCAGAGATTACTCTATAATGGCCTCGTTTCTTGATGCGCAGCTGATGGGGTTTAGTGCTCAGACGGGGTTGACGATCTTTGCACCGGCCGATGAAGCAATCGATGAAAAACCAAGGAACATCACCAATTACTCGATGATTTTCCGGCAGCATATTGTGCCAAGATTGTTGCCATGGAAGGACTTGCTGGGAATTGATGGAGGAACAATGTTACAGACTTTCTCAGAAGAGTTTGTGATCAATGTGACTTTTTCCGATGATGTTCCTTTGCTGAATGGCGCTTCACTTGTCTATCAAGATATGTATCAAAGTGATTGGCTGGTTGTTCATGGCCTTAATGGGTTGCTTACTTCACCGGCCAAGCAAGACTCAATGGAAGATTCTTCTTTCTCAGATGGATATGTTGATCCAGATATTCATGATTTTGGTGCATAGACTTGGAAAGTTTTTCGAAGAATTTCGATCTCCGTCGCATGTAAAGGTAGTTCTTGAACAGCTGCAGGTTTCATGTTTTCACACCAGGCACAGGGTCATTGGTTTTAAAGGCCATGAAGATTACCAAATTTGATTAGTCAGATTGCATATCATTTTCCTTTTGGCTTGATGAAGCTTCAAGAATGTAATTGAAAATGAAAAGTCTTTTAGATCATGTTTACTTGATCAGTTTTTTAGACAATGTCAATGATCAATTTTCTTTGGACATGAAATGGACTCCTGCTTGAGTTTCATGAATTGTCTCTCTAGTTTTTCGATACTTGCTTGTGATCCAAGTAAACCCTTGCTCAAAGCAGGCTTTTGAAACTTTATGGATTTGATCCCCCAGTTGTGTTTTGCTATCTCAGACATAAATTTCGGTTGTATAATTTGCTGCAGAAACAAATTCTGTCAAGAGTGAAATTGTCTGCTGAATTTAAAGTCGCATGCAGCAGCAATTTAATAAAAAGAAATAAATGCATAAAGTGGTCAAATAAACTGTGAGATTTTGGAAAGGAAAAAATAATAATTTGTACATCAGATTAGAGCCTTTTGACCCTTACAATCAATGCAATTAGTGTCTGAATTTTGAAGCAAAAGTTTGAAGAAAGAGCGATCATCAGAAAAAGATCACATCCTATAACCATAGCTGGTGCTGGCTTCCTCTCCCTTTGGATCCCCAGAGAAACTAGCTCTTGCCAATTCCCTTAACTTCTTCAGATCACTCTTTGGCTCTAATTTAGGACCCTTTAGCCGTTTTCCTTCCCCCGCTCTCTGCGAACTGAGGTTAGTCTCTGTGGTGACGGAACCTGTCATTTGAATAACAATGGGGCCTGGAGATCCAGGACTGAGCACGGGCACAACGGTTGCACTCATGGAACTAATAGGGTCAATACAAGGGGCCCTCACATCTCTTCTTTTCATCTCATTTTCTGAAGTTAGAGGGAGGACTGGAACTAGGCCTGTTTTCGGTTGGGAGGATGCAGGTATGAATCCTGACCAGTGCTTCCTAGGTAAGAAAGGAAGGATAAGTCCCCTCGCAGCAAACTTTAATCCAAGCTTAAGAGAATTTTTGTAAGGCTGTGAGAGTCTTACTAGGGAGCTTATTAGGGCATACCACTCGTTTATAAGTTGAGTAACGAAGGCAATGAAAAGGAGAGCCAGCATTGTATATCCCTGAATTTGTGTTTCGGTTGGATTTGTGCTCGTCGTTGTAATAAATAGTACAAAAATACCTACCTCACACAAGAGAGAGACACTTTCAACCATGTGGATTCCCCTGCTAATGTATGGTTTTAGAGTAAATAGATACATGAACTGCACCAGTGTGATTGTCAATGCAAACATGCTTTGGCTTGCTTTCTTTGAAGGGTAAGTTCCAGATACGATACCTAGACTAACCCGCCTTAAAAGATCAAGAACAATATAGAACGATCTAGCACTACCCAATAATCTTCTCGACAGGGGAATTTTAATTTCTTCAATGCTGTCATCTGAGCTGAGAGCTCGCATCCTTCCAATCCCATTATGGCCACTTTCTGTCCACTTCGGCATGGTGTTTGGGTCATTTTGATCGACAAAAACAAACTGTGAAGGACCCTTTTGACTGTCAAAGATAATTCCAAAGCGAGCAAAAAAGGATGAAGGAAGTCCTTCCCTGCAAAACCACTTTCCCACAATAGGCCTCATTGTAAAAAAGAACCACAACTTTGTGTACCATGGTTCTTCGGTATCTACATACTTGACTTCCTTGAACTGAGCCAAAACTCCAGAAAAGATTGCAATTACAAGAAAAAGACACACTGATAAAATAAAAGCTGCAGGGATTGCAAGCAACAAAGCTCCAGTTATTATTCCCCCTGCTGTACCACCTGCGAATTAGGCTAGCTATTTAGTTAATGACATCTTTGATAGAGTATGATAACAATTGCAACTTCAAAGATAATTTTTTAAATTTGTAACCTCTTATTAAAAATGTTGATGACTGAGAGATGCAAGGTAGCATAAGAATCAGAAGAAAAAGCTCAAATCGTGGTACTGAGAGTATCCCATGAGCAGTTGTACCTGTTCTCCATCTTAAGAAAAGTAGTACCAGAACATGTAGAATGACTAAACCACCTCCTCCCACCCCTAGCCAGAACAAGTTCATCTCCATGTCCTGCCACCTGTTAAGGATAACAACCTCAGATATTCTTTTAAACGCCGTTAAAATCTTGGCTCTTAAACGAGGTCCTTTATTATAGAAACATAGACTTAATTAGGAAGTGGCAAATTTTCTTCTTCATAATGTGTAAACTCTAAAAAGAGAGAGGTGATTGCATAGCTACCCTTTGTTATTCTCCATCCTCTTGAGAACATTGCTAGCTGACAATGGCTCTCCTCTCTACAAGACAAATATTTCAACTGTAGAAGAGCATCTCATTCAAATACAAGCACTGACTGCACAAAGGAGATACTCACCAGGAAATAAATGAAATATTCTCTAGTATCAAGAGTTAGTCCATAAGGAGTATTTCTCAAATTCATGTTAGTCTGCCCCTGAAGCCGACCAGACTTGGGGTCAATATCCATTGGAACTGAATGCATATAGGATTTATTTGTTAGGTAAAAGTCAATTTGATAGTTAGCCTTCTCATTTGAAGACCATCCTTCAGAGAATGTGCTAAATTTCTTTGTAAGCCTATCTTCTGCCAGAAAAACATGGTGAGCCCATCCTGAAGCGCTGTCCTTTTTCCATGGAAGCTTTTGACGAGGTATGAGCCACCTAAGACCCTTTGTTGTCTCAGAATATTCAATTGGTTGGTTAATTGAGAGCCAGTCTGAGAGGGCAAACACTTGTACGTGTCCAACCATACCCTGTGATGAAAAATTAATCAGATATTCATACAAACATGAATGACTATCAGGAAACAATATAGTAAGTTGAGCTTGAATTAAAAGGGTGAACTCCCATGCACTTATTTTGCCACTAATGAGCATTTGGAAACTTACATGTAGATTTATTGAAGGGTCAGAAGCAACAATATTAGCACTCCCTGAAGCAAGAGTGTCCATTGCTCCAAGATTTGCATATGAAAGTGAAAGAACAGCAGCTGCCAATGATGTTGCCAATATTCCAGCAGTCACAAAGGAGTGTAGTGCAACTGATATTGAAGGGATTGAATCTACACAAGCTCGAGAGGCAGATGTATTAGAATACATTTTCACATCATGTATGCCTATCTACTTATTTATTGAGGACCTTGATCTATGAGAGGAGGTATATCATAGTGAACTGAAAAATTCTTAGCATTTCCTACTGCAAGTTTTTATTTTGGAGTAGGTGAAGTTATCTTAACGGCTTGTTCTCAATATTCCAGCCAAAAATGTTAATGAATTCTATGTAGAATGGAAGAGGAAAAATAAAAAAGAGAAATTATTCATACAGTGCTTCACTTCAAGTTGGTTTGATGCCAAATTTGAATTTCCTGAAATATCATTTACTGTCTGTGCAGGAACAGTAACTGACACCAAATTCTCAGTTACTGCCAGGACAGTCACTGAGTAAAGAGCTCCTGAAAGTTTCTCAAACCTACGTGAATCAGAGTAGAACACATTGATGTTACGTGATGTGCCTTAACCAATAACCATACATTCTTCTACATGTTTGCATTACATTAATATAACATGGCAATCATCATTGGTATGATTGTAGCAGGGGTTTAAGATCACCAAATGCACCTGCCTTGTTATTTTACCCCCATTCACTTTTACCATGGAAGCCTCAAAGCCAAAAACAGGCTTTGTAAACTCCACTACTACGTTGATGTTGGATTCCCCTGTAAAATTTGGAGAACTTGTACTTAGCCATACACCCGGCTCCACGGAATCTAGAAGGAAAGAATAGCAATTAGTTCCACAATTATTCTTCCCAAAGTATTTTTGGAATGTACAAACTATGTAATAGCATACCATAAAGAAAAGTAATTGAGGCAGCAGATGACACAGGAGCGCCTGTCCTCCCAATTACTAAACTGGCTTGTAGTTCAACTGTGACAATTTCAGTTCTTGAAACATTTTTAAGCTGCGAGTCAAAAATCAAGCAAATGAGCAATTCATATGTGATGCTTTAATATATATATCTCTTGAAGTTAATGGTAGTACAAAGTTTTTTAATTGACAATCAGATGTAAGTGGCGTCTGGTACAGGAACTGCTCCTAAAAAAAAAAAATACCACGATAATGTTGTCAATATTATGCAATTGAAGTTTGCTGCTTACTTCAAAATCAAATCGTCGGCTCCCTTGATTTCTGTCATGAATAGGTATTAAGTTACCCGAGTTCACATGTAATGCATTTAGAATCTCTTGCGTAGAATTTAATATGGGAATGCTGAAGTCCAAGAATATTTTCAAGTCTTCCATTTTGTTAGTTGCAAGGACAGTTCTAGGGACCCCATCAAGCACCAACTCGTAGGATGGAACAGTCGTCCACAAATCCACTTGCACTGGTCTTCTATCTGCGACTCATTAAAATGTGAATAATGCAGGAGCTAAAATGACACTTGATAAAAAAAATTAAAAATGTAAAATGGTGACTAATTTCTCACCAAAGTGAATGATTATAGAGGAACCATTTGTTCTGGTAAAGGGATTTCCTGCCTTATCTGTGCAAATACTATCAGCCATTGTAATCACCACACGTCCAAACAAGCTTTTCAGTGAGAGAATTACGTCAAGTTTGTAATTGATGCCAGGTTTGATAACCCTTAAGGAAGAAGCATTTACGTGGGCTGGACCTTTGATTATGACCTACAAAAGAGACTTGCGAGTCATCTAAAACATTAACTTTGTTGTGAGCTTTTCTGGAACAAATACTGCACATCTTGGTGATCCAAATTGTTCCAAGAACTCCACTTACATCGCAGTTTGACGGGTTTAAACACTTGAAACCACTCCGTTCAGTGCAAGCTTCGCTGAATGTGACATCAATAACTATTCTTTCAGCATTAGTATATTCCTGTTTGCCAGAAATTGTTGCTGTTGGTGATATTGTATCTGGTTGTGTAAGTACAAACAAACAACAAGGTTTAAGACAGTATTTCCCAAAATAAGAGAAGAGAAAGCAGCTTTCTGTCTTACCAATGAACCAAGAATAAGATGATGAATTTCTCTGTCCTCCCGATGTTGTGACATTGAGAAGAAATTTGTGGTCATGGTTAACAGCTAAGTTCTTCAATACTATGACATTAGCTGGACATGGATTCAAAGTTTTGCCATCAAGCTGTCCATATATACACAATCAATTGCTACTAAGAACTAGTAAAATTCACAAGTTTTGAATTAACCAAGTTAATTAAGCATGAAAACCGATAAATAGATTTTACATGTTAATGAAGGATGAACAGATAAACTTTTTAGGACAAAAGGTAGACAAAAATTGGCCTCTAGGAGCTAAATCAGAACCAAGTTCATGCGCCAATTTTGTGTTAATCTGCTTTATGGTTGAAAACATGTATGCAACATATATATATATATATATATATATATATATATATAAAACATGTATGTAAATATATATATATATATATATATATATATATATATATATATATATATAAGCTTTCTACGAGTGCAGAGATTTGAACACAGAACCTATAGCTCTGATATCACATTAACTACTACTTGTAAGAAGACTTACGCTTATAGAAAATGAACCAAGAATGGATTATATACTTCGACGAAAATAAAATGTTTATATTTCGAAAATCGAAATGCTTAACACATCAACATAGTTAACCTTTTTATGAACTAAACAACCAAATAGAAGGGATTTTGGAGTTGAGAAACCACCTTACCATAGTTAAGTTACCACTAAAAAGAAGTAAGCAAAACAATTAAACAAGAAGAATGTATATATACATATATAAAGTAGCTACCTGACAGTATATGGAACAGCTATTGTCCTGACACGCATTTGAACCATTCAAAGTCTCAAACGAGTAGCGAAAAACTGCGTATGAGTACCTTGACCGAGCTGAAGGGGTTTGATGAAAACGAATTAGGACAGTTGATTCAACTGGGTTCGGTAAATGCAACACCAATAATACTGCAAAACAGGCATACAGTTGAAGAAACTGGAGCAAACCCATTTTAAAGCCTTCAATATAAGTCACATTTTTAGGCCAGAATCAAAGAAGAAGAAAGCATACGGTTGGTGTTTCCTGAGAATTGAAGAAAAGTCCAATGTTCAGTAAGAGAGTTTTAAGTTAAAGAAAGTGCAAAGGTAAAAAGAAACCTCAGAGACAACCACCAAGCCAACCGTTCTCGTCAGTCTCATTACTGCAACTTTAAAGAAGTTCACATACCTCATTAACTACTATTTGCCCAACCTGGCTTTCTTATTTATTGAGTTGGGTTTCGCTTTTTCGGTGTCAGCTACCATCGGATTTATGGTCAAAAATTTCTTCAAGAAGTTCATGAACAGAAACCGATCAAGTGATTCACCAAAAAAAGAAACCAATTCAAGTTCGATTTGCAAAAAATACTGTTGACAGAACGTGATAAAATAGTTGTGGTGTGTCTCATATGGTCAATTTGAAACATTTGGAATTGATTATTCTTTTACAGCTTGTTGAATTTGCAAGTTTTTATCCTTCTGTAAGACCAAGATCTTTAGGAAGTAGTACGAAACAAAAATTCAATTCTTCAACTTGCGTACAAAAGAAATTATGAACCATTTCTCTCTCTCTCTCTCTCTCTCTCTATATATATATATATATATATTGTGTGTTTTTGTTTTGTAATTTTGGTTTTTTGCGTTCCTTCAAATAATTCCCAATGGCAATAGTCAGTGCCAGATGGGTGACAACTAAGACCATCCCCACATTCCAGGTCACGTGCCCCTAGCTATCCATATTAAAATTCAGTACTTCAACAGTTATAGAAAATAAAAAGTTTTTAACATGTAAAATAAATAAAACCATAATTAAAGAAGTTATTACTGTATTTTGGGTTACGGTTGAATTTGATCTCCAACATTTCTTCAAGCAATGTCTTTCTATAGTATGATAAATTATTAAGTAGGTCAGTGTATCGAAGTTTTCTACTACAGTTTGACAAAATTAATCATTTAACATACATGTAAATTATCTAAATAAGATATAATACATGTCCAACATACATATGTTACATTTTGGATCCCTACGCCAATGTACATTTGAGTCGTCGAAAATGGTGCAGCATGTCTGTGTGTGGGCCATGAACCTTAATCTGAAAACACATTGAATGCGTCCACAGGAAAAATAATGTGTGTGTGTCTTAGCGTCTATATATACATATATAAAGACACACACTGACACACATTTACTTCAAGAATAAAAGCCCCCATGTACTTTAAAATATACATATAGAGTAACATTTTCAAGCATTATCTACCATCAAACTACAAAAATATAAAACATATAAAATATAATAGCTGACAAATGCATTTTAACGAATGAAAATTCTAAGACGCAAAATAAGGGAAATAATTATAATTAGTTGGTTTTATTTGGCGATTTAAGACCAAATAAATCCAACTAGAATTTAAGAGGATTTGCACCTGAAATAAAACTAATGAAGATCCAAGAAAAATTGAATCTTATTTCAATCAATTTCTCATATTATTCATGTTATGTTCACCAAAAAAACTTAGTGTAGGTGCTCAAACAATGGATTTATTTACAACATTTTATATATGACTACAAAAGAAGCTTGAGCCGAGAGATCGGGTGCACCATTAGCCTTCCTTTTGGTTTTAGAATTGGGTGCCTCCATGTGTACAACGTTTTCATTTGTTTCGTTATCACTGGTGCTATATTTTTTAACCCAAATGGGCAGAAGTTATGACCTTTACTTTTCACCGTTGGATTCATTAGAAACTTCTTGTACCATCCACTCTAATTTAGGTCCCTGTAAAAAGAACATCAAGCACAAGAACAGAAGCAGTAAGTGATATTCTATTGCTTTCTACATAATAGACCCAGTTAGCAGGAAATAGTCCACAAAAGCAGCATCCATGGACTGTGAAGATGGAAATCCAGATTGCAGTATAGATGGAAACATCAACTCACTGGCCAAAACTGTTGCTTGAGCATAATAGTGATGTAATATTATTGGTGTGATGGCAATCCTAAGTAAAGTCACAAACATATTGCTAGTAGATTGTGTTATAAAGCAAAATCTAACGTGAACAGAGCTGAAATAAAATTGCACCATCACTTCAAAACACATTGTACCGGTACTTTTGGTTTTGGATAGAATACTCTAACAGCCTAATTCAACTTCAACCATCATTAAACCTTAGCATTGAGATGAGATGTAGTTTACCTTTCCTTGCCGTATGATTTTGGGAGGAACCATTGTCATGTCAACCACAGTCGAGGGATCAGCTAGTCTTACTCCACCATCAACAACAAAATCAAGACCCTGAAAGAATTTTATGTACACAAGTTGAGAACTAAAATAAGGAATAAAATGGTCCATTAATATGAAGACAGAATCAAGGCCCTGAAAGAAGAATTTTTAAGTACACAAGTTTAAGAGCTACAATTTGGAATAAATTGGCCCATCAATATGAAACAAACAATAAATCCAGACTGAGAAAATAGACTCCAAGAGAAAATAGATGTAAAACAAACAAATTTTATTCAAGGCTGCTAAAAATCAAGTGCAATAATTTATTTTCCTTTGCACTTCTGAAGAAAAAAAAGGTCAAAATTACAACCAACAAAGTTGGTCAGCTACATACAAAATAAAGCAACCTTCATTTGATGTACATACCTCCGGCCCATATGTATCAGCAATAACAACTGGATCTACAATCCACTCATTTTCCTTGAAGCTCTTGACACTGAAATGTATTCATTGTAAAGACATAATATGTATAAGAAACAGAAATAGTAGCTGTAATTTGTTTAACATGATAAAAAAATCAAATGAAAAATTATTGTTATAGTTGTTTATTTGTTTATATCAATGATAAAGAGAAGTAAAAATATATTAAGTTTCCAACCCATAACCTTTTCTTTAGAGCAAAGTAAATATATCAAACAAACTACCTTGTAGATATCAATGGTGCATCCATCTTCTCTAGTATTGCTTGACATATTGAATCATTAGGCATACGAACACCCACATTTTTTCTTGATGAATATTTGGCGGCTGTTGTCCCATACCTAATGCACTGTTTGGGTAATTCTTTGCTTGCCGTTAAAATGAAAGTATACTGTTACATGAGTAGGCAATGTTAGAGGTTAAAACTTTTCACTTAAAAAGAACCAAATACACCCAAGAAAAAAGAGTATAGTTTTTGCATCTTTTTGACCTATGAGTTACTAGTAGAAGATCAGTTAGGTTAAGCAAATTGACGCACCAATTGAGCTCTCTATTACTCTAAACAGTGATTAGCTATAATAAATATTATAGATTTCTATATGCTGCCAATACAGCATTAATCAAAGAACAAACTTACAGGCCCAGGTAAGCAATGTTTAACAGCTCGAAAAATATTTGCATGACCATGGCCATCACCACGAGGGAACCCTGTTGTATATGTATCAATGTCCCGAAAGGAGCGGCATAAGATGGCAAGGGGCTGCAGGAAGTAATATAAAGATAGGAAAAAACATAAATGAAGATATATATGGAATAAAACATAACATTAGGAGCACTACAACAAAAGATATATTTTTAACCATCTCGTTTTTATCCAGAGCAACGCATTAAGTATGTAAGCATATCATCTAGAGGTTGACTCAACACCATGCTGGACCATATCCTACAGCTTTAAAGTAGTGAAAAAAAAAACCATGTTCCTTACCTTTAGAGGTTCAATATTTTTGATTCTGCAGAGAGAAAACATATAATAACCTTATCACCAGCGACACAAAAGAATGTAACACCAGAAAATGGAGATTTCTAAGCTTACTCAAAAACAAATCATCTACCTTCGAAGACGTTCAATGGCTGACTGGTTTCTCAAATCACAAACCATTGCATACCTACAAAAAAAAGCATTTACTTCAGGTAAATAAGATATCTATGAATCCAATGGGACCAAATTGCCTTAACATAAATTAGGGCTGACACCCAATCTTTTGTACAGAAAATAGTAATCACAAAGTCTATCCTCTACACTCAGTTTAATTGAAGAAGAAAGGTGACCTATTTTTCTATAGCAAAATTGAGTGTCTGAATTTTATTACTTGGACATATGAATTTCCACTCATTCACAAGAACTTGGGCGAAGTGGGCTGCCTCTCTAAAGAAACAAAAACAATAGAAGATTCACAATTTTTATTACCTTAACTTTTATTCTAATTTTCACGATATTCAAGTGTCAGAGCAATGTGGATTTTCGTTATTGAACATGAAAATGAATAATGATGCACGCACAGTGTAAATTCTAGTTACTGCTAACATTCGAAAGAAAAAAGAGAAACATACAGTCTTTAAAACATTAAACCTTTCTACTGATATGAGCATTACAATACACATGATAGTGGTCCAGAACATTAGAAGTGCAAACATTCAAAAGAAGAAGTAAGCAAATAAAACCCATAGCTCGCCAACCATCAAAATTTATTTTGGCATGTATGTAAAGTGAAGATATTATATGCATCAGTGGAACAGCTTAGGGATAAGTGAACTGAGGTTGAGAAAAGAACAAGAGCTGCATACACAGTGTCAGTAGGAATGACTCCAACAGCTCCCTCCTTTAAAAGATTGACAACTCGCTCCAATTTCCAGGTGTCTGCTCCTGATGGATCAACCTCAACATAGAGCAAGTCGTCAACCTGATAAGTTATACCCATTACAAGCATTAGTAAATTAACAACTTCACGTTCTTTATTTCCCAACATTGTGATACTAGTGCCCAATACAAACAGGATCTGAACACAAATATATAGTATCTAATTATTTGGACACTTGCTAAAAAAGCCTCCTCAAATAGAATATTTCGAAATGTGTCATTTTAAATTTACATAATTATAAACAACTAACAAACTTATCAAAGTAAAATAATTGAATAAAGTCATCCAATCAAAAATTTTCAAGCATAACCCTAGAAATAGACCTAGAACGAAATGAATTTCAACTGATCAAAGGGGCTCACAAGTTAATAAAAGTAGCATAATAGTCAACGGTGTTAAAGTTTCATGACCACAGAAAAGCAGAAATTGCCAACATGCTACATCCATAATCCATTTGCAAAAAATTAAAACCAGCAGAGATATACTACATTTTGTTCATGTTTTCTTAAATACTCTTAGACTTGCCAATTACTGAACAACGAAAACACTGATATCTGAAACGAGCATTTGACCAAAATTTTAAAAGGCACCAAGAAAAAAATAATACTTTTTAGTTTCTACCTCCAATTTCTCGGCAAGCCAACAAGCCTTTGTACGGGAATTATATTATCAGTAATTATTAGCTAAAAATTCACTCATTATAAAACTGACATCCAATTAGCATGATATAAGGAACAAGAAAGAAGACCTTATTGAAGCGGGGAGTTGCATATTTAAGACGCTTAGGGCTTCTCTTAACAGCCAAAGCCAGAACTTGGAGACGATAGGGTTTAGCGGGGCCACAAGGGACACTGCTTGGATATGGTCGTAGACGGTGAGTTGCAAACATGGACATCGATGATAGTGATAGAGCTTCATGGTGGTGACCGTACAATTTCGCTTCGCAAGCCATCACCTTTCTCTAATCTCACATTGGCGCCAGAGCAAATATGCAAACGAGGAGTGGAAACTTCGAGCGCAGCCGTTGGCAGTGACAGAAAGCTCGAGAATCTCTTTAACACGACGACGTTTGAATGTCCAAATGTAACTAATTTTTATTAAAATTTTTTATGAAAACTAATTTTTTATTTTTTATTAAAATAATATTAATAAAAGTATTATATTGTATAATTCATATAAGCGCATATACACGGATGCCACACTATTACCAAAAAAAAAAATACACGGATGCCATACAAAACTCACATGTCTTCGAAGATTTTATTAAAAAAATTATGTAAGATATTTCTTTGAAGTTTGATTATAAAGTACCTAATTTAAATTGATTTGGGCTCGTTTGAATTTTTTTTTTCTTAAATACTTTTAATCAGTAGCACTTTAATGAAAAAAAAAAAAAATATATATATATATATATATCAATAAAAACAATTGTGCCATCCATGAAAATGCTTTTAAAATAAATAAGGCATTTTTAATATTTTAAAAATTTTATTAAAGCATTAAAATGTTTTTTATCAAGAAAGAAACCTTTTGTCCACTACATTGCAAAATGTTTTTAGAAAAAAAAATTACATCCAAACAAACTCTTTTTAAATGATAATATAAAAAACAATATCATTTAAGGGTGTAGCATAGTGGAAAAAAGCAAAAAGCCAATAGGGTCCTCACATTTGTTTACTTGAGTGAAGGATGATGCAGTAGTGAGACTGACATTGGTGAGACTCAGTCTAACTAAGTATAAGATGTAATCATAGCATACCCTATATAGTAACTCATACGTACTCAATCTTAGTAAGTGTTTTGTAGATAATAGCACTCATGCTATGTGTAGTTTACTAAGTGTTAGGTGGTGGGTGAAGTGGAACACCTAGTAGTGACTCATATATATTTGATATTACTATATAGATGCAATATTAAATATATTTTATTTCCTAATTAATTTATAAGCTAATAATTTTTATATTGAGATCATTTTCGCTACAATTCCCCACTTAAATCCTCACGGTATATTTGTACAATATGCTACAATTGCCCATGTAAATCCTCATGGTATATTTGTATAGTATGCTAGTTAAATTAAGGGTTTTTTTTTTTTACTCCTAAACACAAGCTTATATATTACCTCGTAAACTATAAAATTTTAATCAATGTCCTCTAAACTTTATAAATAGTTACAAATTGCTTCATAAATTATAAAATTAATACCAATATCCTTGAATATTACATATAGTTACAAATTGCCTCATAAACTATGAAATAGACATAATACTCTCATAACTTTAGAAGCAGTTGTAAATTACACTCGAATGATAAACATAATATATTTTTATCTTAAACACAATGGATTATTTCTTAGATATAATATTTTAAATTTTTCATAAATATTTCTTTACGTGAATGATATAGACAAATTTATTGCTACTTTATTGATTCTTTAATATAAAAATACATCTAAACAGTTAAAAATATACTGTACTTATGAGCCTAAGAGATAATTTGTAAATATTTTTAAAGTTCGGGATATTAGTATCAATTTCATAGTTTATAGGATAATTTATAATTGTATTTAAAGTTCAGTGCTATTAATATAGATTTTATAATTTATAAGATAATTTATAACTATTTTTAAAATTTAGAGGATATTGGTGATAATTTTATAGTTCAAGAGGTAATCTCAACCTTATATATAATTCAATGAGCATTATATAGAAAATCCTTAAATTAATTTAAATATTTCAAATAGTATGATACATACTTAAACCAATTAAAATATTTTCAAACTGAGATTATTTGTATAATAAAATGCCCAAACTTGATGATTAGTTAGAACTCAGAACAAGTCAATTACCTATGAACCCATCTTCCTCCCCTAAAAAGGGAAATAAATAATAACTATATATATTAATGACATGAAGGAATCTAATCCCTTCTATTAGTGGAAACACAATGAACAAAAATAAGATGTTTAAAAAACACATTATTATTTCCTGTCCTTCACAGTTGCTTTATTAAGGCTTTAATTAACAGAATAATGTTAATCAAAATTTGAAACCCATGTGTGAATATTCCATAGAACACTACAAGCAGCACCCATGCCTCTTGTCTAATCCATATAGATCAGCAAATTGGTCATTTTCTCAAACAGGTACTATTATTTATTTATTTTTTAATTAATGAAAAAAAACCCAATTGCTGTAATTTGACGTTGATCCCACACCCTATACATTACAAGGCAACCAACCAATCTCACCAACTAGTATTAAAAATGAAACCACAACACAATCTTTCATATTTTAAAAATGTCGTTGGTCTGTAGCTCAAGAAACATAGCCAGAGATAATTGTTTCATTTTATTAATTATTGTCGTTTTTTTATTATAATTTAATAGATAAAAATAATGGTATTATTGGGTCACCAAGGATTGTGGACTAGTCATGGAACAATGGACTTAGACGCTGTAGCTTACTAGGAAAGTGACAAGCCACCCACAAATTTCGTAGCACATGGGTTATTTTTATCCCCATTCCTAATCAAAATTTGTCATTCAGTCATTAGCCCATCCATATTATAATATCATATTCACATTTCTGCCCCCCATTTGTCTTGGAAATCACAAGCTTGTACAATTCAAATTCACTGTAAAATTATTCTTAAAAAAAAAGGAATTTTGCTTTTGGATTCAAAATTCAAACGCTAGAAGACGAAGGCGTGGGAATGTGGCGGTGACTGGTGACGTTACATATGAAAACCGTGCAAATTATAAAAGAAAAAAAAGGCAAAGTGTGTTGCCGACACCAATAATAAATTGAGTCACCCGCCTTGTGTGAAACGCATAGCGAGAAGAGCTCACTAATTTCATGATTTTGAAATTTATTTATTTTTTATTAAAAAATACATACAATTAATATGAGTAGCATTTTTATGCTTTTTGTTCATCACTATGTGTTGGCTAATTAACCCAATTTCAATTTATGATTTTTTTTTTCAAAAGGGAATTCTGACTAATTCGTAACCATTGTCAACACTATCTTCACAACCGACAAAGCACTAATGTGAGCTGTTGCTTTTCAATTTTTTTCTTCAACTTTAGTGAGTTGCACTTTCTAAAGGTAATTTTTACTTTTCATTATTTTATTTTATTAGTTTCTTTTTTGTCAAAATGATAAAAGAGGGCAGGAGGGATCCGAGGATAAATTTCAAAACAAATTTTTAATATAATTTGTATGTAATTTAAAAAATAATAATTTTTTTTACAGCAACTTATTATATAATTTTTTTTTTAGAGTTTAAAATGAATGGAAATTTTTATTATAAATTTTTAGGATATGATATTTGATGTCTCATGGCCAAAACATGTTTGGAAGTTGTTTTTCTATATATGTATTAAAAAAAAAATGTAATGTATTTTTTAAAATTTATATTTACATTAAAACTTTGTAAATTTGAAATAAAAAAATTCGAGTGGGAAATTAAAAAAACAAAGCTGTATTTTTGAAATCAGTGAATATATTGTACTTTCGTTTGACGAAACTCTTGTTAAATAGCCAATCAACAAATTCACCACAACCAAAAAAGAAAAAAAAGAAAAAGAAAAAGAAGAAGCGAATTTTAAAATTTTTTAAAGCAAAAAGGAATTGTGGAAAATTACAAGGATAGATCATTGATAATCTAAAATAACAAGATCATGTATTTGCTTTTAATATATACTTTTTAAAAAAAATTAAAGAAACATTTGTAAATCTTCTAAATTAAAAAAAAAAAATCTCATGTGATAGGTTCTTTTGTTCGGATTAAAAAACACAAAGTGATTTTTTTTAATAAATAAAAAAAACTTCAATATGATAATTATCAATTTATAAATCTACTAAAAATTATAATTTATCTGTGATATTATTATATTGCAGTCTTATAAATATATAAAATTTAAAATATTATATTTACACATTTTATATTTCCCTTTTATTTGACATTATATACTTAACCACAAACGGATGCTATTCCAATTTTATAAAGAAATTGAAATAACATATATACACTCTAATAATTTATCATTTGATATTTTATCAAATAAATTAATAAAAATTTAAATACTATTCCAACTTTATAAAGAAATTGAAATCACGTATCTACACTCTAATAATTTCTACTCTAACATTTCACAGAGTAAATTTGTAAAAATTTAATCCATTTTTTTCCACGGCACCACAGTCCACAAAGAAAAGAAAAAAACAAAGTGAATTTGATTACATAATATATATATATATATATATATATATATATTTTTAAATATATGATATTTAGTAGTAACTGCCAAAGTGAGTAAGAGGTTAGATAATATCTGCTACAGTAAGTGGACTCTGCACTACACAAGTGTTACGTTCTAATTCGAAACTCAGACCAGATAATGAATTTTCAAAAAATCCCCAGTGGCAAGAAATGTAAATACCAGCTAACACGCACGGGCATTTCCGGCATACTGTACTATAAATGCCCTTGAGAAAATCCACCCGTTCCCTTCCTCTGCCGTGTATCCGGATTTCACAGCCAAGCAGATAAAAAGAAGGTACACTCTTTCTCTGTCTCTGACCCCTAAATCTAGGGCTCTTTCATCACAGAGAAAACTGAGCCTCTACATCTTCGACGTCAAACCCTTAATTTTCTTAGTTAGGGCTGAAAGTGGAAGCTGTTCTTTTTCTTAATTCGTTTTTTTTTTTGGTAATTGCCCAGGCATTTGCATAATTTTGCATTTTTGTTTATTTTTATATTTTTCGTAATGTTAGATTATATGTTAATGCTCTAATTGTATTTTGGTTTTTGTGTTTTGAAGTTCTGAAATGGTTTCTTTTGGATCTTTTTGGTTTAGTTGATTCGTTGATGTGTTTGGGAAGCTTGTTTGTTTTATGTGTTTTTTTAAGCTGATTTTTCTGTTTTTAGGCTCGGATTTGGAGTAATGTTGGTCGTATTTCGCTTACAAGCTGCTGTAGTTTGAGATTTTTTTTTTGTGGTCAACAAGGTTGACTATGAGTTTTATTATTTTTCTTCCCCCTGTTTGGTTGATGGGAAAATTGAGGAGAGGAAAAGAAGGCTAATCCTTTGAGTATCTTCTTGATGGTTGAGTTCTAATTTTATTTATTTATTTATTTTTGTGGATCCCTTGCTCTTTTGTGTGCTTAAAGATAACTCCTCTCTCTAAATCCCGATCCGTGTTTGTCCCACTGAAAATCTAAGTGGGTAAAATAAAATTTGTGGTTTAAACTTCGTTGTAATTTTGTTTGATTTAAAATGTTTTAAAATCTTGAAAACTTTTCCAATAAACTGTGATGGGAAAATATAGCAAAGATTTGAAAACCTTCAAAGATTTTATATTTCCTGAAAACATAAATGGAAACCTTGAAAACTTTAAATGAGTGTTGAATAGAACTTTGAAAATGTAAGTTTCATAAAATTGATGTTGATGGTTTAGGCATCTTCACTGTCTAACAGTTTCCCCTTTTAAGATTATGCATACATTCCGGTAAATTTCTGGAAACTCCAACATGTAATATTCTTATTGATTTTTTTTTAAGGGAAATTCTTCCTTCAGAAAAATAGACAATTCTGACACAAACTTGGTTTTTCGGATTTTGTGGTTTTAATTGTGCATACTTGAGCATTCAAATTTCTTACGCATGTTTTAAGTTTTACTTATTTATACCATACGTTGGCTTAGAAATGTCAAATTTAACTTGGTGTACATTATGATTGTGCTCAGCGTTTGTTATTTCTGTTATTTATTTATTTCCGTTTTGTGGAAGCAGTAAAAGGTGAGATGGTTGCTGAGAATCTGCTTGGAGAAGTGATGTTGCAAATATTAGTTTTTTTCCACAACATCCAGTTTTCAATAAAACTACACTGAAAGCTTCATAGTTTTGCATTTTGTGAAGCTGTTTTTAAGTTATAAAGTTGAAAAATTAGATGTTTAAACAACATTTAAATTTAGCTCGTAAATTTGTTGGTTTGAGTAATTTTTAGAGCTGCTTCAAGTTGATTTATATAAATAGTTTTGTTTAATTAATAGGAAATTTGTATTATCCACTTGTCCTCTATTAAGATCTGTCATTGATGTTTTTCAACTGAAGTTGCTGTTGGAGTTTGGTCAGTTATTAATGGTCTTATTTTATTGACTTGTTATAAATGTTTGAGTCTTCTTGTGAGATTTACTCTATCTATGCTCCTAGGTTTTAGGAAAACTGATTTTTGTTTATTATTCAATGCTCAATTCCTTAATATGTATTTAAAAGGGCCTCCTTTGTGTCAATTCCAGTAGGTTTTTCAAGATGGAGAGTCTAAACAGCTTTTGGCAATTAGGCGACAAGCTTCGAGGGCAATCCAAAGTCTCAGAGGATCACAAGTGGTTAATGGCTGCTTCGAAATTGGCTGAGCAGACAAGGTCAAAGGGTGAGCGCATGAATAACCTTGATCTTTCAAAGGGTCCACCTGAAACAAGGCTAAAGGACAAATTTGGGTTCCAAGAAGATAACAAATTTGAAAACTTTAACTTCAACATGTTGAACTTGGACTCCAAAATAACTGAAAGTATGAGCAAAAGTTCCTTCAGAAATGGTATGTACAATATGAACGCAGTATATCAGAAGAACAATGCAAACGTTGTGGGAAACATGACTAGTAACAAGTATACTGGAAGTAACTTGAGCAGCAAAGATTTCAGCAACAACACTAATAACAACAATAGCAATGAAAATGGCAACACAAACAATGCTGTCGACAAAAGGTTCAAGACCTTGCCAGCCACGGAGACACTTCCACGGAATGAGGTGCTTGGAGGATACATCTTTGTGTGCAACAATGATACGATGCAGGAAGATTTAAAGCGGCAGTTATTTGGTACTTTTTAACCTCTCTTAGCCTCTTTAACAAAACTTTTACCTTTTGGCTACAGAAGCCTACACATAATTCCGGTTTAACTGGTTTTGAAGTATGTTTCTTCTCTATGCAAACTTAATAGAACACATGAGTCATATGAAGGTGCTCATGTATTCGAATGGTTAAGATCATACAACAAGTATATTATTGTAGTTTTCAGGTGTTTTAGAATCCTGTTGAGGTTTCCTATTGCTCAAGCTGTAGACAGTTACTGGATTTGCTAATAAATGCAACATATGTCTGTACCTATAATTTATTTTCTATGCACTTTGAGCTAAATGATTCTTGTTGTTATTGATTATTTATTTATTTGTTTTGATTTGGTAGGTTTACCTCCAAGATACAGGGATTCCGTTCGGGCAATAACACCAGGCTTACCTCTGTTTCTCTACAACTATACTACTCACCAGTTGCATGGGATTTTTGAGGTTTGTTCTCCAACTTTGTAATTGATGTAGCATGATACAGTGATCTATATGTTCTCTAATATTAGTGGCAACTGGCAAGAAAATGCATCATTTGCATTCGCATTATACTTTATTTCTCTTGGTTGTTGAAAAGGTAGTTTTAATTTGGCTTCCTTGGTTGGCATGTTTAAGAAAGGTTTTTGTTTAGTATATGGTGATGAACCTATTATCTGCCCATATTTTATGAGGAGATGATCCTATACTCTTTTTTGACATTTTATAAATATTTGTATAGAAGATTGATGTACTGATCTTCATATTTTCTTTTGTTTTGTCTTTTGCTTGTGATTGAAAGATTTTTTCCTTTATGGTGCAGTGAGGTGAATTGCTTTCACTATTTCTTTTTATTATTTGGTAAGTGGAGTTTCTGAATTTGTTATCTACAGGCAGCAAGTTTTGGCGGTTCAAACATTGATCCAACTGCCTGGGAAGATAAGAAGTGTAAAGGAGAGTCGAGGTTTCCTGCACAGGTAGAAATTGAATCTAGAAGCTACAAACATTGTTTGGGTTGGTGTATTAGGGAGATGAAACATTTGACAACCTTGATTGAGACTGAATTTTTTACTTCATATTACTTAATAGGTGAGGATCCAAATCAGGAAACTCTGTAAAGCTTTGGAAGAGGATGCATTTAGGCCAGTGTTGCATCATTATGATGGTCCCAAGTTTCGTCTTGAGCTCTCAGTTCCTGAGGTATGATAATATAGTATTATTATTTTTCATGAATTTATTGTTATTAATTCTTTTATTTTTATAATTCATGTTTTTGATATATAACTCATTTGCAATATCCATAACTAGTACCCATAACTAGTACAAAGTGCTTGAATGTTAATCTTCTTGTCAATGACACTTCTTTGGTGATATGCAGACATTGGATCTATTGGACCTATGCGAACAAGCGGGCTCCGCAGCTTAAGCTAAATGTTGGCAGAAATATGTCAACTTGGTAGGTTTTGTGGTAAATGTCGAAGTGTGTGTGCTTTGAAGCAGATTTTCCATGGAGCGCAAGCTTGGGGATTAAGTCTGAGAGAGAGAATCTTGTTTTCTAAGTTAGGTTAAACGTGAGTGTAGCCTGGTGAATAAATTCACTCTTTGGTGCCACGTAAGATGCTCTTATTATATAAACTAAGTTTGTTGCATAACATTTGGGAGTCTTCTATCATCTATAAGATAAACTCAGAATATGTAAAAGAGAAAAATGACAGGTGTGTAATGGTACCTCTGAAGGTTTTAGGTGTTTGTAAACTTGACCTTGAGTTGAAGAATGGTTTATTATAAATAATTAAGAGTTATTACACGTCGGCGCTCTCAATTAACCATCTAAACCATTCTTCAACTGTCCGTTTTCGTGTTTCATTACAATCGGACAGCCCATAAAAAAAAAAAGAAAGAATAAAAATAAAATCCAATGTTAGGGCTATTAATCGGCAAAGATAAAATAGAAAGTAAGGTAAAAAATCACAAAGAACATCCAATTGAGCTAAAAAGGAAACTCAAGTATATAACTTTAATTCCAAAATTAACTTCTACAAACAAAAAAAAAAAATCTAAAATTAACGTTAATATGTCGCTATATGGTACTGATTACAAAATTAATTGGTCGGACCAACAACAATCGCCAGGCAGTTGATGATGATCAGCTAAGAAAGAAGAAGATTGACATGAACTATTAGCGCTCATCATCATCTGGTCCTCCAAGAAGCTTTGAATCGTCATGTTCTGGAAATAATGAACCATCATGTTCCGAAAATACCAAGGAGGGTAAGTAGCAGTAGCAGTAGCAGTAGTTTGGAAAGAGTACTCATCGGAAGAAGAAGAAGATGCCAACGAGTCCAACGTGTGTAGTGGTGGTGTAGCCGCGGAACATTGGTAGGGTTTCTTCGCTACACGATCATCAATCCGTTTCTGCAAACCTCCAATCTTGCGGTCCAAGTTACTCAAAAGATCAAGCATTTGATCCTTTGAAAGCCCATCAATATTAAGACCGTGCCAATGATCAGCGACCGATGATGGAGACGACGCCGACCCAGCGGCAGATTTCCGTTTTTTGTTGTTATTCGCTTCGCTTGTGTTGTTGTTGTTCTTGTCCTTCACATTAATGTCGGTTAGATCCAGAGCTCGTTTCTTAGAACGGCGGCTTCCGCAGTTTTCTCTGGCCAGCTTGTAGTTGTGAATTAGGGTTTTGACCTCGTCGGCGGCATTGTTAGGCCAGATTTCTGGTTCGTTGTTGTCGGAATCGTAGATGATCATGCAGATTTTTACATCACATAGGATGCTCAAGTCTGATGCTTTCTTCATCAAACCCTTCTTACGCCCCCTTTCCATCAAGTCCGATGCTCAAGTCACGCACTCTATTCCTCTAGGGGGACTTGGAAGTTGTTTATGCTAATTTATATTATTTTTTTAAGTGTTCACTCTAGGAATCGATCAGGGCATGCTTTTAAGTGCTCATTAGGAAAGTTGACGCGGTCCAAAGGGTTCGGTGGGGCACATGCACATCCCTTAATACACGACAAGAGAACATATCATTATGAGACTTGAGCTGCCGGTCCAATGGGCTTGGCGAACCACATAAATAAGAGATGTGTTAAACGACGTGCCGGTTTGCTCATTGCAGAGTGCTTCTTAGCGACCAGTCTTTTTGTCACCCCAAGTCAGCCATTTCTTACTTGCTAATTATGATTTTTTTTTTCTTTTTTCTTTTTTATATGGAAACCTTTTGTACGAGGTATTTGGGAATAAAAGATTAATAAAAAAAAAAAAGAAGAAGAAAAAAAAGAGTTACTAAAATATTACACATACTATATTTAGCATAAGAAGCATAAATTAATCTAGCAAGAAACAAGAACTATTGTATGTCAATACCTGAACCGGGAAATCCATTTGTGGCTTGCTGGTAGACCAATTAATATTATCCCAATTCACCGAAGGTGGAAACATTTTGTAGTCCTTTTGCATAAAGAAACCCTGCATCGTTGTAATTTAATTTAATTTCTGGTCTATAAAAATAAACTTTAGAACAAAAGGAAATATGCAAATGGGAAACTCAGAACGAAAGCAAAATTTTATCTACTGATCCATTCTAACCTGGCATTCCTCCGCAATTACATCAATTGAATCAAGCCACTTAACAGAGCGTGCACCAATAACACCAGGGAAAACAACCCATAAGGGATGCCCATGATCCCTGTTAAGAAGCTTTGGTATGATAAAAGCAGAAAATGAATGAGAGAAGATAATGCAAGCTACTGCCAATTTAAAATACAGTCTGCAAGGCTTCCCCATTTGAAGAAAAGCAGAGCAGCCAGGATAACAGTAAGGAACACAAAGTAGAATTCATAAAAGATATGTTGTAACAATTAAGTCTAAACAAACATAATTTACCAAAAAAAAAAAAAAAAAAAGGTCTAAACAAACATAAAACATGCACCTCCACCACAATAAGGAAAGTTGAGCAGTCCAGCAGGAATTAGCTTTGAAGTAGACAAGGTGTCATATACTTCCATCAGGAAAAAGTATAACATTTTAATTTTATTATTTTGATTAAAAGAAAATTATGT
Organism: Rhamnella rubrinervis; assembly: GCA_007844105.2. Lineage (NCBI taxonomy): Eukaryota > Viridiplantae > Streptophyta > Magnoliopsida > Rosales > Rhamnaceae > Rhamnella > Rhamnella rubrinervis. The sequence continues at coordinate 684,194 of CM017575.2, forward strand.
TGAGTAAAAAGTGTTATATAAAAATAAAAATTAGAACTAAATTTATATACTATTTTTTTTTAGAAAAACTATTTTTCCATTATTAGGAAAAATTTATGTTTACATTACAGAGTAAAATATATATTTTTTTCTTCTGTCTTTTTAATCTTTAGCTATTATTTTTTTTGTTAAATTAATCTTTAGCTAGTAAGAAATGATTTATACAACAATTAAGAAATAATTTCCAATTCCACAAGAGATTTTTTTATTTTGACGTAATTACCCTTAACCATAGCAAAATATCCCGAAACCCACCTAGTCAACAGAAAACGAACTGGCGCCAAACGGTCACCATAAGTACGGCTGTGGACACAAAAACATACACATGCGCACTTTAGCTCTCAGTGTGTGCATTGCGCACCAATCAAACCTCTGAAGCTGAAATGCTGTTTATATAAACGTCCACACACTAACATACGCCCCTCTCCTGCAACTCAACTCTCTACTTCTGCTTCAATGGCCTCCGTGCCCCTCCCTTCTCTCTACCTCACCTTCAACCCTACTTCTCTCTCTTTCAGTTCCATGGCTTCCCATAAGTTGAGGCTTTGTACTTCTCCTTCTATTGGATTTGGAACCATCAAGAGGACTCGGAGAATTGGGAATTTTGTGTGCAAAGCTACCTCGGTTGTCTTTCGCGATCTCGACGCCGATGATTTCCGGCACCCTCTTGATAAACAGGTTTTAATCTTTACTAATATTCTGACCTTCACTTAATTTTTTATTATATATTTTCAAAAAGAGTGAATAAATAAAGTGTTGAATAACTAGAAAGGAAAGACTCTATGGCTGAAGATTTCTTACTGTTCTGTGTTGTTATATATATATATATATATATATATCTTATGCAGAACACGCTGATTTTGAGGGCAATTCCAGGGTTAAATGAACTCGGAAGGGCTTTACTAGGTAATGGGTATAGTAAAATTTATTCGAGTTCTTTTTTTGTGTACTTGGTAATGTAAACATGTTATTATTCGTGTATATTAACCTTGCTGTTGATAGTTTCTTTTATTTTTGACTAAAATTATGCCTTTATATATGTTAAAATTCTTTAATATCTATTGCAGGGTCTGTTTCAGAGCAAGTCATGCTTCTGGAGAATATAGGAACATCAGTTCTTGTTTCTGAAAATCAGGTTATTCAAATATATTGTGAGATGGATTAACCATGCTATAAAATTACGTTGTGTACATGTATATACGTATGTGAGAGAAAAACAGAAGGAAAAAGATAATTGGTTAGCTTTTAATGTTGTGTTTCTATTGGAATTTTTGGTAAAGAACTTCTACACATTTTCATGTTTTCTGAACTTTTGTCTTTCACATGGTAATTTAACTATTATGTTTTGGAGACCCTGCATCTTCAACATTGTTGCTCAAATTTGTAAATGCTGAATCATATGTGACAATTAAGACTGTTTGTCACTGCTTCCTAAGCTTGTAAAATTTTGTTGTAATCTTTTACTTAAGCTAAGAATCTCTCCAGTGGTTAGTCTAAATTTCAAGCCGAATTCTGTATCGACGATAAATCTTGAGATCATTAAATTTTTGTTCTTGTATCAGCTATCTGAACTGCATCAATTAATGATTGAAGCTGCGGAGATACTGAACATCGAGCCTCCTGATCTCTACGTTCGTCAAAGTCCTGTACCAAATGCATACACTTTGGCCATAAGTGGTAAAAAGCCGTTTGTTGTCATTCATACCAGCCTTGTGGAGCTTTTGACACGGAAGGAGTTGCAGGTCGATATTTTTATTACAAACAAATTTTGACCATATGCCCCATCTTTTTGTTGTATATTATTATCACTATTTTTCTAAATGCAACACATCAAACTTTATCTATCTATCTATGTTTTTAGGTTGATTTTGTGTCTGGCCTCTTCTCTGTTCAGTTTAGGTTTTTTCAATAAGATGCAATATTTTATTAAAACTAAAGAAGTGGTATATATTAATGTGTATTACATGTATATAGGTATATGCATGTCCTTTTATGTGGATGAATTCATGTATATATGGTGGTGGTCAGGTGGTGAAGAGGGTGCAAGGGTGGGTGCATTGCATACTTGTTAAATTTTAAAGCTTTGATTCCTTTCAGATGATGCATGCTATTAACTTCCCATTATCCAACTTCAAAATAGGCTGTTTTGGCTCACGAGTTGGGTCATCTAAAATGTGACCATGGTGTCTGGCTTACCTTTGCAAATATTCTCACCCTTGGAGCTTATACTCTACCTGGTAGGTTTGCGCTATTTGTATCGGTAATTGAAGTTATTTGTTGCCTTGTTATTTATTTATTGTTCTGTTAGCCTAGAGCATTGATATGTTAAACGTCATGGTTGACCCAGAATGGTGAGGAAACATTGAGCTCCTCAATTAAGGGTTTCCTCCTGAATAGATCAATGGGTTGTAAGGTAGATTTCATCAGCAGTCACCACTTAGTGAAATCTGATTAGTATGGTTGGTTTACACCGGCTTCATAAATAATCCAGATTCATTCGATGCTTAGAGTGAATTAGTCCAGTTTAACTTATGTGGATTAATATGTAAAATGGTCATAGTGATGGCTATGTTCCTTCTCTGTTAATGGAATGATTTGATTTATCTGTTGCAGTTTTTTTGACTTAGTATATTTAGTTTGCTCTATACAAATGGGAGAGAAAGAGGGAAAAATGAATATGCACCATTACTAAGCTTTCATTAGCCAAACCACCATCATGGAAATAAAATAGTTTTGGTTCTGTTTTATATTAATTGGCCAAGAGTTGTCTTGGGAACACATGAACTATGTTTCCCGTTCTGAATCATGTGCCATTTTATAAAGCACTTTCTGGTTAATCGATGCATATCAGCAAATAAAGGGGGTTTTAAATATTGTGTATCTCACAGGGCTTGGCGGGTTCATAGCTCAGAGTCTAGAAGAACAGTTATTCCGTTGGCTTCGAGCTGCAGAGCTAACATGTGATCGTGCTGCTCTGCTTGTTGCCCAAGATCCTAAGGTATACAAATTCAGAAGCTACATGCTTTACTTTTAACTTGCCCCATTATCTCTGTAATTTTGATTGACTGATATTCCTTTATAATGCTCCTACAAGAGGTGGTCATCTCTGTACTGATGAAATTAGCTGGTGGTTGTCCATCTTTGGCTGAGCAATTAAATGTGGATGCATTTTTAGAGCAAGCTCGATCTTATGAAAAAGCTTCATCGAGTCCAGTGGGGTGGTATATAAGGTAAAGTACAATGTGTGTATGCTGCCAAAGGCGTTGAGTTATCAACATCCTTAGTGGCCTAACTAATTCATTCGGTTCAGGAATGCTCAAACGAGGCAACTGTCACATCCTTTACCTGTTCTACGTGCTCGTGAGATTGATGAATGGTCTAGAGGTCGTGACTATCTAACCCTTCTGAGTCGTGCAACACGGACCAGCGCCGTGCAAAGAGTTTAAGGGAGTCAAATTTTTAAAGCTGATAGGTGACTAATCACTAGTTTTCATACATTTTTGACACTATTTCTATTTTCATACTAGTAAATGTATTGTTTTATTTTAGTATTTTTCTTGGAAAACCATATACCTGTTATATAGGTCATCATCATATGTTACTTTATCTATGGTTTTATTTTATTTTTTATTTTTTTTCCAACATTGGCTAAATAGGTTCCTAAAATTCAGACATGAAAATTAGTTTCTACCAAATGCATTCATTTTATGCATATTGCTTAAATGTTGACTGTACCCTTTGGTTGCTGTATTTATAGTGATTTGTTACTTTCCTGTTTCAGGCCAAATAATGATCACATTACAGCATAGCACCAGATATGAAAAGATGATTTGCTCAGGATTTAAATCTACTGTAAAACGCTACAGAACGAGATTCCAGAGACTGATTATGAAGTCATAAGTTGTTTACATTTTTCATGTCAATCTTGTGCACTATGCAATGTATAGTTTTATAGAATTATTATACATGTATACAGTTCATATAGAATCAGATTGCTAAGTAAAAATTGGCACATGCTCTCAAGTATACCAAAGGAATTTTATTTCAAAATATAATTCTTCTTGTTATATAAACATTTCTTATGCATACCAACTCCTTTTTCTCGGAAGCTAAAGGTTTAACTTAGAAGGGAAAAGGATGATTAAACAAATTCAGTAAGCATGGTTTGTTTAACAACCTCATATCTTGTAAACAACTTTTTCTTTTCATTGGAAGATAATTCTCCATGAAAGTAAATTCTCTGACAAGGATAAATGATCAACCTTTGAGAGAGGAGCAAAATCAAAGGTAAACAACATACTGATGCAAGTATAATCATCAACTTCAAACACTAAAGTAGAAGTCCCCATATAATAACCTAATCAATCCAACTTCTCAAAGGAGCAAATCCAATGTCAAATAAGGCTCCTGAATTAATGCATTAAGAAATATCATGTTAAACGACTGTAACAACATAGAATGGCTAAAAAATAGAGAGAAATCAGAAACTGCCATTGTATCTTCAGTTTCAGCCCATAAGAAGCTTGCAAAACTACATCATCAATCACAGGACCACAAAACATACCATCTTTTGTTTGGCTTGTGGTATAGATCTGGAAACTGATTAAAGTTAGACCTGAATCTGCTCGGAACTTCATCAAGAATTCCTTGGATGACCCAGTGCCATTGCTCAACAGTGTGAAATTCTGAAGAGTTGACCCTGCTCGAGCTGCTACTACAAAATCTCCCGCACACGAGTTGTTAGCATCTCCCAGTTTGAATCCCAAGTCATAAGTCGAGCCCTCTGTGAGGGATGCTGCGGTTTGTATCCCGGTTGGAGCCACCAAGAGAAGCTCAATTGCAGCATTGCCATGGGGGACAAAGAAGTGTTTAGAGTTTATGAACTTCATAGTTCCTAAGACAGACCACTCTTGTAATGGGGATTGAACAGGACTTTGTGCTGGATCAATCAGAATTCCGTCAGTTGAGTTACTTGGAAATTCTGGGCCATATTCAAATCCTTCATTCAGTAGAAGATTACCTGTATGTCCAAACCAAAATTTGAAGCAGAATTTCAGGGAATGGAAATTAAAATGATTCCATGAGATGCCAAATTGAACTCGTTATTATTCCTTTGTGAACTAAGGTAGTGTTTGGATCATGGAATAGAATTAATATTTTAGTTAAATACTAATTCCATTGTTTGGTCAAAGAAAAATTGTATGCATTGCCATTTTATAGAAATGCTAAATTGATAAAACGTGCATTCCATATATTCTCTCTCATATTGTTTGTCTTCAACTTTCTGCATTAACTATACTTCCTCTCTAGTTTCTCTTCCTAATTTTTCTTATAATTTCTCTATCTAGTTCTCTTTTTGACTATCTAGTTCTGTTTTTGAACTTTACATATTCTTCTCTCTTGTTTTGATTTATCTTTTTCTCTCATTTATTTTACTTTCTCTCGCTACTATGTCAACTCTTATATCTTATCTTAACATATTTTTGATTCACTAATACATATCAAAATCAACTCATTTAGTTATTTGTGCAACGATTCCATGATTCTACTAAACAATAAAATAGATTTATCATTCCATTTATTTCATTGTTAATTTTATTCCATTCCATTAACCAAGTTTACCCCAAAAATCTTTGATTCTCGAGTTTAATTAAAACTTGATTCAATGTAATACATATAGCAGAAACCATAAATAAATGTCAATTTGCAAGATAGCCTCCCTAAAGAAATATTTCAGCTTGAAATAAGCTTTTACCCTCTTAGGTAAGCTTTCAGAAATTTAGCTGTCCCATCCCAAAAACTTGAACCACATAGAAAACACAAATCCGGTCTGAAAATGATATAACACATTATTTGCTTTATGGATCCAGAAATTACTTACTATTTCCTTGAATAAGTTTTGGAATGCTCTTGAGAAGAAGATTGTCAATTACTGGCCAGCAGACGGAGCTGGAATTGGACTCTGCCGTTTGGCTTTGGATCACAAGGTTGATAGGCTCTTCTTCATCCCAGCGACCCAAGAACTGACCATAGCTTACCCAAGCCTCTTTCCCATAATGCTGCTTTAAAGAAAAAACCGCTCTACTATCTGGTGCTGCTACTACAATATCAGCATTATCTGAACAATTCTGATCACCTGGGACAACTGTGAATGTAAGAAAGCAATACATGTAGTCAGTATTGGCAATGAATGTCTGATTGATCTTGCCATCTTCACCCAACTGAATGGCATGTCCATTATCCGGCAATGCTATGGTCTGACTAGCTGTAACATACAGGACCGTGCCTTCAAAGCTCCATCCAGGAATCGTATTATTGTTTTGGCTCAATACCACAAACGGGGTTGTTGAATTATCCGGCAAATTTGATGGTGGAGAGATTCAAAGTCTGGATTCTGCAGAAGCTCTGTAAATAAAAAACAGAACTTGTTACCACATATTACGGAAAACAAGATGAATTATTATGTGTGATTATGATTACTATTTTTTTTTTTTTTCTAATTTGATTCTTGGCGGGGACTAAAAATGGGTAGGTGATTTACCTGCAGATGCTAATGCCAGGAAGAGAAGTGGGAGAAGAAGCTTTCCCGGCAGCATTTTCTTGCTAGAGATTAGAGAAGGTAGAGAAACACCACGAAGTCACGCACTCTATTTCTCTAGGGGAGCTTGGAAGTTGATTATGTTAATTTATATTATGTCGTAATTTTTTTTAAGTGTCGACTTTAGGAATCGATCAGGGCATGCTTTTAAGTGTTCATTAGGAAAGTTGACGCGGTCCAATGGGTTTAAGAAGGCACTTGCACATCCCTTAATATAGGACAAGAGAACATATCATTATGAGACTTGTGTTGCCGGTCCAGTGGGGTTGGTGAACCACATAAATAAGAGATGTGTTAAAACGACGTGCCGGTTTGCTCATTGCAGAGTGCTTCAAAGCGACCAGTCCTTTTGTCACCACAAGTCAGCCATTTCTTAATTAATTTCCTTTATCAACCTTGTAATGCTCGCTCTTTCTAAACCCAGTAGCACTCGTAATTGCAACTTAGAACTCAGTACTGTATGGTGCCCAATGGTCCCGACAAGATGTGGCAGATCCAAGGAAGAACTTAAATTTGTTGATCAGATAAACCAGGACGAAGGTCTCATTCTACTTCTTGCATGTGAGTTTTCCGTGCTTGCTAACCAATATCAATGTTATCCGATACATCATGCAAATTCAAACATCATCTACAATGCTCCACCCAGGTGTTCTCTTGACATTCCTTCGCTTCATCACTTTCCTCAGTCTCAAAACGTCGTCCCACCTTCCAGCCTCTGCGTATATATTTGACAAAACAACATGAACCATATGGTTGTGAGGTTCCAAGACAAGAATTTCTTTCACTACTCTTTCAGCGATCTCACAGCTTCCATGTTTTCTACATCCTGCCAATAAAGCACCTAAAATCACCACATCTGCTTTCCAAACCATTTTCTTTATCAACTCCTCCGCCTCTAGCAGCTCCCCACCCTTCCCAAGAAGATCAACCATACACCCATAATGTTCAATCTTTGGCTCAATTCCATACACCCTTTCCATGGATTGGAAAATCTCGCGACCACACTCAACGAAACCAACATGGCAACAGGCTGACAAAACCCCAACGAATGTGATATCATTTGGCATAACATGCTCTTTCTGTAGCTTCCGGAAGAGACTAAGTGCTTCTTCACCATGCCCATGAGTAGCCAACCCGCATATCATGGCATTCCAAGTTGCAATATTCTTTTCATGCAAGCTATCAAACAAACTCCAAGCCATTGAAATTGCCCCATTCTTCGCATACATGTTTACCAATGCTGTCCCAAGAATCACTCCCATTTCAATCCCCTTTTCTTTCATAAAAGCATGGATTTTTTTACCCAGTTCCAAACAACCCGATTGAGCACAAGCTGACAACACAGAGGCCATAGTTGGAATTGCACCATTCGGTTCATATTCCTCTGCAACCATTTGATCAAAAAGTACTAATGCCTCATCAGACCGAAAATTCTGAGCATACCCACAAACCATTGTCGTCCAAACACTCAAATTTCTCTCTGGAAATACATCAAACATGCACCGGGCATCATCCAAACAACCCGACAAGGAGTAACTCTTCAACAATCCATTAAAGACATGCAGATCCAAATCTAATCCAAATTTCAAGACCTGGGTATGCACTTGTCTGCAAAATTTAAGGGACCGAACGCTAGAACAGGACTTAAGAAGAAAAGGGAAGGTGTGCTTTCCCGGTACAACGCCGAGCCTCCTCATTTTCATGTAGAGGAATATAGCTTTACAAGGATTTGGGCCACTAGCTTGAGCTCTAATGAGTGTATTCCACATAAAGCCATTTGGTTCCCGGGTGCTTTGAAAAATCCTCAGAGCATAACTCAAATCGCCGCACTCGGAAAGAGCGCAAAAGGAGAGTAATCTGCTCGCAGCGAAGTTGTCGTGGACGCGAGCAGAGACGACCATTTGGGCGTGTACTTGCTTGAGTTGGTCCATGGAAGTGCATTTGTCTGCGAGCAGAGAAAGCTGTGGAGGAGGTCTTGGTGGAGGAGAAGCGTAGGTGCGCAGACGATAGAGATAGCCTATTGTGCATTTGTTGAAGAAGACAGGTTTTGGCGCGAGCATTGGACTGGGAAAGCCAATGCGGTTTGGTTTTGTCAGAGGCAGAGAGTCTACTGCTGACAAGAGACTCGTCCTATGCTTTCTAATTAATATAATTTATTTTAATATTTTATCATATTATTAAATTCATGGGATTTATGAATTAAATATATCATTATTTACAATTATTCATCCTTCACAATATGTAGACATTATTATATAAAAAAAAAAAAATCCTGTCAAAGACAATAAACAAATTTTCAAAAAATAAAATAAAAAATGGAAAAAAATTAATTACCTATTTTTTTATGTTAACTATTATTGGTCATAAATAGGGAATTAATTATCTATTTTATGTGTATTCGAATTCATTTAAATAAAATTTTAAAAGAAGAAAATAAAAAATGGAAAAAAAATAAAAACCACTAAAACGGTGGTAAAGGAAGCATATATGCCGCCCACAGACATCCTGGAGCTCAGTGCTTGTAGCCATCAGCCACTAACTCTCCGTGTCAATCGAGACAGGTCTCTGTAGCTGCCGCTTCTTCTTGTTCCCTTTGTTTTATCTGCAACACACACTGTTTCTGTCTCAGTCTCTGTATCAGAACGTAGAGAAAGAGGCTTTCGCGGATTGAGAGTTGAGGAAGCTTTGGAGAAGGATGCCGGGTGTGCGCGGCCCCTCCGATTATTCACAGGAACCACCTCGCCATCCATCCCTCCGTATCAATTCCAAGGCCTGCCTTTTTCCCCTTCACCACATTTCTTTTTTTGCTTATCTTTTTCCACGATTTGTTGTTATCATTATTGTATATGATAAATATGGTGATGGTTTTGCCCAAGATGTGGTTTGATTGAATGAAATGACATTGGTTCTTGTTTTTAGGCAGACTATGAATTTGAATGAAAAAGATTTAGTTTTTGGGTTATTCATAATAGAGTAATTTGTTGTGCAGCAACCTTTCAACGCTGAGCCACATCGCTCCGATTTGGTGCACTCGTACGTGACTCCCGTGGATTTGTTCTACAAGAGAAATCATGGCCCAATTCCTGTAGTTGATGACATTGAAAGGTTTCTTTTTTCTTCTACTTTTCCTTAATTTTTACGGAAGTTTCTATGTCTATGAAATTTATCTGATTTTGGAAACCTTTTGGGGACCAGATATTCTGTTTCGATATCTGGTTTGGTGGAAAATCCTAGGAGGTTGTCTATGAAAGATATCAGGTCAGTGCTGGAATGGAGGATTGTGTTGTACAAGTATTTGGCTTTCATTTTCGTTTTTTTTTTATGGGTTGGGTTTAATGTAAATTACAAGGTTGCTTGAACAAAGAATTTACATTTTTTTATCTTATGTCAGGATGCTCCCTAAGGATGATGTCACTGCAACATTGCAGGTTTGTTCAGTTATAATTATATTGCTGCCATATTTATGTCATATTTGATCTCATGCTAGAAATAAGTTGCAAGGAAACTATTAATTGTGTTCCTGAGTAGGCAATATCGACATGATTATTTGGGTTGTGGGATGTTCAGTGTGCAGGTAACAGAAGAACGGCTATGAGCAAAACTAGAACAGTGAAGGGAGTTGGGTGGGACGTCTCTGCTTTAGGAAATGGTTTGTTGCTTGACTCTGGATGCATCATTAACTTTCTGTTCAAAACTAAGTTAATGCTTTAGGATGATAAAGAATATGCCAATGCTTCAGAATTGGGTGATGTTAGTATATGACGTAGTGTGGTTTGAATGTATGAATGGATCATTCATGACGTGTATATTGGTATACAAATATTACTTCTGATGCATGCCTATCAACTGGCTTAACCATGTCCTTTAATAATTTATAATCTTTTATTCATGTAGTGAGAGAAGTCTGGAAGAATAGTTGTTTATTGATTAAAAGTAATAGATAAGTCATAGGTGACATTTTCCCTATATTATCTACTTCATTTGTTTCTTTTTGTCTAGATTTTTAGATGCTTTTTGTAGGATGCATGAATTTTCCTTCTGAAAGTAGGGTCGATTCGGAGTGTACTGAGTTGTTGACATGCTTATCTTACCTTAAAGTTTATTCAAGTTGCATCTGTGGAGAGTTTATGTCTGACGATGGAACCCTGATACCTTATTACTCTTTACGGCCTTATAATTTCATAATTGTATTGTTCCCTTAAAGTTTATTAAAGTTGCATCTGCGGAGAGTTTATGTCTGACGATGGACTGATACCTTATTACTCTTTGCGGCCTTATAATTTCATAATTGCATTGTTCCTGTTTCTCTTCTTAATGTTGGTTATACAGTCTTCAGTTAAGTTACAACATCTATGGTGTTTATGAAACTTTTTTCTTTCTTGCTAGCTTTATTTACAGATTTCTTCATCATGTTTAATGTTTACCTTCTCGTACTTTGAGCATGTCCCTTTCTTTTTATTAGATAGGATGTTTTTATAAGATGACATTACTTCTTTCCTGGGTAGTTACATTCATATTCATCTTTATATAAAATTTCAGCATTCATTTCCAGCATTTACTTACTCTCTAACCAGTGGAAACTTAAGCATTGTTTTTTTTAGTGTTCTCTAGTATCTTACCAAGAAGGAAAGCATATGTTTCCATTTTGAAGCTAAATTCAAAAAAATATTATTGTGCGCCCTTAAAATTGAATTGAAACCATTACCTGTAGGATAATTTCAAATATATCAAAGGAGATTTTTTTTACTAAATTACCACTTTATGCTTTATGTCATTCTTTAAACTCCTTTCAGCCGTATGGGGTGGTGCCAAGTTGGCTGATGTCCTTGAACTTGTTGGAATCCCTAAGTTGGCAAGTTCCACTAAATCAGGAGGCAAGCACGTGGAATTTGTAAGCGTTGATAGGTGTAAGGTAACACTTTTTGCCTTCTCAGTATCGTTCTGAGTTTTTTCCAATTCTTTTGATCATTTCTCTTCGATGGATGGATTTCCCTTGTTATTATGTTTTCAATAACGGTTAATGAATATAGGAGGAAAATGGAGGGCCCTACAAGGCATCTATTCCACTGGCTCAGGCTACAAACCCTCAAGCAGATGTTTTACTTGCTTATGAGATGAACGGAGAGGTAATTTTATATGCCTTATAGGAAGTATATGACATCTTGTCTACTTCAAAGCTAATTCCTGATGGACCGCTCAACTTTCCTTATTGAGGTAGAGGTGCATGTTTTATGTTTGTTTAGACTTAATTATTACAAAATATCTTTTATGAATTCTACTTGTGTTTCTTTCTGTTATCCTGGCTGCTCTTCTTTTCTTCAAATGGGGAAGCCTTGTGGACTGTATTTTAAATTGGCAGTAGCTTTTTTGGTGTAATAAATTGGCAGTAGCTTGCATCTGCTTTAAGTAGTTCATTTCTTCTTGCTGCCAATCACTTTGATTGATAGTTGTAAACTTTTTTAGATTTGACTGAAAGGTAGACTCCACTCCAATTTAATTTTCTTGCATTTTTTGAATATCCACACACAGACATTACAATTTTGGTTTTCTTCATGGTATTTTTTGCTCAGTTGTATGATTATTTCTGTATTGAATTTTTCAGTCTCCTTTCTTTGCTTATCTTTGTTTTGCTACGAACATAATGAATTAATATATCTTCTCTCATCCATTTTCTGCTTTTATCATACCAAAGCTTCTTAACAGGGATCATGGGTATCCCTTACGCGTTGTTGTCCCTGGTGTTATTGGTGCACGCTCTGTTAAATGGCTTGATTCAATTAATGTAATTGCGGAGGAATGCCAGGTTAGAATGGACCAGTAGATAAAATTTGCTTTCGTTCTGAGTTTCCCTTTTGCGTATTTCCTTTTGTTCTAAAGTTTATTTTCACAGAGTTTTACATGATAAATTAAATTAAATTACAACGATGCAGGGTTTCTTTATGCAAAAGGACTACAAAATGTTTCCACCTTCGGTGAATTGGGATAATATTAATTGGTCTACCAGGAAGCCACAAATGGATTTCCCCGTTCAGGTATTGACATACAATAGTTCTTGTTTCTTGCTAGATTAATTGATGCTTCTTTTGTTAAATATAGGATATGTAATATTTTAGAGACTTTTTTTTTTTAAATCTTTTATTCCCAAATACCTCCTACAAAATGTTTCCATATAAAAAAGAAAAAAAGAAAAAATCATAATTAGCAAGTAAGATTTCTGTTAAGCTGTGTTTCTCTAAGATATTCACTATAGAGAACAACTTCAATCAAGGTTGGTGGGTGTGACTTGTATCAAATGAGCTTTTGATGGAAGTATGCACAAGGAGAAAATTAGATTTTGTGCAATAATTACCTGACTAGTAAATTTTCTGGTGGTACATCTATTCTAATCATCTGACTTACATATTTGCTGATTGACAGAGTGCAATCTGTTCTTTAGAGGATGTGAATGTAGTAAAGCCTGGAAAGGTTAGTGTAAGTGCAGTCTAGGTTTTATTTCCTCCATACCAAATAAGAAATTGAAGGAGTTGAGATGCTGACTCCACATAAAGGTGGACGCAGTAGACCACTTTTTATGTCTGTCAGTTCACTTTTATCCTTCCAGAATGATATCATGTGCAGGTAACAGTCCGTGGATATGCCGTATCAGGAGGTGGTCGTGGCATTGAAAGAGTAGATGTGTCCGTTGATGGAGGCAAAACTTGGGTGGAAGCCTCTAGGTACCAGAAGATTGGTACCCCATACATTGCAGATGATGCAAGCAGTGACAAATGGGCATGGGTGCTCTTTGAAACCACAGTTGATGTCTCAAACAACTTTGACATTGTTGCAAAAGCAGTATGTCATGTTTCTTCTCCCGACAATATGATTTTATGTAATTGCATTTTCTAATCCTATGGAAGTTCATTTGCACAAATCAATAGTTGATCCTCAATGATATTTTATACTAGGATGCATTCCATATAAACCAGTCCTAATCAGGATTGACTTGCCAGTAGCGTATATGAAGTGGCATGGGTTTGGATTGAATGTCATATAAACCATGAGAAGAGTCTTATCTGCACTATAAATTGGGACTGTCAGCCCACATGCCTAGTGGTGGGTCTTATGAGCTATAAAACCATTGTTTATTGAGAGGTACTAACTTTAGTTGTGAGAGAATGAAATTCAACCCATGTAAAGTCATAGTTTTATCTGATAGCATTGCATCCATATTTCTTCCGAACTGTTTTAGACATTAAAATCTTGAAGGGCTGTCTGAACTGATCTGAAAACCAGTCTCTTCTGTCCATTAACATAATTAATCTTTTTGCTGTCAACCAGAGTCGAACCCTCGACCTGGTGGTTGTAGTATAGGACAAGTAGCCAAAGCAATTTAAAATTTGTATAAGCAATTTTCAAGTTGTATGATAATCTGATAATCATGATATCCAACTCTGTGACCCATGGCTTGGTCAACTCTCTAACAATTAATCAATGGTCTGTGTTTTGATGCATTAGTTGCATTAAAGCATAAACAATTCGAGGCAGCCATTTTATGAGTGGTTAAGGTTGTCAGCTAGTTCTCGGCTAAACAATCATCTTTAATTAGCCTTAGTGACAGCTTTGTTGGTCTCATCATTAGTGTCCTTGACTTAGAGAGACTGTATTTATCTTGTTAGGTAGAATCTTTCTATAAATTTTCTGACATCTAATTTTCTTTTTGTAAGGCTTATTATATGCTTAAATATCAAATGGTGGAATCTAATGGTACATTATTGTACGTGTTGAGTTTGCGTATGTTGGCCCCTTGTTCTGCAAAGTACTACTTGAACCTAACCTGACAATAGGAAATTTCAAAGAATTTCCAGCATCAGAGCAATCCACGTGCTTGCATTTCGAAATTTCCCCGCATCCTGGTCTACCACACGCGTACTGAAACTGACACATACTACATTCCAAAAAAAAAAAGTCATTTTCAATAAACTGCTACCCTATTCATTTTTTCTGGCCTATTATTTGTCTCATTGTACCTCTAATCAGTGTACTAAAGTTCATATGCTTAACATTTGCTTGCTAATGTTTTGCAGGTTGATTCAGCAGCAAATGTCCAACCTGAGAACGTGGAAGACATTTGGAACCTGAGAGGGATACTGAACACCTCATGGCATAAGGTTCAAGTTCGAGTTGGTCGCTCAAATATGTAAGGGACCAAAACCCCAGAAAGTTACATGGTGCATATTGTAATCTTGTGAGTGCCTGTTTTATATGTGCTACTATGAGAGAGAGAGAGAGAGAAAAAAAAGAAAAAAAAAAAGGGTTCATCAGCATGTTGTAGGCTTTGTAGCTTCTCATCATGAAAGTGTATAATTCGGTGGAAAATTTTATTTGCTGTCAGTGGCCTGACAAAATGCACTTCTATAGGTTGGCTGGTCTTATCAGTCGTGAGTTTGGGCCACGTATGTTGGAGAATGTTCACAATAAAAGCAAATAATAATAGCCAGACAAATTAGATGGTAATTTTCACCAGTATATTTGAAGTTTGCACTTCTGTTTTTTGTAATTTCTATGAGAAAAAAGAGTATTATTAAGACCTCAGAATTGACTTGCGTGTGAACAGATGGTGATTATATTAAAAGTAATGGAAACCCATAAAACCTTATCTCCAGCTTTTTTGATTAATCATATGATTCCTATCCGTTACTTTCTCCATTAAGTTTTCAATTACCCCCACAATCATTTTCGTTGGGTATTTTGGAGCACATATTCTTGGCTTCATCTCTTTTAGTGTTCATTTTTTCTCTGTTTCTTTTTGTTTGGTTTCAGTTTGTCTAGCTGTGATATTGTCAAGAGCAGTGCACATGTTGTGAAATAACCCATTAGAAAAGCGTTAGGTTTTTCTAATATGCCAATAAACAAGTGATGGTAAGTTGATCATTGGAAAGATTCAAAGTGACGTTAAAGAATTAGTCGTGAATATGACAAAGGTAATGTCCGGCTTAAAACACCCCAAGTATTTTAGTTTACTTTTAAAAAGTTTAACACGGCTCATTGATTTTCTCGTAGAAAAAACAACGTTGTACTATTCTAAACATCATGCCAAACGCGGCTATTTCTGCTTTTAACAAATATAAAATCATAGTAATAGGCAAAGCCACTTTTGTCCCTGGATCCAACTTCTTCCCAGTTTTTTTTTCCCTTTAGAGGAGAGAGAGAGAGAGTAAATTATGAACGTCCACCAGTCCCATAGCTTATTATTAGTCTGCATGAAAAGATTTTAAATTAATGTAATAAAAAAAATCCTTGGATTTCAATCATTCACACTTGATTTCAGACTAAAAACAAACATCATTCATTTAGGACTCATTTGGTAAGGGCTTGTTCGATGATATATTTGTTTTTTATTTTTATTTTTTTAAAAAAATTATGTGTAATTTAATTAATTTAAGAGTTAGTTAGAATTTATTAAATATAAATTAGATTTTTAAATGATATTTAATAAATTTTAATTAATCTCTAAACTAACTAAATTACATATAATTTAAGAGGAAAAAATTATATAAAAAAACTATATTATCAAATAAACTCTAACATAATTATTTTTTATTTTTAATTTTTTTCTCTTGAATTATGTGTAATTTGATTAGTTTAAAGATTGGTTAAAGTTTTTAGATTACTTAATTAAATAAAATATAAAAACACAAATATAAAATAAAAACACTTTGAAAATAATTTTTTTTTATATTTTTACTCAATTAAATAGTCTAAATAATATTTCATAAATTTCAACCAACCTTTAAATTAGTAAAATTATATAAAAATAAAAAATAATTATCTTTATAAAAAAAGAAAGAGCCCTTAACTGTTCTTGTTTTATGCGTCTGTGGTTCATTATTGGTCATGTACAACAGTTTCTAAATAAAATACTAAAAAATAAAATATATATTTTTAGTGAATTTACTCACGTTTGTGTAACTTACGGTCGGCAGCTGGAGAAACAAAGGATTGAAGCTGTGTGGATGACAATGTAAGTGGAAGATTGAAGATTGGGAATTGAATCACCTGTGAATTGAATCTAATGCAAGAGGCCGACAATCATGCATTTAAGGCCCTGCGTACCCAGCTTGACTACCAGGAAAAAAGCTGCAGTACAGTACTCCGAGAGCTCATATTTTTGTCCTATTAAAATAATATTATATAATATTTTATTAATATTTTATTTTTATCTATAACACTATCTGAATGATAAAGGCTCAGCTCCCGGAATACTAAAGTTTTTTTGGACTACCAGACCTTCCTCTACTTGGCTGTGATAATCACTGAGTCCTATCCTTCAACCCCAGCCGTAGGATTGGGTATTCTGATGCGTAGCCCTTTCAGGCAAAGTTGTCCTAACATGCTTGTGCGGTTTGGGACAGAAAAGACAGCAGAGGTGACTGCGCAAACATTTCCATCACGTGGTATTTTTGGTATACAATATAATAAATAAACCCAGAGGGGACCGTCATGGACATGGAAAGCTAAGTACTTGACTTTGATCAGACCTCCCAATTGCATTGTCCGATACTTGCCATTCAATTACAAATGAAAATAAATAAATAAATAAATAAATTTGAGTGTGTAATGGTTTAAATCCATTGTATGCCCCCTTAACCAAATTCTACCTGCACCCACTAACCAAATGAAATCAAGTCGCAATTCTATTGCTCACAGTAGGTTCATTAAAAAAATAGAAAAAAGAAATCACTTGGATTCTACTCTCTGACTTTGAAGTTTCCAACTTGTATAAAATCACGCAGCAAAACTCCTATAGCCGGCTTGATCACTCTCTTAGGTTATATTTGGTAGAAGAGAGCATTGGAGGAGTTGTGGAAAGAGATTATTTAATAGGAGAAATAAATAGAGGGAAAATGGATAGAGGGTCCATCCTAATCTTTTCAAATTAATTTTTTAAATTGAAAGAACTATGAAAGAGAAATTAATGAACAAATTTAAAATTACATTTAAATTCTCCATCGTCGAATTCATTCTTAATATGCCAAATAATATATGAAATATCAATATAATACACTTTCATCTTTTCACTTCCTCTTTCCCTCAACTCCTCTCCGTCATTCCCCTCTTTATCTCTCCTACCAAGCATAACATGGCTTTAAGGTTTATATGGAGTTATATCTTTTCAAACATCTTTCCAAATATACCATTTTATGCACCGAAGATTTAGTCAATTCAACACCAATTTATGCAACAAAATTTTAGTCAATTCAATACCAACTTATGCACCGAAGTTTAGTCAATTCAAAGCTATATAGAGCATGTTCCTAAATCATTTAGCGAATCATATCATATATCACAAGTCATTTATCTAGAATCAATCAAAAGGATTAATACTGAGTCGTGAAGTCCAAATCAAATGTCATTAATGACGTAACAGCGTTCGTATTATAATTCAGCCAATTTCAGTAATTTCCCTGTCAAAGAAACTTACGCTCATGTGGAAGAAATAACAAAACAGAGATATAATAATAGGCCTAGCATGTTGTTCCATGATTAGGATTAGGATTTTAGCACCGACTTGTAATAGCTATGTGTGTATAATTGTGTGTGTGTGTGTATATATATGTATATTACACAACAGCTGCATCCTTCATTATTGACATACATAATAATATAATGCTTAAAAAGTTAAATTATTATATATATATAAAAAAACAAAGGAAATCTATATTTTATTTTTGAACATTTTAAATAGCGTTTTTGAGCCTATATATATATTTTTAATAAAGCCTTGTAGATTTAAGAATATGGTTGCTGTGAGAAGT
The DNA here is from genome assembly GCA_007844105.2 of Rhamnella rubrinervis. Classification (NCBI taxonomy): domain Eukaryota; kingdom Viridiplantae; phylum Streptophyta; class Magnoliopsida; order Rosales; family Rhamnaceae; genus Rhamnella; species Rhamnella rubrinervis. Next base: position 702,629 of record CM017575.2, read on the forward strand.
TGGCTATTAGTCTCAAAGCATAAAATTTCCAACCTCCTAACACCCTCCCTTTCCGTTATTTTTCATGTCAATATGGGTGTATTCCTTGCTCTCTTCCTCCACCCCCTATCCTTTATTTTGTTGTCAACGTCTCTCTACATACTAGTGATAATTCTATGCCATTTCCGGCGAGTTACTAAGCTTTCCGGCCACAGCCACGGCCCTCCAAGTTACCCTTTCATAGGGTGTTTGATTTCCTTCTACAAGAACCAAAACCGCCTGTTGGACTGGTACACTGAACTCCTAGCAGAGTCAGCCACCAACACCATTGTTGTACACCGTTTCGGTGCCCGGCGGACCATTGTCACCGCCAACCCAGAAAACGTAGAGTACATGCTCAAAACCAACTTCAACAACTTCCCAAAAGGAAGACTCTTCACTGAAATCCTAGGGGACTTTCTTGGCTTTGGTATATTCAATGTGGATGGAGAGCTATGGCGAACCCAACGCAAGCTTGTTAGCCATGAGTTTAGCACCAAGTCTCTGCGAGAATATGTAATGAACACATTGCAAGAAGAAGTAGAACACCGATTGCTTCCAGTCTTGGAATCCCTGGTGACCTCAGCTCAAGTAATAGACTTACAAGACCTGTTAAGAAGATTTGCATTCAATGCAATTTGTAAAGTTTCTTTGGGTATTGATCGTTGCAGCTTGGATCCTTCTGAACTTGTCTCGCCGCTTGCAACAGCTTTTGATGCTGCCTCAGGGATATGTGCAGGGCGTGGTACTGCACCTTTGTTTATAATTTGGAAGATTAAGAGATGGCTTGGTGTTGGTTCAGAGAGAAAGCTTAAAGCTGCTGTTGAAGAAGTTCATGACTATGTCATGGACATCATTCATAATAGGAAGAAGAAAATCAACGAAGGAGAAATCACCGGTGAAGATCTCTTAACCCGATTAATAACAGCCGGGCATGATGAGGGCATGATTAGGGACATGGTCATAAGCTTTATCATGGCAGGGAGAGACACAACTTCAGCAGCAATGACATGGTTCTTTTGGCTGCTTTCTTGCCATCTGGACGTGGAGATGGATGTGGTGAATGAGATCAAAGTTGTAAAGGAAGAAAGGAAGCTAAATTATGAATCACTTGAGGAGTTGAGGATTTTGAAGGCATGCCTTTGTGAGTCCATGAGGCTTTACCCGCCAGTAGCATGGGACTCAAAACATGCCACAGTGGATGACATATTGCCGGATGGTACTCGTGTCCGGGCCGGAGATAGGGTGACCTACTTCCCCTATGGAATGGGGAGAATGGAAGCATTGTGGGGAAAAGATTGGACAGAGTTCAAGCCGGACCGATGGTTTGTTGAACCGGACAAGGATAGAGGAGCATTGAAAAAGGTATGTCCCTATAAATTTCCAATTTTTCAAGCAGGCCCAAGGATCTGTATTGGGAAGGAAATGGCATTCATTCAAATGAAGTATGTGGTGGCTTCCATTCTTAGGGACTTTGAAATCAGACCGGTCGATTCAAATAAACCGGTCTTCGTGCCACTACTGACGGCTCACATGGTCGGCGGGTTAAAGGTTTCTGTTAGGAAGAGGGACTGACTTGTATAACATAAAGAACTCATTGAAATAGTTGGAAGTCAATGGTTCAGATTTAATATTTGTTGGATGGCATACCATATCAATATATGCCTCTATTGTTGTGTAAATGCAAGAGAAATATCATATACTCTATACCAATCATAGAAGTAAACTACATACACAACTTTTTTTTTAAGAAATAGATCATGATCATCACCAATATCATCAGTCAGATATCAAACACAAAATGCAAATCATATGGTTCTCAAGGGAGAACATAATGGTGAAAGCATCCATGTGACGTAATACAGGTTTATCTAAATTCTGGTCAGAATATTGCACATGCGTGTTTGGAACGATTATTTCACATGTTTTTCTATTTTCAAAAATGGAGGGAAGGAATAATATTTTTTTAATAATAGTACCATTTGTCAGCAGAGAGCATTAACCTCATTTCTTTAATAAACCATTATATTTAAAGAGGATCCAAAGCTTTCTTAATCTAATTCCCAGGCAGTTGGTAGGTCAATCAATATTTTTAAAATGGAAGTTGCCACTATTAAATGAGGAAAATTTTACGAAATTTGTAATGGGATTGACCACATTATAGTAGTCGATGTGCGTATTAAGTGATATTACAAGCTGCTGTTTGCAAGGTGTAGGGCCCTTTTTTAATTTGTTTTATCTATTTTTCTTTTTTTTGGTTCTCTCCTTTCTTTTTTTTCTTTTTTCTTTTAAATATTATTTATTTTTTGTTCCATTTTGTTATTGCATTATACAAAAAGATACCTAGAGTGACAAGCTTCCAAATTGCTTGTTCCATTCTTCATAGGTACCAAGTTCATTCAAGGAAACAGAGGGCCTCACCTCTTGCAATGCATACTCAAAGTCCTACATGTCCAAAAAAAAAAAAAAAAGAGGGTTAAAATCGTTATGCTGAAAAGGAAATTTAAAAAACTAAAAATAAAATAAATCTCGGATTGTGATTCTGCTGATTCTTACTTGAAGAGTTACTGGCCGCATATCCTCCTTTTTCAGCTCTGTTATTTCTATTCCCTGTTTTAGAGCCTCCCTCAATGGACCCATTGATGCATCCTTCACTAAGTTCTTCATGTCTGATCCTGAATACCCTGTAAAGCCAAGTAACAAACAAAGAAAGTTCAGACAAACCTTTAAAGGATACTTCAATTTTACAAGATACTCTATACAATATAATGGATTTAGCTCCAAACTGCATGGAGTAGATACCTTCAGTCAAATTGCATATTGTATCAATTTCCTCCTTTGCAAGTTTGAATAACCCATCCTTCTCTAGAAGATTCCGTACTATCCACGCTCTCGCTTCTTCATTGCAAATAGCAGATGGTTAGGCACAAATTCAAGCATTAAAATTGTCAGCAAGTTAAAAAAACTATTGCAAATGCACCTGATGAAGGTAAAGGGATATAAAGTCTCTTCGTAAGTCGTCTTCGTGCTGCTTCATCAAGTTCTTGGGGTCGATTTGTTGCTCCTTTATGATGTATCAATTCAAATGACGATGCAGACGCCATAAAAGTTGTAAACGAAAGAATTAAGCACTGATTGGAGCTACTGAACTGAGAAAAGGCTACTTGATCGTAAAGTTAGAGAAGGTTGGTTCCACAAATCACCTATAAGTAGAATTTGCTCATTCCCACTGTCAAAGCCTTCCATTTCAATGAGGAACTGTGTCTTGAGTCTTCTACTAGATTCATGCTCACCTTCTGACTTCCGCTGCAACAAGAAAAATTTGTATAAGCTAAAATGTATTAAAAAACAAAATCTGGTGTATACTATGAATGGAAATTTTAAAGTGGCCACTTTATAAACCAAAGTAGACTGGAGTACTCTAATATAATTGTTAGGCGACTCTCAATGCATTTAGAAGTGCTCTCCCAGGGATCAGAAAGAAAACAAATCTCATATGTTGAAACACCTATAAAAGTTAATTACCTGCTTGACAGAAATTCTTATGAAAGGGATGTCACATTCCTAATGGCAAGTTATATCCATTTTTTTGTCCCTAATATCCTTTTCTTTTTTCCTAAGGAAAGGCCAGAAAATACATTAATTACCTGAGAGAGAAGTGAATCAATTTCGTCAACAAAAATCACAGCTGGCTGACGACAACTGGCAACTCCAAATAAGGCCCTTACTAACTTTTCACCCTCGCCAATCTACAGTCACCAGTCATACTGTTATAATTTAGCATGCTTTTTCCCTATAACAGATAAATAGCATAGAACTCGAAATAAGTTATGACTTGGGAAGAAGCAATAAAAAGGAAGAGTATGACTGATACATCCTGAATAATTCAGGAAGCACGCAGGAAATTTAGGATTAATAGTACAGTTCAACAATAATGATCTTAAAATATCACAAGTTATGTGATAAGAATCTTGGATTAAGTTTTTTGGGAAAAAAACAAAAAAAACAGAGAATTCTGATTGAACTATCAGAGCTTAAGAGAACAGAAACAACACATACCCATTTGCTTGTTAGTGAACTGGCAGATATGTAGAAAAATGTTGCTTTCGCTTCTCCAGCTATGGCTTTCCCAATCATTGTTTTCCCAGTTCCCTAAAACAGGACAAGTGCTTACATCATTTGCAAGAACTGTCTGTACTGTCCCTGTCCCTACTCAAAAAAGGATTTGAAAACTTACAGGTGGACCGAAGAGAAGAAGGCCTTTCCCAGGAGAACGACAACCTTTAAATATGTCAGGACGTAATAGAGGCCATATCACCATCTCAGTCACACATTTTTTAGCATGCTCCAAGCCAGCTGCAAAAATGTCAGGCTACTGTGTCAATCAGAACCGCTTCACACAAAATTGTAGTTTAGAAGAAGTATTGTGTATTACCAATATCGTCCCATCGAACATTAGGATCCTTGTCCATTATCTCATTACTAATGTGTTCAATAAGACGAGGTTCCAAATTTCTTAATCTTTCTGGAAGCTCACCATCAGGACCACATAGCATCTCCAGACTAAAATTAAAAAAGAAACATGAGAAAGTTAGGACATGTAATTACAAATAACTTGTCACCTTTATCCTAATCTAAAATTATAAGCAAGAGAGGAAGAAGATAAAGAGGCAACAGGTTCTTCTATAGAAGATAACATTTACTACTGAAATTTCAGGCACCACCTTAAACTACGATTTGACCTATTTCCCACACAAGAAAATGGATGCTGAAACCAACATTGGGTTTAAAACGTCTCTTAAAAGTACAAAAATTACCAGTTGCTACACATTGCACTACAAAGACCTAACCATAGCCATATAGGGGTGCAGTAATGAGACATGAAGTTCATAGAAATTGACATTGCATAACCACACAACTATATGGCTGAACTGACTGCCAAAGAAAACACAGCAGATAGAATCTAAGACAGCCAAAAGCTATAGGGAACAGGGTTAGTAATAAAATTCAAACAGTAATTCTAATTCCATTGTAACACCACTTACCATCTCTTTGTTGAGTCATCAGCTACATCTTCACACTTTCCAGCAATTCGGGAAGTCATATTCCCTGTGTTTCCACCATTGGATTTAATTGGGGGGACAAAATTACCACGAACACCACGGCGTGGAAATCCATATGATCTGCCATTATAACTCCTACCGGTAGCATTGTTATCACTTTGAGGGGAGATACTAGCATTTGGTGATCCAGAAAACCCTCTTTTTTGCTTTGCATCCATTTCCTAGTTGCACAAGGTAATATCATCAATATAGCCAGATGTGCATGAGATGTCAATAAATGGAAAAAAAGAAACAAGCATAACGTACACTTGATATCCAGCAAGTCGAGACAAACGCAAAAATTAACTAGAAGACTGTTCCATAATAAACGAGTCTCTTATCATTGCAAAATAAATTTTGGTATTGTTAAATATGTCATGCATGAACTTTAGAGATGCTTCTATTTCAATTAGATGGTTATGAATTCAACGCTTGTATAGTTTTCAATGTTATGAACTCCACCCAATAGATAACATTGGTTCTACTGTGGGAGAAGCACATCTAGAGAATGAATATAGAATAAGGTAACCTCTCTCAGGCTTGACATGGTAGAACAAAAAAAAGTAAACAAAATACTGTCAATAGAGGAGCAGATACCAATTTTGCTTTTGCAGTAACAAACATATTGCCAGAAATGTCATTGTTAGCATCTTCATTAATCAAAGGGGACTTCGTGCTGGGACTATTAATTTCAATGTGCGAACGTTTTGTTCGAAATGCATTTCCATAAGTTCTTTCGTCCTCTCCAATTTTAGGCGAGGACCTTTGACCTTTGTTATGGTTGTGAAATGACAGAGGCCTTTCTACCATGATACATTCCTCAGAATCGTTACTTCCAGAGGTCAAATAACTCCTGGATGAGTCATCATTTCCCCTTGTGATGTTTTTTCCGTACGGTGATGTCAACTTTACTAGAGTCTTGGTTTTGAATGCCTTACTATTTGACTTTTCCTCCTTCTCCAATTGGTCTCCCTGAGATATACAGAAAAATTGGATAGTATAGTAAAAAACATGGCAAAAAATGTCGACAGGGAAAATAATACATCCTACTAAAATTATGCTTGAGACAGTAAATAATACCAATTCATTCACGGCCATTTTGTTAGACTGCTGGAGAAGAGCTTGGAAGTACTTTGACTGCTTAAGCTTCTCAATCTCAATATCTCCTCTCAAACCAAAAATGCAGCCCGGAACTTCTTTTGCTTGCTCAAATGCCTTTCTGGTGAAATATAGCATTCAAATTATTCCCATTTTTTTTATAAAAAAAATCAGAATATTTATTTGCTTGCTATTACTATTAAATCGTGAACTAATTGTAAATCCCATTACAAATCCAAAAGTTTGAGTGTGTTAAGCCATGACCACCATTAACACTCCAAATACTTCCAACGCTGCACCCAGACTACTTGTGTTTGAAAATGCGTTCATCAGATCTATGTCCTAATATTGCTGTTTGCTACCGTGCTATCTATTATCTGTGTATGAATTTTAATACTCAAATTAATATATGGTTTCCAAATTAAACTATTGAACTGCCTCATCCTAGAAACTCCACGAACGCAAGAACTCCTAAACCGAGCAGAATTCCAGATTTAATAAATGAATAATATATTCAATGAAACCACAACTAAGATTCAAAGAAACAATAATGCTAATTCTTTAAAAAAAATTCTATAATCTATGCTTCAATTTCAGATTCACATATAAAACATGCCAAAAGGTAAATAAGTTCATGATTCACTCAAGCGTTCGCTCGGAGCAAGAGAGAGAAACTCACCGATGGGAATCGGGAATGAGAGAGCGGCGAGAGGCATCAAGAACGGAGACAGCTTGATGGCGTATGGGCCGAATGAAGGCGTGGTCGAGGTCGGAGTGAGAATTGGAATCGAGGAAGCCGAGGAGGCGGAGCCCCAGAATTTGAGCAGATGAGAAGTCGCGGTTCTCGAGAGCGAGTTCAGCGCCGAAGAGAAGAGACTGAAGCCTCTTCAATTTTTCGTCTACTTGCTTTCTCCAGCACAACTCTTCCGTCATCGCCGTCGCCGACGACCCTCGCTTGCCCTCCTCCTTTCCCGCCATTTTGCCCTCAAACTTTTAGCCCCGCGCTTCTTTCAAATACATGGTTTTGTCCCAGTCCCCAGCTGGTGACAGTGTTTCCAAGCGTAAATCTAGACCCGGTGCGTTTTGACTTCACTTAATACTGGAATGTAATTTAAGAAAATATTTTTTTGTACTCAATTTTTTTTTAAAAAACCATTTTATTATTATTTTTATATAAATTTTAATTATACCTTCTTTTTTTTGTTTAAATACATATATCTTCCTTTGAACTTTATTTTCATTATAATTTCCTTTTTTTGTAAAATTGGAGGATAGAGTCCAAATTAAGAAATAAAAAGATAAAAGAATACCAATTAACAAAGTACAACGTTTAATTGACAGATTAAAAAGAAAAATTATCAGATTTTCCAAATGTAATATTTATGACATTTGAAAGAAGGTTAAACTTAAACATATTTATATATTCACTTATTTAGCAATACATACAAGAATTTATCCATATAAGGGCACTCTTATAAATAATAATATTCAATTATTCTTTCTCAAGACTATCTGGGATGTATTCTTTCTATAAAAACAGAGCTTTGTGCACTATTTGTCACTCTAAGCACTAAATTGTGTATTTCAAAACCATGCCACACACGAGTTAAACAGAAAAAACATGCTCTCAACAGCGTCAACACCCCTTCTTGGCTAAAAAAATAGATCAAGCACAAAAGGGAACTTGATACTGCATACAAGAAGCATAAGCAGAAAAGCAAATTATGATTATACGAGAATAATTAATCGTTAAACAAGATACAAAAGCGTGTTCATTTGTGCCCCCAAAACAGCTTCCTCCCTCCCTACAATAATAAATGCAAATCAAATACATATATTACAATCTTTCCATTTAATAAGTCAACAATGGCTGTGAAGTGAAATGCAAAAAATACAGAGTGCGCCCTAGCTATCAACAGCTCCATAGTCCCCTCATGTACTTCCAGGAGCATCACTTCCTGTAACTGGCTTGCGGTTCAAGTAACGAATAACTGCATCTTCAACCCTGATACAATGAACAACAAAATCATGCTTTGTAATTGTGTAAAAAAGGAATTCACACGCATATTCAGATAGTCTCTGGAGTAAAAACTAATATATGGTTCTCGTGAACTTCAAATAGACAGACATCTGAATAATAATAATACATGGGACGTCTCCTATCAGTGATGCAACAACATCAAGAACGTAGCTACTGAATGGCATGGTCTTAGCATCTTAGGGGAGTAATTAGATTATAGTAGCATCCAAAATAAAGAGGAGCCCATCTAGCCATCCATCATACAGAACAAGACTGACATGTTAGACAGCGAAAAACTACCCTTTGATATTGGAAATTTAGATTTGGTTTCCATCCAGTCAGGACCAGCAAATACTCAAATATGCACGTGTACATCAAAAATGGTAAAGGTGGACTTTTTAAAATGCAGAGGTTCAGGGAAAAAGCAACGTAACAGCGAACAGCTTACCATGGTTGGCTGAAGAAATCTGATCGACGCTCTTTTTCAGCACTGCGACTTGCTTCTCCAGATACAAGCTTCAGATCCTTGCTTTGAGATTCGATCAACGCATTGACAAACTCAACTGGCGATTGACTGAAACCAAGGAAAAAGGCACGCCTTCTACGGTGCTCATGGATTTTTCTTATAGCTGTGCAAATTGCTTCATCACAAGCATCAATCTCTTTGTTTTTTTCTGAGTTGGCTAACAGAGCAGACAATTCCCTCTGAATTGGAAAAGGAACATCAACCAATACATCATAACAAGCAGTTCCCGCTGGACTGTTTCCTGAAAGCTTGATCTTATGCTCCAAATGTATTGGTTGAGGAGGGAACAAATGCTGAGAAATCTTCTGTGAGACCATCGTAAATTTCATCCTTTCTTCACCAAAAACTTTCTGTAGAGGTGGATCACAACTAAAGATGGAGGGGTCATTTGGGTGTTGCAGTTTCCTAGCCTTCACATACTGCCAGATTGCAGCTATTATTCTAGGGCGGGTATCGACCTCAATTCCAAGAACTTCCATCAGGGGTTGTGAAAGCTTAAATTTCTCTGGCATGTAATTCATTTCCAGTCGTATATTCACATTAAATTCTTTATCTCCTTTCCTCTTCACCTCAAAGCCCTCATGAGGTGCAGGTGATCGTGCATTTTCCCACATAATAATATGATTATCAGGATATAGTCTCTGGTCCAGGGAAATGGTTACTCTCTTGAAGAAAGATGAGAACTTCGGGTATAAGGGGTTTGATTTCTGAACAACTCCAGGCTGATCAGGATCTATCCCATCTTCCAAAATTCTCCCAACTATCTTAAGAGTCCAAGTAGGGGGCTCAGCATTTGGCTTCTTTGGTATTGTGCGAATCTGATTAGCAAAAGTGTTGAACACATAAATGCGAAGGGTCTTCTGAATGCAAGGCGGGCTTTTAAGGGCCTCCTGAATGTCAACCTTCTTCCTAGCAAGGGCGGCATCAACACGAGCCTCAAACTCAAGAAGCTGTGTGTAAAGAGCAGACTCAGGAAGAATTGCAGCCACTTTATCTTGTAGCTGCTTCTCTGGAAGCTTCTGCTTCTTTCTACGAGCGGCAGGTGTGAGTTCCATTGTTCTCAAAGGTGAGATCATGTTTGTAGGGGAAATACCAGGCGGCCGCATAGGAGGTTTTTGAGGAAACCGCTTCATGGTTGAATTACCAGGTGTAGAAAGTGAGGGCGAAGACACACCAAGATTCCCAATGCCTTGGTTATGGTTAAGGGTGAGCCCCTGTGCTTGCAACTGAGCTTGGAATTGAGCGTGAGCTGCTTGAGCTTTTGACTGCGCCTGCGCAATGGCCTGGGCTTGGGACAGCTGAAATTGATTTTGAAAGCCAGCAGCAATATGAGCTTGAGCTTGAGCTTGAGCTTGTGTAAATGTGGGGTTTGCACCCATAGATGGGGCTACCATCCCGGCATTACCAAATGGGGATGAAGAGGCCCCAAGGCTCTTAGGCGGGTTATTGTTGTTCGCAGACATACTGTCGCTAACCACAAACAAATCTAAAACTACCAAAAGTTTAACATTCTACCTTCAAAATCCAAAAGCCTCAAAGAAACCCTAAACTAAAAAACGAGAACAAAAGCAGCATCTTTATGCAATCTCAATCAAGAACCAAAAACCAGGAAACACCAGGAGCTGAAAATTCAAACCTGTTGAGATACTTCCCAAACACCCAATTCCTTGGAAAGCTCAAATTCTATTGCAGACCACAGTTGATTGAAACAGAAACCTAACTCAAGAGAAGTGTATAAAACCCTAATTTCGACAAAGTTCCACCTTTGTGAAAAATGTTTTCAAATTAGGAGTTGAATAAGCAGAATAGGAGGATTCGGAAGAAGACCCAGATCGTAAACGAGCTACAATTTTTTCCCTTTTTTGTTTTCCCTGAACAATGCGAATTGGGTACATGGGTGAGATTTAGCTGCGAGAGTTCGAGATTTTAGGACTCGAAGAGAGAGTGAAAAAAAAGAGAGTAAAGGTATATACGTAGTGATATAATGCTTACACCGTGTGAGCAGTCCAAGCTTTTGGCTTTCTGGCTGCTTTTGCTTTCTTCCACCTGACGCCGACGAGTGAGTCACAACACTAGCGTTGTTTGGCTTTCGCTTTCGTTGTGCAAGATCAAGAAAAACACGGAAATTAAATGAATACATTAATAATTAATTAATTAATTAATAATATTGTTACTAATGTTATTTTTTACATAAACTTTTTTTTTTTTAATATGAATTACAAGGATTTTTTTTTTTAAAAATAATTACACGGTCATTTTTTTCATCTTAACACTGTTATCATGCATTGAAAATGACCATTTAACTCACTTCTTGAAAAAAGAAAAAGAAAAACAATCTTATAAATATGCCATAAATTTGATTACAATTACATAGATATTCCCAAAATGAATTATATTTTGAAAAAAAAAACTAGTAATACGAAAATGACTCAAATATATATATATATATATATATTGAAAAAACAGTAATAAAAAATAGTTGGGAAATAATGGATATAAAATGAATAAAGAGTTAATAAATTAAAATTAACAATGCATTATGATTATGTTAATTTTAAAATTACAAATATTTTCTTAAAAAAATGTATATGTGAAAGCAAATCTCATAAAAAATATTTCTCCATATATGGTTAAAAAAAAAGTCCAAAAAAAAAGAAAAGAAGAAGATGGCTTGATGCATTAAGAAAGAGATGTAATACATCCAAAAGCTTTGGAAATCTTATTTAGACATATATCACACCCAACTAACTGTAAAACATTGCTTACAAGACCTTATTAGCTTCATGCTGTCATAACACAACAATTCTTAATAAAGTTCCTAAGCCTATTCATGCCACCACATTCAAGAAGCTTCCATTGCAATTTCATAGCCTCTGGATCTGGGAAACAAGTGTATACAGTCATTGAATGGCATGCATAACAATCTGAGGAAGCACCAATTGCAAGTAGCTCATTGCCCAGTGACTTAAATGCTACTCCCCAGCCTCTATTACAATCAGCTCTCACTGGGACACCTCCTAACTTCTTCCATGACTTGGTCTTCTTCATGAAGACCATTATCTCATTCTCACAAGCTTCAACATAGTAGAGCTGGTTGTTCACCACCGCAACAAGAGGAGGACATTGAGCTTCTGAAACACCGACGTTTGGCAACATGTTTGGGATCAACTCCCATGTGTTTTCTTCCTCATCAAAGGCCTCCCCACATCTGAGATTTCCTTCCTCTTCATTTCTTCCTCCAATGACATAAAACTTGTCATCCAAGAAACAACCAGAGCAAGAACTTCTCTTTTTGTGCATGTTTGGAAGTGGTTCCCAAGATCCATCATCTGGGTTGTATTTCTCTGCAGAGCCCAAGATTTCCCTTCCACTTTCAATCCCAATTCCACCAGCAACATACCCAAAAGTACCATCAGTGGCTGATGCAAACTTACACCTGGGGTTGACCATGGAGGAACCTTTGAACCATCTGTTTGTTGCCAATTTATAAGTCCAAATTACAAAACCATCAAGCTCCTTGCCTGTAACAAGCAAATGGGTTCCTGCACAAAGTGACTCTTTACCTACTGAAGTGAAACAAAAGTCCGATGGTAAGATTGGGAGCTTTCTAGGGGACTTGAATTTGCGATCAAAGGCCAACCAATTTTCTTCCCCAGTTGCCAATATAAAAACTGATTGCTCTGTAAACCCAATTTCCTTCCTCATCTTGAAGATCTCATTGCTTTTTATAAGTGATAGAAATCGCTTGTTGACAGAAGACAACTTCAAGTACTCTGATCTGGGAACTCTAGCCAAGATCAAGTCCTCTATTCTTTAATTAGATGAGGATTAATGGAATAATAATCTCCATCCTGAGGTTCCATTGTTGAAGAACCACTAACTTTGCGCTTCTTTGAAGAAAATGCTTTCCAATCTGTGTCTGGTATCTTATTGGTTTCACAGACTCCCATCTTTTCCTGTGGGGAACTATGAAAATTCTTTTTCTTCTCCACCATCTGTGATCTGTTTGATTTGTTTTGAACATCCAAAAGAAAGGACCACTATCAATTGTTGAAAAGGGAAAGCAAAAAGTATGTACTTGAATAACACAGCGCTTTCTTAAAATAATAAAATATACACACAAACATACATATCTGCATTAAAGTGCTTGAAATTAAGGCTTTCACGTTGTGGCTGGTCATGGTTGCACAGTTCCAAAGAAAATGAAGGAGGCCATCATTCAAGCACTGGGATTGATGAGAGTAATAGTAATGGTAGTGAAGAAATAAATTGTTTAAACTTGAAGATGGTCAATTAGGGTTCTTTGTGATTTACACATAATTAAAATATTACTTTTATTTTCATCACCATCTGAAGCAGAGAAATCACCACTACCACCACATCTTTTATGGAGAGAAAGAGAGTAGAAACCAGGAGATGTATTCGTAAATTTGATCCAAATATCAAAACACAGAAAAATGAAAATTTATATACATCCATCCATCTTTTTATTAGATATCTTTAGCTCATAATAGATTGAGGTGAAAATGATTGTAATGTATGAGATGTAATCATAAATTTTTAGCAATTTGCATTACTTAAAAATAAGTCATTAGCCAAGAACAAGAGCATCACAGTTAACTGGAAGATAAGTCATACGTGTCTTCCTTAGAAAGACAATATACTCAAGATGTATAAGGATTTAATTTTTGATGTAATATTACACTGAATGCTTACTTAAAGTACTGTTATATCCACTACTCATGAATAAATGTACAAATACATACAAATAAAAGATTGATACGACAAAGAATGAGACAGAATACTATAACAGACGCAATAATTATACCATAGGGTTGGTGCTCATTGGACTCTAGCTGTGGTAGTCTGATATGATGCATGTGGCATAATGCTATAAACAAATTGTCCAACCAAAAAAGAAATGCTATAAACAAATTGTCCAACCAAAAAAGAAATGCTATAAACAAATAGAGCTTGTGTAAATATGGGAGGATAGGTTGCCTTATGATTTGGCAGTTCTGAAAAGTGGTCAGTCAGATGGGGGGTGGCCTTTTTTGTAGTTTAAACCATGTGCTCTTTGAGTCAAAGATCACTTCCCATCAATATTTCGTAACTCCACCGTCAAAACCTCTTGGAGCTGACACAAAAGATGATTTTCATTCCTCTCTCTTTCTCTGTTTCTCACCTTTTTTTGATCGTTGCAAATTAGCCATTGGTTCAATTCCGATCACCATTCTAAGCAATAGTTTGTGCTTTATTTCTTTCATGATTCTCTCAAGATGATAGTTTTCTTGGTAAAAAGTGATTCTACTCCACCACCAATAACATATTGGTTCTGTCTCAATATTCTTCCTCTTACCCTTTGGCTAGGTTTTTTTCTTTTTTATTTTTCTTTATTTATTTTTTTAAATGTTGTTTTTACTTTTTCTAATGTTTGAAGTTTCAAGTGACCAAACTTGAACCTGACTTGACCAAAGCTGTTTATTTTATCACCAGGGTGTCCCAAAAGGACTCTTCTTAGACCCTTGTCAATGGCCAACCTTGAATAAAATTTATCTTAAAGGAAGAAGATGACGAAGGAAATAACTTTTTGAGGGACTCATATGCTTAAATGTTTTCATGTGAACATTATTTCCCGTACAAATTTCATAAACCATTTAGTAAGAAAAGAGAAACTGAATCCATAAAAGATATATATAGATTATGAAGATACTGATCACTTGTTAAAGGACAAAAGAAAGAACACAATCAGCCTCAAGTGTGGCTTAAAAACATAATTTAGACAGTGGGATCATAAAGATACACCATTGAGTTTATTTTATGTCTGCCCCATCAATCAGATGAACCACCGAAAGAAGGCAAGTCTTCTCTGATTTGAACAGATTCATACAAGAAAAGAGAAAGAGGGGGGGAGAAAAGAAAAAAAGCAACTGAATCTGGATATAGAATCCAGGAGATAGAAACGAAAAATGAAACCAGAAAACTTCCTCTTACATTACCAGAAGTCATCACAAAATCTTGTAGAGACAGCTAGCTAATTCGATACATTGGAATAAAGAGGCTGTAACGCATCGAAGCTTTGACAAACCTCCAAATTCCAATAGTACCTCTTATTCAGATAGTACTCTCACGCAGACTACACTAAAATGCTAAAGTTCATGCTATCATAACAGAACAGTTCTTGATGAAGTTGCTGAGCCCGTTTGGGCCACATTTGAGACGCTTCCACTGCAATTCTGTAGCCTCTGGATCTGGGCAGCAAGTGTATACAGTCATGGATTGCCTCTTTTTTTTCATGGAAGCACCAATCACAAGTAGCTCATTGCCCAGCGATTTAAAGGCTACACCCCAGCCTCTAGTGGAATCAGCTCTTACCGGGACACCTCCTAAGTTCTTCCATGACTTGTCCTTTTTCAAGTACGCCAGTAGCTTGTTAGTAGAAGCTTCAAGATAGTAAAGCTCGTTGTTTGCCACTGCAACAAGAGGAGGAGATTGAGCCTCCAAAACCGGGACGTTTTCTAACATGTTAGGGATTAATTCCCATGTCTTCTTCTCTAGATCAAATGCTTCCCCACATGCTAGATTTCCTTCATTATTTATTCCTCCAATAACAAAAAACTTATTATCCATGAAACAACCTGAGCAAGACTTTCTCTTCCGGTGCATATCTGGAAGGCTCTCCCACAATCCACTCTCTGGGTTGTATTTCTCAGCAGAATTCAAGATTCTTATTCCTCTACAGGTATCTATCCCAATGCCACCAGCTACATATCCCAAGTTGCTGCAGGTGGCAGATGCAAACATACACCTTGAGTTGATCATGGAAGGAGCCTTGGACCATTGGTTTGAAGCTAAATCATACCTCCACACAACAGGACCAAAGACCTCATTACCTAAAACAAGAAGATGAGTTCCTGCACAAAGGGACTCCTTATCTCCTTGGAGAAAACAAGGGTCGGATGATGGTAAGATGGGGAGCATCCTAGCTGACTTGAACTCCCTATCAAAGGACCACCAACTTGTCTCCTTGCTTGTCAACACAAAAACAGATGGTTCTTTAAACCCCAATACTTTCCTAATCTTAAAGAGCTCACCACTCTTCAAAAGTGATAGAAATCGCTTGTTGACAACAGAGAATTTCCCGTACTCTGATCGAGGAACTCTAGCCAAGATCAAATCCTCTACATCATCAATGAGCTGCGGAACATCATAATCTGCATCCTGAGGTTCCATAGTCGAGGAACCAGAAACGCTTCCCTTCTTGGAAGAAATTATATTGCAATTCAATCCTTGTCGCGGATTGGCCCCACAGACCACCCTGACCTTTTCTGAGGGGGCACTATGGGAAGTAACCCAAAAACCAGTGAAATCACTGTTGCACAAATACTTTCTTTCTGCTTCCTTTAGATTGAACATTGATCAAACACCTTAGAAACGTTGGAGTTCTCTGCAAAAAAATCCAACAGAATGACCCTAATCAATTGTTGAAAAGGGAAAACAACAACATGTACTGGAATCATAGACAGCCTATATATATATATATATCTATAATCAAACAAATGCAATGGGGTAGTCACGTTTCATTTCTGAAGTAATTTACAAAGACGAAACAAATTTTTGTTTTCAGGGTTATCGAAAATACCTATTAAGAATGAGACAAAACGACCAGCTTCAAGCCTCCTGTTGATCAAAATCCCAGAGCTGCCTTGATCTAAATTGGGCTCACAGAACACACAAATTCCACATACCTTGATACCACCTATGAAAGGTCCAGACCACACACTAATATTTCAAAGCAGCAATCACAATAAAGGGACAAATAAAGCCACAAAATAAGAAAGACCCAATAAAATTATAATCACCCAGATGAGATTTGAGATAGAGAACTATATTGCACCATACGTTTGACCAAGATTTATAGCACAAACTGAAGCAAAAACACATAAATACAGAGAGAGAAAGAGAGAAGCGTACCAGGGAAGCAGAAGCCAGAGTAAAAAGCAGTAAAGGACAGGGACGGTTACACAGAGCAACAAAAATCAAATAAGAAGAAGAAAAAGAGGTGGTTTTCTCAAATTTCTAAGGCACAAAATTTCTGACTGGTGGATTCAGTAGTTGAACAAACCCAGAAACATGGAGCACAAAAACGTAAAGAAAATGAACGGAGGCCATTCAAGTTCAGAGACTGAAGAGAATGGTAGCAGTAGTAGTAGTACAAGTACCGGTAGTAGTAGTAGTAGTGATGAAATAGATGAAGTTGTAAATCACCCATTTGTTGAGGCTTTATGCTTTAATTTAGTAAGCAGGTATTTGCAACGATTATACTACGCACAAAATAAAAAGAATACATATTTTATTTCTACTATAATCGCCATCAAAGCCACCACCCCCACCACCACCTTGCCACCCAAACACTGTTTTTCCTCTCTGCAACTTTTTTGATCCCTTGGAGAGCGAGAAAACCAGAGAGTGTCTTTTTTCCTTCTTTTTTTTTTTTCAAAGGTTGAATTTTTAATTCATCTGGTAAGGGATTCGAAAGTCCACGCTCTTACGGGAATCTGTTAGGTTACGCCCTAATTTTTTTATTTCATAGCCAATGACAATGAGACTTGTACTCCACGCGACCTTTTGCAGAGGTGATAAAAGTGAAGCTTGCTCTGTTTATCAAGTTGAAATTTTTTAATATTATTTTGTAGCTAAAGATTATCGAAATCGAAACACACGTGCCTTTGTTGTTTAGTTTTGCATGCGACGGACAGAATGTGGACCGTCGATGAATTCTTAATAATAAAATAAAGAATTTTTAATATATAATAAATTTTCCAATTTACCTTTTTAAACAAATACTCAAAAAATTCATTTACATTCTCCATAAAAATAAAATTTGATATTTATGCAAGTTTAGATTATAAAATTGTATCTGTTTTTTTTTCTTTTTTCTCCATTTTTTTTTTGCAAACAAGTAAAATTAATACATACATGAAATTTCTTTTATTATTGTTATCAATTAATGTTGTTTTAGGAAAACTCAAGTATCTCATCTTTATATATTATATATATATATAATTAATACATACGTATAACTCCTTTTATTATTGTTATCGTTTCATGCTGATTTGAATAACAAAAAAAATGGTCTGATATCAATGATTGGGATCCAAAAAATATTTTTATATGAGATATAGGAGCCAAAAACTTCCAAATAAACACAATTTTATGTTTTTTTTTTGCTGAAAATGTTATTTTTTATTTATGAATAAAAAGAGTTTCGATGGAAAACTTATCAATTTAAAATTTTGTTAATGAGTATATATAAGAGATAAATATTAAATATTTCTGATAGTAAAATAATTTTAATTATATTATTATTGTAATGATATGGTCTTTCTATTCATTTTTAATTGACTAGAATAGATGTTTGTCTGTATTTTAACTCAAAACAGAAGAGGTGTGGTTGTAATTATTCCTCATAGAACTGAGATCCCATACACAATTCATATGTGTGTGATCAATCAGATTTTAACCACCTAGGTGATTTGCTGAGAAATGAAAAGGGAGGGTTATATTCCTTTATTTAAGTTATATAATATTTAAAAAAATATTAATATATATATATATGGTGCAATATTTCATCAGCAAATTCATGATCAAGTTAATAAACATATTGGTTAAAAGGCAACAGCGAATTAGTAGGTACCTTTAGGACATACTTTCTCTTAGTTTTTTTTTTTTTTTGAGCAACAACATGCTTTCTCTTAGTTGATCTAGTATTGTTAATTATATTTGCATAAAATAATAAATTTAATGAGTGAAGTTGATTTAATGGTATGTCTCTCACATCCATATTTTTTAAGTTGTGAATTTAGATATATATATGTATATATATATTATTGATTTTATTTGTTGAGTGGTTAAAGATATGTATTAGTTTATAAATTTATAATGATAATAATGATGGTGGTGATGACGAATTATGGTTTTAAATCAAGCTGCTTAACTTTCCGAGTTTGAGACATAATGATTATATTTTTGTATTGTATAAGTATATCTACATGTATACCATCTATCTCCAATCAAATGGGCTTGATGTTCAAATTATAAGGCTTTTAATCAGAACTCTGAAAATACTTTTATTTCTCTTTATGTATAATATACGTCACAACTCTATGTACATTAAACTAACCAAAAAATTAACAAAATGATTTAGTTTAGTAATATTTAAGCTGCAATATATAGATGTTACTTATATTTAGAAATTGATCAATATATATATATATATATAATTAAGTCTATTTTCATTTATATATCTAGCAAAAAGAAAAAAGAGAGACAGAGAAAGAGTTTATTTTCATTTTAATATAAATGTACCGAAAATTTCTAAAGAAAGGAATAATTAATTTGGCTCTCCACACACGCATACATCCATATAATATTAGAGTACTAATTAATGAAAAAATAAATAAAGAAATTAGAAGATCACTGTCTTCCTAGCAATGAGGGCATGCAGATCACGGCCCCTCATGGAGTGGCTGAGCCTGCATGCATGCATGATTATAGGCTAGAAATTGGTTTTTTTTTTTGATGAATTGCTAGAAGTTGGTTTACAGGGCCATTTAATCCTAATAGGAGAAATATATACATAGGTTTATATACTTAATAATAATATATAAACTCAGAAACTGTCTCTGTCATGGGTCACTCTTGATCACTAACACAACTGTACTGCAAAGAAAAAGTTCTATGGCCACTGATTTGATCATCAAGCAAATCTATCTGATATTACTGATGGATTTTCCATAAACCATCTTTCTCGTACTGTTTTTATGTTCAAATTAATTTTCAATTTTTTTTATATGACAATATATATATATATATATGGAATCTTGGGAACATTAATTTAATATAAAGTGGGTCTCGCTTAAAGATATACATGTTGTAATTAACCATACTATTAAAAATGACCCAATGAGTAACCCAAGAAGAACAGTGTTGAGCTAGTTTAATATAGAAACCATTAAATCTGTCCTACTCAGATTGTACTAACCAAGTATAATATTAAGGAGGTGAAGATTTTTTATTCTTAATTTTTTGAAAAAAAGAAAAGAAATACCCTTCGTTATTAATTTCATAATCACAGCCACTCCGAACCCTAGAAAGTCGATGTCTATTGGACAAAGCTTCTTTTAAGAGCTTCTTTGTCCCCCTGTGTCTTATTTTATTCGAAGGCTTTGTGCTGTCCCCCCACTGATTAGCCTGGTGGATTTGCCTTTTAATTTTTTTTTTGGTTTATATATATATATATATATATTTATATATTAATTAATTCAAGTTTTCGGAGTCATAATCGTGTAGGCTTAGCATTTTCGTTCTAGGGGTTGTCTTATTATTAAAACCTTAATATAGGAAAGAAAGTCATGCATGGGATTGGCCATGACCACAGTGTAAAGCCTTATCAGCTTTCAGTCTCGTAGGAAAATCCCAAAAAAAAAAAAAAAAAAAATTAATAATAATAATAATATTGAAATAAAGTATAGGACTACAGTACTACTACCTCATGCATAACTAAACCTAATTACGATTAAAACACTAATTCTTATTTTGATTGGATCAAAGTGTTTTTATTAAAGCCTTGCTTATTTTCCAAGGGAAGAATATCAAATAAAACATCTCCAATAGTGGGATTTAAGGTGATGAAAATAATAAAATAAACAAATGATTTTTGAGTTCTATAGGACAATTTTAATTAAATAAATTCATTAATATAAGTATAGATGTTCATGCAAACATACCTCATCAGCGCATATTAGATTATATTGTCTCTTTGATGAGGTGCAAAACCCATTTAGATTTTTAACCCTCCAAGAGTACCCCTTTGCCTTTTTTTTTTTATACTGTTTAACCCACTTACCCAATGATTAGAAAAATGAAACTATCACTTCACCAAAAAAGAAAAAGAAAAATGAAACTATCAAAATCAAAGTTGTGGTACTACTATAAAATACTAAATTATAGTTGAGGTGACTGAGAAATAATTAATATTATTATATGTTAAAGAGCATTTGTAAAATATGGTAGGGCAATAAGTACATGAAAGTTCCTTTCATGCAAAGCACTGGTTAATTAAGCTGGCCATGGTTGAAACTGTATATGTACATATAAGTTAGGGTTTGAAATATTAATTTTTAACATGTAGCTAGATTCATATTGCACAAGGGTCAAAGAAAAAACAGTAAAAATAAGAAGAGAAACTGGTCACCATGATGGGTAGGTTCATTATTTTTGGACTTTTATTTTTCTGGGAATCTAAATTTTACTAACTTTAATTTGTAGGAATTTGGCATAATGTAACATGTTGTGGTGGCCACAACCAAAGATGGTCCACTAGTTTAGTAATTATATATCCTACTAAATCCACTTCAAAATGCTCTAATTGGAGAATGATATATATAATATTGATCAGTACTGCATTTTGTAATGTATATATATATATATAATTAATTAATTAATAATATGAATTTAAAGAAAAGATCGAGGGAATAAAGGTGTTGCCCTGTTATCAGCTTAATTAGTAATCAATTGTGCTTAAAGCTTGTTTGATCATCATATGTTGTAAAAAAGAAGTGTTTTATAGTTTTTATGAATAAAAAAAGTTGTAAAAAATATGATTTAGTTTTGTAGCTCATGGTAAATAAGGGACATATTTTAAATTTTTTGAAACATAAACATTCAACACCAGTCTGCTTGCTGCATGCTTTCAGATATTTTTTCTCATAAACGTGTGTGTATATATATACTCAAAAGAAAAAAAAAAATCAAAAGGAAAAGGAAGAGAAAAAACTTAACACTGTTTTGCAAACCAAATTAAAACAAATTAGAAAATCGAGGGCACTAATTGAAACATTTTAAACTTCAGGCACCATACTGAAACTTTTAGAAACTAAAGTACTAAAATGCATTTAACAATTAATTTTTTTTTAAAGTATATATATAAAAAATTCATCTGATAAAAACCAAAATGAATTAATTTCCTTTTTTCTATAAAATTTGAAACTTTCAGTTTTTTTTATTTTGTATGCAACAGTTTTTGGCATATAGATCTAGCTATATTTAGAGAAATTAAACATTTATAAATCTTAAGAGTGGTTTTCTCCAAAGTCCAACCTATGGTTGTTAGGGTTTTTACAAATGAAGCAGATGAAAAAAGTGTAATAAAAGTATAATTCTTAAAAATATAACTAGAAAGAGTCAATGTACCTTTCAGTAATTTTACCCAAGAAAGAGGGTGTATAAAGTTTTGGAAGACGGGTATATAGAAACCATCTGTCCTCAATGGGTTTCTTATTTAGGCCCTAAGCCTTGATAGTACCCAGAAAGTCAAATATTCAAACAAGCCCAATTAAGATTCGATCAATCCGATTTGGAGGCCCAAAAATTTGCAAACTATAACGGGTATGTTCCGTTTCCTGCCACGTAGGCATAGCTATTAAACGCTGTCGTTGAAGGTTTTAGTTTTTAATTTGTATTTTTTGAGGGAATTGAAGGTTTTAATTAAATTAAATAGATGGAAACTCCCAGAAACTGTCGCCATAATTGGAGCAGGTTGGCCCAATTCAATCGGGTCAACACTACCAAACCCGATCCATTTTCATGACCCATGGGACATTTCCTATCCAAAGCACAGAAAGGCCCACAAAAGCTTATTCACTCGCACACAGTAGACACCATTCGTCAAATTCATCATCCATGGCTTCCTCATCCTCTCTCTTTAACTTCTTCTCCTTCCTCTTACCTTCAAAGCCACCTCCACAGCCTAAAACCCCACCTCCCCAACTTCATCTTCCTTCTCCAACTCAATCACAGTCTCAGAAACCCAGAGATGGTCTGGTTTCGCTCGTTGACCAAGACGGTAACTCCTCGTCTTCTTCCATCTCATCTGTAATCTGTCCCTCTCTGGCTTATTCCAACACCCTTTTCTTCAAATCGGCATACAATGTCCAGGTCATTGTGGACGACAACGAGCCTGAGGAGAGACTACTCAACAGGTTCCGAAGAGAGGTCATGAGGGCGGGTGTTATTCAAGAATGTAAGAGGAGGAGGTTCTTTGAGAACAAGCAGGACGAGAAGAAGCGCAAAACACGTGAGGCTGCTAAGCGTAACCGCAGAAGGTATGGCCTTTTACTTTTCTTTGATTTTTGTTTGTTTGGTTGGTGGGAAAATACATGAAGGAATATATGGGGGAAGATGATCTTTGTTCTTATCGTTTATTATTTTGTTTTGCTAGTCAAGGTTGATAATTTCATAACAATTAAGGTAAAATTTTGTCACTTTTGAAATGGTGATCTCGTGTTATTAAAAAAAGAAGAAGAAGAGATTTTACGTGTTATGGGTGTTTTAGAAAATAAGAAACGCTGTAAAGCAGAGTGGATTATGCATGTTGAGGCTAATAAATTGAGGAAACTAAGAACATTCTTTTTTTTTTTTTTTCATTCCTCTCTTTTGTTTTGATCACAGATTGTAATAATATAAAGCTTGGTGCTTGTTGGTCATATTTTGTTGGCTTTGGTCAGTTACTTGTAAGAATCTTTGAAAATTCTGGTTGAAATTTGGGGTTCAAATTCTGTTTAAGATAAGTATGTAGTCTTTGACAACAGAGTTCTTTGGCCCTTTTACATTGAAATCGAAGATCTAATTCCGCCTTCTAAACTGGGGCATACATAGATTTAGCGATCACTTGAATTTGCGGTAGGTTCCAATTTGAAACTTTAGCAATTACCATTCATTTAGGATTTGACAGAACCATATTGACTCTGTTTACAGTTTTGGTATGGGTTGTAGGCCTGACATTTATAGCTAGACTGGAAGCAAACTATATGCATCTTCTTGTTCTGTTGAAAGACTCAAAACATGGAAAAATGGTTTATTTTTAGTATTCTTTGTTAACTTTGTGAAGTTTTCTTTGACTTGATAGATTATATGTATTTTTCCTATGGTGTTAATATTAGAGTTTCTAAGCTGTCCGGTTTTAGTCCGTGTGCTTCTGTAATTGTGGTTCTGGCATTGTGGGTCTTTTAGCCCCCCTACAATCACATTCTTCCATGTTTAACCTGTTGTGGGTTCTCTGGTCCCTGTATAATCAAATCCTTTCATTTTTTTAATTTTTCGTGGTTAAATTTCATCTTTGATTTGTAATTTCCTTCCGTCATTTGTCTTATTGTTTAACTAGGAGGCCATTTAGAGCTCCACCACAGTTTAAGCAGGAAGAACCGTCAAGCAAGAGGGAAGATGATCAAGATAACTGGGAACTACCAGTGGGAGACATTCCCTATTGACCACATTTTCCAGTCTACAACTTCTTAGATTCATAACCACTTTTTTTCAGAGGCTTTTTGTATGTGTGTAAGTTTTGCATTCAGTGAATCATCTTCTTTGGTTAAGTTGGTGTCTAATTTCTTGTATGTTCATATTTACATAAAGTAATGATTTTCATCTTGCATAGATTTGAGCGCACTTATGCAATTATCTACAGGATGGGTAATATTTGTTGAAATCATCAGGGAGGTCTACCTTTCGAGTAGATCGTTCATATCCACTAATTTTAAGAAACAAAGGTAATTTGTACCACTTTTGTGATCCTTTGGATTGAATTTTGAAGACCCTTCAAACACTTAGAGAAAAATATCATCTCAATGTTTGTGTTTTGATAGGAGTCAAAGCAGGTTTTATTTCTTGTTGAGAATCAATTCATGTCTCACACCCATGTTTGGAGATCAATTTTACATATAGTTGGATGAAGAAAAGCAAAATGATGAAATTTGGAAAAAAGATTTTAAAAAAAGAAAATAAAGAAGAATCTATAAAAACTTGCCATTAAAATGAACGAATGAATGTAGTCAATGTTGCTGAGGCATGTTTCTAAAGTGTGCTTGTGAAATTCCTGTTGGGATGTAATGAAATGAATATGTTTCTGCTAAAATTGTTAACTATCTTCCACTTAAACTTGATACTGTAAATAGTTAGACTTCAATATTATTGAGTAAATATAATATATTGACAATGCATGAGAAGCACAATATCATTTTTATGCCCTTTTTTCATAAGTCAAAGAAAAAGGTTCTAAACTGGGTCTTTTGTCATGCGAATTGGATTACAAGATCATTGGTATCAATATGATAAGATACATAAATTCTAATGTAATGAGCTTATGTTCTTCATACCAAAGAAAATGTTGTTTTCCCTTTTCTTTTTTAAGGGTATGTTACCACATCCATGAACCAGAAGACAAGGACCTAGGAGTGAACTTTTAGCAGATTTTGGTACTCTATGCCGCAGAATCTGTGATTCCAAACCATTGTTTTAAGAATTTGTTACTTCTCTGTCAGTGGACTGAAAGCAGGTTTTTGAACTTATTGGCAAACTTTTTATGCATTGCATTTGCTCGGCGCTCTCCAAGGCAACATTCCCGAACTAGTATTTGATGATGGTGCTTTGAAGTTTATCCAGTCATCAAGAACAAGCTTCAGATCATGCACTTTTCTCTCAACACTGTCGCAGCAGTTTCCATGCATTGTATAAACCTCACTCACATCTTTACTTGGCTGACAAAACTCACCAAAATTTTCTGTGTTCAGGAAGCTTATTTTACCTCCTATAATTTCTATAATCTCCTTGCTTATCCAAATCTCATCGCAGAGAGACTCAGCATGTGAATTCGGGTACAGAACCCCATCTAGTTTCCAGTATTTGAATAACTCGATCGAAAATTCAGTAGATTTCACGTAGAAGAAACCACTGTCTGGATTGTTGCTTCTGCCTTGTGAATCACCAGAATCAAGCTCACATGGGATTGTGATATCATTTGTGGGATGGATGTATGAAATTGGAGACCTCAGCCACATAACGTCCGCCTCCTGCAGCCAAAGAATTTACCAATCATCAAAAACCAACGTGAAAAATCATGTCAACCATCTAATTCCAACTCGAAGAACTTACTGTGAAAACAAAACTGTAACCCAGTTGAAGAACCTCCAGCAGAAAATTGTTTCGTTTTCGAATGAGCATGTGATAATCTGGAACTCCAAGTTGCATATTGGCAGCAAGTTTTGGTACAAATGTGGTGAGTTGGAAGCAATGGGGGTGTTTAGACTTGCAGAGCTGAAATGCTTGGCTGCTCACTGTGACAACCACTAGGTGATCCAAGAGCCTTTTTGTTCCTTGGCCAATTCTGAAGCTCGCCAGGAAGACATCAAAGACAGAGCCATGACTTGCCCATTTCTCATCAACAATAGTCACTATAACTGTTCTGTCTTCCATGGATGCTTTTTCAGTACTTGCACCAACTCTTTGCCTTCTGAGTTCTGTTACAAAACCATGGAAACATCACCACCCACTATCACAGTTGTGTATCTATTTCAGACTTCTGAGCCAAGGCCAAATTGCTAAGGGAAATTCAATTATTAATTTTTATTTTTTTGAAAAAAAAAGAACAAAAAAAAAAAATGGAAATCATAAAGCTAAGCTTTATGCCATGATATTCCAAACATAAGAATAAAAAGATTTCTAAATAATTTCATTCCAGCTTCCTAGTGATTCCAAACATACAATTTCTTTGTCACAAACTACACAAATGCAGAGAGATTACATAAATTTGTAAACTAGCAGAAAGAGAGAGAGAGAGTAGTATATATCCGAAAACATAAAACCCAGGAGTTTAATTCACTAAAAGCAAAAGCAAATTTGAAGTTGGTCAATATTTTGAAGGATACCACCAAAACCAAACTAAAGATTAAAAAAAAAAAAATCCACTTACAGATTTGATATTGAGATGGGATATTTGATGAGTTCCCAAAGTTGGCTTAGAAGAGAAGTGTAGAAGCATGCACACAGTGACGAGGATTGAAATGGCTATTAGAAGAACATGTCTAGGCTTTATGAGTCCCAAAGCCTCTGAAATTCTCATTCTATAAACTATGATTTTTTTTTTTTACTTTTTTTTTAGGGTTTCAATGAGAATATGTATATAATAGTATAAGCAGACACCGATATGTCCTCAATCCAATTTAAATACATATGGTGTCATTGGAAATCTCTTGTGTAATTGGGATAATAAATATGAAGCCTAAATTGATAATTGTATATGGTATGCATTTATGCACCATTAAAAAAAAAGGAAAAAATAAAATCTTGATTTGAATTTGAGATCCAAATGGATATTAATATTTATAGGATATTGATTATGCTTTCCTTCTAAATGTGAAAACACTGCTTCTCTTTTTCTTTTATTGCATGCCTGTTGGTGGCTCCAAAACTATGCCTGATATAGTAGTTAAACGAAATATTAAGCGGCTTGTTTAATGGAACGACAAGTCGTTTTTATGATGAGATGGGAAATATATTTGCAAAAAGTGCGTGTGGCTGCTGGGATTCGAGCCCAGGTCTCCACGGCCACAACGTGGAATTCTTACCACTAAACTACAGCCACTTTCTTGTTCTCTAGTGATGAATTAACATATAAAAATAATTTTGGTTTGCTTGTGCCTATTTTCCTTTTTACTACAATTTTTCACTACTGTAGTTTTTTCTTTTATTAATTTTTTGTTTTTTTTACTATAATTTTTAGTTTTTTTTTTACAATAAATTTGTTTATAACTTTTTTTCAGCAAGTTATATATATATATATATATATTTCTAGAAAAACTTATGATAATAATAATAATACTAATACATACATTTGTATAAAAAATTTCATATCGTGGTCATCACTAATTAGAAAAGTACATGAGTAAATGTTGTCCTAAAATCAATAAATTTTATGCCAGAGAACATGTGTTTAGAACCTAAAACACTCTTCGAAATAAGGTCCACAGATCATATCTGATCTGATGGTTGAGAACAATACACGTGCTCCTCTGAACTGAAAACGACTATTTGGTGTGTGGTGTGCCATGCCGTCCAATCAGAATGCAGAAATATTCCAAAGCCACTGAGTTGTCCGGGGACCCCGCGCATTGACGTACGCCACGTCGGAGATTATCACCAACACAACCTGAATCAGCGGCGGTCGACTCAATTTGATTGGGCATTTGAAAAACCAAAGAATGTGGGGTCCACAATGAGCTGAACGTTTACTAATAATTGTAACTTATAATACTAAATAATTGGACAGAGGTAGCTCCTGGAACTCCCGAAGGGCCATTTAATTTTTTAGCCGTCGATCTGATCATCGAAGTTAAGGACACGTGTCCTCGACCCAAGAGGCTGTCACATTGGTGATTATCTGTATGACGTGGCAAAATGCGACGTGTCAAAGAGCAGACCATACGCAACCAATCGGATAAGTTTGTTTTTTTTTAATGATAATAAATAAAATGAGACATTAATATTTATATTTACACGTTCACTGCTATGAGATTTAGTGACCTGGATACGATCACAGAAATTGGGACAACCATCTGATTTGTATTCAATTTAAATTTTTAATTATTTTTTTATTAATGATAGATTTTTATTAAGTTTAAAATTTTAAAAATTTATGAAAATTTTAAATTTGAAGAAGACAAATTTAATAGTGATTTTATTAAAAAATTTATGAAAATCTAAAAAGTTTTAAAAGTCTATAGTATTAAAAGATCAAATTTATTTTAAATACCACTCTAATTTTTATAAATTTTAAAAAATTTTAATTGAATA
Organism: Rhamnella rubrinervis; assembly: GCA_007844105.2. Lineage (NCBI taxonomy): Eukaryota > Viridiplantae > Streptophyta > Magnoliopsida > Rosales > Rhamnaceae > Rhamnella > Rhamnella rubrinervis. Next base: position 731,079 of record CM017575.2, read on the forward strand.
CACTTAAATTTTAATATATTTTTAAAAGTTTTAATTGAATAATTTATTATTTTAATAGATTTTAAAAATCTCAATACATTTAAATTTTTAAAAATTTAAAAAATCTATAAAAATTTTAATTAAATACATCCTCTTTATTTTCAGTGCAACTAATATGAGTCCTTAACTTAAGAAATGATCAATGATTTGAATTTCTTAATTGTTTAATTCAAATTATGTGATTTTAAATTAAAAAAAAGTATAATATTATAAAAAATATTAGAAAAATCATAGGGACAACCGAAAAAATAATAATAGAAAAGGAACATGCAGTAGTAGCTGGACTGTGTACCAACAAAGGGCTCATTTGGTATGAAAATCTATTTATCATTACACATTGTAATGGTTCATAGATGTGCAAAGTCAAAATCCGCAAAAAAAGAAAAAGAGTAAAAAAGGAACAAAACAAAGCCTAAAAGTCATGTGATAGCTGTCAAGGGACCAAAACTAATAATGTGACTATAATTGTCTTCTTCTTCTTTTTTTTTAATAAAAAAAATTATGAAAATGATACTGTTAAAGATAGAGTTTTATTACTGCTTTACTGATTAATAATGGTTAGAAGATAAAATTTTATTACTGTTTTAGTGATTAATAAGGCTGAATATATTTGAAATCTCGACGAAATTTTATTAAAATTTAAATTTTTATTACTGCTTTAGCAATTAATAAAACTGAATATATTTAGAGTCTCGATGAAATTTTACTAAATCTCAAATCTTAATTTGCACAAATAAATATAAATCTGACTTTTTTTACCATTAAACCACACTCGTAGCTGCCAACTATAATTGTCTTTCACCTTATAAATGATTTTGTCATTGGTAATTGAATTTATAGGAAAAGTACATTTCTAAGTGCATATTTTATTTTTCATACAAAGTGAGCTCCAAAGTTGTAGGCAAAATCCAATTACGTTAGCCCACCAAATAATATCATAAAAATAATAAAAATTATACAATGATATAAGAGATAGTGATCTTTTCATTTAATTAACTTCTGCTTGAGCCTGACATTTTGAATAACTTAAAAACATAGCCTATCCTACAAATAGCTGCGCCAACTAAAGCACAAAGAGAGCTTGAGTATCAATTACAATCATCCATGCCTGCCTTTATTAATTTATGATCAATCCAAAACTAATAAATTATTGCCGACCTTCCAAGTCTACAACAAAAATACCCATTTTCATTTGGTGAATAATACACTTGTTTAACTCACGCTCAAAATACCCTTCGATCTAAAATAGCATAGCTGCTATTGCTATTGCTATTGCCTTTGCCATGTAATTTTTGTCTGTACAAGATCTTAAACAGCTTTATTCTCTTCCTTTTGAATTCATAGAAGACAAAACCTTTATTTTGTCTTTATATTCACAATCCACCACCAACTTCCAGCGCTTACGACCCTCTCTGTCTCTGCAGTTTCAGATCATGCCAACGGAAGAAGATTCAAACCAATACGCAGAAGCATCGATGCCAAACATTGAAGCAGAGGTTGACTTGGAAGACAGTCACAGATACCCAGAAAGCAATTCATTGAACCAACCACTCCTTAAGAGAAACAGAACGCTCTCAACCAATCCACTAGCCATTGTTGGAAGCAAAGTCTCCCACATAGAGAGTTTGGATTATGAGTAAAAATACTAACAGTAAACTTTTTTTTTTTTTTCTTCTTCTCGAGGTAGTGAAATTCCTTTTGTTCCTGATGATTCAGAATCAATGAGAATGATCTTTTCAAGCAAGATTGGAGAAGCAGATCCAAAGTCCAAGTCTTGCAGTATATATTCTTGAAGTGGACGTTGGCTTGCCTTGTTGGACTTCTAACTGGTTTAATAGCAACCTTCATCAATCTTGCAGTGGAGAACATTGCTGGTTACAAGCTTCTTGCTGTAGTTGGCTATATACAAGAGAAAAGGTTTCAGATAATGTTCAATTTCTTTTTTTTTCTTCAATCTTGTCCCTACAAAACAAAGATAATATTAACATTGTTAAAATCCATGATTAAAATAATCAATGTGGGAATGAATGTGGTGTAGGTACATTGCAGGGTTGGTCTATCTCACTGCATCCAATTTTCTTCTGACTTTGATTGCTGCCATACTCTGTGTCTGTTTTGCTCCCACTGCTGCTGGGCCTGGTATACCTGAAATCAAAGCTTACTTAAATGGAGTTGATACTCCCAACATGTTTGGTGCTACAGTATTGATTGTCAAGGTGGGTCAAGCTTTGAAATAACAATCTCAAATTATAGAAGCAAATTTATTCCAGTTGTTTATTGAAAATAGATCCTACTCATTAACCTGCATTGTCAAATCTGAATGTCAAGCAAATTTTTAGAATGAACATTGTCAAAAAAGTAGATAAAATAGTTGACGAAGTAGTTACAGTTCGAAATACATTTCATGATCTCTTTTAAACTTCGCCGCCAATGCGCAAAAGAAGTAGCTGCATTTCTTTCTCTTTTACATTGTAACTTGATCTGAAGTGCAGGAAATACAACACTCTGTTCCTAAAGGTATCAAAACCAGACTTAAAAGAATAGTAAGCTCATAGCGATCATACTACATGAGATTCAAATGCAAATACAATCTACTTACAGATATAGGAAGTCCATTTGATCGAAATTAGATTCAGTGATAGGGGAAACAAGTTTCAGTATAATGACTTTGGAATGAAACATTTTCGTTCTTGCAGATATTCGGAAGCATAGGAGCTGTTGCAGCAGGCTTAGATCTTGGAAAAGAAGGGCCTCTCGTGCACATTGGGAGCTGCATTGCTTCCTTACTAGGCCAGGGGGGGCCAGACAATCACCGTATCAAATGGCGCTGGCTACGGTACTTCAACAATGACCGTGACCGCCGGGATATTATCACTTGCGGTGCTGCTTCAGGAGTTTGTGCCGCATTCCGAGCTCCGGTTGGTGGTGTACTTTTTGCTCTTGAAGAGGTGGCAACATGGTGGAGGAGTGCCCTCCTATGGAGATCTTTCTTCAGCACGGCAGTTGTGGTGGTGGTGCTCAGGGCTTTCATGGAAATATGCAATTCTGGGGAATGTGGGCTTTTTGGTAAAGGAGGTTTAATAATGTTTGATGTAAGCGGCGTTACAGTCAAGTACCGAGCAATGGATATAATCCCTGTCGTTGTGATTGGCATCATTGGTGGTGTTCTGGGAAGCCTTTACAACCACCTTCTCCACAAGGTCCTCAGACTCTACAATCTCATCAATCAGTAAGTAATTTGTGCGAAGCTTCTACATCTTATTTTACTCTCTGTAAAAAGAGTGAACCCTGGTTGAGTAGGCAGTAATGCTATAACACATGATCTATTTCTGAGGATGCACAACCAAAATGATAACGTGGGTAGAAAGTTAGCATCCTATATGTGGCTGGACAAACTCCACCATACAAAGCCCTAGACCTAGTTCACCATGGTCCAAGTAATCTGAATGAGACAGTTGTCTGATGTTTCAAACTTAACCCAATATGATGTCAACTTAATATATAAAATATTCTCAAGAAGATTAGTGCATTGTCCAAAGAAACAACAAAGAATATTACTTTAAGATGGTGGTAGTGACAATACTCTTTTTTTTTTCCCTCTTTTTGTTTGTTCTTTTTCTCTTCTTTTTGCAGGAAAGGAAAACTCCACAAGCTCCTCCTCAGTCTCAGTGTGTCACTCTTTACCTCTGCATGCCTTTATGGTCTCCCTTTTCTCGCCAAATGTACGCCATGCAATTCCTCTCTTCCGGAGTCTGCCTGCCCCACCAATGGACGGTCTGGCAACTTCAAGCAATTCAACTGCCCAGAAGGATACTACAACGACCTAGCTACTCTACTCCTTACCACGAATGATGATGCAGTTCGAAACATATTCTCAACCGGCACTTCAAGTGAATATCACCCCTTTTCCCTCCTAATATTCTTTACACTCTATTGCATCTTGGGACTGATTACCTTTGGTATTGCTGTACCATCCGGACTTTTCCTCCCCATCATTCTCATGGGCTCAGCTTATGGCCGCCTCCTTGGTGTTGCCATGGGATCTCATACAAGCATTGACCAAGGGCTTTTTGCTGTCCTTGGCGCAGCCTCTCTCATGGCTGGCTCCATGAGGATGACTGTTTCCCTCTGTGTGATATTTCTTGAACTTACCAACAACCTCCTCTTACTACCCATAACAATGATTGTTCTCTTAATTGCCAAAACTGTAGGAGACAGTTTTAATCCAAGCATCTATGAGATAATACTGCACCTGAAAGGCCTGCCATTCTTGGATGCTAATCCAGAACCATGGATGCGAAATTTCACTGTTGGAGAGCTTGCTGATGCCAAGCCTCCAGTAATTGCTCTCTGTGGAATCGAAAAGGTGTCACATGTTGTGGATATCCTGAAAAATACCACACATAATGCTTTCCCTGTTGTAGACGATGGAGTGGTGCCGCCAGTGGGATTGGCTGATGGGGCAACAGCACTTCATGGACTAATCCTCAGAGCTCACCTTGTCCAAGTGCTGAAGAAGAAGTGGTTCCTGAGAGAGAAAAGAAGTACAGAAGAGTGGGAAGTGAGAGAGAAATTTACCTCGGTGGATTTAGCTGAGAGGGATGGGAAGATTGAGGAGGTGGCTGTGACAAGTGATGAAATGGAGATGTATATTGATCTGCATCCTCTGACCAATACAACACCTTACACTGTGGTAGAGAGTATGTCAGTTGCAAAAGCTATGGTGCTCTTCAGACAAGTGGGACTTCGCCATTTGCTCATTGTACCAAAGTATCAAGCAGCCGGGGTGAGTCTTTCAAACATTTCTCACATTTCAACACCATGCACTAATCAACAAGAGTTCTTGATGTTCTTGAAGTAATACCAGAGTACATTTTAGGTATAATCTTGCATATTAAAATAAACAACCTGGTTATATTACAAGCTAATAACTCCTGAAAGGTCAGATGTAACTAACCTGAAGGATTGTTCTGTTTCTAGGTGCCTCCTGTGGTTGGGATATTGACCAGGCAGGATTTGAGGTCTTACAACATTTTGTCTGCCTTTCCTCATTTGGCAAGATCCAAGAGCAGAGAGAAGGGGAACTGAACCTCTTGTGTTCAACAAAAGGAACTAGCTAGTAGCTTTCTTGGTGAGGCCACATCTCGTTCTTCATTTTTAAAAGTTTTCACAAGTATGCATTCTTTCATTAAATTCTAAAGAGTGAGATGAAATACCACAACAGTGTATTTATTCAATTAAAGTACTATTTTTACACAAATTTTAGTGTGTAAACAAAATTTCTTTTAGTCAACAGAACAAACAACATATATTCTCTGTGGGTTAGAGATTTCTAATAGGTTTTACCCTTTATTCTAGAGATTTCTAATGGGTTTTTCCTTCTCTTCTTCTTACAAGAACCTCGCCATAAGCTTCACTAGACATTGTTGAAAGTACTGCTAAATTAAATAGTTTTCTTCACAGGATTTTCTTCTTTTTCTTCGCTGATTTCTTTTTCTTTAGGCCTACTCTTTTGTTCCTCTTGAATACAGCTAATATCTCAATGCTGCAATCATTGGTCATACATCAGTAGTTATGGAGAAACTAACAAAAGTGACTTGAAAAAAAAAATTATATAATGCAAAGTTTGCAAACAACTAACATGGTACTAAATATTAATTATACCTCCATGCTATATTTAGTATAAAGCCAATAGGCTCATTCCTAAAAAAATATTATGTCTAAAATGGAACTGAGCAACTTGTGCACATGGACACATACCAAATGATTAATATCATATTTTGCTTAAAAATTAGACAGACAAACACACCCACACACATGAAGATTAATGACAGATGTTCCTAAAGGAAATTTGATATATTCACTTGATGCTTATGACTAGGTTCCACAGAGTCAAATAGGGTTGCAGATACCGGCACATATCCAAGTGTCATTAGTTCTCAAAGTTATTATTATTATTTTATTGTGGTGATGGGTGCAACAGGTTGATAGCATTTAACTTAAATATTTTATTGAAGAAAGAAAGAAAAGGAAGAACAAAATATTCACTTGAGAGTGACGTAAAAATTATCAATTACAAGCAGCAAAATTGGTACGATTTGTTTTCATTTCTTCTATGAAGGACGCAAGTCTAAAAAGTTAAAGATTCTCCCATTCTGTTTTCGATGATTTGAGGATTCACTGTTAACTGATCCTTCCTACTAATGAACCAAGCTTTATCCAGAAGGTAACAAAATACAACAACTTCAGTGTCAAGTAATTGTGAGAATTCTATCCATGTAATTAATCAATAATTCAAAAGCCAACATTTCTGATATTCCAACCCGATGGCAGAAAAATTAAATCACATTAAAGAAATTTAAAAATTGGGTAAACCTAGTATACAATTTACAAATAAAAATTAAATGCATGATGATATTCTTCTTTAATTAAGAAGGAATAACACATTCTATGAGAGAATAGATCACATGTGAAACGATCTAGCTATAATTGGCACTATATTTAATTGGGGGATGGAGAGTAAAGAAAGAAATGATCAAATACCTGTGGGTGCCTGGAAAAAAGTTAAAACCGTAGGCTTTTTCTAAATGCCATGCCTTTCTAGACAGCAACAGCTTGCAATCCTGTTAGATAATCCCTCCCTAGTTAGCTACAGAAATTAATCCACTTCTTCAAAATTCAAATTTGAATGAACCAAACCAGCAAAAATGGGAGAAAGTGGTTTATTTACCAAAGAAGAATGCAATTTAATTTTTTTTGAATTCTGCAGAACCATTTTAATTGTGCAAGTACCTCTTTAAAGCTTTCCAATCCACAACTTATGTAGATAAGTATTTGGGGTAAGGTTTTGCTGTCATTTGAAGTTGTTTTGCTTCGAATCTGAACTGAAGCTTCCCTTGCTCGTAAAATCCATGGTCTCTTTTCATCTTTGACCTTTGTAGTTGGACTGAACATATAAACTAGTGAATTAATATCTTCCAAAAGCAAGGAAATATGAGCACGTGAGATCCCAGAATTTAAGGCCACAACTCACGATAACTACAAAAATGGTCCAACCTTTCAGGTGGTGACTTCGCTTTATGCTCCATTGATGATATATTATGTAATGCATCAAGAAGAGATGGATCCAGTCCCTTTCTAGGAGGATCAACAACAACTACATCTGACCCCATTATCCAAGAAAGAGGTTCCTGTTTAGTTGTGAACAAATTATGGAATTAGTTATGAACTATTCCACAACTATCAAATAAGATAAATACGGAAGAAAATACAAAAACTGATTTCTATTTATTATATCTTTATAAAAAAAAATTTCTAAGATTTTGTTAATAAGTGAACCACATATGTAAAAATAACAGTACTGCCATGAATATTTTGTAAATGTATGTCCAATTACTAAGGTCACTGTGTATATGAGACTCCTATTGCTGCATTTATGAGACTGAGTCTGAGGTCAACTTATAAGTAATGAAAAAATTTGAAGGGGGTTAAACTAACCTTTGAAGTGTCTGCATGATGCCAGCTGATGCTGCTATCTACAAAATTTGGCAGCCGGTCAACTGTCTTTTCAAAAGACAGCTTTGATTCTTTGTTGATCTCGACACATTTAACAGACCTAGGAACCAATACAACAATTGAATTAAACATTACTATTAAAGCACAAAGTCTGAGACGAAATCTCAACCAAAGTGCAAGAATCTAAAATATTCTTTTCTTGCCTGCATTTTCTCGTGGTAGCTAATGATAATCCAATTACACCAGCTCCAGCATACAAATCAGCAACAGATGATCCATAAGGGACACACTTTTGTAACTTCTGGAGCAGGATATTGAATGCCTGGAATAAGCATAGCATTGAACTAAGAGGTCAATAGTAGGATCTTTGTCAAGTAACCAAATACAAAGATGCATTTTCTTTTATTATTAAGCTCCAATTATATAGAATGATGATCTGCAGCTGGATCTCCTTCCTTCAATATCTCTACACATAGGATCACTGATATTCAGTAGGAATTATTTTTTAAGTAACAAGAAGGCTGGATCTCAAACCAATGTCCCTGATGACCAAAAACCCCCAATGTTCCTGTTGTTTTAGAGATTTCAGACATTGGCACATTGCCACTATGACACCTCAACTTTCCCATTATATACTGAATAAATGTATACTTTTAAGGACAGGACACTTATAAGATGATTATTCTATTGTTACTTTTTATAGCTACTGATATATGATACTGAAAATATGCATATTGAACTAAATAATATGAGTTTGGGGAAGGAAGAAGATTGGAAGCTTTAGTTACTCTTGTGTTTGCTTGGCCAAAACTGGATGGATCCAAGGAAAAATCAATTCCTCCAACATTTTCCCAAAATTCTCTTTCTCCTATAAGATGTCTCCACCTATTCCCAAAAATTATCTGCATAACCGGGTGACTATTAATTATGTGAGTCAAAACGAAGGAAAAAGCAACCATGTGACATATATCTTCTGCTGTATGAGCAACAAAATAAAGCAAGTTTAAGAGTTGTCAAGTTATAATACTAGACTTAAATTACTTCCCTATATCTTGATTCTAATGGAAGTACTAATCTTTAGAATTCCTACTATTGGGCCTAGAAAAAGGCAGTGGGGATCCAAACCTTCTAATGCTTTAATCCTCCCTCAAAGAATTTGATCAGCCCAGAGATTTGCTAGCTCCAACAATAAAAGTCACAATTCCCAATAAAAAAAAATATTCACAAGATCCTCATTTTTACTTGCATTTTTTCCTTTGGACATAGTCTTTGCTGAAAGCATATACTTCTATACACTAAGGAAAAGGCCATTTTTGTCATTGATTTTTTCATGTTCCTCATAATGTTACCAGTGTTGCATTTTCTCCTGTTGCATTTTCTCTTACCTAACTGCTAAATTAACATTCTTTACTCTTATAAGTAAATTTTTAGTCTTACATTGTTAGTTGATGTCTGAAAATTAGCCCAAACAGAGTGAATCAAATGGGCATTGCTTCTTGGTCCACCTTTTCTCCATAAGAACTGCAAACCATTAAGAATATTAAATACTTATACAAGTATGAACATTTCGATAAAATAAAGACACCAACAACCCACCCACCAAAACTCACATTAGCCAAGTCAAGCAATTTTTTTGCATTGGGCGAGCTTTCATTTCTTGAATTCCAAACTAAAGAAACCTGTACTATTCCTGGAGATACATAATAGGCATGAGCACAGAAAAGAGGTCACTAGAAACATTAAGTTAAAGGTATGTGAATTAAGCTATAAACCATTTCTATATCTTTGGGAGGCAGGAAGCGATGTGTTGTAAGTGGTCACAGCCATCTGCACATCCAACATCATGCATCACTAATTATAATCATTTTGGTTAATTATTAACTATTAATCTGAATGATGCAAGTCACCTGAACATATCGCAAATCAGCAGTCCCCTCATCTTCATCATAGGGCTCAATGTTTAATTCTCTAATACCTTATAAACATTCAAACAGTTTACTTATAGTTGATGCTCAAAAAAACCAAAGGAAATCATATATAACTTCACATACAAAATTAGTTTAACAAATAATAAGGATACCTTCTTTCAGCAGCTCCACGGCTGCATTAATGTTGGGATGATGAGCTGGCATAAAAAAAAAAAACAAAAAGGAAATAAGTAAAATTAAAATCAGCTGCTCAAAGTAGAGCATGGAAATTTCACATCCAATACACTCTAAAGACTGAGTTTAACTCCAAGAGAACTTTTCCACAAAAAGATAATTCCTTCTATTAAACTCATCATGGAGCAGACACTAACATGGGCTGATTCGCCGTGGGCAATATGGGTATTTGCCTTCACTATAATTCTAAGAGTCCAAAATATTAATTTAAAATTTTAAAAGATTTTCAAAAATAAATTATTTTTCTCCATTATTACCTAGTAAAAGTCATAGCAAAAGTGTCAAAATGCCTGAAATTTTTAATCTATTTATATGAATTAAAACATCACAACACTATATATTTAAAATTATTAAACTTTTTTTTATTATTATTAATTTGTTAGTACATTTTAAATTTTGCTGTCATTGCTACAAAAACCTAACTTTACCAGTCCACACTACGTTGTACATTTGAAAGTAGTGAGAGATGAAAATGGGGATTGGGAACACACCTTTACAGTAAGGAATATCAACAGCGTTATGAGTGCCCTCCTCGTACAACCCTATCACAGGATTTGCTGACGAACCCCGAACTGCTAATTTTGCACGGCACCTCCATTCCCACTACCGCCAAGCCCACACGCCCAAAATTTCAAAACCCCAACTCACAAGACCCAACACAACAAAGACAAAAACAACGCAAAGCAGTGGAATTATCAATTGAAGTATATCATACCAGCTTACAACTATCAAATGTGAAATCGGAAACACCGACGGACTTGAAGAAATCAGTAGCTTCGTCGACTATGGCCGGACGGTGGAGATTGAACTCATGAGTACATCCGGAGCACCTGATTTTATCCGCAACAAAAAAAAAATAAACAAATTTTTAGATATTTCTCAACGTTTAAAATGAAAAAATAGCCGAGAAAAGCGGTGACCGTACGATTGGAAGTGTGGGCAATGAAGAGCGCAAGGAATCGGGGAAGGTGGAGTTGAGCTGGGGTTTAGTGTGAGTGACGGAAGTGGAGGAGTCGGAGTCGGAGACGGTGATGGTGCCGGAGGTGGAGACAAAGGCGATGTGCGCGAGCGAACTACGGACGGGGACGCGTGGCAGGTGATGAGTGGAGCAGGCGAGTGAACCGACGAGAGGCACAAATGCATTGTTCAACGGAAGGTGACCGTAGCTTCCTCTGCTGTGTGGCGGGAACGGATAATAATCTGCAATAGCCTATTTAATCTGAATATATAAATAAATATCTCAAATCGCAAAACCGGGTCGGTCTATGACAACGGTCGGGTCGGATTTTAGAAAGAAAGGTTACGATTTGGAACCAGTAAAACGTGCATTATAATTTATAACACGTGTTATTATTTCATGAAAATAACAGTGACTACAAACATGGAAAAACGAGGACTTTGAAACATGTTTGTTTACATCATCCAAGGATGTCTTTCTGGAACAAACATTCTTCGAAACTTTAACAAGCAGGTCCTCATCACTCTGTCAGCGAAGCCAAAATAGGCAGTCCTCCAAGAGTCCTTGATAGCCAAAGTCCCAAAAACTCCCCAGAACCCAACAAAGAAGCCTATCACAATGCTGATTATGAACCCTAGTTTCTCAAGTGCACCACCATCTTCGTCTTCTTCTTCTTCATCACCTCTGGGAGTTTTTTGGCCGCTTTCACCACAGTCGTTTGATAAAGGCGTCCCACACAGACCGACATTGCCTTGGTAGATTGATGGGTCATTAAGGGTCTGAAACTGATTGGCGGTTGGGATTTCCCCCGACAAGTTATTGTGTGAGAGGTTCAAGTGGTTCAGAAATGTTAAGGACGACATGCTTGGTGGGATTGGGCCAGAAAGTTTGTTTATGGAGAGGTCCAGAGTTTCTAGGCGTTCAAAATTCCCAATTTTTCCTGGGATTTTTCCTGTCAAATGGTTCATGGACAAGTTCAAAGTGCCCAGCTTTATGAGATCTGTTAGCTCCACAGGTATTTCCCCTGATATGTTGTTGTTAGAGAGATCGAGGCTATTGACAAGGTATAGGGTGTTAGCGTACAGTAGCATCCTTCCTTTTGTCACTATCTCCAATTTTCCCTCATATCTGCCTGTATCTATGTCCGTCAGTTCGGATTTCAAGCCGCTCAGGTTACCAATGCAGTGTGGAATTTGACCTGAAAGGCTGTTGTGGGAGAGATCCATAATATGAAGATTGGAAAGTTCACAAAACTGTGCAGGAATGTTCCCAGTAAAAGAGTTGGACCGCAGGCGCAAAATCAGCATGGTGGGCATGCTTTCTCCTATCCAAGCTGGAAGCTTTCCTGTAAATTTGTTATCTCCAAGATCCAAGCTAACAATGTGAGAGCAGTTTTTCAAGGAGGAGGGAAGTTCACCTGAAAGATTGTTGTCTGAGAGTACCAAAAATTCAAGAAAACTAAGAGAGCCCATTGATATCGGGATTGTTCCTGAAATACTATTGTTTGACATGTCCACTATGTATAAGTTTGGCATATTTTCCCAGAAATTAGGAATTTTACCTGATAATACATTGTTGGAGATAACCAAGGTTAGCAATTCAGAAAGCTTACCTATAGACTTGGGGATGCTTCCATTCAGAGAGTTGTAAGAGAGATCTAAATCTGATAGCAGAGGCATCACGTCACCAATGTCAGGAGGGATTGGCCCAGAAAACTCATTGTCCATTAGATACAGCATAGTAATGTTTGATGACCAGAGTGGTAGGCGACCTTCAAACTTGTTTGTGGTTATTTTCACAGTGGCACCATTATTGAATTTGAATGAGTTTGGAACCCTGCCGCTTAGTTGATTAAAAGCTAAGTCTATCCTATCTAGCTGCAAATCCAAATTCAAAAACCATTCTGGTATGGTGTCTGAAATCATAGCATTGTTAAGTACGACCGTGGTCAGCTCAGTTTGATTTTTAAGCCATGCAGGAAATTTAGGACCAAGTTGGCATGATCTTATGTCAACATACGTGAGTTTAAAAGGAGGTATCCAATCTGAACTGATGTTGAAAACCAAAGTAATGTTTGGGGATTTTTTATATATTGATACCTCCTTCAAGCTTGAAAGATTCATGAAATGAGCTTCAGTTATGACACCTTCCCATTTGTTTTCTGAGATGCCTAATACAGTCAGCATTGAGAGTTTTCCGAGACTTTCAGGGATGACACTCATTCCATTATTGGATAGAAAAATCTGTTCCAAAGCTACCAAGTTTCCAATCGAGTGTGGAATTGAACCTCCAAAAAGGTTATTCCATAGTCGAAGGTACCTTAAGCTTTGTAGATGTCCTAAAGAATCGGGTAGACTTCCTGTCAGCTCATTGTACCCCAAATCCAAAGTGTCCAAGCTGCTGTTGGAGCATCTGGATAAACTGTCCACAACATCAGTTATTTCACCTGTAAATTTGTTGGCCGAAAGCTTCAAACTCTGCAGATTGCATAACTGTCCGAAGTGCCTTGACAATTGACCTCCAATGCTATTCAATGACATGTCAAGCTTTTTGAGAGAAGCCAAATTAGCGATTTCATCTGGAACTGCTCCATGTAAGTTGTTGGAATTAAGGTCAAGGTGAATTAGGCTCGTGAGATTGAATAACCAATGAGGTAGTGTGGAGTTGAAACCATTGTTTGAGAGATCAAGCACCAAAAGAGAGGTGAAATTAACAGAAGGAAGGGTGAGAGGAAGGTTGGAGAGATGACAATATGGAAAGTGCAATTCAAGGAGTGATGGGAGCCTATTAATTGTTTGAAGCCAATATGCTGCAGACATGGTCAGGTCCCAACCTCCCAAATCAAGGTATTTTAAAGAAGAAAGACCAGAAAGCCAGTGGATGCTACTCTGATTTGAATTAACCATACGATTACTGAGGTCGAGATAACTCAATCTCGAGAGGTTTCCAAGATTTGGAGGAAGAGTTCCAGCAAAATTTGCTCCAGAAAGATTGAGATACCTCAAACTCTGTAATGATCCAATGAAAGAAGGAATTTGGGCACCTCCAAAATCATTCATGCTCAAGTCTAAGTAATTTAAATCTTGCAAAACAATCAAAGAAGGGTCAATCTTACCACCTAAACTTTGCACTGTTCCGTCACCATTCAAACTGTCTGAATAGGCCAGGTTGCGAAGTTTGAGCTCGACCACATGCCCGGTTCTGTTGTTGCAAGTTACTCCTCCCCATTTACAACAATCTTCTCCGTTCCAAGATGAAATCCTGCCGGAAGGATCTGTTAGGCCTTGTTTGAACTTGACCAGCGCTTTCCTCTCAGCATCTATGCGGGTAACATCAAGATCACCAATGCAGAAACCGAGTTTGACAAGGTACAAAATTAGGCACAGAAGTATAAAAACACGATATTGCTGGATGGAAGCACTGATGCGTCCCATGCTTGCAATACAAGGATAAAGATTTGATCTTTGGCTGAGTGAAATGAAACAATATTTACTTAGAGATGTAGCTGATGCTGGTGTTGTAATAAAGATATGTTCATGATCTGTTTTGATGAGGCGTGGTAACGGTCTAAGACGTTTTGAAGGAAATCTGTATAGAAGCTGTTGACTCTTCCTTCATAATGTTAGTCAGATTGGTTTCTTACACTCTTGAATACATTAAAATGTAGACATTGTAGAAAAATAATGTCATATTCATAGTACTCTTCAAAAGAGTCAGAAAGTGTCTATTTTTGTGTCCCTTTCAAATGTTGGAAATTTCAATTTATGGTTCCAAATTCTATGTGGTGATTTCTTTACCCAGGTTTAATAATCAAGTGGGTTGACTTGGTAGTCAACGAAATTTTCCAATGCATTTACTTAACGAAATTTTTTGTTAAATATTAGTCAGCCTATATATATATATGTTCTTAAAAAAAATAAACACTTTTTACCCTCTCAGCTGTTTGAATGTGCTTTTGAAAGTGTTTAAAGCGTTTAAAAAAACATTGCAAGAAGTGTTTGGCGAACTTAACCAAAAAATAAAAAAATATAACATCATTTTTTTTTATAGATGAAAAAATCTGTTGGATTTCTAATTTGACCTGAGCCAAGACTCAATCTGGTCACGATAATAGGATCGCAGGTTTCGAAGAAAATGTAAATGTATAGTATCGACCTTTTCAACCTTCAATAACGCCAATCCACACCCTTAGATTGTGTGTACGTATTTTAATATTCCAATTTATCAAAAAAAAGAAAAAAATGTATTTTAATATTTCAGACCAGCTCGATCCACAATTTTCTTATTAATGAATGCTCCAAACCCAATTAATGTGGTTCGAAAATTCTACATGCACAAATAAGACGTAGAGATCGCTGTTACTTATTCTATGGGGGCCGGCCAAGAGTTGGTGGAGGGACATGACTGCCCATTTTCCAAATGACCCTGAAAACAGGTGAGAAGAAGAATTAATAAACCACTTGTTTGTGTTCATATTTTTTTTTATTTATGATGACTTTTCAAATAATTACAAGACATTTATAACATAATTTTATAAAAATGAATAAAATTAAGAATCTGACAGAATTTTATAACTTATTTTCTATGTTTATATATAGCCTAGTAGAATAGCTCTCTCTCCCCCTCTGTACATATAGATGGTGATGCTTGTAAGAAGGAAAAAAAGAAAGAACTAATCTCTTACCCAAACAACCGCCCAAGCTAAAAATAAAGAGGAAAATCCAAAATTGAAGGTACAAGTTGCTTTGTTTCACCACCAAAGTCACTATCCAATATAAATAATTATTACCATATATATATATATATATATATTATTCATGAAAGATGCAAGATATATGTATTTTTTTTTTGTGATTTTTTTATGCTGTGTAAGTTTTAGTTTAAATGATTTAATATAAATTATATACATAAGTAAGGATAATTTTCTGATCATTTTCATAGCCTAAAATTAAAATACATATCCTTCTATTTTTAGCTAGTTCGAAATCTAATTGAGTTTTTAATTACGATATATATATATATATATATACTTATTTACCTTTTGGAATTGGGTATATCTTAGTGTTGTAAATGTTTATAACAAATACACACAGAGGAGAAGAAAATGAACAATACAGAGATTTATTTTAAAGTAGACACATACCCTGTTTCACAAATCAATATAATAAAATAGTGTTTTCTAAAATCAATCAATTAATTATAACAAATGAAAATATTATTTCACCACAAATTATAAAATTGTTTATAACATCGCAAATAATCGCAAAAATCCATAATTTTCGACAGAGAAGTCCATGTTTTTCTGCCATCTTTCAAATTAGACCAACCACGCCCGTTTAATAGGCCAACAAATTTAATTAAACTGTACTGCTATCAGTTGCATTTACTCAATTCAGCATCTCACAGTACAAAAAAAATGAAATTAAATCTCCTCAACCACACATTTCAAAGATTGTAAATTTTGTAGCAAACTATAGTTAGTACTAATAGCATTTAAAATACTGATACATATATACATATATATATATATATATATATATTCACTGACTAGCTGGTTTTATCTGGTTCCTTTCCACCTGCAAAACATTCTATGCCAATGCAAAAGAGTATCCTTCACTTTGTCAGCAAAGTCAAAATAGGCATCTCTCCAAGACTTGTTGAGGATCAAAGTGCCACAGACACCCCAAAATCCCACAAAGGAGCCCAACACTATGCTGATATACAAACCTAGCTTCTCCAATGGATCATCAGCATCACCCTCATCTTTGTCTTCTTTTTCTCTTCCTGGTATATCTGTGCTACCTCCTGAACAATCAGACTCCAAAGGCTTTCCACAGAGACCAGCATTGCCTTGATAAATTGATGGGTCATTGAAGGTCTGAAATTGGTTGGCGGTTGGAATTTTCCCAAACAAGTTGTTGTTGGAGAGGTTCAAATGATTCAGGAATGTCATAGATGGCATGCTGCGTGGGATTTCTCCAACAAGTTCGTTTCCGGATAGATCAAGAGTTTCTAGGCTTTTCATGTCGCCAATGTTTGCTGGGATGTTCCCTGTCAAATGATTAGTCGATACGTTCAAAGCGACCAATTTTATGAGACTTGTTATCTCCACAGGCATGTCCCCAGATAAGTTGTTGTCTGAGAGATCAAGGCTATTGACAAATGATAGAGTAGAGTACATATACTCTGCAACTCTTCCTTTTGCCACTATCTTGAAAGTTCCATTGACTAATGCAGCGTCTGTATCTGTGAGTTCGGATTTCATGCCGCTCAGATTGCCAATGCATTGTGGAATATGACCAGTTAGATGATTGCAAGAGAGGTCCAATACATGAAGATTGGAAAGACCACAGAATTCTGAAGGAGTGTCTCCAGTGAAGAAGTTGGACCGCATGCGTAAAATCATTAAACCGGGCATGGTTTCTCCTATCCAAGCTGGTAGTTTACCAGAAAATTTGTTGTCGCCAAGATCAAGACCAACCAAGCTGGAGCAATTTTGTAAAGAGGAAGGAAGTTCACCAGAAAGATTGTTGTTGGAGAGAATTAGAAACTTGAGAAGACTAAGTTCACCTATTGAACTTGGGATTGTACCATAAAGATGGTTGTTAGAGAGATCGAGGCTACTGACAACTCGAAAGATGGTGGCCAAATTGGTCTTTGACGATATGCCTCTTGCAATCATTGATCCAAAGTGACTGAAGTCATAAAAATATTCATTCGTCGATATCAGTTCGGTTCTCATGCCAGTCAAATTACCAATGCATTGCGGAATATGACCTGAAAGATCATTGTATGAGAGATCTAAAATGTGAAGATTTGAAAGGCCACAGAATTTTGGTGGGATGTTTCCAGAGAAGAAGTTGGACTTTAATCGTAAAACCAACAACGCAGGCATACTTTCTCCTAACCAAACTGGAAGCTCCCCTGAAAATTTGTTATAACTTAGATCAATGTCAACCATCTCAGAGCAATTTTTCAAGGAAGGAAACTCACCAGAGAGGTGGTTGCTTGCTAGACTCAAATATTGAAGATGACTATGTGAACCCATTGAACTTGGGATTGTTCCTGAAAGACTGTTATTTGACATGTCTATGATAGTCAAGAATGGCGTATTTTCCCATATATTAGGAATATCACCAGATAACTCATTGTTGGAGATGACCAAGTATGACAATTGAGTTAGATTACCTAAGGACAAGGGGATGCTTCCATTTAAAGAGTTCCTAGAGATGTCTAAAACTGATAATAACGGCATTACTTCACCAAGATCATGAGGAATTGGCCCAGAGAAATGATTTGTACTCAGATACAAGGTGGTAATGTTTGAAGACAAGAGTGTGAAGGGGCCGTCAAAGTTGTTTGAAAGCAAATAGACAGATGAAGGTTTATTGAACCTTAACGAGTTCGGCACCTTGCCACCTATGTTGTTATAAGAAACATCTAGCACATCTAGTTGCACATCCAATTGCAAAAACCAATTTGGAATGGTGTCTGAAATTGTAGCATTGATGAGTGACACACTTCTCAGCTCGTTTTGATTCCTAAGCCATGTGGGAAACTTAGGACCCAATTGACATGATCGGATGAAGAGATGTCTGAGTTTAAAAGGAGGTACCCGATCAGAGCTTATGTTGAAAACCAAAGGTTGGTTACAGCTGATTGATAACTCCTTCAAGCTAGATAGATTCACCAGATGAGCTTCAGTTAAGACACCTGCCCAAATGTTGTCTGAGATATCGAACAAAATCAGCTTTGAAAGTTGTCCAACACTTTCTGGGATAAAACTCATTTGATTATCTTCCAGCAGAAACTTTTCCAAAGATGTCAATTTTCCAATAGAGTATGGAATTGAACCCTCGAAAGAGTTATTTGACAGTCGAAGGTCTCTAAGGCTCTTAATGTATCCCAAAGAAATGGGTAGATTTCCTTTGATTCCATTGTCTCCCAAATCCAATGTCTCCAAGCTGCTGTTGGAGCATTCAGTCAAACTGTTAACATAATCAGTTATTTCACCAGAAACATTATTGTCGTAAAGCTCTAAAGTTCGCAAATTGCACTACTTTCCCAAGTTCCTTGACAACTGACCCCCAATTGCATTCCTTGACAAGTCAAGCTTTTCGAGAAAAGACAAACTAGCAATTGTACCTGGAAGTGCCCCATGGAAATGGTTGTTGCTGAGGTCAAGCCGAACTAGGCTAGTAAGATGGAACAACCAATGAGGTATTGTGGAGTTGAAACCATTCTTTGAGAGATTGAGAACAAAAAGTGAGGTGAAATTAACAGGAGGAATGGTGAGAGGCAGATGAGTTAGTTGACAATTGGGCAAATGCAATTCCAACAGTGATGAGAGCCTATTAACAGTTTGGAGCCAATATGTTGATGACATAGACAGGTCCCAACCTCCTAAATCAAGGTATTTTAATGAAGAAAGACCAGAAAGCCACTGGAGGCCACTCTTGTCTGACACAGCTAAATGGTTGTTGAGATCAAGATAACTCAATCTTGAGAGGTTTCCAAGATTGGGAGGAATAGTACCACCAAAAGATGCTCCAGAAAGGTTGAGATACCTCAAATTCCGAAGTGATCCAATGAAGGAAGGAATTTGGGAACCTCCAAAGTTATTCATGCTCAAGTCTAAGTAATTTAAATCTTTCACAACAAGCAAAGAAGGCTCAATCTTACCACCTAAACTTTGCATCGTTCCATCACCATCCGAACTGGCTGAATAAGAATTGCGAAGTTTGAGCTCGACCACACGTCTGGTTTTGTTGCTGCAGTTTACTCCTTTCCATTTACAGCAATCTACTCCCACCCAAGATGAGAGCCTGCCTGAAGGATCTGTCAGGCCATCTTTGAACTGAAGGAGAGCTTTCCTCTCATCATCTATGCAGCCCACAACAACATTGCTGAGGCAGAAACAGATTTTACTAAGGGACAGAATTCCACAAAGAATTAGAAGCAATAGAAGTTGAATGGGGGCAGTACTGGTACTATTACTGCTATGTCCCATGCTTGTAATGCAATGAGATACACTATACAAGTCTAACTGATGCTGCTCTGAATTTAAAGAAAGTCATGTTTTGTGCTGTTCATGTGGAGTCAGTCCAAATTCTACCTGACTTTAACATGACAACGACTCTATTATTGTATGTAAATATAAATATAATAAGTTGAAGGAGTGGTTGGATGAAGAAAATTGGAGATGAGATAACATTTTTGCAAAACTAGTCAATAAAATGTAATGGAGGGTCAAGAAGTTCAATCATGAGTAATCTGTAAAATTCTAATTGAGAGGCTGCTATGAGCATATATAATGACTTCAATTAATCATGGTCTGCTTTGTCCATCTGGAGACGTCCAAAATGTGACTCAAGACTTCTATATATTTCCACAGTACCTATGTTTTTCATGTTTTCGAATGTTAATTTCCCAATTATGAATCGTGGTATGCTTTGCGGTCAGTGATACATAATTACACTAACTATTAATATAGAATGTTTGAATGCTTTTGGTTTGGCAAGGAATGTTGAACTCACAGCTTAAAATTTTCTGAAGAGACCCATCAACATCTTTCAAAAGAGATTCACCAAAATATATAATTTGGCGTAGGATGAGTATACTGTCTAAGAAAGTGGCTAACACCACCTGTCAAAGAAAGTGGCTCAACAACCAGCCATCCACCACCGTTTTTGAATTCTGTTACCATTCGAAGAAGGTTGCACCTTTTGACAAATGGTGTAGAAGGCAGCAAAGGAAGGGGGCTTCTGGATCTATAAATCCAGCACCCCATTTTGTGTTTTGGTGTGGTGTGAAGAGAAGAGAGTGCGGTGCGGTGCAGAGAGTTGTGTGAGGGAAAATTGAGAGCAATTTTTTTGAGCTGTGAGTGTTGTAAACACTGCATATTTTTCTCCTCTTAGTGAAAGATCTGCAGCAGCCCGTGGAGTAGGCAAGTTTGTGCCGAATCACGTAAATTGTTTGTGTTGATTTATTATTTTTGCTCTCTCTCATAAATCTAACATATAGAGAATGTGCGTATTCTCAGCATATACATACATTGACTATGATTATGTACTTGGATATCCAACAAGCAGATGGATACACACCTGGTATTAACGTGTAAGTTATTCTATGACTTTATGGACGGCTCAAACTAATGACAGTAATGTGGTGTCTTGGTTTGATTCATAGTTTGTCATAGTTAACTTTATAAAATTTGCTACAACGACTATAAAACCACATATTTCACTACAGTTCAAATATTTCTCCATCAGAAAACTTGATAATGTCTATCCACACAAATAATACTAATACTAATAATTATAATCATAATCATAATAAAATAATAACAATCGAGGTGGACTGGAACTGAAGCATGATAATAATAATCATAATAAAATAATAACAATCTAGGTGGACCGGACTTGAACCATGATGAAAATCTATATTAATTTGGATTCAGTCAATATACTCGGAAACTTTTTGCATGAAAATTAAATTGTTTGGATGGAAGCCAATAATTTTCTTTCCAGGTCTCTTTTGGGTATTTTATCCATTTTGATGCGTGAGGAAAAATTAGAGACTGATGTTGAAATTAATAAAGGGAATCTGGACCCATAAGCATCAAGACTTGGTATGGAGATAAATCCACGATGTGAGTTTGATTTCTCTGTATCCGTTTCATACTACTCAACTTAATATTGTGAATCATAATTTATAATTCAATCTTCTTATTTATTTATTTATGTTTGTTTGGGTAGAAAATGCATAATTCAATCTGTTCATATATAACTTTTTGGTAAACAGTTAATACATGCATAATTAAATATATAACATACGCACATTTTTATTGATTATATTGAACTCATATATATGTCCAATTTCAAGCAAGTTGAGTGCTACATGGATTTCAAGCCAAGAAGCCAATCTCCTTGGACCATCTGACAAGTTATATGGATCATCAAAGAGTCTATGGAGACATTGCACAGTATCTAAAACAATAAGTAAATAAAACAAATAGAAATAAGGACTTCCATGCTAGGTTACAACATCTATATGGACTCTATGGAGCAGTAGTAGTACTATTACTGCTATGTCCCATGCTTGTGATGCAATGAGATACACTATGCAATTCGAACTGATGCTGCGCTGAATTTAAAGACAATCATGTATGATGCTGCTCACGTGGAGTCAAGAGTCCAAATTCAACCTGACCTCAACATGACAACGTATACCTGACTTTACTAATCTGACTATTATTATTATTATTATTATATGTAAATATAAATATAATATAAACCTATATTACACTAATTTAAGAGTTTACGAGAATTTGGAAGTTGAATGAAGGAAATTAGAGGTGAGATGACGTTTTTGAAACTAGTGAATAAAATGTAATGGAAGATCAAGAAGTTCAATCATGAGTAATCTGAGAAATTCTAACTGGGAGGCTGCTGAATGTACAATGACTTCAATTAATCATGGTCTGCTTTGTCCATCTGGAGACGTCCAAAATGCGACTCGAAGACTTGTATTTATTTCCACAGTAACTATGTTTAATTATTAATCTTGGCACGGTTCGCAGTCCGTGATATATAATTACACTAACTTAAAATATACAATATTCATAAAAAAAAAGAAAAAATATACAATGCTTGAAAGGGTTGGTTTCGTAAGGAATATTGAAATCACAGCTTAAAATTTTCTGAGGAGACCCACATGTTGAAAGGGTGGTTCGGTTAATATTTTTCAAAAGAGATCCACCGATAAATAATTTGGCAAAGGATGAGTATACAACAACTATGATCACCTACTTGGTAGTCCAACAGGTAGATAGTACACACACCTAGTAATAACGTCTAAGTTGGTCTATGACTTTATGGACAGCTCAACTAATGACACTAATGTCGTGTCTTGATCTGATTCATACATAGCTTGTCATAATTAACTTTCTAAAGTTTGCTACAAGGACTATAAAATCACTACTTTCACTAATGTTCAAACATTTTTCCATCAGAAAACTAGACAATATCTATCCGCCAAAACAAAAATAATAATCATAAATAAAATAATAACAATCTAGGTGGACTTGGGAACTGAAGCATGATGACAATCTATATTTGGTCACAGTCAATATACTCAGAAACTTTTGCATGTCGAAGTACCAGCTAAAGCTGGCAATATTGGATTTCTTAAAATTGAAAGGGTCGAGATTTTTGAAGTTTCTAGATTACAATCTAATACAACAGGGTATCAGCCAATTACGTGGTGTATCAGAATTTGTGGTTTACATCCCATATCTGATCATCAATCATCAGTACCAAAGTAACGATCGCCAAACTCACCCAATCCAGGTATGACTCGGAATTCTTTGTTCAATGAAACATCGATCTCTGAAGTGACTATCTTCAACATCGGGAACCGTTGGGAAACACAGTGGATTCCCTCCGGGGCCTGACGAGGTTGAGAAAACAACAGTAAGATCAGTTTATGTTGACATTGTTAACAAAGTACAAATCTGAAAACCAGAACCAAAAATTAACTCACTGATATGAGGTTAAGGAATATAATATGTGCTTCGGGAACTCCTTTCTGTATGAGTAGTTCAATAGCTTGGTTAGCAGAGTTACCTACAGAGAAATCCATTGTTATTAGCTGTCAATCATATCCCCCGAGCAGGAATGGAACAGCATTCATAAACCATTTGTATGGCACTAAGGTACTTAATAGATCTAATAGAATTATTTTTACAGCAACACGTAAACTTTTATTTCATTTAAGCGTGTCAATATACGATCTCAATATCTTCCTTTCATTTTATAATAATAATCTTTTTTTCTAACAAACAAAAAATAGGATGATCAGAACAGGAAGAGAATGCTGAAACACACACACCGGGCAGGCTTAAAAACTAAAAAAATTAAGTAAATAAATAAAGAAATAGAACTAAATGGACAAATAAGCTAATCCCTTAGCAGTTCACAAAGACCGGTTCAGTAAATTTATCAAGTGAAAAATGAAATCACACAACTTTTGTTTTGGGACAAAAAAAAACTAAGCTTGAATCTAGTCTCCCCACCTTTTTCTTCTTCTCCTTTCTTCCCTTCATTCACTTCAGAAAAATGTTATTCTACATGAAATCGTTTTAACTGCTGCTACTCGACTCTATCAATGCTATTTTTGTAATCATACACAAGTGCACATTCTTCCTAGTAGGAAAATAAATTTGAGTGCACAAAAGTATACAAAGAAGGATAACAAAAAAGGCCAAGTAATAAGGTTACCTGTAGCTAGCACAGGATCCAGAAGCAGGACATGACGCTCCGAAATATCTTTGGGAAGTTTCTCATATATAAGCTGAAATGCATTAGTCAAAACACAAACATTAAAATTTTGGAAGTTATTCTTCTCATTCCTCTGACTTCAAAAACATCTAACAGAGAAATTAGAATTAATTCTAGTCATCCTTGAGAAGTTACCTGTTTCCCATTGTCTCCATCACGATGAATTAGAATTTTTCCAATTTTGATTCCTTTGCAACATGCACGTAATGCATTTTCCATGCTCTCACCACTGACACAATGAACATGGATAGCTTTGAAGAATTAGAGAATGTAACAACAAAATCCAGCACAGAAAAACCCATATATTAATGCTTAAGAAGAACTAAACACCCAGAAAAGCATGCCGAGGTAGGGAACCGAGATTTTTCACAGTTCTACTGCATGAAACTGGAATTGCACCACAATTCAGGTCTCCAAATAAAAAATAAATAAAAAATAAATAAAAATATATATATATAACTGCAGGTAGCTAGAACATCAAAATGAATACCTGACATAAGCTCACCTTCTAACAATAGAAACCCCACACAATTTTTTACAAAAATCAACCCCAGTATATACAGATCCTGAAATTAATATAAACAAAAAGGTCAAAGACAAGCAGAATGTTCTTCATGTCTTGGTACAGACAATTTAATAGTATGCAGAAATAAAGTTCCAGGTATGCTGATGCACACATGCACAGAGTGAAGTCTGTCCATGGACAGACAGAAGTAGACTTAAGGATCAGAAACCACAGAATAAAATTAGTGATGTACACTTGGTCCAAGGTTCACATCATGACCAGTCACTCACAGAACAACACACAGAAAGAAATGTCAATATATATATAAATATATATTCCCTTTTTAAAAAATGGTTATTACAATTTTAAAACTGAATATTTGTTAAGTTACACAATACTTGTTAACTTTGCAACTTATTGAAACATAAAAAAATAAAATAAGAGAGAAAAAGAAGACCACAAAAAATGAACAAGAGAAAAAAAATGACAGTAAAGAAGCAGTTCTAATATCATTTAACCAACAGCTTGAACAGGACATGATGAAGGAGAGGAAAAAAAAAAGGGGAAGAAGAAGAAAAGAGAATCATTTTCAGTACAAAATAATATGTTGTTAAACCACTCAACTAAACCCCATAAATCTACTTTGAAAATTTAGGCCTTGTGAAGGTGATTCATTCCCCCATTGACAAACACACCCCAACTTAAGTTATGGATAAAAAGTATTGGGAAGAACAAAAAGGGAAAAGTGGGCTTGCACATAATTGACACACCTGTTGGAGTAACTACTTGCTTCTCTGTGAATGGCAAATGGCCAAGGCCATGCTCCACAACCTAATAGTGAGACAAAACGAAGATTGAACTTGAGCAAAATTTAAAAGATAAATAAATAAATTGAGCCAAGTAGTTGAAACTAGAAAGTACCAGTCGAATGAGTCGATCAGAGTAAAATACAAAATCATGCTTTGATATTTCTCGATCTCGAATCAGTGTATGCATACCCCTTATCTGTAACAGCACATAACCAAATTATGGACCACAAAGAGGCCAAAGAGCTAAAAGTGAAGAGGCAATAGCTGAACTATATATCAGATTGCAGGATGTGGAAAATATTCTAAGGGTGCAAGTTTATCCTGATAGAAATGGGCATCTTCATATAGCTTTCAACATCAACGCTATTAATTTTAGAAGCTTTCACTGTAAGTCATAGATTAACCATATTTAGTTCAACATTTTCAGTGGTAACACAGGTTTTTAACAGTTTCAAAAATCCATGTTTCTAAAGTCTCCATTACATATTTTATGCTAATTTTCGTTAAAAAAAAAATGGTATATCAGATGTAGAAATGTAGCTAACGTGACTCTTTTTTGTTCTGTACAATCAGATACATACTTTTAACTCATTGATGTGCCATATGCCAGAAACAAAAAACTAAGACATGTAACCAGTTCCTAAATTATCAGGTACTGCTTCCTGTATTCACAAAGGATTTGTCTCCTACTCATGGGAAGTTATAACTTACTTGCTGATATTGAATAGATATATCAGATGTAGGACAGTGATAGAAAGAGTGAAGAAAAACAGAAGAAGAGGAAAGAAAGTGAGAAGTGCGAGAATTTGAGAGAATTTAGGGAAATAATACGTTTATTCAATAATCAAGTCTGACAACTAGGGTTCTAGAGAGCCCTATTTATAATAATAAAAAAACCAACTAAAAATAGGAAAATAAACTATAAATAGTTAATTAAAATAACCTAAAAGTATTAAAATAAATAATTAAACTATTTCTTAAATCTCGTAGCATAGACTTTAAGTTCCTTTCTTGATTATCATCAATATCATATGACTAAAGTTAAAGAATGGTTTTTTTTTCTCTCTCTCTCTCTCTAAATAGTAAGAAGTAGGGTAAATAATGTGTGCTTAAGTATACAAAATAAGTAATGCAAAAGATTGCCCATTTTATACTCCATAAAGAGAAACAGAAAAGGTGAAGAAAATATTTCTGATACTGAACATAAAAGAGAAGGCGCACCTGAAATGTTGACTGAATGACATACACATTGGGATAAATTTTGCAGAGGTCATGCTGACCAAGCTTTGTGTGTATATGCTGCACAATCAAATCAATGGCAACATGATTATCGCCACCCCGGGGAATGATCACGTCAGCATACTTCTTTGATGGGAGAACAAAATCATCAAAAGCAGGCTTGACGAACTTGGCATACTGCACAATAAACATTATGCTAGATATTGTTATAATAAGACTTCACTCTCACTAAAAAATACATAAAACTCTTTATCTTTTCCACCTGTGTGTGGTGAACCATAGCCACTTGCTCATGTGAATTGCTTATGTGTTAGGCTTTTCAACTTCAAGTTCAATTAGCAAACATAAGGTATTGATGAACCCATCCAGATTATCTTATAAAAAATTACTTTATAATATATCAGAACTGTCGTATCAAGTCCTTCCTCTAGTCCAAGATAGTAGAATGGTAGATGAGACAAGAATGCATGTATCGTAGCCAACCTAAATAACTGGCTAGTAATATTTGATATTTAAGCTTTTATGCTGCTATTCACTGCCTATGCTTGCATGAAGAGTCACCAACTAAGGAAACATGAAAAGGAGAAAAATGACATTGATTGGATTACCTGTTCAAGAACAGAGTTTATGTCCCTACCCCTTTCAACTGTGTCTCGTCTTATTCTACGGGCAAGTCTCACATCAGCATCTACATGCACATAATTGTCAAAAAGACAGCAGTTAAATATTAGAGGAACAGGTTAGATAGATAGACAGAGTAAAAATACTATAAATCATTTCTTCTTTTCTATACAGTGACAGTCATACATCCATTTCTTCCTTTCTGTAAAGTGACAGTCATACATAATATATAGAAATCATACACAAACACACATGAGGAAGCACAGACTGGGCTAGGCATAATGTTTCTTTGTAAACTAGGTCCAACAAGGTCTTAATTTGTGAGGATGCACACACTGGTGCTTATTATGATAATATTATTATAGTAAAGATATAGAAATTAACAAAACAAGAATAAAGTATAACACCTAAAAAGAACAAAAATACATTTTTCTATCAAGAATTAGAAAAGTGACATATTGACATCCTACTTACAATATGAGTACAAGGCATCTGAAGCTAATGACTGATATTGACTTTTAATGCCAATCATAATTTGCAACTTCATAAATTTTCCAAATTTCCTAAAGAAGTATTCTTAGTCATTCATATTCCTGAGGAACACCGGAACTTAGCAATCAATATGTAATTTGCCATATCTAAAACTTATAGACAATAAAGAATTTTCCAATCCACAATTAGCATCCACAAATATCCTTTAGGATAATTACGTAGTTTTCTTTCTATATTGCCTTCAAATGTCATCATAATTGATAAGAGAAGATATTCCTTAAGGAAGCATATAAAATATTAGGGTTGAAAACAATAAGACAGCATGGGGAATCATAACTAAAATTAAACCTGTGTCAACAAAAATCTTCATATTCATCAGATTGCGGACGCGCTGATCGTGGAAGACCAGAATGCCCTCCAAGATAATGACATCAGAGGCATTAACCTGAAATTTAAGAAGAAGATAATAATTAAAAAAAATAAAATCAGAGGAAGAAAAACAAAAAGTTGTCAACAAATTAGAAGGAGAGCCACTATAAGTACCAGCCGAAAACTATCAGAACAACGGCGATGCTTCTTAAAATCATAAATTGGAACTTGGAAAGGTTGTCCACATTTGAGTTTTATAATGCAATCTAAAAGTTGTTCGGTGTCGAAAGCATCTACCAATTTAAACCAATACATAATTAATCAATTTTGCCAAGAAATTCTATTTGAATCAAAAATGAAAAAATGGCAAGTATTGCAACATCCTAATCAAGCTCATCAGCGAACATTAATAGAATGAAAAACATACACGATCAAATAACTAACGCGTTTACCAGGATGATCAAAATTGTACTCATGCACACGTTCTGATTCTTCAGGTGTCAAACCACGGTAAAATGAATCCTGCATATATAAGAAAATTTTAATAATCGCTAAAACACACATAGAGCTATAAAAAAATGGCGGAAAAGTGTACGGAGGAAATTGAAAAGAAACTAAGCAAACCCATAAAAAGAAACCTGATTGACGAGCACAACGCGGTGATCATGAAGCTGCTGGATGATCATGTCGCACACCGTGGTCTTGCCAGAAGCTGTACCTCCCGAAACACCTACTCAAGTACCCAAAAATACAAAATTTTAAATCAAATTGAAACCATTCCAAAGCAGAAACAAAAATAAATAAATAAAAATTAAAATTAAAATGCAGCATAATCTGAGCGAATTACACACGGAATCGGAACCCTAAGTAGAAAACAAAACTCGAAATTACACCAACACTAATTACGTATTCAAAAACGCAAAAACCAGAATCTGAGAAAAAGGCATAGAAGAGGTAGACATTGGGAAAAGAAAAGAAAAAAAATGTGAAGTAGTAAGTTAGTGAGAAGTTACCGATGACGAAGGGCTGCTTGGGGGTGTTGGAATGGGATAGGGCTGAGAAAGCGGAAGCAGAAGTGCGATGAGCAGGAGATGAAGATGAAGAGGACGGAGGGGAAGAGAGAAGAACGTCGAGACGGAGACCCGAGAAATGGGGCCCAGATGCTGCCTCCATGACGTAGTCAATGGTGGTCGTCTCCTCCGGCATGGCTGATTTGGTCCTTCCACGCTCTGCCCTCTCTATTTGCAGAGCACTCAAAACGTCGTCAACACACTGTGCCGTTTTGTCGTCTTGCCTGATACACGGCGTATAGATGTCACGCGTTCTCGTTTCTTTTTTTATTTTTTATTTTTAATTTATTCTTCATATTCTTTTGAGTTTTTCCATTTTAATTTTTTTTAAAGAAAATATTGACCACGAGGAATATGCTCCACCCAGAGATGCCCTAACGTGCATATAAAAAAAAGAAAAAGAAAAGAGTATTCCTTCGAATTTCGATGAACATATCCTAAAAAACAACCTTTAGCCAAAAAACAAATTTCTTACACATTTTCATTAAATAGGTGAATTTTATATCATGTATGTACTTATGTATCTATTATATACTTTTTGTCAATAGTTTTCTAAGCAAAACAATTGAAAACCACTTCATATTTCTATTTTATACTGATGGGCAGTCCGATAGTACAATATTATTATTTTATTTTTTTATAAAGATTCGAATTTGAATCCACCATTTTTAATATTAAAAAAAAAAATCGTATATTTTTATGATCATCTCTATCCATCTCACCCGCTAGCACTGCCGGTTTTTGGGTAAGGCCACCAAGACGGTGGCCTAAGGCACCAAGGCCCCAAATTTATTATTATTATTATTATTATTATTATTATTATTATATATATATAGCAGGTATATATAATTATATTATGTATTATAATAATAAAAATATCTTTAAATATTAAAATAAAAATAAAATATTTTGAAAAAATAAATATTTAATGCTAATTAAATTATTTTTGAAAAAAATAAATACTATTTTTAGATAAAAAATTTTAAAAAAAATCTTTAGGTCATATTAATTTTCTAGTATTATTTTTTTCTTTTCATCTTCTTTATCACTTTTCTCTCCACTTTCTTTAATTTTTTTTAGTTATTCCTTTTCTTATATTTTTTTTATTTTTTAAATACTAACTTCAAATCAAATTTTAAAGTTATTAATTGCTTTCTGCCTCTCTCTCAATTGTTGCCTCTCTCTCAATTGTTGCTCTATAAGGCTTGATTATTACAAAAAAAAAATCAGATTCTATTATTCTATAGCTTTTATATTTTCTTTACATATATTTTAATATTTAATGTTTGTTTGTTATTTTTATTTTAATTATTATAATGTCTACTAGAAAATATCAATA
This sequence comes from Rhamnella rubrinervis, assembly GCA_007844105.2. Classification (NCBI taxonomy): domain Eukaryota; kingdom Viridiplantae; phylum Streptophyta; class Magnoliopsida; order Rosales; family Rhamnaceae; genus Rhamnella; species Rhamnella rubrinervis. Next base: position 761,537 of record CM017575.2, read on the forward strand.
TGGTTATGATAAAATTAAAAAAAAAATTGAAAAGTTAATTCAATCTTAAAAGAGAGTCCTTGATAAATTTGTTAAAGTTAATCCAAATAACAAAATAGAAAATATTTCTAATGATTTAGTAGATGAAGAACAAATTAATCCCACAGAAACGAAAATTTTTGAACAAATGTAGCAAAAAACTGTTTATTGGTTATTAATAGAAATTTATTCACTAGTATTTATTTTTAAATATTATATAAAATTTATAAAAAAATTATATATAATTAAGGTCTTATTTTTTATTTTTTATTTTTACCAAGACCTCTTTTAGTGTTTAACCAGCCCTACCCACTATCAATATCATGTTGCATTAAAAATCAAAATATATGAGTAATTTGCACACTACCTTTTTTTGTTTGTTTTTTTCTTTTCTTTTTTTTTTTTTTAGCAAATTTTGCACATTATTTTAGTGTATCATTAACACACTAAATCTAAATTATCGTGTTATTTTCTGACCCTGAAGTTACATATGTAGTTAGCTCTTTAAGCTTTTGAATTTGATTAAGTTTTTTGATGTATTCATTTGGTATGGACTATGGAACTATTTCATATAAAGTTGCATACTTTATATGCATATAAGTCCCCTTTTCTTTTATTCATCAAAAAAAAAAAAGTCCCTTTTTTTCTATTTTTGTTTTAAGAGCTGATCAAATCTAAATGCCAATATAATTTGATTATTAATTAATCAACGGCTAGTACAAACATCAAACTTGAATAGACACTACAAAAAATCAGGCCAATGATGTATCAACAAACCTAGCAATATTAATTTAGCTCTCTCATAAACCATAATGTACTAAACAATGAACATAAAAATGTCCTTAATTATTTCAAACATTTCAACAGCCACTAAAATTTAATTAGTACTCCATAGCAAAATGAATATCTTCAAAGCTTGTAAACAAGCAAAATCCAAGTCCTTCACAACCTCTCAAAACATATGAAACAGAAGAGTAGCCAACAGTGAAGCCACCATAATCAATGTGGCAAACTGATAGTTGTTTGCAGAAGCTGCAGAGGTGGAAGTAGGAGAAGACGTCGTTGAAGAAGGCGAAGAAGGAGATGAAGAAGACGACGATGGAGATGAAGGAGAAGAGGTTGCAGCTCCAGTTGTGATCTTCAACTTCATGCCCTGGCTACAATGTCCCATGGTTCCACAAGCAAAATACCTAGTGCCCGGCTTGTCCAATTTCACAACATCATTGCCACTGTTCTTGGAGTCTAGTGAAGTCGTAAGGTCACAGCTCTTATAGGCACTCTCACCGGCTAGTTCCACCACGCTGTGCAGACCTGATGTGTACTTGAACACTGTCCAAAATGCCTACTTGGTTATGCTAATGAAATCAACAATGCAGTGAAAAGAATTGGGAGGTTTCTTTTTTCTTTTTTTCTGATAAATAAATGAATAAGAGCATACCAAGTTGATCGCCGACTTTGAATGTTTGCCCAGATGCCCATGAGTTAAAGTCTGTGGATTCATCCCAACCTTGGTTTCCACCAACAACATGTTGTGCTGCCTGAGCTTCATCTGTGATCAAAGCTACAAAAACTACTACTAAAACTAGGAAAAATGTGTTCTTGTGCCCCATTTTTTTGTTTACTTCTCCTTCAACAATCAATTTTAATTACTCTGAACTTTCCTATTCTTATGAAGTTATTTATAATAGAGCTAAGCAACCTGAGCATGCAAACCTACCCTAATATTTTCCGACTTCTTTTTTAATTGAAGGAAACAACACATGGTCATAATGCTAACAACTCAAGATATGAAGTTTGGTAACAAGAACAAGCTAGAACAACACCACATGTTTATCAAATTGCCCTAGAGGAGAACATGTTATTGCGGCTTGGAATGCTTAGGCATTTGTGTAATTCAGGGAATGAAATGGGGTAAAGTTGTAGAACTGAAAAAATATATTTAGTTTGGATTGCCCACAAAGCGAAATCTAGTTGGTCGAAGGTCATGGAAGCTTGGCTTACAAACAAAGGTACCAAAGAGATTTTTTTCACCAGATGACTAGCCTAGAAAGCTCAAGTTTTATTTACATGTGTCAGAACCATCAGATGGATGTAGACAACCTTGTCAATTTAAGAAAATAAATTGTTCAGTACTTGGCTTTCAAGATCATTATTATATGGACTAAATATTTGGTATAAAGATTTGTTAGAATAGCTATAGGCTTATCTAATTCAAAAGTCATGTAGTCTGGCACCGCCTCATCCGCAGTTTCATTTTCTTTCCTGGCTTGTTTGCTGTGATGGAAAATGCAAGTGAAATCGTCATGTTTGCTTTAAAGAATTTGAACAAGCAAATGATTGAAAAATCACAATTTCTCAAACAAATGATCAAGTAGTTTTGATCCCTCATGTGAATCATCTTATTCATACTTGTTTCTCAACATCTTTGTTATTGTTCCTTCAAAATTACCAAATTGATTAGAATAGTTAATTCTATTATGTATTATGATTAGTTTTGAAGTGTGCACATCTTTTAATCAACCCCATCTGAAAAATCATGAAAAATGTTCCAAAATTGCAGAGTAGATTAAGATTTTCTCATGATCCAAACATTTTTTCTTACTCACAGCTTACCATATGAGATCTCTAATTTCTTAGTTGCCCTACACATAAAAACTCATCAGCCTCACACAAAGATCAGCTATGATGCTGGAAAAACGAGACCACTGACTTATACACAACGTCCTTTGCATTCACTCCTATTATGAAATCTGCATGCCCATAATCTTTTACGAATTGAACACTAAGTTTGTCGACATCATGGAACTTTAGAGCATCGAGTAGAAGTCCCACGTCTCGAGTATCGGAGAGTGCATCCTGGCCTCCATAGCTAAGGAACAGAGGAAGGTCATGGGGAATGTTGGATAAGTTATAAGCTGGAGGGTAGGCTTCCCCATAATGCATCAGGTTATAGTCAGGCCTCCCATAGTTGTATTTTTCCAGAACCCGGTCTCGAACAGCTGCAACATATAATCATAACAGATCAACAAAACATCAATATTATTTGAATTTCGGTTCTTTTATCTAGTTCATCAGCAAGTACTACTTTATTGTTTCTCCAGTAACTACTAGGACAAAAGGACTTACTTTGTGCCAAGTGCACCAGGTTCTTGGTGGATGTTGATTGAGGCTCATTCAGCAGGAAGAGACTAACAGTGGAAGAATTGAGACAACAATTTTTTCCTTTGAATTTGTTAAATTAAGCCAAATAGTTAGTTCAAAAAGTTCGTCTCAGAGGGTCAAAAATATATGTACTAAAACTGAATAGTGCTAGTGATTATAGAAAATGAGTACAGATTAGTACCTGTAAGTGCAGTTAATAAGTCATAGCAGTCAACCCCTGGATAAGCACAAAGGGATTTCAGAAAGTTGGCCACAGGCAACCTGGAATAAAGATTTAAGAAAAAACCCTCAAAAAATCAGCCAAAAAGTTGCAGAGTTAGGAGGGAGGTTCACAACCTATCATCTTAATTCTTGGTTCTTACCCTTTTGGATTGAACTCTGCTAGACCGAATAGCGTGGTGATCTGTTACCCAAGAACAGGAATTTGCTTATCGGGTGCAATGTATAAATACTATATGGAAAATTACATTAACTAAAGAGTACTTGTGTGAATTTCCTTGTATTGTATTTGACATAAACTAACCTCCCCAACAAAGGATTTGGCAGCAACAACACCAAGTGCGGTGTTCATGTGGTTTAAATAAGCAATAGGGCTCAACAATGCCGCTGATTTCAGCTGGTCCACCAGCTTCCCTTCTGATAATGATGCCAAAACTATCAATGTTCCCTGCCAAATTACATGGTACTCCATTTTTCATACTCCAGTGGCCAAATTAAGCACAAGCTTGTTTTCTTTGTAACCATCACTATTCAAGAAAATACATGAATTGCCAAAGAGTGTAATGTAGATAATTTAGCTCTCACCAGGGAATGGCCCACATAATCAACCTTCTGCCCTGTTTGCTTATACACAAAATCAAATACCGCCGGTAGATCATAGGTCACCAGCTCATCCCAAGACCAATTCCAAAAACTCTGTCGTGTAATTTCCATTAGAAAGCCATTAATTCGTAACCCTCAATCAGAACATTCACTAATAAAAGCATTTTTTTTATTGTTAACAAACACCCAATATAAAAATGTGTTTTGATCCTGTTAATTTAAGCACCGCCAAAGAGGTAGGAGAGAGAAATTAAAGATTGGAAGAGAACCGGTTGGCTGGGGTCCATAGAAGTATGTCTGCGGCTAAACCTTGTCCCTCTGGTGTTGACAATCCAGACATCAAAACCATTATCAGCTAAGATCAACGGTAGATCTTGTTCTGGAGGATTCAAAAGCCAGGTCAATCCGTCCTGTACCCACATAACAAAAATCCCACCATCAGATCTGATATATTCTAGAATATATAATGTGTTTGTATATTATATATATATTGATATATCCACGTATCACCATGCATGTATATATAACAGATAAGTAACACGTAGTTTTCAGTCGCAGCAACAAAACAAAGAAAAGAACTGTAGCTTTTCCAACACGTAAAACTAGAACTCTGAGCCCCATGGAATTATGCCTGACTGCCTGCAACGTATGGTTCAGAGAGTCCGATGATCAAGTTCAAAGGCCGAGAAGGACCTCTTTATCTGCTACATCTCCTCGGTAAGCTAAACGTCACTACTATTATCACCGGCGGTGATAAAATGTTTCCGATTACAGGTCGTAGAATTTTACTATCTGCTTGCGTACGTAGTTAATTGAATCAGCTAATGAAAATAAAATTCACTATACACGTCGTCGTTTCATTTTGATATACACTTTTATTATTATTAAAATATGATCAGCAGGAAGTATATTGATTCAAATAGTTCAATGACTTTAAACACATATACATCATCTTCTTTCAACCAAATATTTGGCTAGTCAACTATGTTCAAGATTTTGATTGAATGAAATATGTATAGTATTTTATATTATTGAGAAATTGTTCTGCAACTGTTTTTGTTCTTTCTTGCTTTCTTTCTAATATGCTTACGTAGCCAGATTTTTATAATTAAAATGACATTTTTTTTTTATGTTTAATATATATATATATATATATATACCAACACAGAGACACTCAAGCGCAGTTCCTCTTCACCTAAACCAGTTTAACTATGGTTAATTTTTTTTTCACTTTAATTATTATTAATGAATTAATGTAGAAAGACAGCATCATGATGCAACATGCAGGCGTTTTCTTTGGCTCCAATCAAGCGTAAATCAAGCATTTACTTAGCATTGACGTAAGAATATGCCTTTTCATTGGCGCATTTTTAGTAGCTTTTATCTCAATTTGATCAAGTAGTACATGCTTTTAATTAAATCAACTTTTTTCTTTTTTTTTTATAGCATAAAAACCAAGCCAACATAGCACGTGTTATTCACTTATGTTGTGCTTCATCTCTTTTATAAAATAACCATTACGAAAAAAGCAACTTTCATTGTTGATGCATTACATATATTGCCCTACATTATTTAGAGTCAAGTAGTTCACATTCCTCAATACACACACAACTGAATTCCATGAATGATGTAATATTTATATATGTATATCTATATATTACATAAAAATGTAATAGATTATGGAATTAATTACGTACCACAAGAACTCCATGCTGAATCAAGACTGGCTGCTTATTTCCGGCACCAACCCCAGAACGACCTTCTGGAATTCTTTGTACGCTCAGAATATAACCATCTTGGGTCGTCACCTATAAAACAAAATACATAGATTCTCGTACACTTTCATATATATATATATATATATATATAGACCAGTACTACGTAGGCTATTAAGCTTTAGAAACTATTCACTGATATTTGGAAAACAAAACTAAGTGCAATTAATATAAACTCGAGCTCTTACTTCCAACTCCTGGCATTTATAGCCATGGACAATCACAGAAGACGCGCATATACCATCTGTTGGAGGAGACACAGCAAACTTATTAGCACCGAACGAACCACGGCTCGAGCTGTGTACAAGATGAGGTTCAACCAGCAAGACCAGCACGATGAGGACGCAAAGACTACTGGACCAGGCAGTCAAACCCAGAGAGCCACCACAGATCAGAGGCATGGTGTCCCTTAGCCTAATTGATTCCTTTATTTTGTGTGTGATGGGGTTTGATCATATGAATCCTCTCTTTATATAGAAGATGATACAAATAAAAACAAAGGGACACAGAGTGTGAAAGCAAATCATCCATTCGCTCGCTCTTTTTTTATTTTTCTTTTTCTTTTATATATTGTTTGGCTTAACTGATTAGTACTAGTAGTGAGATTTGTTGGTCTAAAGTAGTGGGGCTATTCACGTTCTTTCCGGCGAGACGAGGAATGGGCGTGGGTCCCGTTTGGAAATTCATTGATTAATAATGATGGATTTTTCAATATCTCTACAAAATTTTGAAGCAAACCCATCGACTTTCAGGACCTGGCCTGCACTGCAAAAAGAAAAAAATATATATATATATATATACATATGAAAAATTGAATTTATAGAACTGATCTCCTATAATATGGTGTGGTGAAGGATAATAAAAATATAATTAATTAATTTATACAGAATTAATAATATAAATTTACTTTTCTCTTTATATTTAATAACATGTCTTGTTCAAATTTGTGGTTTCTATCTCTTTGATAAAAATTTGACATTTTATGTATTAATTGAATAAATTAAAATAAAAAGGATAAATATATTGATTAAAATATGAGATGTGAATAATAAATTTAAATTTTTATAAATAAATGATGAAGTGTATTAAGGCATGACTTATATTATATTTTACAAAACAATGATTAGAGATATTAAGATCAGCTATTTTATATCTTTGCGTAGATAAGGGAAAGAAACCATATGTGGGCCCCACATGGCGAGTGTGTTAGTTCCACATTGGCCCCACGCGGATATAATAGAAAATATAAGTTAAGCTTTTTGTATATTTTATATATTCTGATTCACGTATATAAACATGGTTTTCATGAAGGGATGATGTAAATTGCATTATGTTGCGGGGTTCTGTTAGGTTCTGTGTCTACAAATATACCATTTTCGATCAAATGGAAGGAATTTATATATTACCAATAAACTTGTCTGAGTTGCTAATTAAAGAAGATCATGGAAAATGATAAAAAATAAAGCTTTTCATCACGCTAAGTGATAAATACAGAGTAATATATCAGTTTTTAATCGATTAAAATTTATATATGATTCAATTATAATGTGATAATTGATATATTACTTATATCCCATCATAAATTATGTTACATGGTTATTACGATAGATACCATTACTCCAAGAGATCAAAGGACTTTGGGTACATTCGTCCTTGTAAATCAGTCATCTGACTGGCATTAAAAACAGTACCTAAGTCTCTGTTTATAAATTTTATAAACAGAGATTTCTAATCTAAAAGAAAAATTAGTACGGTGGGTGATCGATGACACTGAAATCAACATATCTTCATTCAGTAACAATTTCTAATATCAATTCTTACTCAAGCTGGTCATGTCACACTAGGGTTCTTGATTCAATGCATTGCTCGCCACATAAACTATTACATCATAGATCTCAGAACGGCTCATAGAATAGATAATTAATAATGAAGATCTAGTTTGTAATATCCTCAGGACTTTGTGTTAAAATATCAAATAGGAAGTCTATAAATCTAGGTCCCATTAGATGTACCAGTTTTGAATGAGCATACATGAGCACTATAACTATAAACACCCCAGTGGCCAGTGCCCACAACGCGTGGCTTTGCACAACTTGAAAAGCAATACAAAAGACAATATAACTTTGTCATCACAAGGGTAGTGAGATTGACTGAGGAATGAATAATTGAACACACTGATTTGCATACTGAGTGGGTGTCCTTTTTGACAAATTTCTTACCTTTTCACACGATGTATAAAGTTATTGTCGCTTGTGATACTGTTCAGATCCACTTTTCCTTGTCTGAAATCTAAACGTAAAAGTCTGACCATAAAGGGTGTAAAGATAAGAAGAAAGCAGAAGTTAGAAAGCTCAAAAGGTCAATGAGTTCGGGATCGGCTTAAAGGTTTGGCACATATAATTTTCACTAACACTTTACGTACATATACACACAGAGGATTGCTCACATGAGCTACGGAGTGCCGATATGCTGAACTACAATGAGCTAACATCAAATTTTTAAGTGAAAAATATATATATTATGTAAATAAAAAATTAAAAAAATGAATGTGAGTTCATCTATAGTTCAGCATATATGAGTTATGTATTCATAAAAAAAAAAAAAGCATATATGAGTTATGTAGCTCATCTACTAGGCTTTTTTTTTTTTGGTATTTTAATTACTGTTCAAATGGTATAAAGTGTTGCAAGGAAAGACATGGTGGTTAGATAAATTAAGTAACTTGTATGTTCAATTAATTTTCGATTTCCTATTGTATAAATGATATATTTTTCCGGATAATATTATATATAAATGTTGACTTATAGGTCTTTTGTGAATGAGAAGTTAATATCCCTCATTGTGTATTTCATGCGGAGCCCGTGTGCAAGAAGCCAATGGACAAACATTTAAATATTTATTAGGCAACTTCAAATGTAGATGTTGTCCTAATTTACACCAATTCACAAGTTTTTGACGAGTCATAATCTCAAAGTGATATAAAGGATTAAGAAAAGGATTTGTCTTAATTCAGTTAATATAAAGGAGCATTTGGTTTCAGAAAACTCTTAATTCATTTACTTATTTTCCTATGGACACCATGACTTGACCTTCCAGCCAAAAAAACACAGAGAATGATGCCTCTGACAGCTCAATCTACAATCAAAGTGGGCATCAGAACATGATCTTCTTCTATCTTCTTGTAAAGAGAACTATCATGAAGATGGACTGTTATCGTAATTTCACTTAAATTAACAACTCTGACTCTTTTTTACATCATCAAAATTTTCATAGACTATTTTCATTAGCAGAGATCTTGGACTTCAGACAATCTAGCTAACAAGTAGTTTGAGTATTCTTGCCCTTGTAGTATTTGAGAATCAAGATCCCAGCTTCTTCCACCTACGTTTTAATGGACATATCATAATCAAGCTTTATTATTTACAACAATGGCAGGACTCATTTTCTTCTTCCTCTCAATAGAATTCCCACATGAAACCAAGCTAGAAAGACAGCACTGCACAGATCTAAGTGGTTTCTCCCTCTCGGTTAAAGCATCTTCATTGGTTGTTCTCTCACTACTACATACTGAATTAGTTCCTGAGGCATAAGGTGGACCCTGCACAGGCCTTGTAGGAAGGTCAAGACGAGTTTGCTTCCCTTCATTCTTTCCATTGGCCAAAACCTCGCTGACTGTCATACGGTTGTCAAATTCTCGGTCGTTTCCAAAGCTCTCTCGGAAAAGATCAACTAGTCGCTTTTTCTTTGTTGATGGGGATGGTCCAGGATCAGAACCAGAAAACCTGTCCTGAACAAGGGTTTCGTTGACTGCAGAACCAGGATGGACAGGAGTGTTACCGCGAGATGGGGTGAAATCTGCATAAGAGGAAACAAAAATGATTACAAGTCAAAATTGATGAGGAAAAATTGTTTTGGTTTAGCATTATTCTGTTCTGAATTCCCAAAACTTCTTAGCATGGCTAATAAGCCAACAGCCAAACCAGAATCACTATACAAGCAACTATTTCTCCTACATTTGGCAAATGGACTGATTTCACTACTGTTGAAATTTCAAATTCTATTCTAACTTATTGTAAAGAAAGGACGACTGATGTAAAGGGCAGAGAAGGGAAAAACTACAGAAATGCTTCCAAAACAAGATGGCTGAAAGCCTTAAAATGTATCCTTACCACCATTAACACTATAAAAATCTTCACAATCAGATTCCAACCACGGCTGTGAATCGAAAAAGTCTTCTTGTTTACTACCTGCAAAGTGCAAGGCTTCTATTGAGTTTAGACATAAGAAAACCAGAATGTCAGTGAGGACAAACAAAAATGATAAATTACAGGCTCAAAGAAATGCTTTTCACTGATCACACTGATTTACGCCAGTATTGATAGCTAATTTGGATACCTAAAGAAACAACAGACCCTTTCATAGAAATGAACACAATTCAACTCTCTCAATCAGAATTAAGTGCAAGTGTAACAGCAATATGGGTAATATCATTAGCTATTATTAAGAACCATATTTGTGCTGAACTAGTCACTATATGTCTCAGTTGCTCACAACTTCGAGAAGATTCAGGTCAGGATGTGATTTAATAAAGCAATAATGAATGTTGCTATGGACTATGGAAGGTCCAATTAAATAAAGAGTTCAGATATCATACATGATACTACACATCATTATTTCTATAGTAAAACAATATTTCAACAATTCTGAGGTCCTTAACTTACTTGGTCATCTGCTAGTGTTGTATTGCAAATTTCTTGAATGTCTTTCATTCACTAAGCTATTTAAAGTAAAAAGCCAATATCTTCTTCTTTTCTTTAAATGACGCATTAAAAATTAGTGGATTCTTCTCATTATATACTATGTCGTCCATACTCGTCTATGATCGTCAAGTCACTCATAAATATGTGCAGAATTAATGTCCCCACAGGTATACATCACTCTCAAAAGAAAGAAAAGAGGAAGCATACTCACAAATAAGTCATCCATATTAAATACGGGATGATATCCGATTGGAGATAACAATCCTGTACGTGTTGAAAATTATAATGCAGATTACAATTTCTTCCACCAATCTCTGATATAATCCTGGAAAAACCTAGGACGCTAGTTCACATGCTGCCAAAGCTTAGAAGATGCTATTCCTGGTTTGTCACCTAACCCTTTGGCTATATCCAACTTGTGACACACAATACCTTCTTTGCAACTGGATTTTTTTTTTTTCTCTCTCTACCAACCACATGTAACTCATCTACCCCATGGTCCCCTAATGGAAACCCGCAACCAATACACCTTTAGACAAACCATATGGTACCATTTCTTAACCATTTGGTCACAGCTCAAGGGCATAGCCTGGGAAACTAGAAAATGAGTAAGCTGTCTTACTTGTTTTTGGGACACTTATCAGTGAAATAGACAATCTACCAATTTTTAACCAACTCGCATCAGTTATATTCTTGACAGTGAGATTTTTCATAAATCTGACAACTAATCACAGTAAATTTTTCCAATTATAGTTCCAGAAGTCACAATTGTATTTCAAAAGCAAAATAACCAAATTATACTTTCACTCTACCTAAAAAAGAAAAATTCACCAATATTGAAAATAAGACACGTAATTAAGGATAATACTCGAGATACAGGGCTTAAGATGCCTAGTAAAAACTAACCAGACGGCATGAATACAGAGTATATTTCAGAAACATATAAAACAAGAACATGAATTTCATGGAATGAATCAACCAGAAAACTATGTAACGGTGGAAACAAAAGAAAAAACAAGAAAATTTATTTAACACGAAAAAAATCAAAGCACAGAATATCTGCCAAAAAAATGGAATCAACAAGGATCCTCAACCAACCAAGCAACGTTAAATGCAAAACTTACATATATATATATATATATATATATATATATATATATATATATATCAACCAAGGAACTCTATATCGCAAAACACTTGGAAATCAAAATTTAATATTTAGTAGAAAAAGAGAAAAATACTTTTTTCCTACAGAAGATCAAAGAGAAAAACACCCTTTGATTGCTTTGACCAAGTAAGACAAATATATATATATATATATAAAAGTTTAAACGCTTTTATACCGTAGTCACCAAAACTGGCGGCAGAAACAGACCGAGACGGCGACCATTGAGATTTCAGAGCAACTTCGTTAGTCGGACGATCCCTATTGGCTGGTTTTTCCTTGACGGGTGAAGCAGGAATGACGACCTTGTCGGTTTTGGACCCAAAAGACAATTTGAGTTTCATGGCTGATTCCGAGTCTCTATGGACAGAAGAACACGAACCCATCTCCCCCCTCTCTCTCTCTCTCTCTTCTCTAAGCCAATGATACTGCTCTGAACATCACGCACCCAGATAAAAAGAAAAGAAAAAGGAAACAGCTTTCCACAGAGAGAGAGAGAGATGGCTGATGGCAGAGAATAGAGGAGGGCGATTTTTTTGGCGTTATGCTGAAGAAGTGGAAAATGCCTTCGCAAAGTAAAATATAACAGGAGAGAGAGAGAGAGAGAAAGAGTGGACTTGAAAGGGAAGTTAATATCACAGGGTGCTTCTGTGTGAGTCTATCTGCATTGTGTGTGTGTGAGAGAGTGCATTTTGATTCACAGGGATGGGACCCATCTGACATGTAAATTGTAAATTTTCTCTTCTTTTTTTATTTATTTTCTTATAAGAAAATAAATAATAATTTGGTGGGGATGTGGGGCCTACTGACAAATCTGACTTTGAGTGCTGTGTATGGTTTTTGTAAAGCTTGCCTTTTTGGACTCTTGACTCAGGAGGCTCTCTCTCTTTATCAATTTCCATGTGGTGCATAATTTACTTCCATGATGTTTATGAAAGTGATTATGAAGGAATAAGATCAGTCTGAAATCACTTTATTATGCTTTAATTTCTGCCACAAATCTATTAATATTCCCATTCACCAGCTGTGATTTTCCATATCCATTCTTTTATCACTTTTATTTACACAATGCTGCCAAATTGTTAATACTATTCTCATTCTCTTTCCAAAATTAAATACTGGGTTTCATCTAAAGCATGTGTCCCTGACTCTCCATTAAGTACGTACTTGGAAAGAAAATGTGGATGTAAATCATCTTTCAAAGACTAAATAATCGCTTCCCATTTTGATGTGAGCATCAAATAATTAAGAAGAAATAAAATGGGGAGGTTTAGAGATTTGTCAAAATACCAATAGCTAAGAGGCTTACCGGCCAAAAACCCAACATGGTTTGAGAGGCTGAAGTGGGCTGTGTGGGTCATAAAGTTGACCTCAGCAACCTCTAAGCATGAAAGTGCACAATAGAAAAAATAAATAAATAATAATAATAATCATATCCAAATTATGCAGTTGTCCAATGCCATGTGATAAACAAAAACCAAATTCTCACCCACTCATCATCTTTCACCTCAACATATTCATTGCTTTGAATCCATTCCATGACTTTGAATCACATTCTTTCATCATCTCTTTGGGAAAGTTTCCCAATCCCCACCATACAAGTCTTATTATTTAATTCTTCTTTCTATTTCTTTCCTTTTAAATAAGGCTTCATTTTTTTTTTGTCTCTCTATTTTCTTTTCCCAATCTATTTGTGTGTCTCCTGCCTTTGGGTTTTGATTAAGTTTTACCAACGACCTTGAAAGCAAAACCATGGCAGACAAATTGACCACAGGCTTTAACATAAAATGGCCATGTCAAAAAAGCTTGAGAGCCAAGGTGTTAATACTTAGTGGGATTGTTGGAAGGAGCTGAATCAGTTCTGTGTATGATGGAAAGCAGACATGAAACTGCATAATTGAATACAATTTTTTAGAGCAAAAGGTAGTGTCGTTTCAAATTTTGAGAGGTGGCCCACTGATTTTGATTTCATTAGCAGAGACACATTGGACAGAATGAGGCTATGATTATCAGTTGGGTAAAGCTGATAATGATGGAAATTAGCCCCTAAACCTTATCTACCATTCTTTGTTAAACATAGCTGCTTATAATTGTGTACAGTGTATGTATATAGCAATAGTATAATTAACCAAGTGTCACACCAGAAAATTCAAGTGAAAATAACCCTCATGTACTTGTTTGATTATAACCTCTTTTTAATATCTTTAATCTCTAATTTAATATATGATTAAAAAAAATAAGACAATATTTCAATAATTTTTTGAGTGGTATATATAATTACCACTGCCTGGATAACTAGGCCTCCGTGATCACTTTTCTTCCTCTTCCGAACAATGGCTACAAATTTGTGGTCAGCTCTAGTGTTGAAGGTTAACAATAGATAATAATAATAATAATAAGTAAGGAAAAAAAAAACAGATAAAGAGGAAAAAAGAAACTTGCACAAAAAGTCAATTTAAGACTTCTTAGTTATTTCTCGATTTAAGTATTTGTTTTTCTTTTATAAATATTGCTATCTTCGTAAATTGTACGGCAAAAATAAGTAATATGGTATCCATATGGCGACTATAAAAGATGCTTTTTTATATATTCAACTAATTATAAACGACCACATTATTTATAAAAATTCACAACTGATAATAAAAGACATTATTTCTCTTATATATATATATATCTCTTGTCTCTTCCAATCTTACATGTCATTTTGGTAGGTGCTTATCTCTTGTTTAGCAGGCAACACTACAGAATACCAGTACTCTTTTTTTGTAATTTTTTTCGATAAATACCGAAGACAAGTACTCAGTTATTGATGTTGAAGTTATATGAAAATCAATATCTTGCTCGGCTTATAGAAATTGGAGAACAAGCAAAGGTAGCTCCTATATAAATTCTTATTCACCTAATTGAATTTAGTTTATTTGTACTTTTTTTAAACTAAAAATATAAAAGAAAAAAAAAAGTTTAATTATTGGCTGCTGACGCATGTGTATTTGAACTTGTTCCTTATAAATACCATATCAAATTAAATACGTGGCAACTCATTATTATTATTATTTTCACAAAACTAATCTCATAATAAAAATAAGAAAATAAAGTAGATGACTTTGGTGAGAAGTGCTTAATAATATCGTGTGGTTTGGGTCCCAAACCTCTTACTCTCCAATCGATGTGGTAATGAAAATTCTATAGAATTGCTTATTAGTTCTAAAATTCAATATCTCTCACCTATTTGTGTTGTTTAGGGGTGGCAATGGAACGGAGCCAGAGTGCCCCTCCCCTTGTTCCATCATGTTGAAAATTTTCTCATTCTATCTCCGCTTCAATCCTTTGATTACGAAGAGTTAATGTGAATTCGACATCTCTATCTAGTACTTTATTTTTTTTTTTTTCTGTAAAAAAATTATTTATATAAGAAATTAAATTAAAATATATAATATAAAAAATATTTATTTGCATATTGTATAATAAAAAATTAAAATATAAAAATATTAAATTTTAATATAATATATAATATATATATATATATATATATATATATATATATATATACTTAGCGGTGATATTGTACTCCGCTCCACCATCACAGCAAATTTTTTATCCGATCCCACCCCGCCAATCTAATTAGACGTAAAATCCCCGTCCCCGTCAATCTAATTAGATGTAAAATCTTAAAAAAAAAAAAAAAAAAAGGAAGAAGAAAAAAATTAGACGTAAAATCCCCGTCCTGAACAGAGCGAGTCGGGACCAGGATAAATTGCCTCCCCTAGTGTTGTTCTTGTGATCCTCATTGATAACAGAGAGTAAAATGTGTGTATATCCGTGGATTAATGCACACCATCACATTCAGATGGGTATGCTTTTTGTGGGCCCTCATTCCCTTTTATTTTCTATCATTGTCTCTTTCTTTAACCTAAATTCTCCAAATAAAACAAAATATCATGCAAGAAAAAAATATATATATCAATGTGGTGGTGGTCGTTATTTAGCATTCACATTTTGTCAAAATTATTTTAATATTTTTTTATTTTGATAAACATTTGGGATAATACTAAAATTAGCAATAATATAAACCAATCGATCAATTTAATCAATGTTTGAATGAGAACAAAAAAAAAAAAAAAGTTTAATAATAAAATGCCCATGCAACATCCACGTGGCTAACTCGAAATTTTGATGTTATATTCTTTTGTCTTTTGCATCAATTTTCAAAGAGTATTTATTACGTATAATGATGTTATATATCACCGGCTCACCGTCCTTAATTTTGTCGTTTCATATATGCTGCATGTTACTCACCATCTCTTTGTTTCGGCCTCGTGGACCGTAGTACGTCACTTCACAACAAACTGTATACACCTAGTAGCCAAAAAGATACTTGTACAATAAAACTATATACACCCTCACAACTTTGAAAATCAAAGCTAGATATTTCCTCTATTTTTTCTTCTTGATTATATATATATATATTTATTTACTTTTTATTTCATTCTTCAACAACATTCAACCGATTGTTGGTAATTATAAAAAAAAAAATCGTAGAAGGAAAAATTTGATTTTTTAACGTTTCACTAATTTGACTATAACAGGTGTGTATATAGCTCTATTTCTTGTGGAAATAGAATCCCCTTTGCCATAGGGTAGCCCAAACCGTGTGTCCAAAATTATAAGGAACAGCACTTTTCAGTTGCGTGTCTGCCCAAATGATGGGCCCATTCCAGTAGTCAATGATTGGACTTTCAGGGGCATACGATGTCGTATTGAGCACTGTTCCACCTACTCAGGTACCTAATTTTTTTTTTTCAGGGAATTTTCTGGTCTGAAAAAACTAAAAGGGCGTTGGTGGTTGGAGAAGGTGAAGGACGTCGAGAATGGGGGTGAAAGCGAAAATCGCACCGTCGATGCTGTCGTCGGACTTCGCCAATTTGGCGTCGGAGGCTCATCGGATGGTCGAATTTGGCGCCGATTGGCTCCACATGGACATCATGGTACGTCCTCTGAGCTCCAAAATTCGCTGTCGTAATTGTTCTTTCAATTTTACTTTACAGTTTGGTATTTTCTTTCTTTTTCTGTCGTAATTTGAGCAGAAACTGACTAATCTACGCTAATTTCTTTTATGGCAGGATGGGTAGGTTTCCTGCTTTGCTCATGCAGTAATTTCTATGGTTTTGCATTTAGCTGCGTAGGATTGGGGTTTGAAAAGCTATGCGTTATCTTTTATTCTTAGTAGTTTTCATTTTGGCCTGCCTCTTCTTTTTATGCAGTTTTGGAATTATCTGGCAGGATATTCAACACTAAATTCCATTTGGGTTTTGTTCATTAGTCCTGTTTCAGTTTGGAGTATTTGATATTTGATAGGTTAAGCATACTTATTATAACAACTCCTAAAAAGATTAATTATTTGGAACAAAATCCAATATGCAGTCTTGTTCTAAAAATAGAAAAGAAAAGGAAAGGGAAAAAAAAAAACCAAAATAATTCATTATGTTTCTTTTTTTTTTTTTGGGTCATATTCGTTAATTGTCATACCATTCTATGTTCTGTTGAGATGAATTCACTTTTTAATTATGAAGTCTCAATTGAAACTATTTTAATTAGAAGACAAAAGAAAGATTAACATAACCTTTAGAGCCCACAAGTTTGGTTATTTTTCTTGGACATAACTCATGCAGTAACACTGATGACTCTGTTCTGTTGGCTCAATATGAGCTCATTAAGTTGTCAGTATTTATTTTTGATGGACTATTGGCAGTGTGCTCTTATCTATTCATAGGTCTTGAAAGTTGTAAATTATGGATGTTCTCATGTTCATTATTATGTCCCGATAGGCACTTCGTCCCAAACCTAACAATTGGTGCACCGGTCATCGAGAGTTTGCGAAAGCACACAAAGTAACATTTCGTTTCTCCTTCACTTTGACATCATGCTGTTTGTATGCTTATTGTAACTAGATGTAATTTAGTATTCTTGTTCTCCTACAGGGCATATTTGGATTGTCACCTTATGGTCACAAATCCCCTTGATTATGTTGAGCCTTTAGGGAAAGCTGGTGCCTCAGGTTTTACTTTCCATGTTGAAGTCTCCAAGGGTAGGCTATATGGATTGTTTCCTTTTGGTTCGTGCTTTTATTTCTATTACAGTAGAGTCTAATTGTTTGATTTACCTCTTTGATTTTATTTGGGTAGAAAATTGGCAAGAACTTGTGCAAAGAATTAAGTCAAAGGGCATGAAGCCTGGTGTGGCAGTAAAGCCCGGGACACCTGTTGAAGAAGTATATCCTCTGGTATGATCTCGTTTAAGTTCAACATTTTTGGGAACATCTTTTCTTCGTAACTGGATTGCAATGTTTCTAAATTGTTGGGGAAAAGATCAAATATATTATTGTTGTATTCTGTATTTACAGTCATTATCAGTAAAATGCTACTCTATAAAATCCTCTGATTCCTTTTCATTAAATACATTTCTTAATTCACAGATTGACAGTGAAAATCCTGTGGAAATGGTCCTTGTTATGACTGTGGAACCTGGATTTGGTGGACAGAAGTTCATGCCTAATACAATGGATAAGGTGCCATACCATCTTTCTATTTTCTGTTTGTTCAATATTTCATTGCTTTTCACTAGCTTACGGTCAATATTTCATTGTTGTCTTCCAATGGTTAGCATCTTGTTTTGATTCATAATGAACTATACTCTTTTATTGTTGTTCTTTATATAGGTGCGCACACTGAGAAAGAAGTACCCCGAACTTGATATAGAAGTAAGTTAATCCGTCTTTTCTGATGGTTCTCATACATATATGCATGAGTTCTTTTCTCATAACTATAGCTATTGAGATTCCTATTTAAGTATAATCAAGAAGTAATTAACTCCTGCAAATTAGAACCCTTAAATAGTTAGGTCCCTTCATGTTTTAGTTCTTTTAAAATCCACGAATGTACCTTTGTTTTGCGAAACTCTATGTTCCCCTTGTGATATTATAAAACTTTCCCAACGTTATCTGTAGCCAAATATGTCACGTCCTTTCCATTTCTCATATTCATATCTGGGTATCTCTCTTCTGTGTATTTGTATGTTTTGGCAGGGTTTAGAGATCATTTCGTTGAATGTGAATTCACAAAATGGATCCAATTGAAAGTTCGACTTCCTTTTTGCAGGTTGATGGTGGCTTAGGGCCTTCAACCATTGAAATGGCAGCATCAGCAGGAGCAAACTGCATTGTAGCTGGAAGTTCTGTGTTTGGAGCTGCTGAACCAGCCCAAGTAATATCCCTTCTGCGAAATAGTGTCGAGGAAGCCCAAAGAAACAGCTGACATAAAAAATACATATTATAATCTATGTAAGTTTAAACTGTGTGTTGTATGCTGTTTTTTCCCATTGTTAGTGGTAAAATTTTGATGAAATGACGTAAGATTTATAAGTGTCATCTCTCTCACAGTGCAAAAAGACCCATTTGATAAAAACTAATAAGACCAAAGGCGAAGCTATTAATTTTTTCTGCTTGTGCTTATTTACAGCGTTCCATTTCAAGTTGCTGTCTATGACAGCAATCTATATAAAACCTTGATATCATGATTTAATTGTTTTGGCTTTAGTTTACCAGATTCCTTCATGATGTTGAAATTATCTACTCTGCAAGGACAGCTGTGTCCATCTCTGTGCACTTGCATGAACTTTTTGTTAATTTATGTATATGCTTCTGATCAAAATTGCAGAGCCTTTCTGTACTGGAACTTTCCCTTTTATATTATCTACGGAGAATAAATTACAAACAAAATATAGGTTTTAATTGCCTTGGATGCCTATTTATTCTTTCTGCTTATATCTGTTTCAATTTGGCACTTAAAAGTATAAAATCAAATCTTTCAATTCTAAAGCAATTTCAACTGGGATTTGCAAACTTCCTACAAATATTGGGTCCTGCGTACGTAATAATCTTCCTCAGAATACAAGTGGGTAGCTCACTGGTTATATATTTGACACTTTCTATTAATTTTATAGCAATAAAATTTTTAGTTCAAGTAATAATTTCCAACATTATGATTTTGGAGCCAGCTTGTCATTTTATTTTAGATGATCAATTTAATACAAGAAAAAATATCATCGACATCTCTTATAGTTACTTGTTAACCTAGTAATAAGGAGAGGTAAGTGATCGAATTTCGAAATTACAAAGAAACCCAATTTATGAACTTTAAAACTAATACTCGTTCATGTCGCATATAACCAACAAAGTAATCTTAGTTTCATATGTGTTAATTTCTAAAACAGATATTTGTGTTTCGAAAAAGATATTTAAGAAACACATTAACAAGACAAAGTAGGATTATATAATTCACCAAAAAAGACAAGTAGGATAAAGAGTAGCCAGTGATTTTTGTATTATAATAAAGCTAAAAATCTAACATTTATATCTTTGACCCAAAAAAACAAATCCGTAGACTTGATTAGCAGTACAAGAAACCTCGCAGCACTAGTTGGGGCATGAAACATGCCAAAATACATATAAAAAAGTTGCATGGATTGGATACAGTTTTAATTTCATCGTCGTTAAGCCTGATTGCCAGCAACCTCTGCCGCTAATCCTTCCAATACAGCAGACTTGTTTCACATTTCCTTGTATGCTAATGCTACTCATATCATAATCAATTAATTAAACCTAATTTTTCTTTTAAGAAAAAAAATATGGGGTGTATCAGTCAGTAATTGAATCGTTTTCCATGGACAGAAGATATTTATTTTGTTTTATTTTACTGAGAAGTCACAGTTATCCAAAATTCATCTATATTATATAAAGATGATTTACGTGATCAGGATTTGTTGGATACAAAGCCAAAGATCTTGAGGCACTCTTATACTAAATATATATATATATATATATATATATATATATATATATATATATATATATCCTAAACGAATAGATCTTTTATTTTTTTGATGAACTAAACGAATAGATCTTGATCGGGGTTTTGTTGCCTTATCTGGGATCTGTCTTATAATTAAATATCTAACTTATACTTTAGGTTAAAAAAAAATAAAATAGTAGAATGCATCTGAATCCACGTGATAAGAAAGAAAAGATAGGAAAGAAAAATGTAAGAGAGAGACAAAGGAAAAATTCAAAGCAGTAGACAAAAATATCATAGTAGGAAGCAATTTCTCATAGGAGTGAAATTATGGTTAGCAAAGCAAAGCAAGTAACTTTAAACGTATTTAGTTTGTGGAGTTGATCATGATCCTCATCACCTAGTTGTTTGAGATTGGTGATGGTGTTTATAAGTTGGAGATTGAATTGATACTCTCAATGAGCATTGAGCTAGGCAGGCTCCAAAGTCCCATATTTGTGCTTCTAAACCCCTCTCTTTCTCTCTCTCTCACACACTCTCTATGTAAATATATACACTCTCTATGTAAATATATATTAATTAATTTAGTGTGACAAGTGGTTAGCATGTGCTGTGACCTGCATCTATGTTCTCACCCTTTGTTAATTCATTGGTGCTTGGGTCTTTTTTGGCTTTAATTTAGACCAAAGTACATTGCACTTTCTCATTCACTATCAGCTGTATATATGTTACTCCCTTTTAAACGTCAAAGTCACACATCCATACATTTCATGCATATCTGCTAAGGCACACTAATCAAAGAGTGATATAAAATTGGAGGGAATTTAGTACTTTGCTAAATGAAAATAATTGTGGATTTTTAGTGAAACCTCTAATTTATTGATTTTGTTCTGGTTTTATATAGAAGTTGCAATTCTAACATGTACACATATACTTTTATGTGCTCATTAATCATTAAGAAGGAAAAGAAGGGGTTGAATATGAGATATTATGAGCTTTGAGTATTATAGCTTTGATTTTCTACACAAATAATTTTTAATTTAACAACTCGTTTAGCACACATTTCTAAGAATTTTCTAATTGAGTGAACTAATCACGGAAAGGCTAGCCTTTTGCTCACCTTTGATTGCTTTTCTTAATTATATATTTGTTTAAAAATTAGTTGTATAATTTGTAATTAGTTTCGTTCTTAATCCAATCCAACAAAAAAATTAAAATCCAAAGAGATGGATCAATCAACTTACTGCATGATTTATCTGAGAGCCACAGAGAGATTGTATTAGATGCAGAGTAGTGAGGGGGGATTATTGTGTGCGTAGCTGGTCTATAAGAGATATTGGTGCTTGTCAATTTAGGATATTCATGGCCAGTTTGACCTATCAATCTTTAGCTTCACTTTCATGCCTCAGCTTTTCCTAGCATGGATGTCTCTTCCACTGTGTTTGTATTATATTATGCTTCTTTTTTCTGCAATTTCCAACGCCTTTCCAATTCCTACATCATTTTTAGCCACACCATTTTGGCTAATTATGCTGCCAATTATTATTTCACCGTGGAAAAAGTCGTACATGTAATTCGTGTAGTTATATCTAACTTAATAGATAACAGTCCCCCCCTGGCCTTTTAATTTCAAACACCATTCAATTTCACAACCTTTTTCTCTCTATGTCTAAGAGTTTCACAATATTAATCAATGTGTTTTGGTTCCTTTTATCCTGATCTACATATCTCAGTTTTGTTTATGCCAATGCACACGCCCTGCCAAACCACCCCTGTCCAAAAGAAAACCCCACATGATCATAGGAATGGACAATCAAAAAATTAGCTTCAGAAAGATTAGGTTTTATAACCCATATCCTGAATTGACATGTGGAATTTGACCCTTACATATGATTTTCTGACTAGGCTACCACTTTCTATGGGATACCTAATCAAGAACTTACACCACATATTCTAAGAAACACCCATTTGCATAAAATGTCTGCATGATCCACTTTTGCAGGCATGCATGCATGCATGTCTAGATGATTGAAAGAAGTAAATGTGTACCATGATGCATGATATGCAGATACGGTAGCATAAATTAGTGAGTATACAAGCACTAGTGTACAAATGGGACATGGAAGCATGTTAATGTACATAAATGTATATAAAAGCTGGTTTGAAGCCCAAGGAAATTGTGAAGTAGTTAGAAAGTGAGTCAAGCAATGAGATAAGTAGTGTCTATTGAAACTTTGGGATAGATAGCCACCTCTCTTAAGCAAAGGTAAGTGGATTGCCCAAAGAAGTGGAGTGAGATTTGAGTAGTAAAAAATATAGAATTTCCTTTGTCATCCCCAAGAAACCTGTCCATGAACAGCTTTGTTAAATACTCTTTTTTAACACAGTATTGTTCCTCTCAAAGCGAGAAAACCCTTAATTTTTAATAGGGGCTTGGAGGTTTTTCTATGTGGTGAGAGTGCGACTGGTCTTGGGTATGGCTGCTCAGATCAATAACCTCCACTACCACTTGAAATTAGCTTTGGTCCTATTCATTTGGTTATTCGTTCTCACACTTGGACAGAGCCTCTTAAGCTGTGAGAACTCTTCTCCAGACGCTTCTGGCTACCACTGCAACAGAGAATCAGTGGAACAGTGTGGGACTTATGCAATTCTTCGTGCAAACTCATACTTCTCTTCTCTTTCCAATCTGAGCTTTTACTTGGGAATCAATCGCTTTGTCATTGCAGAAGCAAATGGGTTTTCTGCAAAGACTGAGTTTCTTCTAAAAAACCAGCCTTTGTTGATTCCCATTGATTGTAAATGCAATGGAGGCCTATTTCAAGCTGAATTCACCAAAACCACAACTAAAGGAGAGAGCTTTATTGGAATTGCTGAATCTCTGGAGGGCTTGACAACCTGCAAAGCAATCCAAGACAAAAACCCAGGTGTCTCACCTTGGAATCTTGAAGACAAACTCAGGCTGCTGATTCCATTGAGGTGTGCTTGTCCTTCATCTGAAGCTGCTGCTCCACCATCAAAGCTCCTGCTAACTTATCCAGTGAATCAAGGTGATACAATTTGTAATATAGCTGTTAATTTCAATACCACAAGGGAAGCTATTATCTCTGCTAATAACGGATCATTGGGACCTTTTACAACGGAAAGATTAGTTCCTCTTACATCTCTTTTGATTCCACTCAATGGGGAGCCTACAATTGGACCATTAGCAAAACCCCACGAACCAAATTTACGTTTCCCAGGAAACAATCTCCCAGTAATTGGTCCACGCAAGAAAAAATCCAAAATGTGGAAGGTTGGATTATACATTGCTTTAAGTGGTGTCTTAGTTGGTGTTAGCATAGCAATTGCAGCAGCTTTCTTGGTAATCCAATTGAAGAAGAAGAAACAGACTAGTACTACTTCTTCAAGAAAAGGACGAGATCTTGAGCTTCAACAGCTCAGTCTAAGTGTGAGAACTGCAAGTGACAAGAAAGTCTCATTTGATGGGTCCCATCGGGAGCCATTGGACAACCAGATCATCAGCAACACACATCGTCATAAGATCCCGGTGGAGACCTACTCCATTGACGACCTCAGGAGAGCAACAGAGAACTTCAATTCCAGCAACCACATCGAAGGTGCTGTGTACCATGGCCGTCTCAGTGGCAAGAGCTTGGCAGTAAAGCGCATAAAACCCGAAATCATTCCGAAGATCGATTTCGGATTATTCCATGATGCAATCCATCACCATCCCAACATACTGAGATTGCAGGGGACGTGTTTACATGAAGGGCTTGAATCATTCCTGGTTTTCGAGTACGCCAGAAATGGGTCACTGAAGGATTGGCTGCATGGCGGATTGGCCATAAAAAACCAGTTCATTTCCTCTTGCTATTGCTTCCTGACATGGAGTCAGAGGCTCAAGATCTGTCTGGACATAGCCATGGCTCTACAGTATATGCACCACATACTGAACCCCAGTTACATTCATCGAAATGTGAAGACCCGAAACATCTTCTTAGACGAAGAATTCAACGCGAAGCTTGGGAATTTCGGCATGGCGAGGTGTGTGGAGAATGACAACACAGAGGACCCAAATTTCTATTCAACAAACCCAGCTTCTTGGAGTCTGGGTT
This sequence comes from Rhamnella rubrinervis, assembly GCA_007844105.2. Classification (NCBI taxonomy): domain Eukaryota; kingdom Viridiplantae; phylum Streptophyta; class Magnoliopsida; order Rosales; family Rhamnaceae; genus Rhamnella; species Rhamnella rubrinervis. The sequence continues at coordinate 786,203 of CM017575.2, forward strand.
ATTTAGCTCCAGAGTACATTCACCAGGGAGTGATTTCACCAAAGCTTGATATATATGCTTATGGGGTTGCTTTGCTAGAGGTTTTATCAGGGCAAACACCAATTTCCAGATCCAATGAGAAGGGTGGAGGTAGTATTTTGTTGGCTGAGAATATCAAGCCCATTTTGCAGTCAGAAAATAGTGATCAGGAACTGAGGGATTGGATGGATAGTGCATTGGGTGAGAGTTATGGTTTTGATGCTGCTCTTTCAATGGCTAATCTTGCTAGAGCTTGCACTGAAGAAGACCCTTGTCTGAGACCAAGTGCTGAAGAAATAATTGAGAAAATATCAAGATTGATTATTGAAGAATCACAGCAAGATCAGGGAGGCCAACACAATTTGATGATGAATATTGACAGCTCTTCCAAGCCTCTTGTCAAGGCAGCTGCCAGTAGTACCAATCGTGGATCCAAACACACATGTTAGCTAGAGTCCTGTCCTGTTTTACAAATTTTGTTCTTGTTTTTGCATGTTTTTGGACTTTGGAGTCTTAGGAAGTTAGGGTGGTGGGGTTTTGTAAATATTTAATTAGGAGTTGGATTCAAAAAGGGCAGGCTTTGTCAAACTCTGCATTCTCAAATCATTACCGGTTGATACTCTTTTATTTTTATTTTTTTCTGCTTATCATTTTTTTTTGGTTATGGGGGTTTTCTTGTTACCAACTCTAAATGAGAAAAGCTAGTACTTTTCATTTGGTGCTGCACTTTAATTTCTTGTTTCTATGTGTTTGAATTGAAGGATATATAGGCCGTTTGGATGAAATACCTTAAAAAAAAAAAATTGTGAGACTGAAAAGCTTTATAGAAGTTACGTGGCTAAAATGTATTGGCAACAAAGGTTAGAATCTATTGTAAAATCACATGGATTACAAAAATGTTATTCGACTTCAATTATTAAAAAAAAAACTTCATTTTGGTATATGACATTGTAGCTGTAGAAATTTGGTTTTTGTGCATGCAATGTCTTACTTATAAATCTTGAGGCTACCGTTGACTGTATAGTTTGTAATTCATCTACAATGCAATTAAAACGTTTTTATAACATTTTAGTTTATAATTCATCTAGAATACAATAAACAGTTTAGGGACCGGTTGATAACATTTTAGTATTAAAATGAAATCGAATGAAATCTACACATATTATTACAATGAAAATTTAAAAGTTTTCAAAATGTGTAGATTGCATTCTCATTTTAATAATATGTTGTTTTTTTCAATTAATTTTTCTTTTTATAAAATTTAGTTTTTTTTTCCTTTTTTTCTTTTTCCCTTTTTTCTTTTCACTTGGTAGTTTCAATGATCATGAACACAAGCTAGCTCCTCAGTACTCCTAATGTTGCATGGCAAATTTTACCTATCATCACATGATCCCATAACAAGGCATATATATACAGTAGAACCTCTCTATAGTGATACTCTATATAAGAATAACCTTCACGTAGTAATAAAAAATTATGATCCCAATTTGGGCCAGTTAAAAATAAGAATAAACTCTACCTTATAATAAGTTATAAATTTTTTAGGTCCCATATTAAAAAATTTACCTCTACATAATAATAATAATTATATATATTACAAAAATATATACTTTATTATATTAAAAGTTTAAGATGAAATAATATATTTATTTAAAGTTGTATGAGACAATGATTTATGTTTTATAGTTGCTATTATGTCTTTGAATTTAGAGGTACATAGTAACTCATCAATATGAACACTTTCTTGTTGAAGTCAAAATATTTTTAAGATGACTTTGCATATCCCAATGCTACATGGATGCATGCATTATTTTTTTTGGAACTATCAATATCTTTTATTAATGTATTGATACTTAAAATGTTATATTAATTAATTATATTATATATTTTACTTCTATACAACTTGCACTAATAATTATAAGTAAAAAAAAAAATTAATTATACCTCTATTAAGTTATAATCTTTTTATAGTAATAAAATTTATTTAGTCCAACCGTATGATTATATAGAGGTTTTACTGTATATGTGGGTAATTTCATTAAATACCTACCAAGTCACTAATTTTTTTTAAAATACCCATGTCCAATAATTTTTTCAGAAATACCCACTTTTTTTCTAAAATACCCTCAAACTCTAATAGCTAGACTTGCCATCCGATGGCTAAAATTGTCATTTGATGGCTAGATTCGGTATCTGATGGCTAGACTCGCCATCTGATGGCTAGACTCGCCATCTGATGGCTAGACTCGCCATCTGATGGCTAGAATCGCCATTAAAGGTGTGTGAGTATTATAAATGATAGGGCATTCTGAGAAGAAAGTGGGTATTTCTGCAAAAATTATGAGATATGGGTATTTTTAAAAAAATTAATGACGCGGTGGGTATTTAATCAAATTACCCTATATATATGTATATATATGTTTTGTTTTTTTATCGCCATCTAATGGCTAGACTCACCATTTGATGGCTAGACTCGGTATCTGATGGCTAGACTCGCCATTTGATAGTTAGAATCGGCATCTAATGGCTAGACTCTTTATCTAATAGCTAGATTCGTCATCTGATGGCTAGAATTGCCATCTGATTGTTAAACTCTCCATCTGATGGCTAAACTAGCCATTTGAATTCGCCATGAAATATGAGAAATGAAAGGTGTGTGGGTATTATAAATGACCGGGCATTTTGAGAAGAAAGTGAGTATTTCTACAAAAATGATGAAGTATGGGTATTTTAAAAAAAAATTAGTGACGTGGTGGCTGTTTAATCAAATTATCCTATATATATATATGTATATATATGTTTTGTTTTCTAAGAACATAAATAAAAGGATAACAAGAAGCAACTATATACTAGCTAGCATTCCTGTATCATACACATTAATACTGGGTCTTTTTAATAATAAATATAATAACCTAACTACGTACTAATTGAAGACCATGTAAACAATCAACGAATAAAGATTAACAATGAACAAAAATGGATCACACACAAGAAGCTATATATATGTAAAATTCATAACATCATGACCTTAAATTCATCAAAATTGAGAACACCATCACCGTTGAGATCAAATCTAGCAATCATAACCTCACACTGATCAACGGTTGTAGACTCACCAAGTCTACTAAGCATCCTCTTGAGACTTTTTGGAGTAATACATCCACACCCATCCATTTCATACATCTTAAAGGCCTCTTTCAACACATTCACTTTCTCTTCCTCACCACCACCTTCCACAAACTTGACAAAGTCATCCAGCCCCAGCAACCCATCACCATCCATGTCCAAACACTCCACCGCCGCCTCCGCCTCCTCCTCGGTCAACTCCCCTCCTATTGCCCCGACGCATTGACGCAGCTCGGACGCCGATATTCTTCCATCTCCATTGCTGTCAAAGTGATTGAAAACTCTCTCGTGCTCTGTGAGTTTGTCCATCAACGTTCTTTTTCCCATTAATTCAATGAGGCCCTAAGAAAGATGAAGAATAAGAAGAAGCAGCATGCAGAGAGCAGCCAAGGTTTTGTTAACGCGAAGATAGTTTTCATGGGGATGAACATATACATATACAATACAGGCACTTGGGTAAATGCCGCGTGGCGTGGTTGACCAACTAACTTATTGGACGGGCTATTTCTTATATGAAAGTGTATGGGGTATTTCGTAAATACTGAGAATTGGGGAAGAAGTAAAAGAAGACCGTTGACCAAGAATTTTGTGTGGGAAATAGGAGGATGATAGGAAAGGGGCGCATATATATATATATATATATATATATATATATATATATATATATAAATAGATATATGTATGATTCAACGCTTTGCTTTTCATGAAGATTCCGTTTTATGTGTTTTTGCTTGTTCATTTATTTTCTTTTCAAAATTTCCGACTTAGTATGAATTCAACTGATTCTAGAAGAAAAAAGACGTAGTTAATGCAACCGTCGAAACTGCCACAGCCACACCAATTAAAACTCAAAAATGGGAATGGTATACCGCAGCTTTTTCCTTCTTAATTTCTCACTCTACTTTGTTTTGTGAACGAAATTACAAGTCAACATAAAAACAACAAAAAAACCAATATAGCGAGAAAGTGAAGTTATAGATATTATAGACTTATATATATATACCATTCCCATTTTTGAGTTTTAATTGGTGAATATAGTTTAGTGGTAATTTAAAATATATATATATATAATATTAATGCATTCTCATATACGGCATACTTTTTTTTTAATAAACTAGAAAATTAATAAATAAATTGATTACAAGAAATAATATTAATATTTAAAAAAATGACTGAGTAAGATTAATATTATTGGCTGCCATGTCGAATGGAAAAATCTATGACCGTACAAAGTGAAGTATTCTTCCCCCGACAAGAAGTACTCTTTTTTTGTTTTTTTTTTTTAGAACAACCCAAGTTATACTCTTTCAAAGGGAATTCATACAATTGTTTATTTTTTGTTCTCGTTTATTTGGTGATTTTTCCAATAAACTTTTTTTTTAATGCCTTATTCGGTGATTTCCACACCAGAGATACTTGCATCTATATAAGCAAGTGATCCCTTATTTAATTAAATAACTGAGGGTTATGTGATAATTGTTAAACTATTAATATGGATGACAACTCTTAGCACTTGTCTCACAAGTAGATTTTAGCCAAATGGCAGCATTATTTTTCTTTGAAGTTTTTGTTAAGTTAATTCTTTTTTTTATGTAGTTTTTTTCTTTTGTGATCCTTATCTTTGTCTTTATTGTTCTCAAACCCATCTCAAACGAAAAGGTTTTTTTTAAGTAGGGAACAAAAAGTATTATGGCGAGCTTAAGTTAACGCATTAGAGCATCTCCAAAGGGCTCTTTATACATCTTAAATTCTTTATTTTAGAGAGTTATCACATAAAATAAGAGTCCAACAGACTCTTTATTCTTTAAAAATAAAATAAAGAAGTGGTTGGCTCCACATTTGAGAGCCAAATCTTACTCTACTCATATTGTAATTAATACATTACAAGTTTCAATGCACTATACTAATTGATTTTTTAAAAAATTTATTACTATAATTTTTATTGACATCTCATTGGTTTTGGAAAAAATAATTTTTTTTCTCATTAATAATTATGCTTGAAAACCAAAATAAAGAAGAAAAATATAAAGAATGTATTGGACTTAAATAAAATTTTTTACTCTTTATACATCAATATTGATAAAAATGTTCTTTATTATATAAAAGATACTCTTTAAAATAAATAGTACTGTTGGAGATGCTCTTATTATAATTGAAATGGAGATGCTTTCTAATAAGCAAAATTAAATAAATAATTAAATGTACAACTAGTTTTGAAGTGCAAGAGGCCAGCTGCCAAATTAAAGGTATCCATACACATGTATAAAGCTGCAAGTCAGATATATTATGTGTACAGTTGATATTAAATTTTAATTGAAGAAAGCATTTGTGAGGGTACTAAATGGAATTTTGGCCTAACTACATGTAGTAAAATTTTATACGTTTGTTTGGTTGAATTAGCATTTTCTTTTAATTCATAATTTATTCAACATATATATGGTCACCATGGGATCTTCAAAACTCTTTTAATGCTATCTAAATCCATGCAAGTCATCAAATAAAATAAAAAATGTTTTAATTACACTATATGAGATGAGTCATTACTTACTTCTCACTATGAATAGGAACTAAATTTGTTTCTATCAAATACTTTTATTTTTCTAATAATATATTTTTATAAAATCTTAAATATTACAAACCAACTCTAATGTAGTGTTAATTAATAATGAAGAAAAAATTAACATTGCAATTGATAAAACTAGAGAAGGTAGGTAGGTACAGATATTAATTAAAAAAAAAAAAAACTTTGTAGTTGGCCAATAAAATTACACATTGATCATCTAAAAATGACGGTGAACAAGGTTTGCAAGAAGGAAAGAATAAGTAGAATAACAGCTGCGGCAATAGACAAAACTGCCCATGGGGTTTTGAAATATTCCACTTTGAGAACTCTCAGATACCTTGGCCACCGACGTCTACAGCTTGTGTTGACATTTTGAGTAATCTCATAATAAAAGTTCTCCTTCAGATAAGCTCCATTTATGTTAAGCTTTCTAAAGCACTGCGTTGCTTCCTCAACACTCAACGAAGTGTCAACAATCCCTCTCTCGCAAAGCAGCTTCATGTCGCTGCTGGTTTTTATAAGGTTCTCTAAGAACAGAGCATAGCAAGTGAACCTCGACGCCGCCAACAATGACACCTGCTCGAAAAACACAAGGTTTCGAAAGAGAGTTTCGGTGTTTTCGTGGATGTGTAGCTGTGGAATTTCCAACACGCCGTCATGGAATGTAATGTCCAGCACGCATTCTGATGCACTACTACTACCAGCTGCCACCTTGAACTTGATTCCGGACTCTTCTAGATCAGTTGCACAAGGAATGAATTGCCATCTTTGGTGCATACCATGTCGTTGCGGCCATGAAGACAAATTAATCAACGAATTCCTCAAAACGTCGAGAATGTGAAACCCACTGACATTATTGTTAGCATCAGAAATATGTAGTAGTTTCTAAATGGAAAGTGGCTTAGTTGAGAAAATGTTACCGAAGAATTCAACAGCTAGTTGAAGTAACGGCTTTTGATGATCCTTCATGTACGTGGTTTCGATCCTGCTAAACAAACGCTCGAGGACCACCCAAGGTATTTGGTTCTCTACCAAGATCAAATCATGGTATAGATATTGAAGCAAGAAATTGGTGCCGAAGATAGGATCAAATAATTTAAAAGTACTACTACTAGTAGTACTAGTACGTTGATGATCACGAGCTGGAACACCATATGCAATCTTGTAAAACAGCTCAAGAATGAAACACCCATCCACAACCATAAGAAATAAGAGTTCAAATTCGCTCATGTCAATCTGTCCGGCGTAACATTCTCGAGCCTCGTTCAAGACGACGAAAACTTCACGAAACAAGTCTCGTAGCAACGGCTCATGAGTTGAAGCAGCAGCTGATGATGATGGTTGAGGAGCAGTACGGTAGGTGAGTAGGTCGTGCAGGTAGTTGATTTTGATAATTTGTGAGGGTTTGAGGTGTTGTTTGGCAGAGTGGTAGGGACCGATGGAAAACGCAATTGGGGCATAAGCTTTTTGATCATTTACAATATTACTACTTGAGACTTCTTGTCGTTGTGCGTTGCTTTCCTGCTCCTGCATGACTTTGAATATGCAGCAACGAGATGAGATGTAGATGTTATTAAACAAGAACATCTCATGAATTAAGGACCTTACCATATTCTCAATCTCATTATTTATATATTCTTCACTTGCTGGTACATTCCCAATGATTTTTATACCCTGCATAATTCAAAGAGAAGATCAAAAGAAAGTTCATTGAATTTGACAACCACACCAAAATCGAAGTTATATAAATTAAGCAACTAATATGAAAAAAATCAAATAATTGTAAGTAATACCATTTCAATATGAGGATTAACTTGAGAGAAAACACCAACTTCACCTAGCAAGCTGATCTTGTATGAATGAACTATATTATAATTCTAAAGCAAAATAAAGTGCTCCAGCAGTCCACTTTTATATAAATTATTAAAGGGGGGAATCAGCTACCTTTTTTTTGATGAATGGGGAATCAACTACCTTGCCAATTACTTTTGCATATAAATGTACATTATTTTATGCTTTCTCTGAAAGCAAAATTCGACAGGAAAAGAAAAGGTTATATAAAAATAAGAATAAATGCATGCATCTTAATTTCTTCCTCTGCAAGCAAAGTTCAACAGAATAATAATAATAATAATAATAATAATAATAATAATAATAATAATAATAATAATAATAATAATAATAATAATAATAATAATAAACCTTTTATCTTCGTTGTTTAAGTTGGTACGTAGTGAAATTACAAAATTGGACCTGGTAGTGGTACAGAAGAGAATTAATTGATTGAAGCTTGTTGCACTTTTCGTATTAATTAATTTGATTAATTAGGTGATAGTATGGAATTTATCAGTTTAAAAACATTTACCCAAAAACTTAAATCACAATCAACATAAATTTGTAAAGTACCGAAACTATAAGTGAGGGTCTAAATTGAACAAACTGAAAATATATGGTGTATATATTTGAAACCAAGTTGAAGATTTCAATTAAAATATCAAAACCGTAAGGCCTACTTTGAAATTGAGAGCAAACAAATAAAAATTACAATAGCATAGTTAACCCTAACTTTTAATTTGCGTCTTGTGCATCAAATATTACTGTTTATAGTATTTAAAAGTGATTTTAAAATGGTTTGGAAGCATTGATCATGCTTAAAAAAAATTAAATAAAATTAAAAAAAGAAAAGAAAAAAGAAGAAGTGATTTTGAAGTGGCTATTAATAAAGCATCAATTATTAGATGATTCTAAAAGAATAATGTAATTGGTTAATTAGAGGAAACACTTACATGCTACAAAAAAACAAATCTTGCCATCATTTGTCACTGTGATTAATTCGACAAGTTAATGTACATATATGGTTGGGTTATGGCTAAACATCTGCCACAGAAAGTTCCTAGCCCAAAAACTTAAACGTTTGTGGCAGCTTAAAATGATTTGGCGACAATGTTTTACATTGTGACAAAATTGATTTTGTAGCTGAAATTTGTTATTGAAATACATAATTTGTAAAATAAGATTACAAAAATCTTAATCACGAAGAATAAGATTGCTTAATTGAGTAGAAAGTCTGCGAGAAGGAAAGAACTAGGAGGATGAAAGCAGCAACTATAGAAGTGATAGTCCACGGCGTTGTAAAATAGTCGCGCATCAAAATTGCTCTCCATTTGCGCCATTTAGTTTAGTACTCATTCACACTCTTGCAGAGGTCGCTGTAGTAGAAATTGGTCACGAATGTGTCAATGTAAAGCCTGTTGAACAACTTAGAAGCATCATCAGCACTCATCCACTTATCAATAATCCCTTTCTCAATCAAATATTCCACATCTTTACCAGAGTGGAGTAGGCTGTCCATCAGAATTGAATAAGATGTGATTTTGTCTTCGCAACTGTGGTAGCATTGCTCGTATGCAATCAGGTTAATTTCGGAACATTGTCTCGTGGATCGAAAATGGTGGGATTACGAAAACCCCTTCTCGAAACTGCATGTTCATCATGTTTTCTGTTGTTCCTGTCACGAATTTGACCCCTGCCACTAAGAGATCAGTAACGCAAGGAATGAGCTGCGGCTGCTGATCTAGCTTTTCGTCTTCGAGACCATCATGATCAGTTTGAAGATTTGAAACTGGTGGAACAAGGACACCTCTTATAAGGTCAAGTATGTGCGCATTTTCAAGGTCGAGTGGGGGTCTGAAAGGGAAATTATTAGTAATTGAGAAATAGGTTTCGAAGAATTTGAGCACGAGCTCGGCGAGGGAGAAGCTTCTTTGGTCACTGTCCATAGTCATGTAGAATAAGTATTGAAGAATAACCCTAAGGAAGCTGATTTTCAAGCATCATCAAATCATGGTATAAATATTGATGCATGTAGGCCATGTTGAAAATAGGATCATCCATGCTTCTTAACTCTTGATCATGCTCCTTTCGAAAAAGTTCGATCAAGAAACAACCATCAATGATCATCATTTGTATGAATTCATTTTGATTGAGTTCGATCAATTGGTTGTTGATAACATTCACGAGCAAGTTTTGCTAATTCCTTAACTCCTCTAACCAAGCTAAGCATATTAATATTCAAGCCGGTTTGATTTAAACGAGAGAGGAGATTTCGTAAATACCATTGTTTGACATATTCCATTGGTTGCAAGCTTGGTTTGCTATGGTGCTAGGGTCCAATGGCAACAATGTCCGGTTCATATACTTTGACGTTGTCTCTGCGAAGTACCTCAGGGATTCTGAAGATGCAACACTTTGCAGTTAGGGGTGAGCCATTGTAAAGCCTTGTTTCGATGGAATTTGCCAATGTTTCATCACTGTCTTCCTCAAGAAAAATTAAAGCATAATCTCCATTATTGTTATTGGTGTGATCTTGAGTAGTTTCCATGATAGAGTCCTGTAAATTAGTCATAAAGAAATTAACCCTATTTAATTTCATAAAACTTGTACTGATACAGCAAGATTGAATTGGAATAAAACTTTAGTTACAAGTCTATAAAAAAGTAAAAATAAATAAATAAATAGAAAAACCACTAACCTGTATCAATACTAGAAATTGCATGCTATGAACATGATGAGTATTGTTCTAAAACTTTGTAATAATTGATAATGGCAGATATGGCAAGTAGTCCTCTTAAATACCCTGTTTTCTGTATATATCAGTTGCCAAGGAAGTTTCGCTTAGGTACCACTTTTCCTGAAACAATACTTTGCTTGGTATATAAAACTTCATTATTAAATCTTAAAGTTATAGAAAAGTATTCAAAAGAACAAGACAGTGAACCAGCTATCAAAGAAAGGAACCATGAACATAGCTGGATCAGTTACATTTGTGTGTGTGTATGTGTCTTTGTGTAGTGTCCGATACACCATTTCTATAATACAAGCTTCCTCGAAACATTTCAAATTGACTGAGAAAGAGAAGATCATAAAATATTTATGCTACGTGTATATGACGTATACTTAGAAGAATAATTAAGTGCATGGATGTTGTATTTAGGTCATACCTAGCTCTGGGGGACAGAAGTAATTTTCCCTATGTTTATTTGATGTATATTAATTTAGTAGAATAATTAAGTGCATAGACTGAGTATTCCCGTGGGGACACCCCGTGATTACTTGTCCACTATTACAGCTACCAGGTTGGGGATTTGACTCTGGTTAACAGCAGGGAAAAAAAAAAGTTCATGGACTGAGTGCTTCAATTATAAATTATTAAATGTCAAATAAGCTATAAATGCATATTTCTTCACAGTTACTTTTTTATCTGAATTAATGAGATATAATTATGCATCTTAATTTCTTTACTTCCAAGCAAATAGTTGGACAAAAGAAATAAAGTCTTTTCTTTCTTTGTTGTTTAGAGTAGTGAAAAATTGGAAGAGGAAAGAGAAGGGGATTATTGCAGCAATTCCACATTCTGACTTTTGCAGCTTTACACGCATCCCATGACCCAAAAAAGAAAAAGTAAAATAAAAAAGAAGAAGCTTAACATAATTGGTACAAACTATAGAAATGTCTCAAATTTATATGATTCTATGTTCTAAAAAATCCGAGAGGTTACAAAAATTGAAACTAAGTAAAAAAATCCGAGAGGTTACAAGAATTGAAACTAAGTAAGAAAAGAAAGTAATGAAAATCAGCAAAACCATTAAAAGGAAATCAAACAATGGTATATATAACACTGACAAGAAGTAAAATTTCATATCAGCAAGGTAGGTAGGTAACAAAAAAGAAAACCTTGTGAGAATCAGAAATTTGCGAGCCAAAAGTAATACAAAATATTTGATTCATGTGTGTGCATGGAAAAGAGTGGTTATTTTGTCTAAAGAAGCCTTGTACAATTGGCTGGACATTGTTTGTCATCAGAAGCATGAGGTTGCATAATTGAGTAGAAAGTTTGCAAGAAGGTGAGGACCAAGAGGATGAATGCACCCACAGTGGAAATGATAGTCCACGGCGTTTTGAAGTAATCACGCATCAAAGTTGCTCTCCATCTGTGCCATTTCGTCATATAATATTTATTCACTCTCCCACAGAGTGTGGCATAGTAGAAATTGGTAACAAGTGTGTCATTGTAAAGATTGTTGAACAACATAGATGCTTTCTCAGCGCTCAACCAGTTATCGATAATACCACAATCACTCAGATGTTCCACATCTTTACTAGAGTTTATGAGGTTGTCCATCAAAACTGCATAAGATGTGACTTTATCAAAGCATCTGTGAAAGCATTGCTCGTAGGCGATCATGTTTCGGAACATTGGCTCAGTGGTTTCTTCGATTATAAGTGGTGGGATTTCGATAACCCCATTTACAAAATTTATATTCATCATGTTATCCGCTGAGCCTTTCTTGAATTTGACTCCTGCCTCTAAAAGATGTGTCACACAAGGAATGAGCTTTGGAATGTTCACCTTTTTACACGCACAATTAGGAGGTTTATATGGGTATGAACCAATTAGCATATTTCTAATCAAATCGAGGACATGCAAGTGTTCATACTCAAATAGGTGGCTGTATTCGTAAATACTAACCATTGCGAAATGGACACTGAAGAAGAAGAGCACAAGCTGATTGAGGGAATGGTTTCTTTGGCTTTTTTGCATGGTGAGGTAGAATAAGTTCTGGAGAACAAACAAAGGAAGCTGATTTTCAAGCAACAACAAATCATGGTATATATATTGATGCATGCATGCCATGTTAAAAATGGGGTCATCCAAGCTTCTTAAATTTGGACAAGCCTCTTTCCGGAAAAGTTCTATCAAGAAGCAACCATCCATGATCATCATCTCTAGGAATTCATTCTTCTCATCATTAACCTCAATTGGTTCTTGATAACATTCGCGTGCTCGTGACTCGATCACCGCAGTGCCCTTGATCAAACTCAGCATACTTATATTCACGCGTGACAGAAGGGTTCGTAAATACCATCTCTTCACCTTCTCCATGGGTTGCAGCTTTTTCTTTTTGCGGTGGAAAGGTCCAATTGAAACAATGTCAGGTTCGTAATCTTTTTGGTTGGATCTACGAATTACCTCAGGAACTCTGAAGATGCAACATTTTGAAGATAAGGGTGGTGAATCATCGTAAAGCTTTGCTTCCATTGAATTTGCCAATTCTTCATAGCCATCTTTCACAGAATTATCTGAAGTATGATGATCTCCGTCATGATCATGATCATCAGTTGTTGTTTTTGCCATACTGGTACAATTAAGGTCGATCCTCTATGAATTAGTCTTACATCCTAAAACTTGTCCCTGAAACAACTGATTCCACTGGAATGAAACTTCATCGATCAACTTAATTAAATTTAAAAGTAATTAATACTAAAAATAAAGCTACTGTATAGATATAGATTAAGATATGCGTTGAAACAAAACAATTAATTAAAAGGACAAGGCATTTTGAAGGAGGAAATTAATTATAGAGATTAAGCAACCATCAAAATTAACATGCATGCATGCTTTTGTAAGTGTAAGCATCCTCTCTACAATTAGTACTCAAATTAACTGACATATACACATACCCTATAATTGGAAATGAAAGCACAAAAAGATTTATTTATAATTAAAATATATATACCTGATCTTTTCCGGTCTGAAAAGCACGTATGCATGCCAGGATATATATATATAGTATTGTTATCAAAAACTAAACATATATATATATATATATATATATATATATATATATAATGCTGAGATTCTAAAGGGATGGTGGAGTCAAGAGAGTTATATAGAGAGAGTTAAACGGCCAATTCACTCGTAGCAAATGAAAAAAGAAGAATAAAGTAAACTAAATACACCTTCTTTTTTTCTCTGTATGCGTTATTTAATATCTTACCAACGGATGTACAGGAATCAATTTTGACATATATATAATCTATATATATGTACAGGGGGTGCTATGGTGGGCGACAACCCCACCAATTTCCCTTCTTTTTTTCTTTTTTTTACCTTTTTTTTTTGCATATATATAAAAAAAATAGAAAAGAATAGTATAAAAAAACATATAAAAAACAGTATAAAAAAAAGAGAAGAAAAAACAGAAAAAATATATAAAAAATAGAAAAGGCAACGGATGTACCTTTGCTTTTTCTTTTCTTTTTCTTTTTCTTTTTTACTTTGTTTTGGTATTTGGATGGTTGAAGGCATATACAGGCATGTCTATTAAAATAAAGACTGAAAAGAAAAAGAAATTGAAGTAAAGCTATCAGCCTTGTTTTATTCTTATTAATGCCGGAAAGTAAAGCTGTCAGCCTTATTTTATTCTTATTTATGTGGGGCACTTAAATATTATTTTAGCTACAGTCTTGGCCAAACTGTCGGTGTAGAAAATTATGAGTCATGCTTCAAATGTAAACCCATGGAGCTACTAAATAGAAAATAATTATAAACGACCTCTAGGACCAATGTTGTTGCTGGCCAAAGTCACTTTAACGGTCAAGTTTCTTTAAATTTAGGAATTCATCAAAACTCAATTTTCAACTTTGAAGTTTATAAAAGTTTTTATTATTATTATTATTTCTTAATACTTCTAAACCTTTCAATACACTTAACTGCTTAAAAGCCCTTACATAATAAGTAACATTCCAAAATTATTAATAATCAAAATCAATGAATAATATTTGGACAATAATGCAAACAAGTAATATAAACAAGCACTATCATACCTCACGTACAATATATTCTATAAATAATCAAACAATTGATACAATATGAAATTATTTCCCTTGGACTAAAAGAAATTAAGATGAACACTTCTATTGGCAATGAAAAGCTTGAGAAATGATAACAATTAATAGATGATGAGCTACTTGAAAATCACCAACAAAAACAGGGGCAAATAAATTATGGACTTTGTAAACCTGTTAGATGGTCATAAAGCATGATTAATTGGATGCGGATCCGGGTTTGGATTCACTTGATTCATCTTTCTCAGAAATGTAGAGGAACAAATTTATACGATTCTAATATTATGTTTTCCATTTCTCACAAATCCGAGGTTACAAAGATTTTAAAACTAATTAAGCTGGAAGAGAAAGCAGCAAATGACAGTTATACATTTAAAAAAAAAAACCTTAGAAGGAAAGCAAACAACACAGACACTGAAAACTACTAAAATTTCATACCAGCTAGCCAGCTAACTTAAAAAATAATAATAACACCAAATATTTTCCCATTTGATTTAGGTGTGCATGGAAAAGTAACTTGTGCTATTTGTGTGGAATTCTATGGAAATTATAAGAATAATATAGCTTAATTGTGTAGAAAGTATGCAAGACGACGAGCGCCAGTAGGAGGCATGCTGCAAGAATAGAAATGATTGTCCAAGGCGTTCTAAAGTAATCGCGCATCAAAGTTGCTTTCCATCTGTGCCATTTGGTTTTGTAGTACGAATTCACTCTCTTGCACAGTTTGGCATAGTAGAAATCGGTGACAAATGTGTTAATGTAAAGCCTGTTGAAGAAATGTGAGGCATCTTCAGCACTCAACCAGTTATCAATAATCCCTTGCTCACTCAGATATTCCACATCTCTAGATGTGTTGATGAGGCTGTCCATCAGAATTGCATAAGATGTGATCTTGTTATCGCAACTGTGATAGCATTGCTCGAACGCAATCAGGTTCCGGAACAGTGGCTCTGTTGTTTCATGGATCGAAAGTGGTGGGACTACGAAAATCCCATTTTCGAATTCTATGTTCATCATGCTATCTGGTGAACCTTTCGTGAATATGACTCCTGTCCCTAAAAGCCTTGTCACACAAGGAATGAGATCTGGCTTGTCTTCAACGGCCTTATCAATACTAGTACTAGTATGATCAGCATCTGAGTACGAAGAAACTAGCACATGTCTTATCAAGTCAAGGATGTGCAAGTTTTCTATGTCCATTCGAAATCTGGTTTCATATCTATTAGTCATTGAGAAATAAGTACGGAAAAAATTGAGCACAAGCTCAATGAGGGAAAAGTTTTTGTGGTCATTTGGCTTGATAAGGTTGAACAAAGTTTCAAGAATAAACCAAGGAAGCTGATTTTCAAGCAACAACAAATCATGGTATAAATACTTATGCATGCAGGCCATGTTGAAAATAGGATCATCCTTGCTTCTTAAATCAAAATCAGCCTCTTTTCGAAAAAGTTGGATCAAGAAGAAACCATCAATGATCATCATTTCTATGAAGTCTCTCTGATTAAGCTCAATTGGTTCTTGATAACATTCACGAGCATCTTTCTCCAATTCCTTGATGCCTTTGATCAAACTCAGAATATTTATATTCATGCTTTTGAGATGGGATTCTAAATACCATCTCTTCACATTTTCCATGGGTTGCAAGATTTTCTTTCCTCGGTGGAAAGGGCCGATTGCAACAATGTCAGGTTCATATACGTTCTCGTATGATCTGCGCAGTACCTCAGGAACTCTGAAGATGCAACATTTTGCAGACAAGGGTGAGTCACTGTAAAGATTTGCTTTAATGGAATTTGCCAATGTTTCATCCTCGTCTTCCATAGAAACTGAAATATAATCTCTACGACTTTTTTCCATGGTAAGAAATTAACCCTCTTTAATTTCTTAAATGGACATGTCCTGAAATCAAAAATAGATTGGACTATAATTGAACTTCATTTAAGTTAATTAATATAACCTTGAACTACATGGAAATAAACAAAAATAAAATTTAAGCACTAATTAATAATCAGCACCGAAAAGTGCTAAGGTTTAATTTCGTTGCAAATATGGCAGTTCCACCTATTTAATACCAGTTTAATGTAAGACCAGTTGCGAGGGCTGTTCTTCTTGACTATTCTGAAACAACAGGTTGCTTGGATTATTATAAAAGCTTCATTAAACTTAAAAAGTCTATAGAAAATTAATAAAGGTCTTATGAAGTTAAAAGAATATGTAAATAAATAAAGGCAGTGAATTAACCATCAAAAACCATCAAACTTTGAGAAAGCAATTAAAGTATAATTAAAATATAAAAAATTGAATAAAATCATAACCGTCGTTTTAAAATATTTTACTCAATAATGTCTTAGGATCTTTACTTACTAAAATCAAGTGAGAATTAATCCCACTTCAAAATTATTGGTAATTTGTCTTCACTGATTATGAACTACATCTAATTCAGAAAGCTGCACTAATATACAGAAATTGCAAGCTATCTTTCGCCTAATCTCATCCAAAAATACAATTGATTTCCATGTTGTCTGCTAGAAAAATATATATAATATGATCAAAGGATGAACTTAATAATTGCATGCAAGGAATGTACGAAAAATATGCAAACAGAGATCAGATTATTAATTATATGATAAAGTCCTCTTACAAGAAATAGGAGCTACGTACCTCTTTTTACTGATTTGGAAAAGCATGCATGCCCGGGCCGGATGCTACAATATACTGCTAAAATACTCTAACATCTTGCTAACTAATTTTCGCTGAACATGAGAGGGTCTTAAAGATGTATATAATAGTCTTTGATGTCGGTAAAACATATCACGCGAGCAAAAGCTGTTATGCATGCCAGCCTTACTTTTTTAGGGATAATTTCATCTATACCTGAGGTTTGGTCCAATTAAATACAAGTAGACCCTTTAGGTTTTAAACAATTCAAAGATATTCAAAATGTTATATAATTTTTTTGAATTAAGGGGACGTATTTTAAGTAATTTAAAAATAATGTAAAGGTGTTTCAGAACTGTTTGAAACCAAAGAGGTCCATTATATTTGGACCAAACCATAAGGTGTTGATGGAATTATCTGTATATTTTTTTATTGTTGTCCTCTTCCCCACCATTTAACTCTCTTATCACTTTTCTTATTAAAAGAAAAAAAACTTACTTTTGACCAAAAAAAAAAAATCCCTTTAATATTTTTAAAATATTTTAGATAGTAGAGATTGGTCAAAAGCTTATGTGATAGACCCTTTTCTTTCCTATGTCCTATCTTATAATCAATACTGTAAATCCGGGTCGTCCTCGTGTTGTGGTACTCTTCCAAAAGGGTTCATTTTGCCTTATAATTTGCTTCTTTTTTTTAGTAATTAATTGCCTTTGATATTTCTCTTTATATCATGGCATTGAAGTGATTTTTACATAAACTAAAGCATAATCTCCATTATTGTTATCGATATGATCTTGAGTAGTCGCCATGATAGAGTCCTGTAATTAATCTTAAAGAAATTAACTCTCTTTCATAAAACTTGACTTGCCCTGAAACAACAAGATTGAATTGCAGTAAAACTTCAATTAAACTTTAAAAAGTCTAAAAATAGATAAATAAATTGAAAAACCCAGTAACCTGTTCCAATACTTGAAACTGATGATCAGTAATGCTCTAAAACTGATGAGTAGTTTCACTTAGGTACCACTTTTCCTGAAACAACAGGTTGCTTGATATATGAAAATTTTCATTATTAAATCTTATAGTGTATAAAAAAATTATTCAGAAGATCCCAGGCGGTGAACCAGCTATCAAAGTAAGGAACCATGAACATAGCTGGATCACTATTGAAAAAATGTTTATATGTGTGTGATCCAAATATTTCAAATTGAATGACAAGAGAAGAATATGAAATGTTCATATATAAAATGTTTATTTGGTGCACATGGATTGAGTACTCCAATTATAAATTATTAAAATGGAAAATCAGCTAGAAATAAATATGCCTTCCCAATTACTTTTTCATCTACATGAGATTGAACTATGCAGCTTTCTTTGTCTCCAAGCAAAGTTCCACAGAAGAAATAAGTTTATTCCTTTGCTTTAATTAGAAGTGAAACAATTGGGAGAAAACAGAGAAGGGGATTGATTGTAGCAATTCCATAATCTGACTTTGCAGAATAAAGGCTTCACATAGCATCAAATTAATTTAAGTGGATTATGTTAATGCATTTCCTGATTACAACACTTTTAAAAAGCAATATGCCTATCTTGTTCCCTTGAACTCTCCACAGTCCTTGGTTCTTTATTGCTTTTAAAAGTGTTAGGCATATGATATTTAGGTGATAATGAATAATTGGATCTGGGTTTGGATTCACTTCAATTTCATACAAATGTAGAGGATCAATTTTTTATGATATGTCTAATTTTATGTTTTCCATTTTTACACAAATCCGAGGTTACAAGATTCACCTTATACAAGTTTCAAAAGCTAAGCTAGAAGAGAAAGCATTGAAGATTATAAAAGAAAAATGTTATCCATACAGCTAACGATACCAAAAACTACTAAAGGTTTCATACCAGCAAGCTATCTCGAATCGTAAAGTAAATGGATTCAATTTCGAGTATTTCGGGCAATTTTTTTGAACAAAAAAGGGAAAAATAATCTCTTAAAATCACAAACTTGCCTATAGTAATTGCCACATAAAAGTGAAAAACAAAAAATTATTACATATCAAATACATTCCCATCTGATTGTGTGCATGGAAAAGAGTAATTGGTCTAAAGAAGCCTCGTGCTATTGGCTGGATTTTGCTTGTCATCAGAAGAATAAGATTGCTTAATTGAGTAGTAAGTCTGTAAGAAGGTGAGGACCAAGAGAATGAAGGCAGCAACTAGAGAAATGATAGTCCACGGCGTTGTGAAGTAGTCGCGTATCAAAGTTGCTCTCCATTTGTGCCATTTAGTTCTATAATACCCATTCACTCTCTTGCAGAGGTCGCTGTAGTAGAACTTGGTGACAAATGTGTCGAAGTAAAGCCTGTTGAAGAACTGTGAAGCGTCTTCAGCACTCAACCAGTTATCAATAATCTCATGCTTAACAAGATGTTCCATATCTCTGCCTGTGTTGATGAGGCTATCCATCAGAATTGCATAAGATGTGATTTTATCTTGGCAACTGTGATAGCATTGCTCGAACGCAATCAGGTTCCGGAACATTGGCTCTGTTGTTTCTTGGATAGAAAGTGGTGGGATTACGAAAATCCCATTTTCGAATTCTATGTTCATCATGCCTGGCGAGCCTTTTCTGAATTTGACCCCTGCCTCTAGAAGATTCGTCACACAAGGAATGAGCTTTGGCTTGTCATCACCATTGGTGCTACTACTTTCAGTTTGATCAGTGTCAGGGTATGAAGAAAGTAGCACATTTCTTATCAGGTCGAGGATGTGCAAGTTTTCTATGTCGAATCGAGGTCTGGTTTCGTAACTAATAGTCAATGAGAAATAGGCGCGGAAAAATTTGAGAACTAGCTCACTGAGGGAAAGGTTTCTTTCCTCATTTGGCATGGTAAGATAGTATAAGTTTTGAAGAACAAACCAAGGAAGCTGATTTTCAAGCAGCGACAAATCATGGTATAAATACTGGTGCATACAGGCCATGTTGAAAATAGGATCATCCAAGCTTCTTAAACTTGAATAAGTCTCTTTTCGAAAAAGCTCGATCAAGAAGCAACCGTCGATGATCATTATCTCCATGAATTCATTCTCCTCGTCATCAACATCAAGTGGTTCTTGATAACATTCGCGGGCGCGTGTCTCGAATCCCTTAATGCCTTGGATCAAACTCAGCATACTCATGTTCATGCGTGAGAGAAGGTTATGTAAGTACCATTTTTTCACATCTTCCATGGGTTGCAAGCTTGGTTTCTTGCGGTGGTAAGGTCCAATTGCAACAACGTCAGGTTCGTATGCTTTTTTGTCGAATCTACGAAGTACCTCAGGAACTCTGAAGATGCAACATGTTGCAGACAAGGGTGAGGCAGTGAGAAGCTTTGCTTTAATGGAATTTGCCAATCTTTTATCCTGGTCTTCGATAGGAACTGAAGTATAATCTCCATTAGTGTTTTCGGTATGATCATCATCAGTTGCCATGGCAATATTAGTCTTAAGAAATTAAACCTCTTTAATTTCCTAAAACTTGTCCTGAAATTAACATCAGGTAATTGGAATGGAATGAAACTTCATTCAACTTTCTTAAAAGTAAATAAAAACAAACATGATGAAATCAAAAGCACTAATTAATTATTACGTGGATATCATTCCTGAATACTACAATGGATACCATCCAAATGTCACCATCATTTAAGCCTTCTTTTAAAGCTTAGCTGGTTTCCATGGAGGCTCCTCCATAAATGGACATGGCGCCTTCTTTACCAGCTGAAACAAACATTTTTTCTTGGAATATATAATATATGTAAACAGCTTCATTAAACTTATAAGTGCATAGTTGGAAAACTAACTAAGGCTTAAGAAATTCAAAGAACAAGGCATGCACTGAGCTAACAGATTATAGAAAGGAACAATCAAAACATGCTTGCTCTGTAATTACCATCCTCTACAATGTCAAATTAACTGACAATAGAATGAAATGAATACTTCATTAGGTAAACTTGAAGGTATATATTATTGGGTAATTAGTGTGGGGGTGTGTGTATAACAAGGAATTAATGTGTAGCAAAAATATGCAGAAAGAGATCAAGATTTGTAATTATATATATATAATAAGTCATAGTACTAGAAAATAGAAGCACAAAATGATTTAACTAAATACGTGCCTGTTTTTCTGGTTGGAAAGCCCGGGATGCTATAAACTATTGTTAAAATACTTATAAGGTAATATTGCTAAAACTCTCATATCACAAGCTGGAATGAAAGAGTTATGGATATAATACATTCCTACACATATATATATATATAATTAAGTGTATGATTCTTGGCTTGAATATTTATATATTCTTTAACGATAGAAGAAGCATGTCATGTAAAAGCGTGAACTTATCATGCATGTCAGCCCTGATTCTTCTTACGAATGTGGCCACTTAATATTTTGTACACTTTCAGAATACTTTAGCTACAAGAAATTAACATGTTCAAGCTGCACTGAATGGGATACGCTCCTTTTCTTTCTTTCTTTTCTTTGTTATATGTAATAGTAGTAGATCATGTATCAAAGGCATCCAAACTGGCTTTTCAATAAGAGTTTGAATTTATTTACGCAAAAAAAAAAAAATTCCCTCGCATCCAAACCCACACATTTTAGGTTGATAATGATATATCCCTCACAATCTACATTCATACTTTTTAAGCTGTCGGCACCTGAGGTAAGGCCTAGTGTTAGGAAGCCGACCAAATCTTCACACTCGCCATGGTGAGTCGTCTCATGTCCGAGCAATGCTTTCGCTAAACGCCAAATGAAGGAAAAGCATAAGAGAAATGAACTTACTACTTTAGACTCTTATAGAGTCGCAAAGCTGAAGCAACAATAAAGTCATATCTTCTAATAGAATACTAGGCTAATAATTCCTGTTAAGCTCCTTTTATTCAAAAAAAACAAAAGCTGTCGGCTCAAAAAATGCACCACTTTTGTCTCCTTTTTAATTTAAAAATATTGTAATTCTGACAAAACGAAATAAGAATTTGCATTAATCAGAAACTATATAGGACTATGTCTAATCAAATGCGGTTCACACATTGCTTAAAAAGACAAACTAATAATAATAATAATAAATTTATTGTGAGTTATATATTTATTTTATGAACAAAAATGAAGAACTTCAATTTGAAACTGATTTGAATTTAGTTAGGGCGATAAAATATACGGAGACCAACCTAAAACCTAAAGGAAAAGCCCCCTGTACGGTCCCAATCCGGCACCTGTCATGGAATCCTATGGACTGAGCTTGGCTTTTAAACACACATATAAAGGAACAATTTTGTGTTTTAAAAAACAAAATCTCAGTTTTCTTTTCAGTTTCTTATTTTTACTTTTTTAAAATTAGAATTTAATGATTTAAAAAACAATACTAATTTCAAATTATTAATATATACATACATAATATATATATATATATGATTGCACTTGATGACAAAATTATCCTAAAACCGTAGTAATTCAAAACTGAAAATGACAATTACTACCAAAAGAAAATAAAATTGCATAATTCAGATCTAAATTTATAAAATGATAAACAATATTTTAATGTGTGGGAGTCACAATATCATATCTTATATGTAATTTTAAAAAATCAAAACCCAAAATGGCATATGCCCTTGTCCCTCCTCTCATATCTATCATTTTGTCAACCCTCTTCAACTGTGAATGACGTTCCACAAAAATGCATGCACTCGCCGAAAGCATTTTAACGGCGATTCTGAAATCCACGTGGCGTATTCTCGACCATCAACATTTCCAAGCGATGTGGATTCCTCAACTCCAACTTCCCGCATTCCACTTTTTTTTTATTCGCTTTAGGTGGTCTGTAGCCGTTCATCACGTAGACCTGGATGCACCGCAACAAAATCTCTCTTAAACGTATGGCTTTGTTTCATTTGAATCTCAACGTCACGATCCTCAGAGAATTCCCGTGATCTCGGACGCACCAGATCACAACCACTCAGCTCCAAACACCTGGTACGCGTTCGGCGCAGAGTTCGCTCCCCACACGACCAGAGTGGCACAACCGTAATTAAACTGCCACACGAGGGCGTTTCCTTTTCAGTTCTTCACCTTCTCTCTCTAAGACCTCTGTTCCCTGTATTGGAATGTCCCTCTGCGTCTCACTTCCCCCAACTCTCTCTAAAACCCTTCTCAGCCGCCGCCATGGCTGGACTCAGCCGACTGTGTGTGGTTGCGCAGCCTCTTAGAGGCCGGCTTCTCGGGCTCTTCGCCAGCCGAGCCTATGGATCGGCAGCTGCGGCCCAGCTCCAGTACGACTACGACGACGATTACTTCGAGCCGAGGCCTACGGTGGACTCGGAGGGTTGGGTGCCCGGAAGAGGAGTACAGTGGGTGCTGATTGGGGACCGTGGCGCGAAGAAACACGTGTACGCCGAGAGGCTCTCGAAGCTTTTAGAAGTTCCGCATATTTCTATGGGCACCCTTGTCCGCCAGGAGCTCAACCCTCGCTCTTCTCTCTACAAGCAGGTTCATTTTCTTTTTCATCATTTCTTTTGCTTAACCTTTAGATTTTTTAAAATTTTCTGTTTGTGTTTCTTCCTGTGTCTTTTACTCTTTTTGGTATTAGTTTTGAAATTCAATTTGTGAAAAAGCTTTTCCAAGAAAATAGTAATCTTGGTGTTGATTTTGATGATCCAAGGGCAATTGGGTTTTAAAGGTTTTTCATTTATCAATTTTTTGGGGGCAAATTTAGATTGCGAATGCGGTGAATGAAGGAAAGCTTGTTCCGGAGGAAATAATATTTGGGCTATTGTCTAAGAGGCTAGAAGAAGGATACGGCAGAGGTGAAACTGGGTTCATTCTGGAGGGTATCCCAAGAACAAGGATCCAAGCTGTAAGTTCCATGAAACATGGATTTATATATGTATTTTCTAAATTCTGAATTATAAGCATGTCTGTGTGTGTATGACTGACTGAGAAATCTTGTTATAAATTCAAACTTTGTCTTTAGTTGACATGCAAATTGTTGTCCCATTTCGACATGAAATATGCAACACTTTGTTGGTTGGAACACCAATCAAAATTTTGCATTTTTCATCTTCTGGATTGCTTTTCGTGTTGTTTAAAGTTTAAATGCTTTATCTTTTTATTTATTTTGTTCTTCTTTTTGCAGGAAATTCTTGACCAAATAGCGGACATTGATTTAGTTGTCAATTTCAAAAGCACAGAAGTGAACATGGTCTCTCCTCGTCGAGAATTTCTTAGCATGAGCAAAACCTCTACTGCTGCTGCTGGAGGTAGTCCCTGGAAGGAAAATTTCAATATCTATGCAGAGCAGGTATAGTTATAGTTTAAATTTCCATTGAATAAGACTTGTGATATATTTTTTAAAAAAAATTTCCCAATTGCCTGATTGGTTAACAATATATATCCATGCCCAATAGAGAAAAATTGAAGTTGAAGGGTTTTGCATAATGGGTAATTATCTGTTTTGTCTTGTATGTGCAGAGCAAGCAATTGGAAGAATACTATAGAAAACAGAAGAAAATTATTGATTTTGAAGTAGCAGCAGGCGCACCTGGAGAAACCTGGCAGGGGCTGTTGGCTGCACTGCATCTGCAGCATATAAATGCTGTTTCTTCTTCTTCACAGAAGCTGACTGCTTGATTTGGCTCATTTGGGTCGTCTAGACTTCTCTTAAATTCTTCTGCATTTCCGGCATAATAGTAAATATGTATGATGTGAGAATCACACCTGTTGGAGTTTTCTTTGTGAAAGATTCCAACTTGTTAATCAAAATTTTGGTCTATTAATTAGTTGTACTTCCGAGGATATGGCATGCAACATGAGCGTGTGCGAGTTTGTAATGTAGTGAGTGTACCGAGTGAAAAAATAGAGAAGAATTGGCCTTGTTGAAAATGTTGTCGTATGTAGCAACCGTTTCTTTTATAATTTTTATCATATTATATATTTCCCTTCTGCTCATGCTTGTGTCATGTCTTATAAGCTTTATGAGTTTTCACTTTTCAGTATAGGTTTTTACATATGAGTTCTACGATAGATACGAACGAGTACTACTCTCCAGGTGAATTTTATGTTCCAAGGTAAAAAGGAAAAGGAAATTTTATCTAACGAAGAAAGTATGTGTTACATAGAAAGAAGTGAATTTGGATAGCTCTCTTTTATCTTCACTTCTGATATAATTTTAGCAGCGCTAACTAAGGGCACGATAAAAAAAAATTAAAAATAATAATTATTATTATTATAGATACTAATACTAACGACAAAAATAAAAATAAAATGACACGATTATGCAAATCTAACACAAAATTCATTATTTCTGGATTATATGTATAACTGACGTCCGAGGGCATTTAAATTTTATTTTGTCAAACCATCCTAAACACACTCCATTACTAAAAAAATCTGAGTCGCCCCTCAAATTTTGCCACATTTGCACTTCTTTATCTTCTTGGTGATAGGTACACTGGAGTAGAGATTTACAACTCCGTAAAGAACAAACAAATTATTATTCTTCTATATACTTGTAATCATGTTTATTATTCTACTCGCTATTCATCCATACTTCCCTAAGTAGTTCATATCTGAGAGCTTTTTGAATGTCTTTTTCCTTTGATAACCAGCGGGGTTTTGTTGGAACAGGGGAACTGCGAGACCCATCAATGAGGATCAACGACGACAGGGGTGAGTTCAATTCATCTAGTTCATCATCACTGGTATATGATTTCCTAACCACTGAAGACCCACTTCTTTTCAGATGTGCTTGACCTCCACCAACCTCGCCGATTATATTAGCAATGGAAGCTGTGGAAGGTGGCAAATAGGTAATGGCAGCTGCAGTGCATGGGAAGCTTGTGATAGCATCCTCCCCTGCCTCAAGACAATCCTATATTGGAAGAAAACAAAACTAGTTAGTTCTGGTTTTGACGGTGATTAACAGGTTATCAAGAAGTTGGCCACAGCAATTCTAGAATGGGGCAGAATACTACGTTAGAGATTCCTGGTTCATATTCAACCGAACTATTAAGGTATCATGATTACTTGCTGGTTTTTTCATGTTTCACCATGAAACATGGGACTAGTTTACCAAATACTTTTGAAAAATACAGCTGAGTTAGCTAACTAGCTGAATGTAGAAAACAGAAAACATACTAGATGCAATTGACTTACCTCAGAGTCCAGAGCTTCTACCACAATATTGGGAATTGGATCAGGGCAAAATTCATCTGGGACAAAATTGTCAAGAATCCTCCTGATCAATGGCGTACCAAATGTAGGACATACCTTCAAAAATAAAAATTTACTGCCATGAATAAGGTATAATACAGAGCAAGCATGTGAAGACTAATGGAGGGGTCTGAGTTCGATTGTGAACCTCTTTTCTAACTGATCTACTTAAAAGCAAGTCCTTCGGAAGCATCAAGAGATCACTCAATGCATTGAGGAGATGGAAAGACTTGAAGGATGTATCTTGTCTGTCATCATCATCATCATCATCGTTCTCATGCTCATTCACATCTTCAATTGTTTCCTCATCATCAATGCCAAACAGGTCGGTTAACCATCTAGACCAGTTCCCAATCTAATCACCACAAAACACAAATTGAATAGCAAACCGAAATGCTATATGTATGAAAGTTACATGCAAACTCCACGTTGCTGTCATCATTTCATCATTTTATTGTCCTAGGCATGCATCAATAAAATCGTTTTAGACCACATGGTTGTTTCTCCTATATTATAATGATGCACATACCTACAGATTTGATACAATGAATGGATGTTAAGAAGAAATCTGAATCTCTACAAGCTGTAATATTACCTTCAATTTGATGCAAAAATGGCAGGTACATGTCGAAACATATAATGTTTAGGACTCAAGCAAAGTTTGAATCTCTCATGTTGTATACAGACCTTGCACAGTTTAAGAATACCCCCACAAAGATACTCCCAAAAGAGTTATATAATTGGACTACAAAATCAAAATGATATAACTTGCAGAAAGAAAAAGAAAAAAAACAAAAACAAAAAAAAGTGCAAAGGTGTAACTACTCAAACAAGCAACATGAAAAAGGACCGGAATAAGAGGATAATGCATATACTATTTAAACTGATCATAAATTGAAATCAGCTATAAAGAAATAGAATTTGCATAGCTTACAGCATTTTTCAGTTGGGCACCAGCCCCAAAGCTTGATTTCCCAGCTGGAATTGGAAGAACCTTAGGATCACTGATGGGATCAGATACAGGATCAGTTGGGATCTCATCCGCAGATTCACGAAGAATAGCATTGAACATTGCCACATCTAATCTAGCCACACATTGCTCCATTACCTAGACAGATGAAAAAAACTATAATATACTGTATTATATATATTAAACGAATAAAAGATTCCATCAGCCAACAAACAGGCAACAGATATCTGCAACTATAGATGAATATATTGACCAGGTGAGACATATCAAGTATAAGTCATAAAATATAGGAAATGCAGTTAACTGTATATACAAGTTACTTCCATATTAACACGACTTCACAACAAGGAAGAGCATATATTGCACTTGACACATGCAATAGGAACCTTTGACATAGAGGTCCTGTACAAGCCATAACTATCTGAACAGTTTTTCTCGATGACAAGATAGTCATGACAACGATAAACAAAACATAGTTAGCATTATAATTACCAAAAAAAAAAACATAGTTAGCATTATCACTTATATGAAATGGCATTCTTTTTGTTTATCCATTTAAGAAATCATTTGCATGTATTGATTTCTAGCAGTGATGTTCAATGAAAATAATTAAATCATCAAAGACCCATTACAGTTCAACAAAAATACACGACTAAACTCTTTATCTTAAAGCTTAACTAATCAATATACATGTCCACCACCCGCATTATGTTCTTTTTTTTTTTCTTTTTTTTTCTCTTCTTTTCAGTAGTTAATCCCCACTCTCAGAATAAATAATAATAATAATAATAATAAAAGAAAAAAAAAAACCAAAGCCAAAAAAATTACCAATCTAGCCAGCACAGGCAAGCAGCCACATTCATGCCCTCCAGCACGCACTGGACAAAGTCTTTCACATGCATCTCTGAATGCCTTCTTCCAAAGGTCTAAAGAAATGTTCCCTTGCTCTTGATCATATGAGCTAGATGTCCTTGTGCAGCTTTTCACTGACCCAGAATTAATGTCTTTGTCATTGGCCTTTGCAGCAACGGACTGCATATGTGGAGTCAAAGTCTGGAAGTAATGAAGGGAATCAGATCACAAATTTAAAAAGTATGACGACATTAATTCTGGAATAGTATTTTGTCACGCGCTGTGTACATAAAAAATAAAAATAAAAAATAAACCCTACCATAATTGGAAAATCAGCAAGGAGAAAAGAATTAATTCACTACCTGCCACCAGATAGACTCGACAATACGGGAAAAGATCCAAGCTTCAATCTTTTCTAATGCACGTGTAAATGTACATGGCTCCTCCCATTGACCAAAACTCCTGTATAGAAGTTCTGGGCTTTCTTTTTTCCCAGGAGATGACATCTTCCATTTTAATGATGGTGACACCTTGCTTTTCACCTTTTCAGCCTTGCTCCTCTTTATAGAGGGTCCGGCAGAAAGTGGAAGCTCCAAGTCTCCCGTGGCTTGACTTATGATTGTTCTCAACAAGACAGAATTCGACAACCAAAATGTTAATCTGTAATAGAAGATCAGGAAAAAAGAATAAATGCATTATGGAATTTCAAAAAGAAAAGCAATAATGATCATGCTAAATAATAGTAAAATTACTTTGAAATAGTTGTGATTCTATATTAGGCAGCAGATCAATAACATGAAAAGACCAACCTCTACCAAACAATATCACTCCCCAAGTTGTATCATTAGAAGCTAATATTCACATCTTCAGCTCAATGATATTTTCTTCTCTCTTTTTTTTTTTGTTTTTAATGATAATGGTCATTTCAATCCATATCAACTTTAGGCTCTCTTTTGGGTAGGACCAGTGAACAGGAAGTTCACACAGTTGAAATCTTAATATCATAAGCTTAACGAACTTCAATTCAAAACATCAAAATTGATGATGGCAGGATTGAAAACTACAAATTTAGGAAAATTCATAGAAGAATGACATCTATATATACCTTGGAACATCATTTCCACATGCTTTTGCAACCAAAACCAGTCCTGAAACAGCACTTCTAGCAGCAGTGGCCCTCCTACTTTGGGAATTTTCTCTGTAAGCGTGAAGATAGAGCCTAGAAAGTCGCCGAGCTGGAGCATGCACCTTACTCATGGAACTTCCATGATCAGCAACTACTGAATAAAGAGCGGCCTCAACAGCAGCAGCTTCTCTCAACTCTCCCTCAAGCATCTTTATTCTGTGCTCCAATTGCTGGATCTTGCTGTCTAAGATGGAAGACCTTGCATCTCTTGGATACACCTTAGCATCTTTTCTTTCCTTACTTCTGAGGTTACCAGAACTGTTTTGTGCCTCAACCTGACCGCCATTTTCCTTCACTTCTGTATGCTTATTACTATTAATCAATCCATTCTTAGCCGAGTCAAGTCTAACTGACCTTGCATGTTTTGATTTATTATCATTCAGAATGTTTTCCTGCATTGCAATATTTCCCTTGGTTAGAGATAAGGTATCATCTTCTAGTGGAACTTCCTTTCTCATAACATCTTGTACAATGTCTGATTCATCTTCTCCAGAATGCCTTTTCCCGTTTAACTCTTGTCTTCGACATCTATTTTCTTCCTGGCTCTCCTCATCTTTGTCCTCCGTAGAACTATCATAGCCATCATCACTCCTTGCAGCCTCCTCCAAGACATCTCTGCCAATTTCCCTAACTTTTCCATCATTCTTTTCAGCAATGTTTTCATGAACGTCAGCTAAATATTTTTCACCATTGCTTCTCACTCTGTTGTTGGATGACTCGTCTGCATTTTTATTTACCAAGGATGGGGAAGAAGTATGAGCACCTTGGGATTCAACATTGTTTTGAATTTTAGTTGAACTTGAGTTGGGAGATTGGGATACTGATGCATAATTATTTACTGGGCTCCCCACATCAGAGGACAAGTCTATGGATGACGAGGATGACGAACTTCCTTTCATTATTTCATGAAGTGCATTCTGGGATATCATATTTGATTTTTCAAGCTGTAGTTTTGAGGAGAGAACATGTTTGTTTTTGCCCACTCCATTACCATGAGTCACTTTTTCTATTCCAATCTGCAATTCAGTGCAAAGATGAGTATTATATAGCAGAGTTAAAATAATTTTCATTAACAAATTGTAAAGAAAAAACAAGAGAGAGAGAAAGTCTAGGTTTTCCTTAATATTAACTGATACCATTCCTTCTACCGACATTGCAGGAAGTAATACTGATAAAGGTAGTAGCAGTCATAAATGACAATTGAAGAAATAACTTAATGGTACCTCTACATTTCGAGGAGCTAATCCCCCATTAGACTCAAGCGCAGGTGCCAAAGATGAGTGGGAGGAAACATCATCATCAGTGAAGGAGGCAACTTCAGCTTCCTCAGCATATTCTTCATCCAACAAGGCTGAAACAGATTCACCAGCAGCGTTGTCTAGTGAAGCCTCTCTTGACAGGCTTCCTCTTGATGATGTGGTGCGCCGCTTCTCAACAGGCTGAAATTGAATGTACAAAACTGGCCGATCTGTGTTCTTAAAGATTCTCTTACAATTCATTGGAACACCAACACTTAAGGTTTCTTTTGCAACACCATAATCAGCCAAGTCTATAATGGCAGTAGCCAATGATTGGCCTTTCACAGTCTTATCCCTGCGATGCTCATATAAGTTAAGCTCCAAGCAACTCTTTTGGAATGTGTCACCCTCCCCACCTTTGACAGACATCTCCCTCAGCAGAGTAACAGGGAGTTTAAAAGATTCATTAAATTCAATTTTACCCTCACCAACAAGGGAGCCAATTGAAGGAACAACAGGGTTGGTAGATCCTGAAGAACGTTCACCATATTCCCATTGAATTAAAACAGACCTGAGTGATCTTAGTGACTGTGATGGGGGCCAAGGCTTAATCTCTTGAATATGGACTACGTAATTAACATGAGCTGTGGCACTCCTCCTGTTCTTTGTCTTCAAGCCGAGAACCATGGTCGCAGAAATGGAAGACTTCCTCTTAATCACCTACTCGTCCCCAATGTGCTTAGATAGCTCCGATCAAAAGGTCCCTAAATTCCAATAAATTTCACAAACAAAACCCACAAGCATGTTACTCAGTAATCAAAAATATAATTATCATCACCTCAGACGTTACTTAAACGTGAAATTTTCATTCAAGACTCAAATTACACGTTTATATATGGACGATTAAAAACCAACATTCATATAAAAAAAAGAGAGGCAAAGAAAAAGAAAGGAGACAAAAACTCATTAGCTGCTACACTTTCAGCCCAGCTCACAAAGTCGAGCTCAAGCAAGCTGATAATACAAAACAAAAAAGCAAAAAAACCGCTCAAAAACCACAAACTGAGTTCATTACAAGAGCATAAAGATGCACACATCAATACTCAACGCGAATAAAATGGAAATGCCAAAGTAACCACCTACTGAGTAACCCTTAAAATTTGCTCCACCAGCACTCAGATCCAGACAATAATCAACAAAAGAAATCAAACTAATCATCTTCCAACTCAAATGAGCTCCGAGAAAAACAAAGTTCCCACAATGCAAGCTTCAAAATTAAAAATACATACAGTAATTTTACTGAAAATTATGCTAGAATCCTTGAACAGCAACAAAACTCACTGCAAATGGAACATATTTACCTGCAAAAATTTACCGTCCGGAAAATCGAAGAAATGCGAGAGAGAAGACAAGGGAATGGAGGTTTATCGAGTGGTATATCATCTCCCAAAAGTCTGATATCTGGGAGAGGAGAGTGGGATGCTCGGAGCCAGAGAGAGTGAGTGAGAGAGAGAGAGAGGAAATGCAGAATGTCTGATTTTATTGCATAAAAAAAAATAATAATAATAATAATATTATTATTATTATTATTATCATCACTTCTTTCTAATTCACAAAAATAAAAAAAATAAAAAATAAAATAAAAAAAAGTGATTCTGACGAGAAAGAATTTCCTAAATTAATTATTTAAAAATAGATATAAAGACGAATCTATTTATGCAAAAGACCAATTATTGATGAAACGTCGTCGTTATGATGCATTCTTTCAACTTGGATTTCTCGAGCTTTGACGTTGGCTGAGAGCGACTTCTTGGCGGAAAAGCGAGGAGTTGAAACTCCCCACGTGAAATTAATGGGCGTGCATGGCACGCTCTCTGCTTAAAATGTGTCGACCTTGTCGTTGCTTAGTTAAGTACTCTACCGAACCCGGATGGTCCAGTAAATTATGAGTCGGTTGTGCGTGGAGATCACGCGAAGTTGTTGGGCGTGGGGATGTCCGCTTTCTGTTCGTCGCTTGGTTGGATGCACTCGCCGACACGATGGTGTTGTTGTCAGTCAACACAGCCACCAAGATAGTGGAGCCCACGCTTACGTCTCCCTCGCTGTTTTCTTTATTTTATTTTAATATTTTGGGCTCCCACAATACAATTTTTAAATTGGGCTCAACTGGCCCATTCAAATTTAATTTAAAAAACTATTATTATTTTATTATAAAGTTATTGAATTAATCATGTATTTTAAGGTTGGGATTGAAATACTTTTTTTTTTTTTTCTTCTTTTTATATGGAAGTTGGAAGATTGAGTTAAATTTTGTATTGTGCCAAGTGAAATATGAAATTGAATTATACCATCAAGAATTGGATAATTAGATTCTAAGTAAAGGTTAGGTAAGAACAACAGTGAATCAAAATTGGTTTTCATTAAAGATGAAAGAGAACCATTGGTAAATTCAATTTTTGGGTCCCTAAAAGCAGAGAAATTACTACTACTGTCCTTCCCAATAATGTAGAATAGACATGCTAAAATTAATGAGACATGATATAACAGACGAAATGACACAGAATAACACCACTTCATTGTCTGAGACCAACCCCACATCCTACTCCTAGCACCCCCCCTCAACTCTCCAAACAATTGAAAAAATAAATAAGCATAACTAATAAGCATATATTCAAACTGAAAAATTATCACCCAACTCAAATCATAACATCACCAAAGTGCCTAGTTTACCATACCATACCAATTAGTACCTAACTGCTAACATGTTGGTGGTATCCAACCAATTACCAAATTGCATGAAACATCATCTTAAACTTCAGCAACTAGAGCCTAGTTTCTTCCTTCAAGAAGAGGTAATGATTTTTTCTTCTTTTTTTTTTTAAAAAAAATATTGTTTTATGATGGATTTTAAACTTCAAAAGTAAGGTAAAATTCACAATGTCATGTGCACATGAGAAAGATTGGGGAAATTAAATGGTAGGTGGAAGGGGTCTATTTAGGCACCTATCTTATGATTCTAGTAGATTGATACCAAAATGCACTATTCGTAAGGAGATTTCAACATCTAATGACAATTATTTGAACCAAATTCTTTTAGCTAATGATTTATTTATCAAGTATCAGAAAACGTATGCAACAAGAAAATGTATCCAAGAAAGCATAGTTGTATAAAAAATTCTGCATATATCTATTTTCTAAGCTGAGCAATCAAAAAATTGGCATTTACAGCTTTACATATCATACAATGATGGGGCACCCCAGAAAATTATATGTTTCATACAATGCAATGAGGGTGTGGCAGATGTAGTAGACCCACCATGTGTGTTTTGCAGTGCTCCTTCATAGTTGTTGTATCTGCTTCCATTATTGACAGCAGCAGGAGGCTTCTTGGGGATGAATGTTAGGTGCTGAGCAGCTTAAAAACTCAGAATTATGATGTAGAATCGGATTTCTGATCAGCATCAGCTGTGGCCTGAACTTGAGCCGCATACTGTAAATTCCAAAGAACATCCTCAAATGAGGGACGGGTTGAGGGTTCCGGTGATATGCATTTCTTCGTGATCGATACCACTATCGATAATGATTCTTGTGAGCAAGTGGTCAGCACAACAGGATCCACAATTCTTTTTCGACTGTCCTGACTGCCAAAGGATGCCTGTGGTTCATGACATAATGTATCAAGAATATAGCTACAACAGTTTAAAAAGTTCGAAATCATCTCTCTGCTTTGCTTTTTATGTTTGGCAGCAGGATAAATTTCAATACTTAAAAGGAAGTGAATAAAAGCATAAAGTAGTGTCCAACGAAAATGAACTTCATCTGAGTAAAAGCTTTAGCATACCATTTCGTTTAGCAAGAATGTTTCTCCTTTTCCACTTACTATTGGCCCAACAAGTGATTCAAGTAATACAAATCCAAAGTTGTAAACATCGTCCCCCAAGGGTTGTTTCCTATGGCTGCAACAACGATGTGTGACAAAGTTAGATAGTCTACAAGTAACTATAGAAAGGTAAATCACAAGAGCAATAAAATATAAATGAGGACACTTTGGAATACTCCATCAGATTAGGCTACTCTTATGTTTCTATGTAAACACGTTGCACCTGTAGTTGTTATGAAACATAAATTAAGGTTAAACACATCTGTAGTATTTGAGAGTGGTATTGAAAGATGGAGTTGGGCCATTGACAATAGTATCAGGAAAACAAAAATAAAGGTGCAGATAAGAAGAGGAGAGGCGGTGGTGGTAACAGTTGAAGCGATTGAAGGATGGTGTTGATAAAAGAGATAGTGGGGGTGCCAGTGTGGTGACCAGCAATGGAGGTAAAGGTCTTAATGGCAGTATTAAAGTTGGTGGCAGTGATGGCAACTGTGGAAGGAAGGGGGTCCCAGAGGCAGCAATGGTAGTGGGGACACTATATGCAACAGTGGAGGTGATAAAGATAGTGCTGATGAAAAAGAGTTGCAAGTGCTGATAGTTATTGAAGCATCAATTAGCAGCAGTGTTGATAGAACCAATAGTAGTAATGCCAGAAGGGTGGTGAACTGATAGTTGATGCTGATGATTCTATGACATTGATAGTTTACTAAGACATTAATTACCAGCAACAGCTGTATCACTGCAACCAATAATGGTAAATGCACCCTTTGGTTTTAGCTATAAATAAATTCAACAGTTCATCGAAAAGTTCGGACTGACCATAGTTCATTTTCAAAATGCAATATAAAAGATACCAAAGATATAACTCTGATAGATAACTTAATACACCCTGCAACACATTAGTCTCCAAACTGTATTTTGAATCCTTACCCTGATTTTGAGCCTTCTCCCTTGACCTACAGAACAAATACAATGCATCAGCATAACCTCTTGGAACGAAAGTCCCATCTCAAAATCAGCAACTTTACTCACAGTACAAAGTATACCTCAAGCTTTTCAATTTCTTCTGTAATCACGGAAATCCCATAGTCACTCAACTTTGCAATCTGATGCTCATCAAGCAATATATTGTTCGTTTTCAATCGGTTGTTGAAAGAACCAGGAATAACCCCAGTATGTAGAAAATGCACAGCCTTTGCAACTCCAATTAAAATTGTCAATCTATCTGACCACTTGAGTACCTTCTCTGGACAATTTTCTGCAACATATACATTTATAGCTAAATTAGAGATTAAAATCCTGCAATAGAAAAGCACTGATTACAGAAGATGAGAAAACTGTAGTTTTAAAGGTCACATATATAATGTAACCTATAGACAAAAAGTCTACAGATGCTTGTTACCATTGTAATTGTGACAATGACGTGCAAATCAAAACTCAAAACTAACTCTTTAAACACGTTCATACCAGTTTCATTTTTTCATTTTGAGACTGAAATTAGAGCCAGTTTATGAGATACAAAGTTTCAAGGGTCGATGGAATTAGTAAATGGCTAGAAAAGAACTCTTATCTAAGCTAAGAATAAACTTAACTCTTCAACAACTCGTTGTTATGTGACCATTCTCCTCTTAGATCTCAGAAACAAAGTAAAAGGACATTCTGTTGCCTCAAATATATGGTTGCGATTACAGTAGTTAGGTACTAACCTGACAGATAGGTACGATAATTCCCATTAGGAACATATTCATATATAAGAAACACTTTGTTGCCACTAGGGTCATCTTGTCCACCACTCAAAATGCAATAGCCCAAGAAGCTCACCAAATGTTGGTGGTGAAGTTTGGAGAGCCAATCGAGCCGAACCTTAAGGTTTTGAACTGAAGATTTCTTTGTAAAAGCCATAGATCTTATAGCAACATAGACCCCACTTTCCAATTTTCCTTTGTAAAGCTGGAAAGACAAAAGTAGAAACGGTTATGCACATATATAGCGACTAAGGTCCCCATTTGTTGAACCAAGTATGACATTTACCTTTTTCATTAATAAGGGGGAAGGGATTAGACATGTATAGGTTTAACTTCAAGTTGAACAATTTGAACTTTGATAATTGAGAAAATAAAAATCCCCAAGGAAGAAGACTTTAGGCGGTCAAAATTTCATAGCTCATTTTTGTCTCACTTATTGAATTTTGGATCTGTACTAGTTATGAGTGTGATTACCGAAAATCAGATTTTTGAACCCAAAATTAAACTTTTAAAGTTTGGGACTTGGAGGATACCTGCCCTGCAGTGCCATCACCCATAAACGTAGACATATCAAAGTTGTTTGTTGCTTCCCTCAACTCTTCATAAGAAAATAATCGACAGACAGGGGAACCTTGTGTTCCTGCTTTCACTGCTTGAGAAATGAACCCTGAAAATACGAGGAGAAAAGAATAAATTACTTCAAAGTTTTCATAGGAGGGTAAGAAACCTAAAAATTTTCACTTGCAAAGAGCAAATCTGGAGAAAGAGAAAATGAGTTCAGAACAAACCACAGATGGTGAATTAGCATCTGGAATTTGTAATGAATGGATGCTTGACTTACTGGCATTTGTAATGAGTTCAGAGCAAACCCCGGAAGGTGAATTAGCTTGCACCGCCTTTGGTAATATATGCTGTTCATAAGTCCTTCTTGCTCGGTTTCTTTTATACAAGAAGAAAATCCCAAGTGCAAAAAAACCTATAACAAGAATACTTCCAATAATGGCAGCAACCAGAACCATAAACTCTGTACCTCTTGATTGTTTCCGCCTTATAATGGCTTCTTTGCAGTACGAACCATGATTCTGATGTTGAGAATCAATGGAAAGACAATTCCCATCAAATTTAACAACTCTGTTATCTGAAGTATACAAGCAAGAAGGAAGTCCACCTATCAACCTGTTACTTGAAATATCAACAAACCCAAGTTTATCTCCACAATTAAGCTGGTCTGGTAGCGATCCACTTAGCTTGTTGGATGCTAAATTCAAATAACTAACATTTGGCAAAGAGAACAAGGCAGAGAGGGGCACTCCACTGAGATAATTGAATGACAGGTCAAGGTGCTGAAGCTGACCCAAATCACCAAAATGCTCGGGAATTTCGCCTGAGAAAGAGTTTTTGCTCAGAAGAGCAGTAACCAGTCCTTTGGGCATTACCGGCAATTCAGAATCTAAATGATTTTCTCTTAAATCCAATACATGTAGACTGGTTAAGGTACTCAAACCAGGTAATTTACCAGAGAGCTCATTATGAGACACGGAAATAGCAGTGAGCATCTTAATTCTGCAGATTGAATTAGGAAATTGACCCTTAAATCGATTACTCTTCAAGCTCAAAATGGTGAGATTCGAAAATGAGTCCAACCAATCAGGGACAGTATCATTGAAGTAATTGCCATCCAGTGTTAGAGTATGAAGTTTAACCAACGTTGATACTTTTGCTGGAACAGAACCAAAAATGAAATTGGAGCTCAAGTCCAAGAGTTCAAGCTCAGATAACCTATGAATCTTATCAGGAAGTGGTCCCCAAATTCCCAAGGAAACTAAGCTAAGAACCCTCAAGCTGGGTAACCTTGACAATGTGGTAACAAAGGAATCCATAGAGAACGTCTCTGACAGAGTCTGATTTGGAACTGCAAATCCATTGAAATCCCCCATCTTAAGAATCTTATCGCCCATAATTTTGAGCTCAGTGACAGCACTTTCCTGGCAAGTGATGCTCATATGTTCAGTGGAGGGCAGGTTACAGAGGTCTCCAAAATAACTTTCCCAACTTCTCAATGCTGAAGGGTACTCCAAATGCTTCCTTATCTGCATCAAGACTTGGCCTTGAGAGGTTTGCAGTTCGTGCGTAAATGGGAGGAAAAGAACCTCAGAAAGAACTAGTACAATACACAACTCAAAGCGTCCCATTGAACAATGTTTGAGCATTACCCCCCTAAGTTCACAGAAGGAAATCCTATAACCAAAGCAGGATTGCTGAATTCAAAGGAAGCTGAAGAGACGGGTCAAAAGCATTCACACAGAATCATCAAAACTCGGAGCTCCATGAATAAATTCACCCGAAAGTCCCACTCTCTCGTATACTTGAACAAGCCATGAAGAAAACCCATGCAAGTAAAACCTAAGTCCTAATTCTTATCCGAATTCAAGAAAACCCATGAAGCAATCAAACTCCAGAATTTTCTAAGATCATGTGAGAGAGAAAGTGGGATTCAACAGAGTTACTTTTCCTAGATAATGCCCAACTCACCAACAAACAAGTTGGTCAAAAACCCACGAACTTATTAAAAAAACAAAGAAAACAAAAACCCAGCAAGATATCCTGACGATCCAAAAGAATGTCTCACAGGGAAATTTTCCAGGAAAACCGAGAAGAACCCACGAAGGAATACAAAGAATAAATGCAGAGGAGGTGAGAGAGAAAGAGAGAGAGAAACCTTTAAACAAACAAGAGATTAAAAAAAAAACCCAAAAATTATTACAATGAGAATGGTTTTTCTTCGTCAATGAATTAAATGAATGTGGAACTTAGCGAGGTGGGATATAGCCTATATAACGGAGGTAGGTGTGAGAAGGCCGTACAAGACTGCGTTTTGAGGCATTAACTGCTGCCTTTGCTCCTCGTGGACGTTGTGGTTTCTGACATTAATGGGGTCGGTTCCTCTGCAAACAGAGAGAGAAATAGAGAGAGAGAGAGAGAGAGAGTTTGCGAAGGTTGTGTTAATGAAAAAGAAGGAAGGTGCTGCTCACTCCGCCACTTCTGTGAGCCTCTTGAGATTATATTACTGCATATATATGTTATAACTGTAACTGCTGACTACGTTCTTAAAATATATTAATTCTTTAATTAATTAATTAAAAGTATTGTTGATTCCCGTGAATGTCCTCATATTTCTCTGTTTATTGCAGTATTGCCATCACACGCCCCATGTTTCTTACTTTATCAAAATGACCCTCATTTTGCCTTCTTACGAATCTTACCGTTATGCTAAGATGAGACAAAACGGTGACGTTGACCTTCAAGGCCAGGACAGAGATGAACCATCAAATCGATTTCTTCGGTGCTTTTTTTAATATTTTAAAAGTACAAATCAAATTATTTGATAATATTATGCATAAAAATAAATAAATAAATGAATAAAATATAAGCAAATATTGTTAATATCATAATTACCTAACCAGCTCTAATATTATGTGAAAATATCATTAATTTTCATGTTGTTTTTTAGTTTAATAAGAATATGTTTATCAATCTGAATTATTAAACTGTGAGTGTTCTTCAAACTTGCTCATAAAAATTTAAAAAGCAACAGGACCATAATAATAAACAAAATTTAAAACCAAAGCAAAGGCTGCAATTTTACTCATTTGAGAAGTTTTAGCAACAAAAAGAGGGAGGGGGCTTCATGGAAGAAGTCTTTGGCATTAAAATGGAAGGGACAGGTGGGACCAATTGGCCATTGTATACTCTGTCACTGTTTTCAACCCAAAACCATGTGATTTGCAAAACCTTAGGCCTTTTTTTTTTATTACTGCCTCATGGAATCCCATGAAACTGTGATTTTAATTTTTTATTTACAAATAAAATATTATTTCCAATTCCCCGAGAAGATAAAGATTGAAATAGTATATACCCAACTTAAATAGAGAAACTCACTGAGGCATTTCCACATTAAAAGTTGGATGCAATTGAAGCTGTATATGATTGGAGCATTGTGGTAATGTGACATAAAAAGAAAGTGGTATGTTGGTTTGG
This sequence comes from Rhamnella rubrinervis, assembly GCA_007844105.2. Lineage (NCBI taxonomy): Eukaryota > Viridiplantae > Streptophyta > Magnoliopsida > Rosales > Rhamnaceae > Rhamnella > Rhamnella rubrinervis. The sequence goes on from CM017575.2 coordinate 826,409, forward strand.
AACAAGGGCTGGAGCTCCAAATTCTAGCTGTTGCTTTTTTGTGTTTTGGATATGGCATCTGACTCACTCAATCACCTACTTCATTTCATAAAGGTCAAGTTTGCTTTTCTATTTTATATTCATTGTTTTCTTTTGGGCTGTGTTCCCTATGAAACAGAGGGACCCAACATAAAATGGCCATGTTTTTCTATTAGAAGAAAATGTTATACTAATACATACCAAATCATCAGTATTCAATTTTATCATGTGGACAGCCTCTTATGTTAAGTTGAATTCCATATTGTCGAATAAACAAAATGAATATAATTGAGATTCCAAAGATTGAGAATTTAGTGTACTTGTAATGATTAATGCATTTATTTTAAAAAGCAAGTGTTCATATCGATAAAAATTGGAAGAGACACCAACTTTGGGAACTTTTGACCACTTTTATATATGTCCATTACAACAATGTAGCCTTTAATAAGTTATTTTCATTTCATATATATATATATATATATATATATATCAAATTATCAATCACAAAGTGACTTAGAATAAAAGCTTTTCTTTCAATTACATTAATTTCTTACAAATGAATTTAACCCATGTATTTATGAGGTTACAGTGAATTTTTCTTTTCCCAAATTATAGTTTTCAAATTGAAAACTACTCTCTAAGTTTAAAAACCCACTATTAAAAATAATCAACCCTAAACTTTTAATTTACAATTATAGGAAATGGGTAAAACTCAATAGGAGCAACTTCAAAGCTTATAGACAAAGAATCTAGGATTCTCACACACAACTTGGCATATGATTAGCCAATTAACTGGTCTATTTTGACAAAATGATGATGATCATTGTTAGTACTCATAAAATTAATCATTTTATTAGTCAAAGTAAGAGAGAGAGAGAGAGAGATTCGGCACCATGGGCACAAGGCAGACAAAGACAATGATTAAAATAAAATAAATCACAAAAGTACAAATCTCTTATTTTCAGAGAAGCCAATAGCAAAAATGAAGCATCTACGGCATATGGGGACAACGTTAAATTTCTAGGGAAAACCAAAAGATAGATAATAAACTAATGGAAAAATGCTGGGCTATCATAAAGCATTAAAGTAAAAGACAAGGATTTTGAGAGGGCCAAACTTTGGAAGCCACTGATTAACATACAATAGTGACAAATTTGTGCCATAACTGCTTAATGTATGGAACACTCAGTTGTAAATTCTAAAGCTATCGCCATACCATACTGTATATGACCCATGGATCAACTTTAGGTCCACACAACTCATAACGGGTTTCTTCTACGCACGTGAGGCTGTACCACGGAAAAAAAATTGATAGAACCCTCATACCCCTTTATAGGAGCTGAGGTCTAAGTTTTAGCATGCATATTCCATATAATATATTAACTATATTTACTCTTGTCAAATGTCATATGGAGAGTAAATTATTAAAGATATCAAATGTCATATGGAGAGTAAATTATTAAAGATGCAGACCTATTATTATGGACTCGGGTGCAAATAGATGCTTATCTCACACACTGAAAAATTAAAATAAAATTCCCATCATTACATTCGGAGCATGAAATTTATAAGAAATAAAAAAAAATGAAAATAAAAATTTCCGTTTTATTTTCATGAAAATTTATGGAATACATAATTTGCTTTCATTGTGTTCTCTACAATATTTTATTTTTCATACATTTAACCTATTTTCTTTACACTTCATTAATTTTTTTGGGTAAATTTACACTTCATCATTGTTAACTCCAAAGATAGGAGTTAACTCTAAATTACAAGCAAAGTAATAGAGAATTTTCTACTAAAAAGAAAGACATGGTGGAATTGGACAATAACAATAATCAAATACACCAAATGAACCTCGAAAGGAATGTGGGGTTGATGAATAACATACCCTAGCAGCATTTGGAATTATATGAAGGCCTGTTTTGATTCCATTAAAAGAGTTATCAGCTTCTGAACAACGTTCCCTGCAATTTTAAACATTTTCCCCAACACAACAAACAAAAGTATATTGTGTCTCGCATGTTTGGACCATGGACCACCACATAAAACATATATATCTATTCCATCTTAGGACCCGAGGCTATTGCTTTGCTAACAGGAAGGAGATCTAAGTACCATGAAGGACAAGTTCGTCGATATAATTAGAACATCAAAAATAAAATTGTACATGTTTTTGTTTATTAAGGAACAAATATAATAGTGGGAATAAACGAATTGAAACAACTTCTAGACACTACAAAAGTAAGTGAATCAAATTCAGCCTAAACAAGTCCCTTACCGGCTAATGATAAAATCTATAGCCTTCAGGATTCAAGGTGTGTAGCTCCAATTTATAGTGCCTTTACTTCATTTGGTTGTTAGTAGAGAATCCTCTTTCTCTAGCTTTCTACACTTTAAAAGTTTCACCCATTTCTATTCCTGCAGATTTTCTTGAGGTGGCTAGGTTGCACTGGCTTTGGTCTTGGATTTGAAGGAGAATTTGAAGCCGAGTATGGAAGCTAAGATGGTTCATGTGAGTATCTACAACTACAAGTCACCTGAAGGTACTAACCATATGAGTTCTAAGAGCTTCAAAGATCTTTCAATGGTGAAGTTTGGGAATGAAAGGTAGGCGGTGTATGTACACAACCATCTTTAACTCCATTTACAATTAACATGACAAAACTATCACAATACGAGACGTAAGAATCACAAGACACAACAGATAATTAATGCGGGACATTATAACATAATGATATTGTTAACCTTTTTTCATCAAAATTTTAAATCTAAACAAGTCTACTCCTTCAGAACAAATATGAAAATCGAGTTCAAATTCATTAATGGAAAGAGATTGTTCTTGTACCTTGCATGAAAGTTTACAACTCATCTCATCTTCACACAATACCTAGCTACCAGTATCAGTTCCTCAAAACTTAATCAGCAGTCAAAACTCTTAGAAAAGAGGACAAGGAATTCTTATCTACATTATAAAGGAGCAGCCTTGCCATGATAGTGACCATTGCTAAAACGAAGACCATCTTTTTTAAGTTCATCATTTTCTTCATCCAATCCATGACTTGGAAACTAAATAGTGGACTTCAATGATTCTACCTCGCTCCAGTAAGCTTTTATTGCTTCAGGGACACGGTATTCATACTGAGTTACAAACTTCTTCTCAAACATCTCTTTGGTTGAATTCAATGCCCAAACTATATCTCGACCCTTCTTAAACACATCGTTTGCTGCCAGAATTTCTAGAAGAGTACATCTAGGAATAATTCTCCTCTCTAAACTGGTTAACAAAAGATTTGGGCATCTAGCAACATCTGATGGTTTCAGACCTACCTTGTTCACAAGGAAATCCATCACTTTCCCAATCTTCTTCTCCGAGCAAACCATTAACATAGGCTGCACTCTGAATGCCGCCAAAACCTCATCTTGGGACCAACCAAAGCTCTTCAAAACCTCTGATTTTTTGTCCCAGTTCACTTTGCTTCTCGACAAGGAACGGACAGCTAAACTGAATGATCGACTCTTTGGTCTAAAACCCATTTCCAAAGCCTCCAAAACTACCTCTTTAAACAAATCATCTCTCAACATGAATGCCTGGGGTTGCAATATCAATAATTTAACAATATGGCTTGTCAGCACACCGATAGCCCGCAATGTGTTTATGTTAGGCTTCATCGTTTTCTCAATGTTTCCTCCTGCTACACAGGGGGTTTGCTTCAGTGAACGAACAAGGTTCTCATTGGTCTCAAGAATCCCTTTAAGGAAATCACAATTGGGTATAATCCGGTTATGCAAACTTGTAAATAAAAGAGAGTGATTTGAGATGATGAACTTGGGCAAATCAGGTCCTACAATACCCAAAGACTGAAAATACTCAATCTTGGGTCTAAGTGTTAAATCCGAATCAGCTAAAATAAGATGCGGGCGAATACAAATCAATCTGGAAACTTGAGATTTAGCAAACCCATATGTAGCAAACAGCTCGAGAACAGAGTCAGGTCTTTTATTAGTGTCCTCGATGTTCACCTTCTTGGAAGCCGAAAGAGCTTGTTGTAACGACAACCCACATGAGTTAACGAGGTAAGAGACCGTTAAAGATTGTTGGTCTGGGGATTTTGAGCCTGAATTAAAGAACCTCCTTGCCGGAAAATGACAAATACAAATGAGTTTTGAATACACTACCCTATTTTGCAAGATTAGTTTGCATACGGATCGAAGCATTCCTTGAAAAAGACAGATGGAGAGGAAAAAAAAAATGAAATTGATGGGTTCTGGGGTAAAAAGTAACTCACCAGGTTTTAGAAGTTGAATTATGCTGAATTCGATCGTCGAAGCTCAGAGGGAAACCCTAGAAGAGGAGGGAAATTGGAAAACGATTTGATTAGAAGAGAACGTGGACTCTGCGTACAAATGGCTCGCCGAGTCATCGCGAACGAGTTCGACGAAGAAAGTCAATTCCCTTTGTGGGCTTGGAGATATCCCAGCCCATATCAAAAGGCCCACAAACCCCAGCCCAACAATAAAAACCATTAGAGGCCCATCAAAATTTGGATGATACAGACAGCAAACTTTAAACACACTCCTGGCCTGTCTGAGAATTTTACACAAGGGTGGCGTGCATACACTCCAAATAATATAGCAAATAAAGAACTGTCTTTGTTTCCATTAACAAAGCAATGTTGTTTATAAAGACATCAGGTAGAGTCTTTATTTTTTATCGAAAACATTGTTTTTTGATACCCTTTTAAGAATATGATAATTATTATATTATTTTATGTCTATCCTTTTGTACCAAAACTATTACAGGTTTTGCTTACACATCTGTCCCTATTGAAATAGCTCAGCTGCATTAAGTCTTCCACTGTTTCAAATCCTAAGAAAGACCTATGCAAATTTTGCTTACACCTTCCTGACAGGTTCAACATTTTACATTGCTGCTTGTATAATCTGTTTCTGCATCCTTCAATACAAAGAAAAGGAAAGCCAGCAAAAGAAAATGAAATGTAGAAAGACAAAAGTAGTATACAGTTTACTACTTCTGCAACAGTGGTCATTCCCCAGTTGTATTGTCATCTGAAGAAGATTCCAAATAGGAGAGCAACAGTGGTCATTCCCCAATTGTATTGTCATCTGAAGAAGATTCCAAATAGGAGATTACATGTTCGGCAGCCTTGCAGCCAGAGGCTATTGCCTTGCCAACAGAAAGTCCACCCCTATGGTTACCTATGAAATAATATCATACTATAAATTACAAATGTGAGAATTGAAATGCCAAAACAGGGTCAGCTTATTAGCCACAGTCCATTTAACAGATCAGATCTTTATGATCTAACACCGGAATAAGATAGATATAATGCATTAAACAAACATTAATTTCTAAATCCTTTCAGTTTTCCTGCAATGTTACTAAGTACCACGCATGTAGTGTTCGAATTTTATAGTTAGCATTAGAATATTTAGTTGAGTGAGTAATTAAACCTCACTTTTTTTCTTTTCCTTTCTTCTTTTCTTTTTTCTTCTTTGCATATTTGCATCTACCAAAGTGTAGCAGAAAATTCAAACACTGTTGTACTACACTAACTTTTGAACCTGAGGCACGGCAAGGATGCAGTAACTCATTGATTAATTAAACAAATTTGCGAGAAATTTCTCAGAAATTTTAGTAGATTCTCAATTTAAGTTAATGTATGATCTGCCAGCCCTTTGACCAGACTGGAGATTCAAACCATCGCTGCATCATTCAACTCCATTAGAAACTCATATTCCAAACTAGGATTTGGTGAGGCCATACCCGCATAGAAGAACCCAGGAAGATTTTTCTCCATTTTCTCAATTGCTTCTACGACTGAATCATAATTATGCCCATACAGAGGAAATGCTTTCTTCCAGTAAAAATGGCTGCCATCAAGCATACTTCAAGCTATAAAATCACTATTCAAATATTGTAGATGATTTTGCTCTTAAGATTATTCGAGTTTTGAATAGCAACAGCTAGAAGGGAAAAGAGAAGTACTTGACAAACTTGGGTTCTCCCTCTGCTCCCAATAACTGCCTAAGGTCAGAGGTAACAACTTGCTTCAACTCATCACTACATCAACAGCAAATAAAAGTAGACATATTAGTTGCAATACATATACATCCAAAACAGAAGTTTTAATAGGAAAAGGAAAAGAATTAATAATATACAAAATCTGAAGCATAAGCATTGGAGCTTCCGTACGTTGAGGCATTTGCTAATTCCTTGTTTCGACTTCCCCCAACAAAGGTAGTATAAAGATATAGGTCATCAGGCGCACGATCCGGGAACATCATGGAGGAAAATAGTGTTCCTGTGGAGCAGAATAAGACAGAGGTCATATTGAACAAGCTTTTGAATCATGAGGGCCATTAGCAAGCATTACCAAGGGTCTTTAAACCATTCTGCTGCTCTTTAGAGGGAACAAGAACTCCAAATCCCTCGAGTGGTCTCTTAACATTCTCCTTCTTGAAGGTGGTGATTAAAACTGAAAGTGGCATATAATTCACCTGCAAATATATTCAGCCACTCATGTCTCAGGCTTGGAATAAGTTAAGAAATGACTGACCCATACACAAGAATCTTTTCCTTGTGAGGTTATATCTTTTAAAAACACCTCAAGGCTCACTTCCAAAGTCCATATAGGTGCAAGACCTAAACAAACATCATGAGGTGAGCCATATATAACACTACAGTATAATATGGTCGTAGCATTTCAACCATAAACTAAAAAAAACCTAATGTAATAAGCAAAAATTAGTATATATGCAAGGCCATCATTGCTCAGATCATATCACAGCAAAAGTACCTCAGGAAGAAAATTAAGTGGGAAGGGGTGTCCTCTTTTCGTGATCCTCATTTCTTTGACATCACATAGTGGAGCCTATAGTAGACGAATTCATCACAATTAATACAATTTTAATCATAACTGTAAACATTAAATAAAAAATGTAACAAGGCTGGTATGTATGGAGATACGAGTATCACAGCGTATGCAGCACAACATATGTAAAGGAGAAATTTACCATGCAAGCAAGATAAATTGTGTGTCCAGGCGTACCAAATTTGTGAATAGATTTAAAGTGTCCTGAGGCAAAGGTACCTGCCCCAAGAGATAACTTTGTTTCTTTATATCCTAAATTGATCATGGCAAATGGCCAAGCATCCAAGAGAGATGAAAATAGTCTAGCTGGTACATGTTTCTTTTCTAGCTCATTTATTTTTAATGAGTTCAGAATTAGTTCAGCAGCAGACAACACTAATACAAATTGTTTAGCTCATTGAAAAGGAACTAAAAGGAACCCTAATCAGAGTGAAGATAATGTCCTCTTGTTATTGGAAAATGGAGACATACTAACCGTCATAATTACAGCATCCATAGATAAAGCTTGTGAACGGTTGTCATGGTTAGTAGCAAAAGAAACTGACCAGTTCTCAATTGCAGACTTCCCAAGACCATAAGATAATGACAAAACCTTCGAGTTTAACTTAATCTTGTCCACATCAAGCTCTTTGCACAATGTATCAGTGAGTGTCTGTACAAGATATAGACCAGTAAACAAGGACAACCAAATAGCTAAGAGGAAAAAAAAAAACAATGTGTAATAAGTATCCACATAAAAGAAAAAAAATATATAAATATGTATGCACACATTTTACAAATAAGAGGAGCATGTTAAATAGTGTAACATCAGGTCCAAGATAGAGAATACAGTAGTCGTAGTGAGGCACAGACAACCGTTACTTGATACCTGCATTCCACCCTGAAAGGAAAATGAACCACGCTGATGCTTCGTTTTTTCAGAAGAACGCTTTGTTTCTTCACTTTTCGCATTTCTCGCAGATAACTTTGACTGAATTGCCCCAGATATAATAGAACCAAAACTGAGAGAGTAGATACTTGGGAACTTATCAAATATGCCAATCATCCAACAAACATTAACGAAAGCATATTATTTATTAATCTCGACTTACACCTAGAGAACTACAACAGCTCATTCACTGTCAATTAAATCACCACAACTAAAAGCAATTATAAAATTTCCCTTTATATTACAAATACCAAGTCCATAGCATGGTTGCAAGCAGGACAGCCAATTAGGAACAGGGATTATGCAAGCTGCAGTCACGAATGTGTTAAACATAGGGAAATGCTATGAGAAAGATCAAACAAAATTATTACTTAACATCAGAAAGTTTAGAAGCCAACCCAATTATTTAATTAATAAAAATGTTAACGAATCTACAGTTTCATTAACCTTTAACATCTAACAACATTGATTCATATTCACAATGCAGAACTAGATCAAAAACATGGAGAGACATTAAAGTCAAATGGATTGTAGTGTTTAGTCCTGGTATTTCAATAATCTAATAAAGAAATACCTACTATTTTGTCCATGATCTGCTAAAAGTAGGACAGGAAAGGATAAAGTTTTGGAAAGAATGGCACTAGCGACACCCAATTCAAAGGCAATAGACAAAAATGAAAAGAATTATAGAACATAATAATAAAAAATTATGTAGGAAGAAAAAGAAAGCACAAACAAGAGAGAAAAAGTTTGAATGTAATATACCTTTTCTCTAGATTCCATAATTCAGGAAAAGAATGGCGCATCTGATTCAAAAGATGGTAATGCAATCAAAAACAAAAAATTACTGAAGATATAAAGACATGAATTAGAACCAAGAATTCCACGACACTATCATAGCTAAAAGTAGTGGTCTGTGAAAATAGTATGGTTTTGCTCATCTCAACCTCAAACAGGCGAGGAAAGATGTATACATAAGCATAATTTCAGCTTAAGCATCCTTGTCAGTGTCAGAAATATTAATGAACTGAAAAACATTCACTTACAACCTAGTTCAATTTAAGATCCAAAAGTTGAAATTTTACTTACAGAAAGTGATTCAGGATCTCCAGCGCTTGTGCCCGCAACGAAAGGGTCTATGAGATAATCAACGACCTTACAAATGAAAAATAACAACAAGAATACGTCGGCAATGACAATACAACAATAAGAAGGTATAAACTTTTTCCTCAGCAATTCCAAAGATTTCGCCCACAATATGCATAATTAACTCATCAGAAAAATCCTAAGAGTTAGCATGCATATTGCTATAGACAATGCCATCATGGTAATCTGATGTCATGCATACCTCTTTCCCAAAATGACGCTGAAAGAACCCACCCACACTGTATAAAATCAAGTAGAAGGTTAAAATGTTAAGAAAATCAAGTCCTCAAGAAATAACAGAAGAAAAATACTAAAAGTGCAAAGAGTTAATTATTAGGAATAGAAAAATCAAGGTTAACACCTTTCTTGGGAATGATCAGAATCATTTGATGAGCTTCTTTTCTTCCACAAAAATGGCTCCAGAATGATCTGAAACTGCAAAAATAGAAAAGCAGTTCATTGGGACAATATTCACAGTAAATAAAAACACTATAAGACCACTTTTAAAAAAATTCCTTAAAACTAGCCACCCTTGTGCAGTCCATTGAGATTATATTAGGATAATATTCACACCATTGGCCACCTTTATGCTGTGTTCAAATTTTGTCTAGACATTAGGCCACCAATATTATTAGATAACAAGACTCATACTATGTGTACTAGTGCTTTCTACTTACATCTATCTACATTTGTCGGTTATTATCTCATCCTTTTGAAGTTAAGTATTTTGACAGCAGAGGAACATATTTAACTTGTGCATATGCATTTCATCTGACAGGATTAATCGGTCAATTTGCACTTTCTCCATAATGAGATGGTGCTAGCAACAACCCCATATCATGCAAAAACAAGGTACTTGATGAATGTGAATTTATGATCCCCAGGAAATGTTAAAATATAATAAAAGAACAATGAAAGTGGGTTTGTAGATGAAGAACCTTTGATTGTGCAGAAAGAATGTTGCTCTTGATCAATGCAAGCGGGTTTGTAGGTATCTGATGTAAAAATTGAACATAGGTAGTGGTCACAGTCAAACATAGACAGCAACGAAATCAAACATAAATAAAAAATACTGCACGTGTCTAACTTACTATTAGAATATAAAAACTCAATTAACAATGGCTAAGGCAAGCAGGACATACCAACACTGGAGACCCATTTCTTACGATATATCGTTTGTTCTGTGCAATTGGCTGTAATAATAAGAAAGAACTAATCAAATCATGGAATTCTTCGACATAACAAAGATTGCCCCAATAAACTTCTAAACAAAGCACGTTATTCATCCATGGTGATGATAAATAAGTTACTGATAGGGCCCCACTCTAGCGTGATGAGACTTATCTTTCAAATTTTGAGATAAAAAGGAATAAATGCTTACAAATTGTTGTTTCTCCCTGAGTCCAAGATTATCAAGCAGACTTTGGAGAGTTACTTCGCTTGTCTTCTGCTCTGGAGGAGGCCATTTTTGTGTCTCTGCTCTGACAGTCAATCTTCTCTAAAATCCACGACAAATTCATTTCCATTTTCTTTCTTTATTTTAATTAAAAAATAAATTCCAGGTGAGTCACTGGATTGGGTGAGTTGACTTAATTGGACCAACTTACACCATGTAAAGGAGCTCCACACTGGGCCTCTATTGGGCTCTTAATCAGTTATAAGCCGTCGTTCTTAAACCAAAATTTCTGCGGGTGGTTCTATGTACACAACAAAAACAACTTTATACACCCAGTTTATTTTCAAGTCTCTCTATTTGCGTGCGTAATCATTCCCTCCAATATTATAAACTTTTGGTCCCTTTGAACATGCTCTTTTTACACCAATTATTTTCATGCATCACTACTTTTTATTGTGAAGTAAAACATCCCGAACTCCTGTAATGTTACAAAATTAGAATAATAAATAATTAGGTCATATTCTTTTATTGATTTTTAGGTTGATAATTTTCATATTAAATTTTTTTTTTTATAAATAAAAAAAATTACCAGGTGTACAAATTAAAATATTCAAAATATGTGCATGTTGATATTGATTTTTTTTTTTTTGGGGTTAATTCAGGGATTTGAGATTATCACCCTAGGTCATTATCATCTGAATAATTTAGATATATATATATTGATTGAATGTGTACTTAATGTAAATAAGCTATAATATATAATAATAACCCAAAATTAGTAAAATATTTGGATATTGATTTTTTTTTTGTTTTTTTTGGGGTTAATTCAGGGACTTGAGGTTATCTATCATCAATATCATCTGAATTTAGATTGAGAATAAAAAGGGGGCATAAGTGTGGGAAAGAGAAGCTTGTATATATATATATTTATTGAATGTGTATTTAACGTAAATAAGCTATAATATACAATATTAACCCGACATTAGTAAAATAATTGGAAGATCCAGATTAATCTTAACACAATTGATTAAGTAAAACCAAATGTCAAAACGCCTTTTTGTTTTGATGCTTAGCATCCTTACCATAATCATTTATAAATCTCTAATGATATTGGTGGTTTTGGTGTTGGAGTACAGGTGGAGCATATATAATGAGCAATTAAAAACAATATTTGAGAAGAGAAAAAGAAAGAAGAAAATGCAGTTCAAATATATTTCTTCAAGCTTTATTGGATGGTTATTTATAAGGGAAAAGACATTGCATAAATGAACAAAGAAATGCATGCATAGTCCCTTTACCAAACAAAGGTTTCCAAAGTGACTCTTCTTATTCCAATGATGTTCCTCATTTTCTCTCTAAAGGAAAGCCAAATGGATCAGAATAATAGAATATAATCTTAGAAAAAGGAAAAAAAAAAGATGTCATTATTATTCCATTTAGACATAAATCATATATGCTTGGGTTTGGGAACTTTGAGGCACAAGCAAATTTTGAATTGGGTGGGTTGGTTGGTGTTTAAATGGAAACAAATATGCCTTCTAAACAACTATTACTTCCCAAGAGAGCAAGTGGTTTGAAAATGTACCAATCATACAATGCCATTTGGATCAAGATTAATATAAATATCTCATAACTTTTCATTAATTATTAAGATAAGTTTTGCTAATTGAATATGGGAATGATGGGGAATTTGAGGTCCACATAAAGTGAAGAATGAGTTGCTTGTGTTTGTAGACAAAATGAAGGTGATTGAAAACCCAATTGGCAAAAGAAGACCATGGAGGGAATCCAACTTAAATTCTAATGATTGGGTTGTGGTTATGGTGGGGCTAAGCTCTGAAATTGAAAAATGTTCATGGTTTATTTGACCAACTTAGCTTTTAATTTGAGGCTGATTTCATAAGGTGGTTAGGCTCTACCAACTTTGATTTTTGATTTGTTTAAGAAGAAAAATGATCCTGTATTAATTGGTAAACCAAGTAAAAGGAATTGTAACACAAAAGGGTTGGTACACATCGTTCCAATAGTGGAAGACAACTTGAATAAACTACCACAAATGACACTGCTGGGCCAACACTATACAGGGGTCCAATTGAGTCCACAATGGAAATGGTTTGGACAAGTTCACTTTAATACTTGCAGTTCAAATTTTAAAACTTTTCAATGCCTGACATATAAATACGAGGGACCACTATCCCACCTTCAAAGTAAATGCCTTTGATTCAAATCTTAGTACCAGCCAAGAAAAATCCTTTTACAGAATATCTAAAAAAAAATAAGTTAAACAGTAAATAGCAGTAGATGTGGATCAACAAAATACAGGTTAAACAGTGAATAGCAGTAGAAGCTGATCAACAAAATATTAATTGCAAACAGTAATGCAGATCAACAAAATATACGTTCAACAGTAAATAGCAGTAGATGTAGATCAACAAAATATTTACTGCAAACAGCAATTGAGAGTACAGAACCGCATCTGAACGTAAAAAAAAAAAAAATTAATAGAATTTTTACTGATCTATGAGTGTTGAGATTTGAATCCGATGTGCCCCGTGCAATGTTTAAAAAATATTCAATTTAAATACTAAATAAAATATAACTGTTAAATGTATATGCTTATTATTCTAAATTCTTATAGAATTATATAAATAAATTAAAAAATAAATCATAATTTATTACTATACTAATGATTTCCAAATAGCAGTAGAATAAACATTTTCATATAACCAATAAAAATATATTAAATAGATTGCACTGCAATACTAAATGATATTATAAATTTATGCTTGCATACACTTTAAGCTGAATTCCAGCATCTCTTATGAATCAAAATTTATAATTGCATACACGTACTTCCTTTTTATTTTTTCTATTTTAATTTTGACATATTTTTTGTTTGATCAATTTAGCTGGTATGGCACGCCATGAATGGGGAATTAAATAGGCATATGAAGCACATTGGTACGAACCTTGGAGGATCTAGTACGCAGTCAAATGTTCCAAAGTTCCACGAGGACATTAAAGAGCTTCACGTGAACCCTCCAATTTAATTTATTAAACAAAACACTCAGCAAAAGAAAAATTAAAATTAAAATTAAATAAATAAACAAACAAATGAACGAAATGCAGAGGGGAAACATACAAGAAACTTCCAAGACACAGTTTTGGCGTGTTTCACACATTCATTTTATATTTCCACCATTTCTCCCCCTCCATTAATGCTTTCCATTTTGGATCGAATCGTGCGGTTTAATTGCTGCATATTTGGAGACACAGTGTCCGTCTTTTATTATTATTATTTTAATTAATGCAATTTATTTATTTTTTTTAAGAAAACTATTAAGTTTATTATTATTAATTGAAAGACATTTAAGTGGTGCAGTATTTTTTATTTATTTCAGTATGGGTCCATTATATTCACCCATATTCATCTGTATATGTCCATGGTGGATTAATCTTAATCTTAACAACAGCAAGCTATTTACAACTTAAGAAAAGATAAATTTACTGCTGTAATTTAATTATTCAATATGTTTAAATTAATAATTTTATTTTTCGGTTGGTATAGATTCTGTTTTTTTTATTATTTTTTTCCTTAAGGAGGTGATGATCGATCATTGATGGCAACAAATTTAAAATAATTACTGTTTGTCAACTCGGTTGGTCAAGATTTGAAGTGCTTACGTAAGATTTAAAATGAGGATTTTAATAGAAAAATAGTCTGATATTAGCTCAGCATGTAAATTATAATACGGATAAAAAGAGGTAAATTTTAATTGAGTTGACAAACCAAAAAAAGTTACAGTTGATTAAAAGAACAAGGAGCTGAAAATAAAAGGGTTTTAGTGTAATTTTTCTAAAAAATAATTAAAATAGAAAAGTATTAAATTAGCAATGTAACTTTCTCAAAAATAAATATACAAAAAAAATAAATTTGAGAATGTGCTTGGTTTTCCAGCCTTATTAATTAACTAATTTTGTCTAAGCTGGTGGTTGCAACTGTCATCAATTTCTAGGACATTGTTGGATTCATCAGCGGAAGCATCTCTTTGTCATAAATAAATAATTACAAAGATTACTTGAAATTATAATTTCTATAAAGTAAAAAAGATAGGTGCACAGCAGTCTATACAATACCCTAAGTTCCAGCCAAATTCCTGACAGCCACGCAAGTCTCACTCACACCCATGTCTACGTGCCTGTCTCACGATAAGGCTTCTATAGATCTTGAATGACCTATTTGTCGCTTTATCATTTCTCCCATTTTGTCTTCTACAGACTGCAATGACAAAAAAAAAAAAAAGAAGATATATTTTTTTTTTTAAAAAGGAAAAAAGTTGTAAGCATGAGATTCAACTGCAGGTGCAGGCTATATCCATTGCCAGAATCATGGCCTATTGCTCACCACGTGTCCAAAAAGAATCCTTCATAAACTGCCACATGAACGATGACGTGGAATGGCTCATTGTTGGCTAAGCTGATCCTACGGCGCTGCTTTCGGCTTCCCTGGGCGAAGCAAATATGATCTCCTGGGATCCTATGCAGTGGTACTGGAATCGTACCACACTGATATCAGCCATTAGATAACATCCATTTCTCTCATCGGTCGGCGGGTCCCACAAACAATGAGGATTCGCTGATATGAAATCTCGCACTTGGTGATTCGGATAAAATTCGCCTCCTGTACGTGTCCCTCAAAGTACCTATTAGATGCTCGACACGCGTCCCTCATGAATAATTTATATGCCTGATGGTTTCTGGAAACAGGGGGTACGTTCACCGTACCTGATCGTGGCAGGCCTACCAAATTAATTACACGGCCAAGATACGTCGCTTTATATCCCAGTTCCTCTAAAATGATATTTATTATCAAATAAAGGCAGAGCTAGCTGTGCAAAAAATAATAGAGGCAGGGCTCGTCATTTGGAAGTGTAGCTACCAAAATTGATGTATTATTTGTTGATTTAATCTCACATTATTTGTCGCCACTGAACGGAAATTAGGGGGAAAAAAAATTGGTATTGTCAGATTTAGTCGCTAATGAAACAATGAAAAATGACACATTGTAGTAGTAGTGTACGTTTGTTTGTTACGTAATTACCAAAAAAAAAAAATTGTTTTTTTTGTTACGTAGAAAGTTGGCTTAGATTTTTTTAAAAAATATGTAATATTTGTTAAAAAAAATGTAACGTATATCTTAAAATAAGTAACAATTAATAAAACTAGTACTCTGGGTTTAAATTCATAAACTTCTTACGCATCAATCTAACAAAGATGAGTAATTTAAAATAATAATAATAATAATAATAAAAGTAAAAAAAAAAAAATTCAGAAGAACAATGTGTGTTGGAAGTGAGGATCAAAAGCGAACGTTGACAAAAGTAAAAATGTTGGTCAAAAGAGAGATTGACAGAAGCTACTGAGAGAGCGAGGTGGCTTCTAAAGTACTCCTGTTGACTGCTAATCAGGAAGACCAAAGAAGACTGGAGTGACAAATGGTAAAATATAGAGGAAAAGCAACAGATTGATCTCTGACCGTCGGTCGCATCTCGGACCATTGGATGGTCGCCAGTCTTATCTCCAGAGGATGCAGCGGTGTTTGGCTACGGAGCAGAGGATTAGTGAAGTGGCCCTGTCTGTGAGTTTCAGTCGTCAGCGGACACATTTGGCAAATGGCTGTAGCAGGGTTCAGTTTATACTATGGGCCACTTAATTCTCATTTTCTACCACGCCCATCTTTTTTATTTTATTTTAATTAAAACAAACAGTTATAAATAGTTTTAGGAAAACAAAATATTATTTTGTAAGTTCACAGTGCGTACAAATTCAATCAAAGCTTATCCGTAACCTGAAGGTATTGGTGTGAAAATTCATATATTAATTTTTATATACAATAGGTATACATTTTAAAGTAAGGTTCTAATCACAAATTTTCAACTGGAATCCTTATAAAGTATAATTTTGTTTTTAATTACTCCTCGTTTTCTCTTGTACTAGTTTATTAATATCTGTCGCCGACTTTTTCATTTTTTTTTTTAAATACTCGATATAATACAAATGCAGATGAAAATTTAACTAAATTCGCAGTCAAATCTCAGTCAAGATTTTGGCGTAATATACGACAAATAACGTGGGTTGGTCGGTGCGTGGAGGGTTCAGAGCCTTCATTGCTGTTGAACCACTGTGATTTTCCAATACGTGGCACTGCGGGCGGTCTTGATTTGGCAAATAGTACAGTCCACCGGACGGAGCTCAAACAGTGTTTTACGACATTAGCTCCGTGATTCAAGCCAAGCCAAGCCAAGCCACGAGTCCAGAGTCTCATCTTGCAGTCTCCGTCCCAATCTGACATTCAACAAGCCGAGCCAAAGTTGTCGCTCAACCACTGCACTATTGGTGGGGGCGTATTCAAGTATTTTTATGAAAATTGATTTTCGTGGAGATTTTTATTAATTTTAATAGATTTTAAAGTAGAAAGTTCGCAAAAATTTTAAGGGTGAACGAGGAGAATATGTAAGAGAATTTTTTTACAAAGAAACGAACCAAAAAATCTACCAAAATTCATTAAAATATGTTTTTTAAAAAATTTAAAACAAAGAAACTAACCCAAAAGTCTATCAAAATTCATAAAAATATGGATATTCTATTTTAAATATTTCCAAACGTTTTAATTTAATAAAGGCTTTAAATACCTATATCGAACACTCGGGTCAAGTGACACAGTAATTGATGGACCCCACGCACTTCAAAAATAAGGAAAACTACATAAATTTTAGTAATTATTTTGGCAGTTTTCATAAATGATAATCAATGTAGGCGTCTTTTTTTATAATCTTTTTTCACATTGCAATTTTGTCTTAATTTCACTTGTTTGTTTGCATTAAAACTTTTACATATAAATTCTTGTGTAAATAAAAAAAGCGTGAATTTAATTACTTTAAAAATCAATGTGTCTAATAAAAATAACAAAACTCAAGTATAAAGAAAATATTTTTTGTGAATTTTGAATTAAGACATAGAGGTGCTGTAATTCTCCATATGAAATAAAATATATATTTTTTAAAATTCTTACTAAAATCCAATTTATTTAGCTGTATCTGGTGCTGTAAAGATTATCCTTATGAAATAAAATATATATATATTTTTAAAATTCCTAGTGAAATCTAATTTATTTATCTGGTGCTGTAAATTCTCCTTATGAAATAAAACATATATTATTTATTTATTTGTAATTTTTTAACCGTGGGTAAAAGTCAAGTTGAACCATCCCGATAAATTGGCGCCCCCTCCCTCACCCTCTTTGTATCTGGCGCTCACTTGTTTCAAGTTTTCTTTCATTTTCTCTCGAGCCTCGCGACTGTTTGAGAGAGAGAATGCGGTTTGAATGAGAGAGAGGGAGAGAGAGAGAGAGAGAAGAGAGAGACAGAGAGAGAGCGCATGCGAGCTCTCACCTGAATTCGCAGCGAGAGATTGCTAACAGTACGCTGAGTTTTCGGCCGGACAATGACTGTGTTTTCTGGCAAACAGGTTTTTCCGGTGAACTACGAGGCCGAGGTTTCGCAGCGCCTTCTCGAAGCCTCGCTCTCCGGTGATCTAAAATCGGTGCTGGAATGCGTCGCTGATCCGTTTGTGGATGTGAACTTCGTCGGCGCTGTTTGCCTTAAAACCAGGAAGACCGAGGTGGTGTTGCGAGACGAATCGCCGAGTGAAGTTCTCGTGGAGTACGAGGAGTTCAAAACCGACGTCACGGCTCTCTTCGTCGCTGTTCATGCTGGAAATGCTGCTTTGGTGAAGAAGTTACTGGTATAGGAACCAACCGTTGATTTCTATAGTCTGTTATTTGAGTAGATCACTGTGCTTGGTGTTGAGATTTGAACTGTTTTATTGAACTTTTTGATCTTAATTTCACTGATTTTGAACGCATTGAATGCTTTTCTGCCAAATTTTTTGGAGTATTTTTATTCATCTTCTTATATGATTCAAATTTAATACATAAGCTGTTTTTTTCTTCAAAGTTTATATTTTCCAGGAGTGTTTTATGCTAATTTATGGGTGTTTAAGTATATCTTCATTTGTCAATATCTTGGTAAAATGTCACTCTTTTGAGAGTTCGGGTACTCGGCGAAGAAAAATTAAAAAAATTAAAACATTTGGATCGCGGTTTCTCTAGTCTCAGTTTGTTTTCGTCTTAATTTGCCAGTAAAATTATAATTTTAACGTTTTGAAGTGCTTGATAGTTAAATATGTAATTCCTTTTGTTGTTTATGTTGTGTCCCAGTTTTGCTCTATTATTGAAAGCTGATATCAGGAATTTTGAAGCTTCTTTATTTTTTCTTTTATTTTTAAATTTAGTCCTATTTTATTAGAAAACTGTGTAAATTTATTTCTGAAGTTTTAAAGGTTAAGGTTTTGATGTCATCTTTTATTCTTAAAGTGTCTTTTCTTCAACCTCTTTGTTATGAGATTTATCGTCTCTATTGACTTTCCTTTGTTTGGTCTCATATGGAATTACCTCATCATCTTCATTTACGTTCATATTACTTTGTCGCATAATCTCTAGGTTTAATTCCCCAAGGATACATTCATTTCCAATTTTCCATCTTCTGGAAGGTGTTCTCCGCCATTACTTGTCAAACTAATTGCATTCCTTCTAGTTTCTTTCTATTCAGATTCAGTTTAACCTTGTAACTTTAAAAGCAAGAGCCTGTAGTTATTCTTAAACATTTTGGATCCGAAATGTTTTTTTTTTTCCCTTTTATTCTTTAATCATTTGTGGATATATAAATTACTGTGTTTTTTCTTTTTATTTTACCCCACGACAGTGCGTTAACTGTAGTTTATGTATCTTTGTATGTAACGTGCCATAAATGGGTTATGCCTTAGTTTTTCTCACCATCTCTCTCGTCAGTTGCTTCGTTGAACTACTTATGTGATACACAAAATGAAATGCACTGGCCTGATTTACTTTTATATATGTGCTAAGGCCACTTACAATGTAAATATTTTCTACCTCAGCTTTGTCAGAGGCTATGCCTATGTCTAGTCTGAGCTTTTCCCATATCCTATGTATTTTCTTTTATTTTCACAAGATCAGCTGCATTTTTGACATTATTCCACCCCATGATACGATTAACATGCATTTTCCACCTACCAATATGATCAGAATGCATGCAATTGTGATTTGATCTTCTTTTGCAATTAATGAATTTACTTTGCTGTAAGTTTTTTTTAAACTTAGGAGAAAGTTCAAATTTTTATGTGAAAACTTACAATATTGTAAAAGATTGCAACTCATATTTGGACCTTATTAGACTCAAAAAAGGAAAAATGTCTATAGGACACATATTATATATATTTTTTTGTGCTTGTTCGAAATATGATTGCATAAGTTTATGCCTAGGAAGATGCTTCTGACCTGTCAACTAAAAATATAAAAATATATACATATGTCCAATTATGGAAGAGCTGATGTAACAAATGTTTGTGAGGTATCCTATTTTAATTTTTTATTTAGTTGAATAATGGTGTATCCGAGGCCCACAGTGAGTTGTTCCTGTACAAGTACAAAACAGTACACATACGTGATACATCCCCCTTCCCCTTTATGTCAATGACCTTCATATATGGCTTATTTATCGTCCCATGCTCCGTTGCTTAATACATCAGATTTGTCCCCTGTTTTGGCTTTGTGTGACCTTGACCTTTTGTACTCAGTGAATAAACCAAGATACAATGGTACAATTTCTGACTTTTTCTTCTTCTAGATCTTGTAAAGATTATATGCAAATTAAAAAATTTAAAACGACACATGGTATATGTGGTGTTGTGGAGTCTTGTCACTGGGTTTGCAATGTACTAAGGGTTTGCATTTTATCAAATGGCAGAGCGTTGGTGCTGATGTCAATCAGAAACTATTCAGGGGCTTTGCGACAACTGCAGCAGTGAGGGAGGGCCACCAAGAGATTCTTGAAATCTTGCTTAAAGCCGGGGCATCTCAGCCGGCATGTGAGGAAGCTCTGTTGGAGGCAAGCTGTCATGGACGTGCGAGGCTTGCGGAGCTCCTTATGTCTTCGGATTTAATCCGGCCCCATGTTGCTGTACATGCTCTTGTCACGGCATGCTGCAGGGGTTTTGTGGATTTTGTGGACACTCTAATCAAGGTAAAATGCATTGTTTTGACTTGCTGTTCTACGACTTGTTAACTGTGACCATTTTTGTAAAACAGGTTTGAGTATTGATTGCTCTTTAGTGTTGTTGAACATAAGTAATCTTTTGGAGAACAAAAACTGAAAAGAAAACCAAATTGCTTTGACAAAAAAAAAATCTTGTGACATAGTAGACACTAGTAGTTTTCTGAGGTCTACTGAGCTATTAATGACTTAGTTGCTGCAATATGTTTAGCAGCGGGTGTAAGGCATCCTCTGAATTGATTTTGTACTAGTATAATTAGGAATTTTATTAGTTTGCCAAATTGACATTACTATTCTTGTTTAATGGCAGTGTGGTGTGGATGCGAGTGCACCAGATAGGTTGCTGCTCCAGTCATCTAAGCCTTCTCTGCACATAAATGTTGACTGTACTGCTCTTGTTGCCGCCATTGTCAATAGGCAGGTCTCCATTGTCCGGCTGATACTACAGGTGAGTATTTCACTTTAGTTCTAGTGTCAATTATTTTATGTACTACAATGCTATACATAGGACAAGGTTGTGGGGTCTCGGTTTCCTTGCTGTCATCTGCCCATGGGTGTCCAATTCTTTTTGAAAAATGTATCTTTGTATGAAGTTATCCTCATTTTTTATTTTATTTTATGTCTATTTCAATGAGTAACACATGTCGCAACACCCTGAAAAATGAGAAAATTGAAATTTGCAGTAAGATTCAATTTAGATAGCTTCTATTCGTAAGCCTGACACCCATCGGATTGGTAGGTCCCTACTATAATGATAGTGCAATAACAGTGACAGCAGGATTTGTACCTTTTTGTCAGTCCAATGGTGCAGGTTTCTGTGCTTGGATGAAAACTGAACATAAATGGTTCAGATTCTTTATTTTGTTTTAGGACAATCAGTTATCCAGACTAAATACTTAATAATAAGGTGTTAGTTCGTACTTCTCTTACTGTTTCATCTTCTAGTAGTAAATTTCCTATTCCTTTTCTATTCAAATTATGTGACTGATCGGTTGACCTTTCTCTTGAAATGGATATAGGGTGGCACCAGGACAGACACCAAAGTGAGGCTGGGAGCATGGTCTTGGGACACATCTACTGGGGAAGAGTTTCGTGTAGGTGCAGGACTGGCAGAGCCGTATTCTCTTGCCTGGTGTGCAGTAGAGTATTTCGAGAGCAGTGGTGCGATCTTGCGCATGCTCCTCGAGCGACTCTTCCTCCATGCCCCTCATGGTGGAAGGACCCTCCTTCATCATGCCATCTTATGTGGCAATGCAGGAGCTGTCAATGCACTCTTAAATTGTGGTGCTGATGTAGAATCCCCTGTTACAACGATGGGGAAGACCTTGTTTCGTCCAATTCACATTGCTGCCCGTCTTGGATTTTCAAATATCCTTCAATTACTGATTGACTCTGGTTGTGATTTAAACTCCAAGACAGACACTGGTGAGACGGCTATGATGACTTGTGCAAAGTATAAGAAAAAATATTGTCTTCGAGCATTGGCTATGGCTGGTGCTGATTTTGGCTTGGTTAATGATGCTGGTCAGTCTGTGAGTTCATTTACTGGGTCAAATCAGTGGTCCCATGGTTTTCAACAAGCAGTGCTAGATGTGATAAGAGCTGGAAAGTTACCTATATCCAGTAACTTTTCTGTTTTCTGTCCTCTAATGTTTGTGGCTCAAGCTGGTGATATAGAAGCCTTGAAAGCTCTAATTAGTTGGGGAGGATTCAATGTTGACTATCAGGATGATGATGGTTTCTCTGCTGTCATGATTACTGCTTTGAAGGGCCATGTTGAAGCATTCCGCTTGCTGGTCTATGCTGGGGCCGATGTAAAGCTGCGTAACAAATTTGGTGAAACTGCAATTACCATTTCTCAAACAAACCAAAATCATGATCTCTTTGAAAAGGTAATGCTGGAATTTACACTTGAAAAGGGTAACCGCAATTCCAAAGGGTTCTATGCATTGCATTGCGCAGCTCGTCGCGGTGACCTGGATGCAGTCAAGTTATTAGCGAGTAGGGGTTATGATGTTAATGTCCCCAACGGGGATGGTTATACTCCACTCATGCTAGCAGCTAGGGAAGGTCATGGGTCCATATGCGAACTCTTGATCTCCCAAGGTGCCAATTTGGATGTCAAGAATGCTAGAGGTGAAACAGCACTCTCACTTGCTCGGAAAAATGGAGGTGTGAAAAATGATGCAGAGCGTGTGATACTAGATAAACTCGCTTGCAATCTGGTTCTTGGTAGTGTCAATGTATTGAAGCACACAAAAGGAGGGAAGGGACGTCCTCATGAGAAAGAGATAAGAATGGTAGAGGGTACTGGGGTATTGCAGTGGGGAAAGTCGAGCAGGAGAAATGTGATATGCCGAGAGGCAGCAGTGGGGCCAAGCCAGGCCTTTCGAAGAAATAGGCGGAGTAAGGGCGATGCAGATGAACCTGGAGTGTTTAGGGTGGTGACAACCAAGAACAAGGAGGTGCACTTCGTATGTGGAGGTGGGCTTGAAAAGGCAGAGCTGTGTGTGAGGGGAATAAAACTTGTGACGGATGGAGCTATTTCAGGCAAGCAGAAGGGTACATGAAGATTGACAATTTGTCAATTTTGTAGGATGTATAGATGCTTGAGTACTTCATCTCGAAGTATTTTAGAGTAAGTTTCTTTTTCATTGTAAATGTTTTGATCCGCAGTTGCTGTATATGTATTAACAATTAAGGGAAAAAAGAAATCGAAAATCTGGTAGCTTTTGCGCCACCAATAGTTCCTCCAATGCATTAGTACGCCTATGTTGCCATCAACTATATTTTGTCAATACAAACTAAAAAATTTAAACGTAGTTGTTAATTAATCAATCGGTCCTTTAACATGTAGGTAATTACATATCCTTACAATTTAAAATAAAAATCTTGTTTATTTTCATTCTATTTGGAGGTAAAAGCCAATCAAAGCTCCTGTTAGACATACAAAGTCATAATAAGAAAATGGGGAGTAATTCCACAAGTTTTCACTGCTAAGCCAACTGTATCAAGGTTCCAAAATTGGCAAAATAGCTTCTATTTTGATATCATCAATACCTGCATTAAATAGTTTTTGGCAAAATGAAAAATTATAACTAGTGATTGCTCAGAGTGCTCTAATCTAAATAAGGCACAGCCGGGCAGCACATGTTTTTCCCGAAGAATCAAGATAAGCGACTGATGACTGCAGCTCAGCTTGATATCTCCTTCTCCTTTGCCTTGGATAGATCCTCTGCAGTCTTGATATACTTTTTAGTTAACTCGTCAACCTGGGAAGTTCAGGAATTGTTAGAAAAGAACTCAAGGCAGCAACAAACTATCTTCCATTAACTTAAGAGCAATTAACTTATAACTCACTTCTTTCTCCATTCTTTTTAAATCATCTTTAGGGTATGTTGACTGCAATTTCTTTATTGTATCCATTGCCTGTGAAACAGAGGGACAAAAACTCTACTTAGAAAAACAATTGAAGCATCTCAAAATGCAGCTTAACCTAAAACCATCCATTATATCAAAGGTTCTGTCCTGGCGCTTTCTCCCTCGTTTAAACATTACATCCAACACTGTTTAGGGTATCGACACTAGTCATAAGTACAGAACCTGCCATGCTAGGGACCTAGAAATGAGGTCCAATGTACTCTTCACCACTATTAAAATAACACACTGAAACAAAGTGCCATCATCATGTTCGTGTGGACTAAGCTTTAAAGGCTTAAAGATGCAAACACGGGCACAGTTACACTTGAGAAAGGTAGATTGTCAAGTATGAACAAATAACATGGCACAGAAATTAAGAAATAAACATCTAAGCGTAAGCAATTTCTTGATTCTGCCTCTAGTTAGTTGTACCGTATGTTTCTAATATGTAGGTCGCAGGCACTAGATGCCTGAAATGAAATAACAAAAAATATTCATCACCATGCTATGCCTGAATGTCAATTTGTTCTGGCTTCTCACACTAAGACAGGATGCCTAATATACATTTTTAAAATTATCAAGAACACAGGGAAGACATCTCAGTTAAACTATTAATAATTTTTCAATGGAGTTGGACCTAGGGATTTCTAGGATTATAATATGGTGCAATCTACTTGCTCATGCATGTATTTTGGTTCATGTAATGTCCAAAAGTTTCATCCTCCCACAAATTTAAATGCTTGATAGTCGCTTAAGAAAATGAACCACCTAGATGACTCTTGCTTTCTTGCAACTAAGTTTAAATTTTTGAAATAACCATACATCTTACTTATGATGCTGAAATATACAAGAAAAGACAAAAACATATTTTTAGAAAAAGAAAACAAAACACTCTTGATTGCTCTCGTTACCTTTTGGCGAGCCCTTCTTATACTTTGTCTGGAATCTTCACAAGACTTGGTGACTACTCTACACACAGCCTGATAAAAGCTTCCAATGATAAGATTTACTAACATCATAATGCAAAGACCAAGAATCAAATGACACGAAAAATATTTTAATGGGGAAAATCAATTATGAAGTCACCTGAATATGCTCTTTGGTTAATCTGGTCATTGCAAAATGTAGAAAATATAGTTCAGTCACACACTTAAGCATAGGCAGATTAAACATTAGTTTGGTTACTATTGCTGATACTAATAACAAAAACATTTAAACTTTTACAGACCAAAACAATGAATTGCATCTATTGTGCTGTTACAAAAATTGTCTTAAAAAAACTAATGACAAAATAAGTTGAATTAGATGCGTGCTTACGGAGGAATAACTGCAATCAACCGATCACCATCCACTTTAGGATTCAGCCCCAAGGGAGATGAGACAATGGCTTTCTCTATATGTTTTAGAACCTGAAGAGAACAATCAGTGTCATGGATATATACGGACTGACTTGTTGAACTAAAACGTTAAAATAGGTTTGTCTAAAATCAACAACATTAGATCAAGTTCAATTTCCTTTACATAAAGTGTTAAATTCAAATATCAGCTCTCAAAATTTAAATTTGAGAAGGTGGCCTGCATGTACAACAAAATCTTAATATCTTCACAAACCATTTTGTAAATGCAAGAACAATATCAAATGTTAACAGTTTAAAAGACATGGTGCCAAAAAAGTTTACAAACATATTCAGATAAGTTTGGTTGATTACAGTTGGATCAAAGGGATTTATCGACAAGGTTTTTGAGTCCATGACTGAAACAACGGCTATCTGATTCAAGGGAAGCTTCACATCACCAGTTTCCACTATAATGTGGTCAAGCATTCCTGCAATAAAAATAAAAAAAACAATTATACAACCATAATTCAGACCCTCCAAACATACAAAAAAAAAAAAAAAAAGAGAAGCAAAATCAGATGACGATGAGACAGAAATGCACCTGAAGATGCCCGTCCCGTTCGTAACTTGCTCAATTCTCCTGATAATGCAGAAATTGCTGCATCCATTTGTGAGCTAGCATTATCCTTAATAGTTGGTCCCATATCTGGTAAGAATTCCACTGTATTCCCAGCTGATTCATCCCCTAAAAATGGCGAAAAATGATCTAAGATTGAAGTGAAATGAGCTAATCATTCTGCAAAGGCAATTCATTTTCTAAATAGTTAAAATTGCTTTCTAAAGCGAAAGCAGTCCCTTATTTTCCTTTTTAGAGATGGAAGGAAGTACTTGACTTGCGGCCTTTGGCGTAGCCTCTGCGACTTTCACCGAGGAAGTCCAGAGCCCGGAGGGGGAAAACCCTTGGAGGTGACTCGGAATCACAACTGGGAAAGCTGATTAACTGCGAGAGGTCATGGCCGTACAACCCAGAGCTTCGAAGGAGAAGAGCATTCCTATACGAGAACGCGCGTCTTAGAAAGATCGCCATGGCTGTATCTCCAGCTATGGTTTCATCAAATTTGTATTTTATTTTAGGGTTTTAGAATTTGATAAACCCTGGTCAAACGAAAGAGAGAGGACGCCTGAGATTTGGGCCCCAAGACTTTGGAAGGGAAAGCCACGAGTCGAGCCCGTTAAGGCCACACAGCAGAACGACGGCACGTCGTTTTGTCTTCCTCCTTTCTCTGAATTTGATGTTTGCGACTGCACAAACGACAGCTAAACTGCAGAGAGAAGCTCTTCCTTGCTTTTTCTCCATGAAAAAATGTTTCCTTTTCCACTAACACATTTCTCGATTCCAGAAGAACACATTGGAATCCTACCAGACTAACTCAGTTTCTATGGTACTGGGGCAATAATTTTTCAACCCATTTTTCTTTTTTTGCTTCTGGGATTGTTGGAACTAATTTGAAAAATGCATGCTCTTTCTTCCAGGTTCCAATGTTCAGTAAAAGCAAGTTTTAGCAGCTCAAGGTACTACTCAGTCTCCTTCTCCTCCTGCATTTGGCCTTTCACGTAGTGTTTTTATTCATGATAAACTTGGAGTTTCTTGTTCTTCATTTTTTAATTTCTGATTTATTCAATATTCAATAACAATTAAACGTCTACTAACAAATCTTAAAAACCCAAAAGCAAAACCTGCAATTGTATTATTTACAACATCCCAAAAAGCCTAATCTTTTGGTTAATTCTAACATTAATTCCTATCATCCCCAAATAACAAATTGGGTTCGTAGAGGCATTTTGGATGCGGCCAGTGAAATAGCTTTTCTGGCTCTTCTCTCATCCACCCCGCTCATTTCATATAGTATTGTACCAGGCTTAACAACAGCTACTGAATATTTCGGAACTCCTTTCCCGGAACCCATACGCGTTCCGGTGTATTTTCCGGTGATGGGTTTGTCCGGAATTATACGTACCCATATTTTTCCACCCCGGTGGACGCCTCGTGACATTGCTGTCCGACCTGCTTTTATTTGTTGAAATGTGACCCAACAAGGTTCAAGCGCTTGAAGAGCATATGTACCGAAGCAGATATCATTGCCTCCTCCATAACCTACTCCTTTCGTTCTTCCTCCTCTATGGTGTTTAGGGAATCTGCTTATTTCTGCATAAGCCAAGCAATATATACATATATAATTCAGACCCACAAAAGATAGCATATACCAAATTAAAGAGTAGTAGCAGAATCAGATGGGGATGGTGATGGAACACAAACGCACCTAAACGTTTCTTTTGCTCCTCTTTCGATTTACGTTTCTTTTGCTCCTCTTTCGATTTAGCCTGGGCCTTAGCGTTAGCCGTTTGTGAGTTAGCATTATCCTTAGCATTATTTGGTAAGGCTTTCACTGTTTTCCCAGCTGATTCATCCCCGAAAGAAAATGGAAGAAAAAAAAAAGATTTTCCATAAGACAATTCAATTTTCCAATTAGTTCAAATTGATTTCCAAAAGCTAAAGCTTAAAGCCCCGATTTTTATTTTTATTCTTTTTGTTAAAAAAAGAGATTAGAAGAAGAAAGTACTTGAATTGGTGGTCAAGCCTCTGCGACTTTCACCGAGGAAGTCCAGTGCCCGGA
This sequence comes from Rhamnella rubrinervis, assembly GCA_007844105.2. Taxonomy (NCBI): domain Eukaryota; kingdom Viridiplantae; phylum Streptophyta; class Magnoliopsida; order Rosales; family Rhamnaceae; genus Rhamnella; species Rhamnella rubrinervis. The sequence continues at coordinate 854,415 of CM017575.2, forward strand.
GAGAGAGAACCCTCTGCGGCGTTGTCGTCTCGGAACTAAAACCGGAAGAGCTGATTATCAAATGCGAGAGATCACGGCAGTACAACCCAGAGCTTCGAAGATGAAGGACATTCCTGCACGAGAATGCACGTCTCAGAAACATCGCCATGGCTGTGGAACTGTAATCTCCAGTACGCCCAAGGTTTCATGGAATTCTTTTATAGGGTTTTAGATTTTGATAAACCCTCGCCAACCGAGGCCTGAGATTTAACGGCACGTCGTCTTGGGCATTAAATTATTATTTTTAAATTGATTCGTAGTTATAAATAATATAAATTCAGAATTTATGTTAATTTTAATATCTTATATATTTCCATTTGTTTTTCTTCTAAAAGTTTTTTTTTTTTAATAAAAAAAAGTGGAAAAAAAAAATATATATATATATATATATATACATTTAAACAGTTTTAAAAAACAGTGGACGTGGCGAGGTCGTGAAAGAAGCCCTCGCAGTTTCTTCTTCTTCTTCTTCCTATGTTTATTTCTCCACGAACCCTAAATAGAATTCGGAAACACATTGACCACTACTCTGTTTCGGAAACAAAGTTGGGCAATAAGTTTAGTCGTTTGCTCAGTTAAGGTTGTTGGAACAAAGTTGGAAAATGCATCTCTTCTGGCGAATGCGCTCTGCCAAGTTCCAGTCTTTCACAAGAGGAGGTTTTAGCGACTCAAGGTACGAGCTTTGTCTTTCGCTTTTGTCCTTTTTTTTTTCTTTTACATGCACTGAATGTTATTTTATGGGATGCAAACTTTAGGACTAGGCCATTGGCTGCCAAACATTTCCAAGGGATTTAAGCACATTTTGGATTTAATAAGTATGATGTCAAAGAATTGGATAATTATTTGCGTGTTAGAACAAAATTTATGTTATGGGTTTTGATGTGGGCGGGTAGATTTGGTAAGCGAGAATGAGAGTGGGATTGTTTTGTATGAATATTGTTCAAAGGAAATTATTGTGTATGGTAAGACTCCAGTTGAGATAGATGGGGCATACATGTTTGCATGTAGGGAGGACCAAATGGAGTTGGTGGACGCTTAAATGACGTATTTTGTAGTGTATACTACAATTGAGATGACAATGAGAGATTAGGAGAGAAGACATGTTTGTGGCACTGATATAGTAGACTTGAATGATGGAGTGGGACGGAATGGACATGTATAATGGGTCTGGGATTTTCAACTTGAAGCTTTCAATGTGGAAGCATGGATTTTTTTATTGCAAAAAGACAGCATTGGAAATATCCTTCCAAAGTAGTACTAGCTTTTTACCTCTCTTTCCATATTTGATCGTTAATTATCAGTTTCCTTTTCCGTTAAAATAATTGATTTTGTTTCATTTTCTCTCAGGACTCAATTGACTTTCCTTGGTAAAGTCTTTTTTTGTCAAGCAAGTAAGCCATTGGTTTAAAATTACCTGTTATTCAGTTGTTTTAGAGATATTACTCTCTTTATACAAAAGCTACTCTTTACTCATTCTCATTATCTTAGCATTTTGTGGTGGAATGTTAACCAACATGTTGGAAATGTAATTACAGCTGATTCTGGGGTAAATGGTTCATTTGGCTCAAAAGTGGTAGCTCCGACCGTTTTAGAAGCAGAAAAAGAAGAAGCAAAGACTGTCTTGACCTTGTTCTTAAAGAAAAAAGGATTGTGCAATGCTGCTGCTTCAAGAACCATCAAGAAGTCGGACCATTTCATTCGTCACCTAGTCTCAAGGCTTCATTCTGTCCATAAGCCTCGGCACCTAGTAGGTTTGATTTGAACATGTTACTGCTTTTCCTTAGCCACCGCTTGAACTGTTGTTGTGTCCATTTCAGATTGGCTCTGTTGTATTAAAATTCTCTCTGAAATTGCAGAACAAGAGCTAACAACTTGTGACATCAGGGATGCACTTATTCCTTACCTTGAGTCCCTTGAGAAAGAGTATGGGAATGCTCTGGTAGACGTGGTTGAAAGCTTTCCATCTCCACTTGCTAAAGAAAAAGCAGTTGAGTTTTTGCTTGATCTTAGAGCATCGAATTCGGATATTCCCTCAATTTTTAGCAGAAGTCCTCAGTTGTGCAGATCGAGTCTCTCTGAAAATATTATTCCCGCCGTGGCACTCTTAGAGAGTTTGGGTGTTGAGAAGAAAAAATGGGCAAAATTGATAAAAGTGTTTCCTTTCGTTCTCCGTTATAGCAGACAGAAGGTGAAGACCACTGTGAATTTTCTTTATGAGATGGGTCTCCCAACAGAGAGTGTGGGTAAGATTTTAGCAGAGTTCCCACAGATCATAGGTTTTAGTGTGGAGGACAAGTTACGGCCTACTGCATGTGCAGAGGCATTTTCTCATTTCAGGGTCTTAGTTCTCAGTTAAGATCATAGATGGATTATCTATGAGGAATCGTCTGTAATGTTTTATTTGAGACCTAAAGACATAACTACGATTTGAAACAAAGAAAATAGTGTAAATAAAAAATACATTATTATTTGTGTAAATAAAATGGTGCTACTGAATAAATATAATTATTTTACGTCTCTGTTGCCCTCGCAAAATTTTTAATTTGACTCATAGTTATAATTTATTTTTAATTTGTAGTAAAAATTGAAGGTAAATTTTATTCAAGAAAATACAATTTAAAAATTAAGTTATTAAAAGAAAAAAAAAATCAACATATATCTATATAATTTGATCTTATTTCTTGAAAAAACTATCTTTTAAAAATGAGTTGATGTGAAAACAGAGAAGAAGGCGGAATCGTGAGAGAAGCTGTTGCTCCTAATTCCAATGTTTATTTCTTCACAAAACCCTAAATAGATTTCGGAAACACATTCACGACTACCCTGTTCCCGAAGCACAGGGCGCTAATTTTAGTTGTTTCCTCTGTTGGGGTTGTGGGAACAAAGTTGGAAAATGCTTTTCGTCCAGGGAATGCGCTCTGCCAAGTTGCAGACTTTCATAAGAGGAGGTCTTAGCCACTCACCCAGGTACACCTTACCCTTTCCTTCTCCTCCTCCTGGCATTATATATATATATATATATATATATATATATATATATATATGTATATATATATATATTTCATGGACTGCAGAGTTTAGGAGTGGGTTGTTAATTGGCAAAGTGTTCCAGGGGCTTTAACTACATTCTGGATTTAACAAGTATGATGTTAGTGAATTGGGTAATTAATTGCGAACAGGTAGTGAAACCAAATCTTGGATTTTAATAATGGTGGAGTGAAACAGAATGGAAATGTCTAATGGGAAATGGGTTTTTGAATGCGAAAGCATAGATTTTGATTACCTGACAGAAACACAGACAGCATTGAAAATGACCCTCCAAAAGTAGTAGTAGCTGTATACCTCTCTTTCCATACTTACGTTGTTAGAAGAGGGACCAACTCGTGTATTTTAGAAATGGTGGAGTGGAACAGAATAGAAATGTGTAATGGGTAAAGGATTTTCAACTTGTATTTTCCAATGTGAAAGCATGGGTTTTTTATTTTTTATAATACAACAAACACAAATATAAAGCCTTACAAATGAGGAAGCAATATTAGTACTAGTTGTAGAACTCTCTTTCCTATTCCATTAGAGTAGACTGATCAATTTTGTTCCGTTTCCTCTCAGGGCTCAATTGGCTTTCCTTGGTAAAGTCTTCTTTAGTCAAGCAAAAGCAAATTTTGGTGAGTAATTGTTTACAAATTACCTGTTATTTGATTTTTTTAGTGTCGTTCAACCATTCATATAAAATCCAATTCACTCTTTGTTATTGATTTTAGCGTTTTCTGTTGAGAATGTTAACCAACGTGTTTCAAATGTATTTGCATTGCAGCTGACTCTGGGATAAGTGGTTCATTTCGCTTGAAAGCGGTTGAAAGTTTTCCTAATCCACCATATAACAAAGAAAAAACAGTTAAACCACTACCTGCATCCTTATCCCCTTCATCGATTGATTCTAAGAAGCGAAAAGCTATATCTCGAGTAAGTGAGATAGGCTTATCTGGGAAGCTTCGGCCTCAAGTTCTGTATCTCATAGAGCTTGGTTTGGATCTTGCTCAGATACAAGGCATTGCAAGAAGATTCCCTGTTTTTGCCTACTACAGCTTGGAGGGAAAAATAAAGCCACTAGTTGAGTTTCTGCTTCATCTTGGGGTGCCAAAGTCGGGTATTCCCTCCATTCTTAACAGAAGGCCTCAGTTGTGCGGAATCAGCCTCTCAGAAAATATAATACCCACCATGGCATTCTTAGAAAGTTTGGGTGTGAACAAGAAACAATGGGCAAAAGTGATATACTGCTCTCCTGCCTTCCTCACCTTTAGCAGGCAGAAGGTGAAGAGCACTGTGGATTTTCTTGGTGAGATGGGTCTGTCTGCAGAGAGTATAGGTAAGATTTTAACACGGTTCCCACAGATCGTAGGTTATAGTGTGGAGGACAAGTTACGGCCTACTGCTGAGTACTTCCATTCATTGGGAGTAGATATTGCTGCTCTTCTTCATCGATTTCCCCAAAATTTGAGTTTTAGTGTAGAGGCCAATGTGAAGCCCGTGACAGAATTTTTCTTGGAAAGGGGATTTAGTATGGAGGAAGTGGGAACCATGATTTCAAGATTTGCACCCTTATATGGTCTCAGCTTGGAGAAGAATTTGATACCAAAATGGGAGTTTTTCTTGACCATGGGGTATCCACGTTCTGAGCTGGTAAAACACCCTGTATATTTTGGTTACAGTTTAGAAGAAAGGGTTAAGCCGAGGTATGCACTTATGAAGGAGTGTGGAGTGGTGCTGTCACTCTCCAGGTTATTAAGCCCATCAAGTGACGGCTTTGATAAGGTTTTAAAGATGAAAATGAAGAAAAAAACTTGCTGACTACGATCAAAGTCATGGCAGCCAATCATATATTTCACAATGAGACTTGTAAGGAACATCATGGAAAGTTCAACTGGCAGTCAGATACCCACAAACGGTCAGTCTTTCTGAGCACAGGGTCGATAATATTTTACTCAAAGATTATCTAATGCTTGAGACTAACATTTGCAGAGTGGAGCAATTTTCTCATTGCCTAGGTGTTAGTAAGGTTCAAATCATTTGCAGGCAAAAATGTAAAAAATATTTTTGGAAAGCTCAATGATGATGATGATTATTATTATTATTTTTTTCCCGGCATTGTAATGGAATCGGGTTCTTTATATCACTCATGCAAACTACTACTGAATAATTAAAATGATTTTATGTTTCTGTTGCCTTGTACTCTTGTGCTTTGCTAAATTTTTTAAACTGGCTCATAATTATGTATTATATTTATTTTCAGTAAGAATTGAAGGTAAATTTTATTTAAGAAAATAATATATATATATATTTTTATTTAGGAAAACCTTTTTTTTTTTCTTCTTCGAAAACTATTTTTTAAAATTAGTAACTTTCTTCATAAAACAATATAAAAACACAGTTGCTTCTTCTTTCTAATGTTTATTTCTCCACAAACCCTAACTTGATAGAAGTCAGAAGCACAGTCAGAGCACAGCTGACCGTCCGTGACACCAGTAGGGACTAAACGCCGCGTCGTTGAGTAAATGATGTCTTTTAGACGACGTCGTTCCCTCTTGTATTCAGAAAGAAAAACGTCGCTCCTCTTTTCTGAATATATAAAACTAAGCGGCAGAGAAAATTGGGCGAAACAGTAAGCAAACAATGGGGTAAATCGCAGAGAGAGATTTGCTATTTCTCTGTCATTTCCATGTTTCTTCCTCCTGTAAAAAGCAAGCCTTTGTTAGATTTTTCACAAAGTCATTGAATTCGCTACTGAAGGAAATGCACGGTCTCTGGAGATTGCGCTCTGCCAATTTCCAATCTTTGATACGACCCCGTTTTAACAACTCAAGGTATTCCTCCGTCTTTCGCTTTTAGGGTCCTTGGTTCTTTTACACGCACTGAACGTTAATTTTCATGGGCTGCAAATCTTAGGACTAGCTAAGCCGTTGTTTGCCAAAGGTTTTCCCTGGGCTTTTAATTACAGTTAGGATTTGATGAGTACAATGATAGATATGTGGGCAAAGAGAGAGTAGAAGAAGAAGCAACTCGTGTATTTTCATGGTGGTGGAGTGTAGCAGAAGAGAAAATGTATAATAGGTCTGCGATTTTCAACTTGAATCTTCCAATGTGAAAGCATGGATTTTTACATGATAACAAACAGAAATGTTAAAGCCTTAGTAATGATGCAGCAAAAGTAGTAGTAGTAGCGGACGTTTAGTATCAGTTTCGTATGCCATTGTTAAAGTAGAGTGATTTATTTTTGGTTTTGTTTCCTCAGGACTCAATTGGCTTTCATTGGTAAAGTCTTCTTTTGTCAAGGAAATGTTGGTGAGTAGCTGATTTCATTCAAATTATTTGTTTTTCAATTTTTTAAGTGTCTTTGAATTCATTCAACTTTCCATTATAGAAAATAATATTATATATTTTACCAATATGTATATACAGCTGAACATGGGATAAGTGGTTCATTTTGCTTAAAAGTGGATGAAAGTGATAATGAAAAACCAGTTGCACCACTACCTGCAACCTTATTCCCTTCATTCCTTGACTCAAACAAGCTAAAAGCTATATCTCGAGTAAGTAAGATAGGCGCTAATGGGAAGCTTCGGCCTCAAGTTCTATATCTAATAGAGCTGGGCATGGATCTTGATCAGATCAAAAGCATTACACGCAGATGTCCCACTTTTTTCTACTGCAGCTTGGAGGAAAAAATAAAGCCATTAGTTGAGTTTCTGGTTGATCTTGGGGTGCGAAAATCAGATATTCCCACCATCTTTAACAGAAGCCCTCGGTTGGCCGGATGTAGTCTCTCTGAAAATCTTATACCCACCATGGCATTCTTAGAGGGTCTTGGTGTGGACAAGAAACAATGGGCAAAACTGATATGTGGCTTTCCTAGCATTCTCTGTTATGGAAGGCAGAAAGTGAAGGGCAATGTGGATTTTCTTTATGAGATGGGTCTCTCAGCAGCAAGTATAGGTAAGATTTTAACACGGTTCCCACAGATCATAGGTTGTAGTGTGGAGGACAAGTTACGGCCCATAGCTGAGTACTTCCGCTTCTTGGGGGTTAATGTTGCTGTTCTTTTTCTTAAATCACCCTCGATTTTGGGGTGTAGCTTAGAGACCAATTTGAAGCCGGTGACAGAATTTTTCTTAGAGAGGGGATACAGTATGGAGGAAGTTGGAACCATGATTTCAAGATCTGGAGCCTTATACACTTTAAGCTTGGCGAAGAACTTGATACCAAAATGGGAGTTTTTCTTGACCATGGACTATCCACATTCTGATCTGGTCAAATTCCCTGCTTATTTTGGATGCAGTTTGGAAAAAAGGATTAAGCCGAGGTATGCGCTTATGAAGGAGTGTGGAGTGGTGCTGCCACTGCCCACTTTGTTATCGTCTTCCGGTGATACCTTTGAGAAGACTTTAAAGAGTAGACTGAAGAAAAAGACTAGCCAAACTTGTGTTGCACAATGAGACTTGCATGCAGACATTCACAATATGAAGAAGCATTATGGAAGTTCATTGGCCTTTTGGAAACCACAAAAATGGCTCTTTTTCTGAGCAATCGGATCAATAATATTTATGTCAAAAGTTTATCTAATTCTTCGAAAGTCGGCGGCAAAGCTCAATGATTTTTTATTTATTTAAATCTTTTTAACCGTTATTATCACTAATGTTAAGTGTATGATTCTATGACAGAATTTTCTCTTTATATATACTTCTTTTCATTAGCTTAATTTCACTTTCTGTTTGTGTTATTATAAAACTATATATATATATATATATATATATATTTTTTTAAAGTTGAAAAGATTTATTGATAAGAGTTTTGATGATAACTTCATCAATCGGACTAATGGTCAGCAAGAACTGATTTTAATTTATTATGTTTTCTTTTATCTATTATTTTCCAATTGTAAAAAGTAGTGGGAGCTGTATCAGTTTCCCGTGTCATTAAGAATTATCAATTTTATTTTTTGTTTTTCTCTCAGGACCACCAGTATTTTAAAAGGTGTAAGATATTTTAAGACGGTGTGGTTAAATTTTAAACTTTACGAGCTTAGATGAGATTAGGTAAAATTTAAATGTTAAAAAATATTTTATTAATATATATTATTTTAATTATTATAAAATTATTAAATAAATAAAATAATTTATATTTTAAATATCTAAATTTATATCACTAATATATATATATTTAATTAATATAAATTAGTAAGTATATAATCATATATATTTATGAAAATTTTATATTTTTTAAATTTTTAATAAAAAATTAGTTCTAAATTAATATATATTACGAGTCAATAATTATTTAATAATACTTAAATTAATTACTGTATTTTAATTAATTTTTATCTAATTCTTTATTGTATATTATATTTTTTAAAAAAATTATTTTTATTTTTAATACTAATTTTTAAATTTTTAATTATTATAAATTATTTATTTTATTTTTAAAAATAAATTAAATTTTTTAAAAATATTTAATAAAAAAGGCTCACACCTTTTATCACCTAAGCGCACATTAAACCCTCCAATGCGTCTTCTAAACGCCTCCCCACTTAATTGGCACCTTTTCACACGTTCTAAAACACTGCTCAGGACACAACAGTTGGCTTTCCTTTGTAAAGTCTTCTATTTTACAAGCAAAAAATACACAAACTCTCACAGGGAAGGGGAATAATAGCGTGGATACACACACACACACACACCCAAAGCCAAGAATTTCCCTTGATTTTCTCACCTACCGGTTTTTTAACAAGTTTATATTTTCTTTTTTAGTGTTATAATCCAGCTTTAGATTAAATTAATTTATGGAGACATGGTTTAAGTCCCAAAATGTTCCTTGTATTTTCTCAGAGATTTGGGTCTCCAAGACTTGTGACAGACTATGAACAAAACGACAAGTCTTTACGGAGTACCTCTTGTATTCATCCCAGTTCAGAAAAACGTTGTTTTTACCCAAAAAAAAGGGTTGAGAAAAACGTTGTTCATCAAAATTCAGCGACTGAGAATTTGGGTAAAAGCAACGGCTTAGTCGCAGAGAGAAGCTATTCCTGTTTCTTCCCTCTTCTCCATTAGAAAAGAAACGAACTTTTGTTGGAAAAATGCACGCTTTATGGCGAATGCGCTCTGCCGAGTTCCAATCTTTAACACGACCACGTATTGGCAGCTCAAGGTACTCCTTTCTTTTGCTTTTCTCCTTAGTCTTCAATTTAGCATCTTCAATTGCTTAATTTTTTATTCATAAGCTACAAGGTTAGGACTAGGCCGTTGATTGCCAAAGATTTTCCTAGGGCTTTCAATTACGTTTAAGATTTAATTAGTATGATGTAATTTTAGAAATGTGGGTTTTTAATTGCGTGTTAGGACAAATTGTGATAGGGTTTGTTTAAATGTTCTAAGATGTGAATTAGCATGGAATTGGTTTATATGAATATAGTTAAAGGGAAATTATTGCGTGTAATTCACAGTCTTTGCATTGGAGAGTACCCACTGGACCAAGCTGAATGAAGCTGTCCAGCGTTTAAGGAGGACTTGGGTAGTGTATTGGCACCAATTGGCAATGAGAGGCTTGAAGGGTTTATTTACTTTCTTGTATTAGTGGTGGTGAAGTAGTGAATCAACTCTTGGATTTTAATAATGGTGGGTTTTCGATGCAATGTGAAAGCATAGATTTTGACAATCTAACAGAAAGACAGACAACCTTGAAAATGATCCACCAAAAGCAGCAGTAGCTCGAAACTCTGTTTTCGTACTTGTTCCGTTGTTCCTTTCGATCAGCGTTTATTTCATCGTTTCTCAGGATTCAATGGGTTTTCCTAGGTAAAGTCTTAAGGTTATAGTGTTGATGACTTGATACAGCCTTCTGCTGAGTACTTTGGTTTCTTTGGGTTGATGTTAGCTGTTCTTCTTCATCGATTTCCACAAATTTTGAGTCTTAGTATAGTGGCTAATTTGAAGCTGGTGACAGATTTTTTCTTGGATAGGGGATATAGTATGGAGGAAGTTGGGACCATGATTACAAGATTTTGACCCTTATATAAGTTGAGCTTGATGAAGAACTTGATTAAAATGGGAGTTCTTTTTAACCATGGACTGTCAATTTCCCTACTTATTTTGGTTAGGATTAGGCCAAGGTATGCCCTTATGGAGGAATGTGGAGTGGTGCTGCCCCTGTCTAAATTATTAGCCTTATCTAGTGATGACTTTGATAAGGCTTTAAAGAAGAGACTGAAGAAAAGTACAATGTGACATGTATGTAGAGACATCCACATATAGGAATCAGTATATTATTGAAGTTGGTAAAAATTTATTATTATTGGAACCGAGTATTAATTACCTAATTGTAACAGAGAAACCAGATAGAGGCATGATTTATAGAATAGTTGGTACAAAATGATACAAATTGTGCTGAGATTTGACTGCATGGTAAACCAAAAGGATACGAAAATAGAGGTTCTGAGAAAAACTGATGGAGGTTTATTTGGGTGTAAATCAACACTTGGAAGATAGAAAAATGAACTTTGATAACCTTTCTTTTGCAGACTATAGGTATTTCCTCATTGCTGAGCCTCAAGTATAATCAATTTTGTTTTGTTCTCAGGACACAACAATTGGCTTTCCTTGGTAAAGTATTCTTTTGTCAAGCGAATGTTGGTGAGTAATTGATTTCAAATTAACTGTTACCTGTTATTTTGTTGTTTTATTGTCCTTCAACCTTCCATATAGAAGCCAGTTTCCTCATTCTCATTGATTTTATCATTTTGCTAACCAATGTGTTTTACATATTTACAGTTAATACTGAGATGAAAGTGGTTGAAAGATTTCCAAATCCACCTGATAATAAAGCAAAACAGGTCTCACCACTGCCCGCATCCTTATCCCCCATATTCCTCAACTCTAAGAAGCTAAAAGCTATATCTCGAGTTAGTGAGATAGGCCCAACTGGCGAACTTCGACCTCAAGTTCTCTATCTCATAGAGCTTGGCATGGATCTTGATCAGATCAAAAGCATGGCACGCAGACACCCTTCTTTTGCTTTCTACAGCTTGGAGGGAAAAATAAAGCCACTAGTTGAGTTTCTGCTTGATCTTGGGGTGCTGAAATCAGATATTCCTTCCATTCTTAAAAGAGCACCTCAGTTTTTTGGGTTGAGTCTCTCTGAGAATATTATACCCAACATGGCATTCCTAGAGGGTTTGGGTGTGGACAAGAAACAATGGGCAAAATTGATTAGAAGGTATCCTTCCTTTCTATGTATTAGCAGGCAAAAGGTCAAGACCACTGTGGATTTTCTTTATGAGATTGGTCTATCAGCGGAGAGTATAGGTAAGATTTTAACATGGTACCCACAGATCATAGGTAATAGTATAGATGACAAGTTACGGCCAACTGCCAAATACTTCTGCTCATTGGGCGTTGATGTTGCTGTTGCTCTTCATCGATTTCCACAAAATTTTAGCCTTAGTATAGAGGCCAATTTGAAGCCGGTGACAGAATTTTTCTTGGAGAGGGGATTCAGTATGGAGGAAGTTGGAACCATGATATCTAGATATGGAGCTTTATATACCAAGAGCTTGGCAAAGAGCTTGATACCTAAGTGGGAGTTTTTTGTTACCATGGACTATCCACAATCTGAGTTGGTAAAACACCCTGCTTATTTTAGTTACAGTTTGGAAGAAAGGATTAAGCCGAGGTATGCGCTCATGAAGGAGTGTGGAGTGGTGCTGCCACTGTCCACCTTGTTATTGTCTTCGAGTGATGTCTTGGATAAGGCTTTAAAGAGTAAACTGAAGAAGAAACTTGCTCAAAAAGAAAGGAGTTACTATAACCCATCACATATTGGACAATGAGACTTGTACACAGGCTGACAATTACGACCCACATTGTGTTTCTTGCAGAATTTGGTATTCGTAGGCCGCAATTCAATCACTTGCCACGCGGCGTTGCTCTTGGTATCTAAAGCAGAAGGTACCCCTTCTGCCCAGAATTTGAGTATTTGCAGAGCTTGGGTTTTTCCTGCGGAGAGGTTGCGAGCATGGTAATAAGGGCTCCTGGATTTTTGACATTGAGGATCCAGAAGAAGGTGAAGTATTTCTTCGAGGAGACGAAGGGGGATATTGCTGAGTTGAAAAGGTTTCCGCTGTATTTTTGTTTTAGTTTAGAGGGTAAGATTAAGATGAGGCATAGGCTGTTGGTTGGCATGGTTTTTGGCTTCTATTATCGGAGATGTTGAAACTCTGTGACAGCGAGTTTAATGCTCGTTTGGTTGAAATGCGTTTGCAATCGGTCCAGGAACAAGCACTAAATTAGAAGAACAATGCTTTTCTACATAGATTGCAAACTTTTTATGTTAAATCAGATTAAAATCTTGTTTATTTTTTTCTTTTGTATTTTCTCGTTATTTTATAACAAATATATATATATATATATACACATACATATGCATCACTTGACCAGTAATTTGGTGTTGTAGCAGATTTTCATCAATGCAATACAAAAAGCACACAACATAAAGTTTACTAATTTATGTGTCAAATAGAACTAGTATTTATTGTCCAAGACAAACACATTTATACGTGACCCGAACAATTTATTAATTTTTTTTTTCTTAACCCGACCCGTTAACATGATAGACGTCTGGCACACGACGGGAACAAAACGACTTGTCGGTATGGAATATATTTTTTTCCTTTCCTTTATTATTTTAAAAAATAATTAGACGTTGTTCTTCTTTGAATATAGAACTGAGCAGCTGAGATTTCGAGGGTAAACAGGTTTCCAAAACCAACTATGGCCTAAATCGCAGAGAGAAGCTATTTCTGTTTCTCTCCCATGTTTCTTCCTTTATAAAGGAAGCTTTTTGTAGACTTTTACACTGAGTCATTGAAATTGTATCTGAAGAAAATGCATGGTCTCTGGCGAATGCGCTCTGCCAAGTTCCAATCTTTAATACGACCACGTTTTAGCAGCTCAAGGTACACTTTTTACTCATTTGCTTTTGTCCTTGGTTCTTTTTTCATGCAATGAATGTTATTTTATCATTGATGGGCAGCAGGGTTCAGGACTAGCTAAGTCGTTGATTGCCAAAGATTTGTTAGGGCTTTAGTTAGTATGATCTTGGATACGTAGGAAAACAGTGGTTAGAAGAGGAAATGGAAATGCATTATGGGTCTGGGATTTTTTGAACTTTTAGAATCTTTCAGTGTGAAAGCATGGATTTTGATAGCCAACAAACAGAAATATAATACCTTTTGAAATGATCCACCAAAAGTAGCACTATTTATGTAAATTTCCTATGCCATTCAAGCAGAATGATAAATTTTTGTTTCGTTTTGTCTCAGGATGACTCAATGGGCTTTCCTTTGTAAAGTCTTCTTTTGTCAAGCAAATCTTGGTGAGTAATTGATTACAAATTACCTGTTATTCACTTAATTTCAATGTCCTTCAACCTTCCATATAAATTCCAATTTACTCATTCTCATTGACTCTGATTCTCTGTTAAGAATTAACATCAGCGTGTGTTTTCGATGTATTCACAGCTGATGATAAGTGGTTATTCGACCTTAAAAGTGTTTGAATGCTTTACAAATCCACCTGATAATAGAGAAAAACCAGTTGCACCACTACCAGCATCCTTTTCCCCTTCATTGCTCGACTCTAAGAGGCTAAAAGCTATATCCCGAGTAAGTGAGATAGGGTCATCTGGAAAACTTCGGCCTCAAGTTCTCTATCTCATAGAGCTTGGCATGGATCTTGATCAGATCAAACGCACTACTAGAAGATATCCGCTTTTTCCTTTCCAGAGCTTGGAGGGAAAAATAAAGCCACTAGTTGAGTTTCTGCTTCATCTTGGGGTGCCAAAGTCAGGTATTCCCTCCATTCTTAACAGAAGGCCTCAGTTTTGCGGAATCAGCCTCTCAGAAAATATTATACCCACCATGGCATTCTTAGAAAGTTTGGGTGTGAACAAGAAACAATGGGCAAAAGTGATATACTGCTCTCCTGCCTTCCTCACCTTTAGCAGGCAGAAGGTGAAGAGCACTGTGGATTTTCTTGGTGAGATGGGTCTGTCTGCAGAGAGTATAGGTAAGATTTTAACACGGTTCCCACAGATCGTAGGTTATAGTGTAGAGAACAAGTTACGGCCTACTGCTGAGTACTTCCATTCCTTGGGAGTAGATATTGCTGTTCTTCTTCATCGATTTCCCCAAAATTTGAGTTTTAGTGTAGAGGCCAATATGAAGCCCGTGACAGAATTTTTCTTGGAAAGGGGATTTAGCATGGAGGAAGTGGGAACCATGATTTCAAGATTTGCACCCTTATATGGTCTCAGCTTGGAGAAGAATTTGATACCAAAATGGGAGTTTTTCTTGACCATGGGGTATCCACGTTCTGAGCTGGTAAAACACCCTGCATATTTTGCTTACAGTTTAGAAAAAAGGATTAAGCCGAGGTATGCGCTTATGAAGGAGTGTGGAGTGGTGCTGCCACTGCCCACCTTATTAGCCCTATCGAGTGGTGACTTTGATAAGGCTTTAAAGAAGAAAATGAAGAAAAAAGTTGCTGACTACGATCAAAGTTATAGGAGCTAATCGCATATTTCACAATTAAGGGACATTGTGGAAGTTCAAAAGGTTGTTAGATACCACAAAAGGCCTCTCTTTCTGAGCAATAGGATGGGTAATATTTATATAAAAAATTATCTAATGGTTGAGACTAACATTTGCAGACTAGTGGCATTTTGTCATTGCTTAGGTGTAAGTATGCTTCAATTCATGTGCAGGGTGTGTTGCCAGGTGCTCGGTTCTCGGCTCATGCAAACACAAAAATAGTTTGGAAAGTGGGTGGCAAATCTCAATGATGTTGGGACCATGATTATACTTTGAGCATGGCACAGAAGTGGGAGTCTTTGTTGACCATGGACTATCCAACTTCTGAGCTGATTAAGGCCAGATATGCGCTTATGAAGGAGTGTGGAGTGGTGCTGCCACTGGGCAGGTTCTTAGCGCTATCAAGTGGTGACTTTGATAAGGCTTTAAAGAAGAAACTGAAGGAGAAACAGGGTGAGTAGGATCAAAGTTATATATTGGACAATGAGACTTTTTTTTTGGGTTGAAATATTGGACAATGAGACTTGTATTCAGACTTGTCTATCCACGTTCAAACAATACAAATGTGCTATTGGCCTTTTTCACCACTTGCATTATGGATCTATATGGGACCGAATATATACCATTTGTAACAAAGCAAATCAGATTGATTTGTAGAATCTTAGTCGGTACAAATTGGATGTTAATCTCTCTCTCTCTCTCTGCGTGTGTATATATATATATATATATATATTATTACCACATTAAATAAAGCAAACACATCGAACAAAATACATGTTTTGAGAAGGTTATGTGAAGGGTATATTTGTCATTTAAAAAACATAACGTATGATTTTACAAGTCGACTGACAAAACGACACGTCGTATGAATTTTTTTTCCCCGTTTTAAAAAAAAATAATTAAACGTTGTTCCTCTGATCTGAATATACAACAGAGCGGATGAGATTTTGGGGGCCAAATCGCAGAGAGAAGCTTATAATTAGTGGCTTTTCGGATCAAGCAGAAACTCAACTAGTGGCTTTATAAGGGAAACTCTTCGTAGAATTTTCACAAATTCATTGAGATCGTAGGTGAAGAAAATGCATGGTCTCTGGCGAATACGCTCTCCCAGGTTCCAATCTTCAATACGACCGCGTTTTAGCAAATCAAGGTACTCTTTTGCTTTTGTCCTTGGTTCTTTTCACACGCAATGAGTCTTATTTCATCATTCATGGGCAACAGAGTTTAGGACTAGCTGGGGCTTTAATTTGTATGATCCTTGATACGTGGGTAAACAGTGGTAAGAAGAGGAAAAGGAAATGCATAATGGGTTTGAGATTTTGAACTTAGAATCTTTCAATGTGAAAGCATGGATTTTGATAAGCTAACAAACAGAAATATAAAGCCTTTGAAATGATCCAGCAAAAGTAGTACTGGTTGTATCAGTTTCCTTAAGCCATTCAAGTTGAATGATCAACTTTTGTTTCGTTTTCTCTCAGGATGACTCAATCGGCTTTCCTTAGTAGAGTCTTTTTTTGTCAAGCAAATTTTGATAGAGTAATAGATTTCAAATTGCCTGTTATTCACTTATTTTTAGTGTCCTTAAACCTTCCATATAAAAGCCAATTTACTTATTCTCATTGACCCTGGCATTTTCTGTTGAGAATCAACACCAACGTGTGTTTTCGATATATTTACAGCTGATTCTGGGATAAGTGGTTCATTTAGCTTGGAAGTGGTTGAAGGCTTTCCAAATCCACCTGATAATAAAGAAAGTGAGATTGGCTCATCTGGGAAGCTTCGGCCCCACGTTCTGTATCTCATAGAGCATGGTTTGGAATAAAAGGCATTACAAGAAGATTCTCAGGGTGCCAAAATCAGATATTCCCTCCATTCTTAACAGAGCGTCTCGGCTGTGTAGCTGCGGTCTCTCCGGAAATCATATACCCAGCATGGCATTGTTAGAGAGTTTGGGTGTGGATAAGAAACAATGGGCAAAAGTAATAGTGGGTAGTTCCTCTCCTTCTCCTTCTGATGAAGTGGCTGCTCAGATCCTCATATGCATGCATATATGAAAGAGACAAACCAGATGATGATTTGTAGAATCTTTAATAGTTGGTAGTTTTTGATACAAACTAATGCTGCAATTAACGCTAATTATTATATTTCTATATTTGAACTTGAAATCCACCAAGAAAATGAAAAAATAATATATTATTTGCAAAAAAAATAATAATAATAATAATAGGCCCAATGAATAATTATAATTATTTTGCGTCTCTGATGCCTTTCACTTTTGTGCTTTGCTAAATTTTTCTAATTGACTCAAAGGTGTAAATTATTTTTTCATTTTTAGTTAGAATTGGAGGTAAATTTAAAAAATTACCTTTAAAAAAAAAAGAAAATGAACATATATCTATATATTTTTATCCAAACTATTTTTTTAAAAATCATGTAACGTAAATTATGGTTTTTTTTTTTCCTTCGAAAACTATTTTTTAAAATCATGTAACGTAAATTATGTTTTTTTTTCATTTGAAAACTATTTTTTAAAATGAGTTGGACAAGCGCTTCTATTTTTGCCTTCAAGGATATTAATCGAGAACATGATGGAATCGTGAGAGAAGCAGTTGCCTCCTTTTCGGAAACACATTCGCGACTACTCTGTTACGGAAACGCAGGGCGGTAATTTATTTGTTTGTTCAGTTGGGGTTGTCGAAACGAAGTTGGAAAATGCTTTTCGTCTGGCGAATGGGATCCACCAAGTTCCAGTCTTTCATTAGAGGAGGCTTTAACCGTTCACCGAGGTTCACCTTTTTGCCTTTCCTTCTTCTTCTCCTGCTTTTGTCTTTTTTTCTTTTTTTTTTTTTTGTTACATGCACTGAATGTTATTTATTTCATGGGCTACAAAGTTTAGGAGTAGATTGTTAATTGGGTAATTAATTGCGTGTTAGATCAGTATTTTGGTATCTGGGTTTTGGTAAATGTGCTAAGAGTAAGAGAGAATGATCTAGCTAGTGGGTTTTATAAGAACATACTCCACTGTATAAGTAACAGTCACTGAATACCATCTGCATTGGAGAGGACCAACTGGGCCAAGCGGAATTAAGCTGTTGGGAAAGGAGGGAGGTACATTTAGGCAGGAAATGAATCTCTAAAGGATGCCTTTTGGTATTTTATGAACATTGAACACCAATGAGAAGGGATATGCCATTTTCAGCTTACATAACACTAGCGGCGGACCAACTTGTGGCGGTGCAGTTGTGAACCAACTCTTGTATTTATATAATGATGGAGTGGAACAGAATAGAGATGTATAATGGCTTTGGATGAAGTTTTCAATGTGAAAGCATGGATCTTGATAAGCCAACAGAAAGACATCCTTGAAAATGATTAAGAAAGTATAGTACTAGCTTTATAGCTCTATTTCCATAGTTGTCGTTTAGTTATAGTTACCTGTGCCAATAAAGTAGAATAATCCAATTATTGCTTCCGTTTTGTCTCAGAACACAATTGGCTTTCCTTGGTAAAGTATTCTTTTGTCAAGCATGCATTGGTGAGTTATTGATTTCAAATTATCTGTTAGTCATTGTTTTATTTTCCTTCAACCTTTCATATAAAAGCCAATTTACTCAATGACTAGCATTATTTGTTGAGAAATGTTAACCAACTAGTTTTCGATGTTTTAACAACTGATTCTGAGATGGGTGGATATTCTATTTTAAAAGTGGTTAAAAGCTTTCCAAATTCACCTGATAATAAAGAAAAACCAGTTGCACCACTACCTGCATCCTTATCCCCTTCATTGCTCGACTCTAAGAAGCTAAAAGCTGTATCTCGAGTAAGTGAGATAGGCCCTACTGGTAAGCTTCGGCCTCAAGTTCTCTATCTCATAGAGCTTGGAATGGATCTTGATCAGATCAAAAGCATGGCACGAAGACACCCTTCTTTTGCCTTCTACAGCTTGGAGGGAAAAATAAAGCCACTCGTAGAGCTTCTTCTTGGTCTTGGGGTGCCAAAATCAGATATTCCCTCCATTCTTAACAGAAGCCCTCAGTTGTGTGGATGCAGCCTCTCAGAAAATATCATACCCAGCATGGCATTCTTTGAGAGTTTGGGCGTGGACAAGAAGCAATGGGCAAAACTGATACGTCGCTTTCCTCACTTTTTCTGTCGTAGCAGGCAGAAGGTGAAGACTACTGTGGACTTTCTTTTTGAGATGGATCCCTCAGCAGAGAGTATAGGTAAGATTTTAACACGGTTCCCACAGATCATGCGTTGTAGTGTGGAGGACAAGTTACGGCCGGCTTCTGAGTACTTCCGCTCATTGGGTGCTGTTGATCTTAATGCTCTTTTTTGTCGAGCTCCACAAACTCTTGGTTTAAGTGTAGAGGCCCATTTGAAGCCGGTGACAAACTTTTTCTTGGAGAGGGGATACAGTATGGAAGAAGTTGGGACAATGATTTCAAGATTTAGAAACTTATACACTATTAGCTTGGCGAAGAACTTGGTGCCGAAGTGGGAGTTTTTCTTGACCATGAATTATCCACGTCATGAGCTGGTCAAATTCCCTCAATATTTTGGTTACAGTTTGGAACAAAGGATCAAGCCCAGGTATGCGCTTATGAAGGAGTGTGGAGTGGTGCTGCCACTGTCCAAGTTATTATCGTCTTCAAGTGATTACTTTCACAAGGCTTTAAAGAGTAAAGCGAAGCAAAATTCTTGCTCACTAGGATTGAAGTTAAAAGAAGCACAATATATGTCTTGATGCTAACAGTTATGATACATGCAATGCATCCGTCTGGATGTTTTACATCCCAATCACTGATCATTTATATGTTTTAGTTTCGGCAAGTGTTAATTTTCATGGCTTGGAACTGAACATTATTACCAAATTTTAACCAAGTATAAGATTAGAATTGTAAGTGGTACTATTGATAAATATTCAAACAAAATATTTTTCAAATCGAACTTTATTTTTAATATTTTCTGTTGCCTTGAACGTTTTCTTTTCTATATTTTTAAATCGCAAACAATTATATGTATTTTTTTTTAAAAAATAAACTTCTGAAAGAGTTAAAGCTGAAATCTATTTATAAACAAAAGTAATTTAAATTCATACATTTTTATAAAATAAAAAGGAAAATATTATTAAAACCAACACACACACAGCATATATCTATAGTATGTTATCCAAACATGTTTTTATTTTTATTCTTTAAAAACTGGTTTAAAAAATAGTTAAAGCCAAACACCTCCAATTTTCATAAAACAGGATCTCCTCGTGTATTTTCCATTAAACTCGTCGAAATTGCACGCCCCAAGGTGCCCTTGCGCAATAATTTTAACTGGGAACTGTTTCTTCTCGTGTTGGAGATCCATTTCATATGCCGAATGTGCTCTGCCAAGTTCCAGTCTTTAACAAGACCAAGTTTTGGGGACTCCAAGTACTTGGTGCTGTTTTAATTGTTCTCCTTTTTATTACATGCTAACTGGGTGTTTTTTCATGGGCTGCAAAGTTTAGGACAAGGCCGTTGATTTGCAAAAACTTTCCAAGGGATTTAAGTACATTTTTACGACTTAAAATTTTTTATGTTGGAGAATTGGAAAATTTATTGCGTGTTGGATCAAAATTTCTGTCAGGGGTTTTTATGTTGGTGGATAAATTTGCTAAAAGAGACAATGAGAATGGAGGTGCTTTATATGAATATTGTTTCAAAGGAAATTAGCGTGTTTTATATTGGAGAGGACACAGTGGACCAAGATGAAGGAAGCCCTTCAGCTCTGAGGTGAATTTTGTTGGGGAAATCGGGTAATTTTCCACTCAAATTCGATCACACAATGAATATGTATGGGAATAGTAGTATTGAATAGTGTCGAATACTGAAATACTATATGTATGAACAGAATCCCCAATAATTGAATACTAAAAAGGGTGTTTACGAGGTTCGGTATAAATTATACCTACGTCCTCGGGCACTGCTAACTACACTAATTTCAAAGAGGAATTACAAATCTGGGTATTTTAACAATATACCCACAAACAGGAGAAAATACAAATGAGAGAAAAATAAATCACACAATAATATTTTCTCTCTAATTCTCTCACTAAAAGGAAGTGTTTTGGGATCCTTAACAAATTGAAGAGAGGGCTATTTATGGAGAGCCTTTCCTCTTCTTCTTCACGGGTGGAAACCGTCTCTTCTAGTGACCCTTCTTCCTCCTTTGTCACAGCGACCTACCTTTTATGTTAGTCAAGGTGCGGCACCCACCAACAAATCTCCATCTTTTGATAAAAGTGAATCTCATCAAATGTGCATGTTGGCGCCAATTCAAATTTCAGGATATTGATTAAGTCCAAACAATGTTTAAACTTGATCGTTGTCACCACCTTAGATATCTGTTATCCTCTGCCTTAATTTTTCAGTAGAATTTCACCTTCTTCAAGATCTCCCGCATAAAATGATAACGATCCTTCCATGATAGACTTGGTTCTTTGCTAAATGAATAGCGCATCACATATACGGAATGTGCTTTGACCAACACCCAAATCTTCAAGTAACCCAAGCCAAATTGCTTCCTTCTGTGCCATATACTCGCCTCAGAGTGGACAAAGCTACCGATTGGCAGTAGACTTCCAACTCACTGCTTTTACTAATGTAAACACATGTTGTAGATGACGCTATCCAAATCACTTAGTAATCACAATATCCAACTATACTCGACCAATAGTATCATCCCGCCAACATTAATCCGACATCTACGGCTTAATTAAATACGCAGTAATCCATTTCCAATGTTCTTTTCGGGATCATGCATATACCGCCAGTTCCAACCGCTTGTGAAATGTCGTCTCGTGCACACCATTGCATACATCAAGCTACCCATTTGATATGGAACATTTTCCATATACTTTCGCTCACATCATTAGGAGATAATCGAGACGAAGCTTCAAATGAGGAGGAAGTGGAGTACTACGTGTTTTGTCTTGCCATCCATACCAAAACGCTTGCCTTCAAATATTGTCTTTGTGACAATGCAACCTTACCTCCTTTTCTTCTCTACTTATCTCCATAAGAATCTTCTTAATCTCCCAAATCTTTCATCTCAAACTCTTGATTCAACTGAGCCTTCGTATTAATCTCACAAACTCTTGATGCAATCAACATATCATCAACATACAAGAGTAGATAAATGAAAGAACTAGTAGTTTCTTAAAATACACACAATGGTCATGCTTTCGGTGTATTTCTTTGTCAACATAAACCGATCAAATCGCTTGTACCATTGCCCGGATTGTTTCAATCCATACAACGATTTTTCCAATTTGCAAACCCAATCTTCTTTTCCAAAGAACCTTTAATCCATTAAGTCATATAGATTTCCTCTTCCAAGTTACCGTAGAAGCGCGGTTTTCACATCCAATTGAACTAGTTCCAAATCATTACAAAGCCAACAAAATTTAATGGAGGAATGTTTAGGAGAAAATACCTCATTATAGTCAATGCCCTCCTTTTGGTAGAGCCACCAATCTTGCTTTGTAAACCTTCTTGTCGAAATCCTTCTTCTTTGCAAATACCCACTTGCATCCAATTGCCTTTTACCTTTGTTGAGCCAACGCCTTATTCTGCATTTCTTCATTCATAGCTTTCTTCCACTTATCAACTTCGACCTCGTTTGCTCGATAAGTAGAAGGAACACCATCATCTACAATTGGTAATGCATAGGCCACCGTATTTTTAAGATGGGTAGGTAGTCACCATAATATGTCAACATATCAACGCAATTGATCTCACGTGGAGGTTCTTGGGTTGATACCTCCTCTTCATCAACTCTCCTCTATGGAGAACTCTCGTCTTCATCTGCTAGGATAGTGGTAGTCTTTTCAAACTCCATTTCAACTTGCTCCAAGCTCCATTTGTCTCTACACATTCTTTAACATAGCATACTCATCAAATGTAACATCTCTACTAAAGATTATTTTTCTATCATCGACTCCATATATCCCTTTACCAAGTAATACCCATGAAAAGTGCTTTCTTTTTCTAACTTAGACTCTCTTACATGATAATATACAATAGAACCAAATACATGTAAAGAATCATAATCTTTAGCGGTTTTACCATACCTCATAGGTGTTTTACCTTCAATTCCAGAGATGGTAATCGATTAACAAGATGACACGCATACGCCAAAGCCTCCCAAAATATCACCCAAAGTTGGACAACATACACCGGACCTTCTCCAGAGTCCGATTCACTACCCCATTCTTGGTGTATTTCTGAAGTGTCTCACAATACCTTCATCACGAGACTTTCATAAGCGGGTCATTTGGAATCGATCGATTGATTTTTCGCGGTTTGTGTTTCAATCATCTTTTCCAACGTAGAAAAATTCCCAAAACTTCTTTCGTCTTCATAAGATACACCCAAACTCTCCGGAGAAGTCATCAACAAAAGTAACAAAATAACGCTACCACCCATGGAGTTTTTCGAGTGAACGTAGTCAAAATGCCTTTCGTATTGTGGACAAATTCAACTCTTGTTTCTTCCCATAACACAATGCTCACAAAAATCCAACTTCCCTTTTACCTTTAACAAACCTTGCTTTACTAGTTTGAAATTTCAGGATGTCCCAAGCATATGCCATAACTTTGTAGATTCTCCAAGATTATTCCCATACTGATCCAATAATTGTACTTCCTTGATAATAGTACAAATTATTCTAAACTTTGAACTCCATCTCAGATTGATATAGTGAAGCCCTTTTTCAAGGCTCCCAGAGATGAGATTCTTCTTCATATTCTACATAAACGTCTGTCAAAACTCTAGTTGATCCATCATGATTTTTAGCGCATTGAACCAATCCCATGTATTTTACAGGTATAAACAACTCCACCATCAAGCTCCTCGAATTTGGAACCACTCCTTGATGGGACACATATGGAATGTACATCGGAATCCATAAGCCATTCGTCTCGAATGGAGTGTCGAACATGAACCATAAGATCATCATCATCATCCTGCTACACACATGCATCATTTTTCTCTTTCGCAATTTGGACAATCTTTCTTCCAATGACCTTTCTCACCAAAAGGCACATTCATCTTTACTGTCTTCCTCTTGACTTGGATCTTCCCGCCTTCCCTTCTTTGAGTCTTGTTGGCAGCTAAAGCCGCTACAAACTTGCTTTCCTTTTATCCTTCTTTCTAGTTTCATAACTATACAAAGCACACAACATCTAAAGACACATTATCTTGGCCATGTAATAATGTGGTAATTAAATGATCAAATTCATCCAACAACATCAAAGCTAAATCCTCATCTTTGAAAGTTTCATCTAAATTTTGCAAATCGCTACCAATTGATTGAATGTGGTTGTTTATAGTGGTACGAATGATATTCAAAGCGGAACAACTTCTTTTCAAATTTCGACTCTTCTTCATAAACTTGTTCTCCAATGCAAGTTTGCTGAAGTCTCCTTCATGAATGTGACGCTCTCGATCATGAACGAATTGTACCACAAGCGGTTGATGTTTTTCCATTCATTTTCATCAACTCCATCTTCTTTTCTTCAATGGCAATGTCTAGACCTTTGAAAGGCGTCTAGCTTGCACATGCGAAATGAGGTACCATCGAACTTCCACCTCAACCTTGCATTCATAGTTGTCCTTGTCATGATGGTCAAGGAACTACCGACCGGAAGAGGAGGATGCTTCTTCTTTAGGTACTTCGCATATTGCACAAACCGTATTCAATAGTAAAGCGAATGCCTACCTTCGGCTCGATACCACTTGTAGGGAAATCGGTAATTTCCCACTCAAATTCGATCACCAAATGAATAGTACCATATAATGAATTGTCAATACGAAATACTATATGTATGAAAGTAATCCCCACAATAATTGAATAACACACAAGAAAAGAACACGGTGTTTACGAGGTTGGTATAAATTATACCTACGCCCCTGCCGCTAACTACACTAATTTCAAAGAGGAATTACAAATCTGGGTATTTTAACAATATACCCACAAAGGAGAAAATACAAATGAGAGAAAAATAAATCACAATAATATTTTTCTCTCTAATTTCTCTCACTAAAAGGAAGTGTTTTGGGATCCTTAACAAATTGAAGAGGCTATTTATGGGAGAGCCCTTTCCTCTTCTTCTTATTGGTGGAAACGCTCTCTTCTGTGCCACCAACCCTTCTTCCTCCTTTGTAACTACCTTTTATGTTAGTCAAAGGTGCGCACCAACAAATTTCATGGCTCATTTAGTAAGTAGGATCAGAAGTTAAGGGGACATATATGCAGTAACTTTTATAGTTGTCATGGCAAATGAGTGGTAGTGAATTAGTGAATTTGAATTATCTATTTTCATACTTGAAGCTTCTAATGTGAAAGCATGGATTTTGATAATCTATAGCTTAGAATGACCAAAGATAAGTAGTACTCATTTGTATAGCTGCTTCTATATTTGTTTGCTATTGGTTCCCTATGCTGCTATACTATAATCTCAATTGGCTTTCCATGGAAGTCTTTTATTCTCAAATAAGTTTGAACATTTTTTCAGAATTTTTTGGATAACCAGTTAATGACCCATCAACAACCTGTTAGTGGCCCATCGACGGCTTATAATTGTCTTGGGAGATTTACACAGTATTATTATAAATTAAATTTGAAAACCTTTTCGAACTCAAATTGAAACATATGATATATGATTGGAAAGTTAAGAGGACAAAATTTAATTTGAATTTTTTTTTTCAGAATTTTCTGGGTGGATTTATGACTTCAAATGATATTTAAAACTTTACTGACGTGCAGTTGACAAATACAACTTCAGAAAAATGACAAAGACGATGTATAGTAGGCATCGATGACCACTTTGGTGGTAACACCACCATATGGGCTACCACCAGACCACCTTCGATATTCACTGTGCACTGTTCATCTTCTTCAATATGCTAGATTTTTTACAGTTTATTTTTTCTTTGTAAAAAACCAATATCAAATCCAAACTCATTAACAAATCAATAACCCAATCAAAATATTAGATAAAAAAAATTAAAATTAGTATTAATATTAACTTATATAAGCTTAAATATACATTAATAGTCGGAAGAAAATGCATGGTCTCTAGCATAAGTGCTCTACCAAGTTCGAATCTTTAATACAACCACGTTTTAGCAACTCAAGGTATTCCTTGGTCTTTTGCTTTTAGTGTCCTTCTTTCTTTTACACGCACTGAATGTTAATTTCATATGCTATAAAGTTTAGGATTGTTTAAGCCGTTGATTGCCAAATGGTTTATTTCTGCTTAGAGGTGTAAAACAGGCCAGGCCGGCACAAACACAGCACGATAAAAATGGATATGGCATGGACCCTAAATGATAAAAATAGTGTCGTGCCGAGTACGAAGCACGTAATATGCCATGCCTGGGTTTTCATATTTGACCCAAAGTACCAGGTACGGTATGAGCTCATGAATCCAATCTGATAAGACAATATAGACATGATTAATACTCATCAATAATATTTATAATATAAATATATAATTAATGTTTTACCTTTTGTTTATATATTTATCAATAATATATATATATATATATATATATATATATAATTATTATAGATATTATATAGCATGAGCATTACACATGCTCAGCTCGAGCACAGAATGACATATGCCTAGCACGAGCACGGCATGACACGTGCCCAGCACATTCGTGTTTGGGTCTATGAATTGTGCCGAGCCCAATATTTTATAATACAAGTATGACACGAAAAAAGAATAGGCCGTCCCAGGCATGAACAATTCAACTTTTAAATAGACTGGGCTAACACGGCACGGCCCATTTTACATGTCCGCCTCATTCGTGGTTGATATTAAGGTTATTCTTCATCGAGCTCCATAAGTATAGAGAGTAATTTGAAGCCGGTGACAATTTTTCATGGAGAGCGGATTTAGTTGTGATGAAGTGGGGACTTCGATTTCAAAATTTGGAAGCTTATACTCGTACAGTTTTGCAAAGAACTTTGATACCGAAATGAGAGTTTTTCTTGAGCATGGACCATCCACAATCTGAGCTGATCAAATACCCTCAACATTTTGGTTCCAGTTTGGAACTTAGGATTAGGCCGAGGTATGCGCTTACGAAGGAGCGAGGAGTGGTGCTGCTACTGTCCGTCTTATTATCGTATTGGAGTGATATCTTTGAGAAGGCTATGTAAAGAGTAAACTGAAGGAAAAAAAAAAAAAACTTGTATTGCACAATCAGACCTGTATGCATACATTCACAATCTGGAGGAGCATATGGAAGTTCATTTGGTTTTGGAAACCATAAAAAATGGCTGCTTTTTCTGAGCAATTGAATCAATAATATTTAGAATTTGATGTTTTAATAAGTTGGATATATATTAAATTTATCTCCTAACAAATTAAACTTTCGAAATGTAATTCGATTAAATTATTCGAATTTATCTAACTTTTTGAAGCTAATTATTACTCTTTCGCTTTGGTTTAGTCAGTAACACAGCTTAAATCATTTACCAAAAAAACAACTTTTATAATAACAGTTCAGACCTAAGATGCAATCATCCAACTTTTAATAGAAAAAAAATTATCGAATCCAAATAAAAGTTCTTATTAATCCTTATTGACAATTTTCTCTTTAATTCGTTAAACTGTTAAAGCACAGATAATTTTAAAGGTTCTGAATTTTCCAATACTGTAAAAGAGGGAAATTAATTCATGTGAAACTAGATAAAAACGAAAAGTCGTTTCCCTTTCACGTGGTTTTTGTTTTGATATTAATCTCGGTGGCAGTTCATGCTCCTCCTTCCTCCGTCTATTTTTCCAGATACAACACTATTCCAGAAAACTTCGTTAGCTCCAGTGCCCTAACTTACAATACAGGGCGTCAATTTCTTATACTTTTTGTTCTTTCTTTCTTTTGAAAAGTGCATTTCTTCTGGCGAATGCGCTCTGTCAAGTTCTAGTCTTT
This sequence comes from Rhamnella rubrinervis, assembly GCA_007844105.2. NCBI lineage: Eukaryota > Viridiplantae > Streptophyta > Magnoliopsida > Rosales > Rhamnaceae > Rhamnella > Rhamnella rubrinervis. The sequence goes on from CM017575.2 coordinate 882,072, forward strand.
AACAAGACCACGTTTTAGCGACTCAAGGTACTCCTAATTAGTCTTTCCTTCTCCTTTTTTTACTTTTGCACTGAATGTTATTTCATGGGCTACAAAGTTTAGGACTTGGTTGTAAATTGGCAGTGATTTCCAACTACTTTAACAACAAGTATGATTTTTGAGAATTGGATAATTAATTGCGTGTTAGGTCAAAATTTTGGTGTATGGGGTTTGGGTAAATGTGCTAAGAGTAAGAGAGAATGAGCTTGGAATTGGGTTTTATGAGAATATAAGTCTACTGTATAATTTTCAATCCTTGAACAGCCTCTGCTTTGGAGAAGACTCTGTGTGTTACAATAGGGTTTTATGAACACCAATGAGAAGAGATATGATAATGGGAGCTTACACATTACTGGCGGTGTAGTTGTGAACCAACCCTTGTGTTTATGTAATGATGGAGTGGAACAGAATGGAAATGTATAATGGTTTTGGGACATTTGTACATGAAGTTTTCAATGTGAAGGCATGGATCTTGATAAGCCAACAGAAAGACAGCCTTGCAAATGATTCAGCAAATGTAGTACTACCTGTATCGCTCTATTTCCATAATTGTTCATTTAGCAACAGTTGTCTATAAAGTAGAATAATCTAATATTTTTTCTTATTTTCTCAGGACACAATTGGCTTTCCTTGGTAATGGGTCTGGGATTTTCAACTTGAATCTTCCAATGTGAAAGCATCCATTTTTTATAATCTTTCTCTTGAAAAATGCATTTCGTCTGGCGAGTGCGCTCTGCCAAGTTTCAGTCTTTAACAAGACCAAGTTTTAGCAACTCAAGGTACTCCTAAGTCTTTCCTTCTCCTTTTCTACTTTTGCAACTGAATGTTATTTCATGGGCTACAAAGTTTAGGACTTGGTTGTAAATTGGCAATGATTTCCAAGTAGTTTAATAAGTATGATTTTAGAGAATTGGGTAATTAATTGCGTGTTAGGTCAAATTTTGGTGTATGGGTTTGGGTAAATGTGCTATGAGTAAGAGAGAATGAGTTTGGAATTGGGTTTTATGAGAATTGGGAGTGGAGTCTGTGTATTGGAATAGGGTTTTATGAACACCAATGAGAAGAGATAACATGTTACTGGCAGTGTAGTTGTGAACCAACTCGTGCATTTATATAATGATGGGGTGGAACAAAAGGGAATTGTATAATGGCTTTGGGATATTTGTACATGAAGTTTTCAATGTGAAAGCATGGATCTTTATAGGCCAACAGAAAGACAGCCTTGGAAATGATTCAGCAAATGTAGTACTAGCTGTATAGCTCTCTTTAGATAATTGTTCGTTTGGTAACATTTTCCTATGTCTATAAAGTGAATTATACAATTTTTGTTCCGTTTTCTCTCAGGACACAGTTGGCTTTCCTTGGTAAATTATTCTTTTGTCATGCAAGTGTTGGTGAGTAATTGATTTCAAATTACCTGTTAATCTTTTGTTTTAATGTCCTTCAACCTTTTATGTCAAGTCCAATCTACTCATTCTCATTGACTTGAGCATTTTCTGTTGAGAATGTTAACCAACGCGTTTCAGATGTATTTGCAGCTAATTCTGAGATACGTGGTTATTCTAGCTTAAAAGTGGATGAAAGCTTTCCAAATCCACCTGATGATAAAGAAAAACCAGTTGCACCACTACCTTCATTTGTGGACTCTAAGAAGCTAAAAGCTATATCTCGAGTAAGTGAGATAGGTCCTAATGGGAAGCGTCGGCCTCAAGTTCTCTATCTCATAGAGCTGGGCGTGGATCTTGATCAGATCGAAAGCATGACATGCAGATTCCCCAATTTTATCTACTACAGCTTGGAGGGAAAAATAAAGCCACTAGTTGAGTTTCTGCTGGATCTTGGGGTGCCAAAATCAGATGTTCCCACCATCTTTAACAGAAGCCCTCGGTTATTTGGACTTAGTCTCTCTGAAAATCTCATACCCACCATGGCATTCTTAGAGGGTCTGGGTGTGGACAAGAAACGATGGGCAAAACTGATATGTGGCTTTCCTGGCATTCTCTGTTATGGAAGGCAGAAGATGAAGAGCAATGTGGATTTTCTCCATGAGATGGGTCTCTCGGCAGAGAGTATAGGTAAGATTTTAACACAGTTCCCACAGATCATAGGTTGTAGTGTGGAGGACAAGTTGCGGCCGGTGACAGAATTTTTCTTGGAGAGGGGATACAGTATGGAAGAAGTTAGGACAATGATTTCAAGATTTGGAAACTTATACTCTTATAGCTTGGCGAAGAACTTGATACCAAAATGGGAGTTTTTCTTGACCATGAATTATCCACGTCATGAGCTGGTCAAATTCCCTCAATATTTTGGTTACAGTTTGGAACAAAGGATCAAGCCCAGGTATGCGCTTATGAAGGAGTGTGGAGTGGTGCTGCCGCTGTCCACTTTTTTATCGTCTTCCAGTGATTACTTTCATGAGGCTTTAAAGAGTAAAGTGAAGCAAAATGCTTGTTAACTAGGATTGAAGTTAAAGAGGCACAACATATATCTGGATGCTGACAGTTATGATGCATGCAATTCATCTGTCTGGATGTTTTACATCCCAATCACTGATCATTTGTATGTTTTAGTTTCGGCAAGTGTTAATTTACATGGCTTGGAACTGAACATTATTACCAAATTTTAACCAAGTATAAGATTAGAATTGTAAGTAGTACTCTTGATAAATATTTAAACAAAATGTTTTTCAAATCGAACTTTATTTTTAATATTTTCTATTGCCTTGTACGTTTTCTTTTCTATATTTTTAAATCGACAAACAATTATATGTATTTGTTTTAAAAAATTTCTGAAAGAGTTAAAGCTGAAATCTATTTATAAACAAAAGCAATTTAATATCATACATTTTTATAAAGTAAAAAGAAAATATTATTAAAACCAACACACACACACAGCATATATCTAATAGTATATTATCCGGACATGTTTTTATTTTTATTCTTTAAAAACTGGTTTAATAAATAGTTAAAGGCAAGCACCTCCAATTTTCATAAAACAGGAACTCGTGTATTTTCCATTAAACTCGTTGAAATAGCACGCCCCAAGGTGCCCTATCGCAATAATTTTAACTGGGAACTGTTTCTTCTTGCGTTGGAGATGCATTTCATATGCCGAATGTGCTCCGCCAAGTTCCAGTCTTTAACAAGACCAAGTTTTGGGGACTCTGGGTACTTGTTGCTGTTTCAATTTCCCTCCTTTTTATTACATGCTAACTGGGTGTTTTTTCATGGGTTGCAAAGTTTAGGACTAGGCCGTTGATTTGCAAATATTTTCCAAGGGATTTAAGTACATTTTTACGACTTAAAAAATTTTATGTTAGAGAATTGGAAAATTTATTGCGTGTTGGATCAAAATTTCTGTTGTGGGTTTATGTTGGTGGATAAATTTGCTAAAAGAGAGAATGAGAGTGGAGGTGTTTTATATGAATATTTTTGTAAAGGAAATTAGCGTGTTTTATATTGGAGAGGACACGGTGGACCAAGATGAATGAAGCCCTTCAGCTCTGCGGTGAATTTCATGGCTCATTTAGTAAGTAGGACTGTAGTTAAGGGGGGACATATGTGCAGGCAGAACTTTTATAGTTGTCTTCGTACATAGCAATCAGTGGTAGTGAGTTAGTGAATTTGAACTATCTATTTTCATACTTGAAGCTTCTAATGTGAAAGCATGGATTTTGATAATCTAACAGAAAGACAGCCTTAGAATGACCCAGCACTATATTTATAGTAGTGCTCGCTGTATAGCTCTGTTTCTATATTTGTTTGCTATTGGTTCCTTATGCTGTTATACTAGAATAATCCATTTTGTTTTGCTTTCTCTCAGTACTCAATTGGCTTTCCTTGGAAAAGTCTTCTATTCTCAAGCAAGTTTTGGTGAGTATTTGATTTGATTAAAAAGTTACCGATCAAATGTAATTTACTAATTCTCATTGATTTTTGCATTTTCTGCTGAGAATTTTGACCAACGTATTCTGGATGTTTATACAGCTGATTCTTAGGCAAATGGTTCATTTAGCTTAAAAGTGGTACCTCCAACCCTTTTAGAAGCAGAAAAGGATGAAGCGAAGGCTGTCTTGACTTTGTTCTTGAAGAAACAGCATTTGAGCAACGCTGTTGCTTCAAGAACCATGCAGAAGTCAGACCATTTCATTGACCACATTGTCTCAAGACTTCATTCTGCTTATAAATCTTGGAATCTAGAAGGTTTGATTTCAACTTGTTACTGCTTCTCTTACCCAACAACTTCCATTCCTCATTTGGTTTCTTCTATTAAAGCTCATCATTGAAACTGCAGGGCATGAGCTAACTAGTATTGAGATGAGGGATGCTCTTCTTCCGTGCCTTGAATCCCTACTAGAAGAGTATGGGAATGTTCTGTTAGATGTAGTTGAGAGCTTTCCAAATCCACCTGTTAAACAAAAACCAGTTGCACCACCACCTGCATCCCTATCTCATTTATCGCACGACTCTAAGAGGCTTAAAGCTCTATCTCTAGTAAGTGAGATAGGCCCATCTGGGGAGCTTCGGCTTCAATTACTCTGTCTCATAGAGCTTGGAATTGATCTTGATCAGAACAAAAGCATTACACGCAGATTTCCTCCTTTTGCCTACTGCAGCTTGGAAGGAAAAATAACGCCTTTGGCTGAGTTTCTGCTTGATCTTGGGGTGCCAAATTCAGATATTCCCTCCATCCTTAGGAGAGCACCTCAGTTGTGTGGATTGAGTCTCTCAGAAAATATTATACCCAGCATGGTATTCTTAGAGGTTTTGGGTTTGGACAAGAAACAATGGGCGAGAGTGATGTACCGCTTTCCTCGCTTTCTTTGTTATAGAAGGCAGAAGGTGAAGACCAATGTGGATTTTCTTTATGAGATGGGTCTATCAGCAGAGAGTATAGGTAAGATTTTAACACGGTTCCATAAGTTGTAGTGTAGAGGACAAGTTACGGCCCACTGCTGAGTTCTTTCGCTCATTGGGAGTTGATGTTGCTGCTCTCCTTTGTCGAGTTCCGCAAAATTTTAGTCTAAGTATGGAGGCCAATTTGAAGCCCGTGGCTGAATTTTTCTTGGAGAGGGATACAGTATGGAGGAAGTTCGGACCATGATTTCAAGATTTGGACCCTCGTACACATTGAGCTTGGCGAAGAGCGTGATACCAAAGTGGGATTTTTTCTTGATCATGGACTATCCACAATCTGAACTGATCAAATGCCCTCAATATTTTAGTTACAGTTTGGAACAAAGAATTAAGCCGAGTTATGCACTTATGAAGGAGCGTGGAGTAGTTCTGCGATTGATGGATATATTATTGCTGTCAAGTTGTGACTTTGATATGGCTTTAAAAAAGAAACTGAAGAAAAGTACTTGCTGACTAAAATCAAAGTTTTAGCAGCCAATCTCATGTTGAACAATGAGACTGGTTTGCGGATATGAACGATATGAAGGAGCATTGAGGAAGTTCAATTAGTTGCTGTACAACATAAAAGACCTCTCTTTCTGAGCAGTTGGATCTATAATTTCTTTCTCAAAATTGTCTAGTGCTCTAGATGAACAGCCACACGTTAATAACAGCTGGGCAGTAAGTAAACTTTGATCCATTTCCCAGGCGTATTGCCAGTGTTCTCTTCTCTGTTAGTGCGCATGCTAAATCATTGGGAAAGTTGGTGTAAAATGTCTGGGTCTTTTTCGCATTTCAATTGATTTGAGTCCTCATTATCATTCATGAAAGTGTATGCAATTGTATTATATGATTTAAGATCCGTTTTCTCTTTCTCTCTCTCGTTTTTTTTTTTTTCTTTGGTGCTTCCTTCGTTTAAACTTACTCCACTTTCTGTATGCTTTATTAAAAAACTTGATGTTTTAAGTTTGAAAAGACTCACAGATAAAAGTTATAGCAACTGATCACATTTTGGATAATGAGACTTGTATGTGGACAGAAACAATCTAATGAACATTATGGAAGTTCAATTGGCCACTGGAGACCACAAAGGGCCGAGAATGGTCAAATTCCCTGCTTATTTTGAATGCAGGTTGGAGCGAAGGATTAAGCCCAGGCATGCTCTTATGAAGGAGTGTGGAGTTATGCTGCCACCGTCCAGTTTATTGTCCATCAAGTGGTGACTTTGATAGAGATTTAAAAAAGAAACTGAACAAAAAAATCTTGCTTACTGGGACAGTTGAGTAGTATTCAGAGATTGAGAATATGAAGGAGCACTATGGAAGTTCAATTGGCTCTCTTTCTGAGCAACAGGATCGATAAATTGCATAGACCTAACAGTATTTATTGCATGGAGCTAACAGCTACATCTGTAAGGAAGCTTCAAGTCATTTGCTGGCGGTGTATTGCCGGTAAGCATGCCAAGTCATTTAGAAAATTGGTAAAAAGGCTGAATGAATAACTCTTTTTCCTCTTTGCAATTCAATGTCTCTTATGCACCCGAAGGCGTGGTCTAACGGAAAAAAAATCAGCCGTTTTACCGCACTCATTTATAACAGTTGTAGTTCGAATCTTAGAAGGCTATACTAATGTATAAAATATATCAAGCTTACTTGATAAATCAGATAGAGGGTATGATGTTTTCAGAATTTTACCGATTAGAAAGCTGACGATAAAATACTCAACACGCAGGGAAGGGGAATAGCATGGATGAAACAACGCATATCAAAGAAGACTAAATATTTTTAGCATAAAGGAATAACTTGATTTGCTACAGCCTACATACATATATAGTTAAAGTTTGTCTTCAAATATCAAAAGCTAAGAATATATTTTATGATTTTTTTTGTTTCCTAGAAATTGAATTTTTTGTTTTTCTCATTATGGTACAAATTTTTTTTAATTTTCTCACAGATTCGGAACTTAAAAAACTACGAAACAATTAGTGATAAGGTTGATCAGTAACATATCCTTTTTTTTTTTTTCATTAATATTTTATTTGTGAGCTTGCCCACTTAATTTTTGAATTAAAAATTTTGTAATTCTTATAAAAAAAAAACAATTTTCATTTATTTTAAAACCTATATATATATATATATATATATATATATATAATCCTGTTCTCCATTCTCCGCATATAAAACTCAGCGGCTGATTTGGATTAAAAATTTCCCAAACAAGGGCTAAATAGCAGAGAGAAGCTATTTTATAGTTGAGTTTCCTTACCATGTTTCTTCCTCCATAAACTTTCTTCTACCTCTCTCTCTGAGCGAAATCGCATTACGACTACTCTGTTGGAAAATGCATGGTCTCTGGCGAATGCGTTCTGCCAAGTTTCAATCTTTAATACGACCAAGTTTTAGCAGCTCAAGGTACTTCTTAGTCTTTCGATTTTGTCCTTGGTTTGTTTATTTCATGGGGCTTCCATGCTTAGGACTAGGCGTTGATTGCCAAACGTTTTCTAGGGCTTTTAAGTACATGTAGAATTTTAACAAGTATGATGTAATTTTAGGTATGTGGGTATTTTAATTGCCTGTTAGAACATAATTTTGATATGGGTTTTTATATATGAATGTGTTTTTTCTATGACTTTTTGGAAAACTCACTGAAAGTTGCACCGGTACTACTCCATTGGAACAATGCATTTCGTCTGTTGACTGCCCTCTGTCAAATTGAAGTCTTTAATAAGAGGAGGAAGTTTTAGCCACTCAAGGTGCTGCTTTTGTTCTCTTTTTTTTATTCATGGGTTACAGAGGCTAGGTCTTTGATTACCAAATATTTGCTATTGCTTTTGATAAGTTTGACGTTAGAGAAGTGGGCAATTTAATTGCGTATTGGAAGAAGCTTTGATATATGGGTTTTGATGTGGGTGGGACAGAGAGAATGCGAGTGGAAGTGGTTTATATGAATAATTGAAAAATGAGTGTGCACTGTGAAAGTAGTCTCTATGAATAATTGAAAACTGAGTGTGCTGAGAGATAATGAGTGTGGTCCAAAGAAAAATGTTGTGTATGATTTGCAGTCTGTGAACAGCCTCTGCATTGGAGAGGATCCACTGAACCAATTTGCAGACTGGCTGTAAATTTCAGGGCTCATTTAGATGGGTAAGACTCTAGTTGAAAAGGAATATAAATGTAGGAAGGCCTGGATGGAGTTGGGGCAGAGTTTAAAAAATGGTTTTGGTAGTGTATACGCACCATTGAGAAGGGTTCTGGTAATGCAAGGTTAGAAGAGAAGAGAGATTAGTGGTGGAGCGGAACAAAATGGAAATGTAAAATGGGACTGAGATTTTATACTTGAAGATTCCAATGTGAAAGCATGTATTTTGATTATCTAACAGCGAGCAGCCTTGGGAATGATCCAGCGAAAGTAATACAAGCTGTATAACTCGCTTTCTATGTGCGTTTCTTATCAGTTTCCTATGTCATTATAGTAGATTAATCAATTTTGTTTTGTTATCTCTTAGGACTAAATTAGCTTCTCTTGGTAAAGTCTTCTTTCGTCTAACAAGGTTTGATAATGCAATTGAGTATTGTTATTCAGTTGTTTTGGCATTATTCCACTCTTTGTATCAAAGCCAATTTACTCATTTTCGTTGATTTTTAGCATTAATTTAATTCACTTTTTAGTTCTTTCTTCTGTTGAAAAATGCATTTCGTCCAATGAGAAGTGATATGGTAATGGGAGCTTACATATTACTGGAGTGTAGTTGTGAACTACTCGTGTATTTATATAATGATGGAATGGAACAGAATGGAAACATATAATGGCTTTGGGATTTTGTACATGAAGTTTTCAATATGAAAGCATGGATCTTGATGAGCCAACAGAAAATCAGCCTTGGAAAGGATTCAGCGAAAAGTAGTACTTGCTGTATAGGTCTCTAGGTCTCTTTCCATAATTGTTCCTTTAGGATAGTTACCTATGCAATTAAAGTAGAATAATCCAGTTTTTGTTTTGTTTTCTATCAGGACACCATTGGAATTCCTTGGTAAAGTATTCTTTTGTCAAACAAATGTTGGTGAGTAATTGATTTCAAATTACATGTTATTCATTTGTTTTAATATCCATCCTTTCATATAAAGCCAATTTACCCATTGACTTTACCATTATTTGTTGAGAAATGTTAACCAACGTGTTTTAGATGTTTCTACAGCTGATTCTGAGAGGGGGTTATTCTAGCTTAAAAGTGGTTGAAAGCTTTCGAAATCCACCTGATAACAAAGAAAAACCAGTTGCACCACTACCTGCATCCTTATCCCCTTCATTGCTGGACTCTAAGAAGCTAAAAGCTGTATCTCGAGTAAGTGAGATAGGCCCTACTGGTAAGTTTCAGCCTCAAGTTCTCTATCTCATAGAGCTTGGAATGGATCTTGATCAGATCAAACATGCTACTAGGAGATTCCCCAGTTTTATCTGCTACAGCTTGGAGGGAAAAATAAAGCCACTAGTTGAGTTCCTGCTTGATCTTGGGGTGTCGAAATCAGATGTTTGCTCGATCCTTTTCAGAAGGCCTCGTTTGTGTGGATATAGTCTCTCGGAAAAAATTCTGCCCACCATGTCGTTCTTAGAGGGTCTGGGTGCGGACAAGAAACAATGGGCAAAACTGATATATCTCTTTCCTGGCTTTGTAACTTATAGCAGGCAGAAGGTGAAGACCACTGTAGATTTTCTTTATGAGATGGGTCTTTCAGAAGAGAATATAGGCAAGCTTTTAACACGGTGTCCAAATATCATAAGTTTTAGTGTAGAGGACAAGTTACGGCCTACTGCCGAGTACTTCCTCTCTTTGGGGGTTGATGTTGCTGTTCTTCTTCATCGAGCTCCCCATAGTTTTGTTTGTAGCTTAGACACCAAGTTAAAGCCCGTGACAGAATTTTTCTTGGAAAGGGGATACAGTGCGGAGGAAGTGGGAACCATGATTTCATGATTTGCAAACTTCTATGGTCTCAGCTTGACAGAGAACTTGATGCCGAAATGGGAGTTTTTCTTGAACATGGACTATCCACGATCTGAGCTGGTCAAATTTCCTCAATACTTTGGTTACAGGTTGGAAGAAAGGATTAAGCCGAGGTATGCCCTTATGAAGGAGTGTGGAGTGGTGCTGCCACTGTCCAGCTTATTATACTTATCAAGTGCCAAGTTTGAGAAGGCTTTAAAAAACAAGCTGAAGAAAATTTAATTATATTCAAGTTTTGAGCAATTCCTCTTGTAAGGTTGGATACATTACCTGCTCTCTTGGTTTTGATTTTTGATTCTTTCTTTGTATATGTAATTTGTTTAATTTAGAGATTAATTGGAGTTTATTATTGTTATGTAGACCATTTAATTGAGTATGAATATGAAAAAAAAAATGAAAAAAAAAAGACAAACACTAAATGAAACTAGCAAACTCAAACCTTTATTAATTTTAAAATTAAAAAAACTACTCATAGTTCAAGAGAAGACGCAAAAATAAAAAATAAAAGGCAAATGGGTTAGAAAACGGGTACTAAAAATTTACTATTGATTTTCTCACTGACTTGATTATCAGAAGTCTTTCATGTCCAAAAATATATATAGATTAGAAGTTTTCTATTTTCATAGTGTTTATTCGGCTGAAAATTAATTAAATTAATTCATCGACACATGGATAAGATACAAAATTTTTCTGATTTTGTCACAGATTTGGGCCTCCAAGACTTTAACACAGTATGATAAAACGACACGTCGTTACTATTTTTGTTTTTAAATTATCGTTTTTAAATTATCGTTTAGAAAAAAAAGCGTTGTTCTTTTCTTCCCTGATTATAAAACTCAGCGGCGGAGTATATGGGTAAAAGGATTCCCAAAAACAACGGCTATGTCGCAGAGATAATCTATTTCTCAGTCTTTTCCAAACTGCTCAGTTGGAAAATGCATGCTCTCTGGCGAAACCGCTCTTCCAAGTTCCAATCTTTAATAAGAACAAGTTTTAGCAGCTCAAGGTACTTTTAGTCTTTCCTTCTCCTTCTGATTCTGGCCTTTGTTTTTTTAACATGCACTTAGACTAGGCCATCGATTGCTAAAGATTTCCGAAGGCTTTAAGTGCATGTAGGATTTAATAAGTATGTAATTTTAGAAATTTGGGTTATTAATTTTGGTGTTACAACAAAATTTTGATATGGGTTTGGTTAAATGTTTCTGAGATTGAATTATCGTGGAAGTGGCTTATGTAAATGTCGATAGTTTAAAGTAAATTATTGCGTATAATTCGTAGTCCCCTGCATTGGAGATGACCCACTGGACCAAGCACAATGAAGCTGTCCAGCGTTTAAGGATGGGGCTTTGGTAAGGGTTTGGTAGTCACTGAAAAGTTAGAAGAGGATAGATGTTAATGGTGGTGAAGTGGTGAACCAAATCTTGGATTTTAGTAATGGTGGAGTGAAACAAAATGGAAAATGGATATGTGACTGGGATTTTGAATGTGAAAGCATAGATTTTCATTATCTAACAGAAAGACAGCATTGAAAATGATCAACCAGAAGTAGTGGTAGTAGCTGTGTACGTCTCTTTCCATACTTACGTTGTTAAAAGAGGAACCTACTCGTGTAATTTAAAAATGGTGGAGTGGAACAGAACAGAAATATATGATGGGTCTGGGATTTTCAGCTTGAATCTTCCAATGTGAAAGCATGGATATTGATAATCTAACAAACACAAATATAAAGTCTTAGAAATGATGAAGCAAAGGTAGTACCCGGTGTAGACCTCTCTTTCCTATTCCATTAAAGTAGAATGACCAGCTTTGTTTTGTTTCCTCTCAGGACTCAATTGGCTTTCCTTAGTAAAGTCTTCTTTTGTCAAGGAAAAGCAAATTTTGGTGAGTAATTATTTTCAAATTACCTGTTATTTGGTTTTTTTTGGTGTCCAACCATTCATATAAAAGTCAATTTACTCATTCTCATTGATTTTAGCACCTTCTGTTGAGAATGTTAACCAACGTGTTTCAGATATATTTACAGCTGATTCGGGGGAAAGTGGTTCATTTAGCTTGAAAGCGGTTGAAAGATTTCCAAATCCACCAAATAATAAAGAAAAACCAGTTGCAGTACTAACTGCATCCTTATCCCCTTCATTGATCGACTCTAAGAAGCTAAAAGCTTCATCTCGAGTAAGTGAGATAGGCTCATTTGGGAAGCTTCGGCCTCAAGTTCTGTATCTCATAGAGCTTGGTTTGGATCTTGAACAGATAAAAGACATTACAAGAAGATTCCCCGCTTTTGCCTTCTACAGCTTGGAGGGAAAAATAAAGCCACTGGTTGAGTTTTTGCTTGATATTGGAGTGCCAAAATCAGATATTCCCTCCATTCTTAGCAGAACGCCTCAGTTGTGCGGACTCAGCCTCTCAGAAAAAATTATACCCCGCGTGGCATTCTTGGAAAGTTTGGGTGTGAACAGGAAGCAAAGGGCAAAAGTGATACACCGCTTTCCTGCCTTCCTCACTAATAGCAGGCAGAAGGTAAAGAGCGCTGTGGATTTTCTTTATGAGATGGGTTTATCAGCTGAGAGTATAGGTAAGATTTTAACAAGGTGTCCAAATATCGTAAGTTGTAGTGTAGAGGACAAGCTAAGGCCTACTGCTGAGTACTTCCGCTTGTTGGGGGTTGATATTGCTTTTCTTCTTCGTCGATTTCCCCAAAATTTGAGTTATAGCATAGAGGCCAATATAAAGCCCGTGACAGAATTTTTTTTGGAAAGGGGATACAGTATGGAGGAAGTGGGAACCATGATTTCAAGATTTGCAAGCTTATATGGTCTCAGCTTGGCGAAGAACTTGTTACCAAAGTGGGAGTTTTTCTTGACCATGGACTATCCACGTTCTGAGCTGGTAAAAATCCCTGCTTATTTTGGTTACAGTTTGGAAGGAAGGATTAAGCCGAGATATGCGCTTATGAAAGAGTGTGGAGTGGTGCTGCCACTGTCCAGCTTGTTAGTTCTATCAAATGACCTCCTTGATAAGGCTTTAAAGATGAAAATGAAAAAAAAAAAAAAAAATCTTGCTGACTACTATCAAAGTCATAGCAGCCAATCACATATTTCACAATGAGACTTGTAAGGATCATTGTGGAAGACCAAATGGTAGTTAGATACCACAAACGCCGCTCTTACTGACCAAATGCAGACTATAGCCATTTTCTCATTGCTTAGGTGTAAGTAAGCTTGAATTCATTTGCAGGGTGTGTTGGTTGGTGCTCGGTTTTGGGTTCATGCAAATACAAAAATATATTGGAAAGTGGGTGGCAAAGCTCAATGATTATTATTATTTTTCCCACATTGTAATTAAATCGAGTTCTTAATATCACCCATGCAAAGTTTACAGTTCAATTATATGGGTGGCAAACTCAAGATGTTCTGATTGCTGTTGTTTTTTTTTTTTTTTTAACTCTATATCCTTGTATAGAGTTAAAAAAAGTCTACACTGTGAGAGTACTTTGTTTTTCTTTAAAAAACTTAATGTTTTAAGTTGAAAAGATTTATGATGAATGGACAATATTATGCTGTCAATATTCTACTTGCCTTGTCTGGTATAGCACTCTCACAGTGTATAATATTCCCAGCTGAAGCATCCTCCAGTCTGTAAAATGGCCAATGAATAAGCCAAATTGAAATTTTCTTTTTCAATTTATGTTATTGGTTTTTAATTAAATTAAATGGACACATGAATTAAAGTCGCAATATGTTCCTCATTTTCGCACGGATTTGGGTCTCCAAGACTTCGACACACCACCAACGAGACGACATGTCGTTACGGGATTCCTCTCCTATTCATCAAGATTCAACAAACGTTGCTGCTCCCTACTCCGTACAACGTTGTTCATCAAAAGTCAGCGGCTGAGAATTTGTGTAAAAACGACGGCTAAATCGAAGAGAGAAGCTATTTCTGTTTCTGCCCTCTATTGTTTTCTCCATTGAAAGGAAAAAAATACAAACTTTTATTGGAAAAATGCATGCTTTATGGCGAATGTGCTCTGCCAAGTTCCAATCCTCAATACGACTACGTATGAGCGGCTCAAGGTACTCCATTCTTTTGCTTTTCTCCTTAATCTTCAATTTAGCATCTTCTATTGCTTAATGTTATTCATAAGCTATATGGTTAGGATTTCCTAGGGCTTTCAATTACATTTAGGATTTAATTAGTATGATGTAATGTTAGAAATGTGGGCTATTAATTGCATGTTAGAAGATGTGAATTAGCGTGGAATTGGTTCATATGAATATGGTTCAAGGGAATTTTTATTGCGTATAAATTCGAAGTCTCTGCATTAAAGAGGACCTACTGGACCAAGCAGAATGAAGCTGTCCAGCGTTTGAGGAGGACTTTGGTAGTGTATTGGCACCAATTGGCAATGAGAGGTTTGAAGAGGAGGGGTATTTGTGGCGGTGAAGTAGTGAGCCAACTCTTGGATTTTAGGCCACTGTATGCCCTTATGAAGGAGTGTGGAGTGGTGCTGCCATTGACTAAATTATTAGCCCTATCTAGTGAAGACTTAGATAAGGCTCTAAAGGACTTAGATAAGGCTCTAAAGAAGACACCGAAGAAAAGTACAACGTGACTTGTATGGAGAGACATCCACATATAGGAATGAGTATTTGGCAGAACTAATTAGAACTGAGTGTTATATACCAAGTTGTAACAAGGAAACTAGAAAGATGCATGATTTGATACAAATTGTGCTGAGATTTGACATTATGGTAAGCCGAAGGGAAACAAAAATAGAGGTTCTAGAAAAAGTTTGAGCATAAATCAATGTTTGGAAGGTAGAAAATGAATTTGGTAGCCTTTTCTTGACAAACTAGAGGCATTTTCTCATTGCTGGGCCTTAAGTATAATTAATTTCGTTTTGTTTTCTCTCAGGACACAACGATTGGCTTTCCTTGGTAAAGTATTCTTTTGTCAAGCGAATGTTGGTGAGTAATTGATTTCAAATTACCTGTTATTCTGTTGTTTTAGTGTCTTTCAACCATATAAAAGCCAATTTCCTCATTCTCATTGATTTTAGCATTTTCTGTCGAGAACGTTAGCCATTGTGTTTTAAAATGTATTTACAGTTGAGTTTGGGACGAAAGTGGTTGAAAGCTTTTCTAATCCTCCTGATAATAAAGAAAAAAAGGTTGCACAGCTACCTGCAACCTTATCCCCTACATTGCTCAACTCTAAGAGGCTAAAAGCTATGTCTCGAGTAAGTGAGATAAGCCCAACTGGTGAGCTTCGACCTCAAGTTCTGTATCTCATAGAGCTTGGCATGGATCTTGATCAGATCAAAAGCATGGCACGAAGACACCCTGCTTTTGCCTTCTACAGCTTGGAAGGAAAAATAAAGCCACTAGTTGAGTTTCTGCTTGACCTTGGGGTGCCAAAATCAGATATTCCCTCCATTCTTAGCAGAACACCTCGGTTGTGTAGCTACAGTCTCTCTGGAAATCTTATACATAGCGTGGCTTTCTTAGAGAGTCTGGGTGTGGACAGGAAACAATGGGGAAAAGTGATATGTCGCTTTCCTGCCTTCATCACTTGCAGCAGGCAGAAGGTGAAGACCACTGTAGGCTTTCTTTACGAGATGGGTCTCTCAGAAGAGAGTATAGGTAAGGTTTTAACACGGTGCCCAAAATTTGTAAGTCTTAATGTAAAGGACAAGTTACGGTCCATAGCTGAGTACTTCCGCTCATTGGGGGTTGATGTTGCTGTTCTTCTTTATCGGTATCCAGAAAATTTTGGTCTTAGCTTAGAGAACAATTTGAAGCCTGTGACAGAATTTTTCTTGGAGATTGGATACAGTAGAGAGGAAGTTGGGACCATGATTTCAAGATTTGGAGCCATATACATGTACAGTTTAGAAGAGAACTTGAAACCAAAATGGGATTTTTTCTTGACCATGGACTATCCACAATCTGAGCTGGTTAAATTCCCTCAATATTTTAGTTACAGTTTGGAGCATAGAATTAAGCCCAGATATGTGCTTATGAAGGAGTGTGGAGAGGTGCTGCCACTGTCCAGCTTATTATCCAGGTCGAGGGATGTCTTTGAAAGGGCTTTAAAGAGTAAACTGAAGAAAAAAAACTTGCTAAACTAAGGAGCAAAGTTATAGCAGCCAATCTCACAGATTGGACAATGAGAGACTTTTAAGCAGATATGCACAATTATGAAGGAGCATTATGGAAGTTCATGTTTAAACAGAGAACTTGATGCCAAATGGGGAGTTTTTTTTTACCATGGATTATCCACACTCTGAGCTGGTCCAACACCCTTATTACTTTAGTTACAGTTAGGAACAAGGATTAAGCTGATATATGAAGGAATGTGGAGTGGTGCGGCCACTATCCAGCTTATTATCGCTATCAAGTCACGACTTTGATAAGCCATTAAAGAGGAAACTGAAAGGAAAACTTGCTGACCAGGGTCAAAGTTATAGCAGCCAATCTACATGTATGCAGAAATACACAAAGTGAAGGAACATTTTGGAAGTTCAATTGGTTGTTGGAAACCACAAACAGCCTCTCTTTCTGAGCAATATGATCGATAATATTTGTATCAAAATTATGTAATGATGCTTGAGACTAACAGCTACATCTGCAGACTAGAGACATTTCCTCATTGCTGTGCCGTAAGCAAGCTTCAATTCATTTGCAGGGTGTACTGCCAGTTTGTCTTTTTTGTGTGCATGCCATATCATTTAGCAAGTGAGTGGAAAAGCTCGGTGATTATTTTTATTATTATTTTTTCCTCAGTGTAATTTTTTGAGGCCTCATTATATTAATGCAAAGCGTATGCAATTGTGTTACATGACTTTAATTGCTCAATGATTTTTTCCTTCCCCTACACTGTAATTGAATGGAGTTCTTACTAGCACTTCTCTTTGGTTTCTTCTTCTCTTTTTTATTTTTTATATTTTTTTGTCCCCTACACTGTAATGGAATGGAGTGAATATTATGAATTTTCTATGGTTGAAGTAAAATGGGCTATTCAAATATCAAAAGCCAAATTAAAAATTTTCTCTGATTTTCTACCTGATAACCAGCAAGGTCGTTAGAAATTCTCTTCTTCCTTTTTTAAATTTTTTAGTTTTTAGTGGGGGAGAGACACGGGATACACAAGAGATTAAGGAGCGAGCTGTCCCACTGTCAAACGACAAGTCGTAGATTCAAACTGCAAGGGAGTATGTGTAATTTTCAAAGAAATCGAGGCTATATATGTAAACTTATGAAACTAGGGGGCAGTTTGTGTAATTTCAGTAAATTTTTTTTCCCTGATCATCAAAATTCAAGAAACGCTGTTCCTCTTCTCCGAATATAAAACTCAGCGGCTGAGAAATTGGACGAAATATTTCCCAAACAACTACTTCTCTTCTCTGAATATAAATCGCAGATTGAATCTATTTCTCTGTGTTTCCCAACGTTTCTTCTTCCATAAAAAGGAAGTCTTTGGTAGATTTCAGCGACTAACTGGGTTAGAAAAATGCATGGCCTATGGCGAATGCGCTCTGCCAAGTTCCAATCTTTAATACGACCACGTTTTAGCAACTCAAGGTATTACTTGGTCTTTAGCTTTTAGGGTCCTTTGTTGTTTTACATGCACTGAATTTGAATTGTCATTTCATGGGCTACAAAGTTTAGGAGGAGCCAAGTCGTTGATTGCCAAAGATTTCCTTAAGGCTTTTAATTAAATTTAGGATTTAATTCGTATGATGCTAGAAATGTGGGTAAAGATTGGTTAGGAGAGGAGCCAACTCATGTATTTTAATAATGTCGGAGAGAAACAGAATGGGAATTTATAAATGGGTCTGGGATTGTCAACTTGAATCTTTCAATGGGAAACCATGGATTTTTTATAAGCTAACAAACAGAAATTTTAAAGCCTTTGAGATTATCCAGCAAAAGTAGTACTAGTTGTATCAGTTTCCTATGCCATTCAAATAGAATGATTAATTTTTTATTCTTTTTTTCTCAGGACTCAATCGGCATTCCTGTTATTTTGTCAAGCAAATTTTGGTGAGTAATTGATCTCAAAATACCTGTTATTCAGTCACTTTTAGTGTCCTTCAACCTTTCGTTTAAAAGCCAATTTACTCATTTTCAATGACTAGCAATTTTTGTTGAGAACTAGCAACTGTGTTTTAGATGTATTTACAGCTGATTCCGGGATCAGTCGTTATTCAGCCCTAAAAGGAGTTGAAAGCTGTCCAAATCCACCTGATAACAAAGAAAAACCAGTTGCACCACTGCCTGCATCCTTAGCCTCTTCATTGCTCGACTCTGAGAGGCTAAAAGCTATATCTCGAGTAAGTGAAATGAGCTCATCTGGAAAGCTTTGGCCTCAAGTTCTCTATTTCATAGAGCTTGGCATAGATCTTGATCAGATCAAACGCATTACTAAAATATTCCCCCGTTTTCCCTTCTACAGCTTGGAGGGAAAGATAAAGCCACTAGTCAAGTTTCTGCTTGATCTTGGGGTGCCAAAATCAGGTATTCCTTCCATTCTTATCAGAAGGCCTCAGTTGTGTGGAATCAGCCTCTCTGGAAATCTTATACCCAACATGACATTCTTAGAGAGTTTGGGTGTGGACAAGAAACAATGGGCAAAAGTGATATATCGCTGTCCTGCCTTCGTCACTTGTAGCAGGCACAAGGTGAAGACCACTATAGATTTTCTTTACGAGATGGGTCTCTCAGAAAACAGTATAGGTAAGATTTTAACACAGTGCCCAAATATTGTATGTTATAATGTAGAGGACAAGTTACGGCCCATAGCTGAGTACTTCCGCTTGTTGGGGGTTGATGTTGCTGTTCTTTTTCGTAAATCTCCTTCAATTTTGGGTTCTAGCTTAGAGACCAATTTGAAACCTGTGACAGAATTTTTCTTCCAGAAGGGATATAATATGGAGGAAGTTGGGACCATGATTTCAAGATTTGGAGCCTTATACTTGTACAGTTTAGAAGAGAACTTGAAACCAAAATGGGAGTTTTTCTTGACCATGGACTATCCAAAATCGGAGCTGGTCAAATTCCCTCCATATTTTGGTTACAGTTTGGAACAAAGGATTAAGCCGAGGTATGCGCTTATGAAGGAGTGTGGAGTGGTTTTGCCACTGTCCAGCTTATTATCGGTATCGAATGATGTCTTTGAAAAGGCTTTAAAGAGTAAATCGAAGAGAAAAACTTGCTAAACTAAGGAGCAAAATTATAGCAGCGAATCTCACATATTGGACAATAAGAGACTTTTAAGCAGATATGCACAATTATGAAGGAGCATTAGGGAAGTTCATTTTTAAGCAGAGAACTTAATACCAAAGTGGGAGTAATTTTTTTGACCATGGATTATCCGCACTCTGAGTTGGTCAAACGCCCTCATTTCTTTAGTTACAGTTTGGAACAAAGGGTTAAGCCGAGATTTAGGCTTTTGAAGGAGTGTGGAGTGGTACTGCCACTGTCCAGCTTATTATTGCTATCAAGTCATGACTTTGATAAGGCATTAAAGAGGAAACTGAAAGAAAACCTCGCTGACCAGGATCAAAGTTATAGCGGCCAATCAAATATTGGACAATGAGACATTTATGCATAATACACAATAAGAAGGAACATTTTGGAAGTTCAATTGGCTGTTGGAAACCACAAACGGCCTCATTGCTGTGCTGTTAGTGAACATTTCCTCATTGAGACATGTAAGCTTCAATTCATTTGCGGGGTGTATTATCAGTTTCTCTGTTTGTGCGCATGCCATATCATTTGGAAAGTGAGTGGGAAAGCTCAATGATTTTTATTATTATTTTGTCCACAGTGTAATCTATTTGAGCCCTTATCATTACTAATGCAAAGTGTAAGCAATTGTATTATGTGGACTTTAATTGCAAAATGAATTTTTTTCCCTACACTGTAATTGAAAGGAGTCCTTATTAGCCCTTCTCCTTTCTTTTTTTCTTTTTATTTTTTGTCCTTTATTTATGCCTTTTTTTTATTGAAAACTTTATGTTAAGTTGAAAAGATTTATGGATAAAGTAGCATTATATTTTGCTTCAATTATGACTTTTTCTGTGGTTGGAAGTAAACTGGGCTACTCCTTTTGGTAGTCATTTTACAAAAGAGAATTACTTCTCCTAATGGCTAAAATTTGGCTATTCAAATATCAAAAGCTAAAAATTTTCTCTGATTTTCTACCTGATAACCGACCAGGTCGTTAGAAATTTTCTTCTTTCTTTTTTCAATTTTTTTAGTTTTTATTGAGAGGAAGGAAACACAGGAGAATGAAATTCAAAGGACGAGCTGCGCCAGTAGCAAACGGCAAGTCGTATTCCGTTTGCTTTCGAAGTGATATTTTTGCCAGTAGATTTTGCACGTGGTTCATTCTCACTGCATATGTCTCTCAGCGGCTGAGATTTGGCTACAACCATATCTAAAAACATACTAAAACCCATCCCCGCTCCTCCTTGCTTTTCCTTCCTTTGGGAAGTTCACCACCGCATTCTGGGCTATAAATATACACACTTTCGGTTCCATTTTTCTGGGTTTGTTGGAAATATGTTGAAAATGAATGCTATATACCCAATCAACTTAGCAAAGTTCCTATCTTTGCCGGGAGGAAATTTCAGCAACTCAAGGTACTCCCTTAAACATTCCTCCGTCTTCTTTTTTAGTCCATTTCCATGTCATGGGCAAGAAAGTGAAAGGATTTAGGCCATTGATTTAGGCCATTTCTAAGAGTTTTTAGTACATTTAGGATTTAGTAAATAGGATGATAAAAAAAGGAAGAAAAAAAAAGTGTAATTAATTGCATATTAGGAGAAGATTTTAATATGGGTTTTTTATTTGGGTTGGTAAATCAGTGTGCTAGACTGATCAGCTTGGGATGTGGATTCCATGATGTGGTCCAAAATTGAGAGATGTGTAGGCCGCTGATTGAAGTTAGCAGGTGTTTAAAACAGGGCTTTGGTAGTGTATGGTCACGGCAGTGGAAGGGGTTGTAATAGTCCGAGGTTAGATATAGAAGAGAGATTACAGGTGGTGAAGTAGTGAACCAAGTTATGCTAGTAAAGTAGTGAAAGCATGAACTTTGATAGCTATAGAAAGCCACAGCTTTGGAATTGGTCCAGCGAAAGTTGTACTAGCTGCATAGCTCTCTTTTCACACTTGTTCCTTTAATATCAGTTTTCTATGCTTGTAAAGTAGAATAATTGATTTTGTTTCATTTTCTTCCAGGACGCAACTGTCTTTCATAGGAAAAGTCTTCATTTGTCGAGCAAATTCCAGTGAGCATTTAATTACAAATTACCTGTTATTTATTTAATTAATTTTTTTTAATGCTATTCCACCCTTCATGATTCATCTAAAATCCAATTTACTCGTTGATTCAGTTTTTTCGGTTGAGAACATTAACCAAATTGTCCTAGATGTATTTACAGCTGATTCTGGGATAAATGGGTCGTTTAGCTTAAAAGTGGTACCTCCAACCCTTTTAGCAGCAGAAAAAGAAGAAGCAAAGGCTGTCTTGACCTTGTTCTTGAAGAAACAAGGTTTGAGCAACACTGTTGCTGCAAGAACCATCAACAAGTCAGACTTTTTCATTGACCACCTTGTCTCAAGGCTTCATTCTGTACATAAATCTCGGTATCTAGTAGGTTCGATTTCAATATGTTACTGCTTGTCCTTAGCAACAGTTATTGTTGTCCATTTCAAGTTGGATTATCCTCTTATAAAATTCCAATTGAAATTGCAGGACGAGAGCTAACAACTCTTGAGATCAGGGATGCTCTTATTCCTTACCTTGAATCCCTGCAAGAAGAGTTTGGGAATGGTCTGCTAGATATGGTTGAAAGCTTTCCAAATCCACCTGTGAAAGAAAAAGGGATTGCACCACTACCTGCATCCCTATCCCCCTCATCACTCGACTCTAAGAAGCTAAAAGCTATATCTCGAATAACTGAGACAGGCCCAGCTGGTGAGCTTCGACCTCAAATTCTTTATCTCGTAGAGCTTGGAATGGATCTTGATCAGATCAAAGGCATTACAAGAAGATTCCCCGCCTTTGCGTACTACAGCTTGGAGGGAAAAATAAAGCCAGTAGTTGAGTTTCTGCTTGATCTTGGGGTGCCAAAATCAGAAATTCCCACCATCCTTAACAAAAGGCCTCAGTTGTGTGGAATCAGTCTTTCAGAAAATCTTATACCCAACATGGCATTCTTAGAGGGTTTGGGTGTGGACAAGGAACAATGGGCAAAAGTGATATACCGCTTTCCTGCCTTCCTCACTTATAGCAGACAGAAGGTGAAGACAACTGTAGATTTTCTATATGAGATGGGTCTCTCTGCAGAGAGTATAGGTAAGATTTTAACACGATGTCCAAATATCGTAAGTTATAGTGTAGAGGACAAGCTACGGCCTACTGCTGAGTACTTCCGCTCGTTAGGGGTTGATGTTGCTGTTCTTCTTCATCGAGCTCCACAAAATTTTGGTCTTAGCATAGAGACCAATCTGAAGCCGGTAACAGAATTTTTCTTGGAGAGGGGATACAGTATGGAGGATGTTGGGACTATGATTTCAAGATATGGAGCCTTATATACTTTCAGCTTGACAGAGAACTTGATGCTGAAATGGGAGTTCTTCTTGAACATGGACTATCCACAGTCTGAGCTGGTCAAATTCCCTCAATATTTTGGTTACAGCTTGGAACAAAGGATTAAGCCGAGGTATGCCCTCATGAAAGAATGTGGAGTGATGCTGCTACTGAACCAGTTGTTATCATTATCAGGTCATGATTTTGATAAGGCATTAAAGAAGAAATTGAAGAAAATAATTGCTGATTAGGCTCAATGTTAAAACAGGCAATAACATATTGAACATGGAGACTCATATGCAGAGACATTCACAATATGAAGGAGCGTATGAAGTTCAATCGGAAATTCGAAGCCAAAATTGCCTGTTTTTCTGAGCAATAGAATGTGAATGTATTGTCTCAGAATGATCTAATGCTTGAGACTACCAACTACATCTGATGAGTAGAAGCATTTCTTTTTTGCTCAACTGTGAGTAAGCTTCAATTCATTTGCAAGATGTATATTTCCAGTTTTTTCGGTAGTGCTTATGCTAATTCATTTGGAAAACAGGTGGCAAAGCTTAATGATTATATTTTTTTTTCCTATTCACATTGTGTTTGGAATGGTTCATTTTACCACAAATGCGAAAGTGTGTCCATGTTACACAATGGTCCATTTTACCACCTTGTGATTGAAAATGGTCCATTTTCTCTACCCTTATTTGTTATTATTTTTCTTAGAGTTATTGGTAATAATGCCTCTGAATTATGCAGTTGGAAATTACCACCCAAATTATGAAATTAGTATCAATAGTCCTTGAACAACTCGCCCTCTAACTTATAAACACAATGTATTTTTATTTTAAACATAATATGTTTTTAAATTGTTCATAAATATATTTTTTTTTACATAAATTATTCAAATTGATTTATATTTCCCCTGTTACAACCTACTTCAACTCTTTAACATAAAAAATAAATATATCTAAACTTCTAAAAATATAATATGTTTATCAGTAAGGGGAAATTTTTAATTATGTTTAAAATTCAGGGGTATTGATTCTAATTTTAAAATTTAAGAGGCAATTTGTTATTTTATGCAAAATTGAAGGGGGTTTTGTTACCAATAACCCTTTTCTTAGTAGTTGATGGCACTTTCATGCCATGTTTTATTAAATATTTGGTGTTGCATTGCATGTTGAACAGATTGATTGATGAAGTGACTTTTATATTATGCTTTGGATCGTGACTTAGTCTTCATCTTCACAATGAGCTTATGTGTTCGATCATCCAAAATCCATTTCCTAGGATATATAAGTTTTAATTTAGTATAAAAATTATATATATATATATCATTGTCTCTAAGGAAACTATCGAAGTGCAAAAGAAATTAGCTAGTTTATGAAGCATGTTACAACGGAGGAAACATACGTGTCCCAAAGTAGATTAACTCAAACGAAACAAAGTTAGTTTGATTCTAACAACGTTTTCCCATTTTGCACACTAATAAACAAAAAATATGACAAAAATGAAGGGAGAGTTATAGGATTGGACACTAGGACGACCCTTGTACTACTGCATCTAACAAATGCATAAAAAAAATTACCTAAAAATAGATTTAATTTTAAAAAATAAAACCCTCTTATTAAAAATAAAAAATTACCATACCGGTTTATTATAACAAACTGGACACATTTGTCCCTTTGAAAATAAAAGCTTTCCCTAGCAACCCTCTTCCTTGTTCATGTGCTTTGGATTAATTTCTCATACATTCTCTCTTCAGATTTCATCTTCATCATCTTTCTAATTCTGATCAAGCATCAGTCTCTCATGGGAGATCATCCACGTTCATCAACGCCTGATTCCAACGGCATCCTCGGAACATCGAAAAACTCTTCGATCAAAGAAATTTGCAAGGCTTACAAATTTATTGTCACTAAATGGAATCCTGACAAGCACCCCTCCAATAGAACCAAAGCTGACGGCGCCGCCATTAATGAAGCCTACAACAAGGTAATATTAGCCTAGAGCCTTTGTCATTAATTGTGTTTTTCGTGTGCATGAAGAAATCCATGCAAAACTCATGCAACAATGGTGCGTACGTAAAAGTATATGATACATAAGAAAATTCATGTTTTCATATATATATATGGATCCCCAATAAGAAGAAAAATTTAGAAAATTTTCTCAGTTAACAACAATTGGGATTTGTTCATATGTAAGTGCATGCTTTATTCCTTAGTATTATTTCGTTTAATCTCTTCTTTTGAAATTTTTTTTTTAATTTTTTTTTTTTTAGACTACCTATAACAAGAGGCTGGAAGATGAACCTCTTATCATAAGTGATCCGGTACTTTTGGAACATGAACATGTTAGTATTGAAGTTTTTGATCACAGGAAAAGTGTGGATGAAAGTTTCTTTTCACGTTCACCATCATTTTCTTTAAGGAGTACGAGTGGAAGAAGCAAAACACCAAATCCAAGGTCAAGATCGGCTATGTCGAGAAGTAGGAGCAAGAGGAGCAAAACCCCAATATTGTCGAGAAATATGAGTCAGAAAAGCCCTTCTGGATCAGAAACGTCTACACCATCGAAAATGAACAGCAAAAAATTCACATCCGAAACTAGCCAAGCAGCTCCTTCTCTGTCAAGGAATATGAGTCAGAAAAGCCCTTTTGGATCAGAAACGTCTACACCATCGAAAATGAGCAGCAAAACATTCACATTCGAAACTAGCCAAGCAGCTCCTTCTCTGTCAAGGAATATGAGTCAGAAAAGCCCTTCTGGATCAGAAACGTCTACACCATCGAAAATGAGCAGCAAAACATTCACATTTGAAACTAGCCAAGCACCTCCTTCTCTGTCAAGAAATATGAGTCAGAAAAGCCCTTCTGGATCAGAAACGTCTACACCATCGAAAATGAGCAGCAAAACATTCACATCCGAAACTAGCCAAGCAGCTCCTTCTCTGTCAAGGAATATGAGTCAGAAAATCCCTTTTGGATCAGAAACGTCTACACCATCGAAAATGAGCAGCAAAACATTCACATCCGAAACTAGCCAAGCAGCTCCTCCTCTGTCAAGAAACATGAGCAAGAGGAGCACCACTCCTATTTTATTCTCGCAATCTATTGAAAGAAAGAAACCTCCTCCTGTTCTGAGGAAGCTTCCATGCACACTGGAGGAGTTGCTAGAGGGTTGCGTCAAGAAGATGAAGATCACAAGAGATGTCATCACCGACGCTGGGTTTGTTAATTTCTTTCCCTTTCTTTTTCAATTTGATTCTCGATTGACAAAATATATAGAGTTCGTTTGGTCATAGATTAAGAGACGTTTTTTGATTGGCTTTTAACTACATGGCCTAGCAAGGGCTTGCTTATGATTATGGCAACTACTTTAAAATTTAAGGCAAAATAGAAGGCCAAAGGCATAGCTAACCCATAATCTTTCACGTTTCATGCGTGCATCATAAGTTATTACTATTACTGTACAAATTCATGACTAAGTTCTAGTTTTGATGCACGTATACTATGCATGACAGGATGATCATTCCAGAAGAAGAGATTCTGAAGATAAATGTGAATCCCGGTTGGAAAAAAGGAACGAAGATCATGTTCGAAGGGAGAGGTGACGAGAAACCAGGTTACCTCCCTGCTGATATAATATTCTTGATAGATGAAAAAAGACACCCTTTGTTTGTGAGAGATGGTGATTATTTGGAGATAGTTCTTGAGATTCCTTTGGTGAGTGCACTCACTGGCTGTTCATTCTCAGTCCCTTTGTTAGGAGGTGAAAAAATGACACTGTCCATAGATGATATAATATACCCTGGATATGAAAAGGTTGTTCGAGGACAAGGAATGCCAAATCCTAAAGAACAGGGCAGGAGAGGTGACCTTAAGATCAAATTTCTAGTCGACTTTCCCATGGAACTCAGCGATGAACAACGAGCTGAAGCTGTTAGTATCCTCCAAGAATGTTCCTGATAGCTGACATTCTTCTTTTTCAGTTTAAAATCCCTTTGTGCAATTCTTATATATGTAAAAGTTGCCAAAAACAGAAATAGAAAAGTTCAGTTTCAACAGTTCATTCATTGAAAATTGTGTTGTGTAAACATGTACATATATTACACAAGGCGTGGAGAAAATTAAGTTGATTAAAAATATAAGTAAATAGATATTTCAGGTCCAATTTTCATAATCCAACTGTTCGTTCAATTTCAAGAATTTGAACTTTTTGATGGAGGATGCTGCCTAGCAAGGTAAGGAACTTCTATTATTGTCCCAGTGATATTGTCTCCAACATTTACAGTATCTCCCTTGTAAGCACCTTGCCTCTTGATATAACATAAACCAACGTGCTCAATTCCCATCTTTCCAGGTGCATAGCTTGTCAGCTTTCCCACCTGCATGAATTGCACAAGTTGTTAAAATATAAGCCACAAACTCTTCTTTTCTCTCTCTCTCTCTCTCTCTCTTTCCTTTTTTATTTTCTCTCTTTCTCTCTCTAGGTTTTTTTCTTGCTAGATTCTGCCAAATCATCATGCTAAACCATCGTCCAAGTAACAACTAGAAGGAACAAAAGTAAAACCATAAGAGTTACAACACTAAATATCAAATAAGATTCGAAAACCTATACTACTTCTAAACCCTCCACCTGTTCCAGAAAGAGAGAGTCAACCTCAACCAAAATAATCATATAACTTAACAGTGTTTGATTGCTTCTGTTTCTCCCCTTCTTCAGAAGCAAATAACATGAAACAAATTCCTATTTTTACCTATCTATAGAAACTTAATAAAGTTCAAAATAGGAAAAAACATTTTCTCCCAGCTTTATTTTTCCTTCCTTTTTCACATTTATGTTATCCATAATTATATTTTATTCATCTTAATAAAAAAAAAAAATTGTGGTTCAATTTCTATTAAACTTGAAAGGTTACCAAATTTACAAACTAAAAAGAAATTTTAAAAGGAACAGTTCCTTAAAAGGAAACAGTTCCTTAAAAGGAAACAGTTCGTACCTTTTTCCCATTAACTATAATGGGGCTGCCAGGTTCTGCAGCTGCTGACAGAGAAATTCCCCACAGTGTCTGCTTGACTCCATTATAT
This sequence comes from Rhamnella rubrinervis, assembly GCA_007844105.2. Classification (NCBI taxonomy): domain Eukaryota; kingdom Viridiplantae; phylum Streptophyta; class Magnoliopsida; order Rosales; family Rhamnaceae; genus Rhamnella; species Rhamnella rubrinervis. The sequence continues at coordinate 909,698 of CM017575.2, forward strand.
GTTATGAGTCTAGATATGGTCTCTTGACCCTTGTAGCACCCTGTAAAGCTAGAGGTTAGACTGCTGCTTATCCTCCAATCTTTCTTTTTTAGGTACTTTTATAGCAAAGACTGAGATACCTTTGTTCAGAGAGATTGAATTCCAGAGACCAGCCTCCAGGACATTATATTCATTAGTAAGCTCTTTCTTTGGTGCTGGTCTTCCTGGAAAGTTAAGAAGCAAGTGATTAAACGCATGAGAGAAAGTGTTAATTATATTTTCATTAGCTTCCATTTACATCGAAATGCGATGTCAAAAAGAGACTTCATGGTCAAAAAGTAGAAATAGTTCACATGTGAAACAAGCACATTAAATAAGACAAACCAAAAAGTTAGAGAAGTATTCACAACCTTGAATAACTCTTAGTTTCTCCCATGCGTTAGAGCCCATTGGGATAGCACCTTGAGAAAGAAGAGTCTTCCAGATTGATCCAGCAGAAGCTGGTGACATCATCAGTGAAAAACCTTCATCAGATATGACATTTCCTACACCAATAGTTACGGGCATCCCATTGACCTGTGAAGTAACAAAAGATTCAATTAAAGATTCTTGAAATAATTTAGAAGAAAGACTTAATTCGATTTGTTTTACTGTTGAAACCGCATGACATAATCAATGTGCTTAACCTGCTTATTTACGCATGAAGAAAACCATTGAAGCTTACACTAAAATGATGATGAGTGCCATATGGTTGTCCAACAAGATCACCCAGGTTCAAGTCTTCCATTAGCTGTATTGTTTCCATAATTAACAACTATTGGAATCATGAACTTAATGGAAAGCACTATATTGAAGACTAGAACTCTTGACTTGTACAAAAGTCTGTAAAGACACTTACTTGGTTACTTTTAGGTCCCACCAAAACAAAAAAGCATGTTTTCTTAGTGATATCTTGGATCTCTACCTTGTCACCAAAGAATATGTATCTATGGAAGATAAAAATCAACAGTTCAAGATTTACTACATAGACAATTTTTATATAAGAAAGCTAGGCAAATTTTAAATATTATTTTAAGATACTGAAATAAATTGATATAAGGTTCCATACAAATAATGTCCAGCTTGAATTCAACTTATTTGCCTATCTCATAACATGTTTTCAACTAAAGAAATAGTTCTACCATTGTTTGTACTCAAATTTAGATATAAGATTTTAACTTCATAAACTTGAGCATATTAATCCATGGTGTGGACTGTCTTCATGGACAAGAAATAGGCAGCCTGCATTAAAAGGTAAGCAAAGACCTACATGGCACTGTGTACAGTATACCTTTTGAGTTGTTGATACTCCTAAAACAAAGTCCACAGCAATACAATCTCATTTCTGTTTAGGAACACTAAGAATGGTTTTAATAATCCATACGGATATTGGTATTCAGCATCGACTCATTAGAAATTTAGGTATTGTTCGAACTGTGCCGTATCTCCTTTCATATTACTACCCCACTTAACTATATGTAAAATCTTGAAACATTTTTGTACTTCCTAGGTGTACAGAGCAAGGTGTACTGTCAAGAAGAGGGATTGATATAAGGTTAGAACAAAAGAGATGGCTGAAATGACATTTAGACTTTCTTTTCATGTCCTTGTAGAATACTCAAGTCAGAGCCATAAATAACTGCAGCATTGAAGCCATGCAAAAGTGAGTTGAATATAGAGTTTCTCTCCATAAGTCCTTTTTGATACTTTGACATTTAGTGCTATTTTGTGATTACATTAACACTGAAAATTTTGATAGTATTACAGTTCAGAACAAAATGTCCTAAAAACAAAAATTTTAAAAGAACAAGATATACCTACTTTTTCAGCATTTCAGTGATGGTCTGACAAGTCAGAGGCGAAACTACTAAATTCACAGCATTTTTCTGTGAATAAAATGAAGGAATCCATTTAGTTGACTATGATAAAAAGATTTCAGTAAAAAAAAAAATAAAAATGAAAAGAGCATACCATGATCCATGCATGTGCTATATCTATTGTCCGAGCTGTTGGCGTAACAAAAACAGTGTCACATCCCTATGGATTTCAATAGAAATCCTATTACTTAAGCCTGTATGGTCGCATAAATATAAGAATACTAATGTACTAAGAATTGTAATGGATCCATGAAAGTAATCAACGATAAAACATCCTACCAAGTACCTGTCCTTCATGAAGACATTCAAAATTTGCTGTACTTTGGTTGTGAAGAAACTGGATCCGGTCATCTCCACTGACTTTATGTAAGTTGAATCCATAATGTTTACAAGCGAAATAAAAACATTAAAACATCTACTTTGACTGCCAATTAAAAACTTGACCTAATTTTTGGAATATTTCAAATATAGGAATAATGAATGTATTTCACCAGATCTTTAATAATCCGCAAAGCACCATAAATCGGTAAAAAAGATAATGAAATGAAAAACAATAATAAGTAATAATAACCAACAGATCCAGCTTCCGAAAGTGTGACAATATTTTGTGTTATAAAGTACCTATATCTTGGATACTTCAAGAGCATCGTCTTTTTGAGTCCAAGGGAGAACAAAGGAAATATGCATGTAAGATGTTTCATATTTATGTGTATTCTTGTACCAAGCACCTTATGGTTATTTGTAGAGTTTTGTCTTTAACTATCAGTATCAATATAAGTAGAACTTACTGCTACTGTGAGAATTTTTTTTCCATCAATATTAAGTTCCTCTCCTTTCCTCTCTCTTCTTTATTTCAACACTGATATCAAGCCTAATCATCTATGGGTTTTTGTGTTCATATCCTGCTAAATCCATTTCTGGTTAATTAATTGATTCACATGAGTAAGGCCCAACATAAGCAGGCCAACATGAGTGTTAAGAGAACTGTGTACTATCTATTGTGTTAGCTTGACATACAAAGTTGGGCCAACTTCCTAATAAGCATTTGGGAATAGTGGTATCAAGTTGCTAAATAAGTACTTAAACTGTTGAGGAAGTTGAAGAAAATTAAGGCTGCTGTTTGTAATCAGTTTTTCTATTCCCTCTCATGAAAGCTGACTTCTCTCCACACCAATGGAAATGATACAGGAGAAGCAAATTGGAGTAAATCATTCTCTGTATTTTTTCATTCAGTAATTTGGCTGGTTAAGTTCATATTTTTTAAAAAGTGTATAATGTAATTGTCATAGTTTTTTAGGACTGTCAGATATTAAAAAATTAATTATTTTGTAAAATTATCAGAGAAAATTTCTCCTTCTTAATCTTGGCTGTTCAGCCCAGAATATGCCCCTCTTGAGTATGTCCAGAATTTTATTGCTTCTGTTTAACCATCTCTTCCACGATCAAATCTGTTCCCTAGTATTGTTCTTCATCACAGGGTAAATAATAAGCATGTACAAAAATTATGAGATTATTTTACCTCTTATCCGGCCAAAATGTGAAAGGTCCACTACCTAAGCCATTAGACAACAGAAAAGGTATTAGCTCAAGTCCCAAATGACATAATTAAAATTTATATGCTTTAAAGAATAAAATTTAAGAACATTTATGGGCCAGAAGTGGTCCTCCAAAACAAATTGAAAGCTTGCATCCATTCTTATGAAACTTGTGAGTAATACTGGTTATTTAACCCTAAGCCTCTTCCCAAAATCAGCATCAGCGCATCATTTCTGTATTTAAGAAAAAACTCAATGATGGTACTTAAGCTCTAGCAGCTCTGGGAATGACTTTCAATTTCAACAGAAAAAATATTAATTATTTACTCCTAGCACATTTGCGTAGTTGTTTCTGAGATCATTATTGTTAAGGAGAACTAATTTACTCCTAGCACCTTAATCTCATACATCAAGATATTTGAGCAGATTCAGTAGAAGCGTAATCTTCTTTACTCAAAAGAAATTTTTAACCTATATTGTAGGAAAAAAATATTGAAATATTGAATCGTAGCTTTTGGTAGCTATTGGTAACTTACTCTTTCAAAGATTGGCAATGGGAAGCAAGTGTAGGTTAGGATCAACATCTGCCGTGGGGATTGTCCATTGGCTTTGGTGTTTTCTAAAATTTTCAGTCTCACCTTGAACAGACTTGTATTGGTTTCCTATTGCTTCTTTATTACTGGTGGGGGAATTTTTGTTTCTCAGGGTTTTGACTTTTGAGAGACTGCAAGCCCGGGGTAGATGAAGTTAGAAGCTCTTATAAAAAGAATTCAAGTGGTGGAACTTTCCTCACTGTGAAGTTTAGTTTTACCGAAGCTCCTACTAGGACGACTCTTTAAATGATAGTCAATTTAAAGGATAATTTCAACTTCGGATATTCTAAGAAACTGTCACATTGCGGCTATGTTTGTTGTTGTATGTGCGGGAATGATGGAGAATTACTTAGTGACTTCTTTCTCCAAAGTCATTGAGAACCTAGTTCTGTGTAAGTGATCATGTGCAGAACTTTCCAACAGAAAGCACAAGGCTTTAGTTGTTAGCAAAGGCTAGGCCCTATATAAGTCTAAAAACTATCTTAACCAACAGCACTAAATTCATGCACGAGTGCTCAAGTTGGACAACCCAAGTCATTGAGATGAAAACTAGAAAACATATACATAATCAAGCATTTTCAACAATGTCATGGGTGGAATATGATACAAGAATTTAGCCACCTTCTCTACGAGAATAGGAAGAAGATGGAGTGGGAAAAGTCAAACGAAGTACGCACCGCAATCCCATTATCGACTGCCTCCAATGCTTCGTCGTCATCACCAAATGTTTCAACAATCCCACCATCCGAAACCTTTGCCCCTGCAGTAGCCACAGTGTCCTGCAAAGAGTACTAGTTACAAATCAATCCACTGCTCTTATTCTCCCAGGAAAACAAACAAAACCCACCAGGGAAAAAGAAAGGAGGGCTTACGACCAGGTCGTGATCAATGGGAGGAGGGGAAAGATCGAAGGGCAAGGCGGCTAAGGTGCGATAGCTCGTCGTCGTTTTGGGAGAGAGTGACAACTTCCGGGGCCAAGTGGCGATGTTGTTGTGGGAAAAGGAAAACGCACCGTTTTGGTGGGAAGAAAGTACGGACGCCATTGATTTAGAAGCTGAGCAACCGGTAAGGAAGAAGAAGCAACGACCGTTGACATCTGGGGTCTGTAAGCTCTCATTCCCTTTCCTCTCGATGAGCTCGCTCACTGTTTTACCGTGAGTTTTTTTTGGGAATAATTGATAATTATCTAAAGGAAAATTGACTTTATTAATTCTTACTGAAGAATTATGTTATTGTTGTGTTAATATATATATATATATATATATATAATGTATAGAATTATTTTTAAATAGTTCTAAAACCATATTCAAGAAATACTTTAAATTTCCATGAAAAAGAATTACTTCTTTATCTATATGCTTCTTGCTGTTGAATTTCTTACATTTTTTTTTCTTTTTTTAAATGGTTATTCTTTTGTTAGCTTCTCATTTCCAATTGCATAGCTTTGTCCTAGTTTACAGTTGACAGTATACCATCTTCTTTTCATTTATCATCCTTATTAACAATAAATAAAATAAATGTAAGATCCGTCATTAATGGCTGAGATTGAGAGAATGGGAGGAGTTTACACAAGTCTAAACTCACATCATTAACCTGTCACTGTGCACAAATATAATGCATACTATAAAGTTCATGCCCAACTTGAAAATCTTAAAAACATTAGTGATTTCATTCTCTTGGTCAAATAAGCAGGGTTTTACTAGTGAGGTACTGCACATTTTCACATGTATATTTTTGTACAAAACATGTATCAAAATAGTAAATGCTACAATAAACATCAAAAGTAAGCTCTAATATTGAACCCCCTTCAAAAGCAAAAGAACAAACACTATCTTACATTCTGATTTGTTCGGTTTTCGCTTCGAGTAGGGTCAGCATAAACTTGTCCTTGATCTCTCACATCTCTGAACATGGAAAGAAACGAGTTTAGGCCTTCAGAAGAAGCCCCTCCTAAGATCCACAATAACAGTGAACTGAATGAATTCATAGTGCCGGGGTTTGGACCGTTATCAGCTTGCCTTAAGTCGGCTTGACCTGGCATCTGCATAGAGTTCCCTACCCTCCCGGGATTGTCATTTTCTGGTTGCTCTTGTAATCCAGGAACTTCTGCTCCAGTAGGAGGGACTGCTGACCTACTACAGGTCTCAACCCAGCTCCGGATGTCAAGTCACTATTAACTAGGCCAGGATTTCTTGTGTTTAATCTTGTGATGTGTAGAGTCGAAGCCAGGATGGTTGAGGAGGTAATTTGGAAGTCTGGGTGTTGCTGAAGCTGTGACCGTCGGTTTTGCATAAACCTTTGTAGTGCTGGTACCTGTGGTTACTACAGCAGATAAGTATAGAATCTCCAAACCGAGAGAGACCAGGAACATATTTGAGTGGTTATGAAAATTTCAGAATAAGTTTCTTCAAGAAATTCTCAAATGAAAAAGATATAAAGTAACAGGGGAGACCCTTCACCAAACAAACTAAAAAACCTTCATGGTGAAACTTTTAGTTTGGGAATTTCAAAGAACTGTCTCCTAATAATTATTGGTCCCAAACCACATCAAGATGCAACCTCTTTTATAGCTATTTACGTATAATTATTTTATTTTTTCCAAAATCAATTTGATACAGTGAATGCCTCGGAAATATTCATAAAATTAGTAACAGCAATTACATGTGCCTTATATGATTATGTATGAAATCTATGCTTAGTGTATTTTTTGTTTCAACTTGAAATGCATTCAGGCCCACTTCCTAACTGCTTTAAACCTTTAGATTGATGACTACTTAATTTGTTAAGTAATCATAATCTCAAAAGCTTAAGCTTAAGCTCATTAAAACTATCAATTCAAACACCAAACGAGCCTTTTGCAAGTGCATTTGATAATTGTTACCTCAAAACGATTCCAGAAGTATAAAATGAGATGTGTCATAAATGATGCAGTTGTAGAGAGAGCCAAATAAGAAAATCCTGGAAAATTAGAAGAGCAAAAATTTAGAATAACAGAAATAATTTCCAGATAAATTAAGATAAATTTAAAAAAAAAAAAACAAGAAATATACAATTAATTGGCCCTACCATAAGAATAGGAAAAGAAATATATGTGGAAGACCAGAAAATAGAGCAAAAAGAAGCGTGGAAAGAACTTCATGGATATGGGTGTGCGGACACTGCAACGAACATAAAACCATATTAGGAGCGCATGAGAATTGCATAGAATTAACAAATGGTGCATGATTGATGCAGTGTAGATTTGCTACAAACTTCTTGAAAAGTTGATCCTCATATTAGCCACAATCTTTGCTAATATTAACGCTTAAGCTAAATGTGATCCCCCTCATCATACAAAACCTTTAATCCAGGTCATTTGCAAAGACTGCAGTAAGGATTCAAATATTGAATAAAGCTAGACATCTAAATATCTCAACAAAGACAGTTACATTGATCCATCTTAAGCAGTCTAGTACAGGCCAAATGTAGCTCCAAGATTTCTGACCTAATCCATCCAGCCCTACCACAAATCATATAGAGATACAAGTCAAGTAATCATAACATTGTCAGATCTGATCTCTAGTACTAATTCTGACCCACCTACATCATGACCAAAGCTTCCATTTCAAGTTAAATATTTCTACAATGAATGTCTGCTGGATGAGCATTATAAAGGGATCAATTTTATTCTATTGTTTGAGGGATCATAATCATATAGTTCAACAGCTTATCTTTAATTTTTCTAATGTTTTATCCGTTCTCTTGACTTTAGGTCCTTTTCTCATCTTTTTATTTTTCTTTTTCCTTTTTTGTTAAACTAATTTTTAAATTCTCAAACTGAAATTCTAGTAAGATACCATGTGAGGTTAGGCTTTTAAAAGGATACTAATTTCCAATTGTAGTATTACGGAGCAACTAGGCTGCAACCATAAAGATTAATTTCTCAGTAATTGATAATGCCAGTTCTTTAGAAATCTTATTTGATTGGCCAACTTTCCTTAAAAGATGGTGTTATATGCACAAGTTGTCAACTCAAGGTTTCATTTATGAGAATTTCTTATGACAAATACTTTGTATAAATTTCTAAAGAGACACAGACAGAGACCCAAAAAAAAGAGTATGTAGAAGAAGATACCTGATTAGTGTAAATAGTTCGCTCAACCAAACGAGTATTAAGACAACAAAAGCCAACAGCTGATCGTCATAAAACTCAAAGAGAAAAAATAAGATACCAATCATTATCTGCAGACGCCAACACAAAATTCTATCAGTTCAAAAATTGACACTGGGAGAATTAAAAAAAAAAATTCATCTGGAAGAATGACAGAAACTTGTAAATCTGATATATTTTGGCTGAATGAGTTTATATGCTTACCGGTACAAAGACAAGTGATTCAATTACATGCACAAAGATTAACTGAAATGTTGGAAGGCGATGTCGAGCGTGGTGTTGAAGCTGCACTGCAATATTTAAACAAAAGTGAACATGTAATCATATTTGAAGAATAGCCAGAAGGAAACATGTTAAATTGTTGCTGCCACCATACTCTCTTTTCATTAGATACACCCATCAATCCATACAAGCCAATGGCTGGTAGGTTTTTGATAAACCAAGATAAGTGCTCAATCAATCCTCATTAAGAAAACCTTAATTCAAAATTCAAGATGAAAACTATGCTAAAATTCAAATCCTGAATTATATCATGCTAATATTCAAGTCCTGAATTATCTGGCTGAAGGAATGGAGATAATCTGATGGCTGCACAATATGTAGGTTTGCACAATGGTTCATCTCTTAAACATGTAATAAGGCAAACCTGTAAACTTCAGCATGCGACTCTGAGTCTCTCTCAAAGTAAACGACACAGACATAGTAGTCGTAAAGAAAACAAAAAGTGACATCATAAGCACACCACACTTGGTCACAAGGTAGTCTGCACCAAAACCAAATGAAAGCACAACTTGTCTGAGGACAATGCAAATAAATTTGGATTGAGCATGAATACAAAAACCAAATTTAAGAGAAAGAAACATACAAACATATGGAATGGATTTCAAAAGATGAAATGCATAAATGATGTCGCCAACAAGATAAGTAACCACAGTCTACAGATGGCACTAGATAATTCAGAAGATATAAGTTGACAAACCTCCAAATCTTGCAGGACCTTCAGGCAGTTCTTGTGCATAACTAAGATTATAGAACTCCTTTGTTTGATAATTGTAAAGATAACCTGCAATGAAGTACCAAAACATGCTTAGGCACGATAGAATTGCCGAGGATATCAAACTTAAAATGCATACCATTCAGACTAAGCACGTAGTTCAGGAACTAAAACATCTAAAATACCAAATGTATTTCACTGGCCATAACCATAATAATTAATAGAAGCAACATATCATTTATGTCATGACAAGAAAACATTTTGAAAAGGCTACTGCTAGAGATAGAGAGAATTCCTACCACAAGAGACAACAAGATCCCAATAAAACAATCTAGGGCAGAACATTAACTTTGCCACATTGTCCTCTAATTTGTTAATTTTCAGTCAGATCAAAACAATTAATTGAAAATGACATTTGGTGGCAGATTTTAAGCTCAAGTGCAACTTGACTTCTTACAATTTAGTGAACAATCCTAGAATATAAACTTTCAGAAACATAACAGAATCAAAGGAAGAAGAAATTAAACTGAATGGTGATTAACACAAGAAATTCACCAATAGCAAACTCACCAATAAAAAATGGACTGATTTTCTAAGAAAAGTAATAAATCAGGGGAATGATGCGACAATCTTTGTACATAGGGAGGAAAAATATGACTAGAGTAAGAGTTCAGAAGCTTAAATGTATTTTACTCTATATTTATGTTTATTTGTATTTTGACATTTCTGTTTGTAATCATAAATTGGTATCACCATTGGTCCTGAATTGTATACCTATTCTGTCTATAAAATAAAAACTTAAGCTTCCTATTATATATATATATATATATAAAAAGGCTTCCTATTAAATTTATATATATAAAAAAAAGGTATTACTTTGAATTACAAAAAGAACAGGTAGATGAAAATGTAATACGGTGCATCAAGTGAATAATTTATTACCTCGACCAGGAGAACTCAATAAACTGTTCATCAATATCGTATCATATCCAACAAATCTGTTTATGAGCAGTTGTTGCCACCTGATATTAAAGATTAAGAAGCAATCTACATTAAAAGATCCATTTCAGATTATTACTTCCATATCATGTCCACTAGAAGGTACAAACTGAAACAAGATTGATTAAATCTTACAAATGATCTGTAATACAGGTTATATAGGTAGGTATTACACAGAGGAATTGTCTTTTCAACCAGATCACGGAAACTATGATCTGTAATAATCCTCAGGATATATTACCTGTTCCCAAAGCAGGAATGTCGAGCTGGTATGCTAATGTTAACAGTGACAATATTATGCCGAGACTTAGCAACTTCAGGCAGCAATAAATACCCCTGTAGAACACATCTTTAGTAACCAGCATCTACATATAATGAAACACATTTTGGGGAAATGATTTATTTTTTCCCCTAAAAAATTAAAAAACCAACTGTTCAACAGCTCAGAATTGAAAGTAGAAGAGTAAGGAAAATGATTCTTTTACCTTTTCCATAGTATACAAGTAGGATGGTTCAAAAGTTTTACTTCTCTTCTCAAGAAACTGCACTGATTAAGATAGTGAACACAAACTAGTCAGCAATGATGATATCCAAAGCACATGCAGGAGAATGCACTAAAAGGAAATTTTAAAACATTGATGTACAATGCACCTAGCATACAAATAAAGGAATGCACAATCCATATTGAGCATCCCATTACTTGATCCAGAAGATAATGTTATAAAATTACAAAAGGGAGCAAACTCATAAAATAACTTGACTAGTGAAGCTTAAGTAACTAATAACAGTGAATTTTTTTTACCGTTTGCTTTCTATCTTTTAAAGTAATTCACAATCAAACTACAAAGTTGATATCAGTGTGAGAAGCACTGTCAAGACCAGTATATTAGAATTAAATGTGCTGTTACATTACAATAAATTAAAAAAGTAAGGAAGAAATTGAGTCCACAAAATCTAAGAGAAACAAAATTTTCTACTTCAAACATCACCAATCACTGAAGAGAAAAAGGCTTCTAAAGTAAGACTGTTTCACCAAAAGTGAGAAACAGATCATAAGAAGTGAAACAGCAATAACTAAAACAGTCCAACCAAATACCTGCATAGAAGTTCACTTTGTCCAAGTGAAGTACACGCAACCACTTTGGAATATCAAGATTTAAATGTATACCTGCAAAATTCTGCACGCAAAAATAAAAATTCAGCAAAGAAGAAATTAATCTGCCACAAAGATAACCTCTTTTTTTTTCTTTTTTTTAAAATTCATTAGAAACAAGACATCAGTGAAGCATAAAAGACAATGTGAGGACAAATAAACAAACAACAACATAAACATTATTTCAAAAGAATAAATAAATGGCATAAACATGAAATGAAATGATCAAATAAGACCAAATTACATGTTCAATAGTTTAATTGAGTGAGTGGAAAATTGGTGGATAGACAGTAACAGTATCTATTTAAAAATATTTACAAGCATACCTGTATTAAGAAGCACTTGTGATGAAGGGTTCCAATGATGATAACACAAGGTAACCTTAGATATGCAAAATGCAAATATGCATAATATAAGTCCTAAAGAAAAATTTGTCAAAATACTCACCCACAACTTTGAGAAACCTTCAACAATTTGCAGTGCATGTCTCCAAATGAATGACATGCGCTTGTACCATTTTTTGCCAAAGTGAAGAAAGGCCGCTTTAAATGTATCCTTCACGGACAAAGGAAAACTACTACGTGGTTCCTCTCTATCAACTTTAATAACAGCATCATCAGTGGTTGCTTTAGAACTTTGACTATTGGGAGAGCCATCAGATTGACGTTCATGTTCAGTGTCAGTCTTCCAAAACTTCAACGCCAATTTACCCCTCCTAGCACTGGAACCAATCCAATTCAACCAAAATTTTGCAGCTGAAAATATCAATCCATCTCCATCCACATTTGCAACTTCTAATTTATCCATTAAAGGTTCCGCGTCAAGACCATCTGTCGCATCAGATTCAGACTCATTCTGTGACCACAATCCTGCACTAGTTATCTAGACCAAACGAGAGAAGAGAATAAAGAAGAAGAAGAAGAAGAAGAAAAAGAAACGGTTTCTTAGACATGAGAAACATACTTAGTATACACTGTAAATACATGTTCAAATCCAAAGTTAGGTCATAGAGCTTAAAAATAAATTACTAAACAAATAACGGCTCCATATGTTAGTAACATAATTAAAAGGTTAGCAACAAATCTAGAGATAAAACTTGAGTTTGAATTAAAATGTTGTTGTATGGCTAAAAGTTGAAGAAACTAAGAATGCAGGAATCCATGTGTGACATAGAAGAAATTTTAAAGTGATTCATTAAGAGTTGAGGTTTAAAACAACAAAAAACAAAAACAAAGAAACTTAGAGGTGTTTTCTCTTTTTATGTGTATGGACAAGGAATTTTAAAACATCATGCACAAGCTTATATAGTTCCTCTTTTCTTTTAAAGTAGGTTTCCAGTCAACTATTTTCAATGTTTTCTCTTGGAAACTGTTTCCGAAACAGCCAAATTTCTGAGAAATTAAATGATGTTTCTTCTTTTCTGAATTCTATTTTCTCTACCAGGAAAAACTGAAACAATTTACAGAGCATGTACACTAAATACTCACCATTCTTTAAGACTATTCCAAGTCCTTTTTTTTTTTGGACCAATACAACAAAAGACATTAAAATCATAAATAAGCAGTAAAGCTTGAAAAAAATTGATGATACATACATACCTTAATTTGGATAAGTTGTGCTTCAGATGTTTCAACTCCAGAGAGCTCACTTGAACAACCAGGCTTCAAAATACAAAAGAATTAGATGTAAGCAAAAAATACACAGCAAATCAGTAAGGCAAATAATTAACCAAGGATGAAAAACTAACAAGATGATTGAATAATCCAACGAAATAAAAAAAAAATTTGATACTTAAAAATAATAAAAAAAAATAGAAAATAAAAAATTTGAAAGGATCATTCAACTGCACGCATCAAAATTAAATTCCTACATACTTGAAAAAGGTAGAAACTCTTTGGGTTCTTCTGGTGCTAAGTGGCCATTACTATTACATTAATTCAACCTTGCATTATGTTTGAATACTATGCTACCAACAAAGGCACTGCCAAAAACTAATGAAAAAATAACTTACAATTAGCTAAAAGAGTAGTAACACCATACAGAACAAGGTTGCTTGAAATGAACAGAAATTGAAATTTCACTCCGTGAGTAACGAACAGTGTTATCAAAAGTTAATATTATTTTTACTAGATAAACAACAAAACCTTCCATGGTGGTATTATACAAGGAAACCAAGAGGGGCACGAAAGTTTTAGCTCACGGTACAGGCATTCATAATCAACACAACGCGGAACCGTAAAATTGCTTGTTACAATGAACTTGAAATGAACAACCCAGGAAGCTTCCAGAGGGTTTTCGAAATGCCTGGTCCCAAATTGATTGAGACCTCAATATCAACAAACTACTCGACCAAATTCAATATAAAAACTACACTTCAACAGTAGAATTGGAACCATAAAACCCTAAATAATAGCAAAAAAAAAAATTTTAGAAATACCCATCGAAAAAATGGAAGCTCAAGAAGCTTCGTGAGTACCTGCTGGACGTAATTGGCGTGCATAACGACGAGAATACAGAACAAAGTGATGGCAACGAAGAGGCATATATACTCGAGAGCAGCTCTCATTTTGGGTGTAAGCATCTGTGAGAAGCGCTCTTGGACTCGTATAAAAGTCTGCTCCGGATCCATCCTCCCTCACCACTACAAATACATGCGTACAGAATCACTGCGGTGGAATTGGCGGAACAAATATTTTCCCGAGAACGTGATGGAAAGTTCGAAGTTACTTTTATTCCTGGTCGTGGGTTTGGGTTTGGGTGGGTGTTTTTACAGTGTTTTAAACTCGGACACGTCCGAAACGTTGAAGATGAAACACTGAAACATAATTATTCACTGTTTCGTTTGGTAACTATGTTAGCGATAGCCACGTCCAGGTGTAAGTATTTTCGGATTGACTATTAATCCTTTTGTTTTTTTAACCGAGTAAAGTAAGGGTTTTTTATGTCTTGTCCGCCGAATGATATATATATATATATATATATATATTATCTTATTTAATATATAATTAATATTTTATTTTAAAACATCTACCATTGTCTGTAATTAACTTTTTAATCTTCCCTTTCACTAGCTATATATATATATATATATATATATATATATATAATTTTAAATCTTCACTTCTTTTAAACTTTTTACCATTTGATATGTAGTTGTATATTCATTTAATTTTATGAGATTTTTTATTTTTTAATAGAAATCTTCAACTGTATTTTCTCTTTTTTCTTTATTATGTGGCTGAGTTTTTTTTATTTAAGCAGCATATTACAATGGGAGTTCATGGCACATGGAGATTAGTTTGGTTTTACTATATAATATTATTCATTTGTTTTGTCATGCATTGTCGATTTCATTGTGCACATCGAATTGAGACATTCAAAACATATAATTTTAATCATTTCAATAGAGAGAAACTTTCTCTATAAAACTAATCAATTTGGTTTTGTTGTATAAAATTATGTGTGATTTAGCATTACGGTACTATCAAAATATTTCATCCAACTTCATCACTAATTTAGAATTTTATATAATATTTATATTTTGTCTAACTTCATCACTAGCAAATTAATTTGTCAACTAACTTAATTTGATATTCCATATAAAATATATAATTCACTAGCAAAGTGAGTAGAGAACTAATTCATCCTTATCAAAGTTTTAATATTTAGCATTAACGAAATAATTTGTTATTAGTGAAGTTTTAATCTTATTGTAAAATATATATTTCGTCAGCGATGATGGTTTTCATCACTAATGAATGTTTATCATTTACATTTTTTAATACATACCTAGATTATCCACCAACTTAACTAAATTTATATAAAATAAACCTTGTCCATTATAAAATAAAAAAGAAAAAGAAAAAGATAAAACGGAGAATAAGACATTAATGAATCAGACAATAAGAAAGAATAAATGAATAAAAAAAAGATGTTTTAGCTAAAATTATTTTTTATTCTTTACTATAAAGTCAACTAAAATTTTAATTCTATAAAAAATGAATAAAAAATTCAAAACTTCCAAAGTGCCATGGCATAAAAGAAGAAAGAAAAAAAAGGAAGAAAGTAAACTAAGGACTGGCTCTGATTGGATTTTGGGCTAATTGGGCTGGATCCACCATAACGGCCCATAATGTGTTAATTAGTTCTTCGTAAAGAACACCAAAACCAATTAAAATAAATAATCTTATTAATTTATATCCAAATTCAATAAATATAATTAAGATAAACCTATTATTCAACTAATTCGTTTTGAATCGAAACACTGTAACAATATTGGCTCTCTTCTACTTCTTCTTCTTCTTACATAAGCAAATATTGGGTGTTTTTACACAAGCAAATACATTTCTACATGTTTACCAAAAATACATTTCTACATACATATACATGAAACATTTCCATTCCAATGGTGGCTCTGTTCTTCTTTCTTTCTTTCAAATTTTTTTGTTTCCACCAATGTCCTCTGAACTTCCTCATTAACTTAGTGATCATGCACAACCTCAAGATTTATACAACATATTTTAGTTCACACAAAGACTATATATGAATATATAAATGCATATTATTGAATACAAATTAGTAAAACATATAAATATTTAAATTTGATCCCTAGCTAGCTAGACTCTGTGAGAACATCTTTCATAATGGAACGTGCTCTACAGAGAGCTTCCAATGGCACAACTTTGGGCATAGTGGCTCCTTTGCCTTCGGTCATGTCGATTTCTTCCTCACCAACTCTCTCCCACTCAAAGCACTGAATCAATGAACCCAACGTCAAGCCAACTACACGATGAGCCAACCCAGCACCAGGACAAGCCCTCCTTCCAATACCAAATGGTAGTAGCTTGTGCTGACCATGATCATCACCACCTTCAAATCTCTCAGGCTTAAAACTGTCTGGATCTTCCCACAGCTTAGGGTCTCTATGTATTGCCCATGCATTAACCAATAAGATAGTGCCGCATGGCACGTCGTATCCGCCGACCTTACAGTCATCGGATGAGAAATGTGGCACAAGCATTGGGACGGCTGGGTTTAGTCGTAGTGTTTCGGAGATGATGTTCTTAAGGTAAGGTAGTTTTGAAACATCTAGTTCGTCCAACAACTGTTTTTGACCAACATGCTCGTCGAGTTCAACTCTGGCTTTCTTCAGTACATGTGGATGGTTAAGTAGATTGGCCATTGCCCATTCTAATGTTACTGAAGATGTGTCTGTCCCAGCCAATAATAATAACTGCAAAATATATAATTAATTGAAGACGAGGCATTATATGAAGAGACAAAGTTTTAGACATTCTACAAGTAAATTGTCACATTAATGGATATCATCAATATAATTAAGCCATAATTAACAATGAAATATTCTCATTACCAGTATCAGTATAATTAAACCATAATTAACAATGAAATATTCTCATTACCAGTATCAATATAATTAAACCATAATTAAAAATGAAATATTCTCTCTACCAGTATAAAGCCTTTGATGATTTGATCGGTGTAGTATTCAGGCTGTGACTCTTGCAAAGAAAGTAAGTGATCAACCATGGTGTTCATGGTAGAACCCTCTTTCCTTGACGTCCGATGCTTGTCAATTAGGCCTTGCAACAACGCATCGGTACTCTCAGCAAGCTTCCGTACCCTGGTTTCGTAACCATCAAACCCAATCCATTTCAAAACACTGGGCAAAAAATCAGCTGCATTCGCTGCCCCGGCATGGGCAACAACGTCTTTAATGATCTCTCGGAACCGCCTCGCTTCCGCTTCCGCTTCGTCGGACACGTCGTCGCCCCAGTACCGCTTCCCTGCCACCATTCTCATAGTGATGTTAAAGGCCAGCTCCGAAAACATTGTCTTCATCTCCACCTTTGCAAAACCTTGGAGTGAGTTACGAGAAAGTTTGAGAAGCAGGCGCTTGATTTCGTCCTTTCTGATGCTCAAGAACATATTGAGGCGGCTCGACGAGAAGATTTCGATGGCGCCGATGCGGCGGAGATTGCGCCAGTGGTCGCCGTATGGGGACACAACCATCGTCGTGTAGTTGTAGTGAAGGTGTTTGCCTAACAGAAGCTTAGGGCGGTTGGCGAAAACGACATCGTTCGTGGTGAAACATTCTTCAACCGCTGAGGGCGATGATACTACAACCACGAGACGAGATCCAAACCGCAGGCTGAAAATGGCGCCGTATTTTTGCGACAAACGGCGGAATGTTCGATGAACTGGGGGTTTTAGAAGAAGATGGAGGTGCCCCAAGATTGGAAAAGATGGTGGACCTGGTGGGAGGTTTTTGTATGGACTTGCAGGAAACAACTTGAAAATACTAAAGAGGAAGATGATAGTAAAGGAAATGCATATGTACACCAAGTTTTCTTCCATGGCTGCGTGTGCTTGCGCTGGCCAATTAGGGTCGGTATGAAGACTATATAATACGGGATCCATACAACATTATCTTCAATTTATTTATTTTTTTTTGCGGTTGGAATAATTTTTTAAAGGAATAATATTTGCCTCACACACAAGAAAAGGAAGAATAATAAACGCACTAACATGTTGCATTAATAATTTAATATAATTGGGAATGCAAAGTTTATTCTACCAAAAAAAAAATTTAATATAATTGGTTTGCTTTAACCTTTGTTTCTTTCTGTAATTATTATCTATTTAACTAAATTAATTTGCAAAATCATTGTTTGTATGACTTCTTATGGACAATATCTATATAATAAATCAAGCCAGGTACAACTTAAGCCAAGTAAAATATAGATTTTTTGCATCGATACCATTGTTAATTATGTGTAAAGTTATAAATTACATCTTAAATTTTTTACACAACTCAAATGCAATTTGTAATTATTTTTAAAGTAAAATTCAAGCATATTAGTACTCATTTTATAGTTCATAAATAATTAATTTGTAACTTTTATGCATAAAGCAAAGGATATACTTACCAACAAAACTCTAAAATATAATAGGGCTTTATGCACATTACCACCTGAATTTTCTTCAATATTACATTTATTGAATACAAATTAGTAAAACATATAAATATTTATTAATAGAATCTTGACTTGTGATTCCCATATGAAGGATCTTTTTTATTTCTAAAAAAATTATAAATATTTAAATTTTTATATTTTTAATGAAAATCTTGAATCGTAGTTCTTCTTCATTTTTATTTTTTGAGTTTTTTTATTTATTTAATGAGCATATAATGATTGGAATTCATAACTCATGCAGATAAAATGTGTTTGGTCAATTTCATTAGTAGAGGTTCTATCTAACAATGAAACTTGTTAGTTTAGTTTTGTTGCATTAATATTGTCAATTTGTTTCGTTATGCATTGTTAAAGTTGCTTCATCGTGCATACCGGATCAAGAATTCATAGCATATGCAAATAAAAGATTTTGCCATTTCCATAAAGAAGAGTTTCTCTGTTTATGAATTGGTCAATCTGGTTTTGTTGCACAATATTGTCCCTTTGTTTAGTCATGCATTGCCAAAGTTGCTTCGCCATGCATACCAAATCTAAAGATTCATATTATATGCAGATAAACAATTTTGATCATTTGCACAAGGAGAGTTTCTCTACCTATGAAACTGGTTAATTTGGTTTTGCTGCACAAAGTTATGTATAATTCGCATTACAATACTAGTGAAATGGTTCGTCCAACTTCGTCACTAATAAAGTTTGAAATTTTATATAATATTTATAACTTCGTCACTAGCGAACTAGTTCATCAACTAATTTAATTTGATATTTTATATAAAATATATACTTCACTAGTGAAGTCACTAGTAACCAATTCAAAACTAGCGAAGTTTTAATACTCAACATTAGCAAACTAGTTTGTTACTTATGAAGTTTTAATCTCATTATAAAATATATACTTATTTAGTCGATGGTCTTCATCTTTTTTTTTTTTGGTAGATAGTCGATGGTCTTCATCACTAACAAAATATTCATCGCTTATATTTTTTAATATATATTTAAATTATCTACCAATTTAATCAAATTTATTTTAAGTACAACTTGTTAATAAACATGAAGAAGAAGAAACAAAAAGAAAAGAAAGAAAAGAAGATATCGATGGATCAAAAAATAAAGAAAAATAAATAATAAAAAATATTTCAATCTTAGAGTATTTTTATTTTTCATTATAAAATTGAACTAAAATTTTAATTGTATGTATAAAAGAAATTCAAAACACCCCGTGACATCGCATCGAAAAACCCGTAAATTAACCTGTTAGAGCCTGTTGGAAGACTGGACTTACCTAAAACTAGTTAAAATAAAGAATTTTATTAATTTATATCCAAATTTAACAAATATAATTAAGATAATTATATTATTCAATTAAGTCTCACTCACGCATATTGTAATTTTCATTTTGAATCAAAACACTGTAACAATGTTGGCTCTCTTCTTCTTCTTACATTAGCAAATATTGGGTGTTTTTACATAAGCAAATACATTTCTACATACATATACATGAAACATTTCCATTCCAATGGTGGCTCTCTTCTTCTTTCTTTTCAATTTTTTTTCCACCAATGTCCCCTGAACTTCCTCATTAACTTAGTTATCATGCACAACCTCAAGATTTATACAACATATTTTAGTTCACACAAAGACTATATATGAATATATAAATGCATATTATTGAATACAAATTAGTAAAACATATAAATACTTAAATTTGACCCCTAGCTAGCTAGACTCTGTGAGAACATCTTTCATAATGGAACGTGCTCTACAGAGAGCTTCCAATGGCACAACTTTGGGCATAGTGGCTCCTTTGCCTTCGGTCATGTCGATTTCTTCCTCACCAACTCTCTCCCACTCAAAGCACTGAATCAATGAACCCAACGTCAAGCCAACTACACGATGAGCCAACCCAGCACCAGGACAAGCCCTCCTTCCAATACCAAATGGTAGTAGCTTGTGCTGATCATGATCATCACCACCTTCAAATCTTTCAGGCTTAAAACTGTCTGGATCTTCCCACAGCTTAGGGTCTCTATGTATTGCCCATGCATTAACCAATAAGATGGTGCCGCAAGGCACGTCGTATCCACCGACCTTACAGTCATCGGATGAGAAATGTGGCACAAGCATTGGGACGGCTGGGTTTAGCCGTAGTGTTTCGGAGATGATGTTCTTAAGGTAAGGTAGTTTTGAAACATCTGGTTCGTCCAACAACTGTTTCTGACCAAAATGCTCGTCGAGTTCAACTCTGGCTTTCTTCAGTACATGTGGATGGTTAAGTAAATTGGCCATTGCCCATTCTAATGTTACTGAAGATGTGTCTGTCCCAGCCAATAATAATAACTGCAAATTATATAATTAATTGAAGACCAGGCATTATATGAAGAGAAAAAGTTTTAGACATTCTACAAGTAAATGTCACATTAATGAATATCATCAATATAATTAAACCATAATTAACAATGAAATATTCTCTTTACCAGTATAAAGCCTTTGATGATTTGATCGGTGTAGTATTCAGGCTGTGACTCTTGCAAAGAAAGTAAGTGATCAACCATGGTGTTCATGGTAGAACCCTCTTTCCTTGACGTCCGATGCTTGTCAATTAGGCCTTGCAACAACGCATCGGTACTCTCAGCAAGCTTCCGTACCCTGGTTTCGTAACCATAAAACCCAATCCATTTCAAAACACGGGGCAAAAAATCAGCTGCATTCGCTGCCCCGCCAAGGGAAGCACCGTCTTTAATGATCTCTCGGAACCGCCTCGCTTCCGCTTCGTCGGACACGTCGTCGCCCCAGTACCGCTTCCCTGCCACCATTCTCATAGTGACGTTAAAGGCCAGCTCCGAAAACATTGTCTTCATCTCCACCTTTGCAAAACCTTGGAGTGAGTTACGAGAAAGTTTGAGAAGCAGGCGCTTGATTTCGTCCTTTCGGATGCTCAAGAACATATTGAGGCGGCTCGAAGAGAAGATTTCGATGGCGCCGATGCGGCGGAGATTGCGCCAGTGGTCGCCGTATGGGGACACAACCATCGTCGTGTAGTTGTAGTGAAGGTGTTTGCCTATCAGAAGCTGAGGGCGGTTGGCGAAAACGACATCGTTCGTGGTGAGACATTCTTCAACCGCTGAGGGTGATGATACTACAACCACGAGACGAGATCCGAACCGCAGGCTGAAAACGGCGCCGTATTTTTGCGACAAACGGCGGAATGTTCGATGAACTGGGGGTTTGAGAAGAAGATGGAGGTTCCCCAAGACTGGAAAAGATGGTGGACCTGGTGGGAGGTTTTTATATGGACTTGCAGGAAACAACAGCTTGAAAATACTGAAGAGGAAGATGATAGTAAAGGAAATGCATATGTACAGCAAGTTTTCTTCCATGGCTGCGTGTGCTTGCGTTGACTGATTAGGGTAGGTATGAAGACTCTTTATTAGGGGATCTATACATCACGATCCTCAATTTTTTTTTTTTTTGTACTACTTTGGGCATAGTGGCTCCTTTACCTTTGGTCATGTCAATTTCTTCCTCACTCACTCTATCCCACTCAAAGCACTGAATCAACGAACCCAACGTCAGGCCAACTACACCATGAGCCAGCCCAACAACAGGACAAGCCCTCCTACCAATACCAAACGGTAGTAGCTTGTGCCGATCATCATCGTCATCACCACCTTAAAATCTCTCAGGCTTAAAACTGTCTGGATCTTCCCACAGCTTAGGGTGTCTATGTATTGCTCATGCATTAACCAATGAGATAGTGCGGCGTGGCACGTCGTATCCGCTGACTTTACAGTCATTGCATGAGAAATGTGACACAAGCACAAGGTAAGGTAAGGACAGCTGCGTTTAGTCGCAGGGTTTCGGAGCTGATGTTCCTAAGGAAAGGTAGTTTTGAAACATCTGGTTCGTCCAACAATTGTTTTTGACCAACATGTTCAAGTTCAACTCTGGCTTTCTTCAGTACACGTGGATGGTTATGTAGATTGGCCATTGCCCATTCTAATGTTATTGAAGATGTCTGTACCAGACATTTACACTAGACATTCCTACAATTTTATTACACTTACCCCTTAGGAAGAAAACAAGCTATGGTAGAGTTGAAATTTAGACAATTTTCTATACTTCCCACCTATGGTCAACATTAAAACAAAACTAAGTCAACCTTTATAGTCAAACTTTATTGACTTTAAGCGGCATACTATACATAGAGATATACTACGTACAACAACAGCACGATCACATTTACATAAATCAAGTTAAATATATACAGGGAGACCCACTTCTTATGATTCACTGGAGCAGTCTTACAGTGAGTGTATGTGTGTGTATTTAGCCACTATAATTTGTTAATACTCTTTGTCAGTGTAAAGATGGGCGAAGTTCCTTCAGTTCAATGGGCCAGAAAATAAAGAAGAAAAACTATGATTCTACAACTGAGACAATTGTGTAAGAGGTAGTCTCTTCCTTAGTGCCAGTGGCCTTAACCTTGGTCCATGAAACCTTCCATGTTTGGAGTAAACTTTGCCTGCATATGAAAGAAAAGTCATAGAGAAGGAATTAGAGAAACCTAAAAGTAACTAGCATAGTGCACTTGTTTAACCAGAATTACGAGCATTTGTCAGTACTTGAATAGTCAGATATGTTGACGGAGTTATTGTTTTGTTGCTTTTCTTAAGGACTTAACAAGGTGTAAGAGAAAAACCAAAAAGGGTAATTGAGAAACTCAGAAGGTTACCTCTCGGTTTCAATACTTCTCTTTGCAAGCATGAGTGTCAGGAAGACAGGAACCAATGCAGCACACAAATGCTTGAGTGTGTGCCCACTGACAATGTGATGTGTCCAATTATAGATTGGTTTATCGGCAGCTTCTTCCACTTTCGCT
This sequence comes from Rhamnella rubrinervis, assembly GCA_007844105.2. Lineage (NCBI taxonomy): Eukaryota > Viridiplantae > Streptophyta > Magnoliopsida > Rosales > Rhamnaceae > Rhamnella > Rhamnella rubrinervis. Next base: position 932,888 of record CM017575.2, read on the forward strand.
AAAAGATAAAATCCTGCAATATGGGAAAGATTCATACTAAGGTTGCAAAATGCCAAAAGCACCAAGGCATTCTAGAATACGATCAAGCAACTCAAATGACGAGAAACATAAACCTGCAGCCCAGAGCCAATAAGTCGAGTGTGTGTACATTGGAGGCAACAAGATGGCCATCACAGGAATGGCAATACAAGGAACAAATTGTACCACAGCATATGGACGAAGGTCATCAAAAAACCTGCAAAAGATAGATAAAGAAATTATGTTTGACAGAAAATCTAGATTAAGAAAAGGGGTTCATAATTAAACTCGTGCCCCCTCTACTTTAAATCAAATACAGCCAAATGCCCTTTTTATTTATCTTACTTAACTCCCTCAACTTGACAATTATGTTTCACAAACACCCTTTCGTGCTAGTCAACTTCTAAGAAAGATAACTAAGGTAATTTCCCTCCCTATTTTACCTTTTTTTACGTTTCCTCAAAATAATATACTATTTCATTTCTTCATTACGATGCTTGTCTTTAATTAGATGACTTCCTTGGTATGCTGGTTATTTATTGTTCAATAAAGGATATAAGTACTCTTTTTTAAGGAAAATTTTTAATGGGTAAATTTAATTTATTGCATGTATCTTAATTATTCATACAATATTCATGTAACTTATTCATTATAGTTAAATATTTAGGTAAAAACTTGATGCAATTTAATTTTTCTCACTACAACCAATTATATTCTTATAGTAAATTCGTGCCACTTTTTTAAAAAACCGCTAGATAAATTTGATAGTAAGTCATGCAAAAAAATAAACTTCAATTAATAAAGGTTGCATAATAAAACAATAACAAAAATTGCATTATAAAACAAAAGTTAACAGAATATTTTAATTTTAATTAGCGCTTATTTATTTATTTTGAACTTAGAGCCCATTTGGTTGGCTTTCTTGGTGCTAACTCTGTTAAAAGGTAAAAGCTCCACTTGAATAAAATAATATTACATCCTACAAATGAATTTTCTAGTCATTGTGTAACTTTACTTAACGATGTTAAGTAGCTGGGGGTGTTAGTGTTAGTTTTTCAAATTTGAGGTAGCTTGTTGTATTTGATCGAAAACAGAGGCTATGAGAGTAACTATCCCTAATCAATTGCCAATGGCAGATAAAGAATAAACAAGAATGACTATAGCAACGATAAGTACAGTACTTGCCTCCAGTACATTATGCTTATTACACCAGCCAGAAGTAGAGGAATGATAGATATTGTTCCCTTCCGCTCATCAATCCTTTCAATGATGAAGATTGCTATGATTGAAGTGAATGCAATAGTCATCTACATTTGCCATGAAGTGCTAAAATGTCAATATTTAAGTAAAAGCAAAACATTTTAATAACAGCTGATTTTTTAATTTCAATAAACAAATAAATAAATGGAAAGGAGAAAAGAGGAAACCTACTGGCAGACGATCCCACACCAGACGAGTATCATTTGGTTTGAGATGATAGTATGAGGATCCAAAAGCAACAGCAGCCACACCAATAAAAAAACATACCCAACCATAAAGCTCACCTTGCAACCTTTAATTACAAGCGTTGAATAGTTCTAAGGGGTCAAACAACAGAAAAATTGTACTTCATAAGCTATAAATCTAAATCTCAACAACTAAATCCTTGTACTATATTTGGTATTACTATTTGAATTTATTTAAAATAATTTTCCATGTAAAAAATTTGGAAGTTAAAAGAAAAAAATATATATCAAATCATCACTCATACTAAATACGAAAACTGAGTCAAGTAAATTCACATGCCTGAAGCAGTCAATGAAGTAAAACTAGGTAATACAGATTACAAGATCGATAGAAATTGAAACTACAAAAAGAAATTTAAGGACTTTTTTTGAAACAACTCAATTAACAGAAACAAATGCAACCAAGATTAAAAAATATAAGGACTAGATAAGTTCTCCAAGAAGAACAAAACAAAAGATTCTGTAATTCATCCATGCATTTTAAAAGATGAACATTCAACAGTAACAAATGCCACACTACCTCAGGTCAAAATAATTTCCATGAAAACAAAGCACCAGTCCTACGACGCCAACAACCAGGAATGGGAAATTTGAAACCACGTTAAGCATATTAGGAATTCCTGAAAGAGAGAAAGAGAGAGAGGGGAGGTCCTGTCAGTTTCAAGAAAAACAGTATATAAGGAAAGAATTTGAACCTTCTTCAGGCTTAAGATGGCAAGTTGAATACAAAATTATATAACAATCATATTATGAACTAGCAAGGTGTGTGTTTGGTCATGAAAGGGCTATCATTCTCATGCTATATTCCTTTTATTTTTATTTTATTTTGTCTGTTAAGTCAAAAATTACAAAGCAAATAAACTACCAGCAATAACGGGACAGTTGAGACCCAAAGGGTGCTGAAAAATGAGTTAAACTGAAAATGTTAATCATAATGTAACCCACTGAATTATGGATAATCCATCAAGCCAAAACATTAAATAAATGTCTACTAGAATAAAAAAGAACTTTAGATCAATCTAAGCTATCTACTCGTTCTTAAGTGCATGATAGTACTTTAAAATTAGAAACAGACAACATCATAGATACAATGAAGGCCATTAGGCTATACCAATACAGAGCACTCATAACACAAATCAACTATCACGAACTTAAACAAAAACAAAAGAAAAGGTCATTAGTCTTATGGAAACAACACCAAAGCTCCTAATGTGAATGAGAAAAAAATGTATATGACTTAGAACCTAAATAAGCATAACAAAAAGAGAAATCTTAGGCATATGGAATGTTCTAAATTGATGTTTCAAGCGGCAAAAAGTAAGCACAAGATTGTTATACAGCACCTCAGTCTAACAGTACAGAAATTGGTTATACTACTTTGGTTCCTTTTTTCAACACAGCTCTTAAGATATTCATGTTTATCTTGTTCTATATCACAAATGGCTCAAATTTTAAACTTAACCAATGCAACCCAATTTCAGGTTCATAAGCATGGCTTAGCTACAAGCATACGACTAAGCATTTTTCTTCAGTGAATTAGAGTCAAGCACAAGTTGCACCACTCCTAGACTCCAGCTATTATTTGATTACTTAGGTCTTTCTCGTTAAAAGCTAACCCACATGTAACCAAAAACAAACTTTTTTCCACAGAAAAACATATGAAACTATTCTCGGTTATGCAATTTGCTTTTCCGATATCTAACACCCATAATTAAATGGATTCTAACAAAAAATTCTATAACTATTATAGCAAAGTAATCAAATAAGTTCAATATATTCCAGTCATTCATCACAGAGCCATCTATGCCTACACCAAATCATTATGGACTTCCAACACTAAAAGTTCACACCCAGCTACACTTTTAATTCCCTACGGCCATAAATTGAGTTCATTCATACTTTCCTCTTGAAATTGCAATATTTAAAAATAAGTAATGAAATAAATGACTTATAAGTAATGAAATAAATGACAGGGCTTCAACTTGGAGAAATAAATACTATGCAAACCCTAAAATTTTTTTCTTTAAAAAAAAAAAATTAATAATAATAAAATGCAGTCCAAATTGTAAAGCAGGAAAATCAATTTACACATAATAAGTATACATGCTTGCATTAGCTACGTACATACAAATGAGAGAAAAGGGGAATCGGAAACCCCATGAGAGAAAGAGTGCTAACCAAAGAACTGGCGCTGATCAGCGAAATCATGGTAGGCTTGTGACTGAGGAATTGCTGGGGTAACAATCATCAGCACCACGAAACAGAGGATTGCTACTCCCCACGCGTACATCGTCGTCTTCCTCATCTCTCCGCTTCCCACTTTTCTCAATTCTCACCCCGAAATTTCTTGCAGCGACAGATATGATCTTTGATCGGACTTAACAGAAAGATCCGGCTTCAACTGCATTCAAGTCGACCCGAATTTTGAACCAAGAAAACCCGACACGGACAAGCCGACCCGAAATTGTTTTAAATAAATTAAAAAGGTTATAAAGAGATTAAAAATTTCAGTTATAATTTTTTTACGCAAATAATTATTTTTCCTTTGGTAACATTTTTTTTTAATTTTCAATTTTGAGTTTTTTTTCTTTAAGATTTTCCATAATAATTTACCTTTATTAATTAGTCAAATATTTTTCTTAAATATTTTACTTCAATTTACTTTGGAAAGTGGGATAACTAGTCCAAGTACATTGGGTTCGGACCCAAACCCAAAATGTAGGAAGCCCAAAATCATAGTAGCGCGTCACCAAACCGCGCGTGGAAAAACCAAAGTATATATACGTCCATGCGACAGCGGTTTACGGCGCTGAGTGTAAAGCAACCTACGTAGGTTGTCCCCACAGCGTATAAAAGCCCCAAACCCCATTCTCTTTGCCTTAAATACAAAGCAAAGCAAAGACTCAGAGAGACCCAAAAACCCACAAAGGAAAACCCTCAGGAAAACCAGCACAGCCTCCATTAGGAACAAAGAGCTTCTTCACAAACCATTCGTACACCAGACCACAATATCTATCTTTTCCAAGAAAGAGAGACAAATAAAGAGCAATACGACATGGCACAGTCGCTGGAGCTTTTGCTGATACAGTTCTTGATGCCGGACAACGATGCTCGCCGGCAGGCCGAGGAGCAGATAAAGCGACTGGCTAAGGACCCCCAGGTAGTGCCGGCTCTTGTTCAGCATCTTCGCACTGCTAAGACCCCCAATGTTCGACAGCTCGCCGCCGTACTACTCCGGAAGAAGATCACTGGTCACTGGGCCAAGCTCTCTCCCCAGCTTAAACACCTCGTTAAGCAGTCTCTTGTAGAGAGTATCACTATGGAGCACAGGTTTCCTTTGGCCAATTTCCTTTAATTGGAGCTAATTTTTGTCTCTCTGTATTGTTTACTGAATTGGGTTTTTTCAATCAGTATATAACATTTTTGAGCAATGGCTGGTTTGCTTACTTGCACTGTTAGATTTGATCGTAATGGAGTTGAAGTTCACATGTCAGAGGATATTTGGATTTTGTTTTTGTTCTCTATTTGTTACCACGGGTAGTCTAGGGAAGGAAAAGAACTTTAAAGTTTGGAACTTTGGCTTTCTGGAATATTTTGTTTCATTTAATTTTGGCTCTTGTTTGCGAGTACTCATCTTTCCCAATGCGTTTACGAAGTTAGTCACTTTGCTGCCCGTTTAATCATGTTTGATTTTTTTTTTTTGGTGACATTTCTGCTTAATTTACTGTTACTGGTATGGTATAATACACATTTGAGTTTTCTTTGATCATGTGTAATGGTGTGTTTGCAGCCCACCAGTGAGACGAGCCAGTGCAAATGTAATTAGTGTTGTCGCAAAATATGCCGTTCCAGCAGGAGAGTGGCCTGATTTGTTGCCCTTTCTGTTTCAATGTAGTCAGAGTGCACAAGAAGAACATAGAGAAGTAAGTTCATGGTATTTGGAAATTGGAAGTCTTAGCCATCATCCTTGCACGTTTACATGTTGTATTAGTGTTTAAAGAACATTTTCTGCTTACTTAGGAAGATATTTTCTTTTTATTCCAGCGGACCTCAGAGAAAGGTGATTCTGGCCTATTTGTGGTCTAAGTTTAATTAAAAGATCTTTATCTGGGACATACGATTTAATTGAACATTGTGAATAGAAATTAATGTATAGTAAATTTTAGTGCCATCCTAGTCTCCATTTTGTTGTTATGGCTAGTTTAACCTAATGATACTGGCTGCTTTTTTTTCTTCCATGTATCATTTCACAAACGCTGTTCTTTTTGTTGGTAATCATTAACCAGGTTCAGTTGACTAACATAATGTCTTTTTTGATTCTGGTGATATAAGGTGGCATTGATCCTTTTCAGCTCCTTGACCGAAACAATTGGGAATACCTTCCGACCACATTTTGCAGATTTGCAAGCTCTTCTTCTCAAGTGTCTACAGGATGAGACTAGCAATCGTGTTAGAGTTGCTGCTCTCAAGTAATGTTTGTCTTATTATTTTTGTCTTTTTTGGCTGGTATTTTACTGTTTTGACTGCTTACTATAATCTTGTCATTGTTATACCAGGGCAGTAGGGTCTTTTCTAGAATTCACTCATGATGGTGCTGAAGTGGTGGGTTTGTGCTGCTACTTACTTCATACAATTTGACTAAAGCATTATGATTAAGTGTTTTGCTACACATATTGTTGAACATGTTTTCCTATTTGTCTACTCTAAAGCATGTTATAGTACTTGTTATGTATTTTCATTATATCTTTATACTTGATTGTAGTTTGATAACTGGGTACTAAAGGAAAAGTACAAAACTTCAGGGATATTTATTATTTTGTGTGCTTGTTGACTGACTAAGAAGTTCTCACTTGAAAAAAGATCTTAACTTAAAAGATGAAAATTAAATTTGGAAGGTGCGTGGCAAGTGTGAATTCTGAAATTTTATTTTGGAGCAATTATTTTATCCCATTTTGTTAGGTTATTTAGTAGGTAGAAGTTTTCATTTAATGGTTAATGCATTTTAGGAATATTTAATTCTAATTCTTGTGTCAGATGATGGCTAAACTTTGTCACTGCTTTTTGTCAGTTTGTCAATTTTGCTTGCTATTTTGAAATTCTTAATGCCCATGCAGGTCAAGTTTAGAGAATTCATTCCCAGCATTTTAAATGTATCCAGACAATGCCTTGCAGCTGGTGAGGAAGATGTTGCTGTACTTGCCTTTGAAATTTTTGATGAGCTAATTGAATCTCCTGCTCCCCTTCTTGGGGAATCTATTAAATCCATAGTCCAGTTCTCTCTTGAGGTTTGCTCAAGTCAAAGTTTGATATCTAACACACGTCATCAGGTTAGAAAAGAGAATCAAAAGTAATTTGTTTGTTTTCTTACTCTGGTTATGTTAGGATATCATATTGTTGAATTGGCTAGTTATATTACTTTTACATTTCTTCCTTGATATCTTTGCTTACCTCCTCTTTTTTATTGTTCAGGCCATTCAGATAATTTCGTGGCTAGCAAAATACAAATCTAGTTCGCTAAAAAAGCATAAGCTGGTCATCCCCATTCTGCAAGTCATTTGCCCGTTGCTTGTGGAATCAAATGATGGAGATGAAGATGATGATCTTGCGCCTGATCGAGCTGCTGCGGAAGTAATAGACACTATGGCTTTGAATATACCAAAGCAAGTTTTTCCCCCTGTTTTCGAATTTGCATCTTTGAGCAGTCAGAGTGCGAATCCAAAGTATCGGGAAGCTTCTGTTACATCTTTAGGTGTCATTTCTGAGGGTTGTTTGGATTTGATGAAAGATAAGCTGGAACCGGTTCTTCATATTGTTTTAGGGGCTTTAAGAGATCCAGAACAAATGGTAAGAGGAGCTGCATCATTTGCGTTAGGTCAATTTGCCGAGCATCTGCAGCCTGAAATTGTTTCTCACTATGAAAGCGTTCTTCCTTGCATTTTGAATGCACTTGAAGATGCATCAGATGAAGTGAAGGTATGCATTTTAGAAGCTATTAATTCTGGGCCATTATTGTATATCATTCATGTGTATGTTGTATAGTAATGCACTGTCTGTGCAGGAAAAATCCTATTATGCTTTGGCAGCATTTTGTGAGAACATGGGAGAGGAAATTCTTCCTTTTCTTGATCCATTGATGGGCAAACTACTGGGGGCTCTCCAAAGTAGCCCCCGTAATTTACAGGAGACATGCATGGTATGAAGATAAATCTTCAGACTTTACTGAATTTGAATAAATGCTCTCTTTTGTTTAGTTTAGCTCTTTAATTGATCATATTTTGAATGCCATTGAAGTCTGCAATTGGTTCAGTTGCGGCCGCTGCAGAGCAGGCCTTCATTCCTTATGCTGAAAGAGTTCTGGAGTTGATGAAAACCTTCTTGGTGCTTACCAGTGATGAGGATCTCCGCTCACGAGCAAGAGCTACTGAATTAGTGGGAATAGTTGCAATGTCTGTTGGGAGGGCTAGGATGGAACCAATTTTACCCCCTTTCATAGAAGCTGCAATTGCTGTAACTACATTGGCATTTCCTTGATTAGTTATCAACCTGTTCTCTTGGTAATTGATATAGATATATTATTTTCTCAGGGTTTTGGATTGGAGTTTAGTGAGCTTCGGGAGTACACTCATGGATTCTTCAGCAATGTGGCAGAAATTTTGGATGAAGGCTTTGTACAGGTTTTCAAAGGCTTTGGTGCTCTGATTGTTTAAACTTGTGTTATTTGTGTTCTCGTGGTTATTTATGTGCCAATTTAATTTTGGTAAACAGTATCTTCCTCATGTGGTACCTCTGGCATTTTCTTCCTGCAATCTTGATGATGGCTCTGCAGTGGACATTGCTGAGTCTGATGATGAAAATGTCAATGGATTTGGTGGAGTTTCTTCTGATGATGAAGCTCATGATGAACCAAGAGTTCGAAACATCAGTATAAGAACAGGAGTTTTGGATGAAAAGGCAGCGGCAACTCAAGCCCTTGGCTTATTTGCATTGCATACAAAGAATTCTTATGCACCGTATCCTGTCGCTATATTGATTAGTTTTGTTGTTTTGATTTATGAAAGGAAAACTGCAGTACTTACTTCCATTTTGGGTTCTTTGATTATCTTTAAGCTATTTGGAGGAGTCATTTAAGATTTTGGTCAGACATGCTGGGTATTTTCATGAAGATGTCCGACTTCAGGCAATCACTGCTTTGAAACGTGGGTATATGTGCTCATATCTGCACGTTCATTTTACTTTAGGCCAAATTAAGAGTCCAAGCATCATTGGATGGTAGTAATTCTCAACACTGATCAACTTAGAACTTATCTAGTTGATTCACGTCAGAATGAATTCTGCAGCATGTCCATGTTCCTTTTTTTTAATCTCAAGTTACTGTATTTTCTTCACATATAAATTCAGGACTATTAATCTTGTTTGACCTGCGTGGCTATTTCCAATTCTCCTTGTCGTGTGATAGTATACTGTTTTTCTTAGTTGACATGAGGGTTTATATTTGTATAACTGATAACCAGAGATCACTGTTAAGAGTATCAATTGAATTTTAAATTGTATTAAAGTGTTCTATGTAATTGCCCATGTCATTAATAATCCATGTTTGGTTGACTGCCTTGCAGATAATTTGACAGCTGCACAGGCAATTTTCCAGAATCACAATGTGAGGATTGGCCTTTCTTTCCTTCTCTAGCATTAATCATGGCTTGAACTCATCAGCTTGTGTTTTTTTTTCTACTAAGATATTACAAAGCATTTTGTTTTTTCATTGTGAATACTCAAAAGTATATGAACAATGATACAAGTTAAAACTTTTGAGATCCTTTCTTGCATTAGCAACATTTGTTTCAGCAATATGTTGTGAAATGCTAATAATAGTACAAAATCTTCTTGTTATGCAGGAAGGTACGGTTAAGGCAAAAGAAGTTTATGGTAAGGATATATTTGGAATGCTAATATTCTGAGTGTTTCTGTTGGTGAAGCTGTTCTTTCTTTCTAGTTATACAATTTTAAGTCAAGCTCTTTATTTTTCTGCAGACCAAGTGATGAATATTTATATCAAGATTATGACTGAAGACGATGACAAGGAGGTTGTTGCTCAAGCTTGTATGAGCATAGCTGATGTCATTAAGGATTATGGTTACATGGCTGTCGAGCCTTGTGAGTGTGAATTTGATTTGGCTTCATTTTGTCCATTTGTAAAAATACTCTTTCAACTGAAGTGAAATAATGTTATTTAATATCAGATATGCCTCAGCTAGTTGATGCAACATTGGTGCTGCTTCGCGAGGAGTCGGCTTGTCAGCAAACAGAATCTGATAGTGAGATTGATGATGATGATGCTGAGCATGATGAAGTACTGATGGATGCGGTTTCTGACCTCCTTCCTGCATTTGCAAAATCAATGGGACCTCATTTTGCTCCCATCTTTGCAAAGCTATTTGAACCTTTTATGAAATTTGCGGTAGCTTGCAGCAGAAACTCATAGTTTCTTACTCGATGCTTCCTAGCATTTCCTTTTACCTTACAAGTTTGACTATTGGCATCTGCAGAAAGCTTCACGCCCTCCACAAGATCGGACAATGGTTGTTGCATGCCTTGCCGAAGTTGCTATGGACATGGGTGCTCCAATTGCAGGCTATGTTGAGGTTATTTTTTCTGGATGTTTTAAACTTTTTCTGGGAAGAATATTGTTTTAATAACACATTAAGCTGTTCCTGAATATTTTCTCATGTTTCAGAGGGTGATGCCCTTGGTACTCAAAGAACTAGGATCATCCAATGCAACCAATAGGAGGAATGCTGCATTTTGTGTTGGAGAGTTGTGTAGAAATGGGGGCGAGGGAACTTTGAAGTATCCTGTATAATCTACACTTTTCTGTTCCTTTACTTGAGGATTTTGTTTGCCTTATCTTTCATATTGTGGCTGTTTTGGTGGCCGAAATTGGCTTATACTTTTAACAGTAGGATTGCATGTGTATGGTTGAATCATCTAATAGGTCTACCCATTGTTTATTAATTTGACATTTGATATGTTGGCATTTTTCTTCAAGTAGCTTTTTTCTTTAACCAATAGCAGATATTATGGTGATATATTGCGTGGACTTTACCCATTATTTGGGGAATCTGAGCCAGATGATGCTGTCAGGGATAATGCAGCTGGTGCCGTGGCAAGAATGATAATGGTGCACCCTGAATCTATCCCATTGAATCAGGTAGATCTCTGGATGTCTTTGTACTCTCAACTATGTATGTTTATGTATATGCCATGTTTCTCGATATTACTTGAATACTGTTAAAATTGTTTTTCTGCTCTTTGGTTAATTATTTCCTGCTTGCTTTTCTCAACTTTTCTCAGGTTCTTCCTGTTTTCCTGAAAGTTCTTCCACTAAAAGAAGATCGTGAAGAATCCATGGCAGTGTTTACTTGTGTGTCTACTCTTGTTTTATCATCTAATCAACAGGTAATTTTTAGTTTAATATGCAAAATGCATGGACTAAATTCTTGCACGCTCCCAGGACATTCATTTCTGCTTTCTTGATTCTCTTTTATCTGGATGCAATATTCTTACTTTGATTTTGCTTTTCGTTTTGTGTGCAAGCAGATCCTTTCTTTAGTTCCTGACTTGGTTAATGTATTTGCTCAAGTTGCGGCATCCCCACTTGAAGCTTCTGAGGTCAAAGCTCAAATAGGCAGAGCTTTTTCTCACTTGATTTCGCTGTATGGTCAGCAAATGCAGCCCCTTTTGAGCAATCTTTCTCCTGCACATGCAAATGCCCTAGCTGCATTGTCTGCGAAAAGCTAATGTCTGATCGAATCAGTGAATTGCCTTTTGTCCTTTTTAAACCTTTCTATTATCGAGTTTGTTATACCCTAGCCACTTCCCCTCCCCCCCAAAACTCGAACATTGTTCGAGTGAATTGTCCTTTCTCACTTTGTCGATCTTTTTCCTTGTTGCTGAGATTGTTTCTCAAAAAGAGTGGTTTTGCATCCATATTTTAGTTGGGTGCGGCTAAATTACGCAAAGAGACGTCATTTTGTCAGGTATGCATGCATGACTTTTCAGAAGAAAATTATTTTTATTTTTTGAGAGAACTTAATGATTGCTATTGAAGAGGTATTTAATGGATCAATTTCTAACTAAGAAAACTCGAAATAGTATGATTGTAATTATGGTTTTCTTTCAGAAATTTCGTGTTTGGACCTCTGAAGTTTCCATTTTTTGCGTAGTTATCCAATTTATGGCTATTATGGTATTTGTTCTTAGGATGACTAATGGAACAGTACCCTTTTGGACAATCTCTAGGGCCTTCTCTGTACTAACCCTAGTTTTTTCTTTTTTCTTTTTTCTTTTTTTTCTTCTCAGGTTATGGTTCTTCAACATTGAACTCGTATCTCCATTTTTCCAGTCTGGAGAGCACTAGTTGAACTTCAAATTTCAGTATATTTGTGGTATTCATTTCTCAATATAAGTCTCCCATTATTTTTTGTAATGTTTTTATCTATTGGGTGTGTTCTTTAATTTATTTATTTGTTGATCTTGGAGTGATTGAAAGTTATGTAATTATTTATAGTTTTTTGCCTATCTTTTTGCTGTTTCAAATTATATTTATCAATGAAATCAATTGCTTTCTGTGTGTATGGACCATAAAATATTTGTTTCTTCCATATCCTTTCTAGTTTTTTGTTTTTGTTTTTTTCAATTTAATCCCAGCAAGTACAGTTCGGAAGAATATGCTACGAGTAATTCATTCTACAATCAAAATTCCCAATCAAGTCTAAACCAATTATTTTTAGATAGTGCAAGTTGACACCCCAATTAGATTAATTATCTGAGTCAATATATGCATGCATGCATATATATATATATATATATATGTTTTATCTTTTGGGGTGAGGTTTTATTTCGACTCTTATTCACTTTTAAAAAAGAAAAAAAGAAATGCGTTTGAAAAACGTTTTTTGTTGTTGTTGTCATGAATTAAATCTTTCTTTTGAAGGCGCAGACCAATCCAACATATGTGTTCAAGCTCAATAAGCCATATAAGATCAATGAAATTTAGTAGCGAACACCATTCTGGGGCAATAATAATAATATAAAAAGAACACACTATTAGAGCTCAAGTGTAGGTAGGTCTTTCGAAGACAAAGAGTCAACAATATATGTAATACTGTGAGGTAAAGAAAGAAACAGATACATTATAGCAGTTGGAAAACATCATTTAAATGTAGCAAAATTATGGTAATTAATAATTCCATACAAATTAGACATGCCAATTAGTGTGTCAAGAGAGTTTGAACGCAAGCCAGTTGACAAAGTAATAACGATCTCAGTGGGAGACAATGACAGCCCATTTTGCATGCTACTTTTGCAGCAAGTCAAAAGGCATATTGAAAGCACAGCTTCTAAGCGAATATCACATTTCCTCCAAATAGTAACCTCAAGCGCAATATATACATATGCATAGAAATTGAAGCTTCCCATGATTGTACTTCAAGGGCCACTGGTTTCTTTAGGGCAATGTTGAGAAAAAGAGTACAACCGTTTAAAGCAGGAAGTGTAAGTGTGAAAAATATAAATGGTAAAGAAGAAAACGTCCACTAATATCACCCCCTACAGGTCGTACAACACCATGCACGCTCATGCACCTTCTTTCTACAAAAAAAAAAAGAGTCAAAGTCTCATTTCAAGAAACCCCTTCCCCATGATTCTCTTTCTTCTACATTTCAAGTAGCTAGACAAACCTATTGCTTCATCAAACTTCAACTATATATATATATATATACATATATACATAAACATCTCTCCCTCTGTCTGTGTCTCTCTCTAGGGTTTGTCAGAGGCCTTGTTGCAGAGCCATTTTGGCATTCTGTCCACCTCCATCAACTACTCTTCGTACCATTTTCGGAGGTGGCCAGTATGTCAAACTGGCTCTGTAAATTTCTCTCTGAGAAACCTGTGGAGCGCCTGATGATCATCAATATATACTTTTTGTGTACATTATAATTTTTGAAATTAGCGCATACATATATATATTAGCTAGGTGCAATATTCATGTTTGCAGCAACATCATCAATTACTTCATGTTATTATTTTGCTTTAGTTTCTATATATATATATATATATATATATATATATACAGATCTTACCTCTTGGCTAGGTTTCCTTATATAAAAAGCTTTAATTATTATTTTTACCCCGTAAAAAAAAAGTTTTAGTACTAGGACTAAGGCAGCTTAATTCTCTTTGTTACTATCTGTAGGCTAATTTTTATATTATAATTAACGTTTTGATATATAGGTATATTCATGAACTATTTAGCACAATTTATATTAGAACATAAATGATGTAATATATTTTTATTGATTATGTAGATGTGTAAGCTTTTTTAATTACATGTAATCCTCTAACCAATAAAAATATGTTATATATCATTTGTATTTCATAAAATTTTTAATAAAAAGCTTTATTCATTCTTAAATATTCTTACTATAGTGCAAAGTCAACCTAACTCCATGAAATTAAAAAGTTGATTTTTTTTTTTTTTAATAAAATGTGTATTAAAGCACAAAAGGCCTCCCTACGGAGGATTGCAAGGCCAAACCGCAGCCAATCATATCAGCTAACATATACAGTCATAAAGCTCGCTAGAGGCAAAGTAAAACCATTAGAAACATTAAACAAAATAGGACTACCAGAAGCTATCAGCCAAAAAAGTTTGAAGTCCTAGCATTCTCTTTGATCATGTGTTGCTTGTACCTAACTTTAGGGTTTACCTTTTTCTGTACTAGTGTGCTTTAAGTCAACTTTTTCTTGGTATATAATGATGATGATACAGTGATGAGCTTTTACATATATATGTTTAAAGGCACACCATTGATGATTGCAAATAGACAAATGGTTGACTGTGGTTGGCTGGAAGTCCAATTTGGTTTTTGTAGTTGGACGCATTGGATTCCCAGAAGCATATTGCTTGGAAATGTTATATATATATATATATGTGTGTGTGTGTGTGTGTGTGTGTGTCAACTTAGTGCAGCCTTTTTTTAAAAAATGGTAACGTATGATCTAGCCGCTAGCTGATGCATTGTAGGGTTTTATAATTACTTCTTTTCTTCATTACATCGTTTGTAGATTATACATTCACTACAAGAAAAATTTGAATTAGTCACGAACTAAAAAAACGTAGGTGATAATTAATCAATTACGGTTTTTCGTGCCTTAATACCATATAATAACGAATTTTTTTCGTGGATCGTTCGTGACTAAAGGACCGTAATAGATTAGTAATCAGTCACTAAATTTGTCATTTCGTGACTAAAGATAGTATCTTTACCTACGACACATGTTTCGTAACTATATAATACCTTTACTTATGAAAATTCTCGTTACTAATTGATAATTTTTTCCGTGACTGAATAGTCATTTCGTAACTAATTAGGATCCTAAATGCTGATCAAGTGGCCATTTAGTTACAAAATCATTATATTACTTACAACCACTCTTTCGTTGTTATTTGATTAATTGTTACAAAATTACATTTCGTAACTACATATTAATTACAATTTTTATTAGGTGTGTGAATATTAGCTACGATTACAATTTCGTAACTAACTTATTAGTTCTGTAATATAATTTGTAACTCTCATATATTTAATAACGATTTTTTGTCACTAAAATATGAAAAGTTACAATTACCATATACATGTCATTTGTTACAACCGCTTAATATTGTCATTGTTTGTATTATAGTAACAAAAAAAGTGATTGCTTAATATTAGTTACACTTATCTTTGTAATTATTATTCCAAAATTGTACAATATGCAATTAATGTTGCAATTATTTTTGAATGAATTAATGTTGGGTCACCTATGAAACACAAGACAATCAGACAATGCATAATATATAGATTATACTTGAATTAAATCCACAAAATATTATAACCAATAGATAATAGTATGCTAATTGAAGCACAATACAACATTAAATCCATACTTAGATTTAATTCATAAGCAATCGTAACAAAGCTCCCTTGTCTACTAAAGTAATACATCATATAACAACTAGCTCAATATACTCGAGCAATGTTAAATCCTAATTAGTGTTTCACACAATTCCAATTATTAATGATGTACAAATGCATGGTCTTTTATTTAACTATCACTCAAATGTAAAGTTCAATAAAAGACCGTGCATAATAGAGTTTCCATATAACATACATTATGCTTAATCCTAAGTGGATATCGATAGTTCTCAAGTGTCTTACCAAAATATATTGTATATCCATAGACCAAAATAACTTCCAAAAGTATCTCCATATGCACCTTCCTCATATTCTCCTATCAATCATCTGTATATTAAATATATATAGTGTCAGTTCACTACATTTTGGAATTGAATTATTCATAATAAATACCAAGGACATATCTTTCACATTATATTAAAATTTATGAGTCACTCACGATTGTGAAAACACAATTAAATAGTTAATTAAAGCTGAATCATTAAAAAAGATGCAAGAATTCCTCCATCCTGCAATTCCAAATTTAGTGCCACCCAGATAATAAGATGCCTAAAAAAATTTCCAACAAGGATATGCACCTCTAGTAATTTCTACCTCTCTCTCTCTCTCCACATATATATATATATATATATATGTTCATCCCACATGCACATATATATGATGTATATATAATGTATGTGGAATCATTTATCACAAATGCCATACGAGCAGCATTTCTTGTTAATATCAATTCCTTTTGTTTCTTTTCTTTTCCTCACTTAGAATAAATGCATTGCATCAAAGTACATCTTGTGTGTGCACGTAGAATTATTCAAAACAATCACTTTGTCTTACAATCGGTGGACTATACTTATAGTGGATACATATATATATATATATATATATATATATATATATATAAGACACACACATAATCCACTCATGCAAATTACATGCGAAAGTTTCAAGTCATGAGCAAGCATTTTACTTTATTGACACACCACTTTAATCACCAGTATTTGTAGGCGTAAATCATTTGCATACATATTAACTTGGTTTGACGTCTCCAATTTTTATTTATGATATTATATGCTTCTTAACATTTGGACCAAAAAGAAAACCTCTTCAAATATGTAAACCCTTAAAAATACATATTCCAAGATCACAGCACAATACAATTACAAATCATGTAAAAGCATATGATAGTTTTCAAGTGTCTTACCAAAATATCTTGTGTATCCATAGACCAAAATAACTTCCAAAAAAATCTCCATATGCACCTTCTTCATATCCTCCCATCAATCATCTATATATTATACATATACATTGTCAGTTCACTACATTTTAGAATTGAATTATTCATAATAATTACCAATGACAGATCTATCCCATTATGTTAAAGTTTATAAGTCACTTACGATTCCGGTCAATGTCATGTATGAAAGAAGGCAGTGAGTTGCTAGTACTCCACCCTTGGTCCTCATAGTGTTGTCTAATGTCAGCACGCAGTCTATCATATAAGGATGCTTCCATTTGATCTTGACGTGCTTTCAACTCAGCCACTTGCTTAAGCAATTCTTTATTCATTTCACTGTATTGGCCCTTTCTTCAGCAGCCTTGACTTGTTGCTCAGCATCCTCCTGCTTGTGAAGGTGGTTTGGTCCTGGACCACGCCTGAAAGCATAACCTGACCTTGGAGGAAGAAAAAGGTCAAATATCTCATCAATCATTGGTGGACCCTCAGTTTCAGCCTTGTCTTTCATTGCACACAACTGGTTCTGTAAGATACAAGTAAACCGACATATATTGTTCAAATAAGTAAGCAAATTCAAGTATACATTAAATTTTGACTTCCATAAGTATGCTTACATATACGTCCTCTGATTTCTTATCACACCAATTCTTTGTCTTCTTATTGAAGTGGGTCTCATACCAAAGTTGAATTCGATCGAGCTCTACGCTTTCTTTCATCTACAAGAAACATAGCATCCATCTCATACTTTGATATAGTATGTTAAATGTAATGTTTCTAATAAATTAAACAAAATTGTTCACCAATTCTTTTGAAACACGAGCGAATGATTTAGTCCCAGAGCAATGATGTGTTTGTCGAGCTGCCCTATTCCGTTTGTTAATTGCACATCTTTTCTGTTTTAAATCAACACACATAGAGTATAAGTATATATATTGGACTAATAAAGTCACCACATATTGCATTTATCAATAGTTTCCACACAAACAAATAACAATAAATATAAATTCAAAGTTTATTAGTTACATGCATGCAACCCATCAAATTTAAATTACATGATGGAATTTAGAATAACATAGGATCAAGTTATCGATACAATGTATTAAAAAAAAAGGTTATCAGATACAATGGTAGAACAAGATACAAATAGTTTTATTTTACAACATCTTCATTATCGTAATTACATATAGATGATTACTAGTTATTGTACTGAAAAGTAATCTATTATGATATAAAATATCATGCCAGACTACTAGTTATAGAGAACAAACAGAACTCCCATTTTAATCCTTAAATTTTTCTTGTATTTTCTTGAAATCAAAAGCCCTTGTGCTTCGATTCTCATGGGTTAGTTAGGCTTCACTTGGCTTGGCTTACCACCTTATGACATAAGATCCATTGGTCATAATATGTTGAGGCAATTCATAAAGGTAGGTGGGTTTTTGGGTCTTTGATAGATACTAGCTCTGCATCAATCACGTTGTTCTATTTTTTTTTCCTATTTTTTAAAATGCTAATCCAAATTATTGAAAGTCGGTTGTTCCTTTGGATAGGATGTGAAGAATATATCAAAATGTGAAGTAAAGGGAAAAAGTGGATATGTAGAAAAAATTCAAGACTAGACATCAAAAGCAAATTTTGATCCTTAAAGTTATGTTCGGTGGGTCCCAAAATAATGAGTTGGGTCTCTAAGTTCATGCATGTGTGAGAGTATAATGATTTGTGGCATGTGCGTGCTTTTCATTTTATTTTGGTATGTGTGTGCTTTCGAAAGATTTTAGACTAATGTGCAAAGACTAGAAGGACAAGGCTTAGTTTTCTGTTCTAAAGGTCTGCTCTCTCGGTGAATATATATATTGCATACTAAGTCTCTCTCTCTCTCTAACAAACAAATAACAATATATATTGCTACTCTATTATGCAATTCTATTAAATAAAAATAAATTCAAAGTTATAGGTGATTACAATGTACTCTGGACTTGAGAAATGCTCACAGAGGATCGGCCAGGCTTCCGGTTTCACTTCCTTAGGCCTATTCTGCAGTGCTTCTTCCTTTGTTTTGAACTTCATAAAGTGCTTATGTATCTTGTGTTTATGGGTGCGATACATACGACCCATTTCATAAGAATTGCCTCCTCACTATGATCATCCTTGGCTATGTCAAATGATTTCTACAAATGGACGATAAACACAATTATAAAGCTTAATTAAAGCCGAACCATTAAAAATTATGCAAGAATTCCTTGCGCTGCAATTCCAAATTGAGTGCCACCAAGATACTAAGGTGCCTAAAAACATTATTCATATGTGGATATGCACCTCTAATAGTTTCTACCTGTCTCTATATATATATATATATATATATATGTTCATCCCCATACACATATATGTGATATATATATAATGTATGTGGAATCATTTATCACAAATGCCATACATCACCATTTGTTGTGGGTTTGTGGTTAATATCAATTAACCTTTTGTTTCTTTTCTTTTCCTCACTTACAAAAATGCATTGCATCAAAGTTATTTGTGTGTACACGTAGAATTTTACAAAACAATCGCTTTTACATTACAATCGGGTCAAACTATACTTATTGGATATATATATATATATATATATATATATATTCCTCTCAACAAATTATATGCGAAACTTTCAAGTCATGAGTAAGAATTTTACTTTATTTACACACCAATTTAATCACAAGTATTAGTAAGTAAATCATTTTGACATATTAACTAAGTTTGTTGTCCCCATTTTTTTATGTTGTTATATGCTTATAAACATTTGGACCAAAAAGAAAACCACTTAAAATATGTAAAGCCCAATCCACTAACCCTTAAAATACATATTCCAATATCATAGTATTCAATGTACAAATCTTGTATGGCCATGCATGGACATTAATGGTGAAAAGTTAAGCCAATATTGAGCTGATCAATTTCCTAGTCATGCATTCATAGAACTTACCGAACTGAAAAGTTGCATTTTCGAAACAAATTAACATAAAGTAGGGCCTAATTGGCTGTAAAAGTAATTGAGATAAGCATAATTAAGATCATATGCTATCATTTAATTATGTCTTTGTCTGCTACTAGTCAATTAGTTCCACTTTGTTCTCTTTTAGCAATCATTTGAATCTAACTTGTTCTTCCATATATATGTACTTACATAATGTAAATGCGAATATATAAACCACCAATCTTCTACTTATTTTAATTGTAAAAACATACCCTCATTTGTGAAGTAGTTCTTCTCCTTTTTCCTTTTTCACATCTTTCCACCCTCAGGATATCCGGTGCAAATCCACGCACAACACAACCCTCTTCTATCAACATTTGGTGTTTACTCCCAATTGGTCTCATTATATGTTCGGTATCTCAAACCAGTTTTATATCTCTATTCTTCCACTTTGTCAATTCTTTTCCACTTGTTTTCTTACGCTTCTTATGAATTCTTCTAGTACTTTCTACACTCATGAGAGGTAGAAACATATATTGTACAGGAAAAACAATAGAATGTGATATAAATAAGAAAACAAATATCAAGCGTTAGGTGAAATTGCATACAAACCCAACATATATCTTTAAAATAAATTAACCCTTGTTGTTTTCTTTTGTTTATTTTATTCTAACATAATACTGAAAGGACACATTCAAGGTGTACAAAAAGAATAACAACCTGAAAATCCAAATAAATTAATGTAGACTACACTTAATTCCATGCATAGTTTTTTTTCCTAATCATATAACATTCACGGAGAAGTTTGAAATTTAATAATAGTTAAATGAAGTTTGAAGGAGAGGTTGTTATTTGGACTTGACTTCCTAATATTTTATAGCATTTCTTATTATATTCTCTCTCTTACTTTGTAATTATAAATTTTAATTAATATTTGAAGTAAATTACAAACAATTCAAAATTAAAGTTTTCTAGAAAAATTAAAATCAAAACCAAAAACAAAAACGATATCAAATTTCTCTTGGTTTGTGATCCTTGAGAAAAAATTCTAGATTTTATCCTGCATGATATATAAAATATAATATATTGACTTTTATATGAATTTTAATTAAAAATTATTAGTATGAAACAAAAATGTCATTATTATATGAGAATTAAGTTGTAATTAAGTGAATGTCGTAGAAATCTTCAGTTTTTAATGCATTTTGAATCAATAATGGGTATTATTAAATTCAATTAAATTTATTTTAGATTAAATGATGAAACAATTTGTGTCATTTCTTAGTCCATGGACCTTGGTTAGCCAGACGTAATATTCAAAAGTATTTCATGGGGCAATAAAAACTTTTAAAAGTATCGTGCAAACTTAGCTATAGTCTTCATCAACCAATAAATTTACACTTTAATCCTTAACATAACTTTTTTCATCTTAATTCACTTTTAAGTTGGCAATTTAATATTTTCTCAATATTATTAGTTAGTTTATCTTCTTTTTCTTTCATTAAATTCATGTACTTTTTGTTATTTAGAATGCATTGAATACATAGTTTGCAGTTTAATGAAAATCAAATTAATTTATATGTGTTGTTATCTTACCCATATTTTCCACTTCTTGCATTCTCCATACCATGATCCTCAACATTGCCATCAATTGGTGGTTCTGTAAGCTCAGTGAAGGAACTTTGTCTTCCTTGTTCACGTCCTGAATCATTGAAAAAGCCATATGGTGTTTAAACATATTGTGTATGGTTTCACAATATTATTTTTCATATTAATGTAGCAATCAACCTTCTTCATCTTCATGTGGTAATCTGCATCTTCTTGAAGGTCTTCATTGGGGGTTGCATCATGGGGTTTTCATTACAAGGATCCTCTTGCGCCACCTCTACATTTCATATATTAGTACTACACTAATGCAAGTAAGGAGAGAATAAAACTGTGTGTATAAATAAATAATAATTCCACAGTAATCGAAATGATCAGGAAAGATATACCTTGTACATTTTTGCTTACTAAATTCAATTTCTTCCTCGGGCTCCTCCTCAACGGACCTGCATTGGTTATAACTCATTTATAACATCAATTTTTGTTTTTTTGTATAACTTGTGCTGATCAAAAGTAAGTCTATGATATTAACTACCTTTCAACTTAATTGTTATATCCAATGGCCTTCGTAATTGCTCATCATCTCGAGGACTAGTAATGTGCTAAAATTGAACTTCCGGTAGCAATTCCTTCTTTCCCAATTTGAACTTCAGTTTGTTTTAGCGTGTCATTCACGCTCCTACTTTTCTTGTATTTTTCCATCCATAGCGTGTTTGAATGGAACCACACTTCCACTTCCTTCATTAGCAGCTGGAATTTCATTAGGTTTTGGATTAAGATTGGTAGACACGGTAATCTGCTGAATTTTTGTGGACTTCTACGTGTTGGCATTGGAATTCCACTTCCTTGTCCTTTGTTCCCAGTACTTTCTTCACTTTTATCCAAGAACCATTGTTTACTACAAATAAATGTAACAGCTTAAATTTTTTCAAATGCATGATCAGTATATTAAAGGCCAAATAAAACTGAGGTCATACATATTAATACAAAATTCATGCTACTTACAAACCAGAAATATAAGTGAATTAATCTTCATTATTAGCACAAGTACTAGGGTTGTGAATTAATCTTCACAACAAAGATTCCATGCATAGAAGTAAAAAAATAAGTAAAAAAAAAAAAGAGCAAGAAGCTACACCTAGTGGTGGGGTTGGATTTAAACAAAGATAGTGGATTCCGGTTAGTTAGGTGCATAAACTTTTAATACATAAGCCATAACAAGCGGCTCAATATTAAGTTTCATGTTGAATGATGTATATTATGTTTGATAAAAATAAATCACCTTCACTTGCACTATCTCCATGTATGACTCTAAGACCATATTTACTTCGAGTTTGTATTTTTGATCCTCCATCTACCGGCGTAGCTCTGGATGTACCACCATTGTCCTTTCCTGCAGCTATCTTTTGTCCAGTAGCCTGATTCTTTGATGTACTGTGATCAGCAGGTGCAATTGCCTATATAAGAACATTGCAAATACATAAAAAAAGATTAGATACTAATTAAAGGCATTACTGTATTTCCAATTACGAGAAACTCACAAGTATTCAAATACAGCTACAATAATATACCATTATTAAGCAGGAAATAAAAATTTAAATTTTCAATGTAAATGACTAAATTTATTACATAACAAAGCTAATACTTAATCCAAACACTTATTATGTAAATGTAAAGATTAAACTAAATGTTCAATGCGTGTCCCTAGCTAGTCAAGCTCATCATCATCATCGATCGTCAATGTTTTGTTCCACTTCATTATCATGTTCCATGTCTCCTTCAATGTCATCATTTACACATATTGTATCCATTTCAGGCCTATGCATCAGTTCTAGATGAATATCGTCCTCATTGATCTCCAAGTGTTGTGTAGTATCTTCCTGTTGGAATGGCTCCACATCATCGCATCGTACGTTAGGTGGAAGTTGTATATCATACAAATTTCTTGGCTGAGTCCGTTGAACAACTTTCCAATCCTTTCCCAATTTAATATCATTAACATAGAATACCTGTTGTACTTGTGTAGCAAGCACAAATGGTTGATCCTTATACCATCTTCTAGAGACATTGATACTAACAAATCCAAACTCATCTACTTTGATTCCATTTCTTCTGCTAGTGTTCCACCAATCACATTTGAAAATCAGTATTACATATTTTGCTGCATATTTTAACTCCAATATATCTGTTAATACACCATAGAAGTCGATCATTTTCCCTTCATGTTCTGCTTGTACAACAACTCCACTATTTTGACACTTTCTATGTTCCTCATGATTTTTGTGTGGAATCTATGGCCATTGATTGTGCATCCACTTAATCGAGCAATGCCAATTTGAGGCCCGCCAAATACATAAGCTGTGTTATAACTTCATGTGACTCTCCTTCCTAATGGAAAGCTGTATAGGTTTTTAATATCAAGTTAATCAACAATTAGTATAATTTATAGAATGCAAGATAATAAAACAACTTAAAAAATTAAGTGCATTAAGGTAACTTACTTTTCAGAAAACCACTTAGGAAACTCATCTTCATGTCTTTGGTAAAGATTGTTATCATTTGAAGAATGAAGCTCTTCCAAATGATCTCTATTTAAGATTCAACAAGAAGACAACTTATATTAATTGTCATAACTAATTTTGTATAATTGTAGTATTTTGTGACCTATATATTAGAAAACTTACCGTATGAATGGAAGGACTTCAACACAATTATTCAAAACATACCATCTTAATTGCTTCCAATCATTTTGTCTTAGTTCATCACTAATTCCCAACTTAAAGGACGGTAAGATGTCCTAAATACAGATACAGTGTTCTCCGCATTGTTCACATGTACATCGTAGTTTCGTTCAGTCCTATTCCATACTGTATCCATATTATTGTAGTACAAAGAACAAAAGGTCAAACACTCATTGTCAATGTACCCTCAGCTATGAGGCCTCTGGTTTAGCCTTGTTGCGTGCATTATGACTTTAGTTTATGCATATACCTTAATCAAATTAAGACACATAATCAGAAAAATTGTAAATGGAAGTTAACAAAATCATATACATGACTGTTAAAACTAAATATGAGCATTGATGTGTACTAACCTCTCGAATGGGTACATCCATCGGAATTGGATTGGTCCAGCAATCAATGCCTCCATAGGTAAATGAATTGCTAAGTGAACCATTATATCAAAAAAAGTAGGAGGGAAAATCTGCTCCAGTTTGCACAAAATGATGGCAATATCACATTCTAGTTTCTCTAATACTTCTACCCTCAATGATCTTGAAGTCAACTCCTTGAAGAAAACACATAAATGAATTAGTGACTTGGAGACATCCTTTCTTAATGAACCACGAATGCCAAAGGAAGTATGTAGAATAACATGACAATCATGACTCTTCAGCCCTGAATACGCCAATCTTTAGTATTCACACACCGAGATGTTTGATGCATAACCATCGGGAGCTTAGTAGAAAGAAAAATTTACAAAAGGTTATTTTCTCCATCTTAGTGAACACATAAGAGGCATGAGGAATTAATATCCTTCCATCCATGGAAATTGGATGCAATTCTCTTCTTATACCTAAATGTTCCAAGTCAAGCCGAGCCTTGTATGTATCCTTTGTTTTTCCTCTGATTCATTAATGTTCCAAGCACATTGTCACAAATATTTTTTCGATGTGCATAACATCAAGATTGTGCCTTATAGTAAGTGTCTTCCAATAGGGCAAATCAAAGAAAATACTTTTTTGTCCAATGTAAATGAGATGCATCTCGTTTTTTTGTAGACAAGTGTGGTGTCTTACCAAAAACAGGTTGCTCAACAACACTTAATTGTTCCATCACTTGATCTCCACTCAACCTAATTGGTTTTGGCCTTCGCTCTTGTCCATCGAACCATTTGCAATTTCTTAATCTATGATCATTACAAAGGAAACGGCGATGACCCATATAACATATCTTCTGTCCATGTTTCAAATGTAACCAAGATGTATTATGATTACATGGACATGCTAATTTTCCTTTTGTAGACCAACCTGAAAGATTAGCATATGCAGGAAAATCATTGATAGTCCATAAAAGAGCTGCATGTAATTGAAATGATTTCCCAATTGAAGCATCATACG
Source organism: Rhamnella rubrinervis (assembly GCA_007844105.2). Taxonomy (NCBI): domain Eukaryota; kingdom Viridiplantae; phylum Streptophyta; class Magnoliopsida; order Rosales; family Rhamnaceae; genus Rhamnella; species Rhamnella rubrinervis. Next base: position 958,347 of record CM017575.2, read on the forward strand.
TTGTCACACCAACATCCCACAGCTCTTTCAACTCATCAATCAAAGGTTGTAAGAAGATATCAATGTCATTCCCAGGTGCTTTAGGACCGGGAATTAATAGTGACAGCATAAGAAAAGGGTCTTTCATACATCTCCATGGTGGTAAATTATAGGAACAAAATTACGGCCACATACTATACGAGCTACTCATGTTATCGAATGGATTAAATCCATCACTTGATAAACCGAGTCTCACATTGCGTGGATCACTAGAGAGCGACACATGCATCTTGTCAATTCTTTCCATTCTTTGGAATCAGGATGGCGTAAAATACCATCATCGTCCGTTTATCTTTGTGCCACCTCATATCTTCAGCAATCTTAGGTGTTATAAACAACCTTTGCAATCTTGGTTTCAAAGGAAAGTGGCGTAATACCTTATGAGGAATTTCCTTACTATTGTCATCATTAAAAAGGCAAACCACAAACGGACAATCTTTTATGTCTCTCGGGTTCTTCCGAAAAGCACACAATCATTTTTGCACACATCAATCTTTTCATATTTCATTCCTAAATCACGAATTATCTTCTTGGATTGATAATGTGTTTTGGATATGTGCACGGATGGCATAATTTCATTAAGAAATTCCAGCAACATGTCAAATGACTTGTTGGACCATCCATTCAACAATTTAATATGAAGCAACTTAATGATAAAAGACAATTGTGACACTCTACTCCAGGATATAATTGCTGGTCAGCATCCATAAATAATTTCTCAAACCTCTCGATCTTCACTTAAATTATCTTCATCAATATCTTCCCTGTGGTAGCGACATGTGTTCCATTACACAAGTCATGTAACATCTAACTGTCTCATCCATATTGTCCTCCACTTCTACATTCATATCGACACCGTCATCATCAATTTGAAAACATATTTACACTATCTTCATCTTCACCATGATGCACCCAATTAGTGTAATTCCTTATCATTCCATTAATAAAAGGTGATCACGAACTTGGTTATGATTTCTCCATGTACAATTGTTGCACCTCGAACATGGACATCTAATTAGACTCTCATTGTGGTTGTTGGAATATGCAAAATTCAAAAATTCGTAACTCCCCTAATATAATCGAATGTGACCTATTGTGAATTTTTATCCAACTTCTATCCATCTTCATTTAAGTCAATCAAAGAATAGTTAGAACATGACTAAAGAAACAAAGTGAATGCAAAACAAACAAACATAGGTAGTAAAATATATGTACAAAGATCACCATTAATCACCTAACTATTGTCATTTATATAACCCATCAATGTTAGAAAATGCAGTACATCTTTGAAACAAAACTAATATAGGCATACAAGAGCATACAATGTTATAAAGTAATAATTAAAACTAAAACAAATATAACCTACAAAGATTGGTAGGTCCAAAATCTATGGTAGATAATTAAATATGATGCCATGCAAAGTCTGCTTATTTTAGACTAATTTAACCACCATACATTGCTATAAAGTGAAAGAAACAAGTGAAACCTACTTCTTGTTATAACCCAAAACGTTTTATTTATTTAAAACATTTTATGGGCAAGGAGGGTAGAAGGCATACTCATAAACTATAACAAATCCCACACTATGTGAGTTATATGTGAACTTGGTTCTAAATAAACATGTTTGGAGTAACTAATTCATTATTATGAAACGTATGTACCGCGTAAAAACACTTTTCTCCAAAATTATAAGCAAGTAGCTATGGGAAATTTCCTAAACACCCAAGTAATTAAATCCTTGACAAACCTAACGACATATATTCCATCATATATTCAACTCACAACTAGGGGTGAAAAGTTGATGGAGTGACTTGCAAGGCACCCGCTAAAGGGTACGATAACTAGTAAACATACATACATATATACATATATATATATATATATAATCATTGGCAATACCACTAATAATCTTCCACTAAATAGAGATTAAATTTCCATAACATATTATTTCAATAATATCGCTAATTGATTGAGATGAACAATGGAAGCAGAGCAAACAAATGGCTACATCTTGGTTAATTAGATAGTTTTAAATAAATAAAACATTGTTTCCCAACCATGATTGTGATTAAAGTCCTAGGTAGTGTCTTATTCGATATACTACCCTCCCACGACAAGTCAACTTCCAATGTAAATTCATTTTGACCATATTACCATATTACCAATCCAATTTGACAGATGGAATTATCAATCCATTTTGACTATATTACCCTTTTCTCATTGGTTAAATCAATTTTGTTTGTTCAAAATTGCTTGGATAGTCACAACCATTATCCTATTTTTAGAACATCTACACAAAAGGGCCAATTGTCGATATTCAAGAAGGCAAAAAAAAAAAGAAAAGAAGAAAAAAAGGGGATAAATGAGGGAGGAATAGGAGCAATAAATTGGAAACAAGTGGCAAACTCATACCCAAAATCATGAAAGCTGAGCATAATTATTGTTTTACTTTTAATTAGCCTACTTAATTGCAAAATAGTCAACCTTTATTACTATAAAAAGGAAGAAGCCACCAACATTAAATTTAAAGCGAAATTATAAACCCAAGTAACCTAATTTATACATTATAATTACGCCAAAACAGAACGAATAACATACGCTACGCATGCACGCACACATCGCCGAAATGAAATACCTGAATCAGAGCAAGATGGAGTAGTTGCAAATAGCGAAGATAGATGTGGCCAACCGCCAAAGTAGGGATCTTTTCCGTCCACTCAAATACTTCAAGGTGTTCGGCTTAGTGAGAAATGAACCAACATCAAATATAATCGTACAAATGGAACCCCCGACATAAAAAAACGAAATTCAATTTCACCGATCATTAGCTAAACTTCCAAAAGAGGAAATTCAAACAAAAATTTGTTAAACTCATTCAAATTGGAAAACCATAATTTCAGCTTAAAGCGTTAAGCTCTCATTCGAACATCCACGACAAAATGAAAACAATAATTCAATGACATTCGTAGACCATAAACAGAAATCTATACTTACATGGATGAAGACTTACGTAATCGAACGAAGGAGCGGGGCGATGGATGAAGACTGAAAATGGGTAAAGTTTCTTGAAAAGCGTACAATAAAGGGATGAATTTACGAAGCAAACCAGAATTCACAAGGTTCAAACCCTTTCCAAATCAGTGATGAACAACGAGAGCAAAGGCCATTCAGTTTTGGTTAATTGCACTAAACGACGTCGCCTAAGGATAATATAAAAAAAAATAATAATTCCATATGTCAGCCTAGTAGTGGTTGTTTTTAGTTGATAACGATTTTTTCATGCCACATAAGCATATATTGTGGCGGGAAAGTTGCCGCCAATAGAGCATTATGATGTTTTTGGTGTAAATTTAATAACAAAGACCTATTTGTAACTAATTGCAGTACACATATATATATCAGTTACGACATTTTTTTTCGTGTTAAAAACATATGCTTTAGTTACAAAAAAATTAACTTGTAAGTAGCATTTTCGTGACTAATTCAAATTTTTCTTGTAGTGATTATATTCCTTTCATTTCAAGAAAGTGGAAAAAAAGAAAAGAAAGTAAAAGCATGTCCTCCATTGTTATGTGGGTCAGTACTTCAATCAATTAATGTTGGTTATTTTATTAGGTTTGCCAAATTTTTTTATCAAAACCAGTGGAAGAAGGCGATTGGAATTATGTGTGCTCCGGTTGGATTAATTTTACTGCTTGAAGAAGATGAAATACACGTCTAGAGAGTTTACTAAACCAGTGACAGTAACATGTACGAGTATCAAGTAATAAAATTTTGCATAGGAAGTCGCCAACCAAATTGGAGAAGTTGGCAATTAGTTTTCCTTTGAATTCTATTTAGTATTCTAACCATATGAATAAATGGATTAACTTTGCTTCCCAAAAACTTGTCAAAAAGCTCAAGTTCAATTTCTATGTTAGTTTAGAATACGCAACCATTGACAACCAGTCCAATGGTTTTCTTGCTTCACCAATAGTCAGAAGGTGGGTTTTATAATTGCCTGAGAGATTTGTATTTGTGTGTGAGTAAATGTGGATGACAATTTCATTTGCTGCTTATTATCCAACTCCATTTATCGAACGTCCAAGTGTATGTAATAGCTGGACCTAAGATTTTGCAACAGTTTGCCATTAAACCAACTCTTTGCACGAAAGCTTACTGTATTTAACTTTTATGCTAATGGTGTCGTACGCTGTACCATAAATGCCATTCATCTGTCTCCTATTTAACTCTTGCCCTCTATCACATACAAGATGATGAAGACTCTACCTTTCATGTTAGCCATTTTTGATAGACTATTTAGTCAAGTCAATCACTCAAGTCAAGAACACATTCCCCTTGTGAATATTGCATGCCTCAGGTAATTATTAGTATTTAATTACTATGCTATACATCAACTTTCTTAATTTGAGTAATGGTTTAAGTGTAAAAAAATAAAATAAAAAATTAAGCAATGATTGTTCTTTTTTATATAAAAAGAAACTATTGCTTGTCCTTTATGTAATGGTTCTTAATGCAATTTGAAGTTTGAAGACTTTTTTTCATGATTTGAAATTCTCAATTGGAAAGATTTAGAAGGTTATATTGAAAAATATCCAGTAGACATTGAAGCCCACGCTACTATTTATAATCAGGATAAACTTCATCAAGAAAAGTAGCCACCGGGCCTCGCCATTATGCATATAGATCGTGGCATGGACAACTCAAATATTATAAGATAAAATGCCAAGAAGAAAAAGAAAATGTGCTAGATCTATCTCTACAAATGGTGCAGACAAGCAAACAAATTCCTATCCATGCCACCACCTACTTTCATTTTTTGAGTGGGCACTTAGGGTTTCGCAGCACTCTGTATCTGAATGAATATAGCAATCACTTTAATTTTGGATTCATCACAATCTTCTTCTTCTTCTTCCTCTTCTTCTTCTTCTTTTTTTTTCCTTTTCTTTTTAGAAAAGGTGGTGACTATTATTACCCTAACTGTCCACCAAAAACTGAATGTTGAAGAGCATGGTGGTGGTGAATGTTGAATAGGGTTAATTAGGTTAATTAGAACTATCCTGAAGAATTAGTGGGTAAAGAGTTCTATTTCAAGGCAACGAGAGGTGATGGGTTGCTTTCAATTTAAGTATAGTACTTTGACCTATTACCTATATAAAAAAATCCATATATTAATTAGATGGAATTGGAATTAAATACTTATTATAAATTCACTTATATATACATAGCAAAAATATCTTTATCTCCTAATTAATTATGAATAAATAATTTTCACATTGAAATCTCTTTTTTTAATTGTCAAAAAAAAAAAATTATGTATGCACGCCCATAAGAAGAATACTATTAGATCCATTACAAAAAAAAGAAAAATGACGCATGCATCCATAATAATAATACTATTAGATCCACTTTCTTTTTGGCAATTTACTTCAAGGAAAGCTTGTGTCATCACTTATTTTGCAGGCTTGTAAGCTTTTTTTATTTTTTAAGTGCCCTTACAATGGATCCCATTAATTAATTAATTTAGTGGTTACTGGTATAAATAATTATATATAATACCAATCTTTTTACTACTTCCAATTAATAATATTAATATAATATCAGCCACGTTGTTCTCTTTTACACACATACATAGAGAGTCATTCAATTATCTTCAATTTTATATAGTCTGGTACATATTATTTTCCACACCCATAATACCAGTAATTCAAGGAGATCTAGACAAACAACACTAGCTAGCTTAGGGTAGTACTAGTACTGGCTTAAGATTCTATAGTAACTCCATTAATAATTGTCACTTAGTATGCATTAACAGCAATTCTCATTCCAGATTGGCAATGGCCAGCAAAATTGCAAATGAAGAAGTTGAGTCCCTTGCGAAGCTTAATCTGATCCCTTCCACTCTGATACACTTTTGCACCATTTGAAGTCGCGCATGCATTGTAACCAGCCCTGTCCACTGCTACCACATTGTGAACTCCAGCGCCATACCTAAACACTGCAAAATAATTTCAACAAATTAAACTTACTGTATATAATTTACACTTGCAAAGAAGCTATTTATAACATGCCGAAAAAGTTTCAATACAACATCTTTTTTCCGAGCAAATCTTCACTATTACAACAGTGTAGTTTTTCATACTCACAAACATGTATTCAATAATCTTTATACTCGGACAATGTACGTGTAAGTAAGAGAGTGATGAGACAGGTAATGAGAAGCGGAACAAGGTAAATGATTTGTTATAGAAAACTAACGCAATCTATCACCGGCCCTAAAATGCTTTCCTCTGGGCCAAGCAGCAACGTTAAAGGTCCAGCCACCTGTATCGCCAACGATGTGGGTGGCTGCATGAGCAGAGTGAGATAGCAGTAGGGAAAACAGCACTAGCAAGGCGTACACAGCCATTGCACTGCCTCTTTCCTGACCCATTTTCATAGATACACAGAGAGACTGAGAGATACGAATTTGATGAGGATGATAATGGGCCTTTTATTGGGATGGTTGTGGACTAGTGGGGACCTGGCCAGAATCATCATGCTCTTTGAAGACGTCGCAGGATATTTGGGGTTTGGTGGCCCACCATTGTTCATTTACCTCCTGACAGTTCTCATTTATTAGTCCAAATAAGGTAACTCCCTATCTCACCAACTTCCTTCCATTGTATTTGGGATCCTATTTCAACAACTTAGTCTCCACTTAATTTCTCATCAATTCTATCAGTTGTCACGCATGACTTGCCACGGGGAATACTAGCACTTTCTATTTATCAGCATTGGTTGTATTTTTATGACTTCTACTTATTTTATGCCTAGTGTTGGAAAAAAGTTGAAATAATCGATGAAGTTACAAGTATAAAATACCACTTTCAAACTGCGTTTCGAGCTAACTTAAGTCTTAAAGATAATACGCCAAAAACCCATCATGCCAAATTGTCAATAACTTGGACTCACATGAGGTCCTTCGCAGTACACAATTTTCAGCAAATTTTCTGGACAGTAAAAGTAAATGCATAAATAATTTTACATCCCCACAGATGGTTCATATATTAAGTTGGGTGATGACGTAGAACAAGCATTCCATGATCCCACTCAATACAACTCCCAACAACACACTCAAGAAACCTTAAACTAATTTACCCAAAAAAAAAACTTAAGGTTGTGTATGATAATACAACTGTTTTTATTTTGTTTTTAGTTTTTTCCTCTTAAATTATGTATAATTTGATTAGTTTAAAAGTTAATTGGAATTTATTAAAAGTTAATTAGATTACTTTATTAAGTAAAAATGTAAGTTTTATATTTTTCATTTTCCTTCATATTTTTAGTCTAACTAACATTTAACAAATTCTAACTAACCTCTAAACTAACCAAATTTCACATAATTCAAAAAGAAAAAATTAAAAACAAAAACAAAAAACAGTTGTGTTATCAAGCAAGCCCTAAACTAATCACAAATTCAACCGCATAACAAAGTGTTTCCCTAATGAACCAGTACTCTTTTTAGAATTAAAATGAAAAGCACCCATTTTTTGTGGCATATACGAAAGTAGTGATGCTCTAGAGGTACTCAGGAGATTTGACACATGATTTGAGTCACAACAAACTGTCAGAATGTAGTGCTAAATCTTGCTCATCTGACACAGTTGCATGGGGTAAGCTGAGTCCTCCTATGTCTGACTCATTTCACAACGTAGGAGATGCAAACATGTACGAGTAAAATGAAGTTCAATAGTTTTAGAAAGGGCCATCAATTAAGCCAAACAAGGGGATAATTCCTAGAAAATAGCTAAGATCAGAATCATCGTACATGTTGGACAAAGTATAGTAATAAGATTCTAGTAGGAAGTGTCTCTTAAAAAAGAATTTCAGGTTGAGAATCTTACTTTAACAGTGTAGTTCTTCCTTTATCCATTTGATAGCTTCCGAGACACCATCCTGAAAAGTTTAAGCGTAGAAATTTGAAAAGGTAAGATTTGCAGCATCTCTAATTCATAACCTCAAACTTGACAGTTTCAAATAATTAACGAAGCAATCTCGGTAAGACAATGATTTCTAAAAGCATAAGTGATCCACTGGTGTTTGAATGAAATGGCATGTCCGAGGCAACTTTTTGGTACTTTATGCACACACACACAGTTCAGAGTCTAATAATTCTTTGTTTAAAGCAAAACTGTCTAAAAAATTAGTATACCAATTACTGCATCCAAGAACCAGTGGCAATGCAGCTGTTTTCAAACCAAACAACAAAGAAACATGTTTGATAATAAGAAAATTAAAGGGAGACTACATGATACATTTTTCTTCTTTTTGATAAGAAATAGAAGTATTGAATAGAATGCACATTATTATAAGTGAACGATAAATGCTCCAAAAAAGTAGATATAAAACACAAACAAAATTCAGGTCTTTCTTCAAACTCAGTAGAAACAGAAACATACACATCTTTAATATTTTTTGAGGTCAGAGCACATAAAGAAGCCAAAAACTTAATTAAATCAACTTGAAATACCACAGCTAAATCTACAAAGATCACAACTTTAAAACGAAATTTTATGGAAAGAAAGAACTTTAACAGAAACGTGATGAACAGTGCAAATAAACAAATTTCTTTTGAAACCTTAAAGCGGCAGAAGTTATGAATACAAGTGATCAATATGCTACATAGAGTGAATGAAACAAGAGATAAATATTTTAAAATATATAGATGTATACTTGAACATGACGCGTGTTTGGTTTTCATAAATGTCACAAAAAATGAACCACATAATTCAAAGCTTTACCTCAAGAGAAAGTCTTTCAGAAATTTCTTTTGCACATGCTGTCGTGCTTGGAGATAATGCATCATATATGGCCCTTGAAAGTATATTTGCAGCTTCTCGGACACTTTTCTCATCATTATTTTCAGGAACCAAGTTGTTTCTTTTTATTGGCTCTGGTGCGACTCCAAGCCAAAACATTCTTTCGGCCCAATAAAATTGATCGAGCATAAATGGACAGACTACCTGCCATCCAAAAAGAGTTCAGTGAAATATATGGACAGATTGAGAGAGGATACAGATTAGTGAACCAAACTTGTACCATAGCAATCAAGATATTCCATTAACAATTTCTGAAACCCACTGAAAATTAGGATATCTTCATTAATTTATTCCCACTTTATCTATTCTCTCTAAAACGCAAAGGACATGCAAAAATAAACATGCACACAGAAACATAACTTGTCTAAGACATCATTAAAAATTCACCCTCTTGCATAGCATAATCTATCAGCCATCTTAATTTATTGAAACCTTAATCCCAAACAAATATAGCTCATCACATGAATGCTATTTTCACCATTTACCAATCCCACAATTTTTGTATTTTTATTTTTTTTCACATTTATCATTCCTTATAGTTTTTGTCTTTTCTCACTGATTTTACCGATTTACCATGTCTTGAAGATTTCATGTTTGAAGACTTCATGATTCAATGACTGACACAACCAAATCACATAATTGTTATCACATGCATACACACTCTTCCATTTTTCTATTTTTTTGTATTAATACTGATTACAGATGTTGCTATCCCATAGTTTGATAAATGTAAGATCTGCCCCAACTAAACAGTGGAAGCTACCAAAAAAGTTATCAACCTATGTAAGGCAAAAGTCTAGAAATATTGAGGGGAAATCATCCTAGTAAAGAAGAATTCTAGAAGTCCAGAAGATTTTGGGTTCTCTGCATGCAGGACATGTTTCTTCTTTCTTCTTTTCTTCCACTATGCTTAGCATCAGTGAAGTTTACATGTAATAGACACACTTTAAAAATATAACTGATTTTTATGAGTATGATTTAAGAAGAAAACTATGAAGTAACATAACTAACCTGTGGGATTCCAGCATGCAGGGCTGCAGCCGTAGTCCCACTATTTCCACATTTTACAAGAAATATAAAGCACCGGCTAGTTCATAAACAGGGTTTGATATTCCAATACTATTAATGCTCAAAACTAAAGAACAATGAGGCACTCTTACCTGCCCCCATGATGAACTGCAGCCGCACAACGAGTAAACAGCCAATTATATGATATGGAACTAATTCACAAATAAGAAGACATGTTAACTTCGAAACAGGAAAAGAATAACCAGGACACACAAAAATCTTTAAACCAACAAACTAACACCTCAGTCTCACTTTTGGTGCCTTTCAAGACATGCTTTGCTGAAAGCAAGTTGGAATGTCACTTGCAAAGAAAAGGAACTTCTGTCTAGTGGCTATTCCATTGTCTCTGGTCTTTCTGAATTGGAAGGATGTGATCTAATTTATTTTGTTTAGTTTTTCCTTCTTTGCTGTTTTGAGGATTTCTAATCCTCTTCATTATAATCTACTTTATATATATATATATATATATATATATAAATTAATAAAGTAAAGAGAGATCATTATATTTGTTTCTCTGTTTCTTTTTTATTTTTTCTTTCCCCTTCTATTTGAATGTCTTTGTATTTGTTTCAATATATACTAAACTAAAACTAAACTAAAAAATTCTTCCACATTCCTTTGTTAGTTATAACTATCCATATCTTTATCAAGTCTTCTTAAATTAAAGTAAAAAGAGATGCTCACCCAGAAAAGCAAAATAGTCTGTCTTTGAAGAGAGAGTGACAATCTTCACTTAGGTGTCTCGTCACATGAGATGATGCTTTGTCAGAAATAATTTCTATTGCTGCATCTAAAGGCTCATAGCCGGCAGTAAAAAGGATGAACCTGTAACTTGTGATCTCTAGAACAGTTTGAAGAACATGGAGAAAAGCTTGAGGGTCTTTTAAAAATCCCAAGCTGCAAGTATGAAGAACATTTCAGTTAAGTACAAAAATAATAATGATCACAACACTAGCTACATGCATTGACAAATAAGAAATTAGATCACTCAAAGAGTGAAAGAACAAGATCAGGCCTGTTAAGATCACATCATTGAATAATTTGATCAATGGCATTGACCAAGTAATCTTATAAATTAACAGTTCCAAGAAGTTGATAATGAATCCATGGAACTTGCCTACCAACAGAACTGAGCCCAATGAAAATAGGCGGCACCGTTGTACAAGTTTCCAAAAAAGATTGTAACTTAATGTGAGTTGAACATAATTGATCTTTCTTGTACAAATGCTCTGCTGACACAGATGATGAAAGTTCTCTACACTTTGCGCATGAATACTGCCATTCAGTAGGGAGAAACCAAAAGCCACAAACCCGAGTGCGGTGTGGCCAATAATCTGTTATAAGCTTACAATTATGAGATAGAGAAAATTGCAGAAACTAAAATTGACTCTAATAGAAGCTTCCGCCTATAAGAAATTATGTTTAGTTTAAAAAAGGGCAAAGGAAACTATATAAGTGTGATGCAAATGAATCTACCATATATAGTATTACACAGATAAAATGGACCTTGTAACAAATTAATAGGGAGAAATAAGTATACCAGGGCATTCAACAACTTCTTTGCTAAATCCATACCTGTCAGACAAATGGAGTGAAAATACTTTTAAATAGATATTAGTATACAAAACTTTAAATAAATGACAATTTGACATTACTACATATGAAGGTAATGTACCAGAAGAGAGGTAACTAAAACTGAAAATTTTGACTAAGCAATTTAATCAATTTCATCATCAAAAAGATACCTTCAACTTTTCAATACTATTATCTATTGATTCAATGAAATCAAATCTTTTCTTAATCTCATTTCTTCCAGTCACACAAGTAATGAGGCTTGAAAGGGTTGAGTGAAGATTCAAAGCTTAAAAATAGAACTTTGCAATATCCTAGTAAAGCATAGAAGTCTATGACTTAGTTTTTTCCTTGGGAGCATATGTTTTCTATATATATTTTTCCAACATGCAATCTCAGAACCAAAACATACAATAGTAGGGGAGATGAAGGCATATCATGCCATGCAGGAAGACCAGTTACCGGATCCTGCATTTGACAAATAAGTAACTACATGAGCGTTAAGATAACCAAAGCAATCATATAATCTCAAATCTTGTTTGATGGATGTGAAAACATTAGTATATAATAAACTAATTGTGTTATTATTATTATTTTCAACAGAATGTATCAAGAAAACTTGTGTACAAGAGAAATAACTGTAAAAGGGCAAGGACTCAGTTTCAAATCATCACATCTCCAAGATTCCCAATATTCAGTGAAAAGTGGCCACATCCAGTGAATCACGTCTTTCCAACAAACCTAAATGCACCCAAGGAAGAGAAGTGAATATTCATTGTGTACAGCTTGAAACTTATACTAAAAATAGGGAAAGTAATATAAATTTTACAAACTTATTTCAGTGAGGTTTTTCATTCAGTCAATTCATAAAGGCACATAGTACAAGTAGATAACAATATGAAACTGGAAAAATAATATTCTCAATGTAACCCAAGGATACCTGCTTTATGGGAGATTCCTGTAGATATTTATACAGAAGAGGAAGATCTCTTTTAAACTGGCGCTCAAATGATGAAGGTGCACTGTACAGTAATTCAAAAGTTTATTAAATAGAAGCTAACTAGGCATGGCAATTTTCAGCTCAATTTTCAGCTCTAGAAAGTATGGTTCTGACAACTGAAAAAAGCATAGTACTTCACGATGTTGAATCATATTGAAGGAAATTGTTGCAGGTAATGAAAGGAAGAAAAATGGATCAGGACATATTTAACCATATATGTTTTTTTTTCTTTTTCGAACTTAAAAATATACACAACAAGAACAAGCATTAATCATTCAGACAACATTTTTTTTCCTATGATAAGTACATTCCAGAAACATTCTTTTATGTAACTTTTTTTTCTTTAATATTCAAAATTTTGTTAAGTAGCTTTTAGCTTTTAAGTTTACCAGCATGTTCAAATGTAAATTCCCACACACATACATATGTGATGTATAATAGGAGCATACACATCTAAGATACCAATACACATTCGAGGATTGAAAAATAGATATTATGCCTTGAACAAAATTAATATTACTTCATCATTTTATTCAGTAGTTTTTGGCAGTAGTGTATTAAATTATTCATTCACCACAAAAGTCCTCTTTCTACTAGATCATTTTGGCTCTTTCATACAAGAATTTTAGTGATGAAGGAAGTTCCTTCTTAGTTTCCAGTGCCAATTTGCAACTGCTGTTTGATGTATCATCCCACCCAGATCTATACGCTATTTCACCAACAATTATATTATAATAAAATTTCTGTAAAAGGCAGACCCCCCAAGGAATTATGACCATGCATCAAATTAGGTTACACATATTTGTAAAATTGGGGAACCATATCAATTTTCACAATGTACAACAGGAAAAGAAAAAGGTTAGCCAATCACAGCAAGATATGCATGCACACAGTAGTAATAATTCAATTATGTAAAACAAACATGGAAAATCTTCAGTTACCTGTATGGAACAACGTAAGGAGCAGCAACAATGCAACGGACTTGAAAGAATTCCGCAAGACTCCAGCCTTCCTGGACCATCAAGAAGGAACCATTTTAGGTATTAAAAAATTGCAAATTTTACTATAAATTAAATTTTGTATAATGCTACCTAAGTTAATATAATTTATATCTTGAATTAGATTACAAAGGCATCTGCTCTTCATACACTAAATTGATTTCAATTATTTTCTTAATTTGAATTGATTCTTTTAAGTTCATACTTTACTAACTTGACACATGACATAATCAAATCTACAGAGAAACTTAAATTAAAAATCTCAGCAAAGTACCAATGCAAAAAAGTTTATTGCAATAAAATCACCCTCCATGCTTGGACCACATCCAAAAATCATTTCCATTATAGAATAGCATTCTTGTCTACAATCTCTAGTAAGCATTCTTTTCTGAAGTGAAAATGACAACTCTGAAGAACCTGATAAGACAAAGATATCAATGAGGATATTATATACGGAGTTCTTAGCCTTTTTACTTAAGAACAGCTATAGCCAATATGTGATCGTAATTAATAGAACAGAAAGACTAAAGCTGTCCGAACCTGTAGTGTTTTGAATCTGGTCAATAGAAAGAATAGGCGGTGATGAAATTGGAAAATAAGCAACATGTTTTTCAGACAAGTGGGAACTTAAATTCTGCATGACAACAAAAAAAAAAAAAAAAATCACAGTAATAACTTACTTAAATTCTGCATGACAACAAAAAAAAATCACAGTAATAACTTACATTATAGAACAAAAAATGGTTACCAAGTAGTCATGCTTTAAGTTAGAACATTTCACATTAATCAAGGATGCACTTAAAATTTTAGAGAGCACTCTGTTGCATACCTCATGAGCAGAATGAGTTATAAAAATCACATTGTATTGTTTCTGGTCACAAGCAAAACCTGCTGCAATGGCCTATAAAACACACCCTCTAAAGAATAAAAAACGGTAATACAAAAATAATAATAATAAATTAATTAATTAAAAACTATTTTTTCAAATCAGTATCGTTAAATTCAATTTTTTTTTTGAAAAAAAAGGGAAAGAAGAAGAAGAGCTTTTTTGCCTTGAAACTGAATTTTAAATACAACCAATAAGATCGTTTTCATGGTTCCTCTAATTTTAAATGCAAAAATAATTTTGAAACCGAATTTCTAAGTAAAAATGAACAAAATGCAAAAAGGTAATTCGAACTAAAGTAAAATTTCGCATTAACAAATACTCCAATGAGTAAAATGTCCAAGATATCTGTTACCGAAACAACGACGTCATCAAGGCTCATGTACTCTGAGCTTTTCCTTTCCTTTTTAATATTTAATTTATGTTTCTTACATTTACTCGGGAAACAAACATGAAGAAACGAAAGACTTACAGCAATAGGAAAGACGTCGCCTTTGGTACCGAAGGCCATAAACGCTGCAACTGGTTTCGTCCTCTCCGTCTCCGACTCCGACTCCATAAGCTTTGCTCTCCCTCTAACTGACTTGGTGAGCCGACAATCAGACTCAAATTTGATAGAATTCGACAGCAATTGTACAATTAAATATCCAAATAAGAATTAATTAAAAAAAGAAAAATATATATCAAATGAGCTAATAAGATAAAACATAATGATGGATTATCATTAACCTTGATTGTTATCAATTAACTCCTTTATTTATTTATTTATTTATTTATTTATGTTTTGTTACACACAAAAATCATTATCTAAGTACTTGAAATTAAAGTATGCCATTTGGAAAACAAAAATGTCCGTTGAGAAACTATCAAAATTAAAATTCATTTTTCTCAAAAGTATAGCTAGTTTTTTGCCATTTACTTTAAAATTGTTGTGTTAAATGTATTTTATTACCTCCTTTTTTTTTTTTTTAAATCTCATCTTTTTTAGTACTAGTAGTTTAAAATGTTTCAATGATGCTCTAAATTTAAAAACTGTTGCAATTTAGAACTTTTAGAGTAAAATTTTTCAATTGATATCCTCAATTTACAAATTGTCACAATTTTTATATACAATCTTTATAAATTTAAGTCTAGGACCTTTAGTTGCCAACAATTTTTTTTTTCCCAAACTAAAATTAGTTAACCGTGTTAGCGTTTTTTAGGTACATATATATATAAAAAAAAATAGAAATTTTTAATTTGTTAAAATATTTAGCTGAACAGTATAAAAGGACTAATATTATTTATACTTAAACATTACAATAATCATGTATAGTATCCCTAGACAACCAATTTGCAACCTTACTTGTATCCCAAGCTAGCTTTGGTAGCATGACATGGTGGTTAATTTGCCTAAACTTCAAGTTCTAAATCCCACTTCTTTCCTCCCTCTAATCCTCCTACTAAGTTATTTCCGGCGAATAATCTTCATAAACCTACATTGCATCTTCACGTCAACAACATTTCCGACAACAATTCCGACTACTAGACAGCTAACAAATCCAGCAAAAATTGTTATCCAATAAAATTCAAAGGAAGACCCTGAATCATTCTCTTCTTCAAAAGTTGATGGTGGTAATCTACTAGGGTTGCTCTCGGAATCTCCACACTGGATTACCGCATAACCCTAAGTTCCCAACATATGAATTGCTATCAAATTAATTAAACTGGTTACCTTGTGGTATAAGTCCTTTAAGATGGTTGCGAGACATGTTGAGGAATGAAAGAAATGTGAGTTGCATAAATGGCCGTAGCATTAGTAGCTTTCATGGAACTCCAATTTTGGAACTATTCAAATGGTAGCTTTCATGGAACTCCAATTTTGGAACTATTCAAATGGCAATGTACCCGTAAAATTATTATAGGATAGATCAATAAACCTCATAGTTGGAAATTTTAGGTTTCCCTATGATTCCATGGAGGTGATTGAATTGTAGTTGGAGCATCCTTAGATCTTCAAGTGTCCCTTGACCAAGAAGGGAATACACCTCTTAATTTATTGTTCACAAGATTTAGAACTAGTAGCATCTTACAACTACGCAATGATCGCAGTAGACGCTCTTGGAACTTCTTGTGGCTTAACCGGCTCCCATTCGTGCACATCTGAGGGATGCTACCACGAAAAACATTGTTTGCCACATTCAAGACTAAAGGAGAATAGCTGAGATTTTTTCAAACACTGTGGAAGCTTGCCATCCAATTAATTTTTAGTATTCAAATCCATTTAGTTTGTTGTTATAAATATCAAAGTTAATAATGGATGGTGGCGGAGCCTCCTCACAGCATGTTATTGAAAAGATACAATACCTGTAGACGAGACCAAGGAAGAACAACCGGAGGTCGACGTTGATCAAAGCCTGTCAAGAAATTGTGACCGGTCCAAAACCTTCATGGTTTCTAAGACTTGGATACTTCCATCTATAAAATGTGTTTTTGAGAAAGATAGTTTATATATTTGGTTGAGGGAGTGAAGTATTATATGTTTCCTTGTTAGACCTCAAACAAAGAATTTAAAAAAATTAAGCTTTTTTTTATGATAATTTAAAACAATTAAGTTGGATGATTTTTCTAAATCTTCTTCTTAATTAATAGAAGTGGTCAAACATCATGAAGAAAAGTTTTTACCAAAAAGATTAAAAGCTTAAATTGCCCTAAATTGAATTTATTTATAACACTCAAAAATCATATAACCATTTATAATATTCTCAAATTACAGATATAACCATGGAATCAAAGTCCAAGCACTAACATATTCTGAAGATGAGATTAAATCTATGACTTTCATACTTAAGTAAATTTTATTACTTGGAGCCAATTGCAAATGACAGTTTTGGTCTCGATTTGTTCTTACCCAACAATTTCATCTGGTTCATTCGTTCCTGCTCCTCCTCCTGTTTCTTCCTGCGCATAGCCTCTTCTTTTTGTCTCTGAAGCTCTTCTAGCTCCCGATACCGTTCCTCCTCCCTTCGCTGCTGCACCAGAGCTTCCTTTCTTTGCGATTCTTCAATTCTCCTACGATTTTCTTCCAGCATCCTTTCTAGCTCTTCTTTCTCTCTCTGTGCTTGTTCCTATGAACCAAAAATCAAAGGTGTCAACATTCTCATGGCCGTTAAGACAGCATTACTTTGACTGATTCAAAAAGTAGTTTCTGGAAACAAATGCCTGTATATTCTTTGAGAAAAGGTGTACCCTGAGACACATTGCCTCATGATATTCTTCAATCAATCTTGTTCGTCTGTGTTGTTATTTGTACTTGCTAGAATTCAAAATATAAGTACTAGGGTGCCCAAAGCAGTGCTTAAGGGGTCAAGTTTATCATAATGTGGCTGATAGCCTAATCCGAAGGGCAGAAGTATGATAGAAGAAAAGTGTGGCACCAAAGTATTTACCTCCTTTCGTCTAGCCTCAATAACAGCAGCTTCCTTTTCTTTTTCAAGTAGAACTGCAACTTCAACAAGAAGTTTCTTCCGCCCCTCCTCTAACCGCCTCTGTATTTCCACTCTAATGTCCTCAGAGTTTAAGCTCTCTTCAACTTTTCTACAGATTGCTTCTTCTACTCTCTTTGCTGTCTCTTCTTCCACCAGTTTCAATTCTGCTTCCTGTTGACGCCTGAGCATACATGAAAAAAAAGTTAAGCAGGAAAGTGACCGCTCAATCAAAGGGTGAAAACGCCATACTTCCATTCTGAAAGTCTTCAATCCAAACAGCAGGAAAATACTACAACACGCAAAATATACTACTTCCTCCTTTTTTCCTTCTTCGTCTAATCATTACCTGCTATAATAAATGGCAAACTAACCTTCATGAAGGCAAAGGCACTAAACAATATGCTTATGCTTTTAAGGCACACCTCTAACCGAATCCTGATCCAAACAAATCAGTTTCAAAACTGGTGAACAGTAGATAAACGAATCACCCATTTTCATCATCAATTATAACAAGTTGAACTATAGCAGTATCTTCCTTGAGAAAAGCCTGTGGAGAAAAATGTCAAGTAACCTGCTGCAGGTTTAAAGCTAATCACTGACATTCTTCAATGTTAAGTTATATACATTTCTTACATCAAGAGAGCTGTCAGTTTAAAAATGTATGGCCAATGTTTGGTGCTTTTGAGTCCAAAGCATCCAAAGCAATGACAAAAGCTCAGAACCAATGGTTCAGGAAACACCCACAGAACAGAAAGAAAGGCTCCGTGCTTATGAAGCCACCATCATCATTTGGTGTTGCATAGAAGTCAACTCAAGCCCCAATATAGGAGAGTGATTGCCTACCTAAAGGTGCAGCCCAACTAAAGCCTAAACTGGACTTGCCTTCAAAACCATATGAAACAAAAATTATGCATGGATCGCTTTCTTAGGTTGGGCATAACAACAATATAACACTTACGTAACATATTACTTATAAAGGTTCATCAAATCATTGAGGTTGACCACAATGCTAATCCGTTACATAAAGATCTCATTTATACCAAATGAATCTAACAAGTAATACCCAATACTCCAAAACCCATATTATGTAGAAATTAGAATTAAGGACAGAGAGAAGATGGCAATGTGCAAATCTATAACCAGAAACCATGAAATCATCTTGTTCAGTCTCTTCATCATACACCTCTAAAGTATGACTTAATAATATACAAACCTAACCATCCCAGATATTTCAACACCATGGTTCAAGTTAAGAGTTTAAGGTTAACCAACTGTAAAGGGATAACAGTAAAAGGAAATTCCAATAGAACTGTATTGGTACATAATCTTCCATTGAACGCATCCTACAACTGTAAGTAGTAAGTGTAGTATTTTATAGAGGCATTATTCAGAATAGACGCATGTGCCTGAAGAGTTTCATTTCTTCCAAATTTCAACTCCAATTATATATCATTGAGGAAAGATAAAGAGATTAAATTAAATAAAATTCGAGATTAGCTGATAAGCTTCATGCTCCAAGGCATCAGCCCAGAGTTTAGCCCCTTGAACTTGACAAAAATAATATTTGAAAGATAAATAATTAAGAAGTAAATAAAAGGTAAATGATGTTAGCACATAATTATAAATATTCATCCATTTTTCATCATAACTATGTAAATAAACAGGAAGCTTTCTCTGTTAAGAAGTATTTAACTGTCATATTTTGTAATAATTATTCTTGTACATCTTTAATTATTCTTGTACATCTTTAAGTACTCCTGAGAAAAGTACATCTTTAAGTACTCCTGAGAAAAACAAAGTCCTCCATTCCATTTCAAATATTGGGACTAAAATGTAAAACCCCAGTGTAATAATGTGATATACTGTATCTTTGCACTTCAAAACTAAATTATACCAGTAATTAAGTTATCCACAAATATATATCTCCCATTAATTGAACTGAAATCAGTTGAAAAATGACAACTCATATTATTCATGAAAAATATGACTTGGAAGAAACAAAAAGGTAAAGCTAAATCATTTAAGTGTAACAATAAAGACTCTGAAAATCCACACACATGCTCAATAAAGGTACAAAACATGTGGTTAATATACATACACTGTGCAAATAAAATTGAAAAGTATAGCTGTGTTTAACATGTGTTTAATACACGTAGAATAAACAATGCTAAAAATGTGTTTCAAAGACAAAATATTATCTTGTTAGCACATAAAATTCCACTATCTCTGGAATACATATATTACTGAAAAGAAAAACGAATAAAACAATTACCATCAGGTCCTCATATAGTAATATTCAAGAGGATAATCAAATTCCAATAATTCCCAAGATAATACCGACCAAAAAAAAGCCCTACTAGAATTTCAGAAAGGACGTACTTAGTAGCACTCCAAAGATTAGCATAAATAAGATCATAATAATTACAATACATGTTGGAAAACTAATGTGATATAACTTATATACCTTTTCTTCTCTTCCTCTTCTTTTCTCAAATTTTCAATAGCATTTTTGCGCTCTATTGACCCAAGACTTGGACTGGAAGATTTGCGAATAGGAGAAAGCGAGGAACTTCTACTTCTTTGCCTCTTATGATGTCTTAGAGTTCGAGAGTGACTTCTACGACGTCTTACAGTAGGAGAACGACTTCTGCGACGTCTAGGGGAAACAGAACGACTTTTCCGTCTGTGCAGTAATATAACATTAATTGAGCAACAAGCAAAGTAGGCATACTTGCATATAACCCATAACTATCAACCCAGCCATCACATAGCACAAGATATACAAAGACATGTACAGTTACCTCATTCATTGTTAATAATAACCTTTGCTCCATCTTTTATCACATGAAGAACCAAATGTCACAAGCGAGCAACAAAAGGACACCCAACGGCACCCATCACCTGCTCACTGAGTTCTTTTAATTTTATTATAAAGAGAATGTATTCTATCTCGCTCTCACAACACTGTTTATATTGACTCCATATAACCATTATTTTGTTTCTTTTTTTTTTCTTTTTTTTTTTTTTCTCTCTCATTAAACAAAACCATAAACTAGTTTCTGATTTTACCAAAAGTCATATATCATCAAAACTTGCTCCCAATTCAGCTACCATAAGCATCAGATTTTAAAGTAACATAAATGGTAGTTGGACATTAGCATGACAGCAGTGAAGCCTAAGTATACCAATCTCAAATGTTTCCATATAGGGCAGAGACATAAAAACCTGACCCTCAAATCACTCATTCCTGTCCACTTAAACATGTAAAACAGATAAGTCAAAAAGTAGGCAGTTTGCATGTAAAGCTTAACTACCTCAAAGTTAACATAAGGGTGTAAGGGAAGCTTAAAAGTACATAACTAATTTCCACATAAACATCCAAATTCCAGTGACTTTGTTGACACAACCACCACTAGCAAATTCAAATTTTCCCTCACTGCCCACTTGGAGCATTCAAATAATAATTAAATGAGCTAATACTAAAATATTGCACCATACCAACGATCAAGAAGCAAGGATAAGATGCGTACAGAACCAGCAGAAAAGGGATATGAAGCGTACAGTATAACTCGAACATTATGTAAATCCAAACCGCATCAGCATTATGTGAGTCCCCATTCTTTCTAAGAATTTGCTTTGACAATTAGGTTAAAATTAGCATCACAAAGCAATGATATAAACGGGATCACCTGCTCTGCGAATAGGATGAATATGGGGACCGGCTACTTTCTCTTCTGCTTCTCCTGCTATGTCTATGTCCTACTGGAGAAGGCGAACGCCTTCGCCTATACGACGGTGATCGTGACCTTGACAAATCCCTAGGCATCTCGATTAACCTCTAATGATGCTAAAAATTGCAAGTTTTCCCTGTAAAACCTAAATAAATCAATATCAATAAAAAAATTATAAAACACACAAAAGGTATTCATTCATAATCATATAAACCAGTGTTGTTGAATTTCGTACCGTTCACAATCGGAACACATGGAAATCCTATTCAACTCATGGGGTTGAATCGGAAAATTAAATCTATCGCACGCCGAAGTAGTCCGGAGAATCGAAATTCGAAACTGCCGAAGCTTCAAGCTCAAGTCTCCGAAAATCGAAAAATTTCGTCTTCTGGAAAGAAAACCGCAGTGGTATCGACGATTGATGCTCGATTTGAGAGAAATCGTTCTTCTGCTATGGCTGCCGAAGACTGAATATCAAAGATGTAGAGAGAGATAAATATGCGGTTGTGTATCTTCTTCAGCCAGAAATCACAGAAACTCAGACAGAAGAAATTCCAAGAACAGAGAGCCAAGATGACGATGGAAGACCAGAGAATGGCGTTTTAAGGGTGGGGATTGAACGTGAAGATTAATATAACCTAACGTTCATTTACCCCCAAAAAAAAAAAATATATATATATATATAACCTATTTAAATAATATGTATAAACAAAAATTTTTTATGAACAAAATTGGTAAAAATTGTCTTATGCAAAAAAGTTGATAAAAATTGGAATGAAATGAATTATTGTCCATGTTCTATTTGATTTTTTTTTTTCCAAATATATATATTATTAAAAAATTTATAGTTCAATTCCAACTTTGGTCAAAAAAATAAAATTTATTTATTTGAATGTTAGTAGGTCAATTTTTTAAACTATTAACAAAAATTAAGAACCAATTAAAATTAATGCTATAATCCGAGAGTGAAACTTTTTTTTTTTTTTTGATAAATAAGGGTGAAACTATCATATATATATATATATATATATATATATATATATATATATATATATCTCTTTAAAGGAGATCATCTACTTTATTCCACTAAAATAAAATATAAAATTAACCCAAAGAGGTTTTTAGGAGAATCAACATCAAAATATTAAATGCTAAAGGAGATCATTAATGATGTTTTATTTTGGATAATCAACATCCAAATCAAGCATTTGGTTTTAAAAATGTACTCTTCTAGCTATTATCAAAAAGAAAAGGAAAGAATTATTACCAAAAAAAAGAAAAGAAAAAGAAAGAATAGTGACATTCTTGAATTTTGACAAATGTACAATTAACCGAAGCAAATTACTCATGTGAAATGGATATTAGCATACAAACAACATATAAAAAACGAATACAATTTTTAAATAAAATCGATAAAATTTATGCATGCTAAATTATTGTTTTTTCTATTTCATCCATTTAATTTTTTTTTGGATGAATAGTTTTATCCATTTAATTTAATTATGAAAAATATCTTAATTTCAATTATATATGTTCATGTAATACAAACCTATAAATATATTGTATGTAGTTCACCGAAAAACTAATTGTTTGTAATGTATATACAGTATAGTATTAGTAAAAAAAAATCAAAATAATAATAAAAAGTATTTTAGTAATTCGGAAAAAAAAATCATTTTTTTTATTGGGCAATAAAATAAATTTCACTGTTTTTTTTTTTATGGGTTAACGAAAATGTCACTGTTAAGGAGGAAATGGTTGAGAGGAACCGTCGTTTGAAAATTGCATAGTCGATAGCCATGGCAGTCTTAGCAGAGCTTTTGCCCATTCTCTGCTTGAATTTCTTCGCAGAAATTACTGCAATAAAATAAAACATTCGAAAAAGAAAAAAGAAAAGAAGCTGTAGCAGTTGAAAAGGAAGAAACGGCATCAAACATCGGTAACTTTCCCAACCTTCACTTCGAGTTCGAAGAGAAATCATTGCCTAAATCACATTTCTTGGAGATGAATTCCAGCTATGGGTAATACCCATTTCAAATTCGAAGAGGGTATGCATCTAAATCTCAAATGCTTTAATTTTTTATTTTTCTTAAGCGTTTTATTGATGATGATTGAGAAAAATGTGAGTAATTATATATGGGTGTTTAACGAAAAAAGTCCAACCTTTATATCACTTTACCTCAGATAGTTGTTTTTGTTGTCAACTTTCGCTTATTTGATATTTAATTCATCTATTTGCTTCATGTGGCAAGTTCCTTTAACTGTTTCAAGGTGGGTTTATTTTGTTATACAACGATGCGGTCTGGCCTGCAATTCCATGTTGCCAAGCTATGCATGCATGGATTTTTGGAGCATGGTCTGTTAGTTTTTGTGCTGATAGAGATTTTAGACCAACTGATTTTTTTATGAGCAGTGTTAAGAGCTCTGTCTTTGCTTTCCTTTCAGCAGGTTAGAGTAGTCAAATCCATTCTGTGGTTGTTAAAATGGCTATACAGTTAGATGCATATATTGCTATTTCACTTGTGAAAATGTATTCTAAAGTTGGAATGATTGATTATGCCTTGAGGATTTATTATAATTTGGGTGAAAGTGAGATTTGTTATCTCGGAACACCATAGAATAGTCGTGTATTTGAGACCCTAGAGAAATTTTAGGAACTGTTTAGGAAAGGTCTATAACATTATTGTATAACACTAGCTGGAGTTTGTCAACTTGCAACCAGGGTGTTTAGATGATCAGTTTAATGAGAATATTAACCTGTGGGAAAGGAATGTATAATTACAACCAGAGTTGAGCATTATGCATCATGGACTTTTGAGCGACTTGAGTCATGCAGGTAATTTCAAAGAAGCAATGCACATTGGTGCAAAAATGCAATGTAAATTATAGTTTTATGATATGGGGACCAGTTCTTTGCAATTATTGAATTCTTAGAAACTTGTTTGGGGCAAGGATAAGTTGGAGTCAAACTGAGCTCTACCTTACTTATTATTGGCTCGTGAATATGAAATGAGAGGCTGATGGGAAAGCATTGTACAAGTTAGGAAGAGTATAAATGTCATTCTTTGAGGAGTCAGCCTTGCTTTGTTGAACTGTAGTTCTTTTTTTTCCATTCAGTGAGTTCTTTAACTACTTGCTAGAATTTTGTATTTCCATGTGGAAATACAATCACAAGGTGCCTAACCCATGAAAATGGCCGCTGATGATAATGACAATTGATTGAAAGAATTCCCAAGGTCCTCCCTTGAAATTATAAAACATATACTCATAGAGGGAAAAGGTTGCTGTCTTTGGTGTACACATCATATTTCTATTATTTAACATACAGCAGAAAAGGAGCATAAATTGAGATAAAATACTATTAAATTTAGAAGTAACATAAATTGATTAAAATATTTTGTGAAGTTTGTTGCTTTATAAACAGCTTCACCTATCCATTTAGCATCCTTGTAATGCATAAAGCTGCTGACACATATCATAAGAAGTTCAAATGTGTTTCTTTGAGTTCCTCTTGCCAGTAGCTAAGATCAGTTTTGTGGCATATGTGGTGTGTTTCAGAAATCTTGAGTGGCTCATGTAAGCTAGAGAGTGCAGCACTCATCTTGGTGATGTTGGATTGATTTATTGTTGAACCAATCAATTTATTTCAAGATATAATCCCAAAATATAGGGAATGCTAGTCTAATCATTTTAATTATGTTCAGAGTCTTACATATGGACTACCTTATGCTGCCTAAAAATATCTGAAGTAGTAGCAATTTTGATATTTGAATGTTAGATTGCAGGCTTCTAACACACATAATTTAATAGTCATAATTATTATGGAAAAGGAGCTCTTTGGCCACAGCAAATGATAGGTAACCCAAGGAGAAGTTATGTTCTCCATTTATGTGCCAGTGCCGCTTTTATTATAGATAATATGTTGTCTTTTCTGTATCACTCTACCAATTACAGCCTTGAATTCACTTATGTTTGATATGAGAAATTTATGGTCCATTTGGATGGTCTCATTGATTCAACTAAAGCCCGTGTAGCCATCTGGTAGAATGGAAGCCTCCAATTGGACCTTGAATTTCAAAATAAATCCTATTTTCTCTTTTCTGTTCAAATTTTTAACAGCTCTTCCAATTGAAGTCTGCTTAATTTTCATGCTCTATATGGCTATAAACCTGATTGCTTGCTGACTAGGGTAGTTCCTTCAACTTCAAATGGAACAATCAGCATATCATCTTTGTCTTATGAGAAATAATTTCTTCTTACTGTCTGGGTTTACAGATTTGGAGTATAAGATTTGCTTTAATTACGCAGGTTTGTTCTTGGTAATGATTTGGATTTGAAGCAGCTACATTTGTGGTAGAGCAGCTAGACCATCATGGATAGTAGCATTGGTGCGGGCATTTCTCCAACTCAATTGAGATGGAGAAAAGTGGCTTATGGAGGGATGCAAAATGGGTTTGATGATAACTACACGGATGAGAGTTTCCTTGAAGATATGGTCACAAATGCCAATGTCGTTAAAAGGAACATGTTAAACTTGATGCTGGATTCAGTATCCATCTCTCAATACTTATCCATTATCGCAATGGTCGGCTTGGTTTGGACCTACACCCTTACATCAACTCTTGACGAAAACTCACTCCTGCTTCTTGACATCAGCCTTCTGGGATTTGGTTTCCTAGTTCTCTTGTTAACCGAAGAAATGCTTTCTTTCAATCTTCTTTTCCGATACGTTCTCAACATTTCCTTTTTTATGACTGGGTTATATGTTTTGGCTCCAATATATTACACCCTTACTAGATCAATAAGCTCGGACTCCATTTGGGCAGTGACTATCGGACTTCTTTTGCTCCATCTCTTCCTTCATGACTATTCCAGATCCACCATAAAAGTTGCAGGGGCTGTTCACAATCCTAGCTTGACCAGCTGCATCTCTTTGAATGCTTCAGTTGTGGCCTCGGTTTTTGTCGCTTCTCGACTTCCGTCGAGGCTACAGGTGTTCGGCCTCATGTTGTTCTCCTTGCAAGTGTTCCTTTTTGCTCCATTGGTAACCTACTCTATTAAGAGATACTCATTTTGCCTGCACATTTGGTTTTCTTTAGGCTTGATGACACTCACATTGGCTTTTGTTTATACCCTGCATTGTCTACTTTTCTTGTTGCTGTTAGGTTTATTGGTTTTCACAAGTCTAGTCTGTCCTTATTGGCTTATCCGCATTCAAGCATACAAGTTTGAGATTAATGGCCCTTGGGATGAGGCTAAACTTTGTTTTGATATTACAGACTGAAAATTTTAGTGCTCTGGTTACCAATGTTTGTATTTTTTTTTTTTCTTTTTAACCATGAAATGTATGAATGATTAATGTATCTTTTTTACGCAATTGAGATGTCGCTTTTGATATTAAAATTGATAAAAATTAAGGAACTTATTAAAAGAGATAAATATTCCACTGATCAACTAGGTCTATATTGGATGGTATTTATCAAGTATTTTATGGATATATCATAAGCTTTTGATGAGTCAACCTGAACCAAGTTAAAGATTCATTTTGTCATAAACAAGAAGATAATTTCATATTCACCACCATCTAATAAATACTTTTTATATCAGCGTGCAAAAATTAATTTTTTTTAGTATATTTTTTACTGCTATTTTCACATTCATAATCATATGGGTACATATCAAATCGATGTGAAACCACCAATTTTTAGGTAAACTTAAGAGCACCACAAACTATATTGACAAACCTTTTGCCAATAAGAACTGGCGAAAATGTGCTTGCAAATTGCAATGACTGCAGCCGAAAAAAGACATACGTTAAACGTCTCATCAAACTTACTTAGGGATGTGCATTTTTCATATGTCAATTTTAGGCGTACCCATGTGAGCATTAAAAAAGGTTCAATGATATTTTTCCAATTCAGCCTAATTTAAAAAATAATAATGATATTTATTATATTATTAATAATAGGCATTAATCATTTAAGATTCAGTTTTAATATAAAAATTAAGATATTTTTTAATTAGGTTGGGTTGTAAAATTTTTAAATATATATATATATATATATATATATTTGGTAATAAAAAAAGAGATATCGGAAATCATTAGTTTAGAATTTTATTAGGAGATAGAGTTTTGTTGCTGCTCCAACTTTACAATACTGTAAGGTTGAGTACACCTGAAATCTTGACGAAGATTTTATTAAAACTCATACATTTCTCTATTCACTTAGAGTTTAAGAATGCTGAGTATATGAGCCTTGACCAACCCATAGGAGTCTTAATAGTTCCTCCTCCACCTGGAGTTTAGCATTGAGTATACTTGGAGCCTTGATAGAGGCTTGTCAAAACTCCTACAGTTCTACACCTGAAGTTTGATAGGGGTTTATCAAAATTCGAACTGTAATTCTTATAAGTGAGTGTGAAGACTTGGTTGACTTCTTTACCTCTAGGCCACATATTTTTGCTTAGTGTAATATCATTTAGATACATTTAGAATGTCATAATTTAGAATCCTTAATATCTTCCTTTAAATTTGAGTTGTTATTATCTTGGTTAACGACAAAATTTTTGGTTGAAAATCCAAACTAAATCAATAATTTTCATCTTTTTAGTATTATGTTTTCTTTTGAAAGGTACCAATCTCAAAATCAAATCCAAGAGAAATTTTCTAATTGAGTTGTTTAAAGAAAACATTTCTTGTTTTCTTTAATTAAGTTAAAACAACAGAAGATGTTAAAATAACATAAAACCACTCTCAGCTCACATCCATATAATTTTTTTTTTTAAAAAAAGAACTACTATGATAATTTTACCCCTTTCTCTATTAATAGGATTTTAAAACATTGTGCATTTCTGATTTAACAAGAAAACAGATTAAGGCCTTACACTTGATTACAAGCTAGTTCCAATATTTGACTTATGAACCTGAAAATAGAAAAGAATGAGCAATTTCATCAGTTATTTCTTGTGTGTAACTATTAAGGATATAAAAGGAATAGAAAAGAATGAGCAACTTCTTCTGTTATTTCTTGTGTAATTGTTAAGGATATAAAAGGAGAATTACCTCTGTTGGTTTGTTCATAATTGTACCTGACAAGTATTGATGGAAGGTGAGGTCACAGGGAATGAACCACTTGGGAACCTCAGGTACTTGAACAGGTCATTAAGGTAAATTATTTTGGGTTACTACAGTAGTCTACTGATTAATTAAATTACTATTGGGCTAAATTATCATTGAATCACAGTATTTGGGCTTGATCAGGTAACTGAGCTTGAAAAGGTAATTGAGCTTTAAATATTTGGGCTTAGTTAGAACCATATAACAAATTTTTTTTTTTCTAATTCTTTGTTTTTATATTTATATAATTTTTTTGAGAATTTAAAAGGTACTCATCTCAAATCAAATCCATCAGACATTATTGATTTGTTTCAAGAAACATGTTCTTTTCCCCTCAAGTGTTCTTTTAATGGGGTAAAATCTTTCCCGGCCCCTCAAGTTAAATCAACTGAAGATGTTAAAATACCTAAAAACCATTTTAATTATGACCCAAAAAAAAAAAATAATAATTTAACACTAGCATTTTTTTAATAAGATTTTAAAATGGTATAATTTGAAGATTCAAATCCAAATGAAGACACTGTAAGAACAACACAATTCATTCAAATGCATGTTTGGAACAATTAATTATATGATAAAAATTATTTTTCCAAATCCAACATTAAGGGTGTGTTCCTCATCATCAAGTGACTAACATTATCTCTTTCTATATCTATAACCAAAGTCCTAATTTGATTTCAGATTTATAAAAACCATTAAAATAAAAGATCCACAAAAGCATATATCAGAGGAGTATATATATATATATATAAACCATATACGAAGAAGAGAGAGAAAGAGAAAGAGAAAGAGAGAGGATATGTGGATGCTTGCATCAGAAATGACTCAATGCTTGCCTAAGCAGGCACCAACAAAAATATTGGTCATTGCCATAAATACAAACAACCATACCAAATGCCATCAAACTTGAAAAAGGTTGAGTTTCAGATTATATCACCCACACTATGTATGCTCTATGCTCTCAATGGCCTGCTTGTTGGCTTCTGCATACTTACATTACAGTGCTCTCTGGGCTCCACTTTATACTACTCCCAAACAAAAGATAAGGACAAATTAACCT
This sequence comes from Rhamnella rubrinervis, assembly GCA_007844105.2. Taxonomy (NCBI): domain Eukaryota; kingdom Viridiplantae; phylum Streptophyta; class Magnoliopsida; order Rosales; family Rhamnaceae; genus Rhamnella; species Rhamnella rubrinervis. The sequence continues at coordinate 988,146 of CM017575.2, forward strand.
ACCCCACCACCCCACATGTCATCCATTCATTTTTTTCCAAGTGCACCAATTTTCCATGCAACCCTTTTCTTACCTTCCATTCATTTTCATATTACTTGGTCTTTATACATATAGTAGAGCCTACCCACATGTTAAAGGTGCCAATTTTTGGAATTGAAGGCAGGAAAAGTCCACACATCCTTGGGTGTTTGACTTCTTCTTTTCTTTTAGCCCACAAATTCATTAAAAATAATACCACTTGCAAAGTACAATAGGGAACTAATTAGTTACATACATTTTCACTTGATGAAGAAAAACTAATGGAGTTCTACATCTGCATAACAAAGCTATATAGCTATCCTTGCTTGCTTTGCTTTTATATAAAAATAGACCACTTAGGTCTTTTTCCATTTTTTTTTCCTTTTCTTTTCGCTTTAAAAAGATACACTAAACTACAATTTAATTTGGCAGACTTATTTCATCAAGATCATCCAAAGATAAGAAAACTTCGTCCAAGCATGAAAGTTCTGTTCCATCATCGTCGTCGTCACGCTCATACACTCTACACACCACCCATTTACTATAATCCTGAAACAACAAATTAAATTACATATATATTTATATATGTATATACGGGTATATATATATATATATAAGTTGATGGGAAAATCCATATATATATACTGACTATTTTGTTGGCTGCTCTTCTTTTGGATGAGGATCTACTAGAAGAAGAAGAAGCAGATTCAGACAGATGGTACTCATGCATTATCCAATTGCTTTTAATGCCTGAAGGTGATTCTCCAACGTAGAAAACCAAGTATTTCTTAGTTCCAACTCTTCTACCAGAGCTTGAAACAACTGCTTCTTCAATTCCCATTGCTTTCCAATACCCGTTATTCGTAACCCTTTCATTCTGAGTCTTCCTGCTAAAGAAGTACCATTGCTTTCCTTCCTCTAAAGCTTTGCCTAACATGTATAAATACACACATCAATATATATATATATATATATATATATAAGCACACTGCCATGCACATCCATGTAATTGCATATATATCCATGCCATTGCATGTTAAGTACTTCGAGATGAATGCAAAGAACAAATTAGCAAGAGCTGTGTCTAACTTAACTGTGACATTTCACAAGTTATTATCAAAACTATCATGTCGACCTGATAGGAGAATTATTCTATATATATATATATATGTGTGTGTGTGTGTGTGTGTGTGTATTCTTGTGTACATACCGGAGAGATCCCACGGATCGTAGGGATAGAGATCGAGATCGGGGATGACATCGGGATGACAAGGTAAGAGTGAAGCTTTACGATGAAGGAAATGAACAACGAGTTCTTCATCTGTAGGGTGAAATCGAAAACCAGGTGGAAGATTCACATTGTTGTCTCCCATATCTAAAGGAAATCAAGAAAGAAAAAAAAGACAGCGAATGAAGAAGAAGAGCAGTGAACACAAGGGAAATAATGTAATTGGTGTGTGTAAAAAGGAAGGCTTACTTGTGGATGATATTTATAAGTAGAATCCACAGAGAGAGAGAGAGAGTGTGTGTGTGTGTGTGTTTGTGACGTGAGAAAGAAGCAGAGAATTAGGATTTGATCAAAGTAAAATCAATAAACAGGGTTGTTGTTTGTAATAGTTATATTGAAGATGAAGATCAAGAGGGAGTTTCATAGAAGAGTTAGAGAGTGCTTTAAATCTTTTGGCTTTCTAAGACGGCCGCCAACGGAACGTGTCAATTTGGATGCTTTTCTAAGTAACGGGATCGAATTCAAAGTGGGAAAGCCACAACATCTTATATTATGTGGGTACCTTTCTGTGCATATTCTATATACTACTACTACTACTACACTACAAGCTATTAATAATTACTTCATTTTATTTTTATTTAAAGCTTTTGGAAAATTTTTTTTTCCAAAATTTGAGACATGGATGTGGGTCATCATCACACTTCATGCTGATATCATGCATCTTTGGGGTATACATGTGGCAAAAAAGAATATGGGTTTGGTCGTGGACCAATATTTTGAACTAAGGTACCCCATCCTTTCTTTTAGAGGTGTAGTAAGTGTGTGCCTATATACCAACAATCATCTGTCATTATTATTAGGGTTTTCATTATTTTTTTATTACAAAAATAAAATATAAATGAGTTTGTGGGCTATTTCCTTTTCTTTATGCATCTCCCCAAGGAAAAGCAATGAATGGTTTTAGTAGGACAATTGAGACACCTCAAACACACTCACATGAAACACCTAAACAATAAATTAATTACGCAATATTTCTTAGGATGTGGGGGAGTTCAACAGATTTGATAGGGCCACTATTGGGTCCCTTTCAAAAATTGTCCCACTTAAATGAAAATACTATTTATATAACATATAAAACAATCAATTATGTTTTGTCATCAAGGAAAAGGAAAAACAGGCATGACCAACCCTTTTTAGTGCCATCTATAGCTAATTTGCTAGGGCTCTATATAGCTACTTTGCTTATAGACTTCTCCAAGTGAAATGATCATTCATTTTTTAGTGTCCAATTTTTATTTTAATTAATATTATATATTTTTTAGAGCATCTCCAATGATTCTGTCCATTGAAGTATATGTGGTGTAAAATATGAAAGATCTTAATAATAAATGCCTATTTAATGGACAGTATATTTAAATATTAATTGTTTAATGAGTTCTGTTTAAAATAGTATTAATTAATAAATAATTTAAATTTTAAATTTATTTTTATTTTTTAAATAAAAATAATCAAAATAGAGTCAAACTGTCCAATATAACTTTTAGAGATAAATAATCTCGTTTATAGCTTCTTATTTATTTATTTATTTATTTATTTTATTACCATATCAACTTAACACACCCTTACACAAAACTATAAGAGAGGTTTTTTTTATTTTTATTTTTCTTAAATTCTGTTTATTTATATGATATGACATAGTTCTTCTAGAAATGAATAGAGCCATTGAATATGCATTTGGGATCATTATAAACTCTATGGTTGATGTGTATACTAAATACATCCATATTTTAATTATTAATTCACTCTTAACGGCCACATCAATCTAGCTAGTGATACACGTCTCCATATATATAAAGTAATATCATGAGTAGTGATTGATGCATACCCTTAACAGTGTTAGATGTTTACTTTAATCTGAACAATGGCTCTATTAGTTGACTTGTTATGTCATTATCGTGAATTAATAGTTTTGTCGTTATTGTGAATTAATAGTTTAATTAAGTATGAAAGTAACACACACACATATATACACATGTATGCCTACGAATTATATTTAAAGATTATGTAGTGATTAAATACGTATCAATATATTTGTAAAGTAATAACTGAATCTAGTAACTGGCAAGTTTTACATACTTTTTTGCTCATCTTAATTAGCTAATTACTACTAAAGGAGATATATTTAGGTCCTAAAGTAACAAAACAAAAAAATATGAAGGAAACTAATAATTATGTTCAAAATAAGTCTTTTTGTTTTTAATTGACACTGTTTTCATATGAGGGTGAGTCTATAAGTTCGTTGAAATCGATCTTTTTGTGGCTGGCACTATCGATCTCGGGACTCCTTAGATCCTACAATTTTGTCAAGGAAAAAGAAAGGGATATTTGAATATGCATGTTAACTTATAATTAAGAGAGCTTGCATGTTGCTTATTGAATATTACTTAATTTCATATTTAGTTTATTTTCAGTGAAAGATCCCGAATTTAGTTAAATTAGATATATTTATACGGCAAATTTTAAGTGCCATTGGATTCATTAGTGGTTAGATTTTGGATTAAAATCTAAAAACTTAAAAAGGGATGTGGTAACCCTTAGAACTCGTTGCATAATCTATCATTATTCATTTTAAATCCCATTTCCCAATTATTCATATCCTCCATGCGTGTGTAAAAATAAAATAATGGTTATAAATGTACTTTAAAGTTCCTTCTATTATGTGAAAAGTAAACATTTTAGGTGATTTGAGATGTTACGTGCATTCGAATTAATTAGTAGTGGACCTTTTAATATTAATAATAATATGCATGATATATAAAAATATGTGAGTAATAAATTTCTGATCCGCAAAAATATTTCCAACAAACAATGACATTCATGTTTACTAATAATCCATTTTGAATGGTTCTCGTATACCCTTTGAAAAGGTCAAAGGTGATAACAACAACGATAAGCATATTAATCTTTGTAATAATAATTCCATTAAAACCAAGCCTACAAACATATACGTACACACAGAGAGAAAGAGGTCTTTGGCTAAAAGTCAGAAAATAATATATCCTGAATTGGCCAATGAATTTCAACCGCGTGGGACATTATTTGCCTTTGAAGTTCCACATTTTGATGCAACAACAACGGTTCAATGCATGGTTGTTTTTGAAAAGCTTCACGTACGCTTTGGTTCAGCAAACAAAGAAAATGTAAAGAAGGTGAAAAGAAAAAACGAAAAACACAGAAGAAGAAAAAAATAATAAAAAAAGGAGACAAAGTGTGAGAGAGATAAAGGAGAGAAGAGAGAGCTAACACTTCTTTCTTCTCTTCTTATATTTTTTTTTTCCTTTCCATTTTCTTTTCTCCAAACACCCAAAAAAATAAAATAAATAAATCAACCATGGCACCTAGCAAATTTAAAAGAGCCATAGGTGCTGTAAAGGACCAAACCAGCATTGGAATTGCGAAAGTTGGAAGCAGTGCTTCACTTGCAGACCTAGACGTTGCCATTGTCAAGGCCACCCGGCACGAAGAATATCCGGCGGAAGAGAAATACATTCGTGAAATTCTGAGCTTGACATGTTATTCTCGTGCCTACATAAGTGCATGCGTTAACACTCTCGCTAGGAGGCTCAACAAGACCAAGAACTGGACCGTGGCTCTGAAAACCCTAATGTTGATCCAGAGGTTGTTGGCCGAGGGTGATCCGGCTTATGAGCAGGAGATCTTCTTCTCCACGAGGAGAGGGACTAGGTTTTTGAACATGTCGGATTTCCGAGATGCTTCCAACTCTAATTCATGGGATTACTCGGCGTTTGTGAGGACTTATGCATTGTACCTCGACGAGAGGCTCGAGTTTCGAATGCAGAGCCGGAGAGGGAAGCGAAGCGCTTTCGGATTCGAAGAAGATGAAGAGGATTGTAATAACAATAACAACTACAATAATAATAATAATAATACTTATACCAACAATCAGCAGATGATATGCGTGAGAGCCACACCTGTGCGTGAGATGAAAAGCGAGCAAATTTTTTCGAGGATTCAGCACCTGCAACAGCTTCTTGAGAGGTTCTTGGCATGTCGCCCTACAGGTCTGTATTATATACTTATATATATATATATATATATATATATATATATATATTGATTATACACACACAAATTTATATATAAAATACATACACTGATGTGCATGCAACTGCAATTCATGCATGCATATGCTTTAATATATGCCATGCATACGAATATTCTTTCATATATAACTACTCTGTTTCTTGGCCTATATATATATATATATATATATATACACACACATATAAACTATATTTATGAAAAATATCCTAATCCAAGAATGTCATTAATTTGTGATACGTACTTTAATGGTTATATATATATATATATATGTGACAACATGACCTAAATTAAATTAAAGATGCTAGGCTTACCAAAAAGTTTTACAATGATTGGTGTGTGTCATATATATTAGAACAAACAAAGGAAAAGTAAAATTGTATATATTTTCTTTAATTTTTCAAATAGTCAAAAAGCTTGAATGAAAGTTCATCTCATGCGCTCCAACATAATTGCTTAATTTTAAGCAAATGTGGGAATGGTCATCCTGGCCTAATGCCACCTCATAGTTAGATTAGACCTTGTACTTAGTATTCCCTAATTCTTTAAAAATCCCAATAAAAATTAAAGAATAAAACAAGAAAAAGAGAAATTAATTAACCTTACAAATTGTAGATATTGAAATGTATTTCTTTAGGAAATTAAAGTACTTTTTGGACACACTTATCTAATAATGTATCTTAAGCATTTTGAAAAAACTGAACAGGTGCAGCAAAGACTAACAGGGTTATAGCAGTGGCTCTATATCCCACAGTGAAAGAGAGTTTCCAGATATATTATGACATAACTGAAGCAATGGGCATCTTAATTGACCGCTTCACAGACCTTGAAGTCTCTGAATGTGTGAGGGTGTACGAGATCTTCTGCCGTGTGGGTAAGCAATTCGACGAGCTTGACATGTTCTACAGCTGGACTAAAACCATTGCCATAGCTCGCTCCTCTGAGTACCCTGAAGTTGAAAAGATTACCACAAAGAAACTCGAAGTTATGGACGAGTTCATCAAAGACAAGTCTGCTTTGGCACAGAGCATGACAGCAAAAACTGAAGAGAAAACCGAAGAAGAACCAGTCAAAGAAGAAGAGCCTGTAGAGGAAGATATGAACGCCATTAAAGCTCTACCAGCACCTGAAGATATCGTTGAAACACCGGCGGTTGAAGAAGAGAAAGAGGAGGAACCAATAGTGGAGGAGATCAAAAAGCCACAGCAAACAGAAGGTGATCTTTTGAACTTGGGAGAAGATGCCCCGAGCAGTGAAGATCACGCCGACAAAATGGCCTTGGCTTTATTTGATGGTGGAGCACCAGCACCAAGTGGCTCGGGACCAGCATGGCAAGCATTTTCCGACGACAATGCAGACTGGGAAACAGCGCTGGTTCAATCTGCTAGCGGCTTAGGACAGCAAAAGAGCACTCTCGGAGGAGGTTTCGACATGTTGTTGTTGAATGGAATGTATCAGCAAGCAAGCAATTCAGCAGCAATGGCAGGTCCTGGATATGGAAACAGTGGAAGTGCCAGCAGTGTTGCTCTTGGGTCTGCTGGCCGGCCGGCGATGTTGGCATTGCCTGCACCACCGCCGAACGGTGCAACAACAACAAACGGGACCACGCACGACCCATTCGCCGCCTCATTGGTGGTGGCGCCGCCATCATATGTGCAAATGTCAGACATGGAGAAGAAGCAGAAGCTGTTGATGGAGGAACAGATGATGTGGCAACAATATGCAAGGGACGGAATGCAAGGACAACTGGGTTTGTCAAGGCTACAACAAAACAACTACAACACAGGAGGTTACACACACAGCACTTACTGAGAAAATAAGATTTAATTAAAGCTGATCCCCATAATCTTTGATTCTTAATTAACCATGCATTAGAGTAACTCTCTCCCTTGCATTAATTTGGTCCACTTTGATTCCTTTTTTTTTTTTTTTTTAAGATCTGTTTATTTTTCCCTTTTTGTCTTTCCCTGTTGACACACACACACACACACTGCTTTTGTGAGGTTGAGGGGTATTTTTACTCAGTGCTCCAGACCCATTTGGTGTATAACTTTGATAGGCAAGTGCATATTTTAAGTACTACAAAGTAAACGTACAGATATAATATGAAATTGTAATTATATATCATGACATTACACACAGAGCACTGAGATTGAACATGATGTGTGCCCATTTTGTACTATATATAACGATTCAATCACATTCTTATATGTGCATGTGTTATGTAACCTCCACTAAATGAATAAACAATAAAGGTTTCCACCAGATATTACAGAAAATAGAAATAAATTTTCACTATCTTTATAATTGTGATAATTGCATTACTTCCAGGATATTTTGTTGCTCAAAATAGCAAAAAGAACCTAAACATATTGAATTGAGTACTCGAAGGTACAAGTGGAACTTCTTACATAGAAAAACTTGGCTTTAGTGAAGACTAAACTAATACACCATAAATCACCTTAACGTTGTCAGTAATACTAAAGCCACCAACTATTTTACTGGTTTTTGGATAACAAATGAGATGTCAGTGTCTCATTTGCTAATACCAAATAATTTACAAATACGATATTGTCACATCTAGATATTCAAAAATGCGGTACCGATAAGTTAGTTTCAATAGTGTTACTCTAATCCTTTAACACACAACTTTCCAAGTTTGGTGGCCTGTGGTTAGATGCTTTCTTGGAGACACCCAACTTCATCCCAACAGATACCAAAGTCTCAAGTGACCTGGCACTATTCGCCAAGAGGTCCTCATCGATCTCGATGGAGTCCTGCACAACATATCATATCAATAAGCTAGAAGGAAATAGTTAAAATTGCCCAAAATACAATAGCTGAAGTTCTAAACAGTATTTGAACTTCTAGGAGCCTATTACTTTTGTAGATAAACTTTAAAAACTTGAATATTTTTTAAACAAACAAATGGTGTTTGCGTTAATGTCTTGTAGAATAGAGCAACAATACTAATAAGATGTCAGAAAAGGTGAAAGAAAAATGAATCATGTATATTCGCATTTCAAAAGCTGTCCACTCAAATACCGACCTTTTCAAAAACACAAATGACCGTACTTCCACCAAATGAGAAATATCCAAGCTGTAAATACATGCAACAGCAATTAGTAGCCAAGATGGCACATAAAAATACACAAATATACGTAAGAGGAATCAAAACATAAATTTTTACCTCATCTCCCTTCTTGACATGGTCACCCTCCTCCTTTGAAAAGGTTATGCTGCCAACCATTGTTGCTCCAATTGCTACAAAAGCCACCTGCAGCCAAAAGGTTAGAATTTACAACCAGGTTATCATAATCTCCTTGATACGGAAAGAATTAAGATTCAGTTAGCCATTCAAGGCTAAACTCTCTCAAAAGATGGATATTTACTGCCTATAACTTATACAAGGGAAACATGTAAAAGCAGAAAGAAGGTAACTGCACTAGCCCCGAAATGGTGATGTGCCGCCACTAGCAGTGAGTGAGTAAACATAGTATGTTCATGTAAAGGGATATAAATAAGAAATTTTGGAAAGCCAAATGATAACACTGACAAACCTTTCCAAATTCCGCAGTGGAAATAACAGTTACAACTCGCTTATTCTCTGTGAATACATTACAATACTTGCTATTAACAGCTATGGGGTTAACCTGGAGAAAATAAATAAATAAGATAAAGATAAAAAGTCAAAAATACGAAGTCAGATAAAATGGAAGGTGATGAGCACAGAACAATAAAAATTTCATGTATCTTCTTCTACTTACTGTATATAAACACCCAGGTATGTTGATAAACTTCTCCATAGTTCCAGTAACAGGAGCATGGAAACGATGATAATCCTGAAACAGTAAAATATATAAAATTTAGAAATAGAAAATAAATAGCATAAAGTTGAAATTCATGATATAGTATAAAAAAGAGAGTAAAATGTGATATCAAGACAAATACCTGTGGTGCCAAGCGAAATATAACCAATGTTCCACCAATAAAGGCATTGGAACAGGTTTCTTGCCCAAGAAGCCCTTGTATTGAAAACTTACGACCCTAGTAATAAGATGATCAAAAGAAGTGATATTAACCAATTGTTTTGATCAAATAGAATAACAGTAAACCACTCTTTTAAAATATAGTACTTCGATTAAGAATCCAGTGTGAATTATTATTCACTTAAAATCATTTTATTATCATCCATCTGATTTTTTTGCCTTGAAAAAATGAGAAGCAATTTTTGGTTCTTTAACGTGGGAAAAGAGAAGCATTGAATGATATTTAGAATATTGTAAGTGGTAGAAAATACCTTGATCCAAAATCTTAAACTATCATCAACAGATTTAAATGCTGTCAGACGGCAATCGGCAGCACATACTGCAACACTATCATCATCCATGTAGGCAATTGGTCTTGCACCAGGTTTTAACTCTCTCACAAAAAACTCATTAAATGTCTGCACAAGAAAAAGTTCACATAAAGTATAAAGAAAAAAGGGTTCTGATGATGCTAGAGATATGTCATCACCCCGACCAAAAGTGAAATAAACCAAACAAATGGTATTAGCTTTTCCAGCTTATCCCTATCGCTGACAGCTGAAAACCCTCAACAAAAGTTACTGGATTACCCCCAATTCCAGTTTACCTTCCTATAGGTGGATGATATCAAAGAGAACAAGGATTGAACTGCATAGTAACAGACAAGCAGAACTGAATCCAGCCTAACTGTATTCAATAGATAATCTAGGACAGTATTCATGTATACATTCAAAGTGAAAGTGCTTAGCCAACTTTGCTTGATACATAAGTGTTAGGACTATTTTCCTCGAAAGCTAATTCTTCTTCTTCTTCTTCATTTTTTTTTTTTTTGCTTAGACCTACAAGCCAATTGTTTGAAATTATTTTAGTAATAAATATATTTACTAATTGTGAGAAAATCGTTGCTGACCTATTATGAGTGTCTTATTAAAATGGAGCCAAAGTAATATATTAAATGCATATTTAGAATCTAGCACATGTAACATCCATGCACCATTTTGAAAAGGAGAGTAAGTGTTAGGTCAATATGACAGAAGTCCTGTAATTCTTGTCCTTTTAGAGTCCACATCTTTAGACTGCAAACATTTGAGAAGTCTAAATTCAAAATATTCAAAATCCAATGGCAGAAAGAAGGCTCAGATAAAGATCAGGTCTTTTAGTAAGATATATCATATACTACATAGCTCCAAAAATCAGTTATAACACAATTATAAGTTATGGAAGGATGCAAGGTTTAGATAAAGAAGCAAATATATTATCTGTATGGATCAGTACAAAAATTATCAAATCTATTCAAGGTCCTGACCTACCTTAAAATGTTCCAAAGGATGCTTGATGTCAGCCAAATTGATTTGATCCTACAAAACCAAAGTTGAACAACATCATTACCATGATTGGTGCGTCTCAACAAATTAAAACTTCAATATTAAGAAGATGTATAAAAACATAAAGTGACATGCATCCACATTTTATTGATCAACTGCTAAAATAAATCAAATGCATTTCAAAACAAAAGGGAAAGATTAAAAAAAAATTAAATAAGATAAGCGCAATCCTCGGGAGTTGCATATAAATTAGGAACAAAAAAACTTTATAAAAATCTCTTGTTTATGCTTATATGTAATATAAACAACAGCACAATCAACATATTACATAGTTTATAATCACAGAAATAAAAATTTTCACCAAATAAGCTTAAATCATCCTTAATGCCAATATCAAAATATCTAGTTGGATAAATTATATTAAACTTGACCAGTAACTTCGGCTTGAATTCCATGTCAAACTTCTTTTCCTTTAATCCTTAGTCAGCAACGTAGCTAAATCAGACAAACAATAAGACTGAACCTCAGGTACGTGTCCAAACAAAATAAACTTTTATAAAACATTTTGCAAAAAGACTAGAAGGTGTTGTACAAGCAATGCGAAAAAGAACCCAAGTTTTTTCTTGGAGAAATCCCCACCTCATAAAGCATAACTCAGTAGATCACTAAATTCCAACCATGTATCTGGAGACAGTAGAATTCTGCTAGAAAAATTCCAATTTGACAAAATTAAAGAAATTTGGAACATTGTTTGTGGTTTTGAGTAAATACTACTAAATAGTAGTTTCATTAGTAGTTTTTAAATCCAAATATGTGTTTGATGTTGAATTCAGTTCTAAATTCCAAATAAAGTGTTTGGCATATAAAACTCAAAACTCTGTTTTTAAACTTCAAAAGTAGTAGAAATTTATTTGGTGCAATATCCAAAAATATTAAAAGTAAAGAAGAAGAGAGAGAAGAAAAGTGTTTACCCTGTTCACATAGAAAACTTTTTAACAATTTCCTAAATCCTTTAATGCATTTAGAAAACTACTTTAAGATACAATGCAACCAAATGTTGCTTCAGTGAGTAATCGTCTACATAAACTGAAAGCATTTTATCAACAAAAAAAGACATAGTTTTCTGCCTTATTCATACTACTAAGGTTACACCAACTGACCAACATTTATGCATTTCAGATGAACGTGCTTTCACACACATATTTTCAGTTTTTCACCTTGTCAAGCTGTCTAATCTTAGGATACAATGAATTAAATATAACAGCCAATTTCTATATGCAGCCATGCTCATAGATAGCATCATGCATGGAAACATATTCATAAACATTTATTTCAGAATTAATATAAGTATAATGCAGAAAAATTATCATAAGGAAATATATTCATGCCTTAAAAAATTCAACAAACTTCGATATATCTTTAGCAGATTCCAATGAGCTCATTTGCCTCCCCTGCTTTTCAGATATGCTTTGCAGAAGCTCCTTTGCCCCTACATTTTAGATGGTATTGTAAAAATTAAAACCAGAGTTCAAGAATGCAAGGAAACTAATAAAAGAAAGATGAAAAAGCTGGCAAAACATCATGGAATGAAGAGTTTAACTCCATACTGAGACTAGTGACTGCGATCAAGCAAGAAAAACAAGATTTATCAATGAAAAACTTACATATTTCCTCTAATTTTGTAAATTTGATTCTCAAATTCAAATTCCAATCATTCCATATCTACTCAACATTTATCACCAAGCACGGATGCTAATGTGTTCTTGCTTATATCCATTACGTGGAGATGGCATCATGGACTAATTTAATATTACACAATACCAGGGAGAAAAATCAAACAAGAAGTCTTTAAAAGCTCAGAGCATTAAAGAGTGAAAAATAGGCATAGTAAAGCATGAGCTGACAACTTTAAAGACTGAAACTTAAAAACAATGGTTCCACTGACAGCGCAGTTAAAACAATATTTCAAGGAATCCCACTAATCCACATAAGAGCATCTCCAGCAGCAAATGCTATAATAGCATTGCCATTCTCAAATTTTGACATTGGTATGTCATCTCCAACACTTATTTAAAATACCCAAATTATAGCACTTGAATAGGTCATGCTAAAAAAATGGCAATTCAAAATAAGTTATATATATTTGCATTTAATGTGGGTCCAAATGCTTGAATTGACCTGGACTCCTTTTTACTTGGACAACCTGCACTTGAGATTGTAATTTTTAGTTGTAACAAGTTTTTAGCGTTGCAGGAATTGATTTAAGAATAAATTTGCCAAACTTCACAAATATGGTATATTTCTTCATTTCTTTTGTCTTTATTATTTTGTTTGCATAATATATTGAATGCCTGGTTTTATTATACCACTTACTTGTTTATTATTTTTAAATGTCATAAGACCAAGTTTCTAATTTTATTCATTTCATTTCTAGTTTTATTATAGGTCACTTATTTGGTTGAAATATCATGGAGAAAATCTAATCTTTGTTCCCCACTTTGATATTTCTGAATGGAAATGCCATTTTTGGCATTAAAATAGCATTCCTATTACAAAAATAATCCAACCCAAATTTTGGCATGGTGGCACCTACTAATCTAAAATTCATTAATTTTTTTTTAGTCAAGTTCACAGTCTAATACCAAAATTTCATAATTTGCATAAGCATTTCAATGAAGTCACAGGACCAGGGCACAGAAATGGCAGACAGAGAAGGAGAAAATGTAAACTCTCTCTGGACAAGATATTTCTAAACGTAAAAAAAAAATAAACAAATAAAGAAAATAAACAAATACCTTTACCAATAATCCCCAGCCCTACTTTTGACTGGTAAAGAGCTCTCATTGACAAAATAATTTTTTGATCAATTAGTTCTTCCACTAGCCTCCTAGTCCTCCGATCAATTACCTGAAGCAGCAAACTGTTAATGAACAAACTAAGGAGACTGAAGACTGAGATTAAAGAGGTGTCTTAAGAAATGTTTGTTCTTTTTTGTAAAATATAGCTTGTATAGAAATAAGAACAAGAATCTGATGGCTAATCTAACTAGTACTCTTATCAATTCTATCATGCATGAACCTTGCAATGGTGTTCTTCACTAAAGAAATGACTTCATGAAAACTTGTCATAATGGTAAAGCATTCCAAATCAAATATAAAGCCATTTTGAGCAATCTCTTCATGCTTATAACATGCAAGTTCTGTCCACCAAACATGAAAGGGATAAAAGGGGATATGGGCCAAGGGAAAAGTAGGATAATGCTGCCATTAACAATGTCAAGGCACAAAGTTAATACGAGTACAACAAACCTGCCTCACTCTTTAAGGCAAGCATACCCCAAATCCTTTTATTCAAATATAAAAACAAATCCTAAAGCTTAGAAAATTGAAAACAAAGAAAAAGAAAATCCAAGAAAGCATACCAGAATATGGGAAGCACTGGATCCAGCATTCAAACCAACATCATAAGATGAAACATGCGCCCATTCACTTAATTTGAACAGCCAACTACAGATATATGATTTGATCTTAGCATTCAACTTTGAGATTGGAACATTATTTTAATCAGAGCCATCATAATAAACAAAACTGTGCTAAAAATTTCTCACCCGTATGAAGCCTGCTTGTCAGTTAAAAATCCTCCTGTCATAACTTGGTTCCCAGTTCCTTCATCGAAACACAAGGTCAAATGAATCATGTTGTTCAGCTTATCAGAAACTTCCAGAGTTTCACCACAAACAGGACAACATGTCATTATTGGTTCCCTGGACCACATGAATGTATAATTTTAGTTACAAAATTTAGAATCTAAGACTAATAAAAGAAAATATATTACTCGAGTTATTGTCAATCAAACGGCTTAACTAATTAGGAAGTGGACCCGATTACATATATCGAGCTAACACAATTACAAACTTAACATTACCACTCATTTGCAGTCCTTCCAATAACAGAAAGAATGAAGGCATTGCACTTGCAGAAAAATAAATTATTAGAAACACAGCTTTGCAGAATCCAAACACAAGACTAGTCTCTAAAAACACATAAGTTTTCAGCAATTCTAAAAACCTAAATAGTCAGCAAATGGATCCAACTATACATATCTCAAGCTAACACAATTATACACTTCACAAAAACCAATTGCTAGATAAAGATCAAGGTCAAGTAGACTTCACATTACATATATACAATCCACACCGAATAATATGGGCCACTTGAGATTAATACTCAAGAAAGAGAAAAGTGACTTTTGCCTACTTAAAATGTGAACAAGGCAGCATTATAGTGCACCGACATTGACCTTCTGTTGATATCGAATATTGGAAATTTCAGCATCGAACTCAAATGAGGTTTTCGTTAACACACCAACCAATTTGAGAAGTAAAAAATATAATGGATGAAAGATACATATTGAAAATTTTGAACATAGACATCCAGCACTATAACAAAAATTGTTAGACTCATTAAATTTAGATTAACATGTATCATACTTTTCTTGTTGAACAGCAAGAAGGGCAGCCAATTCATCCACAGTAACCTCATCATCCCCGTTCACATCGGCTGCTTTAAAGAGTTCCTCTTTCTAGTAAGCAAGAAAAATGTTGGCTAAGAAAAATAAAAAACACAACAAAAAGAAAAGAAAAAGAGAGAAAAATAAATAATAAACACAAGAATAAAAAAATATCACAAGTCACCATTATGATTGGAGAAATTTTAGTGGTGGACAACATAGATATGAATCAGAAAATCTACATCAATTTAGTAGAAGCACCTTAGAATGAGAATTTTCTTTAGACAAAAGCTACCTATCTTCAACAAAATGGCTCAGGTTGTCACTTCGTAACATATGAAACCTATTATTTTAAAGCCTGAATTCACTATACCCAAAAATGGCAAAATGCTAGACCTTTATAAAATCATGTTCTCAATACCTAATCCAGCTAGCCAACAACACTCCAAGAGAAGTCAAGATAATTTAAGCCTTTATTCATACCAAAAGAATTTGAAAACAAATGACAAGAATTTAAGTTAAAAATACAGACCTTTTCTGCTGCCACTTGATTCCCAAAAGCATCAATTAAGCTCGAAAATTCAGAGAATGAAAGCTTCCCATTATCATTATAGTCCTGCATAGAATATGAAGGCTTAGAGATCCAAATGTTAAGCATTAGAGAGTGAGGAGGGAAAAACTCTAGAAACATGAGACTTCTTTGAACAAACTGAAAATAATGCAATCCATCTGAGGGTGACTATTTAGGAATAGACACACAAGAGAGAGTAGTAGAAAAAGGTCTACAGCGCTTGGAAAGATTATCAAATGTATAATAATAGGAAGGCCTGAAGTATGAAAAACGATAGACGTGGAGGGAGGCGATCAACCATAGGAGAGTTCAATTGGTGAAAACTGGAGCAGTCATGATGTTGCCTTTGACAAAATGAAAGCAGTTTGTCAAAACTATAAGATGATGTAGCATTTTAGTCCAAAACAAATGCAGGGGAGGTTTTTGATATGCCTTCCCAGGAGGTGGGGAGAAGAAAACAATAAACATCATCTTCTGAACATAAATTTTAAATTATTCTATTGCTAAAAGACGTGATTAAAAGATCCTTAAGTTTTGCATTCAAATGCCATATCTGCCCCCATTAGATTTAGCTAATTTTCATTTTTAGAACGACCCCTTAATTGAAGCCTTATCAAAGCTTTTATTTTTATTTTCCCACTAAAACTCAATTAATAACATTACAACAAACCAAGCTCTTTTCAAACTCTGGCTACTACACATCTCTCTATCAATCCCATTCCCATTTTCTCAAAGCATCCAAACCATTCTAACCACAAATTAAACATTTGTTCTCAACTAAAGTTAATACTTATATGTCAGTCCCAAACATTCTGTTTTTTCTCCTACTCACACACAAAGTGTCTACTGATATAGCAATTATATGAGACAACATATTTGTCCACGTAACTATAAAAAATAACAATACAAAAAAGTTACAAAAAGAACATCATCTACAACATACCACTATAGATAAGATGCGCCTTGCAAAACTTTTTTCCGTTTCAGTTGGATCCTGACAATTTTTTAAACTGACAGTCAGAAGTCACATACCATAATTATTGACTAATGTATCCACTAGAAAAATATGTCACATTGTCATGTATTGCACACCTCAATAGAGCATGAAAGACAGATGTTGCCAGCCACTACATTAGGTGTTGATGGATCTAACAGGTCAAATACTTCATAGTCAGAATCCAAATCCTGCAAGTGCAAACAATGCATACATTCAAGATCTTTATACTGCTAAACTCATTAATAGTAACGCAAGATAATTTCAAAGATACAAAATGGTGTTTCGTTCATTCAGTAATGTACAAATTCAAAACGTCATATAATGAATTGCTAAACATGAGAACTAGTTCAATAACAAAGGTAACTTACCCGTGTTAGAAATTCAAGTAAATTAATCTCACAATATCCAACAAGATTGTTTCTTGATAGTCTATTGGTCTGCATGATATAAAGAAATCTATTATAGAAATTTAAAAAATACTAATAATAAAAAAATAAATAAAAATAATAAAGGAGAATTAAAGTTTCAAAAGCTATAAATGCACAAAATTGAAATAGAGAAAAATACCAAGCACACTTAAATATCAAAAAACTACATGTGCAACAGATGTTAAGACAAAATAATGCCAGTAATCAATGTCAATGTAGATACCAAAACCAGAGCCACCAGAGACAAACTCAAATCTGGACAAGTCAACATGATACTGGCTGACTCAAAAAATAAAATACAAATACAAATGACACTGCAAGCATTCATTATGTGTAAATACACCATATAAACCAACCTTCTACTCAAAAACTTTTATGGATGTGAATAGTGAGATTGTAATAGAAGGTAAACTTTAACTCCTTATCATTACACTTTCAGGTTTTCCAACAAATAATCAGGTAACTACAAATAAAGATGTGAGGAAGAAACATGTCCACACATCCTGGCAAGTTAAACGCTAAAACAACTAATATAACTTCAGAGCCCATATTATAATAACTAATTATAGGGCATGATGAGTATCTCAAAAAGAAAACTGCGTGTTGAAAATGTTTCCACTAAGTTTCAAAGACTGGAAACAAGTGTCAACCGCCAAATTAAAGGTTGAAATTTTTTCTGATTTATGCCTTAAAAACATACAACTCTCTATTGAAGAGTTTTTGCAACCTAGACAACAATTTAGCAATAAGACAAAAATTTTATCAGAATAAATTTGTCGTCTGACACTAGCTCTTAGAATGTGGCAGTTTCATGCTAGCAGTCAACCAATCTAAACTCCAACATACAGGCTAAGTATCAAGATTTAATTATTATAAAAGCAATGCAATGAGAGGAATAGGGTAAATTAAGTTGTAAACCTCAAAAACAGATATTCTTGCAACATGAGGCCCATTCTTCTCCAAAAGAAGCTTTTTTTCCTGTTAAAAGAAAACCAAGGTTGCATAGACTGAGTTATTTGCAGAGCAGTTAAATTATACCAGGATAGCAATAAGAGAGAGAAAGAACGAAAAGGGTGTAGAAAAGCTTCTAACACTTCTCACACCAATCTTAAAGAAGAACTACTACTATAAAACAAATTTCTGAGCCTGGCATACAAGATGTACATGTTATTCATTAAGAAACGGAATTCCCCTTCCACAGCTTTCATGTGTAAGAACTTGTTACAAAATAACAGGGTAAATTTAATAGTAATGTCATCAATTTTTCATACACACCACTACGATATTAAGTTTCCTAGAAATTTTCTAATCAAGTAGATCCCTCCAAAAAAAATTTTCACTTTTCAAATAGAATCTTCAACATTGTGATCCTATATATTTTCCCATTATCTTTCTTTTAGGTACAGTGCTTGCCACATTAAATGCACTAAGATGATACTTTTCCATTATAATATACAATGCAAAATTATATGTCATCACCAGTGACATTCAATATTATATTAAAATTACAATTCTAATCATGGATAACTAAAAATATTTCGTTATTTGGAAAAGAAATCATATATGGTATGAAACAGTAAGTAAAGCACAACTTCCACAGAAATGTTAATTGACTGTTACAGCTAGGTATCCAAGGAAATTAGTTCATAATAAGAATACAGAATACTTGGTCGTTATAAAGCCACTTTGCCTGTAACCATTACCCCTAGGTCAAGATAAACATTAAAACCACGTATGCTTTTAATTACTTTGAAGGAGCTCATCCTAAGAAAATCCTTTTCCTATTCTAATGTTTCACACACACCACCTCAAGAATATGGTCTCAAGGGAAAAGAGGCAAAAATTCACACACAACTAGGTACAATTTAGTCCCTGTTTATTTTGAATTGCAAAATCCTTTTATATTTCTTTTGTTTACAAAAGCATGTAAACTAAACACATTTCTTTACAATTTTTCAAAACCACAAAAATCAAACAAAATAGTGAGTCCTACTATCTTTTTCCATTTTATCTTTCTTTTCATCAACTTTTCAACCTTTTCTTTTTCTTTGCTATATATATGTACAAAGTCTTCTCAAATTCTACCCCAAACA
Organism: Rhamnella rubrinervis; assembly: GCA_007844105.2. Taxonomy (NCBI): domain Eukaryota; kingdom Viridiplantae; phylum Streptophyta; class Magnoliopsida; order Rosales; family Rhamnaceae; genus Rhamnella; species Rhamnella rubrinervis. The sequence continues at coordinate 1,007,465 of CM017575.2, forward strand.
CACTCTCCAATTTTACAAATTGTCGAACTACTTATTTGTTAAATCCTGTGAAACCGTTTTCCACCTCCAAATTTTCAGCAAAAAATTCTGTAGTTTCTTCTGAATTTTTCATAATTTATTACCGATAATATTCAACCAATTTTGAAATTTATGAGCGGAGCATGTAAAGTGAACAAAAAAAGGAAAAATGACTGCTGCTTTTACTATCTGGATAAAATTTAATTTGTAAACTTGGACACCATGGTAAATTTTAATTCACTAGAATATTTGAATTGACCACATCTCCACATCCCTCCTGGATTGTTTTATGTAGTATACTTAACAAGGAGAATATACTATACAATAATTATTTTGCTAAACATTTGTAATCAAATCGATAGATAATTTATTCAGATAAGCATAGCAAGAAGTTCGTCCAAAGTTTAATTTTTAATTTTTTTCTATCAATTAAAGATAGAGATTATCAAAGCCTAAATGTTGCGGTTAAAGGGTACTCACAGAGTTCCAGACTGGTTTGTCAGTGCTGCACCCACAAACAAAAACAAAATAAACACAGTAACATTAACATAAAAAAAAACATAATAATTCAACGGGGTATGGATTAAGAAGCTTAAATAAAAACAAAACTCCAAGGACATTACGAATCAGAGATTTCGGATCGAAACGTCTGTTCTCCAAAAGAAACGCAGGCAAGCCATTTGTCCTTGAACTTCATCTCCGCCTACAAAAAGACAAAATTTAACCATTTTTTCGTCTTTCTTCATCTCTTCCGCAGCATAATTATAATCAAATAATGAGAACAAATTGGACATAATACACTAATGAGAGTGAGGAGAGCGATTCCAGCGAAATCCTCAGCGTCGAGAAGTTTGTTATACGAAGATGCAGAGGAATTGACAGAGGCAGAACCACTTCGATGACGATAGAGACGATGAAGATGGTGACGATCAAGGCGGAGTTTCTGCCTCATCCGGGAGACACGCGACCCTCTCCTCTCTAAAGACGACGAGGACGACTCTTTGGAGCTCTCGTTCCCCATTCCGGCTCTCAAACTCGGTCTCTCGACTCAGTTCCGATGCCCTTGACTCACTCTATCTGCTCTGCAATTGAAGAAGAGGGAGAAGAAGCCCTTTCCAGAAGACTTCCATATTCTGACATAGACATGATTGACAGAAAAGCACTCAGAAACTCAAAAGCAGGGAACATTCCTCTTCATTCACAGAAAGTGGATATTTCTTTCTTTTTTTTTTTTTAGTGTTTGGCATTTTCTCTTCTGGAAAACTCTTTTTCAATCCAACCATCATTGTTTATTGATGAAACCTGGACTGATTCCCAGTGGTGCAGCCACACGGGAACGGAGGTGACCTGCTGCTGACTAGCCGTTGGAAGTCAACATCTTCTTTTTACAATATTCTTATTTGCTAATAACAAAATATAATCCAATTAAATGAAAGGGATATATTTAAACTTTAATAAAATTAAATTATTAGTTATATATAATAGATGTTTGGTTATATATAATTCACGGCTAATAAAAATTTATCATATTATTTATATTTTAATAAGAAAAAAGAAAAAAGAGATAAGATTTATAACGTCCATTTAACATTGAAAATATGGAAAATATATGGAAAGGTTAAAAAATGGTAAAAACGATGTAAGATTGGTTAAGTACAAAACGTAGACATCTTTTTAACCGACTTTTAAATTTGAAAAGGAAAGAAAAAATTGCTTAATTAACTTTATTAAAAAAAAGAACAAAAGATTTTTTTTTTTTAATTGTTCGTTTATTTACCAAGTCCTGGCCATGAATATTATTGGAAGGTGCAAGTCTTTTTTTTTGACAAAAGAAAATAAAACAGCTGTGTTTGTAATTACTTTTGCTTTTATTTTCAAGGATTAGAAAGAAAGGAATATAAGATAATTAAAAATAATTTAATAGGACAATTATAGTGTTTATCTTATTGTAATAATTTGATTGGGTATTATGAAACTTTTATTTCAAAGTAAAATCAACTTCAAGCTTTCGGAAAATTAAAAAAAAAAGAAGGTAAATAAAAGTAAACAAAAAAAAAATTGGTGGGTTTTTTTTTGGTTAAATAAAAAGAAAAAAATTATTAGTTGAAGAAAAATGCATGCGTCGGAAAGCACTGAAAGTTACTCTTTTCTCTTTTAATTTTGGACAATCTAGAAGCCAGTGAGTGTATAAAGTTGTATTTTGCATGTATTTAGACGGAATTTCGTAATCTGAAAATGCATGAGGTGGGCCGCTGACCAAATTCAAGTATGGGCAGCGAGCCACATCCAAGAGTGGGCCGTAGTCAAACTGTTGGCAAACCACTTGATGATGGAGGCCTGGTCTTCTAGTAATTTCCAAAGAATCCGGACCAAAAGGCCAGCTTGCTTCATTCTCTAAGCGACAGCTCTATTTCTCTGCGTTGTGATTTGGGTGCGCCATTCCCACTCCCAGAGGTGAGCGATCTATATGTATTTTCGCCTTACGTTAATCTCCTACGTATTTGCAATCTGTCAACATTGAATCAGATCTTCCTCTCTTACTTTCAATTTTTACTGGATTTTTCAACGAATCAGATTGTTCTACCTGCAAGTTTTGGGGTTTGAATATGAACAATTTGGCTGCTTTATTAAATTATTATTATCATTATTATTGTAATATTATACTTTGTTCTGTTCTGTGCCTTTTTGTTTGGATCAACTGATGGGAAGTTCCTGTTGAGCAAGACTGCGGAATAATAAACATGAGCATGTATTTTTATATGAATGTGTGACATCCTATGTCTTAAAACTAAAATGAGAAATTTTTTCAAAGCGGTGAGTTGGGATTTTGGCGTCTCTTTTAGTAATTGTATTGGCAAGAACCATTTTTTTAGCTTTCTGTTTGAACTTTTAATATATATATATATATATATATATATAATTCTTTTATTTTGATGTGTTATAATGAAAGGGGTTTAGTTCGTATTTGAGCTGGACACTATTATTTTGTTAATTAGTAATTAAAGAAAAAAAAGAAAAAAAAAAAGCCGTATGATGATCACCTTGTGATTTATGTGGCGCAGTAAGGTTACGAGCTGCCTCCTCATTGTTGAGTTGTTTGACTTCTCTCTTATTCGTTGCTATGTAAGTATTGCGTTTATACTTTTAATTATCTCTATACTTTTTCTTTATGACTTGGCTATTATTATATTTAAAGTATGCAGTTATTGTCCCCATCTCTTTTGTTTTTGTGGTTTGAACAATAAGTTCTTGCAGTTTCTGTCCTTCATTTCTGTTTAAATTGTGCTTAAATTTCATCCTGGTGTTTAGGAGTTAATATGCTAAAGTGTGTACTTAAGTTGTAATGTCAATATTTATGAACATAACTTTTTGTAACTACATTCATATGAGGTGAAAAAGAAAGAGAAGATATTATATGTCAGTGTCTTCCTGAAAGGTGATTGAATGGTATAATTGCCTGTGTGCAATATGTTTCTTGGAGCACTGGAAGCAGTTAGGGTCCTAATGTCGGGATGTCTGAAAAATTTGCTTAGGGTTTTGTGGTGTGAAAGAATAATGTAACCGGCAAAAGGGGGTTTCATTTAAAATCATTTGGTGGAATTTTGCATAGAAAATGTGATTTTTGTTGGAGAGCTATTTGAGGGTTAAATGCTGTGGGAAATACTTAAGGTCGTAGGGTTTCAATTGAGTAAAGGAAGGGAGAAGAGTTGGGGAGTTGCAAAGAGTTAAGGGATTGGTCCACCAATATAGTGGTTAGCATGAAAAAGAAGAGAGTTGGAAAGACACGATGGGGGAATGGGAGAAACGACACTCTAGGCAACTGCTTGATTTCATTTCCATTGTTTCCATATGTAAGCAATAACATAGCAGAAATGTAATTGAAATCTTTATCTTTATCTCTTCTCTTGGGTACTGCTTTTTGTCAAGCTTTTGAGTTGCATCCTCTGGTGAAACTTGTGATATTAAGAAACAGAAGATCATCATGTGAACCATTTTGTTTTCTTCTTGTGTTTATTATTTTGGTCATAGAAACCCTTGCATTTACACAGGATCTATATCCAATGTTGGATTTAGATCATTGAGCTGTTCTATTAGTATTATCTTTAAATTCATTTGGGTCATTTAAATCTCTAGACATCTTTTAGCCTTGTGTAATCCCTTTACCTGATTGACATGATTGTAAATAGAAGAACAGAACAGCCTGCTTTTACTTGGATATAAACTGAACCATTATAGAATGTGATTGTTGAGAAAGGTTTTAGAGCGTTTAGACAAATAAGTATGCCAGTGCAATAAATGAATAATATATGACTTGAAGCCACTTGAAAGCAATATGATAACACGACTATAAAAAATAATTTAGAACTCGTCTTCATAACAATAAAGTTGTAATTTGTATATTCTTTTACCTGTGGAACTGGAGCCTTGCTTGGTTTAAATTCCATACATATTTTAGGCATGTTTCATGCAGTGTTGAATCTGGCTTTATAGGTAATGGCTCTCTTAACCAATGATGTCTGGTTATCCCTAACTTTGTATTTCTCTTTTTCCCTAATAAATTTAGGGCGGATGAGGAACCTGTTGATCAGAAGAAGTATCTTGAAGAGTCATGCAAGCCTAAGTGTGTGAAACCATTACTTGAATACCAGGTATTTGGAAATTTGAATTTACTAATGTTTATTATCTCAAAACTGTTCTTCTAGTACATTGGGAGTAGAGTTGGATATGTAGTAGTGAATTAGGATTTTCTGGACCATATGCATTGGCATCATGTATCTGATTTATGTTGGAGTCAGGAATGATACCAAATCGTTCTTCCAAAACTGAAATCATCATCTTCTTCTTCTTTTCCTCCACCCCCTACAAATAGGAAACATGACTTTAATGAATTCGTTTTCTTAGAAGTTTTCCTTGAAATTGTGTTTTTCCCTATGATTGCTAAGGTCTTCTTTTGGCTTAAGAAAGATGGTCATTAAAAGTAATTGGTACCAGTTCCTGTCAACTTCACTTCCTACTGATTCCGGGCTATTTTATTTAATTAAGTGGAACTCATTGGGTTTAATTTCACTTTACCATTTTTCTTATCTGATTATCAGTGTTATTTTCCTTTTATATATAAATAAATTGATGGTTTTTAGGTTGATATAGTCAATTTTCTTTTCAATGAACTATTAAAAATAGAAAACTGCTTATCCTTTTAAAATAGCTTTTCATGTTTATTATTATGGCTTCATTTCTTGTTCCTTAATGCCTAGAGTAAGGCTACGTAGGTAGAAAAGTTCACTTACTGTTTGGAATGTCAGAAGCTTGAAGCTGGCCAGCTTCAAACTTAATCTCGATACTTCAATCTTCATTATGTAAATGTTGAACCAAACAGTTTATTTGACTTTAAATACATAAAACCACTTCACGTGTTTCTGAATGCAGAATTTTCCCAAGGCAAACATGGACTTTAATGTATTTATAGATGTTCATCGTTAATACACTTATGGATAATTGAATTTTGATAACCAATAATGTATTTATTCATCATATTCTATCTATCTTAAGAAACACATCCTTGAAATGATTGATTACAATTGAGAGGTACAAGGGCTGTTCATAGTTATTAGTTAGAGAGTTGACTTTGTTATACCTGAAGCTTTTGTGATTGGGTTTAGTACTTATGTGTGATCGGGATTTACTACCATCAGCTCTCATTTAGTTAATTGTTGAAAGGAGAGAAGCAACTCTCCTTGGGAATTTGCATTTCTTTCTAGTTTAATTGGTCCACATCAAATTCATGCTTCTTTATCTTAAATTTATAATTTTAGTTGGGAACATGTGTCTGAAGTTTATAACTTCATACTTCGTTACAGGCATGTGTTAAAAGGATCCATGGCGATGAATCTGGGCACAAGCATTGCACTGGACAATATTTTGATTACTGGTCTTGCATTGACAAATGTGTATGTGCTTTTCTTCAATCTTATGATCGAATCTTGTTTGTATCGTCTTGTTTGTTGTGTTAACAGCTAAGAATCCTACTCTGTTGCAATGCAGGTTGCCCTAAAGTTATTTTCAAAACTGAAATAATGGTGAAACAGTTTTTGTCGCAAGCATCTATGCGTTTTGCTTTCCATAATCAATTCAAGGAACTCTGAACGGTTGATTTTGAACCCTGAGCTATTACTGCCTTTATGGTTTTCTGCTCTTTTTTTTTTTTTTTTGGGAACCATAGAGCATTTTTAAGTTCTATAATCAATAAAAGAGAATTCTCAACGTTAGTTTGACTAGTGGAAATTGGATTTCTCTCTTGTTTAAATTTCTATTTATGCTACAATGTTGTATGATTATGCTTCATGAATTGGATTTTCGGCCCTTATATCGCTTTTCCTTTCTTGTGTTAGTTTGTCGGATGCAGACGTGTTACAGTTTTAAGATGTGTAATTTGAGATAAGAGAGCGCTCAAAGTTGACGAAATTTTAGGTGAACCACCAACTTATTTAGATTCACTAGTCTTCTTTCAATGAGGCTTGTCTAGATTCTTAATCCCTTTATTTTTCTCCTTGAAAATAGCCATAAAAATATTTTACTTTCACGTAATCTAACAGGGATTTGGCCCTCTTGGTCATAGTTTTACAATTACAGTAAAAACTCAAATAGGACTTACGGGTTTTGCCTTGAATACAAAACTCACATTCAATGAAGATTGAGTAGTGAATTAAAATGCTCAATGGTAGGGGTTGAAAATATATACCTGAAGAATAAACTTAATCCTCAATTTGGTTAAACTAGGTTAGCTTTGAACTATTCTAACTCAAAATTAAACTTTATTTCTCCTTTTCTTCTCTCTCTTTTGTATTTTTGGGAGGTTCATCCAATTGTGGAAGTTGCTCTTTAATTTGGACATCCGACTTTCTCTTAAAATCATCAATATCCTTTCACTTTGTTATCTTAATGTCATTGATGAGTACTTAAACAAGAACAACATGAACAAATCACGAAATTGTCAACGTTAAGAACTTTTCTTCACCAATATTTATGACTGTATTTTCTGACGACACCTTGAAGACGTCGATGCAAAAAAACCAATTGAAAGGCTTCGATATAAGTGATGGAAAGCTTCACAGAAATGTAAACTAAGTTAAAGAGTTGGAGGTTCATATCTTGTGGAATGAATACCTTCAAGATAGCAGAATAGAGCTTACAATATTTAGGCTATTTAGGTTTGTTGTAGGAACCAAATTTTAATGGACCTCGAGAGAAAATTAAGGAAAGAAAATTATTTAGTCATTTGGTTTGTTAGCTCTACTTGAGGATTGTTCAGAATTCTAGGTGAACTTTGTAGAACTTGTATACATTTATAGACAATTATAATTAGCTAGCTTGTTAAACTCCTACCCAGATTGTGAATCTCCAGCGGCAAAAATGTAGAAATATTATGACATGTAGCTAGCTAGGCACGTTAATTAGGGTAATTAACTCAATGCTCCTCGAAATTTACAAAAACCCTTCAAGTTGACTCTTAAAAATAGTTTCTACTTGGCAAGCTTTCACTGGGTTGAGTAGCTAATTGTAGCCCAAAAGCAAGACATGAATCACCACCTTTTTTTATTTCTTTTTCTAATGAATTATTGAGGGTTGAACTCTGCATGTTGATTGCTACACATACCGCCGACCAATACGATCTAAGAGAGCTCAGTCTGTGTGAAGCAACTTGAATTATGTGCAATTGATGGCTCCAAATTTTAATATATATAACTACAGCTTATTCTTGTATATTCATATGCATATATTCCAACTTGAGCTGACAATTCTAAGCAATGAAGGTGAAGGTGAGTGGTCCTCAAATTTATCTAGAATTGCTAGAGATGTTGTTTTTAGTTAGCTTGCTAGCCAAGGCAACACTTACATACATAAAGAAACAGTTACTAAGAGCAACAAAAGTTAACAAAAGTTTAACTTGTTCTATATATATACATGACCACCTCTTGAGTGATTGGAATTGATCTTGGTAATTTCATGGTTGATTCTGTATATGATTGAGAAACTACGTTCCTTTAAGGACAAATAAAGCGATTAAAACCCATATCGTTTTATATTATTATATATTTCTTTTAGGAGATCATGATGAAATCCAAATATTTTCTGATGATTTTACATTTGGAGAGTTGATAGTATTATATATAAACTTGTAATCTTTGACTTTCATAGAGTTATGCATCCAATTTGCCAAACCAATATCCAAGTGTTATACATAACATAAATTTATCTTATGTGAAATTAATGAGGTTGATTTTTTTTTTCTTTTGGTAATTAAGAAATATATATAATTTAGAAGCTAAATAGAAAACTAGTGGATAGAACTGTCCTCTAGTATACACAGCTCCCCAAGGTGGTTATACAGCAAAATGCATACTACTTTGGCCTTTCCATTGTAGGATATAAGCCAGTGTGTTTTCCATTCATAGCAAGTTTATTTTTGCTACAAAGTTCCAAGTACTTAATACCCAATATCAAGGTAATATATAACTTCATATTTTCTGAACATAAATACTTTTAAAACTTTCCATTCTGAGCCATATCAGTACGAACACTAGCTACAACCTTTTACCAATATCTTCACCAACCCAGCAATGAAGAAAGCATTAGTCTTCCTCCTCCTCTTCTATATCCTTGTAATAGATCACTTCGTTCACTCAGACACAAGTTTTGTATTCAATGGCTTCTCACAAGCAAACTTGAGCATAGATGGAGACTCATTTGTGAGGTCCAGTGGTATGCTGGTCCTCACAAATGACTCAGCAAAGCTTCTTGGTCATGCACTTTACCCATTTCCTTTGCAGTTCAAAAATCAAACACCTTTTGCCAACAACGAATCTGCTTTTGTAAGTAGCTTTAGTACCATCTTTGTGTTCTCCATTGTTCCCAAGTATCCTGAACTCGATGGCCATGGCCTTGCCTTTGTTCTCTTCTCCTCCAAAGACCCAAAAATTGTCTTCCAAACAAGTACTTGGGGCTCCCAAATTATACCAGCAATGCAGACGTTTCTACTCGAATGCTTGCTGTTGAGTTTGACATTGTCCAAAACCTTGAATTCCAAGACATCAATGACAATCATGTCGGGATAGACATAACCAGCTTGATCTCTAACATATCAAAGCCAGCAGCCTATTACATTGCTACCTCGAGAAATGGCAACAACGTCTCTGTCATTCTAAAAAATGGAGACCCAATTCAAGCTTGGATTGATTATGATGGCCAGGAGAGACTCATCAATGTTTCCATAGCTCCTCTTGGAATGTCCAAGCCTCATCGACCTCTGATATCATACTCCATCGATCTCCCGCTGATTTTGGATGAATATATGTACATGGGTTTTTCTGCTTCCACTGGCTTGCTCACTGCAGCCCATAATGTCCATGGTTGGAGCTTTAGGATTGGCGGCGGGAAAGCACAAGACTTGGATCCAATGTACCTTCCAACTCTTGGGACAGAATCTGATGAGGTAGTTCATCGCAAGGGATTCAAAGTGGGCATAACTTTAGCTAGTATCACTCTTGTTATCTTGGTAATCTTTGGTGCTATTCATGTCCTACGCAGAATCAGAAACAGCGAGGAGATCTTAGAAGATTGGGAAGTTGAAAATGGGGCTCGGAGAATCAGATACTCTGAGCTTTCCACTGCAACTAAAGGGTTTGGAGACAAGAACCTTATTGGTTCTGGAGGATTTGGTAGGTCTACAGAGGTGCTGTTCCAGCCACAGGACTAGAAGTTGCAGTAAAGAGAATTGCTCACGGTTCTCACCAAGGAATGAAAGAATTCGTAGCGGAGATCATCAGCATGGGGAGACTAAGGCATCGAAATCTTGTCCAGTTACATGGCTGGTGTAGAAAATCAGATGAGCCTCTCCTCGTTTATGATTACCTCTCAAATGGAAGCCTTGACAAGCTTCTCTTCGTCAATGACTTGCCAAGCAAGAAACTAAATTGGAAACAACTCTACAAGATCATCACCGATGTTGCACAAGCTTTGCTATACCTCCACGAAGAATGCGAACAGAGAGTCATTCACAGAGACGTCAAACCAAGCAATGTCCTTATAGATGCTGATCTAAGTGCAAAACTTGGTGACTTCGGCCTGGCAAGGACTTATGAGCATGGACTCAATCCACAAACAGCACACATTGTAGGTACCTTAGGCTATCTTGCACCAGAGCTAACCAGGACAGGAAAAGCCACAACAAGCACAGATGTGTATGGATATGGGATTTTACTTCTAGAAGTTGCATGTGGAAGGAGACCAATAGAGCCCCAGAAAAATGCAGAAGAGTTGGTTTTGGCTGGATTGGGTTATGGAACAGCAATCCAAGGGAGAGATTATAAGAGCTGTGGATCCCACATTGGATGAGTATGATGAAGAGGAAGTGGCTTTGGTTTTGAGACTTGAGCTGCTTTGCTCTCATCCTCATCCTGAGTACAGGCCTAGTATGAGGAGGGTTGTGCAGTTTCTGATGAGAGACGCTAGCCTGCCTGCACTTCCAAATGATCTTCACATGGAATTTCCAAAGATGATGATGGAGTACTCAGATAGTTTTCCTGATGATTCTGATCCTTCTTATTGTAGAATGACTTCTTCCAAGAGTAGCAGCTTCACTAACTTTGACAAGAAGGGTTCTGCAGGTCAAGGTACTAGGACTACATATTAGATTTTCCAAAATTTTTTTTTTTAAAAACTACTTTGTTTTTTAGTCATTTTGATTATCTAAGATGGATTGGTGGTGTGGTGTTTCAAAAACAAATGGCATTGTAAATAATTGAATATAATAGATCCCATATCCCATACACTAAATTCTCTTTCTTCAAAATTTATCAATTGGAATATTTAGTGAAACCATTATAACCTTCACTGACCACTACTGATTTGGAAATTGATCAATTGGTTCTCCTTCCTTTTATACTCTTGATAAATTTTAAATCAGTATTAGCTTTATGTAATTATGTCAAATATTAGAAGTTGATAAAATTATATTTCACGAAATGACATATATACCCTCACTATGACTGTAATATAACTCAATGGACCCTAGTTATATAACCCAAATTCAACCACTCAAATGAACACAAAAAACATTGGTCATAACTAAAGCCCTTATTCCATGGTTTACAGAAAATTGTTCATGCCAACAATTTTAAAATTGTGTTTTAACTAATAACCAGTTACCAGAAGATTACTATGGTTATAGTAAAAGATTGTCGGCGGCAACATACTAACGAGACAAGTCCAAATGTATTTTCACTGAGTAAGCTTGTGCATTTAAATTTCATTTTTGAATAGGAACCACTTGGTGGGAGTTGGAAATGGCTTTAGTATCAACTTGATGCAAACAAAGTTGCTCATGTATTGATCTGAACTTGTCCTTCAGCCTCTTAATCTGCAAAATCACCAATACATTGGACAAACCACGGTTAGAAAAAGTGCTTGGCCAAAGTTTACAATTTTTAGGAGGAAAACTCATAAGTAATTTGAATACCCTTTTCAGCTCAATTTCAGTATCTCTCTTCCTCTGGCCCAATGAGTGTCTCAGATTGCTGATGTCAAAAATATTATCCAAATCATCTTCAAAAGCAGATTCTAAGTCTTCCCGGAGTAGTGCAGGCAACTTGTCCACAACTGGCATTAGAAGAAAGCAGTTGAACTGCAAAAGAAAGACACAAGAAGCAAAGAAAGAATAAATAGCAGGTGAATGAAAAATAATAGGGAAGGGAGTTCAAGCTCGGCCATAGTTGAGTTCCAGCCTGACCCTAGTCGAGTTCAAACTCTAAATGTATCGTACTTTTACATTATTGTTAGCTTTTATGGATCTAGTTGGCTATAATATGCTTAGTCTCTATCAAACATATAAACAATGAAAAACCAACAGGATAAGAAAATATGGAGGTACAACACAAGGTAAAAAAACAATCATGCTCAAGAATTCCATCAAAGAAATAAACAATTAACAGCATCATTCGATATGCAGTACTAGAGAAGCAGCATTTTTTTGCCAAACCTTTAGTTCAGCAGAGGCTAAGAAATATTCCCTGATGCCATGAAATATCTGCTGCACCAATGCGTAAACAATCCTCTCAGATGAAGGAGCAAGCTTTCGGTTCCAGAGCGTACTGTCTAGAAGATCAGCCAGCCTTGTTTCTGTTGTCTGAATAGAAGAGGTTGAGTCAATTCCTGAAGCCAAATGACTGAGCTTAACATCTGCCCTAGACTTTGAGTCTTGCTTCTCATGAGCTACAGACCCATGTGATGAATCTGAGGAGAGACCAGCAGTTACAGTCACACCCACATTGGAATGTTCAGTTCCACCAAATGAGTCCAAGAACTGACGAAGTCCAGCCCGATTCTACAAATTTGACAATAAAAGATTCATAAGATGACTCAAAGCATGACCAATTTATAAATGGAAGATAAAAAGTTCAATTTAAATGCCTAAGGCTTCTTAAGAAGCTGCTGAAAATCTAATTGGAATTAAAACTGAAGTCATGAATACATTGCTCAATAAAGAGTATATAACAAAAAAGGTGAAGATAATGAAAAGAATTATGAAATGGCATGTAGTTTGTGTACTTGATGCCCAGTCAACACAATCATAAATAAACAGCCTCAAAAGCCAACTATGATAACCTTGTTATGAAGGGACCAGGTGACATAACGGGTGGTGCTTATTAAATCCTCCATACATCTGCAGCAAAAGAAGTATTAAACAAGTGTACGTACGTAACTTCAAAAACCACAATAGTTAACACTGAAACAAGGTTAGCAGGATTAAACATAAGACACGGACAATTTTTACTCTAATGCTATGTTAAGCTACCGATCATCAAGCCTACAAGTTTACCTTGCTATGTTAAGCTACCAATCATCAAGCCTACAAGTTTACCTCGTTAGGGAGTTGTCTCAACTATGTTTATCAAATTAACAGAATCCCACGTTTAATACCTAGGAGTTTTAATGGTTATATAAATTTGCATTTAGAAAACTAATTGTCAGAATCACAATTATATACAGGAGAGAGAGAGTTCACGGACAAGGGAAGGAGACAAATAAGGGATGTCTCACTCGACCCTTACTTTTCATTTCTAATATCATTTAAAACAATATGGGTTTTAAGAGGTAAAATTCAAACAGTTTTGTTTCTCATGCAGGTTGTCTGCAAGATATTTAACAATTATAATATCCTTTTCCTGGAGAAAACATTTCTTCAAAACTTGAAAGCGAAGAGCATAAAACCAGAATCTTTAAGAACATCATTTTCTACTTGACGGCTTCTTGCATTTGCCTTCTAAATCAGTGACCCATTGTATGTACTAAAATGATGAGAACAGTTTATGGTAAAATGATTCTGGTAAAACATAATACAACGAAGGGAATATAGCTGCAATACAGGCAAGTGCGTTTACTTTTCAAGGCATGCCCTTTCAGTGGACTCTGCGAAGTTGTTATAGGCAGATGCAACACGCCTGAGAAAAACCTCATGGCCACTTAGATACTCACCATCTTTCTGTAAAAATACAACGGAAAGATGTACAGCAATTAATTGGATGATATTTCTGAAGTTTCTGTAACCACAAGATATACAACTCACTGATCAAACTCACAGAGCCCACACCTTAAGAAGAAAGACTGATATGGGAAGCAATCTCTTCAGAATGTGCAAGAGCCTAGAACCTAACTGTCCCAGGAATTTAGAAATATCAGTTTTGCCACAGAAAGCAATAATGAGCCAATTTGGTATATACTTGAAAAGTATACAATTTCAGAGATTCAACTGACAGAGAAAAGCTCTAAGGAAATAAAAACTTGTACTCAACAAAATATAGTATAGCCCAAGCCAAACATGTAAAAGATGGAATCAAAGGAAGAAAAGTAAAACTGAAAAAGCAGTTATGTGACGTTTTTATGTCACCTGACAAAGAAATGGTTCAAATGTATCGCGGGCCTTTGCAACAGCTATTACACACGCTGTCCTGGAATCAATTTGAAAACATAAAAAAAATAAGAGAATAAAATATTTGCAATCAAAACACTTTTAATGAATTAAATTAAAGGACCATAAATACCTTGAGTAATTTGTTCCATCATGTATATCTTCTACTCCACATGCATTTACAATTTCTTCGCGTGTAATTGGAGGGCATTTGATTCCTCCAACAACAAAGCGGAACTCAGCCATAGCACGATGATATTGTGCACCCCCATACAAACGCATTCCTGCATTCTACATATTTTGAAGAAAAGAAAAAGGCATCTATAATGTTGGTCAGACAAACTCAAAAGAAGATGGAACCACTTTGGTTTAGAACAAAATAATTGAAATATTTTCAGTCCTGTAAAAGGTTACAACACATTTTTGTCAAATAACAGAAAACAGAACGCAAGGCATATATATGGCCTAATTTATACTCCCAACTGGGTCAAGAAGGCTTGAACTCTTAAGTTGCCACATAAAAGGAAAAACTGGAACTTAAAGCTTAAAGTTTATCAAATAAGAAAACAAAATTTGAAATCAGGAAAAACTGCAATCGAATAGACAGATTACATTACAAAATAGTATAAATAAAACCTAACATACAACATTAAAAATTAAAAAAATCTGATATAAAGAAATGGAGAATGCTTAAAACCTCTTATCTTGAGTCATGGAATGTTATTTCAAAATCTTTACTGTGGGGGAACTCGGGATTTAAAAGGATCAAAGGATCTGACTATTTATCCAGATGGGCTGATTGGGTTGTGTTTGTTAGTGGGTAAGAAATCAAAATGTTGACCCCTACTAATTAATTTGCACATTCTGTGTCATGCAAGAAATGCCAACAAAAAGAAGCCCCAAAAGTGCATACAGTAAACAAGTGTACATCTTACAGGTATAAGCTTCTGAGGGAACTGAGCACCATCTATACCAACAAATGCACCTCCATTGACTCTCTCATCTTGCAGTGTCTCACCTTCACAAAATTAACAAATAAATTGAGCATTTTTTCCCCAACAATACCTTCTGCAACAAAAACTACCACTAGAACAGAAGATAGAAGCCACCATTATTTATCATAAAAGAAAGTTATCATTCTCTTGACAAAGACAATAAAATGAGCAATATCTACCATAAACTCAAGTTTCCCATGGAGCAAACACAAGATTACTTACCAAATTTATCTGGCGGTGCGACAACCGTTCCTTTCAATAGCAAGGACAGCTGAGAAATAAAAGATACAATATCGAATAAATAAACAAGCCTCAAAGAAATAACAATGACTAAATTCTACAGAAAAGTTGAGTCTGTGTTTTTTCTGTTACATTTTAGAACAAAGTCTGAAAGTTTGAAAGACTATTTTAGCCATAAAAGTAACACAACACAAGCACTAATAGAAAAATTGAATATTGACAATAATAATAAACATAGCTTATCTAAATTGAGATTGATTAAATAATATGACCTTGGTCAGGAACAGATCATGAAATGCTCTTCCTTTCTCCTTTAGTTTGACCTCATCTAAGTTGCTGCATAACTTGAAAGAACGGAATACAATCAGTAAATTATAAAAAATAAAAAATATATATATAAAAAAAAAAAGAACCTAATTTTTATTGATGAGCATATTTGATAAAACGATACTAAATAACGATGAAACAATGACAAACTTTTAATTCTAGCCCCATCTAAACCATGACTTTATTGACTTTAAGCAACTAAAAGAAAATCTGAATCCCCATCTAAAACTGCAAAAATAAATAATTACAGGTGAAACTACAACCTGAGTTCTTGATTTATTTCATTCATCTGTTTTGTTGCACTCCGGTACTCCTTTTCAAGAAGTGGAATGATCAATGGAACATTATCCATATACCTGGAAAATCATTCTTCTGAAACTTAGAGGTGAAATAAAGAAGCTCAACTTATATTTAATAAGAGTAGGGAAGAAACGCTAAAATAGGAAAAGATTGCACACCTTTTCTGTAGCAATTCTTCCAGAAATAACCTAAGTTTGCCAACACCTATTCTACTTGTTTCTTGCTTTGAAAGTGACCTCCCCAACTTCTCCTCCAATGCCGTTATATCTTCCATCTCTCTCAAGGATATTGCCTGCATTAAGAAATTTAGAAAAACAATATACAAGACTCCATAGTACACTTAAAGGGAAAAAGAAAGAGGGGTATGAGGGCAACAAACCAACCTCTTTCAGATGTTAACTGTCTATTTTGTTAACTCACATAGTGGAGATCATTTCATAAGTTGGTTTTGATGGCAGTGTTAACTGTCTATTTTGTTAACTCACATATACTGTAACCACATTCCATTTGTCCTAAACAAAACAATTAACTCACAGTTTGGTTCAATATTCGAAAACAATAATTTACATCAGAATAAGTAGACACATGTTCAATCAACAACGAAGGATCACGACTACTCAAAATAGTAAGAGAGATAGACCTTTTTAAACTCATCATTAGACCTGTAAACCGAATCAGGACCAAAACCAACTCTTCCAGAAGGCACAGATGTGAAAAAGGGAGAGTCACCCAGTATGAAGCCATCAAGTGTAGATGGAGGAGGTGAAAGGAAAACTTCCACATCTGATGACCGTGCAAATTGGGGTATTTTAGTATCAAGCTTGGTGGAGACAATAACAGTCCTTGACAGCTCAGGGTCAATCTGCATTTGATTAATGAAAAGATTCAGCTATACAGTATGTACAAGAATTCAGCTTGTAGTTTCCGTTGGTGCATCCATAAGCAATGTTAGCCTAAATCTTAATATCTTGAACTTTTACAAATACTGTTTTCTAAACGGTGCTATGAGAATCATGGTTGTATATACATTCTTGTTTCTTAATCCAGGTTCAAATCCTAGTAACCTCTATCTTTGGAAATTTCTTTGATTCTGGATGTTTGAATCAACATTTAAGTTATTTTACATTATAATGTGTGACAGAAAATGTTAACATGTGTTATTGGCTTACTATATGCCATCAGGACCTATATCTTGTAGCTTGTGCTATTAAAGAACAACTGTCTCTTAATACGACTAAAAGTTTTCAATCGAATAAAACAACTATTCTAAGAAATAGTATCACCTCATTCTTCGCAATAATAATATGCTATAAATCACTCATAATGATATGCTATAAATACTAACCAAAAAATTGCAAAATGGATATGCTATAAATCAAAACAATCTTTTTTAACAATAAGTAAATTGTCGTTTCAAATTATTTTCTAAATTCTTTTGAGTCATTCATTCTCATTCTCATTAGTATAACACTCATACTTTTTTTTTTGCTACTTGTCTAAAGAAGTAATGTGCAGGCTTCTGTGATACAAACATACTGAAAGCTTGTAACTGTCCTACACGATACTAACCAAGCAAAGCCTAAAGGTAAACAACAAAGACACATACTTGCATCACCACCCTTCGGGTAGTCGCATTACTCCAGTCACTGCAGTCTTCCAGACATAATATAATAAATTCTCTATGTTGCATTTTAGTTCGCACTAGTGACTCCACTGCACGAGCTTGACCCTGGAATGAGTGTTAAAACCATCATGATTACAATCACAAGTGAGGTAGTAATGACGTTGATACTAGAAGCGTTTGACTTTAGTGATTGACCTGTAAGTCTCGATTCTTTCGACCAGGAGCTGGAGCAATCAGTCCAGGAGTGTCAATAATGGTAAGGTTTGGGCAGTATTTGTATTCCACTCTAATAATTATTTCCCTAGCTGAGAACTGACAAGGCTCACTTTCCAACCTCATGTTTTCAGCTTCAATATAAGCCTGCAGAAAACCACATAGTAGTATAATCACTGGATAAATATATCATGTACCGCATTTATTGGATCCATCACAAGCTTGAATCATTCAATCAGGCGATTCTCTCTCTCTCTCTCTCTCTCGATTTCCATAGACTTCCAACTAGCTGAACATAATAAAATGAATAATTGTGAAACTGTGATGGCCATTACTTACATGAACTAATAGAATCATACTTCACGTATTATCAACACAAAATGGGAGAAAACAAATGAATTTTGTTCAGGTAAAGTCGCCATTTTTTTCATTTATTTTAAATATTTTCCCGCACTTTCTCTCCTATTTGAGGTTTCTTTCAATTGTTGGAAAAACGTCGCCATTCATATACATTTTTCATATACATTTCAACAAAAGACATAAAAATAAATAAATAAATAAAGATTTGATAATTCAGGTAAACAACCAAAAGCACCTGAATTTCTTGAAGGGACTTCTCGTGAGCGACAATGGGGTCGGCGTCAGAGACGAGACGGCACAATGGGGTGTCGCGGTCGGGATTGTACTTCATGTGGAGTGTAATGGGTCGGCGGGTCTTGGTGCCACCACCGACATGGTTGAACTGGAAGCCCATGAGGGCTTCAACCAGAGCGCTCTTGCCGTCGGTCTGGTGACCAACGACAAGCACCGCCGGCGCGTCGAACGGGGTGTCGAACTCCTGAGCCAGACCGTGCAGCTCATTGTACGCCTCGTACAGCCTCGCTTGCCTCTCCCACCTAGCGTTGCTATCCATTTTCCGAATGACTCTGACGCAGTAGGAGAGAGAGTGGTGGAAACTCACTTTGTTGAAAAATAAAAGTAATAATATTAAATGTTAAATAGAATCATTGAATAAAATATTTTAAAAATAATTAACTTTAACATTTAAAATATAATATTAAGTAATATCGAAAAAGAAAATAAAAAATTAGGGTTCATTCTTTTTTTCTTTGTTTCTTTCTTTTTCTGTCAAAAACTAATTTTATGTATTTGTATTTGATAGAAATTATGGAATTAATAAGAGAATAATAATTATATCACTTTATTATTACACGAATTGTTGCACATTTCCTAATATTTTATTTGGATTAGATAATTTTATGAGAATATTGATGATTAGTTTTTATCTTACCTCATTAAAGTTTTTAATTATACATTTATTTATCTTTCAACAGAATTTTAAATTGATGATTCTAAAATCCTTTTTAATTCAAAATATATATATATATATATATGATCAGAAAAAGCAGCCATTTTTGTGGTTTCCAAAAGCTAAATGAACTTCCATAATGCTGCTTCATATTGTGAATGTCTGCCATACAAGACTGATTGTGGAAAACAAGTTTAGCAAGTTTTTTTCTTCAGTTTACTCTTTAAGGCCTTAAGAAGGTTGTCACTTGATGGCATTAATAAGCTGGAAATTGGCAGCACCACTCCAAACTCCTTCATAAGCGCATACCTTGGCTTAATCCTTTTTTCCAAACTGTAACCAAAATATTGAGGGTGTTTGACCAGCTCAGAATGTGGATAGTTCATGGTCAAGAAAAACTCCCACTTGGGTGTCAAGTTCTTTTCCAAACTGTACGAGTATAACTTTCCAAATCTTGAAATCATGGTCCCAACTTCCTCCTTACTGTATCCCCTCTCCACGAAAAATTTTGTCACCGGCTTCAAATTGGTCTCTAAGCTAAAACCAAAAATGTGCGGAGCTTGACAAAGAAGAGGAGCAACATCAACACCCAATGAGCGGAAGTACTCAGCGGTGGTTCGTAAGTTGTCCTCCACATTACAACCTATGATTGGTGGGAACCGTGTTAAAATCTTACCTATACTCTCTGCTGAGAGACCCATCTCATAGAGAAAATCCACATTGCTCTTCACCTTCTGCCTTCCATAACAGAGAATGCTAGGAAAGCTACATATCAGTTTTGCCCATCGTTTCTTGTCCACACCCAGACCCTCTAAGAATGCCATGGTGGGTATAAGATTTTCAGAGAGACTAAATCCAAACAACCGAGGGCATCTGTTAAAGATGGTGGGAATATCTGATTTTGGCACCCCAAGATCAAGCAGAAACTCAACTACTGGCTTTATTTTTCCCTCCAAGCTGTAGTAGATAAAATTGGGGAATCTGCGTGTCATGCTTTCGATCTGATCAAGATCCACACCAAGCTCTATGAGATAGAGAACTTGAGGCCGAAGCTTCCCGTTAGGGCCTATCTCTCTTACTCGAGATATAGCTTTTAGCTTCTTAGAGTCGAGAAATGAAGGGGATAAGGATGCAGGTAGTGGTGCAACTGGTTTTTCTTTATCATCAGGTAGATTTGGAAAGCTTTCATCCACTTTTAAGCTAGAATAACCCCGTATCTCAGAATCAGCTGCATATACATCTAAAACGCGTTGGTTAACATTCTCAACAGAAAATGCTCAAGTCAATGAGAATGAGTAAACTGGACTTAACATGAAATGTTGAAGGACATTAAAATAACAGAATAACAGGTAATTTGAAATCAATTACTCACCAACATTTGCTTGCCAAAAGAATACGTTACCAAGGAAAGCCAACTGTGTCCTGAGAGAAAACGAAACAAAAATTGTATTATTCTACTTTATAGACACAGGAAAATGTTACCAAACGAACAATTATGGAAAGAGAGCTATACAGCTAGTACTACATTTGCTGAATCATTTCCAAGGCCGTCTTTCTGTTGGCTTATCAAGATCCATGCTTTCACATTGAAAACTTCATGTACAACTATCCCAAAGCCATTATACATTTCCATTTTGTTCCACCCCATCATTATATAAATACACGAGTTGGTTCACAACTACACCGCCAGTAATATGTTACCTGTTCTCATTGGTGTTCATAAAACCTATTCCAATACACTGAGTCCTCTCCAATGCAGAGGCTGTTCAAGGATTGAGAATTATACAGTGGACTTATATCCTCATAAAACCCAATTCCAAACTCATCCTCTCTTACTCTTAGCACATTTACCCAAACCCATACACCAAAATTTGACCTAACACGCAATTAATTACCCAATTCTCTAAAACCATACTTATTAGACTACTTGGAAATCATTGCCAATTTACAACCAAGTCCTAAACTTTGTAGCCCATGAAATAACATTCAGTTGCAAAAGTAGAAAAGGAGAAGGAAAGACTAGGGAGTACCTTGAGTCGCTAAAACTTGGTCTTGTTAAAGACTGGAACTTGGAAGAGGGCACTCGCCAGACGAAATGCATTTTTCAAGAGAAAGATTATAAAAAATCGATGCTTTCGCATTGGAAGATTCAAGTTGAAAATCCCAGACCCATTATACATTTATATTCTGTTCCACTCCACCACTATGAAAACACGCGAGTTGCTTCTTCTAATAATCAACTTTACCCACATATGTAACTGTAATGAAAAGCCCTAGGAAAACCTATGGCAATCAACAGCTTAGCTAGTCCTAAACTTTGTAACCCATGAAATTAACATTCAGTGCATGTAAAAGAAGCAAGGACAAAAGCGAAAGACTAAGGAATACCTTGAGTTGCTAAAACATGGTCGTACTAAAGATTGAAACTTGGCAGAGCGCATTCGCCAGAGACCATGCATTTTCTTCTTCAATGACTATGTGAAAATTATATTAAAAAGAGTAGTTTTTTATGGGGGGAAGAAACAGAGAAATACCTTCTCTCTCTGCGATTTGCCCCTCTGTTGTCTGGGAACTGTTTCGCTCAATTTCCATGTTCAGAAACGAGGATAGACGTTTCTTTTGAATTTTGATTAATAGAAGAGGAAATGACGTAAAATAATTACTTAACGACATGTCGTTTAGTCCCTACTGTGTCGTGTATGACATGCAATGTAAGAGTCCGTTTCCTTTAGGGACGTCCTCGTAGTTACAAAATCAGGACAGCATTGGCTTTAATCTCTCCTCCATGATGATGTTACTTTTTTGGCTAAGTAATGAATATTACACATTAAAAAAAAAACTCCAATAAAGAAATAGAAGCTCTATTATAGAATTGCATACACTTTACATGAGTGATAATAAGGACTCTATTCAACTACAGTTTGTGGAAAAAAAGAAAATAATAATCATTCAGCTTTGCCATTGCCAACCCACTTCCCTAATCATCGATCCTATAGCTCAGAAAAACCAGCCATTTTGTGGTTTTCAACACCAAATTAAACTTCCACGATAATCCTTCATATTGTGATCGACTGCTACAACTATGATACTAGTCAGCAAGTTTTTTTCTTCAGTTTACTCTTTAAGGCCTTAAGAAGGTTGTCACTTGATGGCATTAATAAGCTGGAAATGGCAGCACCACTCCAAACTCCTTCATAAGCGCATACCTCGGCTTAATCCTTTTTTCCAAACTGTAACCAAAATATTGAGGGTGTTTGACCAGCTCGGAATGTGGATGGTCCATGGTCAAGAAAAACTCCCATTTTGGTATCAAGTTCTTCGCCAAGCTATAAGTGTATAAGGCTCCAAATCTTGAAATCATGGTCCCAACTTCCTCCATACTGTATCCCCTCTCCAAGAAAAATTCAGTCACGGGCTTCAAATTGGCCTCCATACTTAGACTATAATTTTGCGGAACTCGACAAAGGAGAGCAGCAACATCAACTCCCAATGAGCAAAAGAACTCAGCAGTGGGCCGTAACTTGTCCTCTACACTGCAACTTATGATCTTTGGGAACCGTGTTAAAATCTTACCTATACTCTCTTTTGAGACACCAATCTCATAAAGAAAATCTACAGTGGTCTTCAACTTCTGCCTGCTAAGACAGAGAACGCTAGGACAGCGATATATCACTTTTGGCCATTGTTTCTTGTCCACACCCAGACCCTCTAAGAATGCCATGGTAGGTATAATATTTTTAGAGAGACTGAATTTACACAGCTGAGGCTTCTTGTTAAGAATGGAGGGAATATCTGATTTTGGCAGCCCAAGATCAACCAGAAACTCAACTATTGGCTTTATTTTTCCCTCCAAGCTGCAGTACGCAAAAGGAGGGTGTCTGCGTGCCATGCTTTTGATCTGATCAAGATCCATGCCAAGCTCTATGAGATAGAGAACTTGAGGCCGAAGTTCCCCAGCAGGCCCTATCTCACTTACTCGAGATATAGCTTTTAGTTTCTTAGAGTCGGGCAATGAAGGGGATAAGGATGCAATAAGTTGTGCAACTGGTTTTTCTTTATTATCAGGTGGATTTGGAAAGCTTTCTAACACTTTTAAGCTAGAATAACCCCGTATCTCAGAATCAGCTGCAAATACATCTAAAACGCGTTGGTTAACATTCTCAACAGAAAATGCTCAAGTCAATGAGAATGAGTAAACTGGACTTAACATGAAAGGTTGAAGGACATTAAAATAACAGAGTAACAGGTAATTTGATATCAATTACTCACCAAATTTGCTTGACAAAAGAATTCGTTACCAAGGAAAGCCAACTGTGTCCTGAGAGAAAACGAAACAAAAATTGTATTATTCTACTTTATAGACACAGGAAAATGTTACCAAACGAACAATTATGGAAAGAGAGCTATACAACTAGTATTACATTTGCTGAATCATTTCCAAGGCCGTATTTCTGTTGCTTATCAAGATCCATGCTTTCACATTGAAAACTTCATGTAAAAATATCCCAAAGCCATTATACATTTCCATTCTGTTCCACTCCACCATTATATAAATACAAAAGTTGGTTCACAACTACACCGCCAGTAATGTGTAAGCTCCCATTACCATACCTTCTCATTGGTGTCCATAAAACCCTATTCCAGTACACCGAGTCCTCTCCAATGCAGAGGCTGTTCAAGGATTGAGAATTATACAGTGGACTTACATTCTCATAAAACCCAATCCCAAGCTCATTCTCTCTTACTCTTAGCACACTTACCCAACCCATCAAAATTTTGACCTAACACGCAATTAATTACCCAATTCTCTAAAATCATACTCGTTTAAAGTAGTTGGAAATCACTGCCAATTTACAACCAAGTCCTAAACTTTGCAGCCCAGGAAATAACAGTCAGTGCAAAAGTAAAAAAAGGAGAAGGAAAGACTAATTAGGAGTACCTTGAGTCGCTAAAACGTGGTCTAGTTAAAGACTGGATCTTCAAAGAGCGCATTCGCCAGAAGAAATGCATTTTTTCAAAGGAAAGGAAGAACAAAAAGTATAAGAAACTGATGCCCTGTATTGTACCTTAGGCCATTGGAGGTAATGGAGTTTTCTGGAACTGGAATAGTGTTGTGTCTGTGGAAAAAGAAACGGAGGAAGAAGGGGCGTGAGCTGCCACTGAGATTAATATCAAAACAAAAACCACGTGAAAGGGAAACGACTTGTCGTTTTTAACTAGTTTCGCATGAATTAATTTCCCTCTTTTATAGTATTGGAAAATTCAGAACCTTTAAAATTAATTAAAATTATTTATGATTTACGAATTAAAGAGAAAATTGTGAATATGGATTAGATAATTGTTTTCTATTAAAATTATTTATGCTGAATTTTTTTTTATTTTTCTTTTATTTTATATATATATATATATTTTTTTTTCCAATAGCGTATAACGGTATTATTACCGATGTCTCATTTTGAATCCTTAACGGTATTATTTTAATTTTAGATTTATATTTATAGCGTATTATGGTATTTATTGTTGCCGTTAGACTTCATTTTGAATCCCAAACGCTAGCCATGCATGTTTCATCTCTCTCTGAGAACTTGGAGCTCGTCTTGTTCATTCATGGAAGAGAGCTCCTGACGTTCAATTATTATCTCCAATTCATCAATTAATTTTGCTTTGGTCCTTTTAGATCTGCAAAATCTAGGTCAATTATTATCCAATTAGCCCCTTCTTCATCAATTTTCTGATTCAGTCTTCATCAATCTGCAGGATCCAAAAGAAAAACGATGCAACTCCAGAAGCTTTTTGATCAAGATTTACAGACTATGAGGTACTCCGAAACTCTTCCTCTGTGTGCCATCTCGTATTTGACTTCTTTTTTTTTCTTTTTATTTGGATTAGTTTATTTCATGCTCTGAATCAAAACCTTGCAAACCTACTCATTTTGAGAAAATTCTCTCTGTAATTTGGGTTTTTTTATAATAATTTTCAAATTTGATACATAATTATGTGACCTCTGAGTTTATACAGTGTATTAATTTCTTTTCTTTTTTTTTTCTGTATCTTATTCTTTGCCCCTTTAGCCTTCGCTGTTTCAGGTTTTAATGCTTGATTGTTTGATAGAGTTTGTATTAGTTTCTGAGTTATATTATAGTGTTGGAGAAATTCTTTCCACGTCTGAAATGTGCTGGCATGGGTTTCCTTGTTCTTAGTTTTGATTAATTTGGACTGTGGTAGAAGTTAGATACGTTTTATACCTTGAAGCGTTTCAAATGAGTTACTGTGTAAAGGTTTATACTTTAGCCTTTAAGATTTATTTTAAAACATCAAATTTTCCATTGATGTTAGTGTTTATTAACTTTATTCTTGTGTTAAAGCGTTTAGGAAAATTCTTCATTCATGCACATGCAAAAACGGATAATAAGGAAAGGTGGCATGGAGCTGAAATTCAAGTTGGACTAATTACCTGGTTTGATTAACTTAAATTAAATCATTTAGGAAAATTCTCAAGAGCCCACAGAAACATAGCATGCTGCTTTTTATCCAAAATATTTCACATACTTTGACACTATTTCCCTTTTTTCTTTTTATGCTGGGTCATTCATAATCAATAGTTGTTTCTTACAGGAATATAAGCTACAATTTGTTAAATTTTGGATACCACAATTTGTTATTTCTTTACTGACTTGTGGAATCTAAGATATGTATGATTATTTTCTCACGTAGTCATTTAATACTTTACGTATTGTACTTAGAAGTTGAAAAGAAATATACGTATCAATCAACTTGGACATTAAATGTAGTTGAGAAAGACATCTTCCCCCAAGTATAAACTAGCCAATAATGAAGGAAAGTTATAAAATTTTATCCTTTTTGTCGTTGGTGTAGCCTCAGTATGCAGTTTGTTAGCAAAGTTCATATCATTTGTAAGTTGGACTTCTTACTAGGTATATTTAACTTTAATAATTTAAATTAAATCTCTTACACAAATTCTCACGTTCCTAGCTGAAACATAACATGCAACTCTGTATCCAAAATATTCCACATTCTTTGCCACTATTTCCTTTTTTCTCTATATGCTGGGTCATTCATAATCTGTTATTGTTTCTTACAGGAAAATCTAAGCCACACAATTCGTTAAGTTTTGGATACCACAATTTGTTTTTTGTTTACTGGCTTGTGGAATCTAAGAGAGATGTATGTTCTTTTCCCCATCTAGTCACTTACTACTTTACTAATTTAGAAGTTGAAAAGAAGTTTATGAATCAATCAACTTTGATATTTAAAATAATTGTGAATGACATCTGCCACTAAGCATATACTAATCAATAATAAAAGAGAGTCATGCAAATTTCTTATCCTTCTTCTTTCGGTGCAACCATGATGCACAGTTATGTTGCCAAGGTTCTTATTATTTGTGTGAAAACTTGTAAGTTGTTAGCAACGATCTAAAATACAAAAGCTGAATCAGCCGCCAGATATTTTTAAAGAAAAGTCTAATTGAAAACTCTCTTTGTTTGTCTCCGCAGCTAGCAATCCGTCTACTAAGTGTGAACTGCTTAAAATTTAAGTTTTTAAACATTCTTTTGGTCTTGATACTGAGTGTGTAGAGTAATGCTAACTTATATGGTGAGACATTTTCCATGTTACATAAGTATTGTTTGTCTGCGGTGTTTGTGTCATTTAAGTTGCACCATTACCTATCACTTTTGGCATCCCAAAAACAATATAAAAAAAAAAAAACCACAGTTCTTTTCACCTTTTCTAATCATGGTCGTTTGTGGTATGCTGATGGTTTGGTCCGTGGTAGTGATTTAGGAGAGGAGGCTGTGAAAAGTACGTGGTGACTGCTATTATGTTAATTGTGGGAGAACTAAATAGGTCTGGAAGAAATACTGAACTAGGTTTGGGAGGCATATTTAAGCTGACCAAGCCCTTTGACTAATTCTAAGGTCACTACTATAATTTTGGGTGGTACTCTGGTGAAAAACGTCTTAGATCTCTCTGAGGTGAATATAAAGGTTTCTTGAGCATAGTTTCTAGCCAGTGACAACCTAGTTCTTCCATTTCTGTCGCTGTTGTTGCTCATTCTGGTGATCTTTGCTGCTTTTGAATCACCCCATTGGATCGTATTTGGTGCTTCCTCTCCCATGACGGGTAAGTTCTTCTTCTTTACATTCTTTAGTTATTCTTCTAGTCCTTTATTTGTTGTTCTTGGTGATGGGTCTGCATCACATGTGTTGGGTGACCAATAGATTATCCAAGTTATGCACAGGGACAGTGTCACATTAATATCACTGGACAGAAAGGAGATAATAATTCTAACAAATCGCCTAAGTTTTATATACCAATATGACTGTGTTTCGGTAATGTTTACGTTTCTTGTTTTGGTTTTAATCTTTTTAAAAATAAAATAAAGTTTTATTTGTTATTGTTTTTCAATGCCTTTAAATTTTGACCTGTTTTTTAAGACCATTTGAAATGCTTTCTCAGTTTTTCCTTTCTGTTTTTTTCCTTTCTTTACAAAGTTGGTCGTCTAAAATCTCATGATAGAATTTGATACTAAAAAATCATTTTCACGGAGTACGTTCTATAATTTTAATTATTGTTACTTATATTTGGATTATTTAAACAATAATCTGATTTTTTTTTTCCCCAAAACAAAAGGTTCAGCAACAAATTTTCATTTTTTTTTACCTTTATTTTATTTATTATTGTTAAAGTGTAAGCGGCTAACTTTAATATACCAGTAAATTCTTAAAAAAACAGATCTAAAAACTGTATGTGAACAATTATGTGTAATCTAAACAAGCTTAAATTATGAAGTGCTTATTGAGATTATTATGTGTGCTAAAAAACTCTTCCCATTTTGCAAGTTAATAATTCTGTGAACAATTTTATCTAGAAGAATTTGAAATTGAAGACGGTCAAACGGGATTGTTTGCTGTTAATCTAATTTACGACATGGCAAGTGTCACTTCTTTCAAATTTGAGGTTTACCCTAAGTAAAACTAATTAAGAAGATATAATTGTAAGAGTAAATTAAAGCTAATTAAATAACTTAATTGAGAAAGAAAAGGTGGGTTTGTTCTTTATAACTTAATTCAATTTAGTTTCAGATTTCAAAATTATTTTTTATTTTTTCAAAATTTAAATTTTTTTCCTTTACCTATATAGAAAAATGTTTGTAGAGTGAGAAGAGTTTAACGTGATGAATCCTACTTATATTGCACAAGCATGAATAAATAAAAGAGTATTTTTGTTTGTTAATTAAGTGAAACTTTTTTATTTGATGTGTGTGTGCAATTAAATGAAACTTGGAAATATATATTAAAGAAAAATATTTAAATGACTTGGTACCACGTAAATCAATCAATTAAAAGAATGAAATTTATTAGTTGAGTATTAATAATAATAAAATTAAAAACAAATGACACTGTCCCTTCACCCAACACATTGTGATTCTAGATCCACTCTGTAGAACAACTTATGAATGACTTGGATTGAATAATTAGAGGAGGAAGAAGAAGTTACTCGATCGTGTCATGTGGGAGCGAGCAACAAAATCAATGATCCCGATGTGGTACTCAGGAGCAAACAAGGCACATGAATGAGTAACACTACGTAACAGTCATGTGGAAGATTAAACTTCATGTTGCTGTGCTTGGAAACCATTGCTGAAAGCAAGCCCACAATATTCTGAGAGATTTGGATTATTGTTTTTCATTAGTACGTACCACTTTGCAAATTAGAGTAGCCGATCTTAGAAAAGGTTGTGTTGGGTATGGTTAGCTCAAATATATTGCTCAAACTAATTTCAGAATTTTCTCTTTGGACCTGTTTTGTTTCCCCCACAGTGAATACTAATAGCGACCTCCGACTCTTCTACGGCCACACTTCGAATCACAAACAACACACGGCCTACAGCCATATTAGGCCACTGCGCACGGCTAACAGTGGTGATTAGATTTGGATAAGTGCTGTTGTTCTTATACCTTATTTTGGAATGTTAAAGGTGATTAACGTGACGTACATGGTGTTACTTACTAATACAAAGCTGCACTTAAAGAGGACAAACACATTGGTTAATGTCTCACCAAATAATGCATACTCACTACTCAGAGTTCAAAGACTAAATAAGAATTTTGACAACTTAAATTTTTCGAGTGGTTTACCACCGAGGACCAAGCACAGAGGAGGGAGAGCTATTTTTTTTTTTTTTTTCTGTCCAGATTAGCTAAAAGCAAAGATTATGCACAAATCCATGTAATAGTAAGGGGTATTGCAGATGAGTGACATAGTATTATATTTTTGGAACCATGTGTAATTGTGATTAGCTGCAACAGAGTAACAAAGACACAATTTTTAAATTTTTTCTCAATTTAAAAAACAAATGAACATAAAACAAAATCGCAGAGCACATGAAGTCGTCGGCGGCGATGGTTTGGTTGGTGATGGGGCTCTCACACGTACGCTGAGCATCGACTTTTTTTTGGTAATAAGATTTTGCATCGAAACAAACCCAAAACACGTACGCTGAGCATCGACTTTGACAAGCTGCTATGGAGGATCATACTGTGCGTAATGGTACCAAAGCAGCACTGCTGCGTACATCTTAAACTTCAATACTAGAAAATTCTATTATAGAATGGCATACACTACATGAGTGATAACAAGGAGTCGATTCAATTACAGTGGGTCAGAATATTGAAAATGGTAATTATTGAGCACATTGCCACCCACTTTAATAATGATTTAGGCATGCACACAAACAAAGCTAGCAAAACACCCTGCAGATGAATTGAAGCTTACCTGCATCTCAGCAATCAAAAAACGCCTGAACTTCAGCAATGATCCTTCATATTATGTATGTCTGCACATAAGTCTCATTGTTTAACATGTGATTGACTGCTACAATAATCAAGATGTGTCAGATCAATCAAGTGAAGAATTAATAAGCGAATTTTACAAGTGCTAAAAATTAGAAAAGATCATAAAACAATAAACCAAGCCATGCAGAATTATCTATCATAAAACAATATGCATATCAAACATCTTAGTTTTTATATCTACATAGATAAAAATAGAAAACATAGTAAGAACAATGCTGCTAACCATGAGTCCCCATGTTGAAGATTCATTATCAATAAATCTTTTCAACTTAAAACATCAAGTTATAACAAAACAAACAGATATGTTAAACTCCAATACTAGAAATTTTATTATAGAATTGCATAAATTTTACATGAGCGATTATAAGGACCCGATGATGCAATTACGGTGGGTGAAAAAAAAATGTCATTGAGTTTTGACGCCCACTTCCATGCATTAGATAGCTTTTGAGATAAATATTAATAATCCAAATGTTCAGAAAAAGCAGCCATTTCTGTGGTTTCCCAAATGCTCCTTCATATTGAGAATGTCTGCATACAAGACTCATTGTGCAATACACGTTTAGCAAGTTTTTTCCTTCATTGTACACTTTAAAGCCTTACCTCAAAGATATCACTCGAAACTGTTACTAAGCTGGAGAATGGCAGCACCCCTCCACACTCCTTCATAAGCGCATACCTTGGCTTAATCCTTTTTTCCAAACTGTAACCAAAATATTGAGGCTTTTTAACCAGATCAGAATGTGGATAGTCCATGGTCAAGAAAAACTCCCATTTTGGTATCAGTTCTTCACCAAACTATAAGGCTCCATATCTTGAAATCATGGTCACAACTTCCACCATGCTGTATCCCCTCTCCAAAAATTCTGCCACGGGCTTCAAATTGGTCTCTAAGCTAAAACCCAAAATTGAGGGAGAATTAAGAAAAAGAACAGCAACATCAACCCCCAAGAAGCGGAAGTACTGAGCTACGGGCCGTAACTTGTTCTCTACACTATAATCTATGATAGGTGGGAACCGTGTTAAAATCTTACCTATACTCTCTGCTGAGAGACCCATCTCATAAAGAAAATCCACAGTGGTCTTCACCTTTTGCCTGCTACGAAAGAGAGAGATTGGAAAGCAACATATCAGTTTTGGCCATTGTTTCTTGTTCACACCCAGATCCTCTAAGAATGCCATGGTGGGTATAAGATTTTCAGAGAGACTGAATCCACACAACCAAGGCGTTCTGTTAAGAATAGATGGAATATCTGATTTTGGCATTTGCCCCTCCAAGATATAGAAGGGAAAACGGGGGAATCTTCTAGTAATCCGTTTGATTGGATCAAGATCCATGCCCAGCTCCATGAGACAGAGAAATTGAGGCCAAAGCTCCCCGGCAGGGTCTGTCTCACTTACTGCAGCTTTCAGCTTGTCTGAGTCGTGCAATGAAGGGGACAAGGATGCCGGTACTGGTGCAACTGATTTTTCTTTATCAGATGGATTTGGAAAGCTTTCCTACACTTTTAAGCTAAATGAACAACTTATCCCAGATTCAGCTGTATATCAATATAAAACACATTAATAAAATATATAATATTATTTATATAGAAGCTTGAAGGACACTTGAAAAAACTGAATAACAAATAATTTGAATGAAATCAATTACTCACCAACATTTGCTTGATAAAAGAAGACTTTACCAATGAAAGCCAATTGAGTCCTGAGAGGAAGCAAACAAAAAATAAATCGTTCTACTTTAATAATGGCATACGAAACTGTATTCAGCTTTGCTCCCACCTTCCAAGCACAGAAAAAGCAGCAATATTTGTCGTTTCCGAAAGCCAAATGAGCTTCCATAATGCTCCTTCATATTGTGAATGTCTGCATACAGGTCTGATTGTGCAATACAAGTTTACCAAGTTTTTTTCCTTCAGGTTACTCTTTACAAAGCCTTCTCAAAGATATCACTCGAATAGGATAATAAGACAAGCAGTGGCAGCACCACTTCGCACTCCTTCATAAGTGCATACCTCAGCTTAATCCTATTTTCCAAACTGGAACCAAAATATTGAGGTATTTGACCAGCTCAAAATGTGGATGGTCCATGGTCCAGAAATACTCCCATTTCGGTATCAAAGTTCTTTGCCAAACTGTACGAGTATAAGTTTCCAAATTTTGAAATCATAGTCCCAACTTCATCACAACTAAATCCGCTGTCCATGGAAAATTCTGTCGCCAGATTCAAATTAGACTCTATACTAAGACATAAATTTTCTGGAGCTCGATGAAGAATAACAGCAAAATCAACCCCCAATAAGGCGGAAGTACTCAGCAGTGTGCAGTAACTAGTTCTCTACACTAAAACTTATGATCCTTGGGAACCGTGTTAGAACTTTACCAATACTCTCTTTTGAGACACCCATCTCATAGAGAAAATCTAAAGTGGTCTTCAAGTTCTGCCTGCTACGACAGAGAATGTTAGGATAGCAATGTATCAGTTTTTCCCTTTGATTCTTGCCCACACCAGACCCTCTAAGAATGCCAGGGTAGGTATAATATTTTCAGAGAGACTGAATCCACACAACAGAGGCTTTTTTGTTAAGAATGGAGGGAATATCTGATTTTTGCAACCCAAGATCAACCAGAAACTCAACTAGTGGCTTTATTTTTCCCTCCAAGCTGTAGTAGATAAAACTAGGGAATCTACGTGTAATGCTCATGGATCTTATCAAGATCCATGCCAAGGTCTATGAGATATAGAACTTGAGGCCGAAGCTTCCCCTTAGGGCCTGTGTCACTTACTTGAGATATAGCCTTTAGCTTCTTTGAGTCAAGCAATGAAGGGGATAAGGATGTAGGCAGTGGTGTAACTGGGTTTTCTTTATCACTAGATGGATTTGGAAAGCGCTTTCATCCACCTTTAAGCTAAATGAACCGCTTTATCCCAGATTCAGCAGTATGTACAAATAAAACACATTTGTAAAATATACAACATTATTTTCTATATGGAAAGTTGAATTGAAGGACACTAAAAATACCCAAAAAAAAGCAAATTATTTGAATGAAATTTATTACTCGCCAATAGTTCCTTAACAAAAGAAGGCTTTGCCAATGAAGGCCAATTGAGTCCTGAGAGAAAGCAAAACCAAAATAAATCATTCTACTTTAACAATGGCCATACGAAACTGATACTAAACCACCGCTATTACTACTACTTTTGCTGCATCACTTCTAAGGCTTTAATATTTCTGTTCGTTGGCTTAGAAAAAAACCATGCTTTTACATTGGAACATCCAAGTTGAAAATCCCATACCCATTATACATTTAAACTCTGTTGCACTCCACCACTATGAAAATACCCCAGTTGGTTCTTCTTCCAATCTCTCTTTACCTATACTAATCAAATCCCCATTAACTGTAAACCTTTTGGCAATCAACGTCTTAGACAGTCCTAAACTTTGTAGCGTACGAAATTAACATTCAGTGCATGGAAACGAAAGGACCCTAAAAGCAAAAGACCAAGGAATACCTTGAGTTGCTAAAAGATTTCGGACAAATATGCCAGAGACCATGCATTTTCCTTTTCTTCTTTAATGACTTTGGTAGAAAAATCTACCAGAGAGCTGTTGTTGTTTTCTGGAGGAAGAAACATGGGAACCATAGAGACAAGGCTTTTCTCTCTCTGTGATTGGCCCCATTAGCTGCTGTCAGCCGCTGAGTTTATTTTTGAATTTTGATTAATAGAAGAGAAAATGACGTCGTTAAGTAATTACTTAACGACGTGTCGTTTAGTGACAAAATTAAAAAATTAATAACGGTCTGGGTTATTTCTTGGACTCGACGTGTCGTTTAATGGCCCAATATAATACAGTACAGATTTTAATGACCCAATATAATACAGATTCTAATGACCATGTTTGGACAAACGAATTCAAGTGACGTGGCACGGCCCCTGAATTTTTTTTATTTATATATATATATATTTCCCAATAGCATGTAACGGTATTATTACCGTTGCCTCATTTTGAATCCCAGACCCTGGCCATGCTTAACGAAGTCAAACTACAGGGCAGGCCGGCCCATCTCTAAATTCCTTTTTATTTTAATTATATATTTATAGCATATTATGGTATTTATTATAACCGTTAGACTTCATTTTGAATCCCAAACGCTAGCCATGCATGCGGAGCCGATGTTTCATCTCTCTCTGAGAACTTGGAGCTCGTCTTGTTCATTCTGACGTTCAATTATTATCTCCAATTCATCAATTAATTTTGCTTTGGTCCTTTTAGATCTGCAAAATCTAGGTCAATTATTATCCAATTAGCCCCTTCTTCATCAATTTTCTGATTCAGTCTTCATCAATCTGCAGGATCCAAAAGAAAAACGAAGCAACTCCAGAAGCCTTTCAATCAAGATTTACAAACTATGAGGTGCTCCGAAACTCTTCCTCTGTATGCCATCTCGTATTTATCTTCTTCTTTTTTCTTTTTATTTGGATTAGTTTATTTCATGCTCTGAATCAAAACCTTGCAAACCTACTCATTTTGAGAAAATTCTCTCTGTGATTTGGATTTTTAATAATAATTTTCATATTTGATACATAATTATGTGACCTCTGAGTTTATACAATGTATTAATTTTTTTTTCTATATCTTATTTATTTTTGGATTAGTTTATTTCATGCTCTGAATCAAAACCTTGCAAACCTACTCATTTTGAGAAAATTCTCTGTGTAATTTTGGTTGTTTATAATAATTTTCAAATTCGATACATAATTATGTGGCCTCTGAGTTTATACAGTGTATTAATTTTTTTTTCTCTATATCTTATTCATTTTTGGATTAGTTTATTTCATGCTCTGAATCAAAACCTTGCAAACCTACTCGTTTTGAGAAAATTCTCTCTGTAATTTGGATTGTTTATAATAATTTTTAAATTTGATACATAATTATGTGACCTCTGAGTTTATACAGTATATTAATTGTTATATATAAATGTCTTATTCATTGCAACTTTCTGTTAGCTTGGGCCTTGGCCGTTTCAGATTTTTACGCTTGATTGCTTGGTAGAGTTGGTATTAGTTTTTGAGTTATTAAAGATTATAACGTTGGAGAAATTCTTTCCATGTTTGAAATATGCTAGCATCGGTTTCCTTTGATCTTAGATTTGATTAATTTGGATTGTGGTAGAAGTTAGATATATTTTATACCTTGAAGCGTTTCCAATGAGTTACTGTGTAAAGGTTACTTTAGCCTTTAAGATTTAATTTAAAAACATCACATTTTCCATTGATGTTAGTGTTTATTAACTCTATTCTTGTGTTAAAGCGTTTAAGAAAATTCCCCATTCATGCACATGAAAAACGGATAATAAGGAAAGGTGGCATGGAGCTGAAATTTAAGTTGTATTCGAGGGCAGTTGGACTAATTACCAGGTATGTTTAACTTAAATTAAATCTTTTAGGAAAATTCCCTGGCGGAAATATAGCATGCAACTTTTTATCTAAAATATTCCTCATTCTTTGCCACTATTTCCCTTTTTTCTTTATATGCTGGGTCATTCATAATCTGTAATTGTTTCTTACAGGAATCTAAGCCACAATTTGTTAAGTTTTGGATACCACAAGTTGTTATTTGTTTACTGGCTTGTGGAATCTAAGAGAGATGGATGTTCTTTTCCCAGTCACTACTTTACTAATTTAGAAGTTGAAAAGAAGATATGAACCAATCAACTTTGATATTTAAAATAATTGAGAATGATATCTGCCACTAAGTATATACTAATCAATAATAAAAGTCATACAAATTTCTTATCCTTCCAAGGTTCATATTATTTATGTGGAAACCTGTAAGTTGTTAGCAGAGCATCTAAAACACTAAAGCTGAATCTGCCGCCAGATATTTTTTACGAAAAGTCTAATTGAAAAATCTCTTTGTTTGTCTCTGCAGCTAGCAATCCTTGTAATAAGTGTGAACTGCTTAAAATTTAAGTTTTTAAAAATTCTTTTGGTCTTGATACTGAGTGTATAGAGTAATGCTAACTTATATGGTGAGGCATTTGCCGTGTCACATAAGTATTGTTTGTCTGCGGTGTTTGTGTCATTAAGTTCCACCATTACCAATCACTTTTGGCATTCCAAAAACGATAAAAAAAAAACGGCATCTCTTTTCACCTTTTCTACTCATCATAGTCGCTGTGGTATGCTGATGGCTTGGTCCGTTGTAGTGATTTAGGGGGAGGCTGTGAAAAGGACGTGGTGACTGCTATTATGTCAATTGTAGGAGAACTAAATAGGTCTGGAAGAAGTGCTGAACTAAGTTGGGGAGGCATATTTAAGCTAACCAAGCCCTCGGACTAATTCTAAGGTCGCTGCTATAATTTTGGGTGGTACTCCGGTGAAAAACGTCTTAGATCTCTCTGAGATGAATATAAAGGTTTCTTGAGCATAGTTTCTAGCCAGTGACAACCTAGTTCTTCCATTTCTGTCGCTGTTGTTGCTCATTCAGGTGATTTTTGCAGCTTTTGAATCATCCCATTGGATCGTATTTGATGCTTCTTCTCGCATGACAGGTAAGTTCTTTTTCTTTACATTCTCTACTTATTCTTCTAGTCCTTTATTTGTTGTTCTTGGTGATGGGTCTGCATCACATGTGTTGGGTGACCAATAGATTATCCAAGTTATGCACAGGGACAGTGTCACAATAATATCACTAGACAGACGGGAGTTAATAATTCTAACAAATCATCTAAGTTTCATATACCAACATGAGTGTGTTTCGGTGATGTTTAAGCTTTTTGTTTTGTTTTTAATCTTTTTTCAGAATATAATGAAGTTTTGTTTTTATTGTTTTTCAATGTCTCTAAATTTGGGCCTGTTTTTTAAGACCATTTGAAATGCTTGCTCAGTTTTTCTTTTCGGTTTTTTTCCTTTCTTAACAAAGTTGGTTTAAAGTCTCGTAAAAGAATTTGATACTCAAAAGTCATTTTCATCATGTATGTTCTATAATTTTAATTTTTGTTACCCTCATTTGGATTATTTGAACAATAATCAAAACTTTTTTCTTTTCTTTTCTTTTTCTAAAAAAGGGCAACAAATTTTCGTTTTTTTTTTTACCTCTTTTTTATTATTATTATTGTTAAAGTAGTTATCTTTTAATTTTTAAGAAAATAAAAACCAAAAACATTATCAAAATACCTTTAAATTCTTAAAAGAAATAGATCTAAAAACTGTATGTGAACAATTATGTGTAATCTATACAAGCTTGCTTAAATTATGGAGTGCTTATCGAGATTATTATGTGAGATTAAAAACTCTCCCATTTTACAAGTTAATAATTTTATGTGAACAATTTTGTCTAGAAGAATTTGAAACTGAAGACAGTCAGTTTGCTGTTAATTCTAATTTATGACATGGCAAGTGCCACTTCATTCAAATTTGAGGGTTTACCTTAAGTTAAACTAATTAAGAAGATATAATTGCAAGAGTAAATTAAAGCTAATTAAATAACTTAATTGAGAAAGAAAATGTGAGTTTGTTCTTTATAACTTAATTTAATTTAGTTCCAGATTTCAAAAATTATTTTTATTTTTAGTTTTTCAATATTTAAATTTTTTTTCCTTTATCAATGGAAAAATTTGTACAAAATTTGTTTTTCCTTTATCACTGGAAAAATGTGTATAGACTAAGAAAGTTTAACGTGGTGAATCCTACTTATATTGCATGTGAAAAGTATTTGTAATTATGAATAAATAAAAGAGTATTTTTATTTGTCAATTAAGTGAAACTTATTTTTTATTTTATGTGTGTGTGAAACTAAATGAAATTTTTTTTTGATGAATGCAACTACATGAAACTTGGAAATATATATTAATGAAAAATATTTGAGTGACTTGGTGCCACGTAAATCAATCAATTAAAAGACTGAAATTTGTTTGTTGGCTGATTAAAATTAATAATAATAATAAAATTAATAATAATAAAATTTAAAACAGTGACACTGTCCCTGCACCCAACGCATTGTGATTCTAGATCCATTCTATTGAACAACTTATGAATGACTTGGATTGAATAACTAGAGGAGGAAGAAGAAGTTACTTGATCGTGTCATGAGGGAGCAAGCGACAAAATCAGTGATTCCCATGTGGTAATCAGGAGCAAATAGGGCACAAATGAGTGACACTACGTGACAGTACATGTGGAAGATTAAACTTCATGTTGCTGCGCTTGGAAACCAAAGCTGAAAGCAAGCCCACAATATTCTGAGAGATTTGGATTATTGATTTTCATTAGCACGTACCACTTTGCAAATTAGAGTAGCTGATCTTAGAAAAGGTTGTGTTGGGTATGGTTAGCTCAAATATAATGCTCAAACTTATTTCAGCATTTTCTCTGACCTGTTTAGTTTCCCACACCGTGAACACTAATAGCGACCTCCACCGACTCTTCTACGGCCACACAATCTCCTTGAATCAAACAACACACGGTCCATGGACATACTAGATATACTGCACACGGCTAACAGTGGTGATTAGAATTGGACAAGAGGTGTTGTTTTTACTTGGAATGCTAAAGGTAGTACGTGGTGTTACTTAATAATACAAAAGCTTACTCAGAGGACAAACACATTGCTTAGTGTCTCACCAAATAATGCATGCTCAGTACTCAGAGTTAAAAGACTGAATGAGAATTTTGGCAACTTAAATTTTTCAAGTGGCTCACACTACCACCGAGGACCAAGCACAGAGGATGGAGGGCTATTTTTTTTTTTTTTTTCCCCAGATTAGCATTGCAGATGAGTGACATAGTATTACATTTTTGGAACAGAGTAACAAAAGGCACATTTTTCTCTCTCCAGTTAACCATAAAAAAAGAATATATTTAAAAACCAAATCGCAGAGCATAAAATGGACGTCCGTGGCGATGGTTTGGTTGGCGATGGGGCTACTAATGATGACTCCCGCATGTAGCAGTGCATCGACTTTCACAAGCTGCTGTCATGGAGGATGCTCCATACTGTGCGTGAAAGTACCCAAAACAACACTGCTATTCCTAGCTTTGAATCTGTGAGAAATTTTGGAAATCTTTTTTAAATTGATCCATGTTAAGTTAAATATAGTAGAGATACTCCTATTCCTAGTTTTACGCAAATTAAATTGTCTGTAGCAAATTAAATTTTTTTTGCAGAATGATTACCATAATGAGTAACCCATTTGATTTCTTCAATTTCATAAAATTTAAGGCCATTTTTTCCTCATTAAAACTTAAATTATTTTTTGACCACTTTATAGAGGACAATTCTATTGGGAAAAAGTGCTATACCAGATATGGGGTAGCCAACTATTCATTTTTCTTTTTATTTTTTTTTTAATGTGTCTCTGGGGCCGATCAATCAACTATAGAAAAGCAAATTTTACAGTTCCTAAAAGGATTAATGTTATAAATTTTACAAATCTAAAAAATTAGTTCTTTAACTGCATCAGTCAAATATTTATCAAAATATTTTACTATGTTATATTCAAATTTCGGGCAAACCATGTATATTCTCGAGCAATTCTAATCAGTCCACTTATTTGTAATCTTAAAGTTGGATCGTACACACTGTCTCCATTTGTAAAATTTAATTAAAAAGAATAGATATTCCATATAGTTTTCATTGCTATACATCAAGTAAAATGATTACACATATTGTTACATGATCATACAACTATACAATAAATTATATAAAAGAATTACAAGTTGTTGTTCAAAACATACAAGGACAGAGAACTTTTCCTATATTAAAAAAGAGACAAAAATAAAAATGAACAAGAAAATGAGGAGAAATCACAGCTAGGGTTCTTCATGGAACCTCTGGGAAAACTTTTTGCATGAAGTTGATGAAACGTTTAGCATACAGCTTTGGTTCAACAACAGAAATTGTCATGGGGTTGAAGCGCAACGATTTGTATGCATGCTCCAGTTTCTTTTTCAAATTATATTCCTGCAATATGTCGATTATTCCCAAATAAAGAACCACATCATAAATCTCAAAAAGTTCAACTTCATCCGAATCAAACTCTTCCGGTGAAAGCTTGCGATTTGCCAGTGCTGGCATGTTTACTCCTAATTGCACACGTAACCTGAGGAAAATGATAGTGATAAGCAGATATTTTATAACGCATAGCCCGAAAAAGATATATCAAGTTTTTCTTAATATCTACCCAAAGGACCACCAACAAAGAAATACTTATATTCTTGGATGACATACAATGCTTTACTGATAAATCAAGAAGGGTCAAAAGGTAGAAGTGAACGATTATCGGGAACTCAAAATCCTTTTCTTAGGAGAATGAGAATTCAAAACAACTCCCTCAATCATTCCTTAGGAGTGATGATAACTCAAAGGTTTATCAATCATCTAGAATAATATGAATTAATTTAGCCTCTGAGTTAAGAGATAGGAATTGGAACCTATGTGAAATAACAAACAATATAACCTTAACAATACAGAAAAATGGTGACTGCCTCCCCAAAGTCTTCCCAAAATCTAATAGAATCAACCACCTACCAACTGAAAATAATGTCAAACATATGCGAAATAGAATACTTTTGAGATACAAGAACATCTAGTCACTAAATTGGAATTCAAATCAACCCTGTATTTGCTACTGAAATCTACTTTTATTCCATAAGGATTCTTCTTCCAAAAGGAACTTGAAAACCATTTTCCCAAGAACAAAATGTTCTTTGAACCAATATTCTTAAACTTCCCTTGTCTGCAGGAAGAGAAACCAAATGATCTCAGCCTTGGATATTGAATGTTACATATTAAATATTTTTTCCACCACTTTAATTTTCTCTCTCTCTCTCTCTCTCTCTCTCTCTTCTCTCTTCTTATCCCCTTTCGCTTTCCTTGGGTTCCTGTATAAGCTGGTATTCTCTACCTTAGCATAATAGTTAAACTTGTATGCCCTCAAATATAGCCACATGTGACACTAACAAGAATAGTAATCAACAAGTATTCTAGATGCAAGGTTTTAGTTCCCAACAAACCAGGGTTGACTATTAAATATGCTACAGGTGGCGTATCAATCTATCATTGTGAAAAAATTAAAAGATACCTTCCAGTTCCAGGGAGTAAAAGATCAGCTTCCTTGTCACCTAGAGAGTATGCTTTCAATGTGCTCCCTCTGATGTGAGGACCAGGAGCTGTACTGACTGAGTCAGGCTCATGGGTTACCAGTAACAGACCATTGGAAGGAATCAAGAGCCCTTCCGCTGAATCTTCTCCTGCTCCAATCAGATTATAAGTTGACAATGTTACATATAATTAAGTTATGAAAATCAAAACAAGAAGGTTCCAAGATGTACTCTTTTCAAACAAGCATAATCAACATTCAAAGACATGTTAAGTTGCCATTAACATAAAACATTTAAGATGTAAAAAAGTGGGTCCTGCTATGCATATCAAGCTCGATAATTTGGACACTTAATACTCCTCCTAACCTGATGTATAGGCAAGACCACTAGGAGGCAAAAAGTGAACCTTAAATGTGCAACACAATAAATTAGCAAAATGGTTTGCAGGATTTGAAAAGAAGACCAGTCAGATAACCCTCATTTATGTTAATATGGTATCTGAGTAAGTCTAGCTATAGCGGTATCTGAGTAAGTCTATCTAATCTGGTGTTCAAATTCTACAAACTCTCAATTCCATTAATTTACTGTACTGCAGGTATAATACCCAATTTCAATCCTGTTATTGGTCGGGCCTACACATTTTGGAGAGTGTGTAATTATCTATTGCATTAGCACAACATATGGCTGTGCTTGTTATTAGCTTAAGTTTCTCTAATTGGTGGTAACTTGATGATAAGGATATAAGGAAAAAAAAAGGGGCTTGTGTTATTTTCAGAGGTACATGTGGAGACCAATACCATCTTTTCTTTGACAGTGAAATTGCAAAGAACGTTTTGGAATAGACAACTACTAGAAGTGATAAAAAAAAAAATGGCAGTGAGACAGCAGTGGGAGCATGGTTTGCAATCATTTTAATAGTTTAATTGTAAATCACTCTTCATCTGCTGTTTGTTCTTAATGACTTAATTTTCTTTTTTCCTACAAAAATATAGTTGAAAACAGAAAGATTCTGATGTTAGAACTAGACCCAAGGAAAAGGTGACGTTATCATAGAATTTGAACAAAGGATTACAATTTACAAGCACTGGGCAACTCAGGAAGTTATGAGCTACTTTCAAGCAGGCATTCACTTCTTTCTTGTTTTGAGAGTAAAGTTGGTACTCATTAACTTTGTCTGGTGTCCGTGGATAAGAGTGCATCATATAGGTAATTGGAAAACACTATGTGTGCTTTTCTCCTTGGACCAAAACAAAATTTCATCCGAAAACTTTTTGATACTACTTAATCAAAGAAGGTCAGAAGATTCAGGACATTTGAATCAACAATAAGCAAATCAATTACCACTTTATATCCTAAATGTTTACATCGGAAAGAGATGCGTACCATCACCATTATGTATGCTTTCATGATTGTGATTACCACAGGGTTCCAAGGACTTGAGCTCAGGAGCTCTAAAATGTAATCCCAACAGAAGGCTATAATCAATTATCTGCTGAGATTCTAAGAACTTGCAGTCCAGTAATATTTGTCTGCAAAAAAGGAAGAAATAGTTCTGCCAATTGTTAAATCCAGATTTAATTATTCATATGGTCATCAATGACATTTAGATGCAACTTGTAGTATTCATTTAGATGCATACCTAAGCAATTAGCTGCGAAACAATATTATCAGAAGGGAACACCATGTATATTACTGCAGAATAAATAATAAGGTTCAAAATATGAAGCACTAGTTTGTACTTACCTCCAAAAATTAAAACGAAAAAGTACAGGTAAGTCCAAACTAGATAAGCCTAATCTACATTCTGACAATTAAATCTTTCATTGCAATTCCTTTATATCTGAGATCTAAACTTGTTCACCTAATTCAATAATTTTTAACAGCACAGAAACCAGAAAAACTGAACACCCATTGTTTATCAAAAGAATGGGATCATCGAATAGCCAATTCATTGTTTATGAAAAGAATGGGATTACCAAATGGTTATATGGGCACAAATAACCACAAATTTTCAAAAGGAACTTACTTATATAGAGATTCTCGCAATAATTTGTCCATATGAAATTCATACTCCAAATCACAATCTTTCAATGTGGTATTCTGATTTTGTTTATCTTTATCTGTTTGTCTCCCTGAGTTGACCCTTTCAAATCGTAACGACGATGAATTTGTAATTCAGTAAAAAACATGTTCCCCATGACCACAAAGCGCACCTGAATTGAAAAAGGTAACAAAGAGGAGCCACATATGTAACATGCATAACAGATCCAAAACTAGGGCCATTTGACAGATACAGATAATACCTTTTTTCCACCTCTCAATTTTATCCGATGGAGCCCAAAAAATTTTGTTATTAGAGTATTTTCATGTTTTCCTACGTGTTGATAGTAGTTAGGGAGCATCTTGAGCAGAACCTACAAAGAAAAGAAATTTGAAAAACAATCATGTGTGTGTGTGTGTGTATATATATATATACACACAGCCAACTCCTTGCATCAACAGGAGCTGACTAATTCCACAAATCAAAATTCCAAGCATACATTAAACTTCAGAAATGAAAACGCTCAATTTCCCAAATTGCACATAACAAGTAAGTCTACTGAGCAGTTGCGTATATACAGAAATGGTGGGGATTTTGGTAAGAAACATATAATAAACAAAAAAGGAGTACAAAGGACCAAAGAGAATAAGAAATACTCAAATATACAGAACA
Source organism: Rhamnella rubrinervis (assembly GCA_007844105.2). NCBI lineage: Eukaryota > Viridiplantae > Streptophyta > Magnoliopsida > Rosales > Rhamnaceae > Rhamnella > Rhamnella rubrinervis. The sequence continues at coordinate 1,051,154 of CM017575.2, forward strand.
TAAAGATTTCATATAGTACAAGAGAAAAATAATATCCCAAATCTGACAAATAAAATGATAAATCATTAAACTCTTTCGTAGTAGAATGTAGATGCCCAAAGTGGAGCAGAAAAACTCGCAATGATTCCATTAGAAATCTAGATCTTGAGATTATTTTTCTCAAGTGCAAATGATGAACACCATATGGAGAGATTAGTGTTTACTTGCGCAAATTTGGGTTACATGGTATGTCTTAATTTTGATATTTCATTATTACCTTAGGGTTCTCTACTATTACTATTTAAGACCTTTCTTTGGGATTTTCCATTTCCTTATTTAGGTGTTGTTTCCGTGTTCCCTTTCTTTCTCTCCTTTCCTCTTTCATTTCTCTTCCCATTCTCTCTATTATCGTAAACATCAAACAAGAAAAAGGGATATAAAGTACTACACAATGTCCATGCTGTTTTATAATTCCTATCACTACTTTTTTTGGGGGAAAGAAATAAAATCTGAACATTAGAAACAATAGTGGAATTAATAGCTTTAAGTACGGAAGATTAAATATTTGTTTTCATTTTTCTTAGATACTTTGTATTCATTTTATGTTGTAGATCTATTAGCCCAAGATTCTAACTTAAAAGATAGAGATCTATATACCAATTGCAAAGTCACACAGATAAGTAAAATTTGTTTGGCATGCTAGAAATTTGATAACAAAGATTACAGGAAATAATTATGGTATGCAAGTTTCTATAAATTCAAACCTTAAGTTCGGGTTTTTTTAATGTCTTAGTCACAAATCTATCATCATGGGAGAGATAGAAGATACTGCCACTTTTCCCAGGAGAAGAAAGCTCCCTTAAACCATTCTCATCACAAATGGACATCATGTATTCTGCTGCATCTAATTTGAACATCTCCCTCAAATTCCTGAAAACAATAATAATTTTGCTCATGCACATAGGAAATTGCACCAACTGATATGTCTAAGCGCTGGTGATAATACCATGGACCAAAAGATTTCTATCACTAGCATTTAATGCATAAATTTTGTGAAATAACACTTTTTCCCACTACTAACAAATAGACAAAATTTTAATGCTAGTATAAATTTAATGTAAAAATAAAGCTTGTTGATTGATTCTAAACAATGTCAATAAAGTTACAACCAAATCTATAAAGAACCCATTATGACTATGATTAATAAATAGTACCTGAAGACCATAGGGCAATAGTCTTTCCAGTAGAAATCAATTGATTTGTGGGAAGGTGTAAATTGGGAACCATTTTTGGGAAATACATCCTTATTCTAGCTCGATCTCCGAAATCAGAAGATCGAACCTCACGCATAGGAACTGGAGTAATCTTGCCAACAGTATACCTGTGAACTTCAAATATGATTTTGAGTAAGAGTTACAAATCAAAACAAACATTAGTTAAGCTACAATCTGAAATCTACAAAGAAAACACACACAAAACATATCAGTAAGAACTAAGTAAAGTCCTCAAAAGTAAAAGAGCTGCACAAAGAAAATATATCTTCACAGTAAGATAAAAATAAAAAATCAGTTTGTACTTTCAAATTTATAGTGAAAAATATGTAGCTGGAGTAATAATTAGTACAATTTTAGACAAAGAAAATATCTAAATATATAATTTTTTGCATATCCTAAAATTTAATTTCAGGTACTGTTTCCTTCTCATTTAAGATGGAAGAGACAGAAAAAGATTGTTTCAATTTGGTTGCTGTTAACATTCTCTCACACAAGAAATATTAATCAATTGGGTAAGTATATCTATAAAAATGAAAGACGTGCATGTATTTTGGTCCTTCTAATATAGTTGAGTAGTACAATTACTCTCAGCCAATTGGTTCTACAATCCCAACTTTTACTAATTTATTATAAATATACATGTAATATGCACTTTACGAAGGGGTGCATGAGCGCGCGCACACACACACAACAGGTTCTAGTTCTTAGCCATCAGGATATAAATTAAGGTCTAAGTTCCAATGACCACACATGCAATAAGAATTATTGTACAAATATTAGATCATAGTCACAAGAGGATTGTGTTAGCAGGCATTTTATCCAGACAATAGTAGTAATCCAGATCAAGTGGTTTACCTGATACCAAGTTGCAAATTAAGTCGTAAAAAATTGCTCCGATTCCCCTCAAAAATGTCTAGCCATGAACTCTTCTTTGAATCATTCGCATTAAATTTATTGTGCTGTTTGAATTTTTTTGATATCTCTGCATAATTCTTAATTCTCTCTTTAATCAAAACCCCTTGCATGTATTCCCTTTCATAAACTACAGTGTTGTTATCCAACTCATGTTGACCTTCCTCAGAGGTATGGAATGAGGTGGAAGAGGGGTTATGACATATAAAATCATCTCGGCTAGGATCACAAGGGCTATGATTTTCATTTAATGACACAGTTTTACTTCTGTGTGATATTCGACTAGAACTTCTTAAAATTCCACCAATAGAAATCTTCTCAGAGAGACTTCTCTTAACATTTGGTCTTTTAGCACTTTGTTCCTCTGAATTCATTGAACAAGACAACAAGCTATTTCCATTGTTGTCATATTCATGAGAGCTACAACATTTCTCTAGGGAAGGATGTTTACTTCCAGCAGGATAGAACATTCCTTTTCCATCCTTTAGGCCCCGACTCCACATTCCATAATAATATCCTCCATCTGCAAATTTATAAATTCCAGACCCATGCCTAAGCCCATTTAACCAAATTCCATTATAGAGATCACCGTTTGCCCATTTCATAACCCCTCTACCACACATTTTCCCACCTTTCCAACTCCCAATATATGTATTCCCACTGTTCCAGGAATATCGACCACTACCTTCATGCACTCCTTCCCTCCATAAACCCTCATAAATGTCTGAATTACAATACTGCTTTTTACCAAATCCATGCAAAATGTTCATTCTCCAGTACCCCCTGTAAACAGACCCATCGAGTCCAATAAAGGTACCAAAACCATGTAGATAACCTCCAGAAAATTCACCCTCATAGCTCGCTCTGGATGACCAAATTATCTTTCCTTTACCTGTCATTTTTCCTTCTTCCCAATCACCCTCATAGACAGTTCCATCTGACCAAGTGTATTTACCTTTACCATGTGGGAGTATTCCCTTAAAGTTTCCAACATAGACATCTCCATTGGAGAAAGTTTTCTCACCATCCCTGAAAAAAGGATTAGAAAATTAATCCAAGAAATCATGTATCTGTTACACACACACATAAGAAACATATTCTTTTATTAAAATATAATGAAATTACAAAACATTACAAGAACAAAAAATCCTGAATATATGAAGATACCACTGCAACCCTAAAGAAATTACATGTACAATGCCTTGTGGACGAGTACCTAGAATTTTAAGATGGATAAAGGAAGACAGGAGAAAGAATTCAATAGAATAAATATTACCTTTCAGTGTCCTCCATAACAAGATTATAATAATTGACTCAGCTATTCGGGATGACTTTTACAAGTTCCATCACATCTCTAGAAGAACTCCAGAGAAGTCATTAAGCAGTATGAAAATCAGAATCTCCCTTCATCTTCACTGCCAATACAAAACCCTTTTCATTCACCTTCACCACCTCTTTTGAACCAGCATTGTAGAAGAACAAATCAATAGATGAAGAAGAAAAGCATGAAATTGTAGGACTTTAAACTCAACCATAAAAAAAAGAGTGAATACGGCTTCTCAAATTCTTTAATTGCATTCCTTAAAAATTCAATAAATCAACTGGTTTGCAGACTCTGATCTGATTAAATTTTGCAAAACAAAATCATGACCTTACCAAAAATCTGCTATCCTTTAGTAAGAAAAATCCAAAGCCAACATCATTTAGTTTCTACAGATGTGACTAAAACTATGCAATAAGCACGTAACTGAAACAGTAGGTACAATTAACGGAAACATCAACAGAAATCTATCCACAATCAACTATCATAACTTCCACTTCCAAATTAACAATTATAACTTCTAGTTGCTTAATATCTCAATTTGATTTGTGCGAAAACAGAAAGAATTGTCTAACCATTTTTCCTATACTGCTAAACAAATAAAAACCACCTTGACTAGGTGCTTTTTCAAAAAATTTAGAGAATAAGCCAAAAGAGATCTGGCTACTAGGAGAAGTGCTAAATATTTTCCGTGTTATTCAAATTACTTCACAAATATGAAAAAGTAAGACAATAGGTAATATTCCCAATATGCAGCACAACATGCCAACTTCTAATTGCCTGAAATGCAAATCCTACGGTTAACCATTTTCTTCTCAATATCTTCGAAACAGAAATATGAGCTTGTAATAAAGTGAACAATAGTTTTTTAAATCTTATAAGATGCTTATATAACCAACTAGTTAACTAGCTTTTGAGCTAGCTTCAAGCCTACAAAATCTTTCTTAACAAGTTGAATAACCCATGCACAGAGATTTTCATTAATCTAATAGAATGTAAGACACATTAAAGCTCAAAAAGCATGCAATACTCATACCCACCCAAAAAGATTTCGAAAACTAATATAAATTCATGTCCAAGTAATACAATGGAACAGACTAGAACCTCAGTACATTTTCATTCGAAGTCTCCCTTTTCTTTTTACTGCATAAAGCAACAATTTTTCCGGGAAAAATTCCAAAATCAATACCACGTCTATAGACACAGAGAAGTGTGTGGATTCCAATTAATATTGATGATCCAGAAAATTCAAAGAAAAATTACTTAATCTTAATGAGAGATAAAGGAAAAAAAGATACTCACCTGGATTAGATTGGAAATGAATCTCTATCCTCACAACCCAAACCCTCAAACCAGCAAGAAAATCTCCCAAACAACTGAATTCCTACAGAAGAACCCAAAAAAAAAATTCAGGACCATAAGAGAGCAAACAGAAAATCCCTCTATTTATTCACTGTTGTTGGAAACTCCAAGCCCACCATTGCTATGCTAGTCTGCCACCACCAATAAACAACAAAATAAATAAACAAAAACTCAAAATTATTAAATTTAAAAAGACTTTTTATTATTTTTACCTTTTTAAATAGAGTTTGAAGTTGGCCATGTTTTCCGGATCCTCTGCTTGAACTGACACTTCACCACTCTCTCTGTCACTCTCTCTCTCTCTCTCTAAAACTTAGTTTTCAGAGAATTTTTTTCATTTTATTTTTTTTCTTTTCGCCTGGAAAAGAAAAAAGGCAAAAATAAAAAAACGGACCTTCGTTTGTTTACCGTTAGGAATCCCGACACGTGTTGGACAATTACCAAGGGGACCCACATCGAAAAAGTTCCAATCAAGGGATTATTGATGAGCCATTATGCGATTGGTTGACAGAGTGGGAAAAGCGTACACCTGAGCCATACCTGATTCCTTTTACATTTTAAAGCGACGGCCTCGGAAGGAAGGCATAAAGGTCTCGGGCCGCTATTCCCTCGTGTCTGGTCCCACACACAGATCACGTGACGATTTCTTTGATGTTCCGTCTCTCCTTGATTCATCAGGTCACGTGGTTCATATTCGACTCTAAATCACATACGCGTGTCCACAATCAATCGCCACCGTTCGAAGAATTGGGTCTCAGCTAAATATCATCTGGACCGTTGACTTCCCGTGATTGGTGATTACTGCATTTGTTCACTTGTAATGTTGGGGATTTCTTTTAATTTTTTAATTGGAAAAATAAATAAATTATTCTGTGATACCTTACCTCCCCCACTAAGTAGAAGCTTCCATGCATCCAATTTAGAACATTAATATTAAATTTAAAGCATTATGGGATATTTTAATGGAAGGAACTTATTCTATTAAGTGCATGTTTATCTAATTTGCTAATTTTTATTTTTTTTTAATTTGAAAGAACTTATTCTAAAGCAATTAAAGTGAAATATGCAAGTCCTTGCCTCTCCTAAAGGAGTTTATTTTATAATGTGTTTTCTAAATGAGTTGAATGTGCTCCCCAATCTAATCTTTCATCCTTGGAAGTGGAGATTTCAAAGGAAATCTCAAGTGAATCCTATGGATAGAAGTGGTGGTGCATTCTTTAGGCATGGTCATAGGTTTAAGCAGTGTTTGGTAAGAATTATATGAATTTAATTTGGGGTATGTTAGATAGCACTTTGGTCATGTAAATGCATGGGTGGAGCCAAAACTTAGGTGTAATGGTTGAAACGTAAGCACTTACAGTGATAATAATATAATATTTTAAATTAAAATTTGTGAATCCTATAAAATGGATGGGTGTGCGATAGTCAGTGGCTTGTTATACCATATTAGCATACAACGGATGTATTCAAGTTATTTTTCGAGTTAGAGACCCTAAACGCATTTAAATCTAGAGTTTACAAACCATTTAAGAGTAGATATGTATAGAATTTAACTAGGCTCCAAATCAATCCAAATCAAACCAATATAATATTATTAGATTTTATTATATTCAAAGACAATTAAATCGGTTTGGTGTGAGTTTTAATGTGAACAAAATAATCAAACCGAACCATCTAATATATATTATATATAAAATAAATAAATATATTATTATTTTAATTATTTAATATGTAATATTTTTTATATAGATGTAAAATTAAATTTATAATTCTTATTCTATATTTTAATATTGATTGAGTTAGTTAATAACCAATCAAATCTAAAATTAATTGAAACAATTAAAATTCAAACCGATCAATATTAGATTGGATTCAGAATTTCAATTAGTTTGAATATAAAAAAAACCAATAAAGATTGGCTTGGGCGTACATTGTTGAAAAAAAATAGTTGGTACTTGAGAACAAGCTCTTTACTATGGACAATAACTGCCTATGGTTCTTGAAAATCTTGTTAGATACACATTAAGGCTCTGTTTGATATGGAGAAGAGAGAGGAAGAAGAATGGAGTGGAGTGAGAAGAGAAAGAGGTTAAAGGAGTAAGTGAATTATATAAATTTTCATTTTATTTCGTATAATACGAAAAAAGAAAAATATAAAAGATTAAAATATAATTAAAAATTTATTAATGAGTTATAAAAAATTTTCCTCATCTAATCCTTCTAATATTAGTTTTTTATGGATTTAAACTCACCTCTCCATCAATTCCTCATATCAAACAATCATCATTCCTCAAATCTCTCCACCACTTTCTCTCATTCCTTTAATCATTTCACTAATATATTTTACCAAACACAGAGTTGTCACAATTTTGGCTGTGGAGCAAGCATAATATTAATTCCTAACCCATTTTTTAAAACTCCGTACAGGTTTGTTTTTAAGCTTGCGTGGGGTCAAGCACGGGGACTTTGCTAGCATGGTAAGTGATTCCAACAACAAAAACTGACTTTGCTAGTGATTATCAGATTTAAACTACGTGGATAATATTTTACTTGGGCAGTTTTCACTTTAGAGACTTTTGCTGATCACCACCTCTTCTACAAGGAAAAACATTCATCTTCAAAACTAGGCGCTACAAAGTATATATATATTTATACGTTTTGATATACGATGTATATATATATATATATATATTAATATGTTAAGTGATAAATGATATAGTTTATATTTTAATATTTTTTTTATTTCATATATAATATTTTAAAAATTTTAAAAAAACATATAATATCTCATTTGTCGCTAATAATATATACGTGACATCATGCATGAGAGATTTTCCATATATCTATATATATGTATATTACCTAATGAGCTTTATGCATAAACTCAAATACTTTTGACACTATGCAATGTTAATTTTCCAATAAGTTTAATGCATGCGGGTTGGTACTTTTTTTGTGAATAAAAAATAATCTAGGATTCTATTAGTGAATAATTTTACTGCTTTAACTTTATAATATTTTTAAAATCTAAAGCAGCTGATCCACCCATAACAGATTCCTCTCCACTTGACACATTAAGTAAAATTGAGTATATATGAAATAATAATGAGACTTATTAAAACTCAAACCATAACTATTATAAATAAGTGTGATGAGACAACTGGTTTCCTTTCTACTATCTCACATCCCCATGTGCCATGCAGGTTGATACTTGATTTGTTTGGAGTGTTAAATTCAGTAAGAAAAAGGAAAAGAAAAGAAAAAGAATGTGAGTTGGAAGTATTTTTCTATATGTTTCTATTAAAAATTAAAGAATGTGCTCGTGGGTGTGACATGCATATATAAAAAATTACAAAGTTAATATAGAAGTAATATTTTCAAAAATATCAATTAAAGGTTATAACAGTCTATAGGATTAGGAACGTAAAATCCACATTCTCTAATTGTAATTACTACCTCAATTTACTTATTTCAGTTAAAAAAAACCTAAATTTAATTTAATATATAATTACATCTATTTACTCAGAAAAAAAAAATATACATATACATAATTATGAGTTAAAAAAGAAGGAAAAAACATAAATCAAATTGTAAAAACAAAAGTAAGCAAATTACACAGTTTTAGTAATAAAAAAAAACTAAAACCAATTTCAAAAACAATGTTAGAGCTGTTTTTTAATTACACCTTAAATTAGCTAAAAATAAATAGAGAAATTGGGTAAATTATTAGTTGATTTGTTTGTCACCTTCGGAAAAAAAAAATGATTATAATTTTTAAACCAGATAAAAAGAGATGGAAAAAAAAAAATGCTGTTAGTTTAGTATGATTAATAAATAATAATAATAATAATAATAAAAACTAGATAAAAGAAGAAAAGCTGTCTTCTTTCTTTCCCTTCCGAGCGTCAAAAAGCAGGACACTCTTTGAGTCTTTGTCTATGCGCTTGACCATAGAGTGAAAATGGAGGCGTCCGTACTTGGCGCCGGTTTGCAGCATTCCTTGCCCCACACCTTATCCCTATCATCTCCGTACATATCTTCTGCGTACCCTTTCACCGTGAGAGCAAAGAGCTTGCAAACCAGTTGTGCAGCAGCTCCTGTCAAAGAACCGCCACCCACTGGTGTCAAAGTTAATGTTCAGAAGCGCCATTCAAAATCTTACTTAGCTAGGCAGTCTGCCATAGTTGAAGTTCAACGGTCCTCTGATTTGGGTTCGGCTCTTTCAAGGTCTTTTCTTAAGTCCTTTCTACATTGACCCAGTAATTATGTTTTCCTTTTTTATTTGTTTGTGTGAAATTCTTGCTCTTCATTATCAGCTTTTATCTTTGCTTGTTTTATTTTGTTGGGTTTTACTCAATGACCCATGAATTCTATGTGCAAATTTTATTATGTTGCATTTTCTTAGTGAGCCATGAATTATGAACTGAAATCAGCTGTGTTTCGTCAATTTAGCCGAGTTTGAAAGTTAGATGGTCGACTTTTTTTTCCCGCCAATTTATAATTTTGTAACCAATTTATATGTCGTTGGAAGTTATGTAGTTTATGTTGATTCTCTTATGACGGTTCTATGAGGTTTTCTATGTTAAGGTTTTTGGAGTGACGCCTCAACTGGGTTTTAGATTAGTGGCTAAATTTTGATTCTTTGTTATTATGCTGGTTGACTTGTATGCTTTTTGCATGAAAGTTGATATTGGTAATGTAGTGAACCAAGTATCTGACTAGACTATAAATTTGAGTTTTATATTCATTCAACTTTGTGAATTGTAGTATGCATTGTGAGAGCCACGTTGATGTTCTAAAGTTGCTAGATCGTTACTTGATCTTGCGGACATTCTTTGTTCTTCCTTTCTTAAATAGCTTTTTGGCATCTATAAATTTTAGAATTTGTCATCTTTCATTAGTAGTCTCCAAGAAATATCCATTTCTTTGCAGATGTTTGTTATCTTTGGCTCTTTTAATTGCTTTTTCTACTTGGAAGATGTCTGTCCTTTACATTGTTCTAGAATTCTCTCCATAAGATACTTTTGAATTTTCAATTGGCATTCAGTGATTTAAGTATTGTCCTCTTTGTTGCATTTTGTTTTCCCCCCTTTTAATCTATGTAATTTTTTAATGGATTTCTCAAGAGCTTTGTAGTTTACTTCATTTTTTATTAAGCTTATGTGTCTGGAACTTAGTTTAGATAACATGCAGCAAAATTGCTCTATGCATCCATGCATCTTCCAGTTCGATGAAAAATTTGTTCATCCCCATTTTTCATACAGCAGAATAGATTCTGTTCACATGCTCTGTTAAATCATGAACCCATTTTACACCATAATTAGGGTTTCTTTGCACTTTTTTGGTCTTGCGGATAATTGCTCCAATCTATAGATTATTGTTTAACAGGTTAAAGCATCTAATCTAGTTAGTGAGCTATAGTCGACATGATATATCATTTTGCAGATTAGGAGGTATTTTGAAGGCACAAGACTTGAATGCCATTTTACGCTATTTTGGGATGCTAAAGAGATGGAATGATCTTTCCCAGGTGCTACAGCTTGAAAATCAATATATTTGCTAGCTGTATAAATGTACTTTTGGCAATAAACAATAGGATTTTGTAGGCAAATGAAAGGATTTTTAGCATGAAACCCTCAAATTTGCATTTCAGTTCTTAATCTAAATATCATGAATCCTTATAAATGAATAATGAGACTGAAGAACAATTGAAAAGGCCCGCCCTTACATTTTGAACTGAGAGTGCATGTGTAACCTCAACGCAAGCATATAGGCTCTTCAGTCAAAACCTATCCAAGAGGATCCACCAGTACTACCATGGGCAAGCAAAAGCAACACATATCTTGATCTTTTGCTCCCAAATCCAAAGGCTCCTTATCAGCAACTACATCAATCCCTTGATCTTCCTCATTGTTACCTCTTCTTTCCCGAACTGGTCAACCCCATCTCCCTAAATCACATCGCTTTGTCATCCTTCATACACTTCTTCTCCTCCCACCTAACCTCCACACCTCCTAAACCCCCAAACACCTCTCAGCACACCCACAATCCTGTACCTGATGTGGATACATTAATACCCTCTCAACCCAATCCTCTCTCCCCCAAAAATCCTCCATAAACTTTTAGAACTCATTACCATCCTTCTAGAACAACCCCTCCACTCAAAACTTGAAGCCCCTACTTCAAAACTTCCAGTCAAATACACACCATTTTTAACACTTCAATTTAAGTAGGAAAAATGTCCTGTAATAAGTTTTGGAGTTGATGATATTTGGTTCTAGAGATGATTTTTCTTCCTCTTGAATCTTGATATTCTGTAATTATATTTTTATAGTTAAGTTAGATCTGTTCATATTTTATTTATATATGTATTTGCAGCTCTTTGAATGGATGCAACAGAATGGGAAGATTAGTGCTTCATCTTATAGCAGCTATATAAAGTTCATGGGGAAGAGCCTCAATCCTGTGAAGGCACTGGAAATATATAATAGCATTCAAGATGAATCAGCCAAAAGGAATGTTTTCATATGCAATTCTGTTCTTACTAGTTTGGTCTGGAGTGGCAAGTTCGATAGCAGCATTAAAATGTTCCATCAAATGAAGAAGGATGGTTTAGCACCAGATGTTGTTACATATAGTACAGTATGCCATATTACTTGTCATGCAATATTTTTTGTTTAGCATATGAATGAAATTTGTGGTGTGCTCATGATGATGACATCCTAATGGCAATGGATATTGAGGCCAGGATTGTGGTCATGTAGGGAACTAATAGCAGTTGATGTTAAGCTTTAGTTAATTTCCATCGAGTGTGAAACATTCTCAATTTTGTCAAAGTTATGATGTTTTTCCTTTCAAAACACACACGCACAAAGATGGTCCTCACATAATTTTCATGTATTTGGCTTTTACTAAATATTATTGGGTCTTCTTTAGCTTTTTGCAGGTTGCATTAAAGACAAACATGGTTATCCTAAGGCTTTAGAACTTGTTGAAGAGTTGCAGCACAATGGGCTGTCCATGGATAGTGTAATTTATGGAACAATTATAGCTATTTGTGCTTCAAATAATAAATGGGAAGAAGCAGAAAGATACTTTAACCAGATGAAGGTTGAAGGTCTTTCACCAAATGTATTCCATTATAGCTCTTTGCTCAATGCTTACTCCATAGGTGGAGACTACAAAAAGGCTGATAATTTGGTTCAAGAAATGAAATCTGCAGGGTTACTACCAAATAAGGTTTGTTTTCAAGTTTACTCACAATAAAGTATCAATGATATCTGAAATTTTTCTTATTCATATTTGGTTCTGTTAGTAATATGTAAAAGTTTGAATGTTAGTGATTTGTACTGTGCTGTTTGGTCCATGCTTTTGCTTGTGAGGTGGTTTATAGTAGAAGCACGACTTCAAATCAGTCCATTTTTGTCCCTTTGCTAAAGCTCACTTTTTTTTTTTTTTTTAATTTTTATTTTATAAAGAAGAAAGGAAGCTAAAAGGCTGATTTTAAATTCCATGAAAGGAATTCTTACTTTGTAGCAATTGGTATCTGGTGTAGTTTTGACTTTTGAAGTGTTAGCTTCAGGTAGTACCTCGAAATGTACGTTTCTTGACATCTGTGGTCTGTTAAGAGTAATTCTCTTTAGTTGTTTGTGTTAACCATACCTCTTTGCTTACATTTACTAAAGGATATATCGAGGACAAAAAAGTATGGATAAAATCATCACAAAGATATTTTCAGTCTGGATCACAGATGTATGTGTAACATGATCGCTGATATTTGACATGCAGCCCTGTTTCTTCTCATGTTTATTAGGTAGTACGGCTATGCATTTCCATCACATACACTTATTTTTCATTTTTTAGGCTGCTTTCATTACTTTAGTGGCTCTTTTTCACCAAATTTATCCTTTCAAATGGTTGCAGGTGATTTTAACAACTTTATTAAAGGTATATGTCAGAGGAGGCTTGTTTGAAAAGTCAAAAGAATTATTAACTGAATTGGAAGCTATGGGCTTTGCTGAAAAGGAGGTAAACTCATATCCCTAACCACTACATATTATATTTCTTATTGCTAAGATTCTCTATTTTTACACTGTATGATATTCACTTTAAGAAATCGTATTGGATTATCTCTTAGGTCATTTGAATGGGTTGACACTTGAAATCTTATGAACTTATATATGAGGTTAATTAAAATTGTCATCCCTCAACTTTGACACAAATTTCAATTTTGTCCTTAAAATTGTTCTGAACAATTTCAACCTCAAATATTGATAAACATAGCATAATGTCTTTTCTTTTTACACATAGTGTTAACAAGATTAAGATAACAAAACACATATGAAAATTATCATTGGCAATGCAACCTATGTGAACAAATACATTTTTTTTTTTTTTGAAAAAACATAAGGAAGCATATTCTAAGATTTAATATGGTTTGATTTTTAAGGTCTTTATTTTGATTTTATAATTTACCTTAAAAAATAAATTTATTTTCAAATAAAATTAATATGATCTATTAATTTTATTATTGCACAATTTATTTACAAGTAATACTTAGAAGATGGATGTTAAAATTTGTGAAATTTAATAACAATGGTAACATCAGGACCCAATTATTAATTAAATTCAGGCTTGATGATGTTTATTTATTACTTTTCTTTCCAAAAAAAAAAAAAAAATGATTCAAGGACTGCTTTGAAATTTTTGCAAAGGGTGAGGGGCGAGTTTTATAACTAACTCTTTATTTTTTATTTGGCAAGCTTATATTTTAGCTTATCATGAGATCTTTTGGAGTTGGTTCTCTAAGATGGTTTAACAAGTTATCTCATTTCCTAATGGAGATGCCTTTTTTGGTTACTAACTGTAATAACTGATTACATTTTTATAAGCAGAAAAGTGTTCCAATATCTTTTATATTCTTCATTTTGATTTTCAAATGTCATTTAACTCTTTCTCAATGTAAATATGTTTGGTTTAAGGATATAGGTTATATTGACAATGTATAGTTCTTTACTTCAATAGGAAATTAGGAACATCTTTTTTTCCCATTTTTTCCTGTTCACTTGACTGGAATTTAGGTATGCTTCTTAAATCACAACTGCAGCAGCTTGTGTACTTTGTAGCTTAGAATGTGAATCTGTTTGCAGATGCCATACTGCTTATTAATGGATGGACTTGCTAAGGCTGGGCACATAGATGAGGCTAAATCAGTTTTTGATGAAATGAAGAAAAAAAGCATCATGTCTGGTATGTTTTCTGACGGAGAAAAAAAGCCTTAAATCAAGATTCTTTTACTTATCAAAATGACTCATTATTTTATTAGCAACCATTCTAGGTTAAGTTTACAAGTTGTTCATATTCTGTGATTCTAACTAGTCCCGTACATGAAATGAATACTTTATATGTGTGTGTAACTGTTTATGAGCTGCTTTGACAGCACAACATTATATCCAAAGTGATTTTTTTTTTTTCGGGAATCCTACATTGTTATCTTTTTTGAGTCCAACCTTTTTTTATTGTGATCTTATTTTGTTGTTACAGTTCATTGTAATTTATTTTTCATTTTTGAATTGTGCAAAGGTTATATTTGCTTTTGGAGAAATGCACGCTTATATCCTCCTTTGTATCGGTATGGGCTTTTGAGAAATAGCAAAATGTAGTACATGAATACTTTTGCTGTAATTTTAATAACGATTTTATACAATCATCATAAGTAATTGTATAAAGGGATACTTTATGGTGTGTTAGTATTTCTTGTGTGATATAGTTGCAAGTATAAACTGAATACTCTGTCTTTTATGCTGCCTCTAAGAACTCTACAAATTATATTCCCCTGGCAGATGGCTATTCATATAGTATCATGATTTCTGGATTTTGCCGCAATGGTCTTCTAGAAGAGGCAAGGCAGTTGGCAAAGGATTTTGAAGAGACATATGATAGATATGACCTAGTAACGTTGAATACCATGCTTTGCGCTTACTGCAGAGCAGGCGAAATGGAGAGTGTAATGGGAATGCTGAAGAAAATGGATGAATTAGCAATCAGTCCTGATTATAATACCTTTCATATCCTAGTAAAATATTTCTGCAAGGAGAAGTTGTATCTGCTTGCTTACAGGACCATGGAGGACATGCATAATAAGGGCCACCAAGTGGATGAGGTATTATGTTGTTTTCATTTATCTCTTCTTGTTTAAAGTTCTTGATGCAGACCACACGCATACACAAAATTAAAATAAGACCACAAATGGAAGCTGTTGAATTACAACTGTTCCCAAAAGCTGAAGGTTTTAGGAACTTGGACCAACTATGTATATCAAGCTAACAGTAGTAGTAGTTTCAACAACCCCCTCACATGAATCCATAATAAGCCTTTAATTGAACTGAATTCTGGATAAGGCCTGTGCTAATTATATGGAATCACCAATAAAATATGCATGTTTGCGTGAAATTCTTAGACCAACTAATTAAACAAACTAGTGATAAAGAATTACCTTGCCATTCCTACCGAGGCTGCCTACCATATTTTATGTATTAGAATGAACATAGATGACTTTTTCATAGAATGTATATTTATTTATTCACTTCTTCTGCAGGGAATATGTTCCTACTTGATATTTAATCTTGGTCAAATAAGGGCGTGTGCAGAAGCATTTTCTGTTTATAATATGTTGAGATATAGCAAACGTACAATGTGCAAGGCCCTCCATGAGAAGATTCTCCACATTCTAATTGCGGGACGACTGTTCAAAGATGCTTATGTTGTAGTCAAGGTTTGCTAAGACAGTTTGAAGATTGTGAATTCTCTTTAATCTATCTTGTAATTGATTGTGTTAAATCTTTCTAATGGTCAGGACAACGGGAAGTTCATCTCTAAGCCTGCTATAAGAAAATTTGCAGCTGCATTTATGAAATTTGGAAACATCAACTCAATAAATGATGTTTTGAAAGTCATCCATGGTTTTGGCTGCAAGATTGGTCAGGTAAACAATAATGGCTTTCCATCCTCCGGAAGTTTTACATTGACTTTCATTTGTGAGCTAACCCTTTCCTTCCCTCTTACCTGACCTCCTCTGTTTCTTATGTTGCCATGAATCTTGTATATCCTCTCTTACTAGTCTCTGTCTTGGTGAACCTGCACCATTTCTTCAGGATTTATTTCAGAAGGCCATAACACGTTATATTATGAAACCGGAAAAGAAGGAATTACTTCTTCAATTACTACATTGGATGCCAAGTCACGGTTATGTGGTTGATTCATCCACAAGAAATCTAATGCTGAAGAACTCACATTTATTCGGCCGACATTTGATTCCCGAGATGCTGTCCAAGCATCATGTGATGTTGGTATCGTCGAAATCCCGTATGAGGAAAGATGAATGAGTTTGAAACCAATGGAGTTTCGAGGTAAGATTTTGCTGCTGTGGCTTAACCCACTTTTAGCTTTAGGGCTGCCAATTTGATGCTTGGTTTGAATATAACATATCTCTTAAAGTTGCATCAGTGGGTGAATCAAAACACATTTTCTTTCTAGTGTTAAGGCTTTTCCCCCAAACCCAATTTTCAGTGGTTAGATCAAAATTAATGTAAATTCTTCAACCTTCAATAACTGTAGCCAAAAAATTGAAAAAAAAAAATTCACATCTTGCTGTAACAATTCAATGACTTTGAATTCAATAATTAATTAGAGTAACTTTGCTTCATGTAATTTTTTCTTTTTTTGTTTTGGTCATGATTAACTCTTTAACTAATATTTAATAATTTTAGGCTGATCAAATTAATCAATTTTTTTTTTAATTTTGATTTTTTTTAATATCCCACACTGACAGAACAAAAGGGATGAAAACAGGGGATGGAAAAATGTTTTAGATATGATTAATAAACGAGTCGAAACTATAAATTCAATAATACAATAACAAATCAATAAACAACCGTTCAAATTTTATTTTTATCAAAGGGAATATTACAAATCACCCCCTCAACTTTCACTGTCATGTCAATATTACCCCAAGGCCTTACTGGTGACACTCAAACATTCATTTTTCCATTGAGCCTCTCAATGACGGTTATCAGACCCTGAGTGCCGAGCTTGCCATCTCCATTATAATAATTTACTGTTAGCAAGAAATTAAGATAAAATAAAACTACCAAGTCATTTTGCAGGAACTAATTGAACCATAATATCAACGACTTCATCTGTTTAGGGAATGTTTCACGTACTGGTTTTTTAAGAAGCATTTTATAAGGTGTTTTCCAAAGAAACAATTTATGAACCAAGTTAATATTTTTTAGTCAAAAACTATAAAATGAAAAATGCTTTGCATCCCCAGACTGCTAATAGACATAATAAATATTTTGAATTTTATAAGGACATCATTGATTAAAAATGAAAGCGTAAGGAATTAATTGTTTTTGTTTTTTTTTCGTTTCTTTAACAGAAAATTTTATTTAGAAAAAAAAAAAATTGAAGTATTAGTAGATTTATGTATTAATGTATTTTTAGCAATTCATACGATTTAAAACCCCTAGGAAAGTAGAACTTGTTGATCTTTTTAACCTCATTGTTTTTTTCTTTTTCTTTTTAGTAAAATAAGATTAAAAACAGTCGGTATCTCTTTTTCTGCGAACTAATTTCAAACAACTAGGACATGCTTAAACACACCATTAAAAATTATGAAGCTTTCAGCTATTTTAAGGAAATCCAATTGGCTGGATCAGTTCATGGAGTACCTCGATCTCAACATCAAATAATTATTAGTTGAAGAACAAAGTAACAAGTACATAAAAAAAAACAAAAAACAGCAACAAGGGCTAGTTAGCATTGGCTTCAACATCTTCAATGTAATAGCTGCTTGCGCCCAACAAGTGTGCAATCAGCTTTTCAAATGAAACAAAGGAAGATTTGCAGCATGTTAAAATTCATACTTAAATTCCAGTTGCAATTCAATATATGAAATCAAGAAAGTGAAATCAGCTAAATTCCAGTTGAGATCTCCCCCCAGCTAAACAGGTGCTTGGCATTGTTGAAATCAAAACCACCCTGTCAAGTGTTCATTAAAGTTATGAGAGAGACAATAAAGAACCTTTTCTTATATATAATGCAACACAATCAACTTTAAAATTTTCCATCTACTTGTAAAGATTACAAGTGAAAATCCAGGAGTTTGAAGCATAGAGACTAAGAACAACAGCCAGAGCTGGTAAAACAGAAGAAAGGCACCGCTTATCACATGGCATATTGAAACTCTAACATAGACAATAGACATCATATTTATCAGTCAAAAATCAGTAAGCGAGGGATGTGAGACATCTTGTGCCAATCTTCCCCTATCTCTCTCTGGCACCGTGCTTTTAGAGATGTACAGTAACGAATTCGCAACATAGACAGAGAAGCAGGCAGCCCTTCTTCTGGCAAGCACTGCAGCTGCATGCATTTATCAATGGTCAAGGATTCAAGGGAAGTGAGTTGTTTAAAAAAGTCACCATTTAGCGACTTAAGGCTTGGAATATTAATTATCTTGAAAGAAGTGAGAGTAATGGGGAACTGCCCTTCCTCCGGAAACGGATCTCCCACTTCATCAGGAACCCCACCGATGCTTAAGGATTTAAGCGATGTGACCGACCGCAGACTCCACTTATTGATATTGGTATCAGCAAATAACTTTCCACAATTCTCAATCCTAATTGAATCCAGATTTGAAGGCCATCCCTCTTCCGAAAGTGAGACTAGATTTTGGCAAGAAGTAATCTCAATATGAGTTATAGTTGAGGGCAACGCCCCTTGTGGAAAGGACTCCAGTTCTCCACACCCAGATATTTTCAACACATAAAGCGATGGATAATGACATGTTGAGAGTGAACCCAGCAGTTGGTTTCTTCCACATATTTCAAGCGTTGACAAGGATGGAAGATTATCAGGCAAGCATGCACCATTTATCATCTCACAATCTGACAAAGTAAGATCCTCAACTTTAGAGAAAACTCCACCTTCTTTTACGTCACTTCCACAGACCAACCACTCCTTCCACAGTGGCATATCTGAAAAATTCATCTGTATTAAAGACTTGAATGCTGTCGCAGAAGAAGAACCATCATAATAAAACTCCTCCCCTATTCTTTCCAGCATATCAAATCCAGTAATATATAAATATTCTAGGGAAGGTAGCTGTCCAAGCGTCGGCAGACAATAACAATTGTTGCATCTTACCAATTCCACAAATGTTATGCAGGAAAATGAGTGATGTCCCACCCAATCCGGGAAGTTTGTACTTCCATAATTTTCAATGAATAAACTCTTGAGATTAGTGTGAGGTCGGAGTTGATTTAATATTTCTCTTGGTTTATGTGAATCATCACTTTCACCATTCCACACCAATCTTAAACTAGTAATATCCTTGAAATTGACCTCCGAAACATCTCCAACATTTTCTACGTTCTCAAGCCCTTTGATACAAAGATAACCATGCAGACATTGAAGCTTACCCAACTCTCTAATACTGGCTCCTTCACCATTTTTGCCTACATAAAAATCTTTCAAACCTTCCAGATTTTTCAAGTTTGAAACTTGTGGCGGCGTCATTATGCTGGTATGGGACATGCCTAGATGGTGCAAGTGGATTAGCGTCGTGAAGTTTTCACAAACTCCAAGATCAATGTATGCAGCTCATTCACATATTGTGTCAGGTAGATCAATGTATGCAGCTCATGCAAATCACATATTGTGTCAGGTAGCTTTTCAATTAGGGTTGAAGAAAAGTCCAAGTGCCCTAGATGCTTCAAATAGCCAATTGTATCAGGTAGCTTTTCAATTCCAGTTTGAGATGAGTCCAAGTGCCTTAGAAGCTTCAAAGTGCCAACTGAATCTGACAATGCAATAAGTTTGCTACAACCTCTCAATAATAGTGTCTGCAAATTGTACAACGTCCAAATTCCATCAGGTATTTCTTTGATTACAGCATTAAATGATAAATCCAAATACCTTAACAGCTTCAAACTGCTAATTGAATCAAGCAACTTTGTGATGTGAGGTTCTTCATATATAGAAAAAAGCCAAAATGCAGAAAGCACTCTTAAGTATCTCATTGCTTGCAATTGCTCAGGATATTTCTTGTAATGTTCTTGAAATGCACAGTGTTTTAGACCAAGTACAAATAGAGTGCGCAATACCTTATTTCTAGATATTTCCTCCATTTGCTTCATCTCATGAACCTTAGTTTCATCAGTTGACAAACAAGAAGGAAGACATCCATAAATTAACAAATAACGAGTCTTCCTTAGAAGGCATTCTAAGTAATTTCCATCTGACGTCAAACAAGATTCTCCCGATACAAAGTTAGCCAAATCATTCATAAGATCATGCATGGAAAATGTGCCATACTCATGATGAAAGAATGACCTCGATGTTAGATCCTTGAAATAACCCTCTCCGACTTCTTCTAAAGTCTTATTTTTCTGAGGTTGCAAAAGATCTTCTGCCATCCACAATAAAATTAAATTTACTTTTGGAAATTTACAACCTTTAGGAAAAATTGAGCAGTACGCAAAGCATCTTTTTAAATGCGGAGGCAAATAATAGTAGCTCAACCATAGAGGTGGAAGAATGTTGCACTCCCTTACAGGCAAATCCTATATGTCATTCTTTAAAACGTTTTCCCATTCTTGAGGACTTCGTTCGGAGTGCAAAAGACAGCCCAGTGCTTTTATTGCCAAAGGAAGACCTTTGCATTTTTTTAACAATTTGTCTACCGATTGCAACCAATTCTTGAACTCCACTTGGCTCTGCATTATTGAAGACATGTTTTGCAAATAATCGCCAGGAATTTTCCTCGGATAACATTTGTAGTTGATGACCTGAGACACTACCCATCACCGACGCAATTTCTGTACTGCGTGTTGTCACAATAATCTTACTTCCATGTGCAGCCGATTGCAGTGGACGCTTCAAGTCAGACCAGCGTTGGTAATTCAGATTCCAAACATCATCGAAAACAAAGAGAAATTTTTTGTTTCTCAAAAGCTCCTCCAGTTGAAGTTGAAGTTGAAATAGTTGCTTGATACAACTATCTGGTGATTTCTTTGTGACGGCCTCATAGATGCTTTTCGTTAATGCAAAGACATCGGATTCTTGGGATACTGTAACCCATGCCTTGATGTCAAAAGGCTTGTTCGCATCAACATCATTGTATACAAGCTGGGCAAGTGTGGTCTTTCCAATCCCTCCCATACAACAATGGGAATTACAGACTCTTCATAAACTCCACCACCGACTTCAGTTAACAAAAAATTTAACAGGCTTCCTTATCAGAATCCCTCCCATAAATATCCGAATCATCCACCAAAGGAGCTTCAGATACTCTTGGAAAGGAATGGTTTCAAAACCATCTTTTCTCAAACCAATCACGTCCTTTTTTTCCACAATAATGAAAAATTTATATATGAAATTTCATACTGGATCTCTTCTATCCTTTTTTCTAACGGCAGTAACAGTCATGGCCGTTTTAACTCCATAAAGAGATCTTAGATAAAAAAAAAACTTTAATTATATATATATATTTTAATAAATTTATATGATATTTAAAATAAATATTAATAAATAAATTTATATTCATAAAGAATAAATAGTTATTTAAAATTATTTTTTATATTTTCTAAAATAGAAATTAAACTTTTATATTATAGTTTTACTAATAAATTCTCCTTAAAATAGTCAGTGCATTTAATTTTTTATATGACATAATTATTATTAAATAAAATTTAATTAATTTTAATTTTGAGAAATTTCTTTCAGCTTTAAAATGACATAATTGTTATTAAACAAAATTTAATTAATTTTAATTTTGAGAAATTTTTTCTAAAGCCGATAGATCAACTTTAAAATTTATTTGAAATTAATATTTAAAGATGAAATATAAATAAACAAATTAAAGCAAAAATTAAGAGATAGTCATCAATTTAATTTTAAATTATAATAAATTTACTTTTGAAAATAAATCTTCAATATTTATATAATATAAAAAAAATTATAATATGGGATAATAATAAATTTTAAAAATAAAACTGAAAGAAAAATAATAAAGTATAATATGAAGAGAAAAATAAATATTAAAATTAATTGGAGCCTTTGTAATCTGGGTTAGGCTTAAGGCCGCAAACAAAGGCTCGAAGGTTTTTAATAAGTCCGTGATATTAGGCCACCGCCTTGGTTGCCTTGCCCCAAAACTGGCACTGGTAACAGTGAATCTTGAGAAGAAATTTGGTACCTGAAACGGTTTGCGGCTTGCAGGTGCACCCGATTCCAGCTCTGATAGCTCAGCTTCAGTGTGGATTTCGTACATCAAGTCTTCAGCGTCGCAGATTGCATCTCTGAGCTGATTAAGCCACTTCTTCAACGGCTGAATCTGTGAGCTGCTTCTTCTCAGCATCATCTAGAACTCTTTCAACAGACGACAATTCGATTTCCAACTTTCTGAGTATGTTTTGGTTGAGTTTTTTGGAACGAAGGAAATCAAGGACCGGCTTGGAAGCCATCCTATCAAACAGAACGTTAAGGGTGGCAGAGACGAAAGATCCAGCAACCAAACTAGCCATGGTTTTGTGTTTCGAAAATTTGGAATATTGAGAATTGCAGTTTGCTAAGGCAGGTGAGAAATCAGTTGGCTCTGGCTTTAGATCTTTTTCTTTTTTGATAATAATCTGACTGTAGAATTTTTTTTGGGTGAATCTCTGGCTTTATTGTACAGTTCCCAAGATTGAAGAAACGCGTAGTTGATATTGAACGCGTAGTTGATATTGAACGCGTGTACCGTTGAAAAGTAATTTGTAATCCTGATGAACTTAGCAGTTAAGATTATTAAAAAAAAAAATAGTAATTTGTAATCTTGATGAACTTAGCAGTTAAGATTATTAACAAAAAGAAAGAAAGTACTCAGCAGTTAAGATGAAAGAAAGAAAAATCAAAATCACTATGAGCTCATCATTCATAGACGAACGGCTCTGATCTTTTCCTCTCACAATCTCCCACAACTCAAAAAGAATAAAATAATTAAAAAAGAAAAAACAGAGAAATAAAAAATACAGGCTTTGTGTGTTTCTTTCTCGTAAAGCTCAATGCAGTCAATTCTAGGAGACACAAAAGCACTAACTTTCCATTTCCTTTTTCATTACTGGCGTCATAATTTCTAGACCTATACATTGTATATTTTTATATTTACACAGAGGGATAGTTAGGGTTAGTGCGTTAAATTTGAGTGAACTTTGGTCATTTTTTGCTAAGGAAAAGATTAAACTGTGTGTTTGGGAACCATGAAAGTTTACAGGGTTGAGGAGTAGAGAAGAACTGTAATGAACTCTAAAGCAGGCGTGTGAGTGTCAGTGTGTAATACTTGAGAAATGGAGATGGTCAATCCGCAGCCATTGCAAGCGAGGCCTTACGGGAACAGAGAAGATCGACTCCAGCAAATTCCATTACAGGTCGAAAGGGATGATGTTGATGGAGGTCGTGAGGTGTCCATAAATGGAGTGGAGGATAGGACGAGCTCTGGAATGGCGTTGAGTCGAAGCGAGCTCACCGTTGCGTTTGAGCTCGAGGTCTACGTCTTCCCTGGGGTTACTCCAGAGAAGGTTGGCTTCCTTTACCGTAAGAATTTCGTATTTTAGTGCGTTTTGCCTTTTAGGCTCTGTTTGATTTCTAGGAGAGCTTAGGAAGAGAAAATAATGTGAAGGATAATAAACATTAAGTTCGACTTTTACTTTTGGCAGTGCAATTGGATTTTTGAAAAAGGCGAACTCAGCGAAACGCTTGTTCTAGGCTGCAGTTGCTAGAAATTGTGAATGAGTGGTTTTCCTATAAAAATGTTTGTTAGAAAATTTGCTACTTTAATGCATGGTTGATCTTTTTACTTAGAGAAATTATGTTTTGTCATAAGGGTTCCTCTCTTTCTTTCTATCAATCTTATGTCGACAATACTAATATTCCTAGGCTGTTGAGTAAATAAATTTGACTTTTTAACATGCGTTCTGTGTTATTTTAGTACCTAATTTCTTCCTTGAGAGTTCATGTTGCCTGGGAAGTGTGCCATGTTTTGTTAAAACAAGAACGAGAATAAGTGCGATTGAACGGGATTACTCGCTTTGTGCGTTTAAAAGATCATCATCTATTTATCTGGATGCATATGCCTGTGGAGGTTAAATTCAGTGCATATGCCTATGGTTATTGATATTTCAATGAACCAACCATACTTTCCTCCTCTAGATTGCAGGAAGAATAACAATCAGCCCCTTAATGTTACTTTTTCTAGTTCTCTACAACTTGAGTCGCTTTTTCTCTTCTTTTAATGTCTTCATTTAATGATTGGTTGTAGAGTAGCATGTAGGCAATTAAAAGTACTAACCTATGATTACTGAAAAAACGGATGTGAAATTTTTGCATATAAAATATGTTTTATTACCATTCCTATAAAAGCTTAAAATTTCCCTCATGTGTCTGTTCATCCAACAAGAGGACAAAAGTTAGCTTTACAAAAATCTACCAGGATTCAAATGCATTACCAAAATTGGAATATTGTAGCTGGTAGATAATTTAAGCTTTGATAATATTTTAAGTTACCAACGATTCAAAATGCATAAGTTGTTAGGAAGTAAGCCCCAACTATGAATATCAAGTTAACACATCCGACATATTTCAACAGACAACCAAGATTTTTGTGATGATTTATTTTCGATTAGCTAGCTAAGTATTATTTTAGGACTAGAGAACACTTTACACTGGTTATGTGTTTGCCACCTTTTTCTTTCTTTCCATTCAACGATTATTCATTTTCATCTTGTTTTAGACAAATGGTTTAAGCTTAGTGCATACTTTTAGTTGAGAACTTGAGATTCTTTTGTTTCATTCACAGTGTTGCATGCAAGTAAAGGATGCTATTCTGGACTTTCATGGAGATTTGCATCTCTTGTTCAGTTCTGGGAAAAACGAAAAGAGAGATGCTTTGAAAAGAAAATTCGATATACTTGCCAAAAAGAGGTTGTGCAGAGGTAAGGTGCAAAATGTGTTTGGCACCTCAGGTGCAAAAGAAGACTGTTTTATATCTGATTGTTTGTTGACTGATTGTAGCTACTTGTTGAAATTATTTTTATGAATTTCTAAAAAAAATTTCACATTTTAATAAATAATATCACATTCGTGGAATGTGGCCCTACAATAGAATGGTTTATAATTGTGGATACTAATGATCTTCAGAAAGGTCTTTTACCTTGCAATGAACAATGTATTTATTTAATTTTGTTTTATTTTTCTATCTTTATTTTTTTGATGGTTTATGTGAATAGATTATAGATTTAACTTGATCCTTTGCACATTACTAGTGATTAGGCATTCTACTCTTGTTGCTTCATTTTGTTTATATATAAAATGATTTTATGTTTGAGATTGAGGAATGAGGTTATTTGGCTTTTAGGGTCACTAGGAACTACTTGGACACATATATCTTAGTCTAGTTGCTACCTTGTTGAAAATGTGTTTTACATGAGTGAGCTGCTAATTTTTTTGGTATTATTGTTCCAAAAAAATTAACAAGTTCAGCACTGGTAATTGGTAATTTTTTGGATGCAATGTGCTGTAATCCATGTGTTGCCTTTTATAAGGAAACTTTTTCACGTTGTATTATTTCTGATTTGGGAGTTCTAATCCTTGTGTAAGGGTACCAAGCAGCATCTAGGTTGTTTATAATGTCATTAAGGACATCTTGATGTTGTGGTTAAGGTTAGTTTTTGATCCATGGAGTTGGATGGTTATCAATATCATTAAAGATCCAGAATGAAGGTTGGACACTGTACGATTTAATTGTTTGAGTAACTTATGTTCGGATCCTCGTGAACACTGGAAGAAAGTTTTTTAACATAATTTTAAACAAGATTATCCATCAATTTGCGTATTGAATAGATAGGAGCATCTTATAAACTCCACGTTTTCTTCTGTCCTAACACAAATTTACAAATAATCCAGTGGGACTTGAAGAATGTGAGACAGTGATCTCATGGTATAGGTTAGCATTAGATATTTTAGGTGCTAGAGGCAACTCATAAAAGAAGAATTAGAGGAAAAACATTTGAAGCGTTTTTACTTTTCATTTTTTGTTATTTTGAGCATCAATAGAGCATGTTGATTTGCTGGGTTTGCCTCTGTTGCTGTTAGTATACATATTTCAAATATAATTACTAAATCTAATGATGACAGGTTGGTGGAATTGATTATTTGGCATCAATCTTAGAAGCATATAGCTGAGTGTTGTGACCAGTAAATATTATTTCACTTCGCTCAAATTGGATGCTGAAATACTTTAATTCTTTCCAACTGTGCAGTAGTATGCACATATACTGCTTGCATAGCTATTTATTTAGTTTCTCCAAATGATTATTTCTTTGTGAAACAAATGTACTTTCTTTGCTTATTGAGAGAGGGAAAAAAAGAAAAAACCAATAATTGTACATGCCTATGGAATTACTAATACATTCCTGCATGTGTGTGTTTTTGTGTCTTCCACAACTTCTAATATATCAATGGACAGAATGAATGTAGATTAATATATGATTTGAAAGTGAATGGGTAGAAGTCATAGTAGAGTTTGGTATTATTCATTTGTATACAAACTAAAGTTTCTTCTAGGATGCATCGTAAGAATGGACAGTTTGCATCATTAAAGGAGTCCTACAAAGCGGATGCTGGAAACTGGGATTCAAGTGACAGTATACCTTGTCCAGAATCTGCGTGAGTTTGAATCCCCCTCTTGATTGGTTTTAACATTTACAGATGTAGAATTTTGTTTCTTCTAAAAGGATTTTCCCAGGCTTGTTCTATTACTGTGAGTTGTTGATGCTGACTTGATCCTTGTTCTTTTTGTGGTTTTTTTTTTTGAAGGTTGCGTAGATGCCAACATTGTGGAATCAGTGAAAAGTGTACTCCAGCAATGCGCCGGGGCCCAGGTGGTCCAAGATCTCTTTGCAATGCTTGTGGACTCATGTGGGTCAACAAGGTGAGTTTATCTGTTAGAAACTTTATAGATATTGATTATGTTCAATAATTCATATTATTTTTTCTTTTGTTTCTTCTATGCTAATGAAAATGAATTGGCAAAGATATTAGGAATTATCTTTGGTATCTTCCTAGAATTAGTCACCCTTTATTATTGCCTAAGCATATCCACACTCGAAACAATAGGCAGTCATAAACATTAGTCATGCTACTTTTTTGTCCAAAGGACTAATGTTAATGATAGTACGAATTATTTTGTATTATTTGTGCTTAATGTTAATGATAGTACGAATCATTTTGTATTATTTGTGCTTTGGAGTTATTCATTTCATTTTCATCTTTATATTAACTTGGAGGGAACTCTGAGAAATCTTACAAAGGCAGGAAGGGCCATTACTTTCAATCAAAATGAGCCGGTATGTATTTCAACTCATACTGTCTGAATCGCTGATCTCACTCTCTGTAATCATGATATACAACTTTATGGAAAATCCATGTGATATGAGGATTGATGGTGCACCCTATCTCCCACATGTGAGTGTATGCAACGTGGATTTGGTACTCACTTTTTAGCTCATTAGGGAATTAATTCTTCCAAATTTATCTTCCAAAATTTTGCTCTAAATAGCAATGAACAATCCGAGATGTTACCTCTATTGCTTGTTTTAACTTTTTCTAGACAGCTATTATGTTGTTTTTCAAACCATTGTCATTGCTGACATTCATTGCTCATGTGATCTTTGGGAAACTCCAGCTGATATTAAGCCTTCAAGCCTGGAGCCAGAAACAGAAACTTTGTATCATGAACTGGAGGAGCAGGTATGATTCCTTAGAATGGCTTATATTTGTATTAACAGAAAATTTCTTGTGCTTAGTTTTGCTGAAAGAGGAAATTGATTATGAACATATTTGGTGTGTTTTTCTAGCGTATTTGTATATTCTTAGGTACCTCTGTAGGTCTTCAGGTCTCCAAGCAATTAATTCTCAATATTAAACATATTCTAGTAGCAGTTTTACTGAAAAGCTTTTCTACTTCATGTATGTTTATTTATGCATCTTCATATTTTTTCTTTAAAAAGTTATTTTTGAGGGTCTTCGTGGATTAACTTGTGAACTTTTGTATTTAATGATGTTATTGGGGAGTGGTTCTGAATAAGATATAGTAGCTTTACAGAAAGTAGTGTAAATCTTGATACCATTATCAATGCTCTACTTTGGCTTGATCCTATAATTTTGCATCATTAGGGAAGCACAGAGGAGAATAAACCTGAGGGATTGAAATCCGAAATTCCATCTGTGAGGCTGGGTGAGCAGATACGGCATCTTTATATACTGTAATATGTTATTTACCGATCTTTTGATGATTGATATAATTGATTTAAAACTATATCAACTAGCAGTAGATTCCAAAATTTCTTAAATGTGTCATTCATGTTACTTGAATGACTGTTTTACTTGATTCAACAGCAAATGGAGAAAAAAATTATAACAAAGGAAGTTCTGAGGATCAAAAATTTTATGCTGTCGATGGAACCTTGGTTGTTCAATAATACCTTGCTGCATGTGAATCTAACCCATGTTGTTTTGTTTCCTTTGGTTTTCGTCATTTTTCTTTGACAAGCAAAACCAAAAATCTATTGGATCAATGAATTTTTGTGTTTGGAGGACATTCAGTTTTTGTAGCCTAAACTGCAAAGTACCTTATATGTGAAATGTTATGAAATCTTGATAGTCATTTGTTTTAAGTAATTACAAAATGTTGCAATAACCAGTTTGAAGTTGATATTAAGCAACGATAACATCTATTTGTTATTTTTTATGTATAATTTTGTGATAGTCAGAATAGTATATCTACACTTTAATAGTTTCTTTTCGTATGATAATTAATAAAATTAAATACATCTGATATACTACAAGAGACATATCAATATTTAAATCCTCAACTTCCATAAATACAAAGATCCTATCAACTTTTTTCCTCTTAGCCGCACCCTCGTATGTGAGGGTATCATATGTAGCTTTGAAACTTGCTGAAACCTATTTTAGATTGCCAAACACCTAGACAATATGAGATGGTGAACAAACTGGTACAAAAAGCTCAAATGGGTTTCAATTTTGCCGCAACCAAACACGAAACCGTGCATGGATAGATGCTGGGACTTGTATGTAAACACCAACATAGAGTTGGCATCCCTCAAACACACACCAAAAACTGAATCTTTCACTTCATATCAGTTTGTGTGAAAAATCTTGATTGCTAACTTTATTTCAGCCATGGCCTTCCGGAATACCATCTTCTTGGCCTTGTTCTTTGCTGTTTTCGCCGTTCGATTTGCTGTTTTTGCCGTTCGAAGCCATATTAATGGCGGCCTAGCTGCTCGTCAGCTTTTGCAGACCACAACCCCACAAAATTTGCCAAAACTGTCATCTTTACCTTCCATACCAAATATGCCAAAACCAACAACATTGCCTCCATTGCCTTCAATACCAGCTACTCTGCCTCAGCCAACCTTACCAACAACACAACAGTTGCTGCCTAAACCCACTTTGCATCCACTTCCCAGCTTGCCTGCCACTCCCACTCTCCCAAAGCTGAGCTTGCCTCCTCTACTGGCGACTTCGCTTCCAAACTTCCCCTCCATGCCCACAATCCCATCCATCCCTTTCCTCTCCCCACCACCTTCAAAAACTAGCCCATGAAAAGATCATATAAATTCAGTGTTGGTAGCTAGTGCTCGGGACTCTATATATGGAGTTTGTGATCCTGTGTATATACCAACGTTTGCTTTATAATTATGAGCACATTCTCTGCGTGTTCTATGCTCTACAGAATTACTAGTAGTACATCTGATTTGTTGTGATGGAGTGTAATCTTACAGATAAACTTCTATGTCTGAGTCTTTCGAGGCTCATGTGTCCTCGCTTTGTACCCTACTTCATTTGTCTTATAATTCATATTGTTTGCACCAAGGCATTTGTCTACTTTGAGACTGTTGTAGTCTCTATATATTTGATCACACACTAGCAGGTTTCATGAAATTATTTTCCTGCTTTTGAATGCCATGTACATTATATTATTATACATATGATATTCTTTTCTTTTCTTTTTTTTTGGTATTTGAACTCCTAATGGAAACAGTAGACATTGCTACTAAAATGCTTGGTAGATTACTCTAACTCAGGATCTCCTAGATAGGAGAGGAGTGGATTAATCCCTAAGGGAATATACATATGCTATTCTTGAATTTAGAGAGAGACATGTTATGATACTTTCGTGATGCCGTTAAAATAGTTTCCAGTAATAATAAATATTTTCTAATATGATGCATTACAACTTTAAATAGCTCATACTAGCAGCACAAATTACTAATCTGTAAAATAAAATTTTTAAAAATGGATGCAATTAACAATTTACCACTCTTTTGTTTTTGTTATCTTTTTTTCGCTACTAAATTACCACAAAATTTTACTACAACAAACATGAGTTTTCCATCGCAACGAAATTCCTAATTACAATATTTGATCTTTCATTGCTAATTGTATGTTGCAATGGGAACCAACCTGTTACTAATAAAGAATTTATGCCATCTGACAAATTTGTTTTTAAAATATTTGTTTAGACACTTAGAACCATTTCATCGCAAAACGTGTTTATACTTAATACTTCAGGCGATGATGCCTTTGTTGTCAACTTAATTGGAAAAAAATCTAAAAGTCTGAACGTCCCTTTTACCAAACAACTTTTTCCATTATAGGAAAAAAAAAAAAACCCAAGAAGAAGAAGAAGTACTTTTTCCATTATAGAAAAAAAAAATGAAGAAGAAGAAGAAGAGTTGATGCCATGGTTGGCTCATCTTCCTGGTTCATAATATGTACTTATGAGTAGAAGCCATGTCATTGACCAGTTGCTTCTGGGTCATGACCTTTCCAAAGGGTACCTTTCCTCATATGATCAAATTATCACATATATATATATATATATATATATATATATATATATATATATATATTAATAAATAGAAACACATGATTTACATATGGGTTAGTTGAGTTTTTGGTTTTCAAATTAATGCGCACATATATATGTAAATGTACATGTACAATATATACATCAATAGTTAAGGACATTTTTTAATTGAGAAGTTAGGGACATTGCGAATCTAACAGTTAAATGAGCCAATTGTATAGTTTACATGTTGCCACCTGGAGGCTGCTTTCTTAATGTTATGTAATTAGTTAGCCGTTGACTACCAGAAACAACTGAAAAAACTGATATAAATTAAATGATGGGAAACCAAGAAGGTGGTGTTCTTGAAGTAAAACGCCAAACATGTAAAAAAAAAATTGATCTAGATCTATTTGGTAGACTAATAAATGTAGAAGTGAGAAAATAAATGTGAGCACAATCAAGGTCAGATCATATGTACACATGAATTTTGCGTTATTTTTTTAATTAATTGTTTATTTTGTCAAAATCACTAACTTTAACTATTTATGTTTATCAATGTTAATATTAATAGTGGTTAAAATGGGTCAACTATTTGAATATAAAGGTTTGAAACTTTGACAAACGTAGATAACCAAACACATAGAGACAATAGAAATGGTATATAGCTGTTTGAGAAGTTGAACAAACTGCTAGAAAACACACTCAAATTAATGGCTTTATACTTTTCCCAAACCAAACACGAAACCATGCGCATATAGATATGCTTGGACACCTTCATTAATTTCCTCTATAAACACCAACATATATATATAGCCTTGACATCCCTCAAAAACACACACCAAAACTGAATGTCTTTCACTTTGTAATCAATTTGTGTGAAATCTCGATTATTCAATCCCATCCTACCCATGGCCTTCCGCAACTCCTTCTTGGTCTTCTTCTTTGGTGCTTTCGCCATTGTGAGCAACATCATTGGCGGCCTAGCGGCTCGTCAACTTTTGCAGATCACAACTCAGCCAAATTTGCCAAAGTTGCCACCTTTGCCTACCATACCAAATTTGCCAAACCCAACAACATCATTACCTCCATTGCCTTCCATGCCAACTACTCTGCCTCAGCCATCTCAGCTGGCTAAACCCACTTTGCCGCCGCTTCCCAGCTTGCCCTCCATCCCTACTACTCTCCCAAAGTTGAGCTTGCCTCCTCTGCCGGCCACAGCATCGCTTCCCAACATGCCCTCCATCCGCACAATCCCAACAATATTCCGAACTACAATCCCATCCATCCCTTTCCTCTCCCCGCCACCTTCAAAAACTAGTCCTTGATGGATCATAAACATTCATGATCAGTCTCAGCAGTATTCTGAATTTTCTATTTATGGAGCTTGTAATCCAATACATACGTTTGCTTTGAATTGCGAGGGACAATCTTTTGTGTGTTCTCTACTTCACAGAATTAGTTTCTAGCAGCTAGCCATTTGATTTGTATCGCTGCATTTTAATTATTCTAGCTTTGTATAATAGTTAATTTGTCTTGTGATTCATATTGTTTGTATGATCACTTTGTGATTCTGTTAAGTATGACATTTGTATACTTTGAGACTGTATGAGTCTCTATATATCTTATCACACTCTATCAGGTTTGTCATTGAAACTGTTTTCCTGCCTTTAAATTCCATTAAGCATCATAATATTACTAATATTTTTTATTTTAGTGAGAATTAGAGAGATCGCTTTCATTAAAAACAGCTATTGAATCATGGCGCCTAAAACAAAATATGACTAAAAACAATATTAATCTTTCATACTAATGGCCTTTTGCTAGAGCAAACTTATCACTAATAAAAGCATATATTTATGTAATTAATACAAAATATTTTGTGAATTTTAAGCCTTTTAGG
Organism: Rhamnella rubrinervis; assembly: GCA_007844105.2. Taxonomy (NCBI): domain Eukaryota; kingdom Viridiplantae; phylum Streptophyta; class Magnoliopsida; order Rosales; family Rhamnaceae; genus Rhamnella; species Rhamnella rubrinervis. Next base: position 1,083,880 of record CM017575.2, read on the forward strand.
GATGTAGGATCATTTCATCGCAGAATGGCTTTTATATACATTTCAGATGTAAACCATTGGAAAAAAAAAAAGAAAAAGTTAGAACGTCCTTTTATTTACGAATTTTTCAGTATAGAAAGAAAAATCAAAGATAATGTATAATGAAGAAATAGGTCCCAAAATAAAATTTGTTTCGGAAAAATAAAAGCAACCATTGTTTCCTATGTACTTGTAAATACTATTCCGCTCTATTTTCTCAGCAAACATTAATTAATAATTATTTAAAATTTAATTTTGTATCAATATAATCATGATTTAACAATAATATAAAAAAAATTAATGGATCTACAAAATGACCGTTAGACAAAAAAAAAAAAAAAAGAATATTCGCATGCATGATGTCTTATATTCACTGCTTTCATATGGAACGCTTCATGGCGGCCACAGCGTCGACGTCCCAACCAAAAGCCAAAAAAGAAACTTGGGATAAAATCTACGTGGTGTTGCAACCAGTGAACCGACGTAGGAGGATGGAGGCGGCGGAGAATTATTTGGGAAACATCATGGGAACTGCGGCATCATTTCCTTGCATGGAAACAAATTACAAGGATCATGAGGATGGGTCTGTGAACGCAGTGAGCCAAATGAGGGATTCTAAGAAGAAAATAATAATCAACGCTGATGAGTATGTGAAGAATTTGAAGGAAAGCGATGAGCACTTGGAAAGATTTAAACGATTTTCGACAAAAGTTAGAGACGGAGAGATCAATTTGGTTGTCCTCCATCTGAAAAATGTGCCAAACGCTCAGTAGAGCCTTAAATATATCAACGCCATCAACCTCGCCCCTCGTATTTGAAAAGTGACGAGTATCTTTTCGTATTGAGGCTTAGGTACTGTTAGTATCTTTTCGGACTTTTACAAGTATGCTTTCCGAGTAGTCTAATTGTGTTTGCAAATGTCCTTTATAACTCTTCAATTTCTGTGCTTTTTTTCTTCTTATTTTTCTTTTCCCAATATATATATATATATATATATATATATATTTGGTTTGGTAACTGCAGAGATTGCATGATAATTTCTCAAATATGGGCTACAGCATTGTTTTTTTTTTTTAATGAGTAACAACATGCATTAAACACAAAAGAGGCCATTAAGCACAAAAGAGGCCACAAAGATACTAAGATAATATGGGCTTTAGAAAAATAACTTAATATGGGCTACAGCATTGATATTAAGCAAAAAAACTGGGGGGTTATTAACCCTAAGATACTTTGGAAACGGAAAGCATAAATTTGGAAAATAAGAAAATGTATAGGGCGTCACTTTAATTTGAGCTTAAGGAAAGGAAAGGGAAGTGAAAAAAAGAAAAAGGAAAAAAACAACAGAAGGGGGGTTCGGGGACAAATCTAGGCCTATAAAAAGAAGAGGAAGGGAAGGAAGATCTGCGGCAGCCTTTGTTGAATTTGACATTTCTTTGAATTGCTGTGATAGTTTGAATCATGGAGAAGGTTCCTAAATTCTTAGAGATTTTGACATCTGTGGATGTCGTTGACTTCTTCGTGAAGATGAATATCGACTTGGGCTATATAGAGAAGTTGAAGGAGTTGTTGTTGTCATGTAGTGCAGAGGTGGATGATGCTGAGAGGAAGCAAATCGGAGATCCGGATGCGAGGACATGGCTTTCTGACCTGAAACATGTTATGGATGGTGTAGAAGATTTGGTGCGCGACATCAACAATGAATCTCTGAGCTGGAAACAGGTTCGCGAATATTATATCCGTAGAGGTCATTGTCCCAAATGCAATCACATGTCAACTGCTACATGTCGTTGTTCCAAATTCAATTCCAAGTCAACTGCTTTTAATGTCATAAATATGGCAGAGGTAATAGAACAGCGCACATTGGGCTTTGTTAAAGGATTAGAATCACTCTTAAAACGAAAAGATGACCTTAATCTCAAAGGAGGACCACCAGAATCATACCATGAAGACCATGTCCATGAGCATGACCTGTCTGAAGAATCGAGTACAAAAAAATTACGTCTGTTTTGATGTGTTTAATTCATATATTTAATTTTCTATTTATAATAGAATATATATTTCTCTAAATAAGTCATGTCTTTTTAGAAAAAGACACATTCTATTGACGTTTGTTTTGATGTGTTTGATTCTTATATTAAATTTTCTATTTATAATAGAATATATATTTCTCTAAATAAGTCGTGTCTTTTCAGTAAAAGACATTTTATTGGAAATATACGAATTATTTTATAAAATTGTTCCTATGCAATTAGGTTTTCCAATTGCTAAAACAGCAACCACAGATTTGCTACTTGGTTAAAAAAGAAAAAGAAAAAAGAAAACAAAAACCACTTTTCTTACAAGTTTAAACTCATAGGAGATGACTTAGGAATGGCTTAGGTACTGCTGCTAAACCACACCAGTAGTTGTTTTAAATAGTTAAAGAAATCTCTGTAATAGAGAGCATAAGTAGTTCCATATCTCTTACTGGAATTTGTTGATGTTGAAGTACAACTGTCACAAGCATCGGGATCATGCACTTGCAACTTAATCACAAGCTTCTCAATTTTCACGGCTGCCACATTGTTCACGTCTTCCTTCTTGCTGCAATTAAGTTATCACTTTCATTGTTCATGCATGTCGCAAATTTGATAAACTAATAAAGCCCATGTACAACATAAGATTCTTTCCCAGGATGTTAATATCACCATACATATACTATATATATAACACTTATAATTTTCCCTTACAAAAGAAAAAAAACCCTGAATTTCTTTTTACGTCTGCAGACATGGCAAATCTACCCATAGACCTATTAAGCACCTCATATAGCCTCAGCACAAGGCCAATGGTATGAGAAACCACAGGAAAGGATTATTATATTCCAAACAAAATTTTTATGCTTTAATAGGAGGTATTTTCCAAATGATAACAATAGGATCCCATGCAATAAACATGGTAAACCTGAGAAGCTTCTTTGCCCATGAATGACCACCTAAACATTTTGTTTACGGCTTTCTGCATATTCAAAGTACTGCCATGCTCGCTTCTGTGATTGAGAGCTAGTTTCAAGCTATAGGCTGGGAGTTCATCAGCACTATAGGGTACATGTTTAGCTATTTTAGTTTAGGACGTTCATTTTGTTGTGCCAAATGCCCAAAAATTGAAGGAAAAAGCATAAAACAAATACAAAACATGCATATTCTTACCAATATATATATATATATATATATAAAACATGCATAATTTATATGGTTCGGTAATTTACCTACATCCATAGGATACAACAAGTATATTTTAAAGAGAAGTTACACAGAGAGGTTATTTTGCTTCTCTAGTTCACCTTAACAATACAACAGAGAACTTATGTTTTTATATAGGTAATTTCATAATGTGAGTTCATTAATTATTGAGTATAAAAAATTCAAATTTAACTGCACTAATCAAGTAGAGAATTTGAACTTTGCTTGAGCTTGAAGTTCACATAATAAATTTGAGAACTGCCAATACTTATAAGAGATATTGATCAAGTTCAAACAGTGTTAGAATTTGTTGTTTGATAATAAGATTTCAAGTCTCTGACTCAGTAGCATATCTCGTACAGTCTGCAAGTTGTATCTGCTTGCTTACAGGACCACATGCATAATCAAGTGGATGAGGTATTATGTTGCTTGGTTAAAGTTCTTGATTATTTCAACCTGCGTTATAGAATTTTGCTTATGCCCAGCCAGCCTCTCTAGCTCTCATATATCTCTAATTCTCTTGCATGAATCTTTCTTGCAAGAAAAGTGCTTGAATTACTTATACACCGGAGGACAAGGGCCACCAAGTATTTTCATATTATTTGCTTATTACTCTTCTTGACAGCTGATACAGACCACACGCAGATGACTTGTCATAAAATGTATATTTATTTAGGGTGTGCAGGGAATATGTTTACTTGATAAATCGTCAAACAAGGCGTGCAGAAGCATAACTTGAGAAATTATATTTACTTGCAGGCCCTTCATGAGAATATGATTCCATTACTAATTGCTTAATCTTGTCAAAGCGCTGTGCAGTTGTCTGTTGCTAGTTGTTGAGAATCTTTAAAAATTGTAGGCCATTTGAGAAGATCTCTCCACATTTAATTGCGGGATCGACTGTTCAAGAGATGCTTTATGTTGTAGTCACAGGTTTAAATGATGACAGTTTCATTGGTTTACTATCTTGCAATTGTGTAAAGGTTCTAAAGGTCAGGACAACTGAAGTTTTAATACTGCTAATGAGCTCAATTTCCTTCCTTCGGAATCTCTGTTTCTATATGTTGCCATGAAAATCCTTGTTTTGGCTGCAAGATTAGGTGGTGAATGGCTTTCCATTCTGGATTTATTTCAGACTTTCACGTTATACCCTTTTTCCTTCTTACCTGACCTTCCAATTACTACTGATGCCAATGTTAGTATATGTGGTAGATTCATCCATTGAGAAATGAACCTGCATTTATTTCTTCGACATTTGATTCCCGAGAGGCCATAACAAGCACATGATTATTCTTCAATTCTACATTGGATGCCAAGTCAATGATGTGGAGCCACAAAAGGCTAAGCGGTCTGGCATTGTGCAGTGATGTGGTTGTTGACGTCTTGTATGAGAAAGATAATTTACCAATGGAGAGGAGGTAAGCTGCTGCTCTCAACCCACTTTTAAAAGGACCAATTTGATGCTTGGTTTCAATGTACCTCTTAAATTTGCATCAGTAGGTGAATCAAAACACATTTTCTTTCTAGCCCTAAGCTAACCAAAAAACTAATGTAAATTCTTCAACCTTAACAACTGTAACCAAAAAATTGAAAAAAAAAATTTCACATCTTGCTGTGACAATTCAATAACTTTGAATTCAACAATCAATTAGAGTAACTTTGCTTCATGTATTTTTTTTTTTTTTTTTTTTGTGGCCATTATTAACTATTTAACTAATATATAATAATTTTAGGTTGATCAAATTAATCGATTCTTTTTTTTTTCTTTTTTTCTTTTTTTTAATATCACACACTGACAGAACAGAAGGGGTGAAAACAGAGGATGGAAAAATGTTTTAAACTTAGATATGATTAATAAACGAGTCAAACCTATAAATTCAATAATACAATAACAAATCAATAAATACCCGTTCAAATTTTATTTTTATCAAAGGGAAAATTACAAATCACCCCCTCAACTTTCACGATCATGTCAATATTACCCCAAGGCCTTACTGGCAGCTCTCATTCATTTTTCCATTGAGCCTCTCAATGACGGTTATCAGACCCTGAGTGCCGAGCTTGCCATCTCCATTGGCCACCATTGCTGAAAACAGGTGCTTGCTTAAAGCAGCTCCAGGCAAAACCACAACCTTCCCATCACCTTCTTCTTCTTCAACAACGTCAACCCCCATTCCCAAATCCTTCACCATGTACTCTGTAAACCCACCTGCTTCGAAATCCCTCCCAATCATCCTCTCCCCGTACAACTCCATCACCATCGACCCTGCTGCTCCACCTCGTATCGCATCCACGAACTGCTTCAAATCCAGCCCTGCGCGCTCTGCGAACACCAAACCTTCGCTCAAACCCACCAGATTCGCACCCACTGTGATCTGGTTCGCTATCTTGCAGCTTTGCCCACTACCTGCTCGACCTAAGTACGTCATCTTTCCCATTACCTCGAACAACGGCGACAACCAGTTTACCACACCGGCGTCTCCTCCGGCGAGTATGGCCAGCTTCCCTTCCCTGGCTCCGACATCGCCGCCGGAGACTGGGGCGTCGACGGACCAACAATTTTTCTCACGCGCCGAGGTGAAGATTTCGCGTGCTAGAGTTGGATGACTGCTTGTCATGTCGACGGTGACGGAGTTTGGGTTTAGACCGGAGAGGACACCTGTGGGGCCGAGGACGACGGATCGAACGTCTGATGGGTGTCCGACCATTGTGAATACGACGTCGCTGAGTTGAGCGAGTTCAAGTGGGGAGGAGGCGAGTTTTGCTCCTTGGGATTGTAAAGGGAGGGTTTTGGATTGGGTTCGGGAGAAGACGGTGAGAGAGTAGCCAGCGGCGAGGAGGCGACCGGCCATGGCGGCACCCATTACGCCGGTGCCGATCCAACCGATTCGGGTTCGGGTTGGAGTTACGGGGTTTGGGTATGGAGTTCCCATTTTATGGGAAAACGAAGCAGGCAGAGTAAGCTGAAAAAACCAGTGGGTTCTGTGACCTGATAATGCGTGTAGCTTCTAAAATAAAGACTCAAAATGGCGATGGAATCAAGAAAAGTAAAATTGTATGAAAAATGATATAATTTTTAGGGAAAAAAAAAATCTTAAAGGAACAGAAAAATGTGGCCAAAAAATCATATTTCTTCCTGAATGTCATTCTTATTTCTGTTAATTGTTTATACATAAAATAAAAGAAAAATACATTTTCAGAGCAATAAATATAAAGAAAGTCATATAAATATGGGAATTTGACTAATTTTATTTATGTTTCTCTTGTATTTTTTTATAAAAAATTTTAAAAGTTGCACTTGCAACCTGAATTGGCTGGCATAGAAAATGAATGGTGTAAATCAAGTCTTTTATTCATTAAGAATTTACAATTTATTGTATGAAAATTAATAATGTCATCTCATAATAGTTGAAATGGAATACAATAATAAAGTTCTATATAAAGAGTTAGTTTTGTACTCCAGAAAGAAAAAGAAGATTTAATTTCACCGTACATGATAATTAAGGAATAATATGGCAGTACAAAATTTTAAGGAATCATAATATAATTTTTTGTATTTTAGATTTGAAAATAAAAAAATGTATTTAATGGGAGTATTTTTTTTCTCTTTTTTGATCATTAATTCTATAAAAACCTATTAATAATATGTGTTGTCGTAAAAAAGTCGATTAAACTCTCGTATTCTTTTAAAATATTTCGGGTTGATTTAAATTTTAAATTTTTTTTATTAAAGCCTTAGATATATTGAATTTTATTAATCTTCACCTTTTCTTCTAATAGGATTCTACACCCACGGAGACACTTTTTTTTTTTTACCAATAAAATTCTCTGAAAAACCTCAGTACCCAGTGGCTCAGAACTCCTTTCATTGTATATGTGTGTTTTACCCACGCCATATGATTACTAAGCACGAGAAAAACAACGTTAAAAAAAAAAAAAAACGTTGAATGACTCCGTCTCCTCAGCTTTCTCATCGCTGTACTGTCCTTCTCTCCCTACAGAAACCCGCTTTGACTTCGGCGTTGTGTGAAAATCTCGTAAGTGCTAACAGTTATTGTATATACACCATCGTTCTGTTCTGTGTATATTTTCTTTATTAATCTGTCAAAACTTTTAAATATTACAAAGTTGATTTTCAATGGGGTTGGTTTTCAATGGAGTGTCTGGAAAAGTCTCTGATGACACAATTAAATGTCACTCCTTTGCCATTAAAATAAATTATAATCTGTAGACTGTGGGCTTCCAGTTGTTAATTTGGTATTGCAAAATTAGGGTGGGTGATTTTTGTTTATTTGTATTTCTTATTTGAGTATAAAGAATAAATATTTACGTTGTTCTTTGGTGGGGTTGTGGTGATCCTGCTCGCCGAATCTGTGTGTTTCGTTTATCGTTCTCAGTAAAGCTTGTAACTTTGGGGGCGTGATGATAGTGGGTCCGTGAATCTCGGAGAGTGGAAGTTGAGTAGAATAGAAGTTACTGGAGCGGAAGACGTTTTGCTTTTGACTCCATTGACATAGACCAGAAGGTCTGCTTCTTCTCCTTCTATCTCTTTCATATCTTTCTTTCTTATATAATTTCAATTTTTTTTTAATGCATTAATGGTATTTTTTGTTATTTTTATTTTTTATCTGCGCCGAGCATTGTGGACTCTCTCTATGGCTTTTTCTATGCAACTCCGAGCTCTCTTTCCTTCTAGCTCCTCGAGTTGAAAATGAAACCTTTGAGTTGGAACTATGGGGTCCAGTTAATTAGTCTATGCTTTTTGAAGAATAATGTGTTTTTGGGTATTTTTTAGCTTGTGAATTTAATTTTTATGGGGTTTTCCTGGCCTTTTCTCTGGTTTTGTTTTCATGATTGTCGTTGCTCCGAATGTTGATATGGGTTTCATACTGAATTTACATTTTGCTTGAGAGTGAATATTAGTTGCTCTGGGATACCTTGAATTTTGTATGATTGTGAGAAAGAGAAACAAACCTGACAGAGTCTTAGCCGGAAAAAGAGATAAATAGAATTTGCTGAGTGAGAAAAAAAGAGAGAGACGATGATTGAGAGTGGTACTTAAACCATGTTCTAAATGCTAGACGCGATAATTATAGAAATTTACACTGGATGTCTTTTAAAGTATCTGAAAAGTACTAACCTTAAAATTGTCATTTAGCCGTAGAACCCAGAGTACGCTCAGCAACTAGGATAGATAATTACTGGTCGTTTGGTTTTGGTTTATGGTTTTCATTTGATTGATAGAATAAAAATATAGTTTTTATTGGCATTCGTTCTGATGAGTCGTTTAACTGAAGGCTATGTCGAACAGTAAGCTTCTGTGTCTCAACTGGAGTAGCTCTTTGATAAAACCGAAGGATTCCCTACAATTTCGAATAACTGCTGTCTCAAGAACTACAGTTTGCCCATCTTATTGCCTGTCACGAGGTACAAGTGGTTTTTTCATTAATTCAATATATATTTATGTGCATATAGTAGGTCTCATATTGGATGAAGGCTGATTGTTGTGTTTAGGGTTCAGTTTGAAGGGGATAAGGTGCTCAATGAAGTCCTACAGATTATCTGAACTTTCTCCTTTGGAGGTTGATAGCCTCAAAGCTCGTCCTCGTATAGATTTCTCTTCAATCTTCGGCACGGTCAGCCATCATGTTCTTCCATGAATACTGACTTTTATCTCTTGTCTAGGAATCTTAAGGTTTTGTGTTTTTAGATTTGTTTTTTATGGATGAAGTAATTCATAAATTTTAGTTGATATGGGTTGTCAGGTCAACCCCATTGTTGAAGATGTTCGCAAAAGAGGCGATGCTGCAGTTAAAGAGTAGGTGACTTTTTTTTTTTTTATTATTTTGTAACTTGTTTTTCACTTAGTCTTTGTCCTTTGTGGTCTCTGTTCCATTGGCTTTTTATTGTCTCCCAAGGCTTAGATGATTCAATCTTGTTTCACCAATCTGAAATCCTGTGTAATGAGATAATATCTTTGTGTTATTGATGTAGATTGATTTTATTTTTTATTTTTGTAGCTATACTGCAAAATTTGACAAAGTGAATCTGGATAGAATAGTTGTAAAAGTTTCTGAGCTTCCGGATCCAGAGGTAATTCTAAGTTCTAATTAACATGTTAATCAAATATGAAATGGGTAGTTAAGATTTCAGTTGCTAATGAGTTAAATTTGTTAGATTTGATTTTCTAATTTTTGTTTATGTGAATTCTCTAGTGCTGCAAAATTCAATCTTTGACTTGTTGCAGCTTGATCCTGCTGTTAGAGAAGCATTTGATGTGGCATATGATAATATATATGCATTTCACGTTGCCCAGAAGCCAGCTGAAAGAAGTGTAGAGAATATGAAAGTAAATTAATCCTACTACTTGGTTTTTCCTCTATGTATGAGGTTTCAAGTGCTTTTATTTTTTTGCAGGGAGTCAAATGCAAACGAGTCGCAAGAGGTATTGCTTCTGTGGGTCTTTATGTTCCTGGTGGAACTGCAGTGTTACCCTCCACAGCTCTGATGCTTTCAGTTGTAAGTTCATTAGATCCATGTGACATTTTTAATGCTTAATCATACTATGATCACAGGATTTAATTGACACTCACTTTATTCTTTGTGCTAGCCTGCAAAGATTGCTAACTGTAAAACTGTTGTTCTTGCGACTCCACCAAGTCAAGATGGAAGCATATGCAAGGTGTTCATTTTCTTTGGGGTTGAGATATCTTATGAGGATCTCAAGGAATATGGAGCTGTTAACTTTTTCCTTGTTTCTGTAGGAAGTACTGTACTTGAAGAAGGCTGGTGTGACTCACATTCTTCAAGCTGGAGGAGCTCAGGTTTATAAACATAAAATTTGCCATTCTTTGGTGACACACAGAGACTAAGGCTTTATCACATAAGTTTCCTTTGCTGTCTATGAAAATTACATTCACAGTTGTCTGATAGTTTTTCCTTTGCAGGCTGTATCTGCTATGGCATGGGGTACAGAATCTTGTCCAAAGGTGCTTGTTCCCAATTGGTTTACGATTATGTAATTTGCTGTGATGATAAACATATTGATTCCTTCCATTGGTCCCAAGGTTACTGCCTTTTGTGTTCTGGATCTATGTTGAATTTTCGTACACACAAGTGTAAGAAATAGTTGCATATTGATGCAGTTGCATCACGCTTAGCTAGAAGAGGATCCTTTTAATAACATGTCTATCTATACTGCTTTGACCACTTACACTAATCAGTTAATCCTTAACTGATGTTGGCTTGTACAAATTCCGATGAAAAATAAAAACTTTTATTTTTTATTTTTACAAGTATTTTAAACTTGATTACATATTGTCTTTGAAACCACAAGGTATAAATTCTCCAACCATGCTCAGAAGTCGTGCTGTTAGTTTTGAGTGTTGGATGTTGTTGCCTAATTGTGATATCTTATTTGAGACTTACCTATATATCAATTTAACATTGAAAATCTACTATGTTTTAATTTTTAGTTGGTTTTCCGTGAAGGTGATTTATAAACTTTCAAATCTTCTTAGTTGTTTTTCAAACAATATGCAGGTTGAGAAGATTTTTGGTCCTGGTAATCAATATGTCACCGCCGCAAAAATGATTCTCCAAGTAGGCATTCTAATCTTACAAGTTATTTGCTTGGAAGCAAACTATCAAATTATATTTGGAAAGAAATGGAAATTAAGATAACTCTTTCAATTTGTTTAATCCTAAACAGAACAGTGAAGCCATGGTTTCAATTGACATGCCTGCGGGTCCTTCAGAAGTTCTGGTCATTGCTGATAGACATGCCAGTCCTGTTTATATAGCTGCTGACTTACTTTCTCAGGTACTTATTCTTCCATTCCTTAAGTTCCTGATGCATCCTTTTTGTAATGAAAGTTTTCAGTTGTAGGTTAGGTTCATTTTATGAATATTTTATTGGTTATGTTGCTATTAACCCAAGTCACAGATTCATTAGTAGTGTTATGATATGCTTTTGATATTTGTGAAATGATTGTTTCCTACCAGATGTGTTGAGAATCTAATGTATATTTTCAGGCTGAGCATGGCCCTGATAGTCAGGTTGTTCTTGTAATTGTTGGAGATGGTGTGGATTTTAAAGCCATAGAGGAGGAACTCAAGGAGCAATGCCAGAGCCTTCCAAGGGGTGAGTTTGCCTCAAAAGCTCTGAGCCACAGCTTCACTGTGTTTGCTCGTGATATGGTTGAGGTTTGTACTCGTACCATGATCTGATGTTTGTATCTAAATATGAATATACTCAGTGTGAACCACTGTGACTGAAATTTTGTAAGGAATTCAATAGAGCACGATGATTAATGGTCTGGAACATTGCACCTACTTGTGTTCTGAGGGGTGTGCATCAGTTTTCTTATATTATTTTAGTCTGCTACAATTGGCTAAGAAAATCCGTTTTTCATTTCTTTGACTAAACATGATGATGGGTGTCTCAGGCTGTCTCTTTTTCAAACTTATATGCACCTGAGCATCTGATCATCAATGTCAAGGATGCCGAAAAATGGGAGGGTTTCATTGAGAATGCAGGTAAGTTATTTTTTAGAATGTCGTGTTTTTGTCTTTTCCTTTATAACTATTTCTTCTTGCTTCCATTAGGTCCTTTATCTTTACTATCTCCTTTAGATGGCATTTGCTTTCCAGTAATTCTGATCGCTGTCCTTCTGACATTCTTGACATGTTAAAACAAAATTACTTATGCTCAATTCTTCTAATGAATTGCATTTGCTGGTCAAATATTGTGGTGATCATTGTCCTTTAGAAATGGGGTTCCACATGAGCATTCATCCAAATAAGGGATTACAAGCAATACTGGAAAGAATTCTATTTGGATTTAATAATTCTCTTGTAAACATAACATCCAAAGTTAATATTACCATTTTCAATCCTTCATCCATAGTAATGATGAAACAATTGGATATCTAATCAATCATTTGAATTCCATACAGGTTCTGTGTTTGTAGGGCCGTGGACGCCGGAGAGTGTGGGAGACTATGCAAGCGGGACGAACCATGTCCTGCCCACTTACGGTTATGCACGAATGTACAGCGGTGTATCTCTGGACTCATTCCTCAAGTACATAACTGTGCAGTCATTGACAGAGGAAGGTCTGAGAAAGCTTGGTCCAAGTGTGGCAACAATGGCAGAAACCGAGGGGCTAGAAGCCCATAAAAGAGCTGTAACTCTTAGACTCAAGGATATCGAAGCCGGACAAGTTGCGAGTACAAGATGAGCATTGTTCTCCCTTTTTCCATTTCCGTTTTTCTCTTTGGAAATTGTCTTTGATTCAATGGAGTACAATCCACCAGAACGTCTCTTATTGCTAGGTAATTTGGAGTAGAAACTGGGTCATTAAAAATTTCTTTTAAGTGTTATGGTCTTGTTAACCCTATGAGCTCAAATATGAATTTTGCTTGCTCTCCTGGATATTCACCACCTTTCTTCTTTCTCACTATCGGAAACATATTTCTATTCAGGTCCTGGTAATAAGCCAGGGAAGATTTTATAATTACACAGTGATTAAAGAATATATTAATAAAGAGGAGATTAAAAAAAAAAAAAAAATAGTAAATTAATGAAATTATGTATATATATATATTTGTAAATGATAACCCTGTTTTTTGGTTTTTTGTTCAAAAATTAAACATTGTAATTGTAGACATTAGCATGCATGCATGTAACGTTTATGTTTTGGTTTTGAAAAGTATATATAACGTTTTATTTGTAAGGGCTCTATCTATATGGTTATTTCAAATAATTGTTGATGAAATCTTATTAATAATTTGGGCATAGTTTTCATTGTTTATGATGTAATTGGAAACTAGTCAGATGTTTAATATATGTAAATCCTAATTTAAAAAGAGACACTTTTATATTAATTTAAATAAAATAATTTTGTTTGAGAATGGAATGGGAGGATATAATTGAAGTTAAAATTACATCCACATTAGACACAGTTTTGTTAAATTCATGGCGATGCTCCGATAGGGACCAAACAGTAAATTTGTCTGGTCAATTGGTCATGCATCCACCAACCATGTTAATGCTGACGCAACGATGACGGGTCCCACTACCGAGCGAGGCCTAGTTGACTCAGCCACAACACCCGATTAAACTCACCTGGTTAAACCAATCAAATAAGCAACGCTTTCGGATTGGGTTCGTCCTCTCTCTCTCTCTGCTCCTCTGGACTCGTCGCCTTTCGAGTCGGCTATCAAAACCCCAACGTTTGCCTCCTTCTATTCCTTCTCTCTGCTTTCTCTCTCCAAAAATCCCCGCTTTAGAGAGAGAAAACTAGCAAGGCGTCTGTAGCATCAAGCCATCAACAGGGAAGCTGCAACAGCAAAGCCTACTCCTCTATCCATGAAAATTTCAGAGTAATTTTCTATCTTTCCAAACAGAAAAAGGGAAAAACATTTCAAAGAAAAATGTCTCACGCGGTGTTCCAAACGGCCCAAATTATGCCTATCAATACGCAGCTTCCTGCGAAACCCAATTCTTTATCATCGGTATCGTCGACGAAGTTGCTGGGTCCCAACCAGCTGGTCGCGCAACCGGTTGGCAGTAAGCTCCGAAGAGGTCTGGTGGTGAAGGCCTACACGTCTTCTCCTCCTTCTTCTTCGTCGTCTTCGGGGGTGGTGGATGGAGACTCCATGGCTTTATTAGAAAGGTGCTTCGTGGCGTCACCGGCTTCTGCTGGTGTGCCTTCGTCTTCATCTTTAGGTCCGGTTATGAAGGGCCAGTACGGTTCGTTTGGTGCGGTGACCCTTGAGAAAGGGAAGCTCGATATGTCTCAGAAGCAATCCAAGTCCAGCCCTGAGGTCAGTCTTCATGAAGATGAAGAATTTTATTACGTTTTTTAATTTTCAGTTTTGGGAATTTTAAGCTTTGGTTTTCAGTGCTGTGTTTGGTTGCTAAGAATTCTTTAAGGACAGAGAAAGGAAAATAAAGAATTCATGACCTGACGTCTCTGTAGAAGTAAGATTTTTGTAAGTGTCAGAATTCTCATTTGTAGGACAAGAATAGAACTTCCTTTAAAATTTGTATTTGATTGCTATACGAATAGCAAAGCATATAAGCTTTTTAGAGGCTTTATGAAGAGGAGAAAGAAGAAAGATTTAACTTAGCAGTTACTTCTTGGAGTCCTTGAACAATGGCAGTTATTAAATAATGCATCCACACTCTCTTGAAGGAGCTTAAAGTTAACAGAAAACTTTTGCATTTCTTTATAAAATTCAATATGGAGACTTTCAAAGGCCACCAGTATTAGAATATGAATGAAATTTACAATTTTAGAAGCTGTAAAGTTTTATTTTTATTTTTTTTGGGATTAAGGGATGAAGCTGGAGTTTCTGATGACCAAATTTAGATTCTTAGCTATCCTGCAAAAGAAGAAAAAAAGGTACAATTGTATTATATAGGCCAGTGCGCTGTATCCCATTTCCAATAAGTCTTCAAATCTGACATTTAGAAGACTGAGAAACATCAAATATAGTTCTGTTTGTATTGCATGAACTAATAAGAGTTCTAACTTATCTACATGAGTACTTTAATTTTTTTTTTTTTTAATGAATTTTTGTTCCTCACTATGTACTAGTTAGCCATTTTTATGGCAGGTAACTAAGCAAAAAAATATATGTATATATGTATATACATATTTAGTTTACTTTTTTGACCTCTGTCTCTTTGTTAGGTGTTAAATTCAATTAATGGGAGAATTGTTTTAGTGCTGAAATTGAATTCTGGTTGTGTTTGAAACTGAAGAAGTTAGGAGCTCCAATATTGTCCAACAATGGAAATCTTTTGCTGTAAAACGATATCTTGTGATCTTTTAAAAAAAAAAAAAATTCTGTTTGTGTACTCTTTGAGTTAGAGTGCTCAATGTGGTTAAAGGCTATGTTCAGAGTTCTGCCCATTTAATTACTGAAATTTATCACATTTCAATAGTTTTATCCTTTGTGTCCAATAGTAACTTCTAATGATTTTATTTGTTTTACCTATCCACTATAAAAAATTCATCCATTCAAAATTCACTTTTTTATTCAATATGGCTAATGTTGTTGTTGTTGCAGACTGCTGTTGGGGAGGTGGTGGAGATATTGGAAAGAAAATCAATCATGGTGGTGGTGGTGATGGTGGCGATGGTGATGATGGCGACTACTTTGATGATTTTGATGATGGTGATGAGGGAGATGAGGGTGGCCTATTCAGGAGGCGGAAATTTCTTGAAGAGGTTGGAAAATGACACATGCACATACAGAATTATGCACATTCCTTGAAATGAAAAATGTTTTGTCATGTTTGCCTGTTACTTTGATATTCATGAATGCCTGAAAATTTGTATGCTTGTTTCCAGCTGTTCGATCGTAAATTTGTAGATGCTGTCTTGAATGAGTGGCAAAAGACAATTATGGATTTACCTGCTGGGTTCCGACAAGCCTATGAAATGGTGCAGTACTCGTGTTATCATTTTTTATTGAATACTTTTAGTTAGATATTAATTGATATTTTGCCTGCAGGGATTGGTGAGTTCAGCTCAAATGGTAAAGTTTTTAGCAATTAATGCCAGGCCAACTACTACTAGGTTTATTTCGCGATCGCTTCCTCAAGGAGTGTCAAGGGCATTCATTGGCAGGTGATTTGACAAATGCTCCTAATTTTCTATTGTAGAATACTACTTGTCAAGGTGTTCCTCTTTATTTTTTTTTCTAAAGCTACAATTTACCAAATTTTAGTTATTCTCTTCGGGTTGTTTTAATGATCTGAACAACTTTGTGAATTTTTTTTTCTCTTCAATACATTTCCACACAATTTTATTACAGGGCTCAGATTCTGCTTTCGGGTCATGTTAAACTACTTCATTATCCACTTACTGTCAACTGAAGTTGGCATCAACATATTATCATAAGAGATCAGTGAACCGTCATTGCCTTTCTATTTTTCAGGATTTAAATTGCATTACGGCGATCTGTCCTGAGATCATTTGTATTTTAGGTTATGACTATATGGAAGATGCTTTGAAAATCATAGTTTCACTCTGTACTTACAGTTTGGTTTGATTGCTTAGCACAAGACAGTAGGTGATTAAGTGGGTGCCTCCAAATAAATTTCCCATTGAAACTATGAAAACCTTATACATATAATTATGACCCACTAAGAATTTCTAATTTCTCATGCTATTATTGTATTAGTATAATAATATGCACTCTTTCAATTCTCACCCTTTTTTTTTTTCTAACAACTGAATGTTGCATTTTTTGAGTTTTCATTGAATCTAATCCAACCTCATGGTTCTTAAATCCACAATTTGATATGCAATACTATTATGTTTTGCAGGATGCTTGCAGATCCTGCCTTTTTATATAAGCTTCTCTTAGAGCAAGCTGCAACTATTGGTTTCACGGTTTGGTCAGAGTTGAAGTTCCGGAAGGATAGGTATGTCCTTATTTTATGATGAGGGAGTGGAATAGTCTGATGTTCTCATTTAAAATACTGAAAATATTGATGTCTGCTTTACTGTAGGATAAAGCAAGAATGGGATCTGGCACTTGTAAATGTGCTCACAGTTGCGGCATGCAATGCTATTGTTGTTTGGTCACTTGCTCCTTGTCGTTCATATGGTAACACATTCCGGTTTGATTTGCAAAATACGTTGCAGAAGCTCCCAAATAATATATTTGAAAGGAGTTATCCAATGAGGGAATTTGATTTACAAAAGAGAATACACTCTTTCTTCTACAAGGCTGCTGAGTTGTGTATGGTTGGAGTAACTGCTGGAGCAGTTCAAGGTTCTTTGTCAAATTATCTGGCCAGCAAGGAGGGAAGGTGATAGCAAAAATAAAACCCACTTAAACAATTCCTGTTTAGAGGATCAATTTTAAGGGATCAATTAAAACTAGATATTAATATAATTGGACTAGAGT
The DNA here is from genome assembly GCA_007844105.2 of Rhamnella rubrinervis. Lineage (NCBI taxonomy): Eukaryota > Viridiplantae > Streptophyta > Magnoliopsida > Rosales > Rhamnaceae > Rhamnella > Rhamnella rubrinervis. The sequence goes on from CM017575.2 coordinate 1,101,053, forward strand.
TCATTAACAAGAATGTGTAAAATTATTTTGATTTCTTTTGAAATTGATCTTGCATATTAGCAATATGACCTTGAGAAAAAAAAAGTTGATTAGTTTTTCTATGATAGACGAAAGTATTATACTTACATATTTCATATATAGTAATTCCTGGGGCATATTGTGAATTTGGAATATACTGAATGGCCAAGAAGTTTGGTTGAGGACTCTTATTTGCAGTAACCTGTTGCCCTAACTGTATTCAGCATGATATGGAACTTACAGTTATAAATTAAATTAGTTGAACTAATTTTTTGTATGCAATTCTTAAACATATTTGGCAGGTTATCTGTATCAATACCAAGTACAAGCACTAATGCACTTGGTTATGGCGCTTTCCTTGGACTTTATGCGAACCTCAGATATCAGCTATTATGTGGATTTGATAGAGCAATGTTCAACCATTTTGATGTTATTGGAGTAACATTGTTTTTCAGCACTGCATTGAGGTTTTTCTCTCTGAAACTCTAATTTTCTGCTCATGTTTCATATATGACTCGTTCATAAATTGGTTTCCCACATTTGTTTGAGCTTACTCTGACTAGGCTCATGCTGTACCTTTCTTCATTTTCATGGTTCTTTTTTCTTTTTGGTTAATGATATAATTTTTATGGTTTCATCTGAATGTCTATACGTTGATTCTTTCACTTGACTGTTTTCTTTGTCTCGTATTTGGACTCATTACTGTCAGCACACCAAGTGGGATATATATATATATATATATATTATACATATGGATTATTCTAGCTGGAACTATTGGAATATCTGATCCCATGTTCTCTATAGCTTCTATACACAGATAAAAAGGATGATATATGATGGAAAATGAAAATCTTCATGCAATATTTTTATTCTTCGACTTCATACCTTGAAACTTCAGTCATTTAAATACAAGTAAACAATAACCTGTTTCAATTGGATGGTTGAAGTAAACTTGAGCATAATAATTGCGTTTTTTGTTTGGCTAGATCGATCAGCTTTCCTTGCTACTGTAATAATCTTGCATCATATCTTTCTTACTTGTGAGAATTCACCCATTGACATATCATTTTTTTTGGTTTCCTGCTGTTTACCTAGATATTTTAATGTTACGTCTGCTTGATCTACAACATCTAAATTGTTGAACTACATCCATATTGTGCCAGCCCTCAATGGTTCCTCTGAAAATGCTCAGGCACGGCATGAGCAACCCAACTTTCAGAATTGATAGATTAGCAGACATGCACTTGTAGTTTTTGCCCCTACTTATGGTACTCAGTAAGAGAAATTGTTTAATCTTTGGGTGGGATTGTATGCAGGGTTTTGAATGTTCAATTTGGAGAGGCATCAAGGTTAGCTTGGCTTGGGGTGGAACCTGACCCACTAGCTCAGTCAGATGATCTTTTGAAAGCTTACAACAGGCCTTCTCAGGACGTCGATCAACCATCTTCTAAATGGTTTATATCAAAGAATGCCATTGTTTCTAGGCTTGGCCTCCTCGGCATCAACCAAGGGAATGTAGACTCTGCAGCTGATGGGGAATCATCGGCCCCTAGGGCACGTAGGAAGAGGATTGTTAGGAAGAAGGTGACTACAAGTTAAAAGTAATTCTAAATTGCGGTTTCACTTTCTGTCAGAGTCCAATTTTGTTGTCTGAGGAAGTAGATTGCTCCTGAAAATCTTCAAACGAAGGGCACCCAGTAGGTGGTTGGTATCTTGTAATTGATACATTTTTTTTGCATGTTCTGGCCTTGGTATTGCTAGATGATGACAAACAAAAATCACCATAGCTGAGAAGGATATATGGGGAAATATTCGTAGTTTTGTTTATGTCTTCTTCCTTCTTTTTTTTTTTACCTCTCAAACTAAACTAACTGCAGTATTTTATTTTTTACTTTTATTTTTATTTTTATTTTTTGGTTAAGAAACTAACTGCAGTATTGTTTCCACATTGAATGTTCATCCAATATTTTTTTTTATGTGAATTAGAGGTTACGTTACTACTTTTTATTGGTAATGAAACTGCTTGTGATTTCTGGTAAGTCTTCTTTTTCATATCTCATGCTATCTTTCAGTAGAAGATTAATTTTAACTTGAAATATCTTGAATTTGCTTCAGTAATTTGTCTGTAATTTTCGCCCTGGATATCTCCATTCTGATTTATAATATTATTCAAAACTAAAAATAAAGTTTGGCACCTTAAACTTATTGAGGAATGTAGAAGGGAGAAAAAAAAAAAAAAAAGAAGGAAAAAAAGCGCTGTAAAAGGAATAATAAATAAATATTAAAATTTATACAAGAATTATGGAAGTCTCAAATTATTATAATGTTTTTCAATAAAAAAAGAGGTTCTAAAAACACCTGAATAATATACTATGCATTTACAAACTTTATTTAATATTTGAGGCTCAATTATCTCTTATTATATTTTATTAATTAGATTTTAAAGTACTACCACGACATTGTTAAACTTGGCAAATAAAGTCTGAGATCTGTAACAATCCTCTTATACTGGAAAATGTATATTTGGTGAATTTTCCGGAAACAATTTGGTAAAGGCTGGGTTGGACCAGGTGCTGGCCATTGGTTGGGCTTTATATAAGCCCAAATTAAAGATGCAGCGAATGAAGGTTTTTCGGTGCCGCTCAATACTTTCGAATTTTTTTGAAGCTGATTTGACAGAATAATAAATATTTTATTTTAAATTATTAAAAATATCTTTTAAGTATAATAAATTTTTTATCTCTAATTTTTTTTTGGTTAAAAGATGATAGAGCATGCCTAATTAATTCATCGATAAAGAATTAATTTATCAGAGATTGAATCAGTAATTATTTATTGATTTTTTATATTAAATAAAAATTATTTATATAATATAATAAAAAAATAAATACTAATGCAATATAAAATTTATTTTTTATTTTAAATAATTTATTATTAAATTAATTTTAAAATAAAAATTTATTTATATAATATAATAAAATAAATAAAATATAAATGATAATAATTTTTTTATTTTTTAAAAATTTGATGAATTTGTAATAAAATAATTCGTGGAAGTAACAGATAATTTTAAAATAAAAATTTATCTATATAATATAATAAATATTTATTTTTCGTACATCCAAGCATTTTATTGTTGAAGGGGTAATTCGTTATTCATCAACGGATTAGTTTTAATTCTCACGAAGTAATTCAGTCTAAATAATTTTAAAATAAAAAATAAAAAATAATTTTAATATATTACACCGAATAAGATAAAAAAAAAATTAGATATTTATTTATGTCTTTGAATTTTTTAATATTTAAATAAATTTTTAACTTAATATATGTTATATTATCAATCCAATAAGGAAAAAAAAATGATGTTGAATGACCAGAGGGCGGCGAAAGAGCAAAAGAAGGTTATATTGAATGATTAGAGGACGAAAGAGCAGAGAGAAAGAAGGAGAAGAAATCGAGAAAAAACAAACCTCCAGAGTCAAAGATATTTTTAATATTTTACTATAAAAATTGACTAAGTTTAAAACAAAATTAAAAAAGGGCTTGTACGGACACGACATTGAAAAACCCGTGAATGAAACCTTAGCACCTAATAGAGAGCAGAAGATAATCTTCCTTCCCCTTACCTCAGCAACTTTCCCACTTCCGCCTCCTCTCCCTCTCTCCCTCCCTCCCTCTCTCTCCAGTTCCACATTTCTCTTTCTCATCCATCTCCGATGAACTCCTTTCTCACAAACCTCCATTACTTGCTAGTAAACCACCCAAGAATCCTCAATTTCTCATGGGCCCAATCTCAAACATTTGGTTCCACACCTCTCTTCCTCTTCCTCACCACCTTCATCTACCTCTCTCTCACCTTCTTCCTCTCTCACTTCCCTCCAAAACCCATCTCATCCATTTTCCTCAAGCCCATCACTATCCTCCACAACCTCTCTCTCCTCCTTCTCTCTCTCATCATGGCCGTCGGTTGCTCTCTCTCCTCAATCTCCTATACACCTCACCTACACTGGATCATCTGCTTCCCTCCACATACCCAACCCACTGGACCTCTCTTCTTCTGGGCCTACGTCTTCTATCTCTCCAAGGTTCTTGAATTCGTCGACACCCTTTTGATCATTCTCAGTGGATCAACCGGACGGCTCTCGTTCCTCCACGTGTACCACCACGCCACAGTGGTCGTCATGTGCTATTTATGGCTCTGGACCTCGCAGTCCTTGTTCCCGGTGGCGCTCGTGACCAACGCGTCGGTGCACGTGCTTATGTACGGTTACTACTTGCTGTGTGCTTTGGGGATCCGACCCAGGTGGAAGCGGGTTGTGACGGATTGCCAGATCGTGCAGTTTATGTTCAGCTTTGCGGTTTCGGGTTGGATGCTGTATTTGCATTTTTTCGGATCCGGGTGCTCCGGGATTTGGGGATGGTGCTTCAATGCGGGTTTCAACGCCTCACTTTTGTACCTTTTCGTTGACTTCCATGCCAAGAGTTATAAGAAGAAGAGGGAGGGTGGCGGGGGTCAAACTCAAATTGATGAAAGCAAAATCCAATGAATGTTACTGTTTTTGTTTTACTTTTGTGGTGGATATTCATCGAGTGTGGTTGAATTGGATTCTCATAATCTCATTTTGGGTGCCATTTTTTCTTTTAGAAATAAGAAAAGAAAAATCTATTGGGTTTTGAGGAATTTGACTCTCTGATGCTGTTGTTGCCTCATGATTAACTCATTATTCATGTAACCCTACCAAAAAAGAATGAAAATTAAATGGATTTTTCTACCTCATATTTTGGAAACGTTTAATTGACCATAAAAGTAATTAGAACTGCAAAGTATGAATACATAAGTTTAATCGGAACGTAGAACCTCTCAACCTTTTATCCAAATTAAAAAGAAAATAAGTAACCATAATCATCATCTTATTAGGTATAACTGAAACCAATTAAAAAAATAAGGCACACTTTGGAATGAAATAAATTTTGTAAATTTATTATAGCTGTCTTTTCTTTACTTTATAATAGATTTTACAACCTGCTATACAACATAAATTTATTATAGCTGTCTTTTCTTTACTTTATAATAGATTTTACAACCTGCTATACAACATATAGTGTTCTATCTGTCATATGAAGTGTAACTATACTGTAGAAAAATCCCGCTGTCTAACCAGCCACCGAAAATAATAGACCCCTTCAAGTTTAACCCCACAATTTATCCATATTTTGAGTCAAACAGGGATCATATTCTTCTTTTCTATCTTCTTCTTCAAAAAAAATTTTTTTAATAAATTAATCTTTTTAAAAAAGCTACAAAAAAAATGCCTAATGGTGTCCCTTTTTCTTATTTACCTACTGTGCTAAGCCATTGTCAACTAAGGGGATGTCATCTTCAACTACTTGACTGACTGGATTCTCCTTAGCCCACACTGCCGCATCTTGATATCCAAACTCAAAGAGCTGGTCAAGAATATCATCTTCAGCTGGCTCAAGTGCCCAATTGAAAAGCTGAATCATAATTATTTGGGAACAAATTAGCTCATCAATTATCCTCATAAAGGTGTATCAAATCGTTCATATGAAGCTGTATGATTACCTGTCGCGGAGTTGCTCTATAATCAGGATTGCAGTCTGGACTGATCCCGATTCCTTGCAATCCCAATCGACTGGCTGGAAAAGCACAAACACGCACCTACAAAGAATAATACTCATGACGCAACTCAAGAGTAAGTTAAATATGCTAACACATGAATTATTATGCAAGGAAGCAACACCACAGAATGCATCAATAACTTCAGCAAAGTGAAAAGTAACAATAACTTGGAGTCTTTACAAGTTTCAAAATTAAGCATGTACCGTCTGTGCAGCAGATGTTGGAGGCATAAACAATGTTAAACCCCCATCAATACAAAGACGATTTCGAAACATCGTTGCTGGTCGTGGTGCAAGATATCTGCATTGAAATATAATTTTAGTAAAAAACATAGCAGAAAATCTTGCAAGCACAAAGTTACAGCTACTAATCACCCTGGAATAAAGGAAGAAGTAAAAACTGCATTGATGAGATCTTCCTTGGACTCAAACTTATCCACCAATAATCCTTTTGGCCTCCAGAGAATCTGAGTCACAGCAACTAAAGAAAGAGCCTATTATAAACAAGCTGCATCCAAAATTATAAAAAAAAATCTACTAATTGAAAACAAAAAGAGAATGGATTATCCTTGCGCTAAGAATATAAACTTCTCACATAACCTCCAGTTACTGTTCAGTGGGATTGATCCCATTCACAATACATCATATATGTACAAAATAAGTATACAAATCTACCTATCAAATGAAAACAAATCCATATGTACTTGCACAAATAAATCTAATCATACCTGTATGTATATCTGCAACTAGAAAGCCTTTTTTAACACAGATCGTTAAAGAAAAATTACTCACCACGAACCCTCCCATTGGATCTAATATGAGCATCATCTGGTAGAAACTTGACAAGAACATCCCTTAGAACAGCCTGCACAAATAAATATTGGTTAAAGTTCTAACCTATGTTTTTGTGTTTTCTATGTTTCTGTTTCTTTGTTGGCAGAATACTGCTTCTCAGGAAAGAAAAGAACTTAGTAAATGTCAAAAAATCATATCATCAATTAGATGTGGTAATATTGAAGTTCAATTACATAGAACGGATGCAATACTGATAAAAAGTAGAAGACCTAAGAATTATATGTCAATTACTGACCTCAATATTTATTTATTTATTTTTTTTGGAAAAGAAAAGAAGTGAATTGAGAGAAAACAAACCCGACCCAATGTACTGCTAGCTAAAGTAGAGAAATACCCCAAGCCGAAATGCAGTCCCTCTGTTACGGCAATCTTCAGCCAATACTTTAGTAGCTCTTAAGGCCTCTTCCATGCTTGCACCAGAGGCAATCACGGCACAGACTATAGCACCGGCTGAGGAACCTGCTAATGGTGTAGTTTCCTACATCCAGGGCATACATTCCAGTTATGTAAAAGAATTACTTTATCCAAAGATTACAATTATTCACTTACTGAAAAAATGATGAGTGTTTGACTCACAAAAAAGAGTATAAAAGTCACAAGCTGACAAAACATGCGTGTACAACGTTATTTGAAAAAAAAGAAAACAGTAACCTTATGAGTGATAACATTTATTAATTCCTCAGTAATACAACGAAGTTGTGACAGATCCAAATGCCATAACTCACCAAATTAATTGAGAAGCACGCAAGAAGACTGCTTTAAAAAAACAGGAACATATATGTAGGAACAGGTTGCATTAGTGATAATGAAACATCCCAAAAACACAAGAAAAAAGAAGCACATTGTATCTTCCCATCTTTCAACAGCTAACAAACTCCATCCTCCAGAAAGAAAAGGGAACAGAAAACAGACTGTATTTAAAGATACAATTCTAGCTGCTGCACATACAACTTTTACATATAAACAGTAGGAGAATTCTCTCTAAATTTTGTGAGAGCAATGTTGGGTTTCATATTATAGATAACAAATATTCAAACAAAATATTCGATTTTTCCGGCAAAGCTAAGAATTTTATTCACCAAAATTATAGCACAAATAGGAACCAAAACACATGTTGAAATTATCAGCGATTAACGAAATGCATGTATATTCGAAGCCCTTCTCAATCGTTATAACAAAAATTTACAAACAAAACAATAATAATTCAAAAAGAAAGAACCTTGATATAACCATTTTCTATAAGAAGCCGAGCAACGCCAAGGTGATAAGGAAAGAGAAGCCCAGCGGCGGAGAAACTAAAGCCAGGGCTAGTGACCACGCGACGCGCCCTCTCAGCCTCGACGTCTTTCACGCGCTGCTCCCAAACGACCTCCGGCTCAATGTCGTCCTCCATAACCGCCCCAATCCTCTCCTTGTAGTTCTTCTCACCATCACCACCATAATTCTCGAACATGGCGACCGACGCAGCCTCGCCATTTGGGCCTTTACTGGGCTTCCTAATGAGCCGAGAAGCCAGACCCAGAAAAAGTTCTCCGGTGGCAACGGCAAATGACTTCTTCGTCGTCGTCGTCGTAGTCTCCGGAGAAGGAGGCGATGAAGCATCGGAGGAGGCGAGGTCTGTGCTGGGGTTGGGAGGTGGGTTTAAGCGGGAGAAGAAGGTTAGGGTTTGCTTTCTGGTTCGCAGAGGGAAGGTGCACCTATGAGTGAGATTATGGTTAGTGTTAGAGTTAGGGTTAGGAATTGGGGAAGAGAAGGGTTGGTGGAGAGAAGAGAGAGAAGCCATGAATGCTAAAGAAGAAGAAGAAGCAAAGAACGTTGCTTTTGTTAATTTGCGGAGTAACATTTTTTATGTTGTTTTTAAAAATTTGGTGAATTCTTTTTCATATTTAATTTTCTGTCTTGTGTTTTTAATTTAAAATTAAATTGCCTTCTGTTGTTTCAGATTGACGGGTGGCGGGTGGAGAGAATCTATGTCAGTTATGTCATGCGTTTGTAATTTATTTAATTTTAATTTTTTTTATATGTTATTTTAAAATACACATTTTTTTTTTACTACCAAAATATACACAACGTTCTTTCACACAATTATATTCATTCTTTTTAAATTATTTTTACTGCAAAGCTAGCATATACAAGTGATAATTTTTTTCACCCAATGACTAAATAATTTCTTTTTAGATCGTAATTTTGTTTGTAAAATGACACCAGTAATATTTAGATAATACACAAAACCCATTTTGTTTAGCAAAAGACAGTTGACAAACACCAATTAAGCAGAACCAAATTGAAGATGAAGAAGCACTGGGTAGGGTTGATTATCATCATAAGCTTTTGGGTTTTTTATTTTATTTAATTGGAGCAAAATGGTCTTAGCATATGGAGTTGCTCTATATATTACAACTTTACATTAAGACATATGAGTGGGACATGGGCATGCATTGGGTAAAACTTGCCTCTGTATATTCCAGTACATTTCCATTAACCATCACCATTTCAAAAAGCTGCATTGAGAATTACTTTTAGGTAGGAACTCTGTAAGATGGATCAATCATTTTCAAGATGAACAGGTTTCCTTTGTCACCCCTTGATACACTGTCAATGTAGAAAAAACTAAACATCATCAACTGCTCAACCAAAGCTATTTTACTGTTACTGTAAAAAATATTTGTTTCAAATAAAACATCTCTGCAAAATCGTTAATTTGGTACCCAAAATTCAGTAAGCAAATTCAGGGTTCAATGGTATTACTCTTGAAATGTATGATATTCCATTAACACATAGTAAATGTGAGTAGTAGCAGTATACCACAAGAGTAATGAAAACTGTAAATCAAATTTATACTATAAACCAAGAATGAGGCAATTAAAGCTCTTGATATTCATATGTAAACATCTAAGTTTGATATAAAGAGGCAATCCACAGTACATTGCTAGAAGGTTACAACCATTTATTTATGGATTAATTTCTCTATTTTGTAATCGAAAAATTTATATAAGTTAATAATATGAGCTAACTGATTGTGAAGAAGAGAAAGAAAACATCATATAAAAAGTGAATTTTATACGTCAACTCACCGTAGTTCTTCATCCAAATATGTTATTTCCAACTCTCCTCGAGCTCTTCCAGGTGCCTTAACAGGTATCTGTATATCACAACAAATCAATTACTGTGTTAAACTTAACTATTCCAAAAGAAAATTAAAGCAAAGCTCATCAGTTTTCTCCATAAATAAGTTGTTTTTGTTTTCTATATTCCGATAGACTTAAATTTGAACAGGGCGTTTTTGGCATTTCTACCTTCAGTCAGACTTCAATTTTGATTCACTTGACATCTTTCAAGAAAGAGTTCACAAGTTTTATGTATGAGAAATGATTGAATGAATCGTATTCTCTAAATGAAACAAGCATAAGGAAACAAAGTAAGAAATATCTAAAATGCACCTTTTTTTCTGGTTTGTTCATATAAATAATACATTAATCAATTTTAATACCACCGTAAAGGCGTAAACTGTATTGATGAATGTTAATGATCAGAAAAGAGAGTTCTATGTACTGATCTTAATGTTTTGGGACAGATTTCAATTGTTTTGAAGAGGTGACTCGCTACTTCAAGAAATGCTAACTTGAGACTTCAATATCCAAGAGTACCACTAATTAGTTTAATAGGATGAAAAGAAATATATACATACACATATATCCAAAACATGAATCAATTTAGAAGAGGGCCCAAGTGACCTTTTCAACTGACTTTGTTTATATTATATTCATTTAACATTAAAAAACAACAAATATGACTGAACAAGAATACTTACCAGACCTGCAATTTTGAAGTAATCAAATTTTACTGCCACTTTTCTTGCATTCAGAGGTGTCAAATCTGCAGTTACCTACAAAATATTGACATAAATATAAGGCAACAGTCTGCACTGCGAGTTTGCACCGCAGCACCAGTGTGGAGAAGATACAGTTGTTTCTCACAATTTAAAAACTTGAAAGCAAATTTTGATTGATTTTATTAGTAAGCACCTATTAAAATGATGTTTCAATGCTTGCTTGAACATCAACATGGAAATGTCAGAAGATGTAAAAGTAAACCTTGTTTGGCATGCATATTTGAAATTTGTGGAAGTCAAATTATGAGCCTTCATTGATGAGATTCATCCAAGATGCATGATAGGTATTTACGGGGAACATTTATAGCATTCATGTAAAAATAACTAGATAAAAAATGATTGGAAATGCATCTGGGACAGGTGGTTGGTTTACATAAAGGCTATGATAAACTAGTATTGGATCCACACAATCAATCATCAGCTTAATGCAAACGCACAACTCTATGGCCTCTGCTTCTATTCCAAAGGTCTTACAACTAACTAACATCATGAATCATGACAAGTTATTGCTTTTGTCTACAATTTTTATGGTCAACAAAAATATTGCAAGAAGATGATATATAAACACCACAATAGGGATTCAGGCTATGAATGGAAAATTACCTGGTTGAAAAATGGCCAAGATTCCGTATTTTGTGCCCTGAGGGTATCCAAATTGATTGCTTGATAGTTTGTTCTTGATCTCAGAAATTTGGGCCTCTATTATAACATTACTTTCCAAGATTGCAATCAAATAAGACAGAGTACAAGAACCCAAAAATAAAAATAAAAAAAAATGCCAAACTCAAATATTTTTTGCTTACTTGTAGAAGAATTAAAAGAGAAAATAGAGGCATTTACTAAGATTGGAAAATTTTAACTAAGATTCTGAAAAAGAAAAAATGAAATGTCAATAAAATCCGATGAGCAACACACATTGCAATGCAAAACCCAATGAATCCTATTAAGCCAAACTGTAACTAGTAATGTTATGCGGGGAAAGTACCCAAAAAATTGATCCAGGACCAGCAAATGGTCATATAACTAAGGCAATCCATGTCAGTCAGAATTAAATTTAAAAAAAATAAAATAGAATTTTCATTTACCTGGGTTTGCAAAATTGATATGGAAGTTGTGTATATGAGCTCCCATTTTCCATTCAGTAAATCAGATTTAAGTGGTTCCTTTATAGGATTAACTGCTTCAAGTTTGCTTGCAATCTATTTAGAATAAAATCCAAGAATCAAAATATAAAGATGCATACAGATATCAGATCATCATATTACCATATTCAATGAGGATAAATGACACTACACAAAAATACAGCTTAAGACATAAGAAAGCTTTGTAATTTTGACCACTGAATACTATTCATAAGGAAAATTCTATACAAAGCTAGGATTTGAAATGTAACAAAATATTAGGTTATTCCGCCCTCAAACTGATATTTAATTTTGTACATTTCTATGGTACTGGTAAACAAATTCACTAATATTATTTCTTACATTTTATAACATCTAAATTCAAAATTTACCATTCTGTTTTGTCAAAAAAAAAAAAAAACATTTATCATTTTGATTATGTGTGGAATTTCCCATTTTCCATGTAAAATCACAGAATCCCACTTCACATCCAACATATATTTCAGTAATTGATGAGTCAAACTATATTTGAAAAGAACATAAAAGGGAACCCAGAAATCAAATGAAAGAGAGTTTCTCAAACCACACCTGGTCAACTCTCTGCTGGTCCTCTGGAGTGGCGTCTGCACCTCGATCGAGAGGTTCAATGGCGTCGAGAAGCTCGTCCTTGAGGGTTTTAGCATCTTTTTTGCCTATGTTCAAGAAGGCAGGAAAGAATGAAACATTGGCTCTCCACTTTTCAGAAGCTGGTGAAGTAGTAGTGCCAAAGAGTGTGTGGATGGTGGGAGTGGTGGTTGGGAAATGAAAGTGAGTGAAAGGATGGTGATGAGAATGGAGTAGTTTCACAGATGTTGATGAAGAAGAAGAATGAGTGGTGGAGAAGAATGCAGGAGAAGATAAGGCCATGGTTGACAGAATTGTGAACGACTATTTTACATGCATTGCTTTAAAAGGAAAGACTTTTTTAAGTTTTTGATTCTGTAAAGGAAAGTGTAACGGTAAATTCATTAATCACTTACATTAACATTTATATATATATATATATATATAATTACAAAAAATCAGTCACTGATATAAAAATTTATTAGGTAGTTATAATATTTATTTTATAAAAATATTACAATATTTCTCTACTATATGTACTATAATTATTTACGAAAAGTTCATCCATTATAATAATTTATTGTTAGCAAGAAATTAAGATAAAATAAACCTACCAATTTATTTTGCAAGAACTATTTGAACCATAATATCAATGACGTCTTCATCTGTTTAAGGAATGTTTCACGTATTGGTTTTTTAAGCACTTTATAAGGTGTTTTCCAAAGAAACAATTTATAAACCAAGATAATATTTTAGGCAAAAACTATAAAATGAAAAATGCTTTGCATCCCCAGACAACGAAAACATAATAAATACTTGAATTATATAAGGACATCATTGATTAACAATGAAAGCGTAAGGAATTAATTGTTTTTGTTTCTTTTCTTTTCTTTAAAAGAAAATTTTATTTAGAAAAAAAAAATTGAAGCATGTAGTAGATTTATGTATTAATGTATTTTTAGCAATTTATACGATTTAAAACCCCTAGGAAAGTAGAACTGGTAGACATTTTTAACCATTTCTTTTTTCTTGTTCCTTTCAGTAAAATAACATTAAAAACAGTCAGTATCTCCTTTCATGTGAACTAATTTCAAACAGCTAAGACACGCTTAAAACACCATTAAAAATTATGGAGCTTTCAACAATTTTAAGGAAATCCAATTGGCTGATCATTTCATCGAGATCAAATAATTATTAGTTGACGAACACAGAAACAAGTATATCAAAAAAAAAAACCAGCAACAGGGTCTAGTTATCATTGGCTTCAACATCTTCAATGTAATAGCTGCTTGTGGCCATTAAGTGTGCAATCAGCTTTTCAAATGAAATAAAGGAAGATTTGCAGCATGTTAAAATTCATACTTAAATTCCAGTTGCAATTCATTATATGAAATCAAGAAAGTGAAATCAGCTCAATTCCAGTTGAGATCTTCCCCAGCTAAACGGGTGCTTATCATTGTTGAAATCAAGCCCAGTTCATGAAAGCAACTGGGATTTGCAATCCTGTCAAGTATTCATTGAAGTAATGAGAAACAATCATTAACCTTTTCTTATATATAATGCAACACAATCAAATTTAAAATTTTCCATCTACTTGTAAAGATTACAAGTGGAAATCCAGGAGTTTGAAACATAAAGTCTAAGAGCAACAGCCAGAGCTGTTAAAACAGAAGAGGCACCACTTATCAAATGGCATATTGAAACTCTAACATAGATAATATAAATGGTTAATACCATAAGAAATGCTTGTTGCAACTTGCACAGAAGAAGATCATACAAATAGCTGCAGATAAATTACACCTGGCAGTACCATGCTGTGATAAGCTTTTAACACCCTTTATATTCCTGCAGAAATTTTGGCTGTCTTATAAGAAGCTGGTAAAGAATACAATAGTCGGTATCTTTTCACTGATATTAACATGTGCTTTCTATTACCTGAATCACTTGCGAAAGTACATCCTTGGAAACTAAAACATCTGAAATAAAATCAGCTATGAATGGGATTGCCAACTGCAATAGACCACAGCCACCAATACTTGAATAACAGAGAAAAGTAAGGAGCAAACATATCCCTGAATTCATGGGCTGGATTGCAAGAAATGAAGTTTCACAACTTGTTGGATAAGGATTCAAATCCCAAAAGCAGTTTGACACAATTACATGAACACTAAAATGGTCAGAGGAGCTGGAACTGAACTTCAAAACCACTAAGCTTACCATTATCGATTAAGCTATTGTGAATAACAAAATTTTGCTACCAACATTGTGATCGCAATTGAGAGAACTTCAAAATGAAACCTTAAAGACAAGTTTATTAAAACAGTGAGCATGATACTGATTATATGAACTTCAAATTAAGCCATTGTAAACATCTCAATTAAGAAAGAGAATTGGAATGACCTTGTGGCAAGGATTTGCAACTGATAGCAGCGAAAAGAAAGAGCTTGTCGAATCTATCAATGGAGAGCGAGTTTAGATTAAATTGCAATCCTCTTCCTTGAAATAACTTCAGAAAATGAGAGCCACCTACATCAGAAAGAGAGTATGTATGGTAAGCAAAAGTCTAGAGACAAAAGTCCAATAGCAAACACATCTTACTACAGGAAAACAAAGGCAAACTGCATCATGTAATCACTTAAAATTACATCTTGTACGCTACACAGCACTCGTAGAAACAAAAGCTTCAAATCCAAAATGTGTGGAAATTGTAAACCAATGACCTTCGCAATTACTAAAAGCATACATTTTACGACAGCAAGGACAGATCTGCATAATGCTGAGCATATGAAAATTCCAATAAACCCTTTTCAGATAGGTCAGTCTTGAATCATATATGTACATGGCGGAATATTTTTAATGGAGAAAATAAGAACAATAAATTTAAAATGAGCAAAGGATGTTGCTGATTTCATCTAAAATGAATTATAAAGATAAAAAAATGCATTATGTGAAAGAATGTAACATATACAAAAAAAATAAAAAATTACCTGAAAAGCTGCAGTGTAGAATACGCATAACATGTCTAGCCAATCAAGCTGCATGTAAATCTTGTGCCAATCTTCGCCTATCCCTCTCTTGCACCGTGCTTCTAGAAAAGGTCAGCGACCGACAGACAACCAAGAACGAGATGCGCAGCCTTTCTTCTGGCGAGCACTAAGCTGTTTGCTATATGAAATACTCAAACTCAAACTTTTCAAGGGAAGTGATTCACCAAAAAAAACCTTTCAAGAGAAGTGTGATGTTGAAAGGCCTTCAAAAAGAGGGGCTGGTATTCGTGCCGGGGTATCCCGATCCGGATGCAGAAAAAATTTTGGGAAGCCATTTCCATGAGAATATATGTCAAGAGAAGTGAGAATGGCGAGAAGCTAAACTTCGTCAAAAAAATGGATCCACCACTTCTTCATCAATGTGCCTGATCATTAAGGATGTAAGCGATGTGACTGATCGCAGATTTCACTTGTTGATATTGCTGACAGCCAATAGATTTATACAATCCAAAAAAAAAAAAAATACCTGAAGTATTAAATTGTACAATAGACATCATATTCGTAGGCGATCAATATCTATGCGAGGGATGTGAGAAATCTTGTGCCAATCTTCCCCTATCTCTCTCTGGCACCGTGCTTTTAGCAATGGACATTTATAAATTTCCAACTGAGTCAGAGAAGCAGGTAGCCCTTCTTCTGGCACGCACTGTAGCTGCATGCAGCTACGAATCGACATGAATTCAAGGGAAGTGAGTTTTCTTAAAAAGTCACCATTTAGCGATTTAAGGCTTGGAATATTATATATGTGGAAAGAAGTGAGAGTGGTGGGGAACTGCCCTTCCTCCGGAAACGGATCTCCCACTTCATCAGGAACGTGGGAGATGTCTAACGATGTAAGCGACGTGACCGATCGCAGATTCCACTTGTTAATATTGGTGTCAGCGAATAGCTTTCCACAATTATGAATCAAAATTGATTTCAGATTTGAAGGCCATCCCTCTTCCGAAAGTGAGATTAGTTTTTGGCAAGAACAAATCTCAATATGAGTTATAGTTGAGGGCAATGTCCCTTGTGGAAAGGACTCCACTTCTCCACACCCAGATATTGTCAACCTACGAAGCGATGGATAATGACATGGTGAGAGTGAACCCAGCAGTTGGTTTCTTCCACGTATCTCAAGCATTTTCAAGGATGGAAGATTATCAGGCAAGCATGCACCATTTATCATCTCACAATCTGACAAAGTAAGATACACAACTCTAGAGAAAACTCCACCTTCTTCTTCGTCACTTCCACACATCAGCCACTGCTTCCACCGTGGCATATCTGAAAAACTCATACTTTCTAAAGACTTGAATGGTGTCGCAGAAGAAGAAATGTTATGATAAAACTCCTCCCCTATTCTTTCCAGCATATCAAATCCACTAATAGCTAACTCTTTTAGGGAAGGTAGCTGTCCAAGCGCTGGCAAAATATAACAATTTTGCATCCCATTAAGTATACACGTGTTATGCAGGAAAACGAGTGATGTCCCACCCAATCCGGGAAGTTTGTACTTCCATAATTTTTAATACATAAACTCTCGAGATTTGAGTGAACTCGGAGTCGATTTAATATCTCTCTTGGTTTATGTGAATCAACACTTTCATCATTCCACACCAATTCTAATTCAGTAATACCCTTCTTATCCTTCAAATTGGCCTCCGAAACATCTCCAACATTTTCTACGTTCTCAAGCCCTTTGATACAAAGATAACCACACAGATATTGAAGCTTTCCCAACTCTCTAATATTGGGTCCTTCACCATTTTTGCCTACAACAAACTCTTCCAAGCTTTCCAGATTTTTCAAGTATGAAACTTGTGGTGGCGTCATTATGCTGGTATTGAAAATATTTAGATGGCGCAAGTGGATTAGTGTCGTGAGGTTGGTTGGTAAACGAGAAAGGTTTTTACAAAAGTCCAACTTCAATGTATGCAGCTCGTGCAAATCACATATTGTGTCAGGTAGCTTTTCAATTCTAGTAAAACACAAGTCCAAGTGCCTTAGATGCTTCAAATTGCCAATTGAATCTGGCAATGCAATAAGTTCGCTACAACGTCTCAATAATAGTGTCTGCAAATTGTGCAACGTCCAAATTCCATCAGGTATTTCTTTCATTCCACTATTATATGATAAATCCAAATACCTTAACAGCTTCAAACCGCCAATTGAATCAAGCAACAACTTTATGATATGAGGTTTTTCATATGTAGAAATATGTCGAAATGCAGCAAGCGCTCTTAAGCATCTCATTGATTGCAATTGCTGAGGATATTTCTTGTAATGTTCCTTCAACGCGAAGCTGCTTCCTTTAAGTACTAACAGAGTGCGCAATACTTTGTTTTTAGATATTTCCTCTATTTTCTTCATATCACGAACCTTGTATCCAATAATTGACAAATGACGAGTCTTCATTGGAAGGCGTTCCGAGTTACTTCCATCTAACGTCAAACAAGATTCTCCGGACACAAAGTTAGCCAAATCATTGATAAGATCATGCATGGAAAACTCGCCATGGTTATGATGAAAGAATGACCTTGATGTTATATCATTGAAGTAACCCTCTCCGACTTCCTCTAAAGTCTTATTTTTCTGAGGTTGCAAAAGATCTTCTGCCATCCACAATAAAATTAAGTTTGCTTTTCGAAATTTATAATCTTTTGGAAAAATTGAGCAGTACGCAAAGCATCTTTTTAAATGCGGAGGCAAATAATAGTAGCTCAACCATAGGGCTGGAAGAATGTTGCACTCACTTTCAGGCAAATCCCATATGTCATTCTTTAACACGTTTTCCCATTCTTGAGGATTTCGTTCGGAGTGCAAAAGACAACCCAGTGATTTTATTGCCAAAGGAAGACCTTTGCATTTTTCAACAATTTGTCTACCGATTGCTTCAAATTCTTGAACTCCACTTGGCTCTACCTCTTTGAAGGCGTGCTTTGCGAATAATCGCCAAGAATATTCTTCGGATAACATTTCTAGTGGATGAGCTGAGACACTACCCATCACCGCTGCAATATCTGTACCGCGTGTTGTCACAATAATCTTACTTCCATGTGCAGCCGATTGCAGTGGACGCTTCAAGTCAGACCACCGTTGGTAATTCAGATTCCAAACATCATCGAAAACAAAGAGAAATTTTTTGTTTCTCAAAAGCTCTTCCAGGTGAAGTTGAATTTGAAATAGTTGCTTGATACAACTATCTGGTGATTTCATTGCAACGGCCTCATAGATGCTTTCGGTTAATGCAAAGACATTGGATTCTTCAGATACTGTAATCCATGCCTTGATGTCAAAACGTTTGTTATTGCCATTGCAGTCAATATCATTGTATACAAGCTGAGCAAGGGTGGTCTTACCAATCCCACCCATACCAACAATGGGAATTACAGACACTTTATTATCTCCACCACCTACTTCTTCAGATAACAAAAACTTTAAGATGGCTTCCTTATCAGCATCCCTTCCATAAATATCAGAATCATTCACCAAAGGAGCTTCAGATACTTTAGGGAAAGGTCTGGTTTCAAGGCCACCTTCTCTCAAACCAAGCACGTCTTTTTTTTCAACAATATATTTTAGCATGCTGTGGATCTCGTCTATCCTTTCTTCTATGTTAGGAAGAGTCAATTTAGATGATGAGGAGAAGTTTTGTACCTGAAACAGTGTATGGCTTCCAGAGCGACCAGCTTCCAGCTCGGATAGCTCAGCTTCAGTGTTGATCTCGTACACCAAGTCTTCAGCGTCGTAGATTGCATTTTTGAGCTGATGAAGCCACTTCCTCACCGCTGCATCTGTGAGCTGCTTCTTCTCAGCATCATTCAGAACTCTTTCGGCGGACAACAACTCGATTTCCAACTTTCTGAGTAGGTTGTGGTTGAGATTCTTTGAACAAAGGAAGTCAAGGACCGGCTTAGAAGCCATCCTATCAAACAGAACATTAAGAGCGGCAGAGAGGAAAGATCCAGCAACCATTAAGCCAGCCATGGTTTTGTGTTTCGAAAATTTGGAATATTACTTGAGAATTGCGGTTTGCAAATGCAGGTGAGAGAGCAATTGGCTTTGGCTTTAGATCTTAAATGTGAAGTTGATCATCAATAGTTGACTTTGAACAGTTGCTGGTGTTGACGAAAAATGTCCCGGCTTGGCTTGCCACTTGCCAGGAAAGTAATAAAAATAAATAAACTAATAGAAATAAAAACTAATGGAGACCAAATGCAATCACAAATGAACGCGTGTACGTTACATAGCACTTTTGAATACAAAAAGTCTCAAATACAAAATATTTCAAACTCCTGGAAAATGTAAACTACGGTACAATCTCGGGGACTAATAGTCATTTGACACTCAACAACAGACTCTGGCTTATATTCCTTACTACACTAGACAGAACATAAAAATGACTTGAAGAGCGTCTACAAAAATGTCAACAGGTGGTAGCATCCTCTTCACGTTGTATAGTCTTTGCAACTTCTCCCAAAAGTAGCCTTCAATTAACTATCTGCTTCAAGAATACATTAAATTTAAATAATTAGACCAGCAAAAACAAAAATATATATATGTATGTATATATTTAAGACAAACAAAACCATTTCAGTTTGTATTAAATCTTTTTTTATTTTTGGTAATAGTTTGTGTTAAAGCTTGTTAGCACAACAGGTATCATAATTTTTCCACTAGTTCGTAGAGTATTTGAGAGAGTAAGAGAGAGACAGAGCAACTCTTCCAAATTATAAAACCGTTTAGAAGTTAATCTTGCAAATGACAGAACAGACCATATATACAGACAAGATAAGATTCCAAAGTACAAAAGCAGTATAATCTTGTAAATGACAGAGCAGATCAAAGAGACATACAAGATAAGAGGGACCCAAAATGCACATCTCCTTATTGTTAATCCAATTTTCATGTGTACTAAGCAAAAGGGAAGAGAATCATGCTTGGGGGTGGGTCTTTTTTTATCAGAAAATGAGAGCCACCCACAAAGCATGTATATTATAAAGCAAGGAATTAGCAAAAATAAAAAAACTCTATTATCTCTGTTTATTCTAAAAAAATGAAAAACCTCAATTAAAAAACTGAAAGGAATTAGAGAACAATAACAATTTTAGAAGGAGAAACATATGCAATTGAATTCATCTGAAAAGAAATATAAAGATGATAGGCAATATGTAAAAGATTTTAGAAAGAATACTAACCGTAAAGAAAATCACCTGAAAAAATTTAGTGTACAATAGGCATCATATTTTTAGGTAATCAATATGTATGTGAGGGATGTGAGAAATGCTGTGCCAATCTTCCCCTATCCCTCTCTGGCACCGTGGTTTTAGCAAATGACAGTCAATAATATACAACCGAGAAAGAGATGTAGGCAGCCTTTCTTGCGGCAAGCACTGGAGCTGTTTTGCACTCTTCAATTGACAGTTGTTCAAGGGAAGTGAGTTCTAAAAGGGCGTTGCCATTTAGAGATTTAAGGCTGTGAAGAGACCGTAGCCTAAGAGAAGTGAGAGTGGTAGGAAGCTGCCCTTCCACTGGAAATGGATCTACCAGATCATCATTAATGTAACAGATCTCTAAGGATGTAAGTGACGTGACCGATTTCAGACTCCACCTGTTGATATTGCTGTGAGCGAATAGGTGTCCACAGTCCATAATGAAAAGTGATTTCAGATTTGAAGGCAATCCTTCTTCCGAAAGTGAGACCAGTTTCCTGCAAGAACTAAGTTCAATATTACTTATACTCAAGGGCAATGACTCTTGTGGAAACGACTCCACTTCTTCACACCAAGATATTTTCAATAAATAAAGCGATGGATATTCACACCATGAAAGTGAACCCAACAGTTGGTTTCTTCCCCATATCTCAAGCCATTTCAAGGATGGAAAATAATCAGGCAAGCATGCACCATTAATCAACTCACCATTGTACAAATTAAGTTGCTTAACTTTAGAGAAAACTCCACCTCCTTCTTCTTCCTCAGTTCCTCCCATCACCCACCACTCCTTCCACCGTGGCATAAATGAAAAACTTATACTTTCTAAAGACATGAATGGCTTGATTACAGCAGCAGCAGCAGATGAAGAACCGTTATAATAAAATTCCTCCCCTATTCTTTCCACAATATCAAATCCACTAAGTTTAAAGCTTTTTAGGGAAAGTAGTTGTCCCAGAGGAGGCAAACAGCAACAGTTTCTGCATCCACTTAATTCTACACTTGTTATGCATGAAAATGAATAATGTCCCACCCAATCCAGGAAAGTTGTACTTCCAAAATTTTCAATGCGAAGCCTCTGTAGATTTGTGTGAGGTTGGAGTCGGTTTAGTATCTCTCGTGTTTTATGTAAATCATCAGTGTTACCATTCCACTCCAATTTCAATTCAGTAACACACCTTTTATCCTTCAAATTGGCCTCTGAAGCATCTTCCACATTTTCTACGTTCTCAAGTCTTCCAATACGGAGACAACAACCTACATCTTGAATCTTACCCAACTCTTTAATACTAGATCCACCTTGTTTCCCTACAACAAACTCTTGCAAGCTTTGCAGATTTTTCAAATTGGAAATTTGTGGTGGCATCTCTCTTAAACTTGTCTCCCTAATGTCGAGTTGGCATAGGTTGATTAGAGTAGTGATGTTGGTTGGTAAATAAGTAAGGTTCCAACATGAGTACAGTAACAGCGTCTGCAGCTCGTGCAAGTTACATGTTGCATCAGGTACCTTTTCAATTCTACTACGAGATAAGTCCAAGTACCTTAGATGCTTCAAATTGCCAATTGAATCTGGCAATACAGTAAGTTCTTTACATGACACCAGTAGTAGAGTCTGCAAATTGTATCGGGTACTTCTTTAATTCCAGAATAATTCGATAAATTCAAATACCTTAACAGCTTCAAACCCCCAATTGAGTCAAGCAACCTTGTGATATGAGGTTCTTCATATGTAGAAAGATTTCTAAACGCAGAAAGCGCTCTTAAGTATTTCATTGATTGCAATTGCTCAGGATATTTCTTGTAATGTTCGTCCAATGCATAGCTTTTTCCATCAAGTGCTAATAGAGTGCGCAATACTTTATTTTTAGATATTTCTTCTATTTTCTTCATATCATGAACCTTGCATTCATTAATGGACAAATAACGAGTCTTCCTTAAAAGGCATTCCGAGTAATTTCCATCTAACGTCAAACAAGATTCTCCTGACACAAAGTTAGCCAAATCATTCATAAGATCATGCATGGAAAACTGGTCATAATGCTCATGATGAAAGAATGACCTCGATGTTAGATCCTTTAAATAACCCTCTCCGACTTCCACTAAAGTCTTATTTTTCTGAGTTTGCAAAAGATCTTCTGCCATCCACAATAAAATTAAGTTTGCTTTTAGAAATTTATATTCTTTAGGAAAAATTGAGCAGTACGCAAAGCATCTTTTTAAATGCGTTGGCAAATAATAGTAGCTCAACCATAGAGCTGGAAGAATGTTGCACCCCCCTTCAGGCAAATCCCATATGTCATTCTTTAATACGTTTTCCCATTCTTGAGGACTTCGTTCGGAGTGCAAAAGACAACCCAGTGATTTTATTGCCAAAGGAAGACCTTTGCATTTTTTAACAATTTGTCTACCGATTGCTTCCAGTTCTTGAACTCCACTTGGCTCTACACTATTGAAGGCGTGTTTTGCAAATAATCGCAAGCAATTTTCCTCAGATAACATTTGTAGTTCATGACCTGAGACACTACCCATCACGGACGCAATTTCTGTACTGCGTGTTGTCACAATAATCTTACTTCCATGTGCTGCCGATTGCAGTGGACGCTTCAAGTCAGACCACCGTTGGTAATTCAGATTCCAAACATCATCGAAAACAAAGAGAAATTTTTTGTTTCTCAAAACCTCTTCCAGTTGAAGTTTAAGTTGAAATAGTTGCTTGACACAACTATCCGGTGATTTCATTGTGATGGCCTCATAGATGCTTTTGGTTAATACAAAGACATCGGATTCTTCGGATACTGTAACCCATGCCTTGATGTCAAAAGGTTTGTTGATGCCATTGCAATCAATATCATTGTATACAATCTGAGCAAGGGTGGTCTTTCCAATCCCTCTCATACCAACAATGGAAATTACATACACTTTATTATCTCCATCACCTACTTCTTCAGATAACAAAAAGTTTAAGATGGCTTCCTTATCAGCATCCCTTCCATAAATATCAGAATCATTTACCAAAGGAGCTTCAGATAATCTTGGTAAAGGTCTGGTTTCAAGGCCAACTTCTCTCAAACCAAGCATATCTTTTTTGTCAACAACATATTTTAGCATGCTGTGGATCTCCTCTACCCTTTCTTCTATGTTAGGAAGAGTGAATTTAGATGATGAGAAAAAGTTTTGTACCTGAATCAGTGTACGGCTTCCAGATCGACCAGTTTCCAGCTCGGATAGCTCAGCTTCAGTGTTGATCTCGTACACCAAGTCTTCAGCGTCGTAGATTGCATCTCTCAGCTGATGAAGCCACTCCCTCAGGGCTGGATCTGTAAGCTGCTTCTTCTCAGCATCATTCAGAACTCTTCTAGCAGACCACAACTCGATTTCCAACTTTCTGAGTAGATTTTGGTTGAGTTTCTTTGAACGAAGGAAGTCAAGGACCGGCTTAGAAGCCATCCTATCAAACAGAACATTAAGTGCGGCAGAGTGAAAAGATCCAGCAACCATTAAGTCAGCCATGGTTTTGTGTTTCGAAAATTTGGAATATTACTTGAGAATTGCAGTTTGCAAATGCAGGTGAGAGAGCAATTGATTTTGAACAGTTGCTAGTGTCCACAAAAAAACGTCCGGCTTGGCTTGCCACTTGCCATATAAACTAATAGAAATAAAAATTAATAGAGATCACATGCAATCACAAATGAACGCGTGTACGTTACATAGCACTTTTGAAAACAAAAAGTATCAAATACAAATTATTTCAGACTCATGGCCTTGGAAAATGTGAACTGAGGACCTTCTAATTAAAACAAACACATTGTATAAGATGCACATACAAATCTGAATGATGCTGATCATATGAATCCCTTTTCAAATTGAACCATCAAATTGAGGATGCCAACAAAGTACAAACCCCTTTCGGATAGATCATAAGTGTCCACATGACTATTTTTAACGGAGATACTGAGAAAGTAACAGGTTTATAATGAGCAAATATTGAAAATAAGTAAATAAATAAATAACAGAAGAAGATGGAAGGCATTTTGCACGAGATTGTAGAAACAAAAAAGGATAAAGAAACATACCAGTTGGAATAAGAATGCAAACGATGTTACATATCATAATATACATATATATATATATATATATATATATATATATAATCATATTCTTTTTTTATTTTGTTACACAATCAAACAATTTTACAATCTAAGGGATTAGTAGTCATTTGGCACTAAACAACAGACTATGGCTTATATTCCTTACTACATTAGACAGAACATAAAAATGACTTGAGGAGCTTCTACAAAAATGTCAAGAGGTAGTATTATCCTCTCCTCGCTGTGTCGTCTTTGCAACTTCTACCAAAAGTAACCTTCCGTTAACTATCTGCATCAAGAATACATTAAACTTAAATAATTAGACCAGGAGAGAAAAATATATATGTATATATTTAAATCTTGTTAGCACAACAGGCACCATAATTTTTCCACTAGTACGTAGAGTATTTGAGAGAGTCAGAGTGAGACAGAGCAACTCTTCCAAATTATAAAACCGTTTAGTAGTTAATCTTGTAAATGACAGAACAGATCAAATATACAAACAAGATAAGATTCCAAAGTACAAAAGCAGTTTAATCTTGTAAATGACAGAACAGATCGAAGAGACAAACAAGATAAGAGGGAAGCAAAATGCACATCTTCTCATTGTTAATTCAATTTTCAAGTGTAACAAACTCTATCCAGTTTCACAACAACTTGGGCGAAATGGGGTTCCGCCGGAAAGCCATGGATTTTTTAGTTTTTGCATCACAAAGTATGAGTATCTAGTATCCACAAAAACCATACAAACGTAAAAAAGAAAATAAGTAAAAAAATAAATGAATAACACTGTTGGCAAGAACAAAAGGTAAACAATAACTGCTACTCTAAGAAAAAGGAGGGAAATGAGAGAAAATATGAGGAAAAAGCCAACAACCCAGCGGAGAACTTTGATCTTTCAGGCCTCGACCATGTTGCTCAACATAACATATACACATATTTGTGTGTCTGTTCGTGTATATTTAGTATTACAAACAGAGTAGATTCTGCAAATATATATTTGAATCCAACAGATCCATCTTTCGACTTAACAAGATGCCTCTTTTACGACACAATTGTTACTGAAAGGATCACAATAGTTTTGTAGACCATATATTTTGAAAAGAACAATAATCTTGTCTAACACTTCCCCTAGGTTTTGAGATGACAACTAGCCATTACCTTCTCTATTATGGATTCGTCTTACCACTATTTGACATAATGTAGCATTTTCAGGACTAAATAAATCTTTGCAGCGAGGACTATGTAGAGATTTTGGTACAAAGTCAATCCACACATGTTCATTAATGACATACACATGAAGAAAAAGATAGAAACCACACTTCACGAATTTTACAACGGCATAAAATGCTGATGGCATCATTGCAAAGGAGATCCCTCATTCTCTATGTTTCCTTCGTCCTCCTACCGATTTAATGTCCTATAACTTGTGAGCCCTCTCAATTCAAAGTTTTTTCCTGGAAGTTTCAATCTTGTTGTCTATGACAACAATCACTATAAACAGACTAGCGACTCACAAAAAATTGTGAAAAAAAAAAATTTGCTAGGTGGTTTCTCTTTGCCACACTCACACAAGGAACCCAAGTCTGTGTTGGAAAGGAATTTATTTATAAAACAATATATTTGAGTAACAAAAAAATAAAACTTTTATGCTAAAAAAACCAACTAAATTCTGAAACATTTTCGGCCAAGCAAACAGTCGAGCTCGAACTCGGTCACACCTCCATCTTTGTTGTTTTCATGGTGGAAGTGGTGGTGTACAACGATGGCTCACCAATACTACGCTTACCTGAAATCCTTAGCGCATGAGCCTATTGAGTGACAAAAGAGCTCATCAGCCATGGGAGAGTACATGCAGAGCTTTCATTGACCAGATTAGGGACCCACATTTGAAATTGAACCTTACTCTTACTCCACACCCATATCCTACAAATCACTAAGATCTAATTCGTATTGTGTACCTCTTCTGCCAACAGACCCCCACAATAATTTCTAATCGCAACCACTACTCGTACCATCTCCATCAAAATTCAAACCAAGAAACCCCAAATCCATTCAGCCACTAGCCGTCGTTGCATTAGAGCAAAGAGAGACCCTCCGGTGCCACAAACGCCAAAGACACCGTCGCCAAGAGCCTACGCCTTCAGTTCCCTCAAAGACGCCAAGAGCTCCGACACTCCGTTTCCAAGACCGACAAGGCCTAGGTGTATAATATAATTAACTCTTTAATGAATACCACTGCAACAAATTTGTTAAAACTGATTAAAATGATGGATAGAAGAGAATTAACTTACCGGCTGATCTCCATAAAAATAAAACAAGCACCAACAAAAACAATATTGGAGCTGAACAGAGCCGTACCAATATATCATCAATTTTAATTTTTTTTTTGGTTATATATCGAACTGAGTTTACAATAATGCTTGAAAATGATTAGAGAATCTGCTCTCACAAGTAGATAAAAATTAGAAAAAAAATTTGCACCATCAAAATTGAGGATACTAAAACGTCAGACTCAGAATGTACATTTTTTTCCCAAAAAAATAAAAGTTACCTTGAACCTTTTATGATATGACTAGGTCACCGATCTGTATGTAAGAAATCTCGTGCCAATCGTCCCCAATCCCACTCTGGCAGCAGTGTAGTTTTAGCAAAGGATGGCAACTGATATACAACCCAGAAAGAGCTGCAGGCAGGCCTTGATGTGTTCAAATCACCATTTAATCGACACTTACTAATAATGGAAGTAAGTTTTAGAAAGGCCTTGACGTTCGGGGATTTAAGGCTTTGAAGAGACTGGGCGGTCCTCCTTCGGGCAAGCCCAAATCTTCAATATTCCATCCCTCATACGTTAATGAGACTAGTTTTTCGCAATTATCAAATTCAATGGTACTTATTTTTTTTTTGGTAAAAAACAAATACTGCATTAAAGCACCAAAACAACCCCGAAGGATTACATACAGACATCAAACTGCTCTGCAAGCAAAGAAACCAATAGAGAAGATGGAAGGCTCTCCACTGAGAACTCATCCACCTCCATACAAACACCAGAAACAAGAGAATTCTTAGCTGTAAGGTCAGTTATTAAATTACACTTTCTACTTTGCCAACATAAATTCCACTCAAAACAGAAAAACCTATGTCTAATGTTCAACACTTTATGAAAACCAAACCAGCATTGAGGCTCACAGATTCCCTCAATTGCTCGAACAACCTCCACAGCATCAATTTCCCAAAAAGCCTTAACCCAGCCCTTTCTTTCAGCAATCCCAGAAGCTCAATCCATGGCCGCAAGCTCAGCTTCAAAAGGGGAATGACAATCCAAAAGAGTAGACAACAGAAAAAGAAGTTTACCACTATCGTCTCTGACCACCATCGCAGCTGCCGATCTAGAAGCTTTATACGCAGCATCCACATTTATTTTGATCCAGCCCGCAGGAGGAGGAAACCATCTAACAGCTCCAGCCAATCTGCTACTCTCAGCATTTTCCACCTCCTCTTTTTTACTTGATGAGAGAAATTCGTCCACAGACCTTTCCAACCATTTTATAGCTTGCACCAAATTAATTGTGCCTTCAAAAAAACACTGGCACCTAGCCTTCCAAGCCACATAAAACAAAACCGCCCAAAAAGTTTGATGCTCCTCCTTATTAAAGCCCATCCTCACCGACCTCGAATTAGGAATAAGACATCCAAGAACTAGCTGGTGGATAGAATCACAATTCCACTCATCTATTCTACCTCCCCATTTACTACCAAAAGCAATTGCTCGGATTAGTTGACACTTCTTAAAAGTATGGTAACTTGTCTCCGACTCAAAACCACACCCTGGACAAGCCTCATCTCCCCTCCCCACCTTACTAATAACTGCCTCTCTGGTTGGAATAGCCCCTGCAAGCATCCTCCATAGGTGCAATTTTAGCCTCTCATGAAGTTTCGTGCTCCAAATACTCTTCCATATTGGGTCAAAACTAGTCCCCATTCTATTCTTCATTATTCCGTTGTAGCTTACAGAGAAATTACCGGAATTCTCCACCCACAAAGAATCGGTCTTGATGATTTCGCTCGGACCACTCAACCTTTAAGATGGCTCCCAGAGTCTCGCTCGCATATTCTTTCTATAAGCTCTTTGTTCCATCCACTTCCATCATTCAATCTTACCGCTACCCTACATATTCCAAAATCCTCCGGTGATTTTAGTATAGGAGTGAAGTTAGAAAGCCAAGGAATCCATGGGTCCCTCCACGGATTAATTGTACCTCTCCAATTTTAAAGCAAGCATTACTTTGATAACCGCCTTGATCCTATAATTCCACGCCAAACATTTGAGCTCTTCTGGGTTGTAATTCAAGAAGTAAGTAGATCGAGATACTTGGCTCAAAAGCTTCACCCATAAGCTATCCTCTCCTCTCGCTATTTTCCAGCCCCTAAAAGCTGTATTAATGTCATCAATTTCGAAATCCTAGTCCACCAGCTTTTTCTTTACAAAGGTCACTCCAAGCCCTTAGAGCAAGAAATCTCTTTGTCCTGATGCACTCCCTACCAAAAACGCCTTTACCATCAAATCCAAAGCCTTACAACTCGCTAAAGGCCACCGAAGAAGATGGAGTATACGAATAGCGGACAACCGATTTCACAAATGTTACCTTACCAAATTTGAAGAATTGACTTTGCATTTTCTAGCCTTTTTGTACTCTCTTTGATGCCTTCAAATTCTCTGACCTCTTTCTTGTGTGGATTAACGAATTCCCCAAATAGATAATTTGACCCATATCTTTAAAGCCAAGAATGGATCGATCCTCCTCTTCATAGATTGATCCATTCCAGGAGAGAATAAAATGTTAGATTTCTCTGCATTAGCCCAGAACCTGACCACTTTCCAAAACTGCAGAATATTTTGAAGTGCGTCGATTTGCTTCATTTGCATGGCACGCCACCAAAATATCGTCATATAATAAATGAGACACCGACTTCTACCGATTTTAATTCCTCTCTTCTCCCGACCTTTCCTTTTGTTGAATTAACTTGGTTAAAACCTCTCGCATTAGAATAAAGAGATGGGGAGATCGGGTCACCTTGTCTCAACCAGAGAATAAAATCTCCACCGATATTTCCATTAAGGAGTTGTTTATATCTAACCGTAACATGTTTTAGAATTAAGTTTCAAATTTATTTGAAAAACCCCATGCTCCCATAACAATGTCTAAAGCTCCACTCCAAAAGTCATAAGCTTTCCTCAAATCAATTTTCACAAGCATGAGCCCATTTTTCCTCCTATGCCTTTCACCTAATGTACAAGCTCTCGGGCCACTATCGTTTTCAAAGAATCCACCTATTCTTCAAAAAGCACCTTGATTTGGCGATCATATCTCCCATAAATTGCATCAACCTGGTGGTTAGAATCTTGGAAACAATTTTATACGAAATTACAAAGGTCGATCTACCGATATTGGTTGAAAGTAAGCACCATTCACTTTGGGATCGAACTATCATAGTTCTATTAAAACTGGCACTCTACCGCTTATGTAACATTCTTGTACAAACCGCACCACCGCCCCCTACAATGCTCCAATATTTCCTATAGAAACATCCGGGAAGCCATCCCACTGTGGCTCTTAAGCGGATGCATCTCCCCCCGTGGTCCTAATCTCTTCACAGACGGGATGGCCGAAGAGTTTCATTCTCCACAAGAGATCCGAAGGACAATTAACTCATGGAGTCTATCCGTACATAGGAACACTAGACTCATACAAATTGGCAAATTCCTTCACAAAATAATTCGCTATTTCCCCTCTGCCAGTAATCCAACCATCACATGTTTTAATTGCATCAATTCTATTTCGCTTCCGCCGCAACATAGTACAAGCATGAAAGAACTTGGTATTACGATCACCTTGTGCCAACCACAATTCCCTAGACTTTTGTTTACAAATAGATTCCTGTCTTGCACGTAGCACACGTAGCTCTGCCACAATACCACATTGACGTGTAAACGATGTTTCCTCCTCAAAATCCTCCTTACATTGTAAATTTCTCAGCTCATCTTCTAGAGATTGAATTTTCTGGTGGACCTGTCCAAAATTATTTATATTCCATAGTTTTAAAGCTCTCGCAGTAGAGGACAACTTACCACTGATACTCCATGCTTCCGTTCCTCCCTCTGCAAAACCAGACCAAGCTTCCTCCACCACCTTAGCACTCTCCTTCGCAAAAGTCCAAGCCTCCAAGAATCTGAAAGGACGATGCCCTCGGTCCTCCTGCCTTTTACCACAAATCAAGATCGGAGCATGATCCGATTCCGTAATTTCTAAATTCATCACAGAGCAATCGAGGAATATCTGAAGCCAATCTAAATTAGACACAGCTCTATCCAACCTCTCTTTGATCAATCTCACTTGTTTATTAAGCCAAGTGTATTTCCTTCCAGCAAAACCCAAGTCTATACCTCCAGAAGACTGCATAAACTCCTTAAGAAACATCTTCTTCCCTAAAATACTTCTGCCCCCAAACTTTTCCGACTCATCCACAATCTCATTCAAATCTCCTATCATCATCCACGGTTTTGTACTTTCCCCAGCCAACTGTTCCATTGCACTCCAGAAAGGTCCCTTATCCTTGTACCTCGGCGGCCCATAGCAACAGAAGCAATCCCAAGGACTAGACCCATTCACATTGTTTACTTCCGCAACAATCAAGTTGAAGGACTTCCACTTGACACGTAAATTAACATCTGCATTCCACAACAACGCCAGACCTCCCAATCGCCCTTCTGCATCCACACTTTCACAGAAATCAAACTTCAGTTTCCGACGAATTTCCCCAATGTAAACAGCATTACTCTTTGTCTCAGAAAGAAACACCGAGGAAGGCCTCCATTTCCACACCAGCGCCGCTAAGGCACTCACTGCCTCAGGCCTCCCTAAACCCCTACAATTCCAAGACAGCAAGTTCAAAGAAGAGGGGGGGGCTTGAATAGGCCCGCCTCCTCGGCCCCTTGAAAATCCTCATCCTCCACCCGAATCTTCATTCGGCACGGTTTCCTCGTAGGCCTCCCTCTCTGTCTACTACCACCGGTGCTTGCCTCTCGATGACTCGATCCTATGTCACACGATCGCTCGCCTATATATTTAATTCGTATTGTCCCCAGCTCGGCCTCGTGAACATCAATGGTAAGAGCATATACGCGTATGCACCTCAACCTCGTAAGATTTTGATGGAAGTAGATATCGCATCACCCTCGATTCGCTTCCTCATGAGGTGACCAACTCCACCTCACCTAACCGCCCAAATAATCCATATTATTATTACCTTCTCCTGACTTCGCCACAACATTATCTTCATTGTACCCTTGGTTTACTAAATGGCCCACACTCCTACGGCCCATAAGCCCTTCCTTTGAGGAGCCTTCCAAAATCAATAATGCCTCCCTCTTCTTTCTACTAGAGCTTACCAAATAAGCCCATCACCCAAAAGTCGGCCTAATACAAACCGGGCCTAGGCCCAGCCAAACTCTTATCTCTTCCTCTAGCCCTTTCAGATCAAGATTGATCAGATTCCCTCCTCTTCGATGCTTCTCTGCAGCTACTATAAGTTCACCCCTAGCCGTGATACTCAATCGATGCAAAATATCGCTTCTTTCGACTTTGTTCAGAACCAAGCTTTGAAAATCGATATTTCCATCTGAAAACTTTTCCTTAATTGTAAGGTGCAAAGTCTCCACTTCCGGGCACATTTTACTGATGCTCATAAAATAATCGGGTCCCACTTGCTTCGAGCCACCCACCATTCCTCCTTCAGCCGACTCTTCTTGGTTACTGACAACTCCCACCCCTTCTGGCGGCATATTCAGAGTTGACCCAGTGGAAGGACTTGTCATAGTCAAATTTAAAGCATCTACGCTGCAAGCCTTTGAGCTCCGACAACTAAGTTTTCAAATTCACAAAACTAAGCCACGGCCACGCGCACGGATCCTGGTCCATACAATCTCGAGACAACTCACGAGCTTTTCAATATAGATGGCTCAAAGAAAGTTACAACGACCTTACATGATCAAGCATGCCACACTTGAAACAAAAATCGTAGTCTTTCGAACTTGAATGGATCCATCTTCAACCATCTTCCCGAAATTGAAAGAAGCCAGGAAGGGTAATGCCACTTGAACATCTATGCACCAAGGTAACGTTTAAACCGCATCGACTAATAGAGAACTCATGGAGTCCTCCAATCTGTCTTCCTATTGCCAAGGCCACTCCCGTGTGTAAGAGTTTCGGAGGAAGGCCATGTATTTGCATAAACAAAGAACTGGTGTCAAACTGAACATCCTCCAACGCTACTTCCACAGACCACTCTTTCAGAATCAAATGAGCTCCATCCATCGACCATGGACGCCTCTCATAAACTCTATCCCGCTCCAACTTGTCAGAAAAGCTAAATTTAAAAATATTCTCCTTAATCTTCTCTATCTGCACCCTCCCTCTTAACTGCCAAGACTGTTTAATTATATCCGCCAATGAAAATCGCTTAAAAACTCTAGTTGATAAAAGCTTTCCAACCAACACTTTTCCTGTTATTTTAGTTCCCTCAGACTCTTTCGACTCCAAGGATAAAGCACTTAATGCTTCCCGCAGATTAGACGCCTCTGAATTCCTTGACTCCATGTCTTTGGAATAAGAAAAAAACAAAGCCGGAGAAGAGAACCTTCAAAACTGACTAGCCACCAGTTAGAAGCTCTTGGCCCTCATTGCCGAGGGAGATAAAGTGAAAATTTAGTTGATTGCGTTAGACAATTCAATGGTACTTATGTTCCAGGGCAATGTCCCTTCTCTATCCTCATGCATTTGCAATAAAAATCAAGCGATTCATATTGACACCGTGAGGATGAACCTAATAGCTGGTTTCGCTTAGTTAAATCATAAGAACCATAATGGCACATAATTCATATATTTGAACAAAAATAATTGAAACTCACATATGATCACCGTTTATCTTTTGTCAGAGAAATATCAAAATATGTTACAACTTACAAGCCATTTGACATTAAATTAAGCTGCAAATTACACAACAAAACCACTTGAAGCGCTTCATTGTCAAAGAGCTAGAATTCTTTCCAGGTTGTATAGTCTCTGCAGCTTCAACAAAAAAATTAGCCTCCCATTAACTACCTGCACTAAGAACAAATAAAGACTGAAATAGTTAGGCTGGTCAATGGGTCTTCTGTAAATAATGAAACAGGTAGGCTGGTACATGTAAGAAAATTACACATATAAGTTGCATTCTCCAGATAGAGCAAAAAATAACAGGCATCATAATGTTCTCCACCGGAGGCTGAGGACATGAGAGAGGTAATATAGGACTAAAAATGCACAACTTGTCTGTTATTAAGTTTTCAAGTTTAACAAACTATGGGTTTGGTATCACAAAGAAGCGTATGAAGTAGCTATAAAGAACACAGAAACATTGAGAAAAGAAGTGCAGCGAAATAAATGGTAATGGGATCTCTCCCTGAATAAGATGTTTTTTTAGTTTCCAAAAGGTGGTGACCTGAGAGAGAGTGAAGAGTAATTAAGAGAGAGAAAACTATAAAGAGAACCATCAAAATTTAATGAATTTTTATAGCAAACAGAAACACCAATCCATGAATATATCGAGTTAAAGAATAATAAGAAAATAAAGGAAAAACACAAAGAAAAACTCCATGGTTCCAAGCTTAAGCCTCAAAATGAAGAAACTCTTACCAGAGTTGCCTTGAAGAAAAAAACAGACAGTTGTTGCTGGTGGAGAGCTGTCATTGAAAACAGAGAGAAATTTTTTGTTTCTCAAAAGCTCTTTCAGTTTAAGTTGAAATAGTTGATTGATACAACTATCTGGTGATTTCATTGCGACGGCCTCATAGATGCTTGTGGTTCATGCAAAGACATCGGATTCTTCTGATACTGTAATCCATGCGTTGATAACAAAAGGTCTGTTGATGCCATGGCAATCAATATCATTGTATACAAGCTGAGCAAGAGCGGTCTTCCCAATCCCACCCATACCAACAATGGGAATTACAGACTTTATTATCTCCACCACCTACTTTTTCATATAACAAAAACTTTGAGATGCTTTTTACCAGCACGCTTCCATAAATATCAGAATCATTCAAAGAAGCTTCAGATAATCTTGGGAAAGATCTGGTCAAGGCCACCTTCTCTCAAACCAAGCACATCTTTTTTTCAACAATATATTTTAGTATGCTGTGGATCTCCCCTACCCTTTCTTCTATGTTAGGAACAGTGAATTCAGATGATGAGGAAAAGTTTTGTACCTGAAACAGTGTACGGCTTCCAGATCGACCAGCTTCCAACTCGGATAGTTCAGCTGGAATGTTGATCTCGTATACCACGTCTTCAATGTCGTAGATTGCATCTCTAAGCTGATGAAGCCACTCCTTGACGGCTACATCTGTGAGCTGCTTCTTCTCAGCATCATTCAGAACTCTTCTAGCAGACATAACTTCGATTTCAACTTTTAGGTTTTGGTTGAGTTTCTTTGCACGGGAAGTCAAGGACGATTTAGAAGCCATTCTATCAAACAGAACATTAAGAGCGAGAAAGATCCACCAACCATTAAGTCAGCCATGGCTCTGTGTTTCAAAAATTTGGAATAATTTATAGACTGCAATTCTCAAGTAATATTCCAAATTTTCAAACACAAAATCATGGCTGACTTAATGGTTGCTGGATCTTTCCTCTCTACTGCTCTCAATGTTCTGTTTGATAAGATGGCTTCCACGCCTATTCTTGACTTCATTCAAAGAAACTCAACCAAAACCTACTCAGAAAGTTGGAAATCGAAGTTGTGGTCTGCTAGAAGAGTTCTGAATGATGTTGAGAAGAAGCAGCTCAGATCCAGCCACGGAGTGGCTTCATCAGCCGAGATGCAATCTACGACATTAAAGACGTGGTAATGCAGATCAACACTGAAGTTGAGCTATCTGAGCTGAAGCTGGTCAATCTCAAGTCGCATAATCGCTTCGGTACAAAACTTTTTCTCATCATCTAAATTCATTGTTCCTAACATAGACGAAAGGGTAAGGAAATCCACAACATGCTAAAATATATTGTTGAAAAAAAAAGACGTGTTTGGTTTGAGAGAAGGTGGCCTTGAAATCAGACCTTTACCAAGATTATCTGAAGCTTCGATGAATGATTCTGATATTTATGGAAGCGTGCTGATAAGATAGCCATCTTAAAGTTTTGTTAACTGAAGAAGTAGGTGGTGGAGATAATAAAGTGTGTAATTCCCATTGTTGGTATGGGTGGGATGGAAGAGCTCAGCTTATCAATAGTTGACTCTGAACAGTTATTGGTGTTGATGAAAAACGCCCGGGCTTGACTTGCCACTTGCTAGGAAAGTAATAAAAATATATAAACTAATAGAGACCACGTGCAATCACAAATGAATGCGTGCGCATTATATAGCACTTCTGGATACTAAAAGTCTCAAATACAAAATATTTAAAACTCATGGTCCTGGAAAATGTAAACTGAGGACCTTTGTCATTAAAACAACACATTGTATAACATGCACGTTCAAATCTTATGAATCCTTTTTTCAAATTGAGGATGCCAACAAAGTACAAACCTTTTTTTCATATAGATCATAATTGACTCATAATTGTCCACATGAATATTTTTAATGGAAACATTGAGAAAAGTAACAGGTTTAGAATGAGCAAGTATTGAAAATAAGTAAATAAGCAACAGATATGTTTTGAGACGAAAACTAGCCATTACCCTCTCTATTATGGCTTCGTCTTACCACTATTTAACAATGTAGCATTTTCAGGACTACATAAACCTTGGCAGTGAGGACTATGGAGAGGTTTTGGTACAAAGTCAATCCACACGTGTTCATTAATGACATGTTTCAATGTTTTGAAGACAGCAGGAAAAAAGTTTTATTTTTCTATTTCAGATAAATGAATTTACAACCCTAGAAGGATTTTAAATACACATAGAGACTACCTAAAAAAAATATAAAATCTACAGTAAATACAAGATATCTGCTAGTAAATGTCCTACTTTCATAATTTACATTTATACAAAATTATAGGGATTCCGACATGTTTCCTTCGTCCTCCTGCCGATTTAATGTCCTATAACTTGTGAGCCCTCTCAATTCAAAGTTTTTTCCTGAAAGTTTCAATCTTGCTGACTATGACAACAATCACTAAAGGGTGTGCTTCAGTCGGGTTTGGTCGGTGTCAATTTTTTCACTGGAATTGGTGGTCGGTTAGTTGAGAACCAAAAAAATTTTTTGTCTAGCATAACCGACGGGCAGTTTTCATGTACGGTCGGTTTTTCAATCTAATATTTGGGCGGCTAGAATTCAAAATATAAATTTGGGCCTAAAAATAACTTAAAATTTAACTCCAAATATATTTTGGACTACATTTTAACCTATTTTTAGGCCCAAAAACCCATTTAATTTAGGGCTACTCTAATTCAATTATAAAAATCCAATCCAAAGCGACTATTTTCTTACATGACAATAATCCATTTCAAACAAAAGCCCACACATAAGATAAAATGCCATTGTATCTACTTTCTACAGATAATCAAATATACAATACAAACAACTCACAGATAATCAAATAATCAGTCACCACCAGTTCGCAAGCGTTTGCTTTGATCATAATCACTTGAATCCACTACTATTCCTACAGATCAACTCACATTAGTAACTGGTAACACAGAGTAACAGAATGCAAAACAGAATGCAAACTCTAGATATCCATTACACAACTAATTAAATATCATTAATGATAATATTCAATCTAAACTAAAAGAGGTCTAATATATAAGACTCCATATACCGGTGATTCATCTTCAAATTAGCCAAAAAAAAAAATGAGAAACCACAAAGAACCTAATCCATACATGTTTCCCATATGAATCTCTTTACAATCCATGCCACCAAAGGAAAGCTAAACACATCAAGTTAGAAAAAGGGGGTTTCTCCAAATCTACCCGTTTTTGTTCCAGTCCAATTCCTCCACCAATGCACTCAAACTATCCAAATAAATTCCCACTATCAATAATGTATGGACTTATTACCTGAGCATTATCCAATACATACTCGAATTCTTCTGAACAACTATCAATTAGGCATATGTTGAGTGGGTATTAAAAATTCTATATTTAAATTTTCTCTCTCTTTCTATTCTGAAGCCCTTCCCATCTAATTTGAAGTAATTAAAGATAACAGCATATTTAACAATTGAAACTTATTCTCATTCTCACCTCTTTTGCCGAAAAGATTTTTTCTTGGCCATCTCTGTTTGCAGCACCAACTTCGACTCTGCATCAAAAATCATATTCTGTGCACACTCAACTACTACTTTCATTTAGAAGAAAACTCTTTTACAGAACAAATAAGAAATTAGCAACCAAAAAAAAAACTCAACCTGTAAGGTATCCTTGGCAGCAAGGGCCTGCTGAGCACTACCCATAGGCTTTCGCCTTTGAAGTTCACTTGGGAAGCCTCGTATCTGGGTAATCTTCTCAACAGATTCTAAAGTGTGTCTCTTTCACGTCCTCAGGAATAACAGTTACAAATATCATTCGAACCTATTATAAAACACCAAAAAGAAGCAATCTTCAGTCTACATCTGATTCTAATATGTAATGTACTTTACGTTCCTTGGTTACTGAGAAACCCACTCAAAAAAAATTATTTTTTACAGAAAATAAATAAAACATGGATACTGTCCACGAATATCTAAACAATCAAAATCTCTTTTATCAGATTGAGTGAGCTGAATAGAAGATACCTCGTCGGTAGCGGGGCGGTTAGGGTTGTCGACGAGGACGGAAGGCGAAGGAGCTGCGGCTCCTGGAGCGCCGAATACTGCAAAATCGACGACCGGCTACGACGACGGTAGATCAGGACGACCGGTGACACTAGCTCAAGAAGCAGAGGAGAGGGTATGCGCGTGAGAGGAGACGAGAGAGGAGAGGATCGGGCACTGATATTTTTGTATATTATAAAATAAAAATAACAATTAAAAATATATTAAATTTATTAAACGGTCGGTTTCGGTTACCATCGGTGTTGAAAACTTATCACCGAAACCGACCGAGCTATCATCCTCGGTTACGGTTAACCGACCGATCGATAGGCCGTCACCGGAAATGGTTTCTCTTTGCCACACTCACACAAGGAACCCAAGTCTGTGTTGTAAAGGAATTATACAATTTATTTATAAAACAATAAATTTGAGTAACAAAAAATGGAACTTTTATGCTAGAAAAACCAACTAAATTCTGAAAAATTTTCGGCCAAGCAAACAGTCGAGCTCGCACTCAGTTCCACCTCCATCTTTGTTGTTTTTATGGTGGAAGTGGTGGTGTACAATGATCAAATACTACGCTTACCTGAAATCCTTAGCACATGAGCCTATTGTGTCGCAGAAGAGCACATCAGCCATGGGAGAGCACATGCAGAGCTTCCATTGACCAGATTTGGGACCCAATACAAACATTTGCAATTGAACTTCACTCTAACTCCACACCCATATCCCACAAATCACTAAGATCTAATTCGTAATTCGTATTGTGTACCTCTTCTGCCAACAGAACCCACAATAATTTCTAATCACAACCACTACTCGTACCATCTCCATCAACATTCAAACCAAGAAACCCCAAATCCATTCAGCCACTAGTCGTCGTTGCATTAGAGCAAAGAGAGACCCTCCAGTGCCACATACGCCAAAGACACCGTCGCCAAGAGCCTACGCCTTCAGTTCCCTCAAAGACGCCAAGACCTCTTGACACTCTGTTTCCAAGACCGACGCCGATTAGCTCATCATCCTATTCAATAACTCCATGGAAGTCCGATTGGTGATGCACAATCTCGACGGAAAAACAAGGAGAAAAGGTTTGATAATTGTTTTTTTCGCCAACATCTGTGGTTTAATATCAGGTCTGTGAGCTTAAGGGGGGAGAGCAATTTTTTTGCCATTTCCTAATTCCAAGTAATTCCCTCGAACCAAATCACGTGATTGCACGTGACACAACCCGTATACTGTTTTGATCGGCAGTTACCAATTGATGCAAAATGATTGAAGCTGTATAATTTAGGGGGTAATGTTCGAAAATTGAAAATTTAAAATGTAAAGTGCAAAAAAGTGAGATAGGGATTAGGTGTAATTTACCCAAATAAAAATATAGAGATTACATTCACACACGTCAAAATAATGCCAAGTTGAAAAATATAATTAACTCTTTAATGAATACCACTGCAACAAATTTCTTAAAACTGATTAAAATGATGGATCGAAGAGAATTAACTCACCGAAACAAGCCCCAACAAAAATACTATTGGATCTGAACAGAGCCCTATCAAGATATCATTATTTTTATTTTATTTTTGTTACATATCGAACTAAGTTACAATAATGCTTGAAGATGATTAGAGAATCCACCCTAACAGGAAGAAACAAGATTAAAAAAAAAAAAAGGTTTCAACCATCAAAATTGAGAATACCACAAAGGTCAGACTTAGAATTTATAATAGTTTTAGTCAAAAACTATAAAATGAAAGATGCTCTGCATCCCCAGACTACCAATAAACATAATAAATATTTGAATTATATAAAAGACATCCTTGATTAAAAATGAAAGCGTAAGGAATTCATTGTTTTTGTTTCTTTTCTTTTGTTCAGCAGAAAATTTTATTTAGAAAAATCAAAATAAAAATTGAAGCATAGAGTAGACTTATGTACGTATTAATGTATTTTTAGCAATTTATACGAATTAAAACCCCCTAGAAAGTAGAACTTGTTGACCTTTTTACCTTTTTCTTCTTCTTTTTTTTTCTTCCTTTCTTTTTAGTAAAATAAGATTAAAAACAGTCAGCATCTCTTTTACAGTGACTAATTTCAAACAACTAAGGAGAAATTATGGAGCTTTCAACAATTTTAAGGAAATCCAATTGGCGGGATCAGTTCATGGAGTACCTCTATTACCAAGAAAAAAAAAAAAAGCACATGACTTAAACATCAAATAATTATTAGTTGAAGAACAAAGTAACAAGTATATCAAAAAAATAAAAAACAGCAACAAGGGCTAGTTAGCATTGGCTTCAACATCTTCAATGTAATAGCTGCTTGCGCCCAACAAGTGTGCAATCAGCTTTTCAAATGAAATAGAGGAAGATTTGCAGCATGTTAAAATTCATACTTAAATTCCAGTTGCAATTCAATATAGTGAAATCATCTCAATTCCAGTTGAGATCTCCCCCCAGCTAAACAGGTGATTGGCATTGTTGAAATCAAGGCCAGTTCATGAAAGCAACTGGGGGTTGCAACCCTGTCAAGTGTTCGTTAAAGTAATGCGAAACAATCATTAAACTTTTCTTATATACAATGCAACACAATCAACTTTAAAATTTTCCATCTACCTGTAAAGATTACAAGTGGAAATCCAGGAGTTTGAAACATAAAGACCAAGAGCAACAGCCAGAGCTGTTAAAACAGACCACTTACCACATGGCATATTGAAACTTTAACATAGATAATATAAATGGTTAATACCACAAGAAATGCTTGTTGCTACTTACAGAGAAGATGATCATACAAATAGCTGCAGATAAATTACACTTGGCAGTACCATGCTGTGATAAGCTTTTATCACCCTTTACATTCCTGCAGAAAGTTTTGGCTGTTTTATAAAAAGCTGGTAAAGAATACAATAGTCGGCATCTTTTCACTGATATTAACATGTGCTTTTTATTACCTAAATCGCTAGCGAAAGTAAATCCTTGGAAACTAAAACATCTGAAATAAATTCAGCTATGAATGGGATTGCCAACTGCAATAGACCACAGCCACCAATACTTGAATAGCAGAGAAAAGTAAGGAGCAAACATACCCAAGAATTCATGGGCTGGATTGCAGGAAATGAAGTTTCACAACCTCTTGGATAAGGATTCAAATCCGAAAAGCAGTTTGACACAATTACATGAACACTAAAATGGTCAGAGGAGCTAGACCCAAACTTCAAAACCACAAAGCTTGCCATTATCGAATAAGCTATTGTGAATAACAAAACTTTGCTACCAACATTGTGATCGCATTTGAGAGAACTTCGAAATGAAACCTTAAAGACAAGTTTATTAAAACAGTGAGCATGATGTTGATTATATGAACTTCAAATTAAGCCATTGTAAACATGTCAATTAAGAAAGAGAATTGGAATGACCTTGTGGCAAGTATTTGCAACTGATAGCAGTGAAAAGAAAGAGCTTGTCGAATCTATCAACGGAGAGCGAGTTTAGATTAAAATGCAATCCTCTTCCTTCAAATAACATTAGAAAATGAGAGCCACCTACATCAGAAAG
Organism: Rhamnella rubrinervis; assembly: GCA_007844105.2. Lineage (NCBI taxonomy): Eukaryota > Viridiplantae > Streptophyta > Magnoliopsida > Rosales > Rhamnaceae > Rhamnella > Rhamnella rubrinervis. The sequence goes on from CM017575.2 coordinate 1,142,900, forward strand.
AGAGCATGTATGATAAGCAAAGTCTGATAGCAAAAACATCTGAATACTGGAAAACAGAGGCAAACTGCATCATGTAATCACCTAAAATTACGTCTTGTACGCTATACATGCTCGTAGAAACAAAAGTCTCAAATCCAAAATGTGTGGAAAATGTAAACCAGTGACCTTTGCAATCACTAAAAGCATACATTTTACAACAGCAAAGACAGATCTTCATGATCCTGAGTACAAAGATTCCAATAAACCCCTTTCAGATAGGTCAGTCTTGAATCATATATGTACATGCCGAAATGTTTTTAATGGAGAAAATAAGAATAATAACAAATTTAGAATGAGCAAATGATGTTGCAGATTTCATCTGAAAAGAATTATAAGGATGAAATGCATTATGTGAAAGATTGTAATATATATATATATATATATATATAAATTACCAGAAAAATTGCAGTGTAGAATAAGCATAATATGCCTAGCCACTCAATCCTTAAGTAAATCTTGTACCAATCTTCGCCTATCCCTCGCACCGAGCGACCGACAGACAACCAAGATGCGCAGCCTTTCTTCTGGAGAGCACTGAAGCTGTTCGCTATATGAAATACTCAAACTCAAACTTTCAGGGAAGTGATTTACCAAAAAAAAACCTTCCGAGAGAAGTGTGATGTTGAAAGGCCTTCAAAAAGAGGGGCCGGTATTCGTGCCGGGTAAATGCCAAAAAATAATCTGTCGCGGAGTACCCCTGTTTTAGTGAACCCTGGGAGTTGTCAGCGGCTCGACAATTCGTGTCGTTTAAAGATTTTAAGGCTTCCAAGAGAGTATATCTCAAGAGAAGTGAGAATGGGCGAGAAGCAGAACTTCGTCAAAAATGGATCCACCACTTCTTCATCAATGTGCCTAATCATTAAGGATGTAAGCGATGTGACTGATCGCAAATTCCACTTATTGATATTTACAGCAAGTAGATTTCTAAAATCCAAAGACAGAAGTATTAAACAGGCATCATATTTGTAGGCCATCAATCAATCTTCCAAGGGATGAGAAATCTTCAAGGGAAGTGAGTCTTTTTGGCAAAGTCACCATTTAGTGATTTAAGTCACCATTTAGCGATTTAAGGCTTGGAATTTGTTCTACTTGGAAAGAAGTGAGAGTGGTGGGGAACTGCCCTTCCTCCGGAAACGGATCTCCCACTTCATCAGGAACCTCGGAGATTCTCAAGGATGTAAGCGACGTGACCGATCGCAGATTCCACTTATTAAAATTGGTATCAGCGAATAGCTTTCCACACTTATCGATCGAAATTGATTCCAGATTTGAAGGCCATCCCTCTTCCGAAAGTGAGACTAGTTTTTGGCAAGAACGAATCTCTATATGAGTTATGGTTGAGGGCAATGTTCCTCGCGGAAAGGACTCCACTTCTCCACACCCACATATTGTCAACCAAAGAAGCGATGGATAATGACATGTTGAGAGTGAACCCAACAGTTGGTTTCTTCCACATATCCGAAGCTCTTTCAAGGATGGAAGATCATCAGGCAAGCATGCACCATTTATCATCTCACAATCTGACAATATAAGAAGCTCAACTTTAGAGAAAACTCCACCTTCTTCTTCGTCACTTCCACACATCAACCACTCCTTCCACTGTGGCGTATCTGAAAAACTCATCCATTTTAAAGACTTGAATGGTTTAGTCACAGAAGAAGAACCGTTATAATAAAACTCCTCCCCTATACTTTCCAGCATATCAAATCCACTAATACAAAGCATTTCTAGGGAAGGTAGCTGTCCAAGTGCCGGCAAAAGATAACAATTTTTGCACCCCTTTAAGTTTACACGTGTTACGCAGGAAAATGAGTGATGTCCCACCCAATCCGGGAAGTTTGTACTTCCATAATTTTCAATCCATAAGCCCTCGAGATTTGTGTGAGGTCGGAGTCGATTTAATATCTCCCTTGGTTTATGTGAATCATCACTTTCATCATTCCATACCAATTTTAAGTCAGTAATACCCATCTTATCCTTCAAATTGGCCTCCGAAACATCTCCGACATTTTCTACGTTCTCAAGCCTTTCGATACTAAAATCACCACGCAGATATTGAAGCTTATCCAACTCTCTAATATTCGGTCCTTCATCATTTTTGCCTACAACAAACACATTCAAGCTTTCCAGAATTTTCAAGTTTGGAACTTGTGGTGTTATCATTATGCTGGTATCGCCAATGTTTAGATGGCGCAAGTGGATTAGTGTTGTGATGTTGGTTGGTAAACGAGAAAGGCTTTTGCAAAATCCCAAATTTAATGAATGCAGCTCGTGCAAACCACATATTGTGTCAGGAAGCTTTTCAATTCTAGTAAAAAATAAGTCCAGGTGCCTTAGATGCTTCAAATTGCCAATTGAATCTGGTAACTTTTCAATTCTAGTAAGAGATAAGCCCAAGTGCCTTAGATGCTTCAAATGGTAGCTTTTCAATTGTAGTACGAGATAAATCCAAGTGCCTTAGATGCTTCAGATTGCCAATTGAATCTGGCAATGCAATAAGTTCGCTACAACCTCTCAATAATAGTGTCTGCAAATTGTACAACGTACAAATTCCATCAGGTATTTCTTTTATTCCATCATTATTTGATAAATCCAAATACCTTAACAGCTTCAAACCGCCAATTGAATCAAGCAACTTTGTGATATGAGGTTTTTCATATGTAGAAATATGTCGAAATGCAGAAAGCGCTCTTAAGCACCTCATTGATTGCAATTGCTTAGGATATTTCTTGTAATGTTCGTTCAATGCAAAGCTGCTTCCTTTAAGTACTAACAGAGTGCGCAACACTTTATTTTTAGATACTTCCTCTATTTTCTTCATATCACGAACCTTATATCCATCAATTGACAAATAACGAGTCTTCCTTAGAAGGCGTTCCGAGTAATTTCCATCTAACATCAAACAAGATTCTCCCGATACAAAGTTAGCCAAATCATTCATAAGATCATGCATGGAAAACCAGCCATCCACATGATGAAAGAATGACCTTGATGTTAGATCCTTGAAATAACCTTCTCCGACTTCCTCTGAAGTCTTATGTTTATGAGGTTGCAAAAGATCTTCCGCCATCCACAATAAAATTAAGTTTTCCTTTTCAAATATATAATCTTTAGGAAAAATTGAGCAGTAGGCAAAGCATCTTTTTAAATGCGGAGGCAAATAATAGTAGCTCAACCATAGAGCTGGAAGAATGTTGCACTCCCTTTCAGGCAACTCCCATATGTCATTCTTTAATACGTTTTCCCATTCTTGAGGACTTCGTTCGGAGTGCAAAAGACAACCCAGTGATTTTATTGCCAAAGGAAGACCTTTGCATTTTTTAACAATTTGGCTACCGATTGCTTCCAATTCTTGAACTCCACTTGGCTCTACATTATTGAAGACGTGTTTTGCAAATAATCGCCAGCAATTTTCATCAGATAACATTTGTAGTTCATGACCTGAGACACTACCCATCACCGACGCAATTTCTCTACTGCGTGTTGTCACAATAATCTTACTTCCATGTGCAGCCGATTGCAGTGGACGCTTCAAGTCAGACCACCGTTGGTAATTCAGATTCCAAACATCATCGAAAACAAAGAGAAATTTTTTGTTTCTCAAAAGCACTTCCAGTTGAAGTTGAAGTTGAAATAGTGGCTTGATACAACCATCTGGTGATTTCATTGTGACAGCCTCATAGATGCTTTTGGATAATGCAAAGACATCGGATCTTCGGATACTGTAACCCATGCCTTGATGTCAAAAGGTTTGTTGATGCCACGGCAATCAATACCATTGTATACAAGCTGAGCAAGGGTGGTCTTCCCAATCCCTCCCATACCAACAATGGGAATTATGGACACTTTATTATCTCCATCACCTACTTCTTCAGATAACAAAAACTTTAAGATGGTTTCCTTATCAGCATCCCTTCCATAAATATCAGAATCATTCACCAAAGGAGCTTCAGATAATTTTGGGAAAGGTCTGGTTTCAAGGTCACCTTCTCTCAAACCAAGCATGTCTTTTTTTTCAACAATATATTTTAGCATGCTGTGGATCTCCTCTATCCTCTCTTCTATGTTAGGAACAGTGAACTTAGATGATGAGGAGAAGTTTTGTACCTGAAATAGTGTATGGCTTCCAGATCGACCGGCTTCCAGCTCGGATAGCTTAGCTTCAGTGCTGATCTCGAACACCAAGTCTTCAGCGTCGTAGATTGCATCTTTGAGCTGATTAAGCCACTCCCTCACGGCTGGATCTGTGAGCTGCTTCTTCTCAGCATCATTCAAAACTCTTCTAGCAGACCACAACTCGATTTCCAACTTTCTGAGTAGGTTTTGGTTGAGTTTCTTTGAACAAAGGAAGACGTAAAGGCCATCTTATCAAACAGAACATTGAGAGCGGCAGAGAGGAAAGATCCAGCAACCATTAAGTCAGCCATGGTTTTGTGTTTCAAAAATTTGGAATATTACTTGAGAATTGCAGCTTGCAAATGCAGGAGAGAGTGCAATTGGATTTGGCTTTAATGTGAAGTTCATTATCAATAGTTGACAACAGTTGACCAAAAAAAGGTCCCGGCTTGGCTTGCCACTTGCCGGGAAAGTAACAAAATATATAAACCAATAGAAATAAAGTAATAGAGACCACATGCAATCACAAATGAACACGTGTACGTTATATAGCACTTCTGGATACAAAGTCTCAATGGTCCTGGAAAATGTAAACTGAGGCCCTATCTAACAGAACAATACATTGTATAACATGCGCGTACAAATCTGCATGATGCTGATCATATGAATCCCTTTTCAAATTGAGGATGCCAGCAAAATATAAACCTTTTTCAGATAGATCAGAATTGAATCATAATTGTCCACATGAATATTTTTAATGGAGACATTGAGAAAAGTAACAGGTTTAGAATGAGCAAGTACTGAAAATAAGTAAATAAATAACAGATATATTCTTTTTTATATTTGTTACACAATCAAACTATGTTACAATCTAAGGGACTAGTTGTCATTTGACACTAAACAACAGACTATGTCTTATATTCCATACCGCATTAGACAGAACATAAAAATGACTTGAAGAGCTTCTTCGAAAATGTCAAGAGGTAGTAGTATCCTCTTCACGTTGTGTAGTCTTTGCAACTTCTACCAAAAGTAGCCTTCCGTTAACTATCTGCATCAAGAATACATTTAAACTTAAATAATTAGACCAGTATATTAAGACAAAGAAAGCCGTTTCAGTTTGTATTACTTTAGCACATAGGCATCATAATTTTTCCACTGGTACGTAAAGTATATGAAAGAGAGAGTAGAAATGAGACAGAGCAACTCTTCCAAAGTATAGAACTGTTTACTAGTTAATCTTTTAAATAACAGAACTGATCAAAGATTCACAAAAAAAAAAATAAAGCAGAACATATTAAAGAGACAAACAAGATAAGAGGGACTAAAAATGCAAATCTTCTTATTGTTTATTCAGTTTTCACGTCTAACAAACTCTGAGTTTGAAAAACCGTTTATTTTTCCCAGTTTCACAACACCTTGGGCAAAACGGGTTCAACCGGGAAACCATGGATGTTTTAGTTTTCGTATCACACATACAAATGTCAAAAAAGAAAATAAGTAAACAATGAAATAATGATAACACTGTTGGCGAGAACAAAAGTAAACAATAACTCTACGAAAAAGGTGGGAAATAAGAGAAAAATAAGGAAAAATCCAAAAACCCAACAGAGAACTTTGCCCTTACAGGCCTCGACCATGTTGCTCAACATAACATATATATATATATATATATATATATATATATATATTCTGTTCGTGTACATAGTATATATTTTTATTATAACTAGCACAAAAGATTCTACAGATATATATTTCAATACAAGAGAGCCATCTTTCGGCTTAACAAGATACCCTTTTTGTGACACAATTGTTTAAAGAAGAATAGTTTGTAAACCAGATATTTTCAAAAGAACAATAGTTTTGTCAACATTTCCTCTAGGTTTTAAGACGACCACTACCTATTATCTTCTCTAATATGGCTTTGTCTTACCACTATCTGACATAATGTAGCATTTTCAGGGCTACATAAATCTTAGCAGTGAGGGCTATGTTTTGGTACAAAGTCAATCCAAACATTTCTTTAACGACATACAAATGAAGAAAAATAGAAACTCAGACACTTTACAAATTTCATAACTGCATACAATGTTGACGGCATCATTGCAAAAGTGGAAGACAATTTCTTTGTCTGGAACCGGAACCACGCTCTCAGTAGTCAGTACCAAAATGTCTCAAATCAAATATTATGTAGTTCAGAGAAAAATACCTAACATATTATAAAAACATTATAGAGATTTATAGATGAACCACCAGAACAAAACCCACTTTCTGTAAACTAATTGTTACCATTTTTGCAGTATTCTGTTACACCAAATAGTATTTTAAAATATCAAATCATGGAAGTAAAATAGAGACAAATTATTAATCTCTCAATTTCTTTCTTTATTTATTTTTAAGTGGAGCAATCAGTTTATACTTTATTGTGTTTTTCCAGAGAGAGACAGTAAATTACCCGGCAATTCATGGCTTTCAAAGCTTTGTGAGCTTCAACCTCTGACTTGAATGTGACAAAACCGAAACCTTTAGGTCTTTGAGTTTTAGGATCCCTAACTAACCTAGCTACAAAAACAAAAGCAAAGCAAACAAATCCCAGATCAGAAATCATTAATCGAACCCCACAACCTAACAAAGTGAATGGAAAGTGGAGAACAAATTAAATACGAAAGTACCTTCTGTAACAACCCCAAATGGAGAAAACAAAGCCTTGAGCTGCTCATTTGCAGTGTAAAATGATAACCCCAAAACCAAAAACCAAGAATCCAAACTAACATGGCTTAGAAACAAAATCAACATGTAGGAATAAAAGTTAGACACAGCAAGAAAATGTACTGCTGATGAAGAGCTGCGAGCTCAATTTCCTAGCCATCTCAGTCCCAAATTGGTACAAATGGTCACAAGATCTTTCCTTTCAGGAGTTGATTTCTATATGTCAGCTAATAACTGAACTGCGTGCATGAAAGAAGAAATTGTGGGGAAGTATTGTACTTGGTGACTTATTCCAAAGAGTTGGGCCTGAGAGAAAATACAAAAAGATTGAGATTGAGAAGAAGAAGAAACCCAAAATTTTATCAATTCTGATACCAAACCGAAACCCAAATCCATGCATAGAACAGAGATCGACAACAACGAAGAAAAAACCGAAGGGAAACTCCAAGATTTCAAGTTCAAGCCTCAAAGTGAAAAAAGAAAAATGACCTGATTTGCCTTCAGCTTTAAAGAATCACAGATTAATCGCCGGTGGAGAGATGCCGTCCGATAGAGTCCGGTCATCGGCGGGAGCTGCAGTGCGAGGGTTTGTAAGCAGAGCAATTACCCTGCACCTCGCGCCGGACGGACAGAGTGGCTGTAAATTTAATCATGTTCCTAATTAAACGTATTATTTATTTTTTAAAACTTTTAATTTTGTTATAGTATCCATAATATAATACAGTTTTACTAGTTAAAAAATAAATGAGATCAATATAAAAATGAATAAATAAACTCTTCTCTGCTAGTAACAGTTACAGAGAAAGAGCCGTGTGGAGAATTGCTTACTTCTTTTGTGTATTGTCGTGTAGCACACAATCCGTAGAGCTATTTGCTCCTACTCAATCTGCGAAGCCTTTAGCCGTACAATTGGCGCACATGGGAAGCATGTAAATAAGCAGTGTTTATGTTCACCTCGCCTCCATTCTCTCTGTCTCTCTGTTTCTCCCAGTTTCTCAAATAATTCTCCCACATGAAACAAAAGTCACTGTTTCCCACTTGACCCTTGGAGTTTCTGCTGCTTCTTAGCAACTCTTTGAAAACCCATGAACTCAAAGCTCGTGTCTTGAAAAGAAAAACAAGTAAAAGTGAAAAAGAAGAAGATGCTCTCAAAATTGCCAGCTACCCACGTGAAAGCATCACCGGCTGCACCAGATTTTGGGTTTTCTTCTCGTGGGGAGTTTTGCAGGTTTGGGTATTGTGCAAGGAGTTCTGCTGATCATCATAAGTCTCGCTTCAAGTTTGTGAGACAGTCTTTGGGGATAGATGGAAGCTCAATGACATCAATACTAGTGAGCTTTTGTTTTTCTTTTCTTTTATTTGCATTTTTCCTCTTCTTTTTAAAAGCATCTTCTTGGACCAATTATTAAGCAAAAACCAGAAGTCACGGCTCCTTGTTTGACTAAATTTAAGCAAGTGAGAAGGAAAGGAAGGGATGGTGAAAAATATCATGTCGTGAAATTTTATGCCTAAGATTTCATGAATGTGACATTTCCATCTTTTAAATGCTTCAAGTTCTGGCTGTTCAGTCCTCTATTTTTCTTGACAGATGGATTGCAAGAAAAATTGAATACATGGCTACTGAAGACCCAAAATTTTTGAATGAAGTAGCATCACCACTGGTAGGAGCTGGGCAGAGTAGAAACCCTGCTCCCAGAAATGCTTTTAAAGCACCACAAATGGACAGCATATTTATGACAGAGCAGACTATTGATAGCAGAACACCTAAAGGGACTCTCTGTTTAGCTGCTATTGTATCCATCGAGCAATTTAGCAGGTGAAACTATGTGGCAGCTAGTATATTTTGGCTTCAGGTTCTTTATTTTAGAATCCCCAATGTGATTGGTTCTTTTTGTCCTGTCTAGAAAATTAAACTGAGTTGAAAGTAAATGTGAAAATATAGTCTTATAATTCTTATTGGTGATCCTACACACTAGAAGGGTTTTATGTATTTCTTTTACAAGTGATACATTTGTTTATTTCCCAATCTCCTGGAGAAGCAGCTTAGTTTAACAAGACATTATGATTTATCGAATCCAGATTTTGGAGGTAGGATGGAACTTGAAATGTCTTCTTTTGTGGTTCTAATTAGTGTTGAGGGCTTTCTAACTAGAAAGTTTTGAATTTGTTTGATATTTCTTCATGATTGGAATATATGCTCTAGTTACTGTTGATTTGTTTTCTTCCCTTTGTTTTGTTTATGTAATTTATTACCATTGAAGGAATAAAAGTCCTATGACTGAAAAATTTTTGTTCTTGTCTAGGGAATGTTTTGTTTTTGGTATCAAGAGCTTGGCTTGTTATGCCTTATTAAACTGATAAAGTGATTGTGATTTGACTTTCTGAGATAAGATCTGCAGGATGAATGGATTGACTGGGCAGAAAATGCAGAAAATATTTAAGGCACTCGTCCCTGAATCTGTATATAATGATTCACGTAATTTGGTTGAGTATTGCTGCTTTAGGTTCTTGTCAAGGGATAGTTCTGATGTTCACCCTTCTCTTAAGGTTCGTAATATTTACCCTTCTCTTAAGGTTTGTAATATTTAGTAAAGTTAGTTTCTTGTATTTCATGCTTTATTTGTTTTCTTGGAAGGAATTGATTTAGGGAGATGGCTTGAATATAGCAGAAGAAACATAAACCTTTTACATCCTTAAGCGAGCTTGAGGAAATATGTATTGTGCTTTATTCATTTACGGTAACATTTGACAATATTTTTCCCAAGTGTTTTTCTTGGGGGAAGAAAAGGAAAAACACTGTGGAGATGTGTGGTAATTGCTCTTTTTGTCTTGTGTTGTATGATTGGAAAGAAATTGGAGAGTAATGAAAGCAAGCATCAAAATGTGGTGTTTCGATGAGATCATTTGAAATTCTTGACATCCTTATAGTCCTTCACTTGAAAGGACTTGGTATTTCGTTTTTAGTGCTTAATTTAAGTTGGGAAAATGTTGTATTTGATCTCTATGCTTTTTGCTAACTGTATGATATAAGACTTTTGCATTTTTATATTTACTAGTTTTCTTTTGGACGCATTGGTTTGTCTGCAGGAACCTGCATTCCAGAGACTGATATTCATAACAATGCTTGCATGGGAGAATCCTTATGAGGAGCTTGCTAATGATACAGAAGAAGCTTTTTTTCAGGTTCATTATGTTCATGTTCTCTTATCTGTTTATTTCAAATATTAGTGCCATAAATCTATGAATTAACTAGGAAGTTGCTTTTGGGTTTTTGTTTTTTATTTTACTTTGATCATATAAGAAGTACTAAATGCGGGATGTCAGGAAGAGTGTATGTAGGCCCTATATTCATGTTGGTATTATCTTTTGCAGATATGGTATTTCTACCGAAGGTTGGTTGGTAGAGTTATATATTTGAGTGTAACCAAACCTGATATGACATTTGCTGCCAGAGTTGTTAGCATGTTTATGCAATATTTTTTATTGGAACATTAGGATGCAATATGAGAATTATGAGATACTTGAAAGATTCTCCATGCAAGGGAATCATCCTCAAAATACAAACTCCCTTAATGTAATTGATTATGCTGATTGGGTTGGTGATATTTTGGATTGTTGATCAATTTTGGTACATGATGCAAGACCAGGATTGAGAGAGAGATAGAAGATGAGAATTTGACAAAAAGAGGTGAGAATTGGGAAAGATAAACTAGGCAAATAGGGACAGAGTTAGACAAATTAAAAATTGTGAAAACAAGATAAGCATAGAACATCTTACTGGCCTACCAACTGTATGAAAATATTTTTGGTCGGAAACAAGATAAAGATGATCTTAGTGAATGCCACAGAACTTTTAATGCTTTAAGCGAAGAGCTTAATGTTAATGGTCTTTCCACTGGTACAATAGATGCTTCAAAGAAACAAAGAGAAGATTTACTTGTAGTCAAATTTTCGTCATGTCATCATCCTATGCCTAAAGTGAAATATTACATTCTCCAGTGAAATTTGATCCTCATTGAATGCATTAAAGGATGCAAGTATCTTCTTAGTTTAGTAACCAGCAATGCAAGTTATCATAGACACAGTAGTGACTAATGAGAATCATTGACGAAAAGGTAAAACAAACAGAAAGGGAGAGCGAGAGAGAGAGAGGAGTTTCTGAGAGCACATGTAGCAAGCCAAGGTTTTCACCCTTTGCTATAGGCTTCATTATATAGGAGTTTTAGGCCCTTGGTACAGGGTCTTAAAGAATTGGCGGGTAGACTAGCTTCCCTTTTGACTTTTTCCTATGGTATGAAATATGTCAAACGTGTATGGCTGATAGGAATTGGGATCTCTCAAGTTCTGGTGACATAGTAGTAAGACACTGAATAATGGAAAATGGTACAAATAAATCCATGATACGCAAGGAATTCTAATGATACAATTTTGAAAGAGTTGATAATGGATAAAACCTTTGTTTAGTGTGACTAATTTTGAAAAATTTCTTTAAGTGTTTCTATTAGTAGGAGATATTTCTCTGTTGAAAGATTGTCCTTTTTATTTTCTAATATTCGACTACTTAATACTTGAAGTGATGCTCAAATAGATTATTTTCTTCTTGGTTTTGCAGAGGAAGCTTGTTAGAGAAGAGGCTTTTGTTCGTATAGCTCCTGCCATTTCTGGTGTGGCTGATCATTCCACAGCACATAATCTATTTAAAGCTCTTTCTGGTGATGAAAAGGGAATCTCTTTGAGTTTGTGGTTAACTTATGTTGAGGAACTCAACAAGTGAGCTTCATTATATTGCTTCTAACACTGCATTTCAGATTTATGAAGTATGCTCAGTCAGACATAGCCACTAATTTCTGGTTGATGAGTGACCAAGCATATTGATGTGGATTGTCAATTTATTCAAGAGGCTTAATTAAGGCAGATATTGTAACTCCATATCTCAAATTTAAAAGTCAACCGGGTGGCCTCTGTATTAAGAATATTTAGACTAACATGACGTCGTATTAAGGGTAGTTTAGGTATTTACACTAAGACTAGGCTATGCTCACAATTTTATATAGGAGGTCTACGTTACTAATAGTATGTTGGAAAAAAGTTCAGATTCTCTCTTCTCACTCCTCTTTCTTTATTTTGTAACATGAAGAATAACTTGGTATGTTTTAGGAAGTTCATGTTCTAGTTTCTGTGCAGGGTTCATGAAGGACGCAAATTATACCAGATTCGAGAATGTCCCCACCTTTCTGAAGAGAGAATTTTATGCATTGGTTCCAGCAGGAAGCGACCTGTTCTAAAATGGGAGAATAATGTTGCATGGCCTGGAAAACTTACCCTAACTGACAAAGCTATTTATTTCGAGGTATTTTATCTTTTAATATCTCATAGGTACTAATGTTCTTATTCATTACTTTTCTGCTCCTTTAGTAAATGTGGTAGATTCCTTAGACAGTTTGACTTGCAAGATAATTGATAAATTTGGTTAAAGTTCAATTGCCCTTGTTCAGATTAAATCAGGACATTATGGTGATAACTATGACTTAAAAGTAAACTTGTGTTGAAATTTGTGTCTTCTGGTGGGTGGTTTAAAAAAAAAAAAAACACCATTATAGATGTTCTGTTTGGTAGAAGTCTTCATCAAATAATTCATGTTCCCAAATCTGTGGTACAGGCAGTTGGATTATCACAGCAAAAAGACTCCGCAAGACTGGAACTTACAAAACATGGGTTACAGGTGGAGAAGGCAAAAGTAGGGCCTTTAGGTTCCTCTCTCTTCGACTCTGCTGTTTCTATTTCGTCTGGTCCTGGGTGAGTAAACATCTTCAATCTCTCTCTGAGTTACTACACTCAGTTATTCATTTCACTTTCAGTTACCATTAACTTTGGTTGATGACATTTTGTGATACATAATGGAGTGAGATAAAAGCATTAACCATCCTTGCTGTGAGGGGGATTCTTCTGTTTAGACTCTACATCAGTAAAAGGATGAGTGACTGGGCAACACAAGGATTTTGGTAGGGAGAAATTTCAAGAAATTTGCTGACAGGGTCAAAGACATCTTTAGAAAGCATTTAGTAGATAGAAACGCTCTTATGAGTAATGGAGAGCAGGAATGGACCAACTTATAGAGGAAACTGGAATGAGTATAAAGGATTCTGATATGGATGGCCTTCTTAAACTAGTAAATCATATGAACAAAACTTGACAAAAATATGAATGTGAAGAGGTACATTAAGCAGGACTCAACTTGCAAAAGAATTCTATCTAATGACATTTTCTGGCCGTAATTTTTTGTGGACTGTGTTTTATAACATTACGAATGCACGATAAATTACTGCAGGGAATACTTTTTTGGAATATCTGCATGGTAGGGTTTGTAGGGTATACTCCTACCCCACATCCCCATTCCCCCCACCCCCACAAACTCCACTCCTTTTCTTTTCTATCACCAATTATACATTTAAATGCATTTAAACACCACTAACTCTGTGTAAGAGACAACACCAAGTATATTTTTTCTCACATCTACATGTAACAATGGCAATAGTCATAAGCAACAGAGGTTTCCTTTGACTTTATTTTTTTGTGCATTTTCATTGGCAGTAATGAGAAACTTAAGGAGATAAAATGTTTGTATTATTGGGTAGCCTGGGTGCAAGTAGAGAAGAAAAAACTAGGAGACCTTGTTGAGAAATTGAAAAAAAAAACCTTTGTAGGAAGAGTGATTGCTTTCAAGAACTATTATTCAACTTGAACAAATTCCAACATATTTATGATCTCTCCCACCTAATCCTGTAAAATTTGCTGAGATACGTACACACACAACAACATTTCGTATTTTTTGCACTAATTTTTATAGTGCTTCACACACACAATACATACTTATTGCCAACCTTTTCCAGTAAGGCTTTTTCTTTTTATCTGTTAATTTACTTTTGTAATACACTTAAATGAAGAGTAAAATCCCTCTTAAATCATGGGTTTGTCTCACTGCCAATGGATCTGAATAGTGGATAAAATCTGCAATTGCTTTTGGTTTTTCGTAACATGATTAGCTATGTGGTTTCAAAACCTCAGCAACTGATGAATTATTCTGAGTATAAAGGAGATTGGTAAACTATTCAGTTTGAGGACTTCAAATCCCATGCTATCAGTTTATCTTGAGAGTTACCCTACCTATAGCTGCCTACTTTTCTTCAGAGGATATCCAAATATGGAACTGGGGGATACTAAAGTCTCCCCCCCTTCAGGGCTTGGTATCTTCTTCATGAATGGTCCAGTACATAGCTCAAATTGTAGTCCTATTCTTGTAGGAATCCATTACCCATGATTCCGGCTTTTGGTCTGGGCAACAGTGAGCTTGAACCATACATTTTTAAGGGGATGAATTGGCTACCCCAAAGCTCATACACGTGCTAGCCTCTAATTTTCCTTAGACTCTTGGCCCCTGTGTAAGATTCCACAAGTTTCATAGTGCATGTCCATTGTGAAACTTACATACTGCCTCTTTTACTATGCCTTTTATCTATTTGAGAATTGCTGCTTGTATTTGTTTAGAACTTTAGATGAGAAACTTTAAGACTTCAGGGAACAAGGTGTTAAATCTTCCATAGCCATTATATTCTTGGAGATTGTAATACCAAGATACTTAAAAGTTTGATACATCTAACCTCATTTCTATATTATGATACTTGTACAAAATTTTTAGATCTTGATGTTTCAATTCAGAATTTTCTTTCATGCATCTTTCAGTTCTATCTTTAGGATTTCAGATTTATGTAATCTCAGTTTGGGATATCAAGTGCCACGTATGAATGCTTATTTGAATTATTTGCAATTGTTTTTATTGAAGTATAAAAAAATCTAATTTAGATTTAATTGTCTCTCAAAATACCTCTGTATAGATCAAAAGCATGGGTACTGGAATTTGTGGACTTGGGTGGTGAAATGCGGCGAGATGTCTGGCATGCATTTATCAGTGAAATTATTGCTTTACATAAATTCATCCGTGAATATGGACCTAAGGATGGCGAGGGATCAATATTTCATGTGTATGGTGCTCACAAAGGGAAGGATAGAGCTACCATCAGTGCCATTAATGGAATAGCTAGACTCCAAGCGCTCCAATTTATGCGGAAGCTATTGGATGATCCGACCAAACTTGTTCAGTTTTCTTATTTGCAATTTGCACCCTATGGTGATGTTGTTCAGCAAACTCTAGCTGTAAATTATTTGGGTGGACCACTTATCACAAAGTTTATGGGGACAGGTAGTCAACCAGCTCCAGAAGCAAGGCCTTCAAGTGAAATGGTTGAAAGTAGTAATCATGTGTTTGACATAGACGGAAGTGTTTATTTGCAGCAATGGATGAGATCTCAATCTTGGGCTTCTAGTGTTTCTGTTACATTCTGGAAAAATTCCTCACTAAGACAGGGGATAGTATTAAGTAAAAATCTTGTTGTTGCTGATGCAACTCTTGTAGAAAGGGCAACAGAAACTTGCAGACAAAAAAGCAAGGCGGTTGAAAAAACTCAAGCCACTATTGATGCTGCAATGCTTAAAGGGATACCTAGTAATATCGACCTTTTAAAGGTCAAGCTGCTTAACTTTATTATTTCTCCCTTTCTACCACATAGTTTTTTCCATTCACCAGAATTTTTAACAAATTTCACTTTACCTCTGACTTACATTGCTGTAGGTTTTATATTGTGCAGCTTTCAATCTACATATGTTTTAGTTGTTCCACTGATTCTGTTTGAAGCATAGGAATAAAATTGTGGCATTGTCTTTTTTTCAGGAATTGATGCTTCCTCTGACTATAACTGCCCTGAATTTTGAAAAACTTAGGCGTTGGGAGGAGCCACACTTGACTGTCTCATTTCTTGCGTTTGCGTACACAATTATTTTCAGGTAAATCCATTGCTCGTAAAACTTAAATATATCCTTTGCTCATTATAGATATCTAAGCCGAGCAGTGAATCAATTTTGAGGAACTGATATAACTGTTTTAACCTACTGAGTTAATGATTGTATTTTTAGTCACTTGATTATTCGAGGGAGAGATGCATGATTACTATAGATGTGCAACAAATCCTTCCTTCAATGTGCTTCTTATATATTTTTAAGTTCTTTGTATCTAGATCTTCTAATATATTCTTGACTTTTAAATATTAATCTTAAATTTTCCTTTGAGGGGTAAAACTGTTTCTGGATGCTACTGGTATGATAATTGCTAAATGTTGATAAAATCATATGATTATAAGAATTCAAAGACAAAGTAATAAAATCATATGATTATAAGAATTCAAAGACAAAGTAAAGTGTCGAATTCAAAGACAAAGGATAGTGTCTTTGTTCTATTTGTTCACAGCTGGATCTACAGTAACTCTTACTATATCTATACCCTTCAAAATAAATACTGTTATTTAGTATGGCACATCACTTGGAACTCTTAAAATGCTTACAAATTAAACTTAAAAAATCCATGGTAATCCAGCTCTAAACTGCTTGGCAATATCCATTGAGTTTCTAGCAAAGCTTTTCTGTGACCTATCTCTAAATTATAGTCATTAGCTTTCAATGAAAAACAGTGTCCTTAGATACATGTCTACTTGCAAAAGTATTTCTGAAATAAATGAAGTAAACGTAAACAAAGAGAAATATGAAATATTATTTGATGGCTTCTAATTTGTTTTTTTTACCAGAAAAGTTTACAGTAAAGTGGTTAAAACTTTCCCATGATGTGTTTTGCTGTTAGAGATGCAAGAAGAGTTTGTGAACATGCTTAGTCACAGAAAGTGCACAACAGTTTTATTGTCCTTGTTTTGGCCTTTTTCTATCAATCAATTGGAGCCTAGCCAACTTTACTTTTCTGGAAGGCATTTTTTCACTGCTTTTTTCTCTTTCTTTCTTTATGTCTAAATTGTTCTATTTTGCATTGTGTGTTTATAGTGGGAATTTGCTATTGTTCTAGTCTTAAATGTTTTTTTTTTTTTTGGTGAATGTTCTAGTCTTAAATGTTAGATCTCTCTTAGACTTAATATGTGGAGACAGAGTGAGAAGTAAGTTGCTTATAGACATGTCACTGTACACAGGCCTTAGGCTGGAATAGTTGTATATTTTTTGTAAGAATGAGACTAGAAGTTGATTGAAGTCACTTATGATTGTCTAACTGCATACTTGGAACCAAATCCAATGATTTTTTTCCTGTTTTGATCGTCATTTTAGCTGATTTTTTTTTTTCAGGAATCTTCTGTCATATGTATTTCCTACGTTTTTGATAATTTTGGCATCCTCTATGCTTACACTTAAAGGGCTAAAGGAGCAAGGCCGCCTTGGACGATCCTTTGGAAAAGTTACCATACGTGATCAGCCACCTTCAAATACCATTCAAAAGATTATAGCTGTAAAAGATGCCATGCGTGATGTTGAAAATTACCTACAGAATCTGAATGTCACGCTCTTAAAGTTACGTACAATTACCCTTTCCGGTCAGCCTCAGGTATGTTGTAATGAATTAAATTTCTTCAATTTACATGAATTTTTCAATATGTAATTTGACAGATAGAAAGTCAACACTCACTCCCACAAAGATATTAAAACTGTAGTGCCAATCTTTTTCCCTTGAAATCACAGCAGTGATTGAAAGTTAGCTACTGAAAGTAAATCACTTTGTGATTCATTAGTGCATTAATTGGTACTTTATTTATATTACTATTCTATATTTTACTGCCATTAATGAGATACCACTGGTATCTGAATAATGTAACCCTTTCTTATGTGCAACCACGGTAGTTAATTGTGGAGATTCATTTTGTTAACTAGGACTTACTTCGGAGTTCTTAAAATAATAAAATAAATATTAAAAAGAGAAGTAGTTGTAGCTGTGCCTTATTCTTCCTAGTCTCTTTTATTATGTTTTAGTTTCATTCTAAAACTGATTGTGTCTTCACATCATGATTTGGGTCAAAACTGTTTAGTATTTTAAATTTACCTATATTTATTTATGGATAGAGCTTCATAACATCAATAAATATACTTTGTACATGTGTCTATGTAGATTTAGATTCATATCTATTCTCATGATAAGAAAACAAAGTAATATTAACTGCTCTTCCCATGATTTTGGTAATGTCCAACACGTTTTTGGTCAAAATAATTTTTGCCTTCTCATTGTTCTTCTTGGCACCATTAATTTTTTTTTTTTTTTCCTTTTCATATTTACAATATATTCATTTCTACTCTTACCAGATAACCACTGAGGTTGCTCTGGCCTTGTTATCTTCTGCAACCATTCTTCTCTTGGTTCCTTTCAAATATGTACTAGCCTTTTTTATCTTTGATCTCTTCACACGGGAGCTTGGATTCCGAAAAGAAATGGTAAAGAAGTTCATAAGCTTTCTGAAGGAGCGTTGGGACATGTTGCCTGCAGCCCCCGTAGTTGTCTTACCCTATGAAAGTAATGAGTCGAGATCAGATCTTGATAGAATGGAAACTAAGGACCAAGAAAAGTTAGAAAGAAACCAGAGCAGTAGCAACGCTGTATAGTTGATACGTACGTATGGAAAGATTGAGCACTTACTTGATGGAAGAATAAATAAATAAAAGAAGTGAGGGATAGAGAATTCAAATATGTACAGAATTTGGATCACATTCAGGGCAACAGTTATTTTCCTCTATTATATCTACACGATTATCCAGTTTGTAACTTCTTGGCTCTCGCTTGATTGATTCCTGAATTATTTGCTCTGTTAAGAAATATGCAAAACAATGGTGATTATTTATCAGGGTAACTATGAAGAGAGATTTGGAAATGCTCCTAACTTAAACATGTTTTAGATGAGATGGCCGCTCGCAAGAATTGGATCACATAACTGCAGACGGTAGTTCAAGGATTAAGCACTGCATCAGAAATTGGTTCTCTGCACTCAAAGCAAACCAGAATGGGAATTGCACTTAAGAAAGATCATAATTTGTTTGCTCAGGATAGTTTCATATTGGAGGATTTGAACTATCAAATTCTTCTGCCTGCCTTTGATGCACTCTTTTTATTAATGTTGCTAGCTGATTTGAAGCTTATCCAGGTGAAAGCTTTATATTTTTCATATATGACATTCCACTTGCCAGTTTGCTCTCTTGTACCCCAGTAATGTTCTACCAGGTGCCTTAGAATTTCATTTTTCTTCTGTTTGTACCATATATGGTGGTAATCCATATGTGTGCTTTCAACTGAGAACACTAGTAGCTTATTTTTGCCACAATATACTGCTTCTAATTTGAAAATTCACAGTGTAATTGACAAAGAAATCTACTAAATAAGTTTACCTCAATTTTTTTGTATAGTGGAATAAGGCACTTGCATGAGAAACAGTGATTCATAGTAGGCAAAAAGATCACCTTCTTTTGTGTTCCTCAATGTTCACTTGTACTTTCCTTTTTCTTTTTCTTTTTTAATTTTATTTAATTTAATCATCATTATTGTTTGTGAAATGTGGGTTGATATATTACAACCAAATGTTTCCCTGCTTGCATGCTCATCGTGGAGGCATAATGTATAATCGTGTAGTGTAGTCGGTTCTTGTCTGGTTTTGGTGTCCGATGATACGGTTAGTGTGCAATTATCATTGGACACGACGTTTATGTACCGAAATCTATTGTGAAGCTGTGCGTGCTGTCTGGATATTTTCTTGCAACTGTAGAAAGCTAGCTTGAAGAGGTTACGAGAAAGAAGAAAGTGAAGTAAAAGAAAATAAAAAAACCCACCATTTACTTGGAAAAATGATTGAACATTATACAGTTAATTGTGCTAGAAAACAGATATTGAACATCAATGGTAATGCTAGCAGCAGCAATTCCCACCTTTGAGAGCTTGCTTTCAAGCTCTTAGCGCCATTGCAAACGAGTTTATTGCCGTGATACGAACACACGGTTTGGTTCCTAGAATGTTCAAACAAGAAGTAAGCATTGTGTTATGGTAGCGCATGCATGCAATGCAGTGAATATTTTCTGAAGTCTGAGTGTTTCATTTCATGTGAGATGCTGAGTTCATACCTTGATGCACAGAAGGTGACGGCGTAGTCTGCCCCGGAACATGTTACAATACTGGTAGGGTCATCGTACGCGAAGCTATAAGCCGCAGGGCAAAACTGCTTGAAACTCCTCGAATAATTCGTCGGTACACATGCAACAGGGTTGCCATACATACCTCTACAGCAATACTCGTCGGTGTTGAAGACGTCGCAAGCGCTCCGGCAAGCAATGACCTTCCCGTCAGCCTTGGCCACAAGTTCCGGCGGGCAACTCTGCCTCAAGTCACCATCACAACCAGCAGTGCTGCAATTTCCTTTGCCATTAACGGCCTTAACTACAATAGGCAAATTAAAGCCATCCACAAGGCTAACATCGTAAAAATCAGTCTCCCCGAGGGTAAATTCGGCAATCGAGGCGGGCGGGCTACCTGGCCCTGTGCAGTTGAGGGTGTTGCCACAGCTACCTGTTTGGCATGTCCCATTGCCATTCTTGTCAAATTTGCAACCTGTTCTAGCCCATATTCGGCCACCCCACCCTGGTGCTGCTGTATATACTGCAGATTGGCCTGGTTTCAATGCAAAACCACCACCACTAAAATTTTCACCGTGTGTAATTCCAGGCCATATTGTTTCCTTGCAGTAATTTGCTATGGTAAAACTTTTTGCACATACCATTATCTTGGGCCCTGCACAACAAAGAGGGAATAGTAAGAAAATTTCTAAAGCTTATACTTCAAAAACTTAAAAAAGTCTCTGAATTTTCAAGGTCTAATTAGATGGCTCCCATTTGTTATATATAGTGAACTATGTATAAGGACATGCATTTTTTTTTTCCCTGAAATTATACCCTTTTAATATATATTTTCCAGCTTTTAAAATACACTGAAAATGACTATACACACACTCACTTTCTTCATAATACGATAAAATGTAGTGTTATATTCAGTGACACTCCACTAAACACACAATTACAGTAAAATCCAGTTCCATAAATTAGTGAAAATTAGACAAGTAAAAGTAAAATTTTAAAAGAGCAATAGAAGATAGAATAATTACCAGATACTGTAACAATGAAGATGAGCAACACTATATGAAGTAGTAGTCTAATATTCATAGCCATCATCTTTTGCTCTCTCTATCTCTGTGATACTGACATGAGAAAGGAGGTGTAATTTATACACATGAGTGTGTTTTTGCAAGAAAGCAATGGAAGAATACGTGTGGAAGAAGAGTGAATCTGGTAACAATGACACCCAAAAAAGAGGCTTCCTTGCTTACTTACATACCCATTTGCATTTTCACGATACCTTACCTCTATCAATTGTCATTCTTCTACTTTTATTATTATTATTATTTTTTAGTTTGAGTTTTACTTTTTTGTTTCTTTCTTAGTGATATATCACAAACTTGTGCACTTTCCACTGAAAGACAATAGATCACTCTGTCTTATAACCAAGTTATACCAAAAATAAAAAAAAAATTAAAACACTTTGTTCTGCGGACACAGAGCATGAAAATGTGTAAGATTGTCACACAGTCAGATGCTGACAGAGAGACCAACGAAATTAACTTTTGGTCTTAATAGTTGTTTTGGTACAGATTCGTCTTTTTCTTGGTTTTTTTTTTTAAATTTTATTTTATTTTATTTCTTGAGGGGTATATAATTTACCCTTCTTCTTTGTTTGGTTCAAAAATTATTTAATGTTGATTACGGTTGGTTAGTAAAGCAAGAAAAAATACCAAGCAAATGAAAAAAGGTTTGATATGTTTTGTGTTTATATTTTTTTCTCCACATATATAGCTAATTAAAAAGTTTAATTAACAATAATAAACTCTAACAAAATTTAAAATTAAGCAAATTATACAGACCTCAAATGAAAAAAAAAAAAAAAAAAGAATGAGTGATTAAGAAATCCTATGTTTTGTACTTCAAATTCTAAAAGTGGAAGGAAAAAGTAAAACAAAATTCTTACAATTTTTTTTTTTCAAGAAAAAAAAATAGAACGTTTATATTTATTCATTTTTTATATTGTATTTTTATTTTTCAATGAAATTAAATTGAAAAAATGGGGTTGTTATTTTTCCTTGTAATTTTTATTATGAATTCCAAACACCAAATATATAACTTAAATTTATACATTAAATTTTGATTATCAAGTGACGTGATAATATATTTTAGTTGTTGAAAAATAAATGAAACCCACATGCACAAGTGAATAGGACTAAATTAATGCAGACAGAGGAAAATGACACATCACCATGTCTCATATTTTATGAATTCGCAAATTAAATAGGAATAAGTTAATGGTTTATGTTATTGCAATGAAAATACCAAAACTACAAGTAGTAAGCTTTAGATTTTCATACATTTTTAGATTTTTATATGTTTGTATTTTCGGAAATTAATAACTTATATTAATTGAATTATGGAAGCCTATATATGTAGCAGATTTCATGCATATGTCTCAAAGGGTGAAACAATATTCTTTTTGGTCATCTTCTCCAAAAAATAAAAAAAAAATGAAAAAGAAAATTGGTCATGTTGTTCATGAGTTTTTTTTTTTTTTTGAGTGTTTGACTTGGAGTCAAATGAATATAATATTAAATGGATTTGAAACTTATCAGTGTGAATAAAAAAAAAAGAATTAATTAATAGCCTAATAGAAACAGTAAAACACAAATAATAAATAATTATAAAACATCAAATGCAACTTTCAGAATAAGTATATAATATTAAATTATTGTCCATTTAAGTTGATTAAATTTTCATGAACTCTTCACTAGCTAAACCAAATTCCTATTTAATAATTTTCACAGTAAACCAACTATATATATACCCCAATACTTTATAAATCAAACTCAAATTAACTATTTCGATTGAAATAGACTGATCAATTTAATGAGTTTTTCTTCTCCAGTCTAAACCATTGATCATTAATGTACACTACAGCTATTTATGATGAGTCCATGTAGATGTATATTAATAGATCATGGTACAGGATTAGATAACAACCTTCGTATAATGCATTGGGATAATTGTCGTAAGTTGGGTTATGATAATTGATGACTATACTTGTAACAAGCGTCAGTCCCATCATTTTCAGTCCATCCTTTTTGTCTCCCCTCTTATTAAACTCATCATATATATATATATATATATATATGCGTACACACTTGGTTGCTTTTGGACATTTTATTCATGTGGGTCGGTCTTGCATGACAAATAGTAGTTTTAAATATTAGCAACTTTTATTTCATACTACCTATATATGCAGCCAATTAATTAAAGAAAAAAAACAAAAATAATTAACTTCTTATAACGAATGTATGTCATATTAATACCACTTTCAAGCCAATAAATAAATAATAAATACAACTATAAAGTTGGTTTGTGTATTGTTTATATTTTATTCTTTTATTTTTCATGAGTAGATAAGAGACTATATATATGAAGATTTGCTACTATCATCAGCAAATGATGATTAGTTGAAAAAGTTTAAGAATTTATATAAATGTGACTACTCATATATATAATTATCCTTTGTTAATATGATTGTTAGAATTTTAATTTCTTTAATATTATAATTCTTTTTTCTTTTCTTTTCTTTTCTTTTCTTTTCTTTTTTTTAATTTGGAGATTAAATAGGATAAGAAGGGTGGTGAAGGTAGCTATGGCATTCTTCTTTCATGCCATAAAAATGATGGGACAAGTTAAATATGAAGTACACCAGCTAAGCTAACCATTGATACGGTATCAAACAGTGCTAAAATTATTTGAGGAAATTAAAATAGAGCAGAAATTTTTGAATTTATCATATACCAAATTCAACGGCTAGCCTCTCACCCATAAATGACTTTGCATTATGTTCATATATATATATATATATATAAAACTCTAACCTAAAACATAAATAGATACAAAAATAAAAATAAAAAAATTAAAAGATGAGTCAGATCACAGTTGAAAATTTATGTAACCTGCTGGCTGAGACTCCTGCTATACCTAGTTAGATCGCTGCTATTCCTTTACCATCCATCATGACCAGTTCCTGCTATACTTCTAACTTTCTTATCTATATAGTATTTATTTTGACGACCAATGAATTTCATACCCTTTAATTTTCAAATTCATTCACTAGTTTCGAAATCATATGGTACATGCACATGTATAACACAACCCACGTGACATTATATTAGTGGATGACCAAACTTTAATACAAAGAATCATATCGAATAAGCGAGTCTCAATCCATAAAAAATGGTGAAGTCTAGCGAATAAGCAAAACAAATTCATATAATAAATTAATTAATAATGTTTATATAATTAGTTTCACATGACTTCAGACTTTTTGTATTTTATATACATTTAGTTAAATATATTTATTTATGGATATGATTTTCTTAATTATGATATGAAATTTACAAGAAAGCCTACTATTTATATCTGCATCTAAATAAATTAATTATTTACCATTTTAAGTAGAAAGATATTAAAAGGATTACAAACACACTAATTTGAATGAAAGTAAACAAATTTCGATGACATAGAAAGACGGATTCCTTTTATCACCAAGTTTCCCAAAGAAAAAAAACATATTATTTATTTAGCGTCATAGTGTGGACTCATATATATATATATATATAGGCATAATATTGATCATAATTCCTATATTAAGGAAAAAGAATATGTTGAGCAATACCCCAAAGATATCTCATTTCCATGTAACAAAGTTACCGTGTTAATGTACATAAGAATTATAGTCCACCATATTATTTAATGTGCGCATGTTTGTCGATATCATGCATTAGATGCTTAATTTGCTTTCTATCTACATCTACTTTAAAAGTTTGTCATATATAATAATATACAACCGTAACCAGTTGGATAGTAGGATATGTGTACCCATGCATACACATAAATATATGAATTGTCAACATCTAAACCTTTAAGCGGTCCTCGAGTAAATAACAAGTGTTGAAAGATCAAATATATAACTAATTACAACTCACAAATTACATAAGCTGTAAATGGAGGAGGCTTATCCATACATAGCATAATATCGATAACACTACGATGCAAAAAAATAGGCGTGGAATAGGCCAAAAAAAAAAACAGAGGAAAAAATTCAAACAAAAATTAACTTCTTCACCCTTTTTTTTGGGTAAATTTATTTTCTTCACCCTTGGTTAGTATATTTTGTCACGTTATTACGAACCACAATATAATATTAGCAACCTTATACAACGAATCGAAATTTTATATATATAAACATATATATATATATACACACACATACACATAGTATGTCTGCTTGCCATTAAATAGTCAAGGAAAAGCAAAACAGTGGTTGAGATTAGACTTTTTAGAAAACAGAAGGTCCTAGTGTTCTAAAATTAAAATATAAAAGAAAGTACTATGTAGGTAATGGTTTGGCAGTTATATTAATTATGCTATTATTGCATACATGTCCCTGGTCAGTGGCCTGAAAATTTTGAGAGAGAGTTTTTTTGTTTGATTCTTATGTATATAATATTAGATGTAGTACTCAGACTCTCTCATCATGGGTTTACGTAGTTGGAGAACAAAAAGATAAATGCTCACGTTCTTTTTGTATATATTTAGTTATTTTCGCAATTGTAGTTTTAAATTTTCAATATCGCATGTCTGAAAAATAATAATAATAATAAATAATACCTCATGTCGGCAATACATTAGCAAAATGACAAAAAAAAAAGAGAGTACTGTGTTATATCTATGTCATGCTACAAAAGAGAGTACTGTATTATGTTTGTATCATGCCACAATAGTGTATTTTAAGCACATCAAAATTAGTCAGATGTAATGCAGATGTAAAGCTTTTATTTATAAACTATATTGAAAAACATACCAGTGTTTTATTGCTTATTTTTTAAGTAAATATATACCATTCGTTTAATTGGATCATATTACAAGCACTTATTTAAAATGAAAATTTAGTTGTCTCCAAATATACACTGAAAATATATATATATATATATATATATAATCCTGTTGTCTACTTTCTATTATAGACAGCATGTTTTAAACCAATGTGGAAACAAACCAAAACATATGCAATCATTGTTACAAAAACAATATTTTTTTAGCAGCAAAAAAAAAAAAATCTCAATTTGATCAGATGAACGAAACTTCTACAAAAAGAATAATAAAATACAATAAAGATTAAAAAAAAAAAAGGCTTGACTATGTGCGTATAGATAATAAGAGACAAGAAGTTTGTGTGAAATTAAACTTAATCAATTTAATTTTAATTTTAATCTAAAACAGAAATCAAATGAATGTAATTTAATTGATTAATAATTCTTAATTAATTTAAGTAATTAACTAATATTATATAAACTAATTAGCTAGTCAAGGCATCCTCAGTCTGATTCATAAGAAAAACCAATTTGCATGGTTAAAAACATGCATGTCCCATGATAAGCCCTCAGACTACGAATATCGATTAGCCTGACATACTGACATCTAACGTTCAAGTATAACTAAATTCAATACACATGGATATTTAATCATTTAAATCCGTATAGAAATCTAATAAATGCTTCTTCTTTTTTGGGTCCAAAGCCATTTTGTTGCAGCAGGCAATTCTTTCACACCACTCCTCTCATTTCCCAAAATTTGATCCAAAATTAATATGTTTACATACAAATTTCTAATTTATAAGAACTCTAAGTAGAGATGTGCTACAATTTGATCAAAAAGAGAATATATATATATATATATATATAAATTATAAACAAAATTTTTATTCAAAGCATCGGAAAACATTCTAATGTGAAATCAAAATTGATGTCCATGATATGAAGGAAATTAAATAAACTACTAACAAATTAAATTGGTTCAATATTAAAAATAAAATAAAAAGTATATTAGTTTAACTCAAACAACAAGGATATAGGAGGTAATATTCATATTGTTAAGAGTATGTAAGTACGGATCTGGATCAATTATTACTGTTGATTAAAAAATGTTCTAAAAATATAACAAATTCTAATGCAAAACATTTCATGCAATACATGCAAATACCAAACAAATTAAAACATTTTTTTAAAAAAAGTTGCTTCGGTTAATATTCATCCCCATCAAATGATCATGGCCGTTTATCCAAATCACAGACCTTAATAGACTTCGATCCGCCATAATTCTTGGCATGGAAGTCGACGAAGAGAACCAGAAGCGAAGCATAGAAGACGATGTTGAAGCACCAACCCCAAATCCCAGAGCAACCCAAACCCGTGAAGTGAAACCAAAGCATCACCGCCATAGCCAAAAAGCTGTACTTGAACTGCAAAATCTGACACTCCGTCACCAACCTCTTCCACCTAGGTCGCAAACCCAGTGCGCACGATAAGTAGTAGGTGTACATTAGCACATGCACCGAAGCGTTGGTCATCAACACCGCCGGGAACAGCGACTGCGACGTGTGCAGCCAAATGTAGCACATGATCACCACCGTCGAGTGGTGGTAGACGTGGAGGAACGTTAGCCTCTTGATGGAGCCGCTGAGGATGATCAAGAGTGTGTCGAGGAATTCAAGTATTTTGGAGAGGTAGAAGACGTAGGCCCAGAAGAAGAGTGGACCAGTGGGTGGGGTCTGCGGCGGAATGCAGATGATCCAGTGGAGGTGAGGTGGGTGGAGGAGGGTGGAGAGGATGCATCCAACGGCCATGATGAGGGAGAGCACGAGGAGGACAATGTTGTGGACGACTGTGATTAGTTTGAGGAGGTTTGGTTTGATCGGAGGGAGATGGAGGTGTGTGAGGAGGCAGGTGATGGAAAGGTAGGAGATTACGGTGAGGGTGAGGAACAGAGGAGAAGAGCCCGGCGTTTGACCTTGGGTCCATGAGAAGTTGACGATGGTTGGGTGGTTAACTAGCCAGTACTGTAAGAAGGTCATGGGTGAAGGTCACGCTCCGCCGTGGGAGGTGGTAGAGGGGAAGGGAAAAAGGAGAGAAGGTGGTGGTGGTATTTAGGAGGGAGAGCAGGGTGTGGAAAGCGTGGGACAGCGGAGTGCGGGAAACAAATATTTCGAGAGGTGGGGTTTTAAAAACTTGGTGATTACTTGAGGTGGGTCCCAGAGCAGCTGGATGATCGGACGATCCCGAACGTCCATTCCCTGCTTCCATTTATTTCTTATTAATAACAACCCTGACCAGTTTTCTTACACGTAAGCAATTGCAACGACGATGAAAGTAGCTTTTCATGTGATGAGATCTCTGAGTCTCTCACTGGTTAACTGAGTTTTGATATTTTGTGCGTTTTTTGCAATATTATTCTCTCTTTTTTTTTCTGATTGAAAATAAATTATATACTGAAAATAAGAGTATTTAATTCAAAATGATATATATATATATATATATAGGGTAATTAATACTGTAGCACAGTAGCACTAACTTGCAGTGAGCTGGTTGGAAAAGTCAAAAAGTAAATTAATATAATAATCCAATATGAAGGCAGATGGAATATGATATGGTTGGTAGAAGAACAGTGGTGGGCGTGGTGAGAGATACAGAAATATTAATGAGAGACATTTTATCCCATAAAACATTTAGGTGTAACATATTCAGAAATTATTAAAAAGATGTGAATTATAAAAACACAGTAAATGTATTCACTTTACAGATGGCAAAATTATCCACACAATGGGTTTTGACCCATATGGGACGGAAATTCTCCGTTCAGCTAGAGTAACGGGCGGGGCTGGAGAAATTTTTTTAATCCTGATCGAGGTCGGGTTGGAAAATATCATCCCCGCTCCATTTTATATATTTAATATATTGACACCAATACAGCCTCATGTTCATCAAAACCCCTCATCTATTACTTATATATATATAATAGATATGCGGTTTATATTTTAAATTCCACTGTACCTCTCTTCATTTTCAAATTTTAATTTTTAATAGTCGAAGCCATATAAATCTCTCAATTTCAAATTACCTTAAAATTTTCAGGGCCATAGACAAAAAATACGGATTCCGTACCGGTCGGGGAATCCTGCTCTGAATCCACAAGGGCGGGAACAGGGTACTTTATTCTCCGGTCCCCCTCGCATCTCACCTCGTCATCATCCCTAATTCAATTTGGTCCAACGTAGGAGAAGTTCTATTTGCCATTCCATCTGGACTTTATACACATCCCTTAATGGGCCTGATTTTGATTTAAAAGGCCTTGGTGGCCTTTGCCATCTAGCCTTCGGGCGGGAAGATCCATCGCCAAATTCTCAAATTGGAAAAATCAAAAAAATAAAAACCCCCCAAAAACACGGAGACACGGTTCAGTGACCGGAAGAGATGATGAGAGGCGCCGGAGGAGGAGGTCGTCGCCGTCCAAAGGAATCGTTCATCCCACAGCCACCACCACCAACACCACTATACCACCGGCAACTAGGCGCCGGCGCCGGCAACCCACGCGACTCCGATGCAAGCTTTGCCAGCAGCCGGCCGTCCTCCGTCGGCTTGGGCCGATCCACCGCCACTGCTAACACCTTCGACCTCTACAAAGACCATCGCTACCAAGAATCCGCGATTAACACCATCAATGGCTACCTCGCCTCCCACTCCTCAATTCCACTTTCCCTCAGACTCCCTTTCCCTTCCGCCAAAGACATCACCCAAACCCTAGCTTTCTTCATGGCTCGCCTCGACTTCCCCTCCGCCAAGCTCGAAGAAGACCTTCCCCTCATCTTGAAATCCCTAAATTACCCCTTCAAACTCAACAAATCCATCCTCAAGTCTCCCGGAACTCCTCACCAGTGGCCGACGTTCCTCGCCATCATTCATTGGCTGGTCCAGGTCGCCATGTTCAATGACCACCTCTCCTCCGATACGATGTCCTTTGCAGATGGTTACCTTATGCACGAGTACGCGCTCTCTAGCTACTCGCATTTCATTCGCGGCGACGATGACTCTGTGGAGGCGCTGGACCATGAATGGTTTGAGAAGCTGGAGAGAGAGCGGGACAATGTGGGAGAGAGTGTTGAGGCTTTGGAGCGAAATGCATCGGAGCTTGAAGCGAATCTGAATGCGTTGAAGTCGGAGCCGTCGAGGAAAGAGGTTCTTGAGAAAGAGAAGAGCATGTTGGAAGGGGACGTCGAGAAGTTTCATGGGATTATAGAGAATTTCGTGAAGAAGATAGCTCAAGGAGAGAAGGATTTGGAGGGGAAAGAGAAGGAACTGGAAGAGAAAATCCGGAACAAGGATAGGATATGCGAAGAGAATGAGGAGTTGAAGAAAAAGGTGGAGCTTCAGACATTCAATGCGAGAGACGCGGAGAGGATGAAGAGGGAGCTGCAGGCGGTGGAGAGGGATATTGGGGAGGCTGAGATTGCGAGGAATTCTTGGGAAGAGAAGTCTTGGGATCTTGATGCAACGCTTGGGCACAAGTATAAAGAGCTCGAGGCCCTTGCAATGGAGTGCAACTTGGCCATGAGAAGGTTCCTTTTTCTCCTTGTTTTATCTGTTTTTTCCCTCTCTGTTTCGATTTACATTATTCCAAATTTCATAAAAATACGGATTGGGTGGCTAGCTGTGAATATGCTTTGTATGTGAATGGTGTTGTGAAGGAGAGAAATGCAATGAACTTTTTGTTTCCTCAAAGGTTTGCATTTAGAGAAATACCAGGGTTGGTTTTTATGCCTTATAATCAGTTTACTTGTATTGCCACAATACCCAATTTTTTGGTATCTGTTTTTGGTTTCCCAATATCTTTTGTCCTGACTATTCTTTCCTTCTTTTTGGTGTTATTAGGTTAAAGTTTGGTGATGGGTTTCAGTATGTCTTGAATGCCAAAGGGTCTACTCCTGTTGAGATTATGGGAATTGACTACAAAACAAAAATAAAACCTGCACTTGACTCCTTAGCTGAGGATATAAAGAAAAATTCCATGGACAAATTGGAAGAGTTGATTACTCTTCAGCAACAGTCGAGTGAAGTTGCTGCTAAGGTTGAGGGAAAAAGAAATCATATAGCGAAACTTCAATCCCATATTAATGATGTAAGTTCGCTGAAACTGTATAAGATTACATAATACAACATGATTGTGACAAGTGCACATTATTTTTCCTTGGTGTATAAGAATATTATTTTTTGGTGTATTCTGTTCTATACTAGTCTACCGTACTACTGCTGCTACTAGCCTACTACTGCAACTAACCACTTGCAGTGTCTTCACTTCTTGCAGTTCATCAATTTACTGCAACATAGCCCTTAGGGCTTTTTGGTTGTTTGATTTTCCTTATTTAACTTTCCATTTTGTTGCAACTGAATGGTAATGTGAAGATGTCTTCTCTGTATTTAGTAAGATCACATTGAGAAGTGTGTAATGTGTCAACTGATCTTCATATTTGAGTTCAAAAGGCATTCTTGAAGTCAAACTATTAGCTATCTTTTCCTTTCAGATTTCCTTCAAGTTTCAGTGTGTGCAACTGTTTTTGTCTCTCTTTTTCTCTATTACTTGACAAATTATCTCATCAACATTCTTTAATCTTTCTTTGCTTTTAGCATTTATCTCTTTATAAGTCATAAAATTTTCATCTATTTTCTTATCTTTTAAACCATTCAATTATAGAAATTCATGTTTCTCTCATTCTAATCCTATTATCTGTAATAATTGCACTTTTGTTTATTATTCTCAATATTAATAAATCAGCTAGGTAATGGGATCAAAACCTGATAGGGAAATCCTTATTATACGTAGATAACTAAAAATAGTTATGATATGTTGTTTAGTTTACATGTTTTTTGAAACAATGTTTTGTTCACTGAAAAATTCAATTTGCTCTCCTTTTTTTTTTTTTAAATTCTATGAATACTCTCTGATATTTACCTTTTGTTTTATAAACACTATATATATCAGCTTGAAGCTCAGTTGAATTTTATGAAGAAGGAAATAAATGACTATACTTACGCACTGGCAGCTGATGCCAAAAAGATGGTGGAAGACTTCGAGATGGAGGCTCATAACTTGGATATTGTGGAAAGAGAAGCAGATGATATTTTGAAGGTATGGTTTGTTTCTAGTTTAAGTTTTAAATTTTAATTTTCGATAAAGATTTCATCCTTTTTTTTTTTTTTAAAGAAACATGACGTGATTAATAAAAATATAATTACACAATGTCATCAGCATAAGAAATTCTCTATGGAACAAGAAACCATAAATTGAAAAGCCTGTTATGATAGGTTTTTTTTCCCAACTTGAATTAAGTATTACTTCAGATGATCCTAGTGAAAACCTACATTTTAACATTTCAGACATTCTCCAATTTCTTTTCAAATAACCCAAAAAAGAAGCCATTATTGCACATCTGCACAAAAGTTTGTTCTCTTCCCCTCCATATTCCTTAGGAACACTCTGATTAATCAAGCTTCACTCGACAATCTTAACAAAGCATCTTTGCAGCAATATCTCATGCATTAACCATTTCATGAGCTAATAGCCAAATAAGTTTTTGCACCTTTGAAGGAATACAAACTTTCCAAAATCTTGGTTTTGTTCAAATAACAGAGAGGAAGGATTATTATGAAGAAACATTTAGAGTAATAGACCTTAGAAGAATTTTTAGTCCATAAACCTTTAATCGGTTCAGGTTTAAAAGTACGCCATCAAGAATACCCTAAAGCTAAGCAAAGTCCAACGTTTCCTCTTATTCAAATTTCTGTATAATTTGGAGTTCTAAGCTTTAGAATCATTAAAAATCATCAATGATAGATCTCCCCTCCAAAACATCCTCTCAAAATCTGATAATTCACCCTTAGCTTCAAATAATTTTGTAATGCTGGCAAGAGCAAGGATAACCTTGAGATGTATATTTAGAGGGAGTACTTGAATAGTAGAGGAAGAACACAATTTTGTGAGGAAAATAGGATTTTTTCAAGGATAGAAATACTTCTCACCATTGTATGTGATATAATGGTGAAGAATCTGTCAAATCCTTTATTCTACACTATCCACTGGCTTGGAGTTAAGGAGCTTTAGACTTTACTTTGGAAATTATTGGATTCTACTGGACTCTGTTTGTGGGCTTGAGTTTCTTGTGTGTTGGCATTACAAGTTTTTAAAGAAGAAACATGGTGTCAACCCCACAATGTCAATTTTAGTATTCTTTTATGGATTTTCTGCTTCTTTTCTTTTTAATTTGTGTACTAGTGTTTTCTCCTTTTTATAATGAACCATGTTGGTTTATTTTCCTTCTTTTATGAGGGTTGAAGGGATTTGGTCTTGTTCCCCAAGTTGTGTTGTTATTGCACCTTAGACTGTCTGTAATCAATTGGCTGGGCTTTTAACCAAAGATGGGCTAATCGACGTTTTTGTTTTTGGTTTTGTAGACATCGAAATTGAAGTTGCAGGAAGCAACCAAACAAAGTGAAGAAGAAATTCATTTGTGTGCGTGTGAACTTATAGCACTGGTTGATTCAGTCTCAAAATACAAAGAGCACATGCAGTCCAAAATTTTGGAAATGAAGAATGACGTTGTGGATACTGCTGGTGCTTTATCAAATGCTTATAAAGGTTCCTGTCCAGCAGAATTTGGAAATATTTTGCTTGCAAAAACGCTAACTTAAGCATTCCAATATATATCCGTGAAATTAGGTAGAGAGTTTCTAATTTGGCTTTCTTGTATATCCTTGATGTATATCAATGTATGCTTTAATTACAACAGTACTTAGTTTGGGTGAGGAATTGTAATCTCAATCACATCTTCTTCTTTCTTGACCTTGTAACTTTTATCCCTGAAACTGGTTGGAACCTGTTGGTAGAATATTTTGAGTCAGGGATGAAATTTCCATTACGTCCCTGACTAAAAAAGTTAGGCTATGTAGGGGGTTGAAGCTGAGATTACCATATTATGTAATTTTATCGAGCTTTAATAGTAGGTAGGGTTTGAACTATTTGTTTTTTGGGATATCGGCTTCATTGTACCCTAAACTATGATATATTTGGCATCTTGCACTCAACCTTTTTTTTTTTTTTTTTTTCGGCACTAGCACTTTCAACTGTATATTTTGTTGCATCTTTGGATCTTCATCTTTGATATATTAAATTTATAATGGATCCACCGTTGATGTGGCCGAGTTCAAACTGCTCATTGCCAGTTCTGATGTTCTTAGCCACGAGAAACAGGCTTAGTGATCTTGTCAATTTTAATAGAGTAAAAAGACTCATGTTATCCTTGTGAAATTGGCCACATGCGAGTTTTGGGTGTGTTGAAGCCAATATCAATTTTTCATTTAATTTCCCTATCCAATCCATTATTTCCTAAACATAATTGTTGAAAGTACTACTTTGATGCTTCTGGCAAGCCTTTGCTATCTCTTGCTATCAAAAGATCCATGTTATGTGTTTTTCTCATTTTGCTCTTTCACAATTGCACATAGTAGGAGCGTTTTGGACCTGTCCAAAATCTCAACCCAAAAGAATTGGTTAGTCAATATAAATATAAAATTAGGTAGAACAGCATTTTCATTAGTTGCTACATTTTATTTTTATTTTTGCCAGAAGAAGTGAAAAATGGTCATCACCAACACATGTACAATTAATTTAAATCGAGACGTGATCTTGCATATTCATAGGAGGAGGTATGTTCTTAATTTATTCCAAAATTATTTCTACGATAAGGAAATTGGTTGATAATACCGTAGTATATAATACACAGGAATGTAGGATATAATTGCTCCAGTTGGCGGTTTAAACCTGGGAAAGCTTGCGACCAGTTTTTTTTTTTACCAGTTCATTCTTCCGCAAGTAACCAGAAATTTTCAAAGTACACGCCCTCACATGTGGAAGTGGAGGTTGCAAAAGAAAGACTCAACCTACACCAATCTCCCCAACGCGTCATGTATTGCACGTGAGTCTTTATCCAGTCATACGGCGCGTTCTTTACACTCTCCTCTAGTCCCGCGTGGAACATAGATTCAGCCAATGATTGGGCCCCACCTCTCTGTATCTCGCTCCTTCTATCTTTCTCTGTCAAAAATCACATACATAGAGAGAGAAGAGAGCCAGGGAGTAGCGTAGAGATGACTCGAACTTGAGGATTCGCACATTAACCCCATTTTCTCTCTCTCGTTCAGTTTAGGAAGCCCAAAAAGCAGGATTGCTTCTCTCCCGCCCTTAAGTTCCCCTCTTATGTGCCCTCGGTTTCGTCGCCTGGGCTTTCGATTCTCTGCTAGAAAACCCTAGGAAATTTCTCTCTCTCGGTCTTTCTTTTTTCTATCGAAATTCAACTTTTTTTTTTCTCCTATGTGGTACGACACCTTCTCACTTTTATCTTCAAGTGTTTGATTTCATTCTTTATCCGAAGTGTTTGGTTGGAAGGAAAAAGCAAAAGGGAAAAAGTCAAGTTTTTGGAATTTATTCCGTTATTTTTTTTTTTGGGATTGATTTGTTACTTGGATAGCCAGAAAATAAGATTAGCGGTCTGAAGGAAACTTCCTACCTTTAGTTGGAATATTTTTTTTTTTCAATTGAATTTTACTTTTTCCCTTTTCTTTTTTAAATTTATTTATTTTTAATTTGTTTTGGATCTTCTTATTGATAAAGATCAGGGCCATGTGGGTCGCTTGATGCCTCATTATTATTAAATCGATTAATTAACTGTATTCTAGCGTGATTCCTTGATTATGCACGTTATTTCTTCTTGCAAAATCTTTATAAGTCTGTGACGCTGTGGATGTGGATTTTCCATTTCAGATGCACTTTGGTCTCTACAACTAACTTATCTTTGATCCAGATTCTCTCAGACTTCGAGGCAGGTGAGGATTTTTTGTTCCAATTTCGATGTTGTTCTTCTTAGATTACCCTTAATTTTGTAATCCTATTTACTGCTTTATTCTTTGTAGAATTCGATCAAGTTTCTGCCCAACTAAGAGACTTTTGGCTTTAAGCAATTGTCTGTTCGAGAATGCCTTTTTTTTATTCTTAGTTGGTCATTTCTTTTAGTACATTTCAAAGAATTTGCGGGCACATCTAACTTTTTTCTACTTGCAGTTATGCGTTTTGCACTCGTAGACTAGTCCATTGGTTTGAATTTATTTTCATATTAGTTGTATTAGTATAAGATTCGGATGTGTTTGAATGAACTTGCAATTATGGGTTTCTGATGGAAAAGCAAATATTTGAATGAACTTGCAATTATGGGTTTCTGATGGAAAAGCAAACAAAGAAAACGTAGCAGAAATTTGTAAAAAAGTGTGCTGACTGCAGAGAAATAAGGGAGAAACCAACTCTGGGCAATCATGCCTAATTGCATAGAATAGATCTTCCTATTTCCCTACTACCATACTCAAAGTATGTTTTTAGGGATCATCCTCTTGTTTATTTGATAATGGATAGTTGATATGGTATTTTGTGAATTTTAGGGACTGTCAATTTCTATTCGGTCTTTATTCAAGACGTAATTGTGGGAGTATTCACGTTGAGCATTTCCAATTATGTTGTTTTTTGGAACATGCCTTTGCTAGATTGCAGAATTTTGTA
This sequence comes from Rhamnella rubrinervis, assembly GCA_007844105.2. Taxonomy (NCBI): domain Eukaryota; kingdom Viridiplantae; phylum Streptophyta; class Magnoliopsida; order Rosales; family Rhamnaceae; genus Rhamnella; species Rhamnella rubrinervis. The sequence continues at coordinate 1,179,296 of CM017575.2, forward strand.
CTTAGATCAGCAGCCTAGCCAATGGCACCTTATTTGAGTCAGGAGGCGGTAATTGTTATTCAGTAATCTTTATATATTTGTCAAGCAAGGTTGGTTCTATTTTAATGTTGGGAATACGATCCTTTTTGGACGATCTCAATGGTTCTCTAAGTTTTTGCTGCCACATCTCTTCAGCTATGTTAAGGCATATGTTTCCTGGATGTGGTCAGGTAAGTCCGATAAGTGCCCCCACTTTTTTTTTTTTTTTTATTAAAGTAAAATTATTATAAAGTAGTGTGTCCTGTCTGCTAGGTTTCAGTTCTTTTTTCTGGGATTTTTTTCCTTAGTAAATGGATGAAAATGCATCCATAGCCTCTGTGCATATTTTTTATTCTAAAATCTAGGATTTCTCTTTGTAATTCATGGAAAATAATTAGCTAGTCTTATGCTTCAGTTTTAAATGGTGCTCTTATGATTAATTTTTCCAATTTTGCATGTTCTGCTGTTGCAGGAGTTGCAATAATCGTGCTTCTTTATACTTTTTTTATTACTAGTTTTTTGAATGCTTCTTGATGTTTTCTGATTGTATGTTTTTGTATGTCTTTCCATGAATTCTGTGTTTGCCATATGATATGACATTTTTCTGATACATATTAAATAGTGGGTCACTGTGTGTGTGTGTTTTTTCTTTTTTTGGGTGTTTGGGGGTGGTGGTTGGTGGGTTATATTTAGCAGAGGGCCTAATGAAACGTATGAGCTGATATGAAATCCAGATTGGTTATTGCCATTTCAGCTATCCGCTAGTAAGGGAAGAACATTTTTCTACTTGATAGCAAATATGGCTTTATTTTATTATAAAAAAAACATTACAAATGTTCAAGAGGATGAGAAATCCTCAAGCATAGGAAAAAGAAAAACTAAAATTCTACATCATATCCCATCAATTCAACAAAATAAAAGAAATTGGCATATTCCTAAAAACTCTTTTAAAGTGGATTCTCATAAAGAAGCCCGAATCTTGATATGATCCCATAAGATTTTAGTGCTTGGAATCTTTCTTTTCTGTTCAAGTCTTTAGCCTTGTGAAGCTGTTCAATATGTTTAATCGGAAAAGAATTATTAATAATTTCAGATAATGAAGTTGGTTTGAGGAGAATATGAAGTCCTTGCATGCATTTGACATCTTTATGACGTCTCTGTCCTTTGAGGTTCATTTAAATATTTCCATATGTGCTTATTTGAGGTTAGATCACATGAAAATTAGGCAACCGGGATCATTCTTTTCGATCATTCCTTTTAAGTGTTGTTTTACTTGCTCAACAATTACACACTCAAATGTAAGAAAAAAAAGGTTACAAATGTACTTATATTTAAGACTGTTAAAATGTTTATGTCATGCCACTTGTCAGTAGTCACTTTGCTTATTTTATTTTATTTTTTAAAAAATATAATTTTAGAATTGGTTTTCTAAAGCTGTAAACCTATGGGATACCAAAAGTCAAAACTCATTCTGTAAGAGGACATTTCACTATGATGCTTCCTGCATCTTAACTGCTATATGTACCTAGTGAGGCATCTCCAATGGTAAATGCTGCATTGTCAATGCTAAAATTTGGCATTGGCATGAGCTCTCCAATGCAAAATGGCAATGCCAATGTCAAATTTTAGCACTGGCACTCCAATGGCAAATGCCAAAAAATAGCAATGCTAAATTTTAAAAGTATTATTTAATCAAATCTGGGCCTACTTTTTACATTTTAAAAATATTTTCTTGTGAGCCCAGTATTTAACCTTTTACTCTTTTATATTTTTTTTTAAAAAAAGTGAGGCCCAATGCCAAAATTTGTCAATGCCATATTTTGTTGATTTAAGGAAGTTTTTTGGTGTTAGTTTTTTCCTGCACACATAGGGAAGACTACTGGTGTTTTGTATACATCTGTGATATTTGGTGTTGATCCACTTGGATGCTAGTAAAGGGAGGATATTTTGAAGTAAATGCTAAGTGGTCTTGGAAATGCTTCATTGAGTCATTAGTGTGATTACCATATTTTTTTCCTTTTATGTGGCATACATTCTTGTTATGCTTTCTCAAGAAATTTTTAATCAGTTTCAGTAAACTGACTGGATGCTTATTGTTCTTGTTTATCTCTACTTTGTACCCCTTAAATAGAGCAAAATATCTGCAGTGATTGATAAGGGTGTTAACTTTTAACTTTTACCTTGTCCTTTTATATAGATTTTGTCTTCATTAAACACCTAAATATCTTCAAAAACCATATCGTGAAAATTGGTGCATGATACATTTGTTATGCATGACGTAAATTAGTGATGCCTTCGCTTTAAGAGCCCGAGTGTACCTCTATTCCTAATTTGCATAATCACCTGGAACTTCTGAATGTTTCTCTCTCCTGCACGGTGCTCTCTGTCCTGCTGATTAAGTTTTGTAATTTGTTGTAAAGAAAAAGAAAATTGCTTTTGCTGTTTGTATTTCTTTATAAATACTTCAGTATATGTTGCATTGATAACTTAGCAGAGAACTTACATGCAGCAATTCTCTTATGAACTTGCTTTATATACAAAATACCAGTGTGAATGTTTCTGAGATCAATTTCTTTTCATATATACTTGATTGCTTATAATGACAGATTTATTGTTCTACCTCTGCAACTTAATAGTTTTGGTACTAATCATTCAGTAATATGGTTTTCAGGTTTATCTTGAAGATGGCAAAAGGTGGCAGGGGAAGACGCAGGATCTCTTCACGACAATACAGATCAGCTCCATACCCATTACGCTGCAATCATGATATTTTGGAGGATTTGCATCAAAAGAAATGCTCCAAAGCCTTGCCGAACAAAGACTGGGAAGATGCAACATGTTCTGTCTGCATGGAGTATCCTCACAATGCTGTTCTTCTCCTTTGTTCTTCTCATGACAAGGGATGCCATCCTTACATGTGTGGGACTAGCTTCCGTCACTCCAACTGCCTTGACCAGTATAAGAAAGCTTACACTAAAGTAGTCTCATCAAATCACGAACTACCTTTGCATGGCTCTCTTAGTAATCCAGATGTCGTACCAGATTCCGATTTGGCCATTGAGAAATGTGAAGCCACAGAGCTTGCTTGTCCCCTTTGTAGGGGCCAAGTGAAGGGGTGGACTGTTGTTGAACCAGCTCGGGAGTTTCTTAATGCAAAGAAGAGAAGCTGCATGCAGGATGGTTGCTCATTTGTTGGAAACTACAAGGAGCTGAGGAAGCATGTGAAGGCAGAACATCCCTCTGCACGACCACGTGAGGTGGATCCTGTACTTGAACAGAAATGGAGCAGGCTTGAGTGGCAGCGGGAGCGGGATGATGTGGTGAGTACAATAAGATCAACCACACCAGGAGCAATGTTTTTTGGAGATTATGTAATAGAAGGAAATAATTATGGATTCGATTCGGATGAAGAGGAAGGTGGTTTTGATTTAGGTGGTGCAGAAACAAATGGAGGGTTTGATGTGGGTTTCGATAGTAATCTTGTTAATGTCTTTCTCCTACTGCATGCATTTGGGCCATCAGCGAACAATCTCTCTAGACGGCTGAGACAACCTGAAAGGGCCTCACACCACCCAATGGATGGAAATGCTGTTGGCATCCGGCACAACACTCCTGTTGGTGGTGTGGATTCCTCTGATCAGGATGAGGATGACAATGAAGCCAACGACGATGACGATGATGATGGTGGTGGGGGTGGTATGTCGTTGGCCAGCCGTCTTCGCCGTCATGGTAGGGTGTTGTTAGGACGCTCTGGTAGGAGACGCAGACGTAGAGCGATTCAAGATAGATAAAATTGGCAAATGATAAAAAGGAGGTGGATATGGGAAAAGGCTCGTAGGTACATAAATTTTAGGAAGGGTAGAAATTAATCAAATAAAAAAAAAAGAAGGGCAATATGGATTTGATTTATAACAATTGCATGGATTTTCCTTTTGATTAAAATTGCTGGAAAAAGAAAAACTCAAAAATTGGGGATATGGATTCTCAATCCTCGTGTTGTGTAAAATTTGTTATTCTGAATGTATTTTCCTGTTACCTTGTATCCTCCTGATAAATTATGAATTCAATTTCCGATTCAACATGTACTCTTGTAAGTATATATATTTTTTCCTTCATATATCACTATGTGAAACAATGTGACTTGCTTACAGGCAGGTTTCCATTGGGAAATTGTATAATGTTCATCATTGTTAGTACATTCATAGATAAAAAAGAAAATAAAAAATATCTATGAAATTTTAGAGATATTTTTGTATTTTTAGTGTTATAGATATTATTTATCAATCAAAATTAAAAATTATTATAATTTCTATAATTTTTATTAAAATTTTTAATATTATTTTAATAGTTCTGTAATATTTCTGCTAAAACTTTCTTAATAATTCATTTATAATTTGGATAGAATTTTCAAAATTTTTATAAAAATTTCTAACATACTCACATTAATAATTAAATTCAATATTAATATATTTTTTAAAAATTATAATTATTATATTTAAAATTTTAAATTTCAACATTTCACATATCACATAAGAATATTTTTTTTATTTTACATCATTATTAAATTATTAAATATATAATTTATAGCTTATAAATTATCTATGAATACTTACCACAATAATTTTGAATGTCTCGATTATTAAACTGTATCGAATACAATTAAAATTGAACTACACCCCCTCAAACTACCCTTTTTCAAATCAAATTTTCAATCGGTAATAATTCATAGCTACATTTTTAAGTTCAACCATCATAGAGCAATAATTATGTACAAAGCCAATTAATAATAAATTCATATCACTATTATCAACTTTCATACACACCCTTCAGGTTTGCCCCTTTATAATATGTAATTTTATAAAGCAGATCTCAATGACACCTTTGCAGTTGATATCAGAAAGGAAGGTTCTTCCTGGGAAATAGTCGAATCAGCATCAGTCATGTTCATCTCAGCTTCAACACGTTTCTTCCATGTGTCAACTAAACTCCTAGCTTTCTTCTGAATCTCAGAATTCTTATGGCTACGCAAATGGTTCACAGACTTGCCAACGTTACAAGTCTGTAAGGCATGAAGATTTACAGGTAACCTATCCAGAGCACGAAGTAAAGCCAAGAGAAATTCCTCAGTAGTTTTATCATTTTCTTTACCACCACTACCATCACCAATTTTCCCCTTATGGACCTCTTGGAGCCATTCATCCAATACAGGCAAGCCCTTGAGCTGAACAAACCGTCCAAGACAATCTAACCTATCTGTGACTGCTATCACGTCAACAAGTATTATTCTTCCAGCCAAATCTTTTTTCTTATCAGCACTGTCAGGCTGCATGAGCTGGACTAATTTCTCAACCCCTTCAAAGTCTATAAGCCCACCTTTGTCAGTAATTTTGTCAATCTCAGACTTCAACATACTTTCAGGTCTGAATTGACCAGTATCTCCATCCTCTGTCTTAGATAAACGCTCTCGTTTAACAGAATCAGGGCCCTGATCACCCCGTTCCCTCTCTTTTCCCTTAGCCTGTGAAGAAAAAGAGGATGTACTACTTTGTACACAATCTGAACCCGATTTCAACTGTGCTGTTGATGATGGACCATTCAAGGGTTTTGGAGAATGGCCTCCTGACTGCACAGCCCCATGCATTTCTAGTCTTGACTTGTCTAAAAGCTGATCTACTTCTTCCTGTTGTTCCTGCAATTAAAAAAGTCAATGACTACAAATCCAATCAAATGAATCATGGTCCACCAGCAATAAAAAGTGTAAGAAGATAACGAAACTCACATTAATGTAGTCTTTGTCAGTTAACCACCATAAACACTTGTTCTCAATATCATACACTCGTCTGCACACAAATGAGGATATCCCTGGAGGAAGTTCAACACCTATATGAAGGAATGTGACTTTACACAGATGGAGTGACGATGCAGCAGGTATCTCATCCTTGTGAAAGGAATAAAAGCCCTCGTTAAGGGCAGCTTCTAGCAAGATCCCTTTTGCAAGCCTTATGTCAGCAGATCGATAAAGCCAATTCACACCTAATGTTAGCCTGCCCTCTGTGTCTAACGTTAGCCTACAAATTATTCCAATGAAGGGTGGGGAATCCTGAGGTGGTTTAAAAAGTGCACAGGGGAATTATATCACTAAATTAAAATAAAGTGAATAAAACACATAAACAACATTACAGTACATAAACTCTGTAAACAAGATAAAATTTAGTACGCAACTTTCATTTCAGCAATAACTTCATTATGATGAACTACTACATGAACACAGCAGAACAATCATAAGCATGACAAGGCTCCAGCGAAGAAAGAATCATTGAAAAAGAATAACTCAGAATAAACTCAGTCTCAACAATAAATCTACTTGCAGTAAAAATTTCCATGTTTACTTGTTAGAAGCGAAAAGGACATGGGGCAAATATACGAATTCACCACCTCTATAGAGAGCAACATAACTAAAAGAACATTGGAAAAAGATAAGAATTCAACACCTCTGTTTAACTACTTCCTTTTAAATCAAAGCAATAAAAGAGGAAAAAGTACAAGAAAACATTTTTTGTCATTAAGATCTCAACTAAAAACTTTCACCTAAAACCAACCATCAAAATACAATAAATCTGCAAGGTCTGGTAGGCACTTAGTACTGCAAATTGTCATACGACATTATTACCAAAACTAAATTTGTGAAGGCCTTGGAGCATCCACAGCCATGTAACTAATTTAACTAGCCAAAGCCAAAGAAAGAAAACAGAGATGTAGTCATAAATAAGCACAAGACATCCAAGAGAAAATCATACGAAACAAAAGCTGCAATTTTGCACAACCAAATGTTAGAAATGCAAATAAAACATCAAAATTAAAGGAGAAACCTATATCAGGAACGATACCGTTATAACTATCTGGGCTAAGATCAATGAATTACGATTAACTAATCGAGAGACCCAAAAAGGGAAATCTGATTCCCATTAAATCTAATAGCCAAACAGCGAAATACCCAATAAAGACTTAATTCACCACAGAAGGATTACAACATAATCAAAACCAAAAGGGGAAAACCCCAGAAACACTGGGAAGTCCCAAAATCCAAAGCGCATAAGAAATTGACAGCAGAAACGCCACATGCAAAACCAAAACATCAAAAAACTGAACACCGGATAAGAATATAGGTCAATTTATATACTTTACAGAAACAATTGAGAGTGTTGGAATTGTTGGTAGCTACAGTCGTCGCGGTCGAATCAGGGACCGGCCACATGTGCCGACTCCGTTTCCACTTCTCACCTCCCAACCCATGCATAGCCCTCCATCTTCCTTGATTTCTAAATCGATCCCAACTTCTTCCTTGAAAAGAAACATCAATCCGGAGTCGAATTCCACAGAAAAAAACCCTAGATTCGCGAAATTCGAGCCGAGTAAAACCCTAGATCAGGCCCCAGATCTTCGATTGAATAAGAGAAAACGCAAACTCACGATTGGAAATGTTGGGGGCCGCGGGTCTAGGGCTTAGGTGGCATAGACTTGAGTACGGATTTATCGTCGAGCTGTGAGAGAGAGATTTGAGCGATTGGAATCGAAAGGAAGAGATTTTGTGCGAAGAGCTCGCGATTAGAGAGAGAGAGAGAGAAATGAGAGGGATGTGCTATGCGAAACGCGATAGGACGAGCAGGTGAGAGAAAGAGAAAGAGAGAGATGGTTTGGGGACAAGAAATTGCCAGTTTTGTCAAGGTAATGATTGATGGAGACAAGAGACACGACACCGTTTTGAATTTGCTACTTGGAGAAAATAGCGATTTTGTAGAATTTTTCTTCTTTTTGTTTTAGAGCCATTGCACTCTTGGTTATCTACGTGTCATCCCCATAATTTATTGTTACATAACCCTCCAAACTATCTATAATTAATTTTTTTCCCCAAGTCCATTAAACCTTCAATTTCCTAATTAAAATAAATATAATGATTATTACTTTTCCTAAATCCAAGTTGTGATTTCTTACCTTGTTTACCATATCAGCAATCCTCTATTTATAAACAAGTTTATTTGCATTTTTCTTTTTATTTATCCTACAATTTATTTTTACATTTTCTACTCAAATGATGAATTTTCAACCAACCAAATTAAAAAAAAAAAAAGAAGTTAAATAACAAATTCCCTACAGCTATTTTTTTTTTGTTTGAATTTTATAAATAAAATATAAAAAAAATCCTTTATCCATGTACACTAATAAAATTTAAATATTTTATATTTATTGTCATATTTTTCTCTAATTAATGAAAATGCTTTGTCTCTAATAGTTTGTAAACTTCAAAGTTTGTATACAATCCCACTTCTTCTTCTTCTTCCTTTTTTTTCTTTTTTTTTCCTAGTAAATAAAACATGTTTAACCACTGACCATGAGGAGTCAATTTTGGTAGTTAATCTATACTATATATATATATAAAGAATTTTTTTCTTATATTTACTTATTTACTTGACTAAAATACTTATTAAAAAATTATACTTATAACATATTTAATTTAAAATTCATACCTTTGTCATTTCCCTCCGCTAATTAAACTATTATATATTATTGTTTACGTATATAAATACCAATTCCATGTTGCTCATTCATCAAATATTTAGCACTCAAGGAATAGTCAAGTCGATTTTTTTTTAATATTTTTTAAAATGTCATTATTCATGCGACCATGCCACGTGACTTTAATTAAGAAACAACTCGCCAAATAATAATAACATAAAAAATAAATAAATGTTACCTATTGTTTCAACCTATACATCTTTTATAATTTTTTTCTTAAAACAAGTACAATTTTGGCAGAAAAAAAAAGTTGTTACCTTATAAATCATAATATATTTTTTACAATCTTCATTTAGTAAAGTGTTTTCATCATAATATTACGGTGTCGTTTGAGATTGGAAAAAATTATTATTAATATAAATGTATATTATGTATGTAGATGAAGGGTGAGGACATATGCTAGCATTTTTTTTTTGATAAAAGGAGATATGCTAGCACTTGAATTATAATTTTGTCATATTTGAACATTATATCCGCCTATTAAATCTAAAAATGGAGACAAAACCCAATAAATAAAAAATCACATAAGGATAAAAGATTCATACTAAACAAATCATTTTAATTTATTGGTACAATTATGAAAAAAGTTTATTGGTTTTATTTTTGGTCCACCTTTATTCCTTCTCAAGTGAGAGAAGACTCAAATTAAACTTCATTAAAGTGATTATAAAGTTGGACATTTTCTATTAAAATTATCTATTCGAATTTATGAACTTTTTAAACCCTTTCATATCAATGTGTTATTATTTGATCAATATTTCTCTCAATATAATACACTATTAAAAATGAAGATGTAGAAGAGAGTAAACATTTTCAACCATAAAAAATTCTATATAATATTGAGTTTTTTTCTAAAATAATTATATATTTATATCATTATTATAATTAATGAATAATTTATCATAAAAAAATAATAGTATTTTTGTTACCGTTGAGTACTATAGGTTTTTTAATTACAAGAAATATAATTTGTGTTCAATAGTTTTTTAATTTTTATAATTAAATTGATAAAGTAGTCAATAAATAAATATATTTTAAAATTTCATTAAAAATTTTTATATTTTGTTATCGGTCTTCATAATTTCTTTAAAATTTTATCAATACCGATATTTCCACAAATATTTTTATATTTTTAACATTTAGTATTTTCATCAATACCCAGATTTTCATCCATGTACATCTAAACAGAGATATGATTCATATATGATTCTCTTAATATATAATTATGGAGTTTAATAAATGAACTAGCCCTTTCATAAGTTCGAAGTGTGATCTAATCCCAACCTTTAGTATTATGTTATGATGTTTTTAATGTCTTTCAAACTGGATATTTCTAGTTCAATAAAAAAATATACATTAATCAGTGGAATATTAATATCTTTGAGAAAAGTACTGAGGAAAATGCATTACATGGTATATAATGGCAACACCATAGAGAATGGCCTTTCAAAGTGTTCTACGATTGTTCATGCATGTTGCATGCATGTTACATTTTGGGGATGTAAGGAAAAACTTATTTCAAACAAAACTTGTAAATGTTAAGAAGGCACTTGCTAGCTTTAAAATATAAGCAAAGCCAAAGCCAACGATTCTTGTTGGCACTTCCCTAAGCCAAAAAAATAAAAAAACATTCCTTAGCCTAACTTGAAAACAATGCCATTTCTCACATAAAATGCTACAAATCCTTCTTTCTTCTTATACCTGTTGGAACACCATAGCATACTGGTGATGCTCCAATCAAGAATGGTAATGTGCAAGCTTCACGAGCTCGACCCATGAACGATCCAATCTTTGGCCTATGTTCACAACAATTCTTAATCGATCCCTTCTCACAAACTTGAGGTTGTTTCTTCCTTGTGTTTTTCTTCTTAGCATTACCATTAGAGGTCTTCAAAGCCATGGAATCAAATTGTTCTAATAAATTGCACTGGACACAGCCTGTATCTGGACTCAATCTTTCTTTTAACCAAGAATCAAGCATGGCCTTTCCGAACCGATCAATATCCTTGTCAGTCACTTCCCATAAATTCGCAACTATCACAGGAGAACCTGCCTGCAGATATGCTAGTGGAGTACCTTGTGGAACATAACATCCATTTAAAGTTAGAGATCCACTACTGCATCCCATCAGGAGAGTCGCCGCACAGTTTTCCAGTTTTTGAATTTCATGCCTTGGAATGTACTGCACCCCTGCACCATCACATAATTTTGGTTTGCAACCAAGGAAAAAAAAATATTTATATATTGTCAAAAGTACTAGTGACAGAAGGAACTGCATGGATACAACCACAAAACTGTAATTAATAAGTCACTGTAGCATACCACTCCCATGTCCAAAATATATAAAAAGATCATGGCTTTTCAAGGCTACAGCCAGCTCTGCAGCTGCGGGTGCAAATCCAGCTTTCCCCTGTATAGTTAATCAAATAAAGGATTATTTAACAGGAAGCATGACGATGAATACCATCCAAGTTGCATTACAAAGGCGATTACAATTGGGACAGAGACACATCTGTCTGCTGCGAACTATAATTTTCTATTTCAAGATTCTAAGATTATTTTCCTCCTAAACGAGAAAGAGAGTGGGGGGAGGGTGATGTTACCTCCAACTTTTGATCTCTAAACCAGTTCTCAAATTCAATTTGGGTGCTTCTGAGGTCACCGCTGGGATTCAACAAATAAAATGCATCCAAGGGATCTATGTAAGGAAAGGCTGCAGCACTAGTCCCAACTGGTTCTTGATGGTGACGCCTTCTATCAAGTGTTGCGGAGATGCTTCCAACCGAAGGCATGCGATAAACCTCCTGGTTTCTTAAAATTGGTATATTCTCCCACGGAAGCATCTGTTGTAATCATCAGTCAATCAGCTTGTTCCAATAGAACTAATAAATTAAAGGAGTTATAGAGTTGGGGATTAAATGATAATAAAAAGATAACGGAAGCTTGTTTAATTACTTATCTGATTAGACCACTAAAATAAGCAATAAACAATAAATAAATTACTCATGAAGCATCTCCTTAAAAATAAATATATAAATAAATTACCATAATGAAAATTCAGAATCGAAGACACACCTGAATCTCAAAGTCCAATACTAAAACTATTGGTTCTCGATTCACACAATCTAACCCCTCAAGTTCATCCAACGCTTCACATATTAGTTGGAAGGCCATCTCAGACAGTTCTTCTGCACCATTAGCTTCACTAGATGATAGCCAGCACTTATCTTTCTCACAAACTTCAACCCGACCAATGTAGCAACCATTCCTTAAACAGAGCTGTGAAATGTATCCACCTTCTTCAAATGCAGACTTGGGAAAACTGAGAATGACTTTAAGAAGGCTCTCATTTACATCCATTTTGCTTTTAGATTTCAAATCATGCATTAGTTTCTTGCGTACCAAATCCAGGCGCTCGCAACTTGAGCATTCTCCAAGAAGAATATATTTCCAGGGTCCCAACCATAAATCTTCCAAGTTCCTAAGCCATAAAAACAAAATAATGTACTTGCCAATCATTATCTAAGTCAAAATTGAAGATCCTAAATGCAAAATAGATAAATAGAAAATAAAGCTATTCATTACCTCAGCTAAAGCCTATACAACTAGAGCTTAATGAGAACACAATTTAGGTAGTAGGCAAGCCTAACACAAGCAGACCAATGAACAAATAGACCAAGAAACTAATGAACAGAGACATTTGATGCAAGGAAAGAGAGTCTACCTCAGCAATTTACCAAGGCGATGATCAAGCTTCTTTCTCCGCATCCACCACATCGTCCTATTCTCTGCTGTATCTTCGATAGGAAACATTGAAGATGATAAGTAATTATCCTCTAATATCAGTTTAAATTCTGGAGCCACATCATCCACCACAGAGGAACCCCAGGGGCATTGCCATTGCCCACCCAAATCTTTGCTATGGGGAAAGCTACTAGAGCCAGAAAGCACAGCATCATCTGAAACTTATGATCAAGTTTTCAAACTATTTAGCAATTTATAAATTACAATATACAAGGAAATACATGTGTGCAAATACACTGCATTTCTACCCCCATATCTGTTTTTAGCAAAATACCTTCTAGTATAGAATCCAGTGGCAGAAGCAAGACAATAGGTTGATTCTTAGAGTTCAAGCGTGATACTAGCATCCATGCACGAACACAGGATGGATAAAGCAGCATCTCTTGTAACAGACTAGCATAAGGACCTCCAAGAAAACTTATACAGACAACAGTAGTACAAGGAAAGCCAGCAAAAAATTTCTCTACAAATTCTTCAAGATCTTGAACAGACTCAGGTGCAACCCTGTATCAAGGCATGGATTGAGTACAGGCATACAAAACCGTGTTAGGGAGATCTGACAAATTGTATTCCTCAATGTTTTATAAGTCACAGTAAAAACCTTAATAAATTCTGTATTTCTGCTCCCACAAAAGTTGAGCCAGTACCACATGAACCCTGAAAGGAAACTTTGTTAAATGCCGATGAACACATGTTCTTTTAAGATGCAAAGAAGACTCATAAGAGAGAGTCAGAGAGAAAGGTGTTAAAAACATTTGACATGCAGTATAAATTATAAGGATGTATAAATTATAAAGTATGGTCTTCACATTCTTCTGAGGAGAAAACAATAGGCTAAAAGTGAAGAGTAAAAGCATACCTCAGAGTCTACAAGATGCTGGAATTTGGCTGTCCCAGAATTAGTAGTAAAGAATTGATAATTAAGATGAGTTCCAAGTGAAGCTTGATGAAAATATGAGGCCCAGTGATTTTCAGAGAGTGCTTTGCAAGAAGATGAGAAAGAACAAAGTTCACTTGAGGAAGAAAGTAAAAACACAACAGCAAGCAATCTAGAAACCTGTTCAAAGCCAAGGTAAAGATGAGTAACAAGATAAATCCATTGCAATCCAAGTAGATGTTCAGTTTTTCTTTCCTTGGCTATGACAGGCCCAAAGCCATGTCCTACTTAAACCTGCCTGCTAGAGTTAGAGTTCTGCTTACATTTATTTTTATTTTTAAAAAAAATCATCTGCAATCCTAAACTCAGAAAGGGGACCAAAACAGCTAAGTCATATTGTAGTCCAACTCATTTTGGCTTTTCTCAGTAAATTCATACAGTTAAATGCTGCTACATATTAGGGAATATTTTATATACATATGTAAACTATTTCTGTAAGATCTAGGTTTTGCATGACATATGTCTTACCTTAGGTTTTGTATAATAGGATTTGTTAAATGTATATGAAGTTAAATACTTTAGTAATATAGGTTAAACTTAGAAACCTAAAAATATGTCCTTGTATAAGTATCTTAATGCATGATATATGCCTTGAAACATCTAAAACATTGAACCTTGCTATCAAGAGTTCTCCACTAGTATGAGTATCTATTACCATAACAAAACGACCAAAATCAGAAAAGACTTATCACAAAGAGAATAACTGAACCAAATGAAATCATGTATTAACCTTCTGAGAAAGCATAGGAACCTCTCGGCACAGAACAAAAGCAAGTATCAACCAAGTCACCAGTTTTGGTAGCTGAATACAAGACAGATCACAGCAAACACTCCTGGTGCACGGTAACATATCAGACAAAAGCAAAGTAAGCTGGCTGACACTCATGATAGGAAGAAGTTTTTATCATTAATCTAAAAAATGAATTAGATCAACATGTATGTCTGCATATGTGTGTATCTATGTATGTATGTAACAAGAAAAATAAATTTGCTGGAGGGGGCATATTAGTTTACAAATAAAAAAAAAAAAGCAATTAAAGTATTGCAAATCCCTGAAAATCTAACATTACTGAAATGTTGAATCCCTTTAGAAGAGGAGAGGGAGGTGGAGAGAGAGAGAGAGAAAACTTATATTAGCATGTAATTATACAAACTAAACTAGAGAAAAGAGAGGAGTTCAAGCAAAGATAAACTTGTATGTGTATAAATAAAGGTATAGCACACTCTCAGACCTAAATTAGATATACCTGGTATCCCTAGAACGCAAACTGCTCAATGAGAGCCAACTTATATTGTACAGTAGTTCTGCACGTTCAATACTGAATACATCTCCTGAGATCTCTTTTCCAATTAAATCAAGAAATGAAGTGAGTTCGACATGTGAGGTGGTAAGAGAGAATGGGTTACGGCTGACTAAGATGGATATGCTTTGCAAGATGATTTCATGAGTTTCGTGAATTTGACCATGATTCTCCAAGCAATTTCCTGTAAATGACAAATACAAAAGATGTCATAAGTTTGGTTGCAAGAAGGAAAAGAAAAAGAAAAACATGCACACAGTATCTGTGTTTAGGTTTGGATATTTGATGCAAAAGTATTCATGCTACTTGTGCACATTGCTCAAATTTATCAATCAAGCATAAATTCATAACATGAAGCAATACCCATACCTAAGCTTGTGAGTAGCCTCAGTGAAAGCCGCCTCCGGACAAATTCCCACTTCATGTCTATAAAATTTTTTATTAACCCACATTTCATAACTTCCATAGGAAGACAAAGCCAGCATCTCATCTTCTGGCAAACACACATCTCTTCACCCCCAAAAGCAACCTTACAGCTTCTCATTTTCATCAGCAAGTCTTCTTGACTAAAAGTATCAGAATAATCACACTCACTATTGCCTTTCGAATGTTTTGTTTGGCCAACTTGTATCTCATCAGAACCGCTAATACTTTGATTCTGAGAAGATCGTGACTTGGAACGAGTTGACCTCAAGTTATTCTGAAGTATTGGACCTTGATCTTTCAATAAAGGTTTTGGTGCATTCCTTGTCTTTCTACACTTTTTACCTTCTTTCTTGCACTTTTTTGTATCCAGCTGATCTTCAGATTGAGACAATGTATGGCAAGTACCATTTCTGACATCTTTGATGGTAGTATTACCAAGAACCATGCTATCAGCACTTGATTCTTCAGGACAACTAACATAGTTTTTCCAGTCAGAAAGAGTTAGTTTGTCGAGGGCTGATTTATACAAATCTTCAGCTTGAAATAATCTCTCTAGAGATATATTTCCATTAGCACTATCAATCATGCTTTGGGATAAATCACCAAGGTGGTGATCAACAGTCACTTCCATCATCAGTCTGCACTTTAAGCAAGAAATATTTGTGCTACTTGCCACCAAATATTGCTTGGCTCTATGAAGTTCTCTTTCTGCCAAATCCCAATGCTTTTTCCTACAGTACAACTTTCCTAAATTCAAAAGGTAAAATGGAAGTTAGTTGATTACCATCTCTTAAATGAAATGGAGGATGAAGACTTAATTGTCAGACAAACAAGCAAAAGGAGAAAATATTTTTACTTTCTTACCCAAAACAGAAGAGAAAGAAACCATAAATAGTGGCAAGCTTTGTGAGCAGGATATATCTTTTCCCCAAATAAAAAGAGTTTCAGCCTCAGTTCCACTTCCTATTAATTCATGAACGATGCCAACCTGCAGGGTAGAATAGTCATCAAAATGCGAATCCAAAAGGGTAGTGAGCCACTCAAAAGTGTTACTAAAAGAAAAGCCCAGGAATATGCACTGAATTTTCAAATCCAAATGATTTATAGAAAAAGAAAATATGTCATACCTGAAGAGTACTTTCAAGGTAACACTGAAGCACATTCCATGGACTAAGATAACAGTTTTCCAAGTCCCATGAAACAGAATCAAAGGACCAAACTTCACTAACAACCGATCTGCGCACTTGCAGATTCTGAAGGGTATAGGTAAACTTCTGAAGGTTATCCCCAGTTTCATTGCACTTTTCAGCCTGCTGCTCCACAGAATACATAAATTTCTCTTGGAATAATTTAGTACGTAACCGATGAGCTTCTTTTGCATAAAAAAGAGCCTGCAGAGTATTGGAAAAAACCCCATCAATAAAGAGACATTTACAAGTGAAAACAAGAGATAAGCACACTGTGCAGAGATTGAAAGCAAAAAAATAATAATAAATAAACAAATTATCTGTGTCAAATTGTCCTAGTTATTGTCATTCTCAAGATCATTTAATTAAAAAGCTTCTTAGTACATAAAAATGAAAACAGATTCAGTGTTACCTTTATTAACTGTCCATTTGAAATAAGTTTCTCACTCAAATCATACAAGAGGTATCCAGCAATGAAAGCAGAACGACTGGATACAGGAGCCTATAAAACAAGCAACAGGCATGTATGTAATTATTTTCAATCGTTAAAAGTTAAGAAATCATGTGTAACTTCTTGATAGAACTTTACACTTGAAATGAGTTCCATAGCAGCTTCTTGAACTTCATCAACTGTGATATCTGGTCGAAAAGAGCCTTCACGATTGTGTGAACATCGATTAAAGTTTGCAAATAAAGATGAGAAATTGTGCTGCAGTCCAACCATCAATGGTTGAGATCCTTTTAAACAACTTATCCAAAAATCAATGGACTTGGTATGTTCACCATAATGGTCATATAAACTCGTGATGAATGCCTCATTAACAGGTGAAATACAAAGGGCATGACTAATCCTCCTACATTCCCATAGTACCATCAAGCACTTCTCCAGTGGAATATTCTTCCATTGAAATAACCTAATTATAAGCCTATATATATCATGATGAAATTCCAAGAAACCCTGAAACAGGGAAAAGAAAACATGATGTCATCAATAAAGTGAAAGAACGTCAAGTACAATTCCCTTTACTAATCCAATCATAAGCCACAGGATACAATAGTTAAAAGACAAACCTTCATTGACATCAAATCAATAATATTGTATACTAGAAGCATCACATTTTCAGACATTGTAAAGAACATGTCATCAGCAGAGAAATGATCTGAAGTAGAAATGCTCAACCATAGATTTAGGGCAGAGGTGATATCTTCAAAGATCCGCTGCATGTAACAAAAACCAAGGGGACATATCATACAAGTGTACATAATTAGCATCTTAAAGTTTAAGCATTAGTTACATGATTTTAGAGGGTAGGCTTTGGTGGATTAACACCTTCGAGTTTGGTTCAAACTCCTGAGAACAAAGTCCACGTAAGCAATACACCACAGCTAATTGATGACTAGGTGGAACTCCAGAGCTACATGTTTTACCACACGTCTCCTGTTTCAGTTTAAATAATGTAAGAAATCCAAAACCAAAGGATCAAAGAATTTACCCACTAAGGTTTAATTAATGATGAAGTGTGGGAAAAACCAAATGAGAATGTAATTAACTTACAAGCAAAGTTATTGCTTCTGTCAAACATTGAATACAATCCTTCAGACCATCATTCCCATAGCACCTTAGCATCCTTCCCTTTCTCACTAAAATTCTTGATTTCTGTAGCCAACTATCAGAGGTGACATATACATCTTGCAGGAGGTAAACTATAATTTTCATTTGCATTTTCTGACACAACTTTGGGTATAGGGCATGCATTTCTTCATATGCAAGAAGTTCCTGAAATCTCCAAAAAGAATGTAGAAAAGCAGATAGTAGTCAGAAGGAAATGGAACCAACACAACCCCTAGATATATAAGAGAATCATTACAATGAAATCTAATTGACCAGGAACACCAAAAAAAGACCTAACCTCTTCCAAGATTATCCCAATTGTCCTCTGTGATATTTTTTCGGAAGAAGACAGCACACAGTATAAGGTTTGAGCAATATCATCACCATTCACATTTTTACATAATTTGCATTGAATCTGGATTTAGAAAGACAATGAGCAAGCAGAAATCAAATCATAGTATACAAGTTAGGAAACTTTCAGGTGTTACCTTCACCCACTGTTTCACCAAAGACATGGGACCTGGTAGCCTTCTGAAGGTATTTGCAGCAACAGACCACTTTTCAAGGCTCTCTGCAATTGTTGTTTCTACCTTATGACTGTCATGTTGGTGAAGAACTTCCAAAAGGAAAGCAGTTTTTGAGCATGACTCGTTGACAAAATCTATTACAGCATCTTCTGTGAGATCACCATCCAACCCCTTTGATTTGTGCTCAAACATCTCACAAAGATGTATAACACCAGTCCATGATGCTCTACAACTTAATTTTAATGCTGTAGAAGCCTGAAAGCATATTTTAATGTTCTTTTAATAAACTAATTCATAAAACGATCTCATTGTTAAATAAAAAAGATACCTCTTTAACTTGGTTACTTCTGTGCAGAACTACACCAATGTTATAAAGAGAGGCAAAAAGATATCTTAGACCGTGAGGTTGAATCCATTCACTACAAATGATGTCATTAAGAATGCCTACACTCTTCTGAAATAAAGAAAGACAAGACAATTAGTTAAGTTTAAACAAATAAAAATGTACTCTCAAGAACTTTTAGAAGTCAACAAATACTTATCCAGAAAAAGAAAGTTAACTGGAGCCAGATCAATTTTATATGATTATGCGTACAACCTCCATCTTATGCCTTGTTCTAATGGAAAGGATGAACGCAGCCACAGACACAGCTAGCATGCTGTTTTCGTCAAATCCATATTTCTCCCCTTCATAGGTACATTTACACCTGGCGACATGCATATTTCACAGAAGCATTATGAAAAAAGTGATTTGGTGTGCCAAACCATGCAAGACAAAAAGTAAAAAATTTAATGCATCAACAATCCACTATTCCTTAACACACTTCAAGTAGACTGAATTGCACTGCTCCTTGGAAAACACACTTTCAAGGACCTTTTCTATTGAAACATAACACTTCAAACTAAACCAAGAAAAAACTAGTAAAGTAATATATTATTTGCTATCATTTGGTCCCAGTAGTGGACCCCTTTTAGTTTTAGCAAACAAGACTATACAATCACTTAGTATCTAAAATTCAATAAAAAGAAATTGGTGACCATTTTCCAAAACCAAACAAATAAAGAATACATCTTAAGAAGTGACTTCCAAGTCAAAGTCACAAATGAGTCTAAATAGGTTCTACATACTACTTAGACACACCAATACCTCCATCCTAAAGAAAATAAGTTATCTCGAGCAAACAAAAATCTGATAGACCATAGGGGTAATTACCATTGCAATAGTTTCTGAAGTTACAGACAGAACAGACAATAACCTCAACAGATAAGCATTTAGTTGTATTTGTTGCAGCTATGACAAAAAAAGAATGCACTAAAGCACATATTACCTTTTGTAGAAAAAGAAAACACCATAAAACTGACAGAATGCCTCCTGTATATTACATATTCCATTAGATATAGAGCCAGCTTCGTTTTCAGAAAGTATCTTCTTCCTTTCTGAATTTACTAATTCAGCAAGTGGCAAGCACAAGAACTTCAATGCATTTAAGTAAGACAGCAGATAACCCTTTCCATTCTCTTTTGTCCAACTCATAGAGGCCTCACAATCACAAATGAACACTGAGCGTACTTGGCCAACAGAATCCTTAGAATCAATCCTGGAAGAGACATAGTTTTCATCACAGCCAGTGTGAAAGAAACTTCGTAACGAACCTAGTAAAGTAGATAAGTTCTGCAGAATATCTATATTTCCCTGCAAAAATTTTATTACACCTCCAGTGTATTTAAGATCCCCACTTCTGGACTTAATGTTGCAATCACTGAAGTGCAATCCGTGGCATAAATCCTCAGAATCAAATGAAAAGGTGTCCTTATCTGCAGAACAATTTTAATTCAAATTGTGACAGTACAATTAAAATTAGCACTGGTAAGAGAAATGTAAGTAAACCCTTTGAACAAGATACCTTATGGAAATCACCTGCTATTTTATGCAAATGAGCTTCAATATTGCTACAAAAATGTGTATTAGTTGTTTGACACTTATTGGCACAATAAGCAACAAGTTCAACAAACTGTATTTCATTATTTTCATCTTCAACCTGAAAACAAAAAAACATATAAAATCATTCTAGAGTGATTGACTTTAGCTGTAAAAGGTTAATAATATGACATCAAATTAATGAACTTTCAAACAAACAGCATCACCTCTAAAAGGTAAAAACTGAAAACCACACCATAAAGGTCAAAAGATAAGCACACTATTCAAATAAATGAAAAGGTTTTCACATGACATGCAAGAAAAATAAATCGAAGAGCAAAATAGAACAGAACATAAAGCATTTGATATTTTGTGCACTCAATCCTTATCGACTTCTGATTAACGAAATCTACACCAGAGAAGTAAAACTAAAGGGAACGAAGTTATTAAACTAATGCGAGTAGCATCCAGCTTAAGTGCTTAGACCTTTTGTCTATTCATTACAATAACATCTTTGATATTAATCCTTATAGGCTGGGATTTAAACTTAGTGACTAGAGGTTCTTTCAGATATCCATGGAAATATATATCTCAACGAATTTCTTTTTTTTCCTCAATTTTTACTTTTTATTGTAATTCTGTTCATGGGGATTCCTTGTCCTCTATTTTATCCTTTGTAGTGATTTCCTATCAATAAAAGTTTATTTCTTATAAAAAATATTAATCCTTATTGAGTATTAAGAGTGCAAAAACAAGAAAAAAAATGAAAAGCAGATCATGTTCATAATACATTATAATATAGATGAAGTAAGATAGAAATGAATAAATATAAATACCTTAATTGAATCATATTCCTAAATTATAAGCTGCTTCAATTGTATCATTAATATCTTTGTTAGTATTACCTTACATTCACCAGCAAGGGAGTCCAACATGAATATTAACATGTCAATGATAGCGGAGAATCTGTTCTCTTGTAGTGAGAATAAAGAGGAACATATCTTATGGGCAAACTGCAAGTGAAAGACCAATCAATACACAAGAAAGATCCTTTATAATATTCAAGCTCACAAATCAAATATGCCTCACCTTGTAAACTTGATCTTTCATTGATGACTTGGCATACTCGGCCATGGTTGTGAAGCAGAATGCCTGCCCTAGATCCCCATCAAAACACGTTAGCTTGCCAACTAAAAACAGAGTACACCTACCAAGACAGGTCACAAGCACCCTGTGCAACTTCTCATATGTGTTGGCATCTAGTACCCTGATGTATTTGAATAAGAGAAACTAATTAGTAAACCAATAATCTCAATCCTAATAATTTACTGTAGAGAAAACTTATCTGTTCAATGGTTGAATTGAAGCACGATAGATGACAAAATCTAAATTCAGATGGAAGTATGAGAAAATTCCTTCAAGATGCTACAAGACATTACAATAGTACTCTACTCCTTATTTACTGGATACTGACAAATAATTTGAGAAAAAATTACAAGTGATAAATCACATGTGATAAATCAGCTCACCTAAGAATCCAAAAAAGGTACGGATACTACTTTTTCTTAAGCTACAAAATTTTGGAGCTCAAAACCATTAAATGTCTAGAACTCCAAACTTCACACTTCTTTTATATTCCTAACAAACAAACGCTTCACAGAAAACAAGTTCCGGACAACATACACTTCTCCAGAAAGAAAAAGTCAATTTCACTCACCTGAACCATGACCTTACCTCCTCCACCAAAAGAAGTACCTTCCTATAATCATCATCGTTCATACTCCGACCCATTGACACACACTTCACGAGCGTCACCACAATCTCCAGAACCAAACACACAAACTCCTTATCAGCTCTCCATTTCTCCAAATCCGGCAAGAACCTTCCCTCGCATTTCACTGACTTACCACCAGCATCAATCGTCTTAAAGTCCTCCAAAATCCTATATCCCTCAGCTTCCGCTTCCTTATACCGCCCCCAGGCCTCCAAGCAATGCAACAGCCGTACCTTCTGGACGTGTACGGAATAGGGTTTGCACGACAGCTCGGAAGCCAGTGACCCCAAGCAATCCAAGCAAAGCCAGTAAACATCAAACAACTCCAGTGCCAACTGCTCGGAGCCGCCGCCTAATTTCGAGGGATCGGAAAGACGTTTGGGGAGAATCGAAAGAGCGCGATTGATGAATGGGAGGAAGGTCTTGGCCAGCGATCGGATAGACGATTGGCGGTCCGTCTTGGCCTTGGTCGATCTCTTGGTTATCTTGAGGTTATTGAGGTCGGAAAATGGGCGGAGGTACTGGGAGAAGACAGAGAAAATGCCTTCGGAATCGGAGGTTTGGAGCTTCGAGAGGAGTGAGGTTTCGGTGGTGGAAGCCATGGCTGATGACGAGCATCGAGAGAGAGAGAGAGATGGGGCTGAGGGAAGGACAACACGAAGATATTGGCCTTGTTTTTCAAGGGTGCGAGTTTAGCCCGCCTGCAAGATTCATTTTGAAAATTAATGCAAGAAAAAAATATAATAATAATAATTCTCCAAAAATTAAAAACAAAAAAATAAACATTCTTTTTTTTTTCTCGTAAAAAAGTTTAATGCTTGTAATTAATATTTTTAGAATTCTTATATCTAACTTTTTTCTATTTTTTTAATGTAAATATAACAAAAATTATCACAATATGTTTTACTAATTATATTTACTTTAATTATTTGTTAATTTATTATAATCAAAACATAAATTAGATACTAATAGTAAAATGCGAAAACAATACAAAAACAATGTGTTCAATACAAGAACAGATTGTTGACAAATTTAACACATTTATCAACATGATTGATAGATAAATTACCATGTTAATTTTAATTTTGGTCTCAACAACATATATTTTTGATAAATAGATCCGTATAAATATTTATCATAAACAGATTATTAATTCAATAATAAAAATATAAGATTAAAGACAATCTTCCATAAATACCGTATTAATTCAATGTAGGGACAGGTACTACTTACATATACGTAATAATCAAGAAGGTCCAGACCCCAAAAAGACAAAGAAAAAAAAAAAAATCCAACTGGAGGTCCGACCCGAATCATTGACCATGATAATTCGGGTCAGAGTGTTTAAACGCGGGCTGGTATGTTGTTATATACTGTTTAACGGGTATTTAGCATTTGAGCTCACGGTTGGATCGGATATCAATTGAAAATGCATATATACTGGATCCGACCCGTAAATGACCCGTCCCAATCCAGTATTTAAAATTACAGAACCCTAACGATCAAATCCACACGAGTAAAGGCCGCAAGTTAGGGTTTTGGTGTTGCTGAAAGTGGGTGGAGGTAACGAACTCACTGTTGAAAAATGCCGAAGTCCAAGCGCGACAGGCCAGGTTCGCTGCTTCTCCTTCTCCTTATTCTTAATATTTTCTGTACCAATTAGTCACTGAAGAATTAAGGAAAAGGAAGAATTGAATTTTTGCTGTATTTTTTATTCTCTAGCTGAAATTTGTTACGAAATGGCTGCTAAAAGCCTACAGCGTAGATTCTTAAATTGATTAGGCGATTATAATATAAAACGTTTGTACTGCTTATGATTTTAATTTTATTTTAAATTTTTGCTTTTGATATTTTGATTGACTCAATATTTAGCTATTTTATAAATAATATTGTTTCTTAATAAAACAACAATTTTCTATTGGTGAATTTTTATTTTTATTTTAAAATTTGCATGGCATATGTCTTCTATTTTTTATGGGAAAAGCAATTGAGAACATTTTGTGCATTTAGAGGGAGGGATATGAGGAGGAAAGAATCAATGTTTGAAGCCCTTTTAAGAACCTAAAACGGGCATATAAATAACTTTATAACCTGTTTAAATTATGGGTTTGCTTGTAATGCAGTTACTTTATCCAAGACAAAGAAGAAGGGAAGGGAGCACAAAGAAGCTGTGGTAAATGCAATAAGACAAGCTGTGGAGGATTACAGTTCTATCTACGTGTTTAGTTTTGAAAACATGAGAAATCTAAAATTTAAAGAATTCAGAGAGCAGCTGAAATCTACAAGCCGGTAAGACCATACAACATTTTGTAAATTTTACTTTTTATCAAAAAATATTTCATAGTTTTAAACATGTATTTTGCTTTTAGGAGGCAATTAGTGCCTGGATAAAATACAAAATGTTAGATATTAGATTAGGTGCTTGACTATATTCTTTATGTATTATGAATTTATGAGAGGTAATGGGACAAAAATGTCGGGTAGAGTCTTTTGAAAAAAGTTCGTTATCTTATTTTTTTATACTTGTTCAGCTCCTGATAAGAAGAGGGTTGTAATCATTCATTATATTTAGTTTTTGAACACTAAATATGAAGCTTTTTGCCTTTATGTGTGATATAGGGGTCTTTTTATGAACATCATGATATGTTCCCTTGTTAGTTTTGGAAGGAAGTCATGCCTTTATGTGTGGTCTTAATGTCAAAAGGATTTTGCCTACTTGAAGTCAAATTCCACTTTTGGTTAAAGCTTACTAGCCATGGTTATATGTGAGTGAGTGTTTAACAAGTGATTTTGTTATATTCTGCCAGATTTTTCCTTGGGTCTAACAAAGTCATGCAAGTTGCTTTAGGAAGATCTGCTGCTGATGAGATTATACCAGGCATTTACAAAGTTTCTAAGGTAGCATTTCTTTATGTGGCCTGTAATTCTATGGTATAAATGAAATTTCTCATCTCTTCTTATCAAATTATATTTTCTTGGCTTATACTTGTCTGTTTATTTCTTTAGCTTCTGCGAGGAGATGCTGGACTTTGTTTTACCAATATGGCAAGAGAAGAGGTCGAGAGGTAATGTTACTGATTTTCTCTCTGATGTCTTCAATCTGTTGTGTTCCCTTAGTTATGGAAATAACAAATAAAGGGAATGTTAACTACAGCAGTTGTCAGGGTTTGAAAGTTAATTGAAATGTTTAAAGTTTATTTACATTTGACTGTTAGCTTAAAAAAAATAAACAACACACTCTGAAGCCAGGAGAGATGTTCACAGGAATATGTATTATATATGAATATAATTTAGTAAAAATTAAAATTTTCAGGAGACTATCTTTTGTCCTGCCAATCATTTAATGTATTGGATCTTAGGCTTATTTCTGAATCCGAGATGGTTGCATTATTTCATTGGAGTAGATTGGATTACAAACATGTTTTTTAGCATCAACATAAATGTCATTAAGAAGCCCCTGATACCTCCACTCATACCCATACCCATCTCAACAACGTAGAATAGGGAAATGATTGTCCTTGTGGTTATTTTGAATTAATTTCAAGGAAATAAAGGAAGAATAAGTGTATGCTGACAACTAGTAGTTATTGCTTAAACATAGAAATTAAATAGTATTTTAGGTTTTGCTATAAATGAGGATAGTGATCATTTGATTTGTTAGAAACTAAGGTCTGCAGGTAATTGGTAAATGATTGAAGATTCTCATTATCTTATTATTAAATCCCTAAACATATTGGTGTGCAATAGTTCTGGTTCAGTTGGATTTAAACTTGTTAGTTGCTTGGTATACTTGTGTCAAAAAATGAAATTAAACTTAACAATTTTAGGATGCAAAAGAATACAATTTTATTACTGGGATTTGCACTCTTAACATTTCTTTAATCATAATTTTAAATGTTCCTTTCATCTTCTTATCGCAGGTTATTTAATGAATATGAAGAATATGATTTTGCAAGAACTGGAAGCACTGCAACAGAAAAGGTTTTTGAGATCTCTTAATTCTGAATATATGTGGATAATTTAGGAGTCAACAATTATAATTGTAGACTGGTATCACATTTATGAAGTATTGAACTTTAATAAATAAGATATACATTGAACTCTTTTAATAGTTTTAGAATTTGCATAAAATTTTGACTTCTGATCGTGTTAATCATGCACTAAGAAGTCCAATTCATCTATGAGAAGTCATGTTTTTGAGGTTCATGCATAGCTTTTTTTTGCTTATGTGTAATGATGTATTTCAGTTCACGATAAATTTCTTTATTTGTTCAATTTGATGCATGATAATACTTTAAATGTTTCAGGTGGAGCTGAAGGAAGGTCCTTTGGACCAGTTCACTCATGAGATGGAACCCTTTTTACGCAAACAAGGGATGCCTGTTCGTTTGAATAAAGGTTCGCATTCGCTTCCCTCCTCGTAGCCCTTATATCTGAAAGGTTGCCAACAAGTTTTCGTTGTTTCATGTTATTCAGGTGTTGTGGAGCTTGTTTCAGACTTCGTTGCTTGTGAAGAGGGAAAGCCTTTGTCACCTGAGTCGGCTCGCATACTGGTTTGTACCATGATCCAACTGCTTGGTTCATGATTTGGTCCATGTTGTTTTCAAGGTTTTTCTCCTTGTAAAAAATGTGTTTCTCTTCTATGATTATAAATGTTTGCAACAGTCTTATAATATCTTTTTGTTTCTTTTCCTTCTATATTCCTGTTACGAATGAAACAATTAGTAACTCTTTTGAATTTTAATTTATCCTATTAACTTCTGCATGCCAGTCCGTCAACTGTGTTTTTGGATTTTATTGAAACCTTTATATGCGATTATGTATTTGCCATTTAGTAAGAACCTTTATGCCTACTGTTAAGCTTTGTTCATTAGATTCTTATTTCTTATAAAACCTATGATATTTTTGCATGTTAAGCCTTTGTTTTAGTTTCTATTACATGTTATGGTGCAACCCCAAAACCCTAGTATATCTTTGTGCATGGATGGCTGCTACTCAACCCCAAAACCCTAGTATATCTTTGTGCATGGATGGCTGCTACTCAATCTCCTTCATGTATATATATATATATATATATATATTTTAATTCTTTGAAGAATCAGAAGTTCATATATGTGGAATTCTTTGTTTACAGCGCTTACTGGGGATAAAGATGGCAACCTTCCGACTTCACTTGATTTGCAGATGGAGTCCTAGTGATTTTGAACTTTATGTTCAAGCACCAGAAGATTCGGATGTGGAATCCTCATGAAAACACACTGATCGGTGACATTTAGGGATATAGTTTCTGTCCTGCTCCTTTAGGTAATGCTTTTATGCAGCAGTTTTGTTTGTATCAATGATATATTTATAGAGAGGCATTTTATTGTTTGGACCTGACTTTGAAGAGTTCCTTTAACTAATATAACTGTTTTGGTTGTATAAAGATTTAAGAATGCTTTATATATATACATTATTTGTTTGCTCATGTTATATCATGATTTGAATCATTATTTGGTCAGTGTTAATCAATGGTAAGTATAAGGCTTAAGGGTAATTATAAGTATAAGTTTAACGTTTTAACTACGTAGGTCTTACACTGAATCTAGAATTAAAACAGAGGTTCTCAATTGAAAATGTTTAATACATAGGGCACCCCAATTTTTATTTTTTATTTTTTAAAAAAGTAATTGAAAAATAAAGATGCAAAGCTTTCCATATGGGAAAGATAAGTAACGCAAAAATATAGTTAACCCTACAGTTTATTTGACAAGGATTTGTATATTTCAGAATTTAGGATTTGGGATCTCAAGCAATTTTTCCTTTGAAAAAAGAGCAAAGAAATTAAATTAAGGATGTTATAATTTATACTATAAACCTATATATGCTTGGAACTCTCAAGCAATGTTGCTTAGATTATCACAAACTACAACAGGATAGAATCAACAATGCACATGTGGGGTTTAGATCAAAATGAAAACTAATAAATTTTCATTTTTAAAAAAGGTAGTTGTATTCCACCACTAATTTTTTATTTAAGAGGCAATTATATATTCAAGTAAGAAAAGTACTTTCATCAAAAAAAAAAAGCAAGAAAAGCACCTTATTTAAGTATAAAATATAAAGAGGACTCATGGCGACAGACCATGATGTTTTCTCCGTACGTACTATAGTAAGACTAAGCTCAGTTTGTCAGTAAAATTAAGAAATCTAATCCTATTGTCTGCTTCATATTTTGGTGAATCTATTGGCTGCTTCGTAGAACATACATGCCTGCATTTTTTTTCCATTTTCTTTCTTCCTGACCTTTATTCTTTTTCTTACTGACAAGTATACATCACACGTATTAATTAGTTTATTAACGATGGAGTATATTCTAATTGATTTATTTAAAGTTGGATTGTTGATCAAGTAAAATACATAGCACATTGTTCACCAAATTCGAGGGGGCAGGTGCAGCAATATTTGACCATTGACAGATAGCGACCCTGGAGAGAAGTGCTTCTTCGCTAGCACTTTCGGAGAAGGACTAATGTGTACAGTTATTTAAAGACTATCGGAGCATCTTTTAAGGGGTTTTTTATATTATAAGTTTTAATGCATTATATTAATTAATTTTTTTTAAAAAAAATTTAGTACTATAATTTTTATTGACATCTTATTAGGTTTTAAAAATAATTTTTCTTCTCATCAATAATTATGTTTGAAAAAAAAATATATAAAGAGTCTATTAGATTAAATAAAATTTTTCACTTTTACATATAAATATTGATGAAAATGCTCTTTATTATATAAAAAGTACTTTTAAAATAAAGAGTACTGTTGAAGATGCTCTTATTTTTTATCGGATTAATTCATATGGAATATTAAAATAAAATAAAAGTGCTAGTGGAGAAATGCTTCTCTCCTAGCACTTTGGGAGAAACACTAATGTTTCTTCTCCACTAGCACTTTGGGAGAAGCATTAATATTTTTTTTTGGTAAAGAGAAGCACCAATATGTATGAATTATATAAAGACCTTTTATTATTTTTGACTGGAGTATACGTAACGATTTATTTTCTAATTCATGTGGAATATTAAAGTAAAATAAAAGTTCTAGTGGAGAGGTGCTTCTCCACTAGCACTTTGAGAAAATCACCAATATTTTTTTTGGTAAGAGAGAAGCATCAACGTGTATGAATTATATAAAACCCTTTTATTATTTTTGACCAGAGTATATGTAATGATTTATTTTCTAATTCATGTTGAATATTAAAGTAAAATAAAAGTGCTAGTGGAGAAGTGCTTCTTCACTAGCACCAACGTGTATGAATTATTCTCTAATAGCACTTTGGGAGAAGCACCAATGTTTTTTTTTTGGTAAGAGAGAAGCACCAACGTGTATGAATTATATAAAGACCATTTTATTATTTTTGGAGTATACATAACGATTTATTTTCTAATTCATGTGGAATATTAAAGTAAAATAAAAGTGTTAGTGGAGTAGTACTTCTCCACTAGCACTTTGGGAGAAGCACCAATATTTTTTTTTTGGATAAGAGAGAAGCACTAATGTGTATGAATTATATAAAGACCCTTTTATTATTTTTGACGGAGTATACGTAACGATTTATTTTTTAATTCATGTGGAATATTAAAGTAAAATAAAAGTGCTAGTGGAGAAGTGCTTCTCCACTAGCACTTTGGGAAAAGCACCAATATTTTTTTTTGGTAAGAGAGAAGCACCAACATGTATGAATTATATAAAGACCCTTTTATTATTTTTGACCGGAGTATACGTAACGATTTATTTTCTAATTCATGTGGAATATTAAAGTAAAATAAAAATGCTAGTGGAGAAGTGCTTCTTCACTAGCACTTTGGGAAAAGCACCAATGTTTTTTTTTTTGGTAAGAGAAAAGCACCAACGTGTATGAATTATATAAAGACCCTTTTATTATTTTTGACCAAAGTATACGTAATGATTTATTTTCTAATTCATATGGAATATTAAAGTAAAATAAGAGTGCTAATGGAAAAGTGCTTCTCCACTAGCATTTTGAAAGAAGCACCAATGTTTTTTTTTTTTTGATAAGAGAGAAGTACCAACATGTATGAATTATTCTCTACTAGCACTTTGGGAGAAGTACCAATGTTTTTTTTTTTGTAAGAGAGAAGCACCAATGTGTATGAATTATATAAAGATCATTTTATTATTTTTAACCGGAGTATACGTAACGATTTATTTTCTAATTCATGTGAAATATTAGAGTAAAATAAAAGTGTTAGTGGAGAAGTGCTTCTCCACTAGCACTTTAGGAGAAGCATCAATATTTTTTTTTTTGTAAGAGAGAAGCACCAATGTGTATGAATTGTATAAAAACCCTTTTATTATTTTTGACCGGAGTATACGTAACGATTTATTTTCTAATTCATATGGAATATTAAAGTAAAATAAAAGTGGTAGTGGAGAAGTGCTTCTCCACTAGCACTTTGGAAAAAGCACCAACGTTTTTTTTTAGGTAAGAGAGAAGCACCAATATGTATGAATTATACAAAGATCCTTTTATTATTTTTGACTGGAGTATACGTAATGATTTATTTTCTAATTCATATGGAATATTAAACTAAAATAAAAGTGCAAGTGGAGAAGTGCTTCTTCACTAGCACTTTGGGAAAAGCACCAATGTTTTTTGTAAAAAGAAGCACCAACGTGTATGAATTATATAAAGACCTTTTATTATTTTTTACCAGAGTATACGTAATGATTTATTTTCTAATTCAAGTGGAATGTTAAAGTAAAATAAAAGTGCTAGTGGAGAAGTGTTTCTCCACTAGCATTTTGGAAGAAGCACCAATATTTTTTTTTTATAAGAGAGAAGCACCAACATGTATGAATTATTCTCTACTAGCACTTTGGGAGAAGCACCAATATTTTTTTTTGGTAAGAGAAAAGCACCAACATGTATGAATTATATAAAGATCATTTTATTATTTTTAACCGGCGTATACGTAACGATTTATTTTTAATTCATGTGGAATATTAAAGTAAAATAAAAGTGTTAGTGGAGGAGTGCTTCTCCACTAACACTTTGGGAGAAACACCAATGTTTTTTTTTTTTTTGGTAAGAGAGAAGCACCAATGTGTATGAATTGTATAAAGACACTTTTATTATTTTTGACCGGAGTATACGTAACGATTTATTTTCTAATTCATGTGGAATATTAAAGTAAAATAAAATGCTAGTGGAGAAGTGCTTCTCCACTAACACTTTCGGAGAAGTACCAATATTTTTTTTTTTGTAAGAGAGAAGCACCAATATTTATGAATTATATAAAGACTCTTTTATTACTTTTTACCGGAGTATAAGTAACAATTTATTTTTTAATTCATGTGGTAGAAACATATATGCTTAATATTAAAGTAAAATAAAAATGACGTTTAAGTCTTCTAAGTCTTTGGTATAACATAAGACTAATTTAGCCTTCAATTATATCTATAGGTATAACATAGACTAAGTCTTCTAGATTAAGTTAAATTCGTCGCAGGATTTAGAACGTAAGGGGAATAACTAATGCTTTAACATATAATAGCTAAGAACAATAAAGAGTGTTACCATTTATTTACCTTAAAATCTTCTAACAGTAACAAACGAAAGGACATGGAAATTAAGGTGTCTCAAAATTTCTATGTAAAACAAAAATTATATATATTTTTTCTACTTTTGTGGTCTCACAAACTACGACGACAACAAATTACAGACAATTTCAGGTCAACCTGCAAACTTCCCGCAAACTACGTACACAATGAAAACATTGTCTGTGTCTATATATATATATATATATATATATATATATGCAAACGCGTATATAAAATTTTCATGCATTGCTCTTCTATGTCATGGAGTTACACGTTGATACTGTTTCCACTGAACTTGTTTCAATTGTACTCATTCTGTGTGGAATTCTGTCCCTTACTAAACTCGATGGCTGTCTTGGCCATGTGGATCATCATCACCATGTCAATGCGGGCTGTATAGATGTGGAGAGGAATGCTCTTCTGCAGTTCAAACACGGCATCACAATGGATCCATCAGGCAGGCTTTCAAGCTGGGAAGGAATAGATTGTTGTAAATGGCGAGGAGTAAGCTGTGACAACACTACCAGACATGTGATCAAGCTCAATCTTCGCAACCCCAGTCCATTGTACTATCAAAATAATGATCAGGACCATCAGTTGTACGGTGAGATCAATTCCTCTTTGGTTGTTTTGAAACATTTAAATTACTTGGACTTAAGCTACAATCACTTTACTATGCCACCTGGCCAAAATCTTTCCTTCATTGGATCACTATGGAATCTGGGATATCTCAATCTTTCATCTGGAATATCGTTTGAAGGAGTTAATCCTTTTGATAATATTCGAAACCTCTCAAGATTGAGATATCTCGATCTCAATTACAATATTGCTAGTGTCAGTACTGGTACAATTAGTAGCCTTCATTGGCTCCCCGGTCTCACTTCGTTGGAGTACCTTGATTTGGGAGGTTGGAACTTGTCCAAGGTTTCACCATATTTGTTTCAAACGGCTAACAATACTCTCCCAAAACTCCAAGAATTGCACTTGTCTGGTTGTCAAATTGACAATTTACCTCCTCTTGTCAATTTGACATCTCTTATGGTCCTTGACCTTTCAGACAACTATTTAAACTCCACACTACCTTACTGGTTGTTCAATCTTGAAAACCTTGTTCATCTCAACCTCTACTCCAACATTTTCCACGGTCCACTTCCAGATCTAAGGAATAACATTGGTGGTCAGCTGTCTAAAAACATGGGGAATTTATGCAATCTGCAAACTTTGGATCTTTCATGGAACCACATTAGTGGTGAAATAACTGCTTTTCTTGAGAGTTTGTCCAGATGCTCCAACAGCAAGATAGAGTCATTGGATCTATCAGACAATGAACTCGTGGGTAATCTTCCCAATTCCTTGGGATTTATTAAAAGCTTGAAATATCTATATCTATTCAGGAACTTCTTTCAAGGTTCAATTCCAAACTCCATTGGAAACTTAACATCTTTACAAGAAGTTTACCTGTTTCAGAACAACATGAGTGACATCCCAAAAAGTATCGGACAACTCTCAATGCTGACTAAGCTAGATATCTCATACAACTTCTGGGAAGGTGTCATAACTGAACTTCATCTGGCGAATCTTTCAAGCTTAAAAGAGTTACGAATGGATCAAAATTCCTCAGACATGTCTTTGGTTTTCAACATTAGCTCTGATTGGCTACCCCCTTTTAAACTCAGAGTCCTCCACATGAATTTATGCAGGTTGGGTCCTAAGTTTCCCACATGGCTCAAGAATCAAAATGGGCTGACAAGTGTGACACTCAGGAACGCTGGAATTTCCGGCATGGTTCCAAATTGGTTTTGGCAATTGGATTTGCAGCTAGGTTTTCTAGACTTTTCTTTCAACAACATGAGCGGCAAAGTGCCAAACTCTAGATTTAGATTCAAGCCTAATTCGTTGGTCAACTTAGATTCAAACCATTTTGGTGGATCCCTCCCACTCTTTTCATCAAATATCTCCCAGTTGTCTCTGAGGAATAATCAGTTTGGGGGGCCAATTCCTTGGAACATTGGTGAAGTAATGCCCTTTCTAGAATTGTTAGACATCTCTAACAATTCCTTCAATGGAAGCATTCCCTTGTCTATAGGTAATCTGAATCAGTTGGAAGCCTTGGTGATCTCCAATAATCATTTAACCGGTGAAATTCCAAATATCTGGGCAAATATGTCTTCCTTGGAAATTTTAGACTTGTCAAACAACCGTTTATCTGGAACTATCCCCAGATCAATTGGTTCTCTTACAAGACTTCATTATTTTATTCTGTCAAACAACAGCCTTTATGGTGAGTTTCCTTCCTTCATGAAAAATAGTTCAGCATCACTTTTCAGTCTTGACATTGGTGATAACAAATTTTTTGGGAAACTTCCAGATCGGGTAGGAGGAAGTAAGTCCACTTTATCCCTTTTACGCATGCGGTCCAACTTTTTCACAGGGAACATTTCTTCAGAATTTTGTGGCTTTTCTAACCTTCATGTTTTGGATCTCTCAAACAATGGCTTGACTGGTCTTGTTCCACACTGCATCGGTAATTTGAGCGGCATGAAATCTGGCAAATGGATGCAAGTAGATGGTCCAGCAAGATCACCCAGAGAAAGTTTCAAGATAGTGGGAAAAGGGAGAGAGCTAGAATACAGATATATGATTGATTATGCTGTTAATAGCCTTGACCTCTCTAACAACAACTTGTCAGGTGAGATCCCTATGGAGCTAGCAAGCCTAATAAAACTGTGGACTCTGAATTTGTCAATGAACCATTTGATAGGTGAGATCCCAGCAGATATTGGTAATATGGAATGGCTAGAAAGTCTTGATCTATCCATGAACAAACTCGTCGGTCAAATTCCAGTGAGCATGACTTATTTAACATTTTTGAGTCATTTGAATCTCTCATATAACAACTTGTCTGGAAGAATCCCAACCAGTAACCAGCTTCAAACCCTTGAAGATCCATCAATCTATCAAGGCAATGTTGGCCTTTGTGGAAAGCCTTTGCAGACTAATTGTTCTGATGACAATGGCCAAAACAGCACTCGAGGATCAGAAGAAGAAGACAAAGATGGCGATGTGGGCAATGAGTTTGTGAATCTAGGCTTCTTCATCAGCATGGCACTGGGATTCATTGTGGGGTTTTGGGGTAGTTTTGGCACTTTGAGCATCAAGAAGTCTTGGAGGAAGGCCTACTTCGGTTTTGTTGACAGAGTGACTCTGCATGCTTCTCATTGTTTTCAATGATGTTTCCAGGCTTGGAAACAAACTCATTACGATCAGCTTGCACTTTTATGTATATTCAAAATTTTACCTTGGCTTTTTCTCTTTACTATTTGGTGTACTGTAATAAATGTTCTATGGTTTAAATTGTAAAATGAAAGCTTAGGTTGTATGTTGAACTAAAGTTCAGCTTATATATTTTTGTTTTCTCTTGTTTTTCTATTACAGAAAAAAAAAGAAAAAAAAAAAGACGATTAGGTGTTTTAAATGCATAAAATTAGGCTTCCCTTTTTATTTTTTTGCCTAAATTATTAATAATTAACGCAAAAATATAGTTAACCCCCATAGTTTATTTAACAAGGATTTGTATATTTCAAAATTTAACATTTGGGATCTCAAGCATTTTTCATTTGAAAAAAACCGAAAGAAATTAAATTAAGGATGTTATAATTTATAGTATAAACCTATATTTGCATGGATCTCTCAAGCAATGTTGCTTAGATTATGAAAAACTACAACAGGTTAGAATCAACAATGTACATGTGGGGTTTAGATAAAGAATGAAAAATAATAAATTTTCTTTTTTAAAAAAGTAGCTGTATTATCGTCACTGATATTAAGTTTTAATTTAAGGGGCAATTATATATTCAAGTAAGAAAAGTACTCAAAGAGGCATTTTTATTTAAGTATAAAATAAAGGGTACTGATGGCAACTTCGGCATGGACATGGGCTGTAGCTACTGACCGTGATGTTTTCTGCGTACGTAGCACAGAGCTTGATATAGGTTTACTAACTTCTACTAGTAAGACTAAGCTTAGTTTATTAGTCAAATTGAGAAATCTAATCCTATTGTTTGCTTAATAGAACATATAATATGCCTACATTTTTTTTTTCTTTTTCCATTCTCTTTCTTCCTCACCTTTCTTCTTTTTTCTTACTGTCAAGTATACATCACATATATTAATTAGTTTATTAACAATGGAAGATATTTTTATTGATTTATTTAAAGCTAGATTGTTGAACAAGTAAAATACCTGTCACATTATTCAGGTTATTCACCAAAGGCAAGGGCAATTTCAGGCAGGTGGCAAGTGCAACTGCGACCATTGACAGATAGTCACTCTGGAGAGAAATGCTTCTTTTCAATAGCACATTCGGAGAAGCACCAAATTATTTAAAGACCTCTTTTATTATTTTTGACGGAGTCCTATATATAAGGATTTATTTTTTAATCCATAGTATTAAAGAAAAATAAAATTACCTTCTAAGTCTTGGGTATAACATAAATTAATTCTAGTCTTCATAGAACATTAACCAAGTATTCTACATTGACTTCAAGTCGTCGCAGGATTTAGACAGTACGGGGAATAACTAATACTTTAACGTATGATGATAGCTAAGAACAAGAGAGTAATGCCAATTATTTACCTTAAAAGTCTCCTAACAGTAACAAATGAAAGGACATGAAAATTAAGGTGTCTCAAATTTCCGTGCAAAACAAAAATTATATATATTTTTTTACTTTGTGGTTTCACAAACCAAGATGACTACAAATTACAGACAATTTCAGGTCAACCTGCAAACTTCCCGCAAACTACGTACACAATGAAAACATTGTGCGTGTGTGTCTATATATATATATATATATATATATATATATATATATATATATTCAAACGCATATACACAATTTGCATGCATTGCTCTCCTATATCACAATCTAACATGGAGTTACATGTTGATACTGTTTCCACTAAACTTGTTTCAATTCTACTCATTCTGTGTGGAATTCTGTCCCTTACTAAACTAGATGGCTGTCTTGGCCATGTTGATCATCATCACCATGTCCATACGGGCTGTATAGATGTGGAGAGGAATGCTCTTCTGCAGTTCAAACACGGCATCACAATGGATCCATCGGGCAGGCTTTCAAGCTGGGAAGGAAAAGATTGTTGTAAATGGCGAGGAGTAAGCTGTGATAACACTACCAGACATGTGATCAAGCTCAATCTCCGCAACCCCAGTCCATTGTACTATCAAGGTAATGATCAGGACAATCAGTTGTACGGTGAGATCAATTTCTCTTTGGTTGTTTTGAAACATTTAAATTACTTGGACTTGAGCTACAATCACTTTACTATGCCACCTGGCCAAAATCTTTCCTTCATTGGATCACTATGGAATCTGGGATATCTCAGTCTTTCATCTGGAAATCGATTGAAGGAGTTGATCCTTTTGATAATATTCGAAACCTCTCAACATTGAGATATCTCGATCTCAATTACAATCATGCTAGTGTCAGTACTGGTACTATTAAGAGCCTTCATTGGCTTCCCATAAATACCTATATAAGGGTATTAGATTTATGATAATTATAAGAGGTGAGGAAGAGAAGCTAGAGTTTCTGTTTTGTAAACTCTCTGCAAACTTCTCTCTGGGATAAACAATGACTGCCTCCTGTGGACGTAGGCAATTGGCGAACCACGTAAATTTTATGTGTTTGTTATTATTTTCTTGTTTGTCTTTCAATTTCTGGATGTTTGGCACAGCATTATGGTCCTTGACCTTTCAGACAACTATTTAAACTCCACACTACCTTACTGGTTGCTCAATCTTGAAAACCTTGTTCACCTCAACCTCTACTCCAACATTTTCCATGGTCCACTTCTAGATCTAAGGAATAACATTGGTGGTCAGCTGTCTAAAAACATGGGGAATTTATGCAATCTACAAACTTTGGATCTTTCATGGAACCACATTAGTGGTGAAATAACTAATTTTCTTGAGAGTTTGTCCAGATGCTCCAACAGCAAGATAGAGTCATTGGATCTATCAGACAATGAACTCGTGGGTAATCTTCCCAATTCCTTGGGATTTATTAAGAGCTTGAAATATCTATATCTATTCAGGAACTTCCTTCAAGGTTCAATTCCAAACTCCATTGGAAACTTAACATCTTTACAAGAAGTTTACCTGTTTCAGAACAACATGAGTGACATCCCAGAAA
The DNA here is from genome assembly GCA_007844105.2 of Rhamnella rubrinervis. Taxonomy (NCBI): domain Eukaryota; kingdom Viridiplantae; phylum Streptophyta; class Magnoliopsida; order Rosales; family Rhamnaceae; genus Rhamnella; species Rhamnella rubrinervis. The sequence continues at coordinate 1,217,189 of CM017575.2, forward strand.
GTATCGGACAACTCTCAATGCTGACTATGCTAGATATCTCTTACAACTTTTGGGAAGGTGTCATAACTGAACTTCATCTGGCGAATCTTTCAAGCTTAAAAGAGTTACGAATGGATCAAAATTCCTCAGACATGTCTTTGGTTTTCAACATTAGCTCTGATTGGCTACCCCCTTTTAAACTCAGAGTCCTCTACATGAATTTATGCAGGTTGGGTCCTAAGTTTCCCACATGGCTCATGAATCAAAATGGGCTGACAAGTGTGACACTCATCAAGGCTGGAATTTCAGGCATGGTTCCAAATTGGTTTTGGCAATTGGATTTGCAGCTAGGTTTTCTAGACTTTTCTTTGAATAACATGAGCGGCAAAGTGCCAAACTCTAGATTTAGGTTCAAGCCTAATTCGTTGGTCAATTTAGATTCAAACCATTTTGGTGGATCCCTCCCACTCTTTTCATCAAATATCTCCCAGTTGTCTCTGAGGAATAATCAGTTTTGGGGGCCAATTCCTTGGAACATTGGTGAAGTAATGCCCTTTCTAGAATTGTTAGACATCTCTAACAATTCCTTCAATGGAAGCATTCCCTTGTCTGTAGGTAATCTGAATCAGTTGGAAGCCTTGGTGATCTCCAATAATCATTTAACTGGTGAAATTCCAAATATCTGGGCAAATATGTCTTCCTTGAAAATTTTAGACATGTCAAACAGCCGTTTTTCTGGAACTTTCCCCACTTCAATGGGTTCTCTTACAAGACTTCATTATTTTATTCTATCAAACAACAGCCTTTTTGGTGAGTTTCCTTCATGAAAAATAGTTCAGCATCACTTTTCAGTCATGACATTGGTGATAACAAATTTTTTGGGAAACTTCCAGATCTGTTAGGAGGAAGCAAGTCCACTTTATCCCTTTTACGCATGCGGTCCAACTTTTTCACAGGGAACATTTCTTCAGAATTTTGTGGCTTTTCTAACCTTCATGTTTTGGATCTCTCAAACAATGGTTTGACTGGTCATGTGCCGCACTGCATCGGTAATTTGAACGGCATGAAATCTGACAAATGGATGCCAGACTTTGGTACAAGCAGAGAAAGTTTCACGATAGTGGGAAAAGGGATAGAGCTAGAATACAGCTATAAGATTGATTATGCCGTTAATAGCCTTGACCTCTCTAACAACAACTTATCAGGTGAGATCCCTATGGAGCTAGCAAGCCTAATAAGACTGTGGACTCTGAATTTGTCAATGAACCATTTGATAGGTGAGATCCCAGCAGATATTGGTAACATGAAATGGCTAGAAAGTCTTGATCTATCCATGAACAAACTCGTCGGTCAAATTCCAGTGAGCATGACTTATTTAACATTTTTGAGTCATTTGAATCTCTCATATAATAACTTGTCTGGAAGAATCCCAACCAGTAACCAGCTTCAAACAATCTATCAAGGCAATGTTGGCCTTTGTGGAAAGCCTTTGCAGACTAATTGTTCTGATGACAATGGCCAAAACAGCACTCAAGGATCAGAAGAAGAAGACAAAGATAGCGATGTGGGCAATGAGTTTGCGAATCTAGGCTTCTTCATCAGCATGGCACTGGGATTCATTGTGGGGTTTTGGGGTGTTTTTGGCACTTTGAGCATCAAGAAGTCTTGGAGAAAGGCCTACTTCGGTTTTGTTGACAGAGTTCTCTGCATGCTTCTCAATGTTTCCAATGATGTTTCCAGGCTTGGAAACAAACTCATAACGATCATGATCAGCTTGCAGTTTTATGTATTAATAATTTTAGTACTCTGTCACTCATCATGACAGAGTGGCTTTGTTCTTCTTCGTTTTTTTTGGGTGGAACGAATGGCTTTTTTCTTTATCCTTCTTTGAGTATTGTAATAAATGTTCGAATATATGATGAGTGAAAATAATGGAAAAGGTAGCTAGCAGTTTTGAATTCATTATATGTAATTAAATAGAACAAAAATCTGAATCGATGTTCGTCTGTTTCCACAATGCAGCACTTATGTCTTCATCAAGAAAAAAGCCAAAAGAAAAGAAAAGAAACACAGATAAATAAAAATGGAGAGAAAAATGACTTCATGGTTTTCTTCATGCTAACACAAATGCCACTTCAAGATGTAGATGATTCAGCAGCTTTTTCTTCCTCCAAAAGCTTTAACTCTTTACGCCAACCTTCAAGTTTAGTTAACCTGTCCAACGGTTCAGGATTCATATCATGGTTTGGAGTTCTTTGCTTTTGAGCTTCTGCAAGAGCAAGACCAACCTGCGGAGAGAGGCAGCACTTAAATATTGGGATATACAAGAAAAAGAGCCCAAAATATGTTGCCATTGTAATGCTTTCTACTTTGAAATGTGTAAATATAACAAATTAAACTTGAAAACTACAAGCCAAAGGTATGCATCCAAATAATTTGCTGTTGGAAAATTAGCAACGGTAAGAAACAACTTTGCAGGCATCTGCTAATATAGGAGAAAATAAGAAGCTTAGTGGTGTCATATAGATACAAATATATATATCAGTTTAGTTTTTTGATACGTATATTTCTTTCTTTCCTTCAGTAGTCTTATAAAGAAACAACAAAAAGTACCCAATTTTCATAAGCCATAGTGAATGTTGGGGAAACTGCTTCTAACATTCCTTAAGAAACCCAAACTTATTGGAACGAGCTTTGCTGCCACTTTATTTGTTCGGCTCATCAAGCTTGACATCAATACACTGACTTCAAGTCTCCGCAAGAATAATAAATTAATGTAATTATTATCCCTATAATAAATTAAGTCGTCGCAAGATTTTCTACATTGACAAATTGCATGCTATCCTATATTACAATTTAACATGGAATTGCATAGCGTTAATAGTACTATTGTTTCCAATAAACTTGTGTAAACTTGTGCTCAATTCTGTGTGGCTTTCTGTCCCTCACTAAACTTGATGGCTGTCTTGGCCATCTTGATCATCATCACCATGTGGACTGTTTAGATGTGGAGAGGAATGCTCTTCTGTAGTTCAAATCTAAGCCTCCAAATTAATGATCAGCACTCGCCCACTTCAGGAGAGAAAAGGGTGATCATACATATTAGAGATATAAAAATATGACATATATGACCAATTGAATTCAGCTTTAAGTTAACTGATAATTTAATAATACAGGAGTAGCAAACTGGAAGAAGCGGAAGCAAACTTGCGAGGGAAGTAGCTAACTAGTAAACTTGACATTAAAGTCTTCCACATTGACCAAGTCTTCTATTTATGTTGGGTATAACATAAACTAAGTCTTCTATGTTGACTTCAAGTCATTTGCAACACTCAGACTAATAAAATAAAGTATTAATTTATTATGCGAATAATAAATTAAGTCGTCGCGAGACTTAACTTTATTGATATTTAATAGCTAATAAGAAGAAGAAAGTACATTGCGATTTAATATTTATCTTAAAAGTCTTTAAACAGCAACAAATGAAAGGACATGGAAATTGAAGGTGTTTCAGAATTTCAGTCATGAAAGTAAAAAATATATATATATATATTATGTTTGCTTTCCAGTACATTTTTGGTTTCATACGTATAAACTGTTAGAAATTTTATAAAATGGGCTACATATTTTAATTATTATACATATTTTATTATTTAAAATTAAATCTATTAAAGTGATCAATAAAGTTTTCGACAAGACTTATAAAATAATACTTATATAATATGGTATTACTTAATTTAAATTAATATGTATAGAAATTCTATTTTATCTTTAATATTATTTTGATGGGTCAATAATATTTAAGGATAATTTGATAATTTTTTAATTTAAATTTTTGAATTGATGATTGTAGTCTATGGTTTTTACACTGATACTTCTCGTTGCTGCCTATGGTTACGAGATTAGTTTTCAACATGCGTTCGTGAAAATCCAAAAGCACTGAACCCAAGAATTTACACCACGATACATCAAATTCTACATTAATTCAAGGACAATGGACACTGATTTGTGTTGCTAAAGAATATATATATACATATTTGCCTAGTGATCTGCATGATCTTTGGTCTGTAGTTTTGTTTTTACACAGTAAAGTATAGAAATTTGCATTAATTTTCTATCACAAACCCCATTCAATCAAAATGCAAATTCGCTGGACTACTTGCCGAAGGCACAGACTCGTTTGCTGGATTATCAGCTAGGTGGCATGCATATAAGCACGAGTTATTTGATAGCAATTAAATCACAAAAATGGCCATCAACTGCATTTTAATTTTCTGCCACAAATATTTCACAAGAGTCGTACGTTGTACACATCATCTCCCTGCGGGAAAAATATTGATGCGGATCGAATATGATGGTCGTAACAAAATTAAGATATATGCATACTTATTAATATTGTTTGATATATAGATAGGAAATTAACCGTGAGTCTGGGAATATATATGCATATATAGCTGGAGTTATAATGTGTTAGTGTGTGACACTTTTGCTGCACTATGATATCTTTTATATGTATTTTCTATTCATTTTAGATAAATATTTTTCATGTATGTTTTTTTTTATTGTTGCCTAAATTCTGGTGTATTTTGGTAATTAAGTATGGCTGCAATAAAAACAATATGATTTTGGTGTATTAGGTGAAATTAGAATTTTTATCTAAATACTTTATTTGTGTGAATGAAAATGCATCCCGTTTATAAAAACTTACATAATGTCATATATACCTCTCTTTTTTGTGATGACTTCCCACTTCAAGTAGTCGCAAGAAGTTTAATTAAAGGGGAAAGATTAATAATAAATTAAAGACTAATAATTTATCCGAATAATAAATTAAGTCGTTGCAAGACTTTAGATTTATTGATATATATGACAGCTCAGAAGAAGAAATTATTGTGATTTATTTATCTTAAAAGTTTTCTAACAGCAACAAATGAAAAGACATGGGAAATTGCTAGGTGTTTCAAAATTTCAATTATATAATAAGGAGGCGTCGTTAACTATCTCTTAAAGTAAAACAAATATTATATTTGCGGTTTCACACGAAAAAAATTAAGATGACTAAAACAGATATTATATTTGTGGTTTCACACGAAAAAATTGAGATGACTTACAATTTCTATTAATTTCAGGTCAACTACGCAAATAAATCTGCGTGTTTATATATACAATTTGCATGCTCTCTCCTATATCACAATCTAACATGGAGTTACATACTGTTTCACTTGTACTCATTCTGTGTGGAATTCTGGCACTTACTGAACTTGATGGTTGTCTCGGCCATCTTGATGATCATCACCATGTGGGCTGTACAGATGTGGAGAGGAATGCTCTTTTGCAGTTCAAAAACGGCATAACAGATGATCCATCAGGCAGGCTTTCAAGTTGGGCGGGACAAGATTGCTGTATATGGAGAGGAGTGAGCTGTGACAACACTACCGGACATGTGATCAAGCTCAATCTCCGCAACGCCAGTCCATTCAGCTATCACGGTAATGGTCAGGGCTATGAGTTGTACGGTGAGATCGATTCTTCTTCTTTGGTTGTTTTGAAACATTTAAATTACTTGGACTTGAGCTACAATCACTTTATTATGCCACCTGGCCAAAATCTTTCCTTCATTGGATCACTATGGAATCTGAGATATCTCAATCTTTCATCTGGAATATCGTTTGAAGGAGTTGATCCTTTTGATAATATTCGAAACCTCTCAAGATTGAGATATCTCGATCTCAATTACAATCATGCTAGTGTCAGAAATGGTACAATTAGTAGCCTTCATTGGCTTCCCGGTCTTACTTCTTTGGAGTACCTTGACTTGGGAGGTTGGAACTTGTCCGAGGTTTCACCATATTTGTTTCAAACTGCTAACAGTACTCTCCCAAAACTCCAAGAATTGCACTTGTCTGGTTGTCAAATTGACAATTTACCTCCTCTTGTCAATTTGGCATCTCTTATGGTCCTTGACCTTTCAGCCAACAATTTAAACTTCTCACTTCCTAATTGGTTGTTCAATCTTAAAAGTCTAGTTCACCTCAACCTCCATGCCATCAATTCCCATGGTCCACTTCCAGACATAAGGGATAGCACTGGTGGTCAGCTGTCTAAAAACATGGGGAATTTATGCAATCTGCAAACTTTGGATCTTTCTGGGAACCACATTAGTGGTGAAATAACTAATTTTCTTGAGAGTTTGTCCAGGTGCTCCAACAGCAGTATCGAGTCATTGGATCTATCAAACAATGAACTCGTGGGTTATCTTCCCAATTCCTTGGGATTTATTAAGAGCTTGAAATTTCTAAACCTGAACACTAATTTCTTTCAAGGTTCAATTCCAAGCTCCATTGGAAACTTAATATCTTTGGAAGAAGTTGACCTGTCCTACAACAACATGAGTAGCATCCCAAAAACTCTTGGACAACTCGCAAAGCTGACTGTGCTGGATATCTCACAGAACTTTTGGGAAGGTGTAATAACTGAAGCTCATTTGATGAATCTTTCAAGCTTAAAACAGTTACGAATCAACCAATATTCCTCAGCCGTGTCTTTGGTTTTCAGCATTGGCCCTGATTGGACACCTCCTTTTAAACTGCGAGACCTCGACATCCAATCCTGCCAATTGGGTCCTAAGTTTCCCACATGGCTCAAGAATCAAAATGAGCTGATAAATGTGATACTCTCCAATGCTACAATTTCAGACATCGTTCCAAAGTGGTTTTGGCAATTGGATTTGCTGCTAGATTTACTAGACTTTTCTTTGAATAATATAAGAGGCGAAGTGCCAGACTCTAGATTTAAGTGGAACGCTAATTCGAGAGTCAGTTTGGTTTCAAACAATTTTGATGGCCCTCTCCCACTCTTTTCACCAAATATCACCTGGTTGTATTTGAGCCGTAATCAATTTTCAGGGGCAATTCCTTCTAACATTGAAGTAATGACCTTTCTACGGGAGTTAGACATCTCTCATAACTCCTTGAATGGAAGCATCCCTTCTCTTTTGGTAATCTAAATCGGTTGACAATGTTGGTGATCTCCACTAACCATTTAACTGGTCAACTTCCAAGTATCTGGGGAAATATGTCTAACTTGTCTATTTTAGACGTTTCAAACAACCATTTTTCTGGAACTATCCCAAGATCAATTGGTTCTCTTAGAAATCTTAATTATTTTATTCTATCAAACAACAACTTTTTTGGTGAGTTTCCTTCCTTCATGAAAAATTGCTCATATCTGTTCAGTCTTGACATTGGTGATAACAAATTTTCTGGGCAACTTCCAAATTGGTTAGGAGGAAATATGTCCATTTTATCCATTTTAAGCATGCGATCCAACATTTTCTCGGGAAACATTTCTTCAGAATTTTGTGGCCTTTCTCACCTTAATGTTTTGGATCTCTCAAACAATGGTTTGATTGGTCATATTCCACACTGCATCGGTAATTGGAGTGCCATGAAATATAGATTGCCGACGCGACATCATGGTATATCTGAAATATCAAACACAGAAAGCTTCCGGATAGTTTGGAAAGGGAGAGAACTAGAATACAAATACAGATATGTGACTCTTGATGCTGTAAATAGCATTGACCTCTCTAACAACAACTTATCAGGTGAGATCCCTGTGGAGCTAACAAGCCTAATAGGGCTGAGGACTTTGAATTTGTCAATGAACCATTTGACAGGCAAGATCCCAGGAGACATTGGTGAAATGAAATGGCTAGAGAGTCTTGATCTATCCATGAACAAAATTGTTGGTCAAATTCCAACGAGCATGACTTCGTTAACATTTTTGAGTTATTTGAACCTCTCATACAACAGTTTGTCTGGAATTATCCCTACCAGTAGCCAGCTTCAGACCCTTGAAGATCCATCAATCTACCAGGGCAATGTCGGCCTCTGTGGACTGCCTTTGCATACTAATTGTTCTGATGACAGCGACCAAAATAGTACTCGAGGAGACGATGAAGACAAAGATGGTGATGTGGGCGATGAGTTTGAGAAGCTAGGCTTCTTCATCAGCATGGCACTAGGATTCATCGTTGGATTTTGGGGAGTTTTCGGCACTTTGAGCATCAAGAAATCTTGGAGAAAGGCCTACTTTGGTTTTGTTGAAAGAGTGACTATGCGTGTGTCTGTTTTCATTTTGGTTTTGTTGAAAGACTGACTGTGTGCTTCTCATTGTTTTCATTGATGTTTACAGATTTGGAAACAAGCTGAGCTTGCAAGTTTTTTGTATCATTTTAGTATATAATTTTAGTAAATGTTCTATGGTTTTAAAGTGTGAAATGAAAGCTTAGGCTGTATGTTCAATTAAAGTTCAACTTATAAATTTTTAGTTTCTTTTGGTTTTCTACTACAAAAAAATAATAATAATAAATAACACGGTTAGGTGTTTTAAATGTTAAATGCATAAAATTATGTTTTTCTTTTCTTTTTTTTTTTTGCCTAAATTATTAATAAATGTTGATTTATTAATCTTTCATATGCATTTAAGCCCAAAAACAATGTGAACTTGGTGAGCCACTAGTTACCTTGTAATTTACAAGGACCATGAATAAATTAAGAATCTGATTCGCTACTTGAAAATGAACTTAACAAGAAATAGTTACAAAAATTACCACAAACTAAATATAATATAAATTTAGTTGAATTCAATTTTGAGAAATGTCGGTATAAACCTTACTAAAAATTGTAATTAATCATTTCCTTAATATGTGATGAGTAAAATTAATGGACAAGCTAGCTAGCACTGCTCTATGTTCAGTGTTTGTTGTTGTACCAAATTTGAATCCATATATATAATTAAATAGAACAAAAATCTGAATCGATGACCCTCTGTTTCCACAAAGCAGCATTTATGTCTTCATCAAGAAAAAAACAAGAAAAGAAAAACAAATAAATAAAAAAGGGAGAGAAAAATGACTACATGGGTTTCTTCGTGCTAACACAAATGCTAGTTCAAGATGCAGATGATTTAGCTTTTTCTTCCTCCAAATGCTTCAACTCTTTAAGCCAACCTTCAAGTTTAGTTAACTTGTCCAACTGCTCAGGATTCATATCATGCTGTGGAGTTTTTTGCTTTTGAGCTTCTGCAAGACGAATCTGCAGAGAGAGCCAGCACTTATAGATTGGGACATCAATGAAAATACAGCCCAAAATATGTTGCCATTGCTATGCTTTCTACTTTCTAATGTCTAAATGTAACAAACTGTACTTGAAAACTACAAGCGAAAAGTAAGCAGCGGCCAAATAGCTTCTTGTTGGAAAATTAGCAACAAGCTAAACTAGGAGAGAGTAAAAAAAAAAAAAAAGAAAAAGCTTAGTGGTGTCATATATATATATATATATCAATGCAAAATTTCTTTAGTCAAAAAAGAAAATTAAGCTGACAACGCTAACCATGCATTCTCTTTGTCACGCCTATTCTCTCATTTCCATGGAATCTCTCTTTCTCCTCTTGTGTTTTTGTTGGTGAGTGATAAGCAAAAATAACTGATATTTCATTTCTGATGAATTTCAAGAAAGAAAAATAAATAAAATGGTTCGATTCTTTATCAAATGAACATTAGCAACACTGGGAAAAAAGGAAAGGTAAGATGTCTTGCATGACGATTGTGATCTACAAGTTTGCCAATTCAGATAATATGCAGTTTGGGTGACGATAAAAATTATTTAATCTGCATCTATCAGTTTAATTTTTTGATACATACATTTCTTTCTTTTCTTCAGTAGTCATGACAAGGAAAAACAAAAAGTATCCAATTTTTATAAGCCTAGTGAATATTGGGGAAACTACTACTAACATTCCTTAAGAAACCCAAACATGCTCAACTAAAAGTGCAACATCAAAAATTTGAATAACCATCTTTTGACTTCAAAAATGAACAAGGCTAAATATAATTCCTCAACCAGTAACTACTAAAGCAGTATACAAATTAAATGGAATGCAGAACACAGATAACCAGGGAAGGTAAGCGCATGATTAGGTACCTTCTTTTTTAAAGAGCGAATTCGTTTATCAATATCTTGAACTGGACCCCCTGCATTTACATCCTCTGTTGAATCAACAGAAGGAGAAACTAAAGCAGGACTAGAAGAAAGAGCTAACTCATTCATTTGAGAAATCAAAGGCTTGACAGAGTCTGTTTCATGACCAGCATGTTCAGCAGGTACCAATTCTTCCTTTTCAGTTTCCTCAGCTACAGCTTGTTCTGAGTATTTATCTTTTTCAAGAGAAGCCTGTAAAACAAGGAAAAAAAACAAACTAATAATAAGAAAGCTAGTCAAGCAATTGGATATAAAATAGTAGCTCTCATAACAAAAGCAGACTTATTAGCCCGTTAGTTAATATTGTTTTCAAAAAGACCTACAACTGTATATAAATAACTGTACAATTAAACACTGGAATTTGTATCAAAGAGGTGATGCCTTTTCCAAAACAATAAAATGGCTCAAGTTTAAACTACTAAAGAATTATGTGATTATTTCTTCGACATAAAAATCATTCAACATTCATCCAAGAAGAAATTTTAAATGATAGAGAGCCAAGCAAAACAGGAAAAAGGAAAGAAAAAAATTGATTTACTACCAAATTATCTTCTAGAAAACAAATTTCCTGTTTTGGAAAGTAAGGCATATGCACCATAAGATAGAAGAATCCCTGGTCCCAAAGTAGGTGTCCATGGCAGTTAGATATAAGAGTATATGTTGATTTTATTTAAGTTTATTAAATAAAGGATATTTATGGCAACTTCAGCATGGACATGAACTTTAGCTACAGGCCATGATCTAAGAACAAAAAAGAGTGTCATTTATTTAACTCCCTTTTTGAGCTGACTGCCACTATAATGAGCATATGATAAATGGATTACCAATGCTTAAGATGCACAAACCTATAAGGTTTTCTGTATGATATGATCTAAATTACTCCACAAGTTACGCAAGATATATATTAATGATAAACATGATCGGACAACATTCTTTGGATATGTCATGTACTCTAAACAATTTCTGAATCATTACTTAACACTCAAGAATTCAACCAATACATCAGAGAACGAAAAAACTCATAAAAATGATAACATCCACTTAGAAATAATAATTTTCATCGAAACAAAAAGGGAAGAAAACAGAAACTGCAATATAATTGAGAAAAAGCATGGCAATGGGTAAATGACAAACCTGTAGCCGCTTCTCCTTCTTTCTTTCATTTCTCTTTACAGATTTGGTCTTTGGTTTTGTATCCGGGATAGGTTCATACCCTGGAGGCCCCTCCTGTGAGGTCATCTCCTTTTTCCACTGCATTACAAAAAGACAACATACATGTTGATCCATCCACCATAGAGAACCACCCACAAAGGAGGGAAGTTTTAACTTTTCCATTTCCTTTAGCAATAAATGCAACTCTTTGAATAAACACAACATTTAACAACCATGAAAATGTAGAACAAAAGAAAGAAAGAAAAAAAAAAAAAATCAAAGTTTTCATCTTTATTTCACCAAGAAAAACAAACAAAAAAGAACACCAACTTTATTGGTCAAATTAAAAAGAAAAATTCGATTTTTTTTTTAATTTCTAAGCTCTCAAACAACCACAAGGATAAAAAAGATCATTGGGTTTCAATTTTACTCTTCACTTGTTCTAATTTTCCCAGTAACCAAACTGAGCGGAGAGTTTGGCTTATGACCCAATAAAGAAGTCAAAATGGGTCATCGTGCTGACACACAGAAACAAAAAAAGTAAACTTTCTTATTGAATTCCTTTTCTTTTTCCGAGCAACTAAACAGAGTGGTAACGAAAGAAGGCAGAGTACGGCAATAACAAAATTCGTACCAAAGCACCTTTGGATTGGTAAATGGCGACTTCGTCTTGAGGGACATAGCCAGCCCGAATCCGGATGGGCTTCCGGAGAGTACCATCAGGTCGCCGGGTCGGAGCGACAATTCTCTCTCCTTCTTTTAGGTTTCTACTAAGCTCCTCCAACTGCTTAAGCGATTCGTCCCCACCACCTCCAACTCTGCCATTGTTATCGCTCGCCATGTTTCACTGGCTGATTACCCAAATTGATGGATTCGTTCTTCTGCTCCCAACTTCACTACTGCTTCTCCAATGGTGGAATTTTCAGTAGGGAAAAGGAGCAGGGTTTTTCCTTTCTCTTTCTCCATTCTTTCTTTTAGATAAATTTCATAATAGCCCCTGTATTTTGTCATTTTTGCAGTATTAACCCATATTTTAGAAAAATGCACTACATCCCTTATATTCTCCTATTTGATATTAAAATGGCTAACATTGCTAGTATTTGATTATTTTATTATTATTTAATAAAATGTATAAAATATAAAATGAAAAAACATTTCTACACTTATTTGAAAATGGTAGTATTAACCATTTTCGGACCAAATAATATTTGTTAAACACATTATTTAAGTTGCAAGGTTTTTGTTTTTCTTATTTTTAAATCGATATGTATTTTATTAAAGAAAAGTGAATTAGTCAAACTAATCGTTGAAGGAAGTAGTTTATTTATTTTTTGAATGGACATTAGCTCCGCTACTCTTGACTTGTACCCTTTTTGAACTTTGGCTCATGAAATATACTTTTTGACACTTGGGTCCTTCATCAGTTGCTGCAACGTTGATCCTTAAAACGATATTTGCAACCTATTTTCTAACACATTTACTGCGTGCAGTGCACGTGAGCCACGAATAAATTGTAGATTTGGTCTTATTTCACTCATGAGTGGAGGGACCAAAGTGCAATATGGTTTAAAGACCAAAAATGCATTTTGAAAAATAATAAATAAATATAAAAAAAAATGCATACAAGTGATATTAAAATGAAAACAATATACTTCTTCATCAAACTTTGAAGAAGGAGCACTAAAAAATACTTTGAAAAAAAAAATTTCTAAAAATACTTAACTTTATATATCTATATATATATATATATACTTTTTATAAATTAAAATAAATAGAGGATAAAAATAATTTAAAATATAATAGTTACATGGGAATTAAAATCCTATGCTAAATTTGATAAGAATTGTTCAACAGCCAATTCATTACCTTAAACTACAAGAAAAGTCTTCAAAATCTGATTCTTCTTCGTGCTCTGGGTTAGGCAGTTTAGCATCTTCGATTGATGGGTGAGGAATTGACTGCAAGAAGTTGAAGTAAGCATACTTGATATCGAACTGCATGTCATACCCTGTGCCATACATTACCAGCTCCTTCAGCGTTAATTCAACGATCGTACACATTTTTTAAACCCTAAAAAAAATAATAATAAAATAAAATAAGGAGACGAGGCTTTGACTCTTACAGTAGTTTAAGGCGATCGAGCGTCCTTGGCTGTCTGGACTTTGCCTAACATGATGAAACCACATGCTTGGCCTGCATGCATCAACTCCACAAAATAAACCTTCATTTTACATTAGAATAATAGTATTTGAATACAACAGCCAACTCTGAATGTGTGGTAAAAAAGAATTAATTGCTATTGGTTCCTCATATATTTGACAATCTTTTTAAATAATCTGTGGAAATTTGTTAGACTACTTTCCACTATATATATTACAAAAAAATAAAGATCCAAAAGTACACTCTCCAGTTTATGAATAAAAAAGTAGGTAACTGCCTGGACGTCGGGGAAAAAATGGAAGTTATTAGTTTATTTTCATAATCCAAAGGCAATATCTAATGAAAAGAGAAACAGACAGGATAACAAAGAATGAAACTAAAACATGTGGACAAACGCAAATCTCATAGACATCTCTAGATTTGGATAGAAACTTGTTAATTTCAGAATACCCAGAAAGTTTCAAAAAAATCTAACTACTATACTGCTATGTTTAAGGAGAGTTTTGCTCTTATTAGGTGCGAAGCAGCCCTCCAGCTCTGAAAGATATCCAATAATAATTTACTTGTTCCTTTAAATGAAACTCAAATTGCAGCCAGAGCTACTATTATTGGCTAATTTTTTACATATCTAAGGCTGGTTCCTTTAAAATGGAAGCAAAAATGGCAGTCACTGCTACTATTACTGGCTAATTTTTACATATCTCCGGCTTGTCCCTTTAAATGAAAGTAAAAGTGGCAGAGACACTGCTACTATTATTGGGCTTATAAATAACAAGATCAGGTTTTATAAAATTGTGAATTTCATCTAATCTTTTACTCTAGTTGCCAAGACTAATGGTTTATTTATACATGAAAGGTTCCATTTGCTGGTCCGTGCACTTAAAAAGAAGGCTGTAGTATAAATCAAATCCTCATAATGCAAAATACTACACTCAATTTACAAGTTCATAAATTTATGCAGAGCATGAGGGTGAACTAACTTACAAGTAAAGAATCTCTCCTGGATTGACAACACAATGAAATGGCTTCGGACCGTTAAAATACAAAGGAAATTTGGACATGTCACTGCCTTTGGTTTCTAGAGGAGGGTAAGGATCCACACTGCACCAAGGCACATATCTTAGGGGCTTCTCCAATTCCAACTTGAATTCTTCAGTTCCCTGCAATTGCCAATAAGGAAAAATATGAAAAATAAAAACCCAGGAAAAATAGAAGAGACGAAGCCAAGTGCACCTGGCAATAAGAATATTGTGCTGCAGGATATTCACGGATGTACATACGATGAACATCGGTAGGAGGAAGAAGCAGGAAGTGCTTACAGCCAGTGACAACAGCGTAGAGATTCTCGTAGTGGTCCTTGTGGAAAGAGGTCTGTGAAAGATGGCTGCCGATCCAGAGGTTGACAGCCTCAGGAAGGCAGCCGAGGGCTTCAGAGGCCCAGTGGATGTGGGGGTCACAGTCAGAGGCCAGGGCCGAGTATTCAGACCGAAAGCAATCATTCTGCTGTTGCGCATAAGCCACAGCTTTGGGTTGCATTTTCTTGCTGTTGCTGGAAGTGCTGATGAGGCTGAGAGCTTCGTGGAATGGCATGCGCTCAACATGAGCTGAGGCAAAGCAGAGGGAATCAGAGAATGAGGATGTCGATGATGACGCATCTTTAGCTTCATCATTGTCTTTGAAGGGGACAAGAGCGTCAGCTCGGCCATCAGGGGTGAGGTGGACAGAGATCAGTTGGTCAGAAGAACAAGAGGACATAGCTTGAACAAGGTAGGAATCACGGGACCAATTAGAAAGGGCAGGCCAGTGGTTGATGGCGTTTGAAATGATGCAGGGCTTGTTTTGGGAAACAAAGTCCCTCAAGAATTGGAGGGGGGTAGGAGGTGAGTCCAACCGCTCCACTCTTCCCGAGATCCCAAGGCTCAGTTCTCTCACTTCCTCCCACAACGTCTCTATCTCCATTCCTAGGCCTCTGACTCTAAGTGAGGTGATACACGATCCTATCCTGCAGAGCCTGCACTTGTAATAAATGTTTTAAGTTCGGTGGCGATAAATGCCACTCTAAAAGCTATCTAGGAATGTATCTCACTATTGTAGCATAAATGACATTTTAGATTGTCACTACAAGTATCTTAATGACATTCATAAATGCACCAGACCACGTCACTCAACAGTATTAGAGACATTCAAAATATCACTAGAAGCATTAATAGCATTTGAAAATGTACTAAACTATGCTAGTTAATAGTTAGTGAACCACATTGGAATTTGGAATCTGAAAATAACTAAATTATCTTCTATTAAGCCAGTTATTACACAGACAATAATATATTTCAAATTGTTAATACCATATCATAAACATAAATCAATGAAAATAAACTTTGAAGCAAAAAACTACTTATAAATTTGATACATTGAGTTATGGCTTAGATGACAAGACCAAACTGAATTAAAATAAACATAATCAATACAAACATAGCTTTAGCTTAAAGCTATCCATCATACATAGTTATAAACAGCTTTTAAGCCGAACAATGACCCAGCTCATGACATCCATTGCTCATACCAAAGCTTGAGATTTATTGCTTTATATGTTGAACTGGGATTAAGACCAGTGGAGCAGTACTAAGGTCTTAGCTTTAAATAATTGCATGTAATAAATCCTCAAATAAATTTGAAACAACCTAAATTTATTTTTGCTTCTAATTGTCAAAACCAAATTCACTAAATGGAAAATTATCTTATTTGGACAACTCTAAGTCCCTAACTATAAACAATGGTAGGTAAGTCAAAGAACCATCAAATTTAGGAAATTGCTCTCCAAAATAATTGAAGTTTTTGACACAGAAGGCTAAAAAGCCATCTGGGTAAAAAACTACAAAAACTGAAACATTCTAGAGCAACAGTATCCAGGACCAAATGAAATCAAATCAAACTCACTAAAAGTTGGAATTTCGAAAAGAGAACCCGTCAAGAACATATTGAATAATCTTCAAGCAATTCATAAAGAATACACCGGGAAATAATTAAAAGAGCACTACACACACAGAGTTCTGAGAAAGAAAAAAGTAGGAGCATTCGAAACGCACCTGGTCACCGAGAATCGCCGATAAAAAGTTGCATGCAGTGCGTAGGTATTTTGACTGCTTTGCTAGCAGAGGCTGAGAGATTTAGAAAGAGAGACGAAACCCATTTGACATTGCTTTGAAGGTACCAGAGGCGATTGAGAAGAACAATGTGACGAAAAAAAGCTAGGGCACCAAATTAGGAACTGAAATTCGCGCCTTGGACTTTAAAATCTTAATTTCACTTTTCATTTAAAAAAAAATGGAAAATCTTAAACTAAAAGTCTAAGGGCTTGCACGATAATATAATTATTTTTATTTTTAATTTTTTAAAAAAATTATATATAATTTAGTTAGTTTAGAAGTTAATTAGAGTTTGTTAAATATTAATTAAATTATAAATATAAAATATAAAATATAAAATTAAAAATGAATACACTTTCAGAGTGTTTTTATTTTCTATTTTTATTTTTACATTTTCACTTAATTAAGTAGTCTAATTAATATTTAACAAATTTCAACTAATCTCTATATTAACGAAATTACACATAACTCAAGAGGAAAAAAATAATTGTGTTATCAAACACAATTTAAAATTCTTATTTTCAAGTTTCAACTGAATAGTAGTTGAAAATTTATTTAGTAAGAAACAACAGAAAAAATAACAGTAATAATAGTTGTGACATCTATATCTATTAATGTCATTAATTTTTTAGAGGTGTATTTAATTAAGACTTTCACCGGTTTTTAAATCTTTAAAAGTTTAAATGTATTCAATAGGGCATTCAATTAAAACTTTTAAAAATATCTGAAAATTTAGGTATATTCAATTAAAATTTTTTAAAAATCTATAAAAATTGAGTAGTATTTAAAATAAAATTAATTTTTTAATATTATAGATTTTTATAGATTTTCATAGACTTTTCTTTAACAAAATAATTCTCAAATTCTCCTTCTTCAAACTCAAAAATTTTGGTGGATTTTTAAAAATTTTTAAGATTCTCAAAGTCTAAAAAAACCTATCATTAAAAAAAAATAGTTAAAAGTCTATTAGTTAAATTTTGTTATACCCTCTTTATTTTTTAGTTGTATATTGTGAAATTGCTACAAAATGTTACTTATATATTTGAAACATAAATGAACTAGTGACATTTTTTTCAAAAAACTTGTGACTAAACCTAGCTATTTAACAACAATTTTAGTAATTAAAATGGCATTAATATTTGCGATAATAATAAGTGACATAACTAAAAAATTCAATTTACAAATAATAACCAAATCTATTAATATATATATATATATAAGAAAATGATAAACTATTATTAAAAATTATTATCTTTTTAATAATAAGTTAGAATATTACATTTTTAATATATGTTATGCTAGACATATTTTAACAATAATAGGTAATATATATAAGTGAGATTTGCAGAGGAACCAACATTAAACTTTTACTGATGATAAAAAATGTAAATGCAAGATTTGGCCTAGCAGTATTTTAATTGAAAATAAGTTGTTTGGATTTTATTTTCACAATTAATTATTTAGTAAAGCAGACATATTTTCCTAAATTATTTTTGTAAAATAAATAATTCACTATTTCTGTGATACATACGTGAAGGGAACGAGAAAGACAATGCGTTCTTGGTTGTATGAAAGTTATTGACCTTCCCAAATAACTAAAGGCTTCTTTAACGTCTATTATTTACTAAACATATATGCAGGCTTTTATTTTTGCTAGTAATGCATTCATATTACTTTTTAATTTATTAAAAAGTAATAATAATATATATGGTTTGCAGCCAAAGGCGGCCTTAGCTTCAGTTGAATGTGCGATATTATAGAAAAGATTAGTTTATTGTATAGGTTTTAGGTTAATTAATCCACAACTTATATAAAATATTCCTCTATAAATAAAAGCTACATTTCCTTCGTTTTAATGTCACATGAAAATTGAGTTTCATAGCAAGGATACGTATATCTTATGGCTAAGAGTTTCACTACATTTCTAATGTTAGTAATATTTTTCTTTCTCCTATTTTCTCTTATGGGTAAGTAGTTTCCTACATGACAATATTATAGCACTGATATATTCAACCAATAAAAGCTTAACTTAACATCCAACATATTTTCAATCTAAAACCACAATTGCAATTTTTTTTTTGGTTAGTCTTATTGTTTTGATCACTCTCTCTCTCTCTCTCTCTATATATATATATATATATATATATAAACCGCAGGGAATAATGAGAAAGCATGCAATATAAAGAAAAGAAGCAGAACACATTCTGGAATACGTTGGACAACAAATTCCTGTGATGTACAATGCAGGTATGGAGAGAAAGCAGATCGTGCACTGTTGGTTAAGATGTTATTGCAACTTCTGCTGAATAATGCCCCAAACTTCAGTAATACAACTCTATAAATTTGGTTGATTTCCAGCCTGATTTCGAGTTCCAGAGCTATGATTGTTGATCCCCTTTTCTCTTATAACAATAACAATAATAATAATAATAATAATAATAATAATAATAATAATAATAATAATAATAATAATAATAATAATAATAAAATAAATAAATAAGCAAATAAATAAAAGAAAAGATTAGTCAATTTCCAGTGTGCCAATAACAAAAATCTTTAAATTTTCCATGCAAAGATATTTTGGATATTAAATAATTATATTGATGATCTTCCATTTTGAGTTTGATTCCAAAGTTTGAGAAATAACATCAATTTTACTATTATCTCATTTATCTTGGAGAATTGCATTCAAAATTATATATAATTAATTGAAGAATAATAAAAGCTAGTTTGACTTTCTACTATTTAATTTGTCATCTCTAAAAGTTTCTCTCTAAAAGTATAAATTTTTTTTTTCTTCTTTAAAAAAATTATTTTACATAATATAATTTCATTAAAAAAGAAAGAAAGAAGCACTTGATAATTTTGGGCCCATCTTTTGATGTAGCCTACTTGCCATGTAACCAGTCTTGGCCCATAAGCAATATAGGATAGATTCACATTGGATTGTAGGGTCCTCAAAGTTTTACCAAGCGAAAAAAGAAGAGAGAAAATAACAACGATATTGAAATTTTCCTAAACCTTTGATGTACCTTTAAAAAAATAAATAAGTAAATAAAAATTAAGGTAAAGTTTAGTTAAATGAAGAATTATTTTGTATTGAAACTTCAATGAGAATGATAAACCAAAATGTTTAAACAGATATGAATTCCTTAAAAATGGTAAACATTCTTTCAGTTGATGTCTTTGGAGTCTAAAACATTTTGTTTCTTGAAGAGGATACTATGAGAAAACCCAGCAAAAGATAAGATGCGCTGACAACTTACAAAATCTCTTGGAAATGTCAATGTAAGACTTGAAGAGCTCCTATTCCATGTCCATTGCCTGATTGTCTCGATTACTATGGCTGGACCATAGTTTGATGGTCCTATCATGTGATACAGTAGTAATGCAATGCCCATCTGCAAATAGAAACAATGTCGTTCCATTAAAAGTGTAAACTAAGCACCAACATGAAGTAATTACAGATGAATGATCTTCCATTTAAGACAGTCCAAAGATATTGCCTAACAGCAGCAACCCGATTTTCAACATACGTTTTTTTGGTGAATGATTTTCAAACTTACTTTACTCTCTATATTATGGCTCTTTTAGCAAACAAATTAAACTTAAAGGGGTCATAGTTCATACATTCTCCTATATACTTAAAAACATATATTTATGAATCCATGAATGAGCTCCAATTGATTGGTATAGGTGTACTTTGCAGAAACAGAAAATGAAATTTCCCTTAACTCTGACATGAGGTTATTTTTTGACACTGACCAACCAACCAATTAATTGGCTAAGTGAGATCTATTTCATTAAAACTTGATGATAAGAATTTTAGGGGAAACATCGATAAAGTTTTAGATATTAGACAATATTTTAAAGGATAAAAACAATTATCATTTCAAAACACCAAGAAAAGAAAAACCCAAGCAAGGAAACCTATACCAACGATGAATAGATATCACAAAGAGTGGAACTGAAGTCAAAGTTTCAAATCAGGAAACTTACCTCCTGCAACATCCAAAGAAGTCACTTTTGCTTCATGTCCAGAGAGTGTCTTGACAGGCTTAAAATCACGAGCTGACCAAATCTGGCAAATGCAAAAAATAAAAAATAAAAAAAAATGACGAATACATAAAACAAAATATGAACTAAAAATGAATCAACACAGTAAAAAGCTCATATTTAAACCTATACGATTTGAGGAAAGAAAAATACCTTTGCAGTCATATCAAACGAAGCAGTTACCAAGAAATATCCCTCTTGTGGTTCAAATTTGACCTGAGAAATAAGGTTGGAGTGTGCTGGAATGGTGTACATGGATTTCTTCTTTCTTAAATCCCAAATCCGACATGTGTTGTCTTCTCCCCCAGAGGCTAAATAGTAACCATTTGCAGAAAAACTTAACCCAAGAACCTGAAATAATAATAATAAAATGAATAAGATAGTGAGAGAGAAGTGCCAAAAATTCAATTAGCCATTTACCCATAGTCCTAGTGAATTTATGATGCAAAAAAAAAAAAAATTAATAATTGGTGTCTCACCGGCTTGACATGGCCTTCCAATGCAAGAATACTTCTGCCAGTTCGAAGGTCCCAAACACGGGCAAGTGAATCCAGTCCGCAAGATGCAGCTAATGATCCATCATGGTGGAAGGCTATCCCATAGACACTCCTGCTGTGACCTTCTTGAAGAAGCAATTCTACACCTGTCTCTATGTCCCATAGTCTCCAGGTCTTGTCATAGCTAGCAGTACCCAAGTACTTTCCTGATGGATGGAAAGAAATACGTGCAAGACGTTCAAGATGGCCCTTGAACGTTTTTAAGTGAGATCCTTCAGTGTTCCACAACCTTGCAGTCCTATCAGCAGAGGCAGTTGCTAAAAGGTTGTGAACAGGAGAAAATGAGATATCAGTTAGGCGATCTGTGTGTCCCTTTAAGGTGGATACGTTCCTTATTTGAGGCATGCTCCACAACTTAGCGACTCCACTTAAAGCACTGTCAAAAGTAAAGAAAGCAAGGCACCATTCAACATTGTATCTCAAACATACTTTCAAATACCAAGATAGCAGGCAATATCACAGAGACCAATCATTATTTAGTAATCACTTTGAACAGGAAGAAATGTCCAATACTTCAGTTTTATGAAAAATGATTTTTGAACAACAACCATAAGTTTTCAATTAAGTAATGATATTCAGACAGTTCTAGAGTAGAGAGTTTATAGTCATTTTATGGAAGGATATGATTTGGCGTAAGTAAAAATAAGGGTTATCCTTGATCTATTTTGTCAAAGAGTAAACACAAAACAAAATGCCCATAACTCATAGCAATTTAAAATATGAATGCAATTATAAGTATACATGTGCTTGCATGTGAAGAGAGATACATACCAAGTGGCAAGCAGTTTTCCATCTGGTGAGAACGAGCAACCGGAAAGTGGGCGGTCATCCCCAATCTCACTGCATTCAAGGGTCAAACTCCCTGCCTGCTGCAGAGCCCAGTCTATCTCTGCATCCATATCTTCATCTGGGTCATCCCTCCTCCTCCGTGCACGTTGAAGACGCAGTGCTCCCCTCACAATTGAGTACTTCGCAATGTCAATTCTAGCATCTAAAAGGGCTTTCGACCCTTCAGTATAAAAGGGATACTGAAGCATCTCTTCCTCATCTTCCTCTATTGCAACAGAAGCTGCAGCCTCCTCCTCTTCATGAGCTTTCATCAGCTTCTCCAACTGCCCTTCGTCATCTAACTTTACCATAATCATTCGTAATCTTTCCCTTCTTTCCATCTCCCTTTCGCCGAAAAGGGTAATGGGTTCACCAAGCCGACGAAGTCGAGCCCGGACAGCCATGTCATTAGTAGGAACAGCGACAGCAGAAGCACGCCGCTTCATCATCAGTTCTTGCATTGCTTTTTCTTGACGCTCTCTAACTTGTTTGCTCTCTTCAGATATCTCATACTCTGCACTTGAACCTGGAGTAGTACGGGCAGGGCCCAAGTCATCGGCATCAGAATCTGACTCACTTGTTCCAACCTCACCATTTTGTGGAACTGGGGGCCTAATGACTGGGAGAGGTGCCAATGGGCGGAGAGCAGAGGGAGGAGGAACTGTAGGAATAGATGCAATAGGAGGCAGAACTGGAGGCCGGACTACTGGTGGAATAATAGGTAAGATTGGTTGAACTGTACTATTTACAGTGGACACCATAGTTTGGTCATCAGGAACTAGACCAGATGATTCCATAGTAGTCGATGAAGGATTTTCCTCTTCGATTTCCATGATTCCTAGAGAAGAGAAACTCAAAAAAATTAATATAAAGAACTTAAACTGGCGTAGCGGAAGTAAGTTAGCTCGCAGCACAGGCGAGGAACACACACAATCACACACGAAAATACAAACGAAAATACAAGAACTCTGTAGTAGAAATTCTGTATCGATAATTGAATAATCTGATAAAGATGTTTTTCCAAAAATAACCACAATACAACCTTTAAATAAGGATGATCGAAAACCCTAAAACAACTAGGACTCCTAACTCAATTAGAAAACAAAGAAATAGAACAGGAAACCAAATTAAAATAAAAGCCAAATAACGTATTAAGTCAAAAACCAAAAACCATCTGACGTGTACTGCATGGGCTGTGGGCTCCTACATCATAAACAATGGATTATTTGTGTTCTATTAGGAATACATGGACATGGACGCACCAGTGCAAGATTGACAGCAATGCTGAACAAACTTAAAAAGAACACAACCACCGACTGACAAAAGTAATACAAAACAGAATTTCAAGATTCAACAAACACTCCAAGCCTTAGGTATTCCCCAACATTAACCCAATTAATAACACTAAAAAAATATTACAAAAAATTGAGTAAAATTACCTCCAAGTTTTCTTCTTTACTTGGACGACAAGAAGGAGACAGAGAAGATAGAAGAAAGAAGGGGTGCGCAGGCTACCTCTACTGAGAGTATGAAACTGGAGACGACGACGTTTAGCCAAATGCTTTAGCTGCTCGGGACTCAATGAAAGATTTTTTCGGCTAGGGCTTCTGGAAGTCTACTCGGGCGTCGTCTTCATTCATCCATTGCAGAGTTGAAGCCACAGGTAAAGGCGAAGAAGGGAAGGGCGCGAAGTCGCAATTAGGGCTCAATTAGTATTATGTGGGAGCCAGCTAAATGGGTCACCATGGCCTTTTTTTCAAGGGCCTCATTAAAAGATGAGCCCAAAGAACAAAATTAATCATTTTTACGTATTCGGTTTTTTTTTTTTTTTTAATTATTTGTTATGTAAATAAGATTGTTCAAGAAAGGAAAAACAAGAGAAAGCTCATAAAAGGCTTTTTTTTCCTTTCTTTTTTTTTTTCGAGAATAAATAGTAGATTCAAACTCACTTTCACTTTAAATACACTATTGTGATATTTAATTTATTGAGTATTTTATTTTATTTTTTTGACAAAAAGAGATAAATTTATTCTTCTATTTTATAAGCTTTGTTTTTTTTTGGTAAAGACTACCCATTTTTTTTCTTTATCTTTTGAATATAAATTTAAATTTGCAAAGTCTCATTAAAATAGTGCAATGGTCACTAATTCATAACTACCAAGTTCTAAAAGTTTAATTTTTATTTTAATTTTTTAAAAAGATTTATGATGGGTTGAAATGCATTAATATTATCGGAGACATTGATGCACCCTCATAAATTTTGCAGAACTTTAAGAGCATGAGAACCTTTTGAAAGGTAGAAGAGTAAATTAATTTTCACTCAGCTCATTAGGCATAAGACATGCACTTACAATGAAATGCATACATAAACATATATTGGTACATAATCAATCACATTAGACTTCATTAATTAAAAGGTACAAATTAATAAGGTTAACTGGCCTCTAAAAATTACTTATTCTAAGGATTAATAGTTGAGAATAAATTCTTCACCAATCAAAATGTGACATGGATAGGACACGCATAATCAAATCCAGAAGAGAATAACCTATGTCGTAATTATCAATAAGTACTTAAATTAAATTAATTGCTCAAAAGCAGGATAAACAATTGAGATCTTATTAATCTTTTTTTTCTTATTTGGAAAAATGAATTGTTCATTCACGCACTTTATTGATACTAAACCAAGCTTGTAAGAGCATCTCCAACAGTACTATTTATTTTAAAGAGTATCTTTTATATAATAAAGAGCATTTTTATCAATATTGATGTATAAAGAGTGAAAAATTTTATTTAAGTCCAATACATTCTTTATATTTTTCTTCTTTATTTTGGTTTTCAAGCATAATTATTAATGAGAAGAAAAATTATTTTTTCAAGAACCAATGAGATGTCAATAAAAATTATAGTAATAAATTTTTTTAAAAAAATCAATTAGTATAGTGCATTGAAACTTGTAATGTATTAATTACAATATGAGTAGAGAGTAAAATTTGACTCTCCAAATGTGGAGAGCCAAACTGACTCTGTATTTTATTTTTAAAAAATAAAGAGTCTGTTAGACTCTTATTTTATATGATGACTCTCTAAAATAAAGAATTTAAGATGTATAAAGAGCCCTTTGGAGATGTTCTAACAACTGATCAGGTCATAAAATTGCTATCACCGATTCCGGACTCGCTAAACCTTCCAACACGGGGCTGAAAAACAACATTAAAAAACAAAATTACAATAAAGAAAAAAATTAATGAAAACTAAAATCGTGTTTTTTTTTTTTGAAATTAGGGTTAAAAGTTTATATTTGTTCTTTCTTTTGAACTAATTATGATAGAGAAGCTCTCCATTTTCACAAGCATTACGAAGAAATTTGTAATGGAGACTCCACGTTTAACAAATTTGCTAAGTCTGTCTTCTGTGTAAATGCGAGGTATGCGACCTGAAATTCTTTTAAGTTCTCTAGCAAACAACAATAATATTTTTTTTTGCTTTTTTAACTTGGAAGTGCATGCACTTAATTATGTATTTTCGTGAGCAAATTTCGGTCTAAAAGGGGATTAGACTATACTAAATTTAATAAAATCAATCCATTTCTAATTGCTTGTTTAATTACAAAAGAAAGAAAAATAGAAAAAAAAGAAAAAGAAAAAAGAAGATAATTTTAATTGCTAGTAAACAGAATTTTAGATTGGTGGTTTCTGACCTCCACTGTTAGAGAGGACTGTGAGCAAACCATCTTGCAGCCATGGAAAAGCATTCCTTGGGCTTCTACCCTGGAGTTATGTGACCCGCTCCCTTCACAAAACCAAATTAATTCATATGATTGGTTTTAGTTAGCATTTCTTTAATTAATTTCATGCTTAAATAATTTTCAAAACCACATATAGATATATATAATATTTGATTAGCTTTGCTGAATGGTGTAAATCTTGCCTTGAATGTCATAAATGTCACATTGTGCTGGTGCTCTTCATTTGCATAAAGTACTGTGTATCTAGGGTTCCAAAAAAACAAAAAGAAACACACAAAAAAAAGTAATATCTCAGTTAACAACAAAAATAATAAATTGAAAATCATTCCAAATTTTTTTTTTTAAGTTAGTATTTCAGTTTTTTTTTTTTCCAAATTTATAGTTAGATTGAAAGATAATAAATTCTAATTAATTTTTAAATTAAACAAATTAAGTACTATTAGATAGAAAACATACTAAAAGACCCAAATACAAAAAGCTTTATCAATTGGATCATAAATTAATAAGAAAGAACTAGAAAAAGTTAAATATAAATAAAATAAGATAAAAAGCTAACTCTGCAACTTGTTCATCCACAAACCAAGGTCTCCATGCTTGGGCAATTGTTAAGTTCATAACTTCTATCCGTCCATGCATAGTAAAATATGGAACTTGCAAATCCTGATCGCCACTATTATATTTTAATTAAGAAACGACAACATGAGTTAGTTTTTTTTTAAAAGCATGGTGCATAAAATTAATATAGCTATAGCTATAGGATAATCATTAATACTAGTAATCAGCATGAATATTGTTTAACTTAGTATATAATTATATAATTATATATATATATAAGTTAATAATTACCTATAAACTAATACTCGATAGCCTTCGTGAACAAAACTTAGATGATAGTGGATAACAACACTTTTTACATCATAAGTCTATGAATTTCCCCTATGTATGCTATCGTTGCATCTCAACCACTCCTTAACGGTTCCCTACATATGTAAACGGTTGTCATTAATTAATTAATCGAACAATATATTCTTGCAAGAACTAATAATATGTTATATATTTAGTTTACATAACAATTAACTTTGAGATTGAAATATTTCACCAAAAAGAAGTGGAGATTGAAATGAAGTGAGAGAGTTTAATTTTAATAACACAATCTTGCACTTGATAGTTTTAACATGAGGACCTCATTTTGCAGTCGTTACATGGGGTGAAATTTAAATTATTTATATATTTTCATCAATCACCACTCAACAAGTACTGCAGAAGAAGTCTTGATGTTAAAATTAAATATCAAATTGAATTGATAAGAGAATTTTTCGATAATACATTTATACCTTGCGAATGTGCAGACTACTTTGAACTGCTCGGTCATTAGTCCAAATAGGACCATACATGTAGATTAAAAAGCTACCTGTTCCATAAATGAGAGCAGAAAAACCAGAGCAACCAGGGCCTCCAGTGAGCCACAACACAAGAGGATCATCTTTAGGACTTGTTTCCGACTCAATGAAGTAATAGAATAGCTGTATTTCATCCTTCTTGCCCACACCCACGTACCAATTTAAACACACAAAAATATAAATATATATATATATATATATAATTATGTGGGATTTTTGAAATGTTTTGTAATTAATGTGAATGAATTGTGAAACAGTTATTTTTTGTTTTAATGTATAAACGTTACAAAATTAGTTGTATTTTAATTGTTTTCATAACTTCTATCTTTTTTGGAAAAAACATATAGGAAAATTTCAGTTTGGATTTTATACATCTGAAATATTTTACAAAGAGTTGTAAGCAGTTGAGTCTGTATTCATTGTGGTCTGTGGTGATAGTGCAAAGGTAGTGTTCGGTTTGTTGTAGGAGTTTGAAAGGTGCACATTCTGGACTCTTGAATGTTCGTTATATTTTGGGAGACAAACATTGCATAATCATAGTACTGTAAGAAGCGAAATTATCTCAAGAACACTGTAATAGCACACAGGTCTCAAATCACACTCTGTTAGTGTACAAGTATCCAATTTCAACAAGTTTCTTTTGTTTTATTGAATTGGTCAATTAGCATTGTTTTTATTCGTATATTGTTTTATTTTAAGCAAATTTATTTGTGAATTTAAGCATGTTTGCTAACAAATTACATGCATATATTACATTTAATTATATTATATTATAATTTATTATATAATACGTACTCAGTTTCAAGTTTGAAGGGTAGGTCTCCAGAAAAGCCGGGTAGGTTCTTGATGGTGGACTGTGATGCAACAACTTTAATGTCTGAGACTGCCAAGTAAAGAAGAAGAAGATGAAGAAGAAGAAGACGAAGATGCCAAAATGTTGCGTCCATTTTTTCTCTTCCAGCCAACTGATTGAGTTGCTTCGTATTTAGTTGATGGATTTTAATAATAACATGTGTGGGAGCTGCAGAACAATAATCTTTAAATAATAATATTAGATGGATTTAAATTATTGGTCCATGACAAACACGAGGCTTGACAAGTTTTTAAACTTTTTAGACTCGTCATTTTCAACTTTTTATAACTTTTGCCGACAACTAATAAATAATTAAATATTATATACAATAACTCCACTTCTTCTACATTATAAACATGTTCTACAGCATGAGAACCTTCAAAGACTATATATTAATTCCAAAATTTAAAATCTTTAATATTTTTTATATATAATACGTGTAGTAAAAAATATATATATTTTTATCATATTTAATTATTTATAATTAATTATGATCAATTATCATATTGAAAAATTGAGTTACCAAATAAGAGCTAGAGTTTTCTACATCCTCAATTTATAAACCCTATGCATACGACACCCTTTATGGATAAAGATATACATTCACGAACACTCATTTAATCAAATTCTCTAAAATATTGTCGTTTAAAGACTGAGTTAAATATTAGAAGGTCTTTAGATTGGCAACATCTGCTGATCTAATACTGCTGATTTCTTTTTTACAAGCTTATCAATGAGCTCCATCAATTTTTCGACTGTACAAATTTGACAAGAACATATGAAAATGCTAATTGTAACACAAGGGCTCAGTAGTCCTTTTGGGTTGGATTTGAGTTTGTTACGAGAATAACACTTAAATTGATTTTTTATATGAAAATTAATCAATTGATATATATATATATATATATATATATATATTTATATATATTTTGGAATCAGTTGACCCACTAATTATTTTGATGTTTTAGTTTTTCTGAAAAATTATTTATTTTGTAAAATAAGAATGTATGAGCATTCTATTTATGTTAACAATCAAAATGTTTAATTAATATATTTTCGAATGTCAAAATGAAGAGTAGATTCAAACTCACTTTTATTTTAAGTACCTTATTGGTACATTTTTATTTTTTATTTTATTTTTTTTAATTTTGGCAAAGAGAGAGAAACTTATTCTTCTATCCTATGAGTTTCGTTGCCTTGTAAAGACTATTTTTTTTTTCCCTTTTTTTTTAATCTTTTCAATATAAATTTAAATCGGTAAAGCCTCAGAAAAATAGTGCAAGTAGTCACTAAAAGTTTTTTTTTTTTTTTTATAAGGTTTATGATAACTTGATATGCAATAATATTATCAGAGATTGAGGCACACCCAAACTTTGCCGAACTTAGCAAAAGAATCTTTTGAAAGGTAGAAGACTACATTAAATTTCATAAAGCTTGTTAAGGATAAGACATTTGCACACAAAGTAAATTAAATTTCATAAAGCTTGTTAAACATAAGACATTTGCACACACTGAAATGCTTAAACATATATTGGTACATAATCACATCAGACTAAATTAATTAAAAGGTACAAATAAGTTTAACTGGTCGGTACAAATTACTTATTCTAAGGATTAGTTGAAAATAAATTCTTCACCATTCAAAATGTGACATAGGACATAATCAAATCCACAAGAGATTAACCACTATCATAATTATCAATTAAGTACTTAAATTAAATGAATTCCTAGAATGCAATTAATTTAATTGAGTTCTTCTTAATCATTTTTTGTTTTTCTATTATTAATTATTATTATTATTATTATTATTATTATTATTATTATTATTATTTGGGAAAATGAGTTCTTCCTCCATGCACTGCATTGATATTAAATGAAGTTCGTGACGCCTCAGGTGATAAGGTTGCTAACAACTATCCCTGACTCGCTAAATCTTCCAACACAGGGCTGAAAACAACATTAAAAAACAAAATTGCAATTAAACGTTAAAAATATTAAAGTTATATATTTGTTCTTTCTTCTAAATAGTTATGATAGAGAAGCTCTGCATTCCTTTCCTCATCAGCATTATGAAGAAATTTGTAGTGGAGACTCCTCATCTAACAAATCTGCTAGGTCCGCCTCCTACGTGTATGTGAGACATGTGATTTGAAACTCTTTTAAAATTTTTGGCAAACAACAACAATATTTTTTTTTTCTTTACTAATTTGGAAGTGCATGCAATTATTTTTTTTTTCTTTTATTTTTGTGTGAAGGATTTGGGACTAAAAGGGGATTAGACTACACTAAATTTAGTAAAATCAATACATTTCTAACTGCTTGTTTAATTCCAAAAAGAAAAAGAGATAATACTAATAGATAGTAAAACAGAATTTTGATTGGTGGCTTCTAACCTCCATTGTTAGAGAGGACTGTGAGCAAACCATCTAGCAGCCATGGCAAAGCATTCCTTGGGCTTGTACTCTGGAACTATGTGACCCGCTCCCTTCACAAAACCAAATTAATTTATATGATTGGTTTTAGTTAGCATTTCTTTAATTAATTTCATAATACATAACTAGCTTTGCTGATCAATAAATTGAATGGTGTAAATCTTGCCTTGAATGTCGCAAATGTCACATTGTGCTGGTGCTCTTCATTTGCATAAAGTACTGTATATCTAGGGTTCCAAAAAACAAAAAGAAACAAACCAAAAAAGAAATATATCAGTTAACTAAAACAGCAAATGGAAAATTATTTCAAACTGTTTTTCAATTTAGTATTTCAGTTTTTTTTTTTTAAATTTATAGTTAGATTGAAAGATAATAAATTAAAGCAACTTTTAAACTAAGCAAATTCTATGCTGCTCAAGAGAAAACATATTAAAAAAAAAGAAAAAAAGCCACATTCAAAAAGCGTTGCCAATCTGGTCATAAATTAATATAAAGACGCAGTGTGGGGTATGCACCCATTAAAGAGCCACCTTAATGGGCCAGCAAGGCCCTTTTCAAGGGCCTGATTAACAGATGAGCCCAAAAAAAAACTAAAAATTTTGATATTTTAGTTTTTCTAAAAAATTATTTATTTTGTAAAATAAGAATGTTTAAGGAAGGAAGAAAAAAAAAAAACTTTTATGAGCATTCTATTTATGTTACCAATCAAAATGTTTAATTAAAATATTTTCGAATGTCAAAATAAAGAGTAGATTCAAACTCACTTTTATTTTAAATACCTTATTGTGACATGTATATTTTTAGTTTTGGCAAAAAGAGATAAGCTTTTTCTTCTATCCTATGAGTTTCGTTGACTTGTAAAGACTATCTTTTTTTTTTTTTTGTTAATCTTTTCAATATAAATTTAAATTGGTAAAGCCTCGATAAAATGGTGCAAATAGTCACTAAAAGTTTAATTTTTTATAAGGTTTATGATAATTTGACATGCATTAATATTATCAGAGATATTGAGGCACACTCAAATTTTGCAGAATTTTAAAAGCACAAGAACCTTTTAAAAGGTAGGACAGTAAATTAAATTTCCTAAAGCTTGTTAAACATAAGACATTTGCAGTCAATGAAATGCTTAAGCATATATTGATACATAATGAAATCAGACTACATTAACTAGAAGATACAAATAACTGGTAGGCAAAAATTATTTATTCTAAGGATTTGTTTTTTTTTTTTTTTTTGGTAATATATTCTGAGGATTTGTTGAAAATAAATTCTTCACCAATCAAAATGTGACATGGGACATAATCAAATCCACAAGAGATTAACCAATGTCATAATTATCAATTAAGTACTTAGAGTTCTTCTTAATCATTTTTTGTTTTTCTATTATTTAATTTTTATTTTTTTTTGGGGGGAAATGAATTAAAAGAAATAAATTGTTCCGCCATGTACTGTACTGATATTAAATGAAGCTCCTAACACCTCTAACACCGATCCCTGACTTACTAAATCTTCCAACACATGGCCGAAAACAACATTAAAAAACAAAACTGCAATAAGAAAAATATTAAAGAAAACTAAAATGGCTTTTTTTTTTTTTTGGAAACTAGGGTTAAAGTTAAATATTTGTTCTTTCTTTGGAGTAGTTTTTTTTTGGTATTATCTTTGGAGTAGTTATTAATAGTTGACGGTATCACTCACATATTAAACGCTGATAGTTGACAATATTACTCACATTCACGCGATATTAAAAACTGTAGTCACGCCTCATTAATATCATATTAAATGCAGTAATCAGTTATAGATAACTGTCATGTAATATATATCTCTGTACACAATGGTTTTTCAAGACAATCCTTTTTCCACTACTTCCCTTGCCAGCATTACGAAGAAATTTGTAATGGAGACTCCTCATCTAACAAATTTGTTAGGCATGCCTTTTTTTAAATATAAAAGGGCTTAATAGGATTTTATTAGAAGATATAACCTTATTACTGTTTCAGCTTTACAATTCTATAGGAGTCTAAAGCAGCTAGTCCACTCTTTTAAGAGTTTTTCTTCCATCCAATATTTAACAGGGTTGAGTACCAGAGTCGGTCATGAAATTTAGAGTGTCTTGTATAAAATTTAAAAGAGTGCCCTTTTTATTTTGAAAAAATTTTTATTAAAAAAATATCACATAAGTTAAATAAATATTTTTGAGTAATTCCATTAGATAAAAAATACAAATAATACTACCAAGTGCTACAATATTAAATTTATAATAGCTTTATTTGGGGAAGTGTAAGCGACTATTTTTTAATTTACATCTCTTTTAAACATTTGTTTTCTTTTTTTATAAAATTTTTTATACATTAGTTTTTTTTTTTAGGTAATAAATGTTTTTAAAACACATAAGAGTTATTTTTTGAGTAATAAATAGTTTGCTGCAGTAAATTAAAAAAAAATTATCTTTTAATTAATTATTTTCTTTTATTATATGATATGGATGAAAGAAGGTAATAGTTTTTTTTTTTTCATTTTAATGATGGGCCCTTTAAGTTTATACAATATTTAATAACATTCTAAATTATAAATTATATATATATATATTAGATAATTAATTTTAATGTATTAAAATACTATAATTATCTAATATTTATAATTTTTTTATATCTTTTAATTTTTTAAAAAATAAAACTCTTACAATATAAATATATACTTATACATATATAACCAATATATCTCTAAGTATTTCTATATTTTGAGAGGTTCTGTACAGTTATACCACTCATATATGTTCAGGACCGATTTTACCGAGTACACTTGAAGCCTCCTGTGTGTATGTGAGGCATGTGATTTGAAACTCTTTTAAATTTTTTAGCAAACAGCAATAATATTATTTTTTATCTTTACTAATTTGAAAGTGTATTATTATTATTATTATTGTTGTTGTTGTTGTGTGAAGGATTTCAGACTAAAAGGGGATTAGACTACTAAATTCAGTAAAATCAATACATTTCTAATTGATTGTTTAATTCCAAAAAGAAAGTAGGAAAGAAAAAAGAGATAATATTAATAGCTAGTAAAAGAGAATTATGATTGGTGGCTTCTAACCTCCATTGTTAGAGAGGATTTTGAGCAAACCATCTTTTGGCCATGGCAAAGCATTCCTTGGGCTTGTACTCTGGAACTATGTGACCTGCTCCCTGCTAGGAATTTTATAAAATGGGCAATATATATAAATTATTATACATATTTTATTGTCCAAAGTTAAAACTTGATGATGAAGTGGTCTAATAAGGTTTTATGAGAAAGTTTATGAAATAATGTATATATATTAATATGGTATATTTAATTAAATACAGTATGTGTAGAAACCCATTTTTTGTTTTAATGGGTTAATAAAATTTAGAAGGTAATTTAATAATTTCATAATTAAAATTTTAAATTAAGGGTTATGGTCTGGGTTAACACGACCGACGCACTTCTCCATTTTCTACCCATCAGCTACGAAAATTTATTTTTACTGCGCTCGTCAAAAACCCAAAAGCACTGAACCCAAAAAATTTAATTTACTGAAGCATTAAATTTCTACTTCAATTCAAGTACAATGAATACATGTCGGTAATAGCATAAATATTATGCCTAATGATCTACATGCAGTTGATCTGTATTTATGCTTTACATAGTAGAGTTTCAATTATATGCAAATTCAACGCTCCTTCACGAAACCAAATTAATTCATATGATTGGTTTTAGTTGGCATTTCTTTAATTAATTTCATGCTTAAATAAATTTCAAAACCACACACACACACACATATATATATATATAATGCATAGTTAGCTTTGATGATCAATAAATTAAATGGTGTAATCTCGCCTTGAATGTCGCAAATGTCACGTTGTGCTGGTGCTCTTCATTTGCATAAAGTACTGTGTATCTAGGGTTCCAAAAAGCAAAAAGAAACACACCAAAAAAGAAATATATCAGTCAACGAAAATAGCAAATTAAAAATCATTTCAAACTATTTTTTAATTTTATATTTTAGATTTTGTTTCTATATATTTATAATTAAATTGAAAAATAATAAATTATCATTAATTTTTAAACTAATAAAATTACATATTACTCAAGAAAAAACATACTATAAAACCCACATACAAAAAACATCATAAATTAATAGAAAATAATTAGAAAAAGATAAATACAAATAAAATTAGATAGAAAACTAACCCTGCAACTTGTTCATCCACAAACCAAGGTCTCCATGCTTGGGCAATTGTTAAGTCCATAGCTTCTATCCATCCTTGCGTAGTAAAATATGGAACTTGCAAATCATGATCGCCACTATTATATTTTAATTAAGAAACAATAACATGAGTTAGTTTTTTTTAAGCGTGGTGCGTAAAATTAATGTAGCTATAGCTACAGGATAATCATTAATACTAGTAATCGGCATGAATATTGTTTAATTAAGTATATATATATATATATATATATAAGTTAACAATTACCTGTAAACTAACACTCGATAGCCTTCGTGAACGAAATTTTGATGATAGTGGATACTACTTTTTACATCAAATGTGTATGAATTTCCCAAATGTATGCTATCGTTGCATCTCCACCACTCCTTAACGGTTCCCTACATTTGTAACGGTTCTCATTAATTAATTAATCAGACAATATATTGTTGCAAGAACTAACAATCTGTTATATATTTAATTTACCTAACAACTAACTTTGATATTGAAATATTTCACCCAAAAAAAAAAGCGATTGAAATGGAGATAGAGAGTTTAATTTTAACACAATCTTGCATTTGATCATTTTAACATGAGGACCTCATTTATGGGTGAAATGTAAATTACTTATATATTTTCATCTAACACGTACCATCCAACAAGTACTGCAGAAGAAGTTTTGATTTTAAAATTAAACATCAAATTGAATTGATAAGAGAATTTTCTTATAATATATTTATACCTCACGGATGTGTAGGTCATTTTGAACTACTCGATCATTAGCCCAAATACGACCGTATATGTAATTGGAATCCTAACAAATTAAGAAAATATACGTAAGTCATTAAGCTGAGAAGCAACCCATAATTTCAAAAAATGATTAAAGGAAAAAAAGATGACACTGGAACAATTTCAAGTTTGAAATATATAGAGGTGTTTCTGTAATTTCTGAGTAAAATGCTCTTGAGATGTTTTTGTAATTCTTAAACAAAATAGGCATTTCTAGAAAACTCACAAGTAGAGAGTGTTCGCTGTAATATTTCATATTGAGAGAGATTAAGAGAGAGATCATTTACATGACAATGAAGTTGATTAGGAAGTTGATCATCAGCAACTGAATGTATGATGTTTAGAGAATCCTCTGTGGGATGGCATGTACATAGGTCACTTTCCAGTATATATTCAACTCTTATTCCATTCAAGCACTACAATTTCCATGTCATAAATAAATTAACATATATATTAATGCTTCAAAATCCAAATTAAATGAAGTGTAATTGAGTTAATTAATTTTAATTAATACCTCAGTATGCTCACCGTTTCAATAGCGCTGTAATCGTTTAAACATAATGCATTATTTGGATTTATATTCTTGTATTCGCCTTTGCAATTAGTTTCAGCTGACTTTAAAACACAACATTAATAAAACATAAACAAATATTAATTATTAGGTGAAAGTTAAATTTCAAAACTAAACTGACTTCTGATGGGTGGTTTTTATTTAAATTGTTAATATAAAGTAAAATATTAATTTATATATATGTATATATATATGAACATAATACTCAAAAGTTAGTGTTTCAATCTACCTCATAAAGTTGATGTGATAAAAGAGCGTGTCGGAAACTGTATTCAACTTTTGAATTGAACTCATAGTGTGGGTCTGTCATTGGATTTCCGAGTACATATCCCTAACACAAATTAACATGTATGTAGTTTTATAGTAGCTAGGTAGAAACAGAAAGTAATAGGGCCAGTGAATTTTTTGGTCACCTTGAGGTTCATTATTGATGGTTCAGGTTCGACGTCATTTCCTAAAATAAAACATGGTAATAATCAGTAAACAACATAATGTTAAAAAAATTTCACCAAAACAAAAAACAAAGGGTTAAAGATTTTTTTATATTATTAATTGCACATATACTTTATCTGATCTCCTATAATTCAAAGACGTTTAAACTTATTAAAAAAAAACCAAGACCTTTAAACTAATTAAAAGTTTGTAGTTTGAAATAAAGAAAAAGATATAATAATTTTTATATACATAAAAAATTGTTTTGAGGCTAACCTAATAGCTAATGTTAAAACTATTAGATATTTAATCAGAGCCTTTCGATTCATTCATTTGGACTGAGCGTAATTAAATTTATCTAATGTGACCTGAATCAATGGCTTTAATTAAAGATCTGCTAATTAAATAATGAGACCTAGCAGCTTTAAATCAATTTGCTGATTAAAAAATGAGACCCAATCAAAGTGAATAAATCTGAGAATTAAAGTTGACTTTAAAAGACTCAGTTTAAGAAATTACCATTAATTATCTCTTGAACAACGATTGGGAGAACAATACCCGAATAAGAATCGCCAACAATGTAAAGTGGGTTTTTTATGAAATCGGGGTGAGCCATAAGCCACTGTGTAATATATATAATCAACATAAAATATTAACATTGTGCTTATTGAAGAAGTATGTTATACTAGTATAGAAATAAAGGAATTGATATTATATATATTATTGCTAGCTATAATATCAAAATAACAAATATTTAATTTATTTACTTTTTTAAGAAAATTATAGGTTGTTTTTGCTGATAAGGTATCGGAGGTGTAGTATGCATCCCAACTCGTTGCATATGAAAATCCTGTTCCCACTGGTGCATCTAAAAATATTATGTTGGAAATCTGGAAAAAGGAAGTACGTATATGATTAACTAGTGAATAATAATAAATTAACAAAAAAAAAGAAAAAGTAATCGATGTTTATATGTAATTAGCCAGACTTCCTGGGGTGCTTATATTATATGTGATAGCATTAATTAAATACCTCTACCTTTGTCCATGAGTATGGATTCAACTGCAAAGCTGTTGAATTCAAACCGGATGTGTCCAATGTGATTGTGAATGGACCTACCAAAATGTTTACGAAACAAAATCAACCGATGATACGAAATTAATTTCAATTTTATAAAAGTTGGGATTAATTCACATGTTACATAAATAAGTCACCTGTAAAAAATAAAGAGATTGAGAAGATACCTGTTTCATAAATGAGAGCGGAAAAACCAGAGCAACCGGGGCCTCCAGCGAGCCACAACACAAGAGGATCATCTTTGGGACTTGTTTCCGAATCAATGAAGTAGTAGAATAGCTGTATTTCATCCTTCTCGCCCACACCCACATATCTAATTTAAACACACAAAAAAAAAAATTCATGTACATATATATATATATATATATATATATATTTGCAAGCATATATTACAATTAATTAATTATATTTGATTATATAATACGAACCCAGTTTCAAGTTTGAAGGGTAGGTCTCCAGAAAAGCCCGGTAGGTTCTTGATGATGGACTGTGATGCAACAACTTTATCATCTGAGACTCCCAAGTAAAGAACAAGAAGATGAAGAAGAAGAAGACGAAGATGCCAAAGTGTTGCGTCCATTTTGCTCTTCCAGCCAACTGATTGAGCTGCTTCGTATTTAGTTGATGAATTTAAATAATAACATGTGAGCGATTTAAATTATAGGTCCATGAAAAACACGAGGCTTGGCAACTTTTTCAACTTTGTATAACTTTTGCCTGACAACTTATAAATAATTAAATATCATATGAGAATCTTTAAAGATTATAAATAATTAAAATCTTATATATTTTTCATGATGTGTGTAGCCAAAAATATACATTTTTACTATATTTAATTATTCATAATTATATAATTAATTATGATATTGAAGTCAGTTATCAAATAATAATAGCTAGAGTTTTCTACACCCCCAATTCCTAAAATCTATGCATATGACATCTTTTACAGATAAAGGAGCACATTCACGCACACTCACACAGTCAAACTCTCTAAAATATTATCATTTAAAAACTGGGCAACATCCGCTGATCTAATACGCTGATATTCTTTTTATATTACAAGCTTATCAATGAGACCCATCACTCTTTCGGCTGTATAAACTTTTACACAAATATATATAAAATGCTAATTTTAACACGAGGGCCCAATAGTCCTTTTGGGTTGGATTATATGAAAATTAATCAAATCAGTTGGCACACTTATTAATAATACTGAAAACATTTTCGCATTGGTGATTCGTGGATTGCTGAGACAAAAGAGCTGCAACAGACTACTTGTTGACAGAGTTTGGTGCACTTGTGCTATTCCCATCCTATCTCACAACCTACAACATCTAAAGAGCCATTAAAGACGCAGTATGGAGTAGGCATCAATTAAAGAGAGCCAGCTGAATGGGCCAACAAGGCCTTTTTCAAGGGCCTGATTAGAAGATGAGCCCAACAAAAACTAATTATTTTGATGTTTTAATTTTTCTGAAAAATTATTTATTTTGTAAAATAAGAATGTACGAGCATTCTCTTTATGTTAACAATCAAAAGATTTAATTAATATATTTTCGAATGTCAAAATAAAGAGTATATTCAAACTCACTTTTATTTTAAATACCTTATTGTGACATTTTTTTGTTTATTTTTAGTTTTGACAAAAAGAAAGAAACTTATTCTTCTATCCTATAAGTTCCGTTGTAAACTTATTTTTTAATCTTTTCAATATAAATTTAAGTTGGTAAAGCCTCGGTAAAATGGTGCAAGTAGTTACTAATCCTTAATTGTCACCTGGTAAAAGTTTGATTTTTTTTTGTAAGGTTTATGATGACATGCATTAATATTATCAGAGACAATGAGGCATACTCAAACTTTACAGAACTTTAAGAGCACAACAACCTTTTGAAAGGTAGAAGAGTAAATTAAATTTCATAAAGCTTGTTAAGTATAAGACATTTGCACACAATGAAATGCTTAAACATATATTGGTATATAATCACATTAGACTAAATTAATTAAAAGGTACATATAAGTTTAACTGGTTGGTAAAAATTACTTATTCTAACGATTAGGTGAAAATAGATTAGAAGAAGATGAAGAAGAAGAAGACAGAGATGCCAAAATGTTACGTCCATTTTGCTCTTCCAGTCAACTGATTGAGTTTGCTTCGAATTTAGTTAATGGATTTAAATAATAACATAGCTGCAGAACAATAGGCTTTAAATAATAATATTAGATGGATTTAAATTATTGATCCAAGACTAACACGACCCGAGGCCTGCAACAATTTTTCAACTTTAAACTCCTTTTTTTTCAACTATTTATAACTATTGCTGGACAACTAATAAATAATTAAATATCATATACATTAACTCACTTCATCTAGATTATATAAACATGTTACAATTTTTAAAGATTATATGGATTTTAATTATTGATCAGTAACAAACGCATCCATATATTTTACAATTTTGAGCACAGCAGATTGTCAGCAACTCGTGTTTCAACGTTCTCATACAGCTGCCACTTTCCAAAATCACATGATCAGTGCTAGTCAGTAAATATTAAAAATAAAACAACTCAGCCTAATATTTGAATTTTTATGCTGAAACATCATTTTGGAAAAATGAAACCACTTGGGTAATGCATTATCTTTCTTTTTTTTATGTTCAGTTCAGAAATATTTAAACATTTTTTCTTTCTTTCTTCTTTTTAATTTGATACCATCTGATGTATATATTTTTGTTTCATTCATTACAGAGCTGAAGCAATAACAAACAGTAAAAAAGAGGAGAGTTAGAAGTCTTAATTAAGACTCAATTAGATCAGAGCTAACTAAATGGGCCACAAAGGCCTTTTTCAAGGGCCTTATAAAAGTTTTTATAAAAAGTTATTTATTATATAAAATAAGAATGTTTAAGGGAAAAAAAAAAAAACTTTTATGAGCATCCTCTATATGTTAACACTTAACAGCCCAAATTTTTAATTAATATATTTTCGAATGTCAAAATAAAGAGTAGATTCAAACTCACTTTTATTTTAAATGCCTTATTGTGACATTTTTTCTTTATTTTTATTTTTGGCAAAAAGAGATAAATTTATTCTTCTATCCTACCAGTTTCGTTGACTCATTTATCAAAAAAAAAAAAAGAACTTCGTTGACTTGTAAAGCCTACTCTCTCTCTTTTTAAAATTATTTAAATATAAATTTAAATTTGGTAAAGCCTCGGTAAAATAGTGCAAGTGGTCACTAATTCTTAACTGCCACCTGGTAAAAGTTTAAATTCTTTTAAGGTTCCTTGTAACTTGACATGCACTAATACTATCAGAGACATTGAGCACAAGAACCTTTTGAATGGTAGAAGAGTAAATTAAATTTCACAAAGCTGGTTAAGCATAAGACATTTGCACACAATGAAATGCTTAAACATATATTGGTACATAATCACATCAGAGTACATTAATTATTATTTTTATTTTATTTTTTTTGAAAAATGAGCTTCTCCTTCACGCACCGCATTGATATTAAGTGAAGCTCGTAGCCCCAGGTGACAAAGTTGCTAATACCGATTCTTGACCCGCTAAATCTTCAACAACATAGGGCTGGAAACAACATTAAAAAACAAAATTGCAATTAGAAAAATATTAATGAAACCTAAACTGGTGGTTTTTTTTTTTTTTTGGAAACTAAGGTTAAAGTTGTATATTTGTTCTTTCTTTGAAGTAGTTATGATAGAGAAGCTCTCCATTCCTTTCCTCACCACCTCCTGTGTACATGTGTGACGTGATTTGAAACTCTTTTAAATTTTGTAGCAAACAACAACAAATATTATTATTATTTTTTTATTTTCTAATTTGCAAGTGCATGCAATTATTATTATTATTTTTTTTTTTGTGTGTGAAGGATTTCGGACTAAAAGGGAATTAGACGATACTAAATTTAGTAAATCAATACATTTCTAATTGCTTGTTTGATTACAAAAAGGAGGAAAGAAAAAAGAGATAATATTAATAGCTAGTAAA
Organism: Rhamnella rubrinervis; assembly: GCA_007844105.2. Lineage (NCBI taxonomy): Eukaryota > Viridiplantae > Streptophyta > Magnoliopsida > Rosales > Rhamnaceae > Rhamnella > Rhamnella rubrinervis. The sequence continues at coordinate 1,258,646 of CM017575.2, forward strand.
AGAGAATTTTGATTGGTGGCTTCTAACCTCCTTTGTCAGAGAGGATTGTGAGCAAACCATCTAGCAGCCATGGCAAAGTATTCCTTGGGCTTGTACTCTGGAACTATGTGACCCGCTCCCTTCACAAAACCAAATTAATTCATATGATTGGTTTTAGTTAGCATTTCTTTAATTAATTAATTAATTTCATGCTTAAATAATTTTCAAAACCACATATAGATATATATATATATATTTTTTTTTTATTTTTTTTGATAATTAGCATGAATGCTTACAGCACGAAAAACGAATATATATATATATATAATATTTAAATTAGCTTTGCTGATCAATAAATTAATTAATAGTGAATAAAATCTTGCCTTGAATGTCGCAAATGTCACGTTGTGCTTGTACTCTTCATTTGTATAAAGTACTGTGTATCTAGAGTTCAAACAAACAAAAGAAACACCAAAGTATAAATGTGAGAGCAAAAGAAAAAGGAAACTGTAAATTGAAAATTATTTTAAACAGTTTTTTTCCTTTTGTGTTTCAGTTTTTCTCTTGCTTTCACCTTCATTATTAGATCGGAAGATAATAAAATTTTGAACTAAGTAAATTGCATACAATTAAGAAGAAAACATATTATATAAAACCAAAACCAAAAACAAAAAGTGATATCAATATCGGATCCTAAATTAATAGGAAAGAATTAGAAATTAAAAGATAAACGCAAATAAAATAAAATAGAAAGCGTACCCTGTAACTTCTCCATCCACAAGCCACGGTCTCCATGCTTGGGCAATTGTTAAGTTTATAACTTCTATCCATCTTTGCGTAGCAAAATATGGAACTCCCAAATCTAGATCTCCACTTATATTTTAATTAAGAATCAACAACATGAATTAGTTATTTTTAAGCATTTGGCATAAAATTAATGTAGCTTTTATAGCTATAGGATATCACTACTACTAGTAATCACCAAGGTTTGTGTTTAATTTGGTATATAATTATATATAAAATGTTAATTACCTGTAAACTAATACTCGATAGCCTTTGTGAATGAAATTTTGATGATAGTGGATACTACTTTTTACATCCTTTGTGTATGAAATTACCCCCCGCCTTATGCTATCGTTGCATCTCAAGAACTCCTTAACGGTTCCCTGTGTACCGGTTGTCATTAATTAATTAAACAAGAAACTAATAACATGTTATTTATATTACTTAACAACGAATTTTGGGATTGAAATATTTCACTAAAAAAAAAACTTTGAGTTTGAAATAGAGTAAAAAGTTTTCAACATCGAGGACTTCATCATTTAACATGATGACTTCATATTAAGAACATTAAATGGATGAGATTTATATATTTTCATCAAACATGATTTATTCTTTTTTATAGGACTGTAAAATTAAAGTAATAATAAAATTATCTTCTAATAAAATTTTAAACTGATGATTTTTATACTAAAACCCTTTTTCTATTATCAAAAATAAAAATACTGCAAAAGAAGTTGTCATGTCAAAAAACATCAAATTGACTTGATAAGATAATTTTCGTATAATACATTTATACCTCACGAATATGTAGATCATTCTGAACAGCTCGATCATTAGCCCAAATATAACCATACGTGGAGTTAGAATCCTACACAAATTAAGAGTATGTACGTAAGTCATTAAGTTTAAATATAATATATATATATATATATATATACACACACACACACACACACCTATAGTATGTCTCAGCGAGGTCATTTGAGACATTTAAAATTAGATATTTAATTAGAATCATTGATTCATTTACTTGAATCAAAGAAATGATCAAACCTATAATCAAATCAAGTGACTCTCATTTAAGACCTGATTACAAGAATCTCATGTCTTCTTGATCTGAGATTTTCCATAATAAAGCAAGATTTAAAGTAATACTTCATTTATTTATGAGTTTTACAAAGCTGCCTTTACTGTTTCTGAAAATTACAGAATCACCACCATATATTTTATTTAGTTTTTGTTGTTTAAATTTTATTTGATTTACAGTAATTAAATAAAATGCTAATAACATCCAGTAATTAATACGTACAGTTTTACATGTTACAAGTTAAAAAACAAAATGAAGAAGAAAGAAAGAGCACAAAGGGGATAACAGTGAAACAATTTCAAATTTGAAATAAATAGCCATTTGTAAAAAGCTCACAAAATAAAGAGTGTTTACTGTAATTTTTCATATAGAGAGAGATTAAGAGAGAGATCATTTACATGACACTGGCGTTGATTAGGAAGTTGATCATCAGTGACTGAATGTATGATATTTAAGGAATCCTCTGTGAGAACTCTCGTACATGGATCACTTTCTAATATATATTCAACCCATATTCCATTCCAGCACTGCAATTTCCATGTCATCAATGAATTAACAAATTAATGCTTCAAAATACAAATTAAATGCCAAGTAATTGAATTAATTAATTTTAATTAATACCTAGCTAGTCTGCTCACCATTTTAATAGTAGCGTAATCGTTTAGGCATAATACATTGCTTGGATCTATATTGTTGTATTCGCCTTTACAATTGGCTTCAGCTGACTTCAAATATTTAAACACAGCATTAAACTTCACAAATATTAATTATTTGGTGAAAGTTAAATTTCGACAAGTAATATTAAATTCTGTTGGTGGTATTGTTAATCTAAAATAAAACATTAATCTTTATATAAATAAAAATAACACTCAAAGCTAGTCTCTCAATTTACCTTATAAAGTTGATGTGAAATAAGTGCGTGTTGGAAACTGAATTCAACTCTTGAATTAAACTCGTAGTGTGGGTCTGTAAATGGATTTCCAAGTATATATCCCTAATCACAACTTAAATATATAATATAATTAGCAATAATATAAATTAATATGTACATAGCTTTATAGTAGCTAGCTAGAAACAAAGAGAAATAGGGCATGTGAATTTTTTGGTCACCTTGAGGTTCATTATTGGTGGCTCATCTCCGACTCCATTTCCCAAAATATGTTAGTAAATTTTTCACCAAAACAAAAAGCAAAGGGTTAAACATGATCATTTTTTTTAATTGCACATAAATAATTCTCTTGAGGCGACCTAATACTTCATGTTAAAACTGTTTGATCATTAATCAAAGCCCTTCAATTCATGCATTTGGATTGAACCTAATCATATTTATCTGATTCAAGTGACATACATCAATGGCTTTGATTAAAGACCTGTTGATTAAATAATGAGACCCAGGTGAAATGAATAAATCCGAGAAGCAGATTTGATTTAAAAGATTTAGATTTAAGAATTACCATTAATTATCTCTTGAATAATGGCTGGGAGAACAATGCCTGAGTAAGAATTGCCAGCAATGTAAAGTGGGTTTTTTATGAACTTGGGGTGAGACATAAGCCACTGCGTAATATATATAATCAACAAACAAAACTTAATTTGTATTATGTTATACTAGTATAGAAAAAAGGAATTGATATTATATTATTACTAGCCATCAAAATGACAAATGTTTAATTTATTTACCTTTCTAAGAAAATTAGAGGTTGTTTTTGCTGATAAAGTATCTGAGGTGTAGTATGCTTCCCTGCTTGTTGCATATGAATATCCTGTTCCCACTGGTTGATCTAAAAATATTATGTTGGCAATCTGGAAAAAGGTAGTACGTATGTACGTTATATCACAACAAATTAAGATCAGCTAATTAATAATAATAAATTATCAACAAAAAAAAAGTAGATCTATATTGTTTATATGTAATTAGCTAGACTATGATAGCTAGAGATCATTAATTACCTTTGTCCATGCGTATGGATTCAGCTGCAAAGTCAAACCGGATTTGTCCGGCGTGATTGTGAATGGACCTACCATAATATACATCATTATTGTTTATGGAGCAAAATCAACGGATGATGCAAAATTAATTTCAATTGTACGAATTCAAGATCTATATGAATATCATCATGACTTAAAAACAGAGCATGTATGTCCCACAGTTTAGAAAACTTCATTTATAATTTATATATCCTAATTAATCTTTTTAATATATTGATCGTACAATAAGATTTATAATTAGAAGAAATTAATAATAACAAAAGGAAGTTGGGATTCAAAAGTCATGTAAAAATTAAAGAGATTAAAAGATACCAGTTTCATAAATGAGAGCAGAAAACCCAGAACAACCAGGGCCTCCAGTGATCCACAACACAAGAGGATCATCTTTGGGACTTGTCTCCGACTCAATGAAATAATAGAATAGCTGTATTTCATTCTTCTCGCCCACACCCACATATCTAATTTGAACACACAAAAAAAACCATTTACATTTATATTAGATTTAATTAAATTCCTCTAATTATATATGTTCGTTTCTTTTGAATATCAAATATATGTATATAATACGTACCCAGTTTCAAGTTTGAAGGGTAGGTCTCCAGAAAAGCCCGGTAGGTTCTTGATGATGGACTGTGACGCAACAACTTTAATGTCTGATACTCCCAAGTAAAGAAGAAGAAGATGAAGAAGAAGAAGAAGAAGATGCCAAAGTGTCGGGTCCATTTTGCTCTTCCAGCCAACCGATTGAGTTGCCACCTACTTTAGTTAATTGATTTCAATGAATTAAATAATACAGGGCTAACTGACATTTGACAGTAACGATGCGAGTCCTCACACTCAATGTGAAAGTTACCATTCGACGATTCTTAATAAATTTTTATTAAAATTTTAAATATATTCAATTTTATTAAATATTAAATAAATAAATTATTAAAAAAATAAATTTATAATAATTGTTTTAAATTTTTATAAATTTATAAGTTTAAAGTAGCAATAAAATTTATTCTCTAATAAATTTTAGGCCGATAATTTTAACAAATAAGGTCTTTTTTTATTTATAAGAAAAAAAAAAAAAGATGACATTTTAGAGGACTTTTAGATGTGCGTCAATATAATCCTATATTTTAATTCAAATAATCACATTTGTATGTTTTTTAATATTTTCAAGTAGATTCTTTTGTCATATTTAATCGATAATTAAAATTATATCTATATTTTTTAAAAAGTATCTAATCAATTCAAGCTCTTGTTTCTGAGTGAAGAATAAGGATCTATATAATAATATTAAAAAGTATAAATGTGAGATTAATTAAATTTAAAATGTAAAAATTATATTGATTAAATAAAAAATATAGAGATTATACTGATCCAATTCCTAAGATGAAATATAATTAGGCCTAATATTTAATGATTAGCGGACCCACCCAAAATTAAATAATATTTGAGTGCTTATATAAAAATTTTGTTTCGAAAAAGGAGAACTTTTTAATGCTTATATAAAAATATTATTTAGAAAAGAGATTTTTTTTTATCTTTTTTAATTACGCCGAATACCTCATAATAATAATAATAATAATATTATTATTATTATTATTATTATTATTATCAAATTTGGGATCATGACATTTTTTCATCAGCTAATATATGAAGGAAGATATTAAAATTTGAAAATTTTAATATTTCCAATTTCATCTCAAATAAATAAAAATATATCAAGTTATAGATTGAATTAAAACTAAAATATTAATTTGTGATGTGGCAGCCCTAGAGAGAATGGCACATCATTTGAAATGAATTTTAATTTCAAAATGTTTTATTCGAAGTATTTTCCATATATAAATAAAAAATTAAAATACTAGATATATTAAAAATGCATCTCAAATGCAAAGTGGTGGGCCTAGTAGTACTTTAAAGTTTTGATTTAATTTTGTTTTGAGAATAACACTTGCAAACAAATGCGTCACTTTCATTAAGGTTTTTATAAAAATTAGAATTGATAAGATACACATATATATATTGAAATACGATAAGGAGGGACATTTAATTCAACGTTTGGTGGGACTAGACAAATTGGCCACATCAAAGGAATCTTTAGAGAGAGAGAGAAAAAAAAAGAGGGGGGAGGGGGGGAGGGAGCTAAACTTTTTTATTTGACTTGCCCTTTTTATGAATAAAAAAAATATAAAAATTATTAATTTAGAGTTTTATTAAAAAATAAAATTTATTATTGTTTTAACTTTATAACACTGTAACAATATTATGAGTACACTTTCTCCGTTCAGCTTGCTCATATCTCATAAAATTATTTTTTTAATCTGGCCTAGATCAGGAGAAAATAAAATTGTAGAAAGTAAAAGAGATTAGATCTTAATATGGTTTAGCTATCAATACAATCTATAAGTCTACAGAGCTATTATTATCAAAAAAAAAAAGAAGGCTATAGAGCTTGTTGGCACACAAATTCATTATAAATTTTAAAGGATTTACATTCTCAACCCTTCTTACAAAAAAACAAATTCAGGATGTACATTCTGAATCTCTCTCATAAAAAGACAACTCTTTGCTTGTTTCTCTTTATTATGGCTCTAATTTCTATAATACAGGGGTTACAATCTCACATTTAAGCCAAACAATCAAAAATAGACCTGGTAACGTGTCGTGTTGAAATAAATTTGTATGTTGTATCGTGTTTGTGTTAAATTTTTCTCATTCAAATACGACCCGTTAAGCTAACGCGTAGAAAAATTCAAATTCATTCGTAAAATTAACGAGTAATTCGTTAACAACCCATTAACGCGTTAATATTTTGCGTTGTATATGAATTAACATATTATCCCGTATTCGTTTAACATGTTTTACCCATTCATCGTTTTATATTTTTTTATTGACTTTTTTCTTTATCCTAAAATAATAATAATACTTAATAATATAAAAATACTAAAAATAAAAACTAAATATTCGACTATAATAAAAATCTGGTTCTTATTATAGCTTCATCCTTCATAGACCATTATGGTATTGCAATTAAACAAATGATTTTAAAAATGACTACTTCTTACAGTTTATTAAAACTTGCAAAGTGAGATTTTTTTTACCAAAGTTATTTTTGTAGTGAAGTACCTATGTATATGCTTATGGCTCTGTCATAATAATAATAACAAAGTTTTTTTTACTTATGAACCAAACTATCAAAGTACTCAACATACAACAACAAAATACTTAAAAATAGTAATTAGGATATCTATTAAAAGTATAAAAATACCCCTATGGGTAAAATCGGTGAAATGAATTTCACCCGTTTCAACCTATTAACTTAACGGGTTGACCCGTTATGAACTCAACCTGTATTAGATAGATCCGAACACTACTTTAGTTATGGGTTCGTGTCGTATTAACGGACCGTGTGAAAATTTATCAAGTCTAATCAGAAAGGATATAAATAGTTTAATACTAGGGGCAAAAGTGTAATCACACAAATACTCAATTAAAATAGGTTTTTTTTTTCCTTGGGAAGCTAAATGGGCAGAGCCAGCTAAATGGACCATAAATGCCTTTTTGAAGGGCCTCATTAACAGATGAGCCCAAAACACAAAATTAAGGGACAACATACTTTCTAAAGCTACAATAAAGAATAATGATGAAAATAAACAAAATTACAATAAAGAAATATGATGAAAATTACAATGTTTTTTTCCCCAAAAGCTAGGGTTAAAGTTATATATTTTTTTCTTACCTAACAAATTAGCTAGGCCACTATTGCCTTCGTGTGAGGCATATGATCTGAAACTCTTTGAAATTTTTTTTAAAAAAATAACGATATTGTTTTTTCTTTCCTAGTTTGGAAGCGCATACAGTTATGTTTTTTTTTTTTTGTCAAATATTTGGGAAAATGTGACAATTTCACATGGTATATCTAGATTTGCTTTAAAAAAGAAACTTAGGGCCAAATTGAACTTATAATTCAAATAATTCTGGAATCAATTCCTTCTCAGTACTATTCCACGAACTTCTAAATTTCTAATCAAAGAAAGAGATGGAGTAGGCCATTCCATTCCACACATTCAATTTCAATTTCTAATGAAATATTACCCATTAATTCCACCAACTTCTAAATTTCTAATCCAACTAAAATGATGGAATGTTGGACCATTCCACTCCACACATTCAAAGATTCCAATTTCAACAGCACGCACCGCCTAACTAGCTAACACGCATCAAATGTTACATATGATTTCATGATCACCAATATTAGTTTTAAAGCTTTTTTCTTTCTTCTTAAAAAAATAAATAAATAAAATAAAATAAAATCTTTTGTTGTATAAGATAGAAACCAAAGTCCTACATATATAATTATGGCTGCTTGGATTGTCGGACTAAGGGGGATTAGACTAAACGAAATTCAATAATATCAATACATTTCTAGTTGCTTGTTTAATTACAAAAGAAAGAAACGAAGAATAGATTATGTTAATTGCTGGTACAGAGAAGTTGAGTGGTTGGTTTCATATATACCTCCAGTGTTAGAGAGGATTGTGAGCAAACCATCTAGCAGCCATGGCAAAGCATTCCTTGGGCTTGTACTCTGAAGCTGTGTGACCCGCTCCCTTCACAAAAAAACCAAATTATAATTAATTTGTATGATTGGTTTACTTAGTATTTCTTTAATTTCATGCTTAAATAATCTTCATAACAACATCTATATATATATATATATATATATATATATATGTATATAATACTTAGTTAGCTTTGCTGATCAATAAATTAAATGGTGAATGAATCTTGCCTTTACTGTCGCAAATGTCACGCTGTGGTGGTGCTCTTCATTTGTATAAAGTACCGTGTATCTAGAGTTCAAACAAACAAAAAGAAGACCAAAAAAGTAAGGGTGTCCATGTTGTGAGACAATCGTGTTGAAGTTAAATCTAAGAACAAAAAATGAACTTCCTGTTTCTGTTTTTGTTTTGGGATTTTAGTTTTTTGGCTTGAACTGTTAGATATTTACTTAGTTTGAAGGTTAATAAATGTTAATTAGTATTTGTTAGTTTAACATCTCAGCTAACTATAAAAGTAAAAGAAAAAGAAAAACTGAAAACACGTGGAAAACCATTTTAAACTGTTTTTTTCATTTATAGATTCGGTCTTTCTTTAGTCTTCACATTTATAGTGAGTTTAGAAGACGACAAACTCTAAATAACTTCAAACTAAATAAGTTATGTATACAATTCAAGAGAAAATATACTAAAAACCAAAAACAAAAAGAGTTATCAATCGATACGATCCTAAATTAATAAGAATGAATTAGAAAAATGATAAATGCAAATAAAATAAAAAGCAAACCCTGCAACTTGTTCATCCACAAGCCACGGTCTCCATGCTTGGACAATTGTTAAGTTGATAGCTTCTATCCATCTTTGTGTAGCAAGGTGTGGAACTACCAAATCTTGATCACCACTATTATATTTTAACAAGAAACAACAACACTAGGTTGTATTTAAGCGTGGTGCATAAAATTAATGTAGATATAGCTATAGGATAATTAATACTAGTAATCAGCATAAATATTGTTTAATAAATTAGTATATAATTATATATAGAAGTTAATAATCACCTGTAAACTAATACTCGATAGCCTTTGTGAACGAAATTTTGATGATAGTGGATGGTACTGTTTACATCATATGTGTATGAACTTCCAAGACTAGCGTTGCATCTCAACCACTCCTTGACGGTTCCCTATATATGCACCGGTTGTCATTAATTAATTAATCAAACAATTCTTACAAGAAGTAATAATATGTTATAAATTTTACTTGACAACTAAATTTGAAATTGAAATATTTCACCAAAAAGAGGTCGAGATTGAAATAGAGTAAAAGAATTTTCTTACAACACATTTATACCTTACGAATTTTCAGACCATTCTGAACAACTTGATCATTAGCCCAAATACGACCGTATATATAGTTAGAATCCTAACAAATTAAGAATACTTACGTAAGTCATTAAGTTTTCATGTTGAATGAGAAGGAACCCATACTGTTCAAAAAATGATTAAACAAAACAAAAAAGCAACAATACATATATACATGTATAGAGAGTTCTTTTAGTCTACTTAACTCATATATACTGAGTTGCAACCACATTTTATTTTATTAAGTATGGATAAAAAATTAAATGTACAATATTAATTACCTTTTATATTTACTTTATATTAAGCCCATATGAATTGATTAATTTTGCTCCTAGAATAATTTAGTATATATGAGCTATGAAAATCAAGAGAGCAACTCTCTATATAATAAGAAAATTAAAAATCAGATCTCTAATTAAAATCAAAGAAATTATCAAACCATGTGCAAATACACAAATCCAAAGACTCTTATTTAAGACCTGATTATGAGAATTACAAGTCGTCTTGACCTGAGATTTCTTATATGAAGAAAGAATTAAAGCAATACTCATCTATTTATTACTTTTGCAAAGCTGCCTTCAAAGTTTTTGAAAATTACATAAACACCATCGTATATTTTATTTGGTTTTTGTGTTTAAATTTTCATTTGATATACAGTAATTAAATAAAATGTTAGTAACATACAGTTTCATACATACAATTCTGCACGTAAAATTTCAAAAAAAAAAAAAAAAAAAGGACAAAGAGGATGTAGTGTTTCTGAAATTTCATAAATGAAATGCCTCTTGAGGTGCTTTTATAATTTTTTAAAATAAATAGACATTTCTAAAAAACTCACAAAGTAAAGCGTAATGGGTGTCTACTGTAAATTTTCAAATATAGAGAAATTAAGATAGAGATTTACATGACACCGCAGTTGCTTAGGAAGTTGATCATCAGCAACTGAATGTAAGATATTTAGGGAATCCTCTGTTAGAGGGCTTGTACATAAAACACTTTCCAGTATATATTCATCTCTTACTCCATTCAAGCACTGCAATTTCAATACATCATTAATGAATTAACATATTAATGCTTCAAAATACAAATTAAACGCAAACTAATTGATCAATTAATTAATTAAATGATACCAAGTATGCTCACCATATTAATAGCATCCAAATCGTTTAGACATAATTGATTGATGGGATCTATATTCTCGTATTCGCCTTTGCAATTTGTTTCAGCTGACTTTAAAACTCAACAATAATAGTTAAACAAATATTACTTATTCGGTGAAGGTTTAATATTTCAAAACTAAGTTAAATCCTGATGGGTTTTTATTTAAATTGTTAATCTAAAGTAAAACATTAATTTGTATATTAGATATGTATATATATGTATAAGTAAACATAATACTCAATGGTAGCGTTTTCAATTTACCTCATAAAGTTGATGCGATATAAGTGAGTGTCCGAAACTGTATTTTACTCTTAAATTAGACTCATCGTGTAAGTCTGTCACTGGATTTCCAAGTATATATCCCTAATTACAGCTTAATAAATAATTAGCAATAACACAAATTAACATGTAAATGGCTTGCTAGCAAGAAATAGAAAGTAAAAGGGCACGTGAATTTTGGGTCACCTTAAGGTTCATTATTGGTGGCTCAAATCCGATTTCATTTCCTAGAATATGGTAATAATCAGTACACAATACAGTGTTAAAATTTTCACCGAAACAAAACACAAAGGGTTAAATATGCTTTTTTATTAATTGCACATAAATAATTCTCTTAACTTGGCCTAATACCAGCTATTAAAACTATTTGATAACTAATCAGAGACCTCAATTCATGCTACTTAGCCTAATCATATTTATCTGATCCAGGTGACATGAATCAATGGCTTTGATTAAAAACCTCCTGATTAAATAATATACCCAACAAAAAGTAATAAATGCGAGAATCAATACTTCAAAAGATTCAGATTAATGAATTACCATTAATTATCTCTTGAACAATAATTGGGAGAACAATGCCCGAGTAAGAATCGCCAGCAATGTAAAGTGCATTTTTTATGAAATCAGGGTGAGCCATAAGCCACTGTGTAATATATATAATCAACATAAAAAATTAACATTGTGCTTACTGACGAAGTATGCTATACTAGTATAGAAATAAAGGAATTGATATTATATATATTATTGCTAGCTATCATATCAAAATAACAAATATTTAATTTATTTACTTTTTTAAGAAAATTATAGGTTGTTTTCGCTGATAAGGTATCGGAGCTGTAGTAGGCTTCCCAACTCGTTGCATATGAAAATCCTGTTCCCACTGGTGCATCTAAAAATATTATGTTGGCAACCTGGAAGAAGGTAGTACGTATATATATATATATGATTAGCTAGTGAATAATAATAAAAAAAAAAAAAAAAGTAGATTGATGTTTATATGTAATTAGCACTTACTTTATGTGGTTCTGATACTATATATGATAGAGATCATTAATTAAATACCTTTGTCCATGAGTACGGATTCAACTGCAAAGCTGTTGAATTTAAACCGGATTTGTCTAACGTGATTGTGAATGGACCTACCAAAATGTTTACGAAACAAAGTCATCTGATGATACAAAATTAATTTGAATTTTATAAAAGTTGGGATTAATTCACATGCTTCATAAACGAGTCACCTGAAAAAATTAAAGAGATTAAAAAGGTACCTATTTCATAAATGAGAGCGGAAAAACCAGAGCAACCAGGGCCTCCAGTGAGCCACAACACAAGAGGGTCATCTTTGGGACTTTTCCCCGATTCAATGAAGTAATAGAATAGCTGTATTTCATCCTTCTCGCCCACACCCACATACCTAATTTAAACAACAAAAATGAAAACCATTTACATGCAAATATTAGACTTAATTAAATAATTCCTCTTCCTTTTTTTTTTGGGAAAAATATTCTCTCTGCTCTCTCTCTCTTCTCTTCTTCTTCTCCTCCATGCATCTTCTTCTTCTCCATGAAATTGAAGGAGAAGGAACCCAGAAAAAAAAAAAAAACAGAACCTTTCCCTCGATCGTATGGTTCATAGCAATAGGCTACAAAAAATTACTGCAACACCTCTACTTATATTATAAATATAATTTCGTACCCAGTTTTAAGTTTGAAGGGTAGGTCTCCAGAAAAGCCCGGTAGGTTCTTGATGATGGACTGTGTAGCAGCAGCTTTAATGTCTGAGACTCCCAAGTAAAAAAGAAGAAGATGAAGGAGAAGGTGCCCAAATGCTGCGTTCATTTTGCTGTTCCACTAACTCATTCAATAGCCAATATACATTTATAATGAAGAACGTGATTAGCTTATATGCTGAGGTGGCGTGTTTTTATCTTTGTGCAAATTCAGCAATTATATGGATGCATTCTGCGTCGGGGTGAAGGAGAAATGAAGGCACCATGTGTAATACATGCAGCACCATGCACCAAATCGATGCCTGTTCACTTGATAACTAATAAATAATTAAATGCCATATCAATTAACTCACTTCATTGAAATCATAAACATGTGAAGGAGCAGGAGAGTCCTTAAAGATTAGATTTACTTCAATTATTAAACAAACAAATTCATATTTTATACAATTTTAAGCACAAGAACGTCGACACCTTGTGTTTGAACCTTTTCATATATACAGCTGCCACTTATTTAGTCAACCGAGAATACCACCTAATGAAAGACGCTAAAAAATTTCAAATTTTAGAAAAATTAAATGCCATGTCATCAAGTATTAAAAAAAAAGTAATAAAAATTTTACTACTCCGTCTGTGTAAATAGTAATTAAATTTTTATGTTAAAACACTCTTTATTTAAGGAGAGTGAAGCCTAGAAGGGTAAAATACATATACTGTTTGTCCTTTTCAATTATGTTTAGTCGTAATGCACCTGAACATCTTACTTTTTATGGGTTAATAACACCGACCTCCCTGAGATTTAGCACAATTACACTGAGACCTCAGAAATGCTGTTTTTGGTCACTGACCTCCTTTTCTGTTAATTACGTTCAGTTAGTTTTAACAGCACAAGGGTCATACAGTAATGGAACATGATATAAAAAAATTTAAAAACTAAAAATATGATGTACACATGTATTCGTCTCCCACACGTATTTGTCCAGCATGTGAATAAATAATGTGGCATTTTTTTTTTTAAATTCATTTTATGTCACATACGTTTTAAATAGCCACAGCATTAGACCGTGTAAGAGAACAGTCCCGTATATATAATCATATTACACAGTACAAGGAGGTGCGCCAGGCCGTGCAGCTGTGCAGGGCATGAGCGATACGTAAATGCGCACTGCCCCAGAAGCAAGCTACTGTGATGGGCCCTGCCCTTTTAAAATATTAAGTATCAACTGCTGCTGGCTCATAGCTACGAAAACTTAGAGACAATCTCTTTCTTCACGCACTGTATTGATATAAAATGAAGCTCCTAACATCTTAGGTATTGCATTGATACTAAGTGAAGCAGTGTATAAGTATTAAGTGAAGCTCGTAACATCTCGGATGATAAAGTTACTAACACCGATCTGACACGCCAAATCTTCCAAACACAGGGCAGGGCTGAAAACAACATTAAAAAACAAAATTGCAACACGAAAAATATTAATGAAAACTAAAAAAGGTGTCTCTTTTTTTTTTTCCTTTTTTTTTTGGAAAATAAGTTAAAGTAAGTGATATGTTTGTTCTTTCTTTGAAGTAGTTATGATAGAGAAGCTCTCCGTTTATGAAGAAATTTATAATGGAGACTCTCCGTCTAGCATCCTGTGTATGCGTGAGGCATGTGATTTGAAACTCTTCTAAATTTTTTCACAAACAACAATATGTGAAAGTCTTTTAAATTTTTTTGGCAAACAACAACAATATTTTTTTTTCTAATTTAAAAGTGCATGCAGTTTTTTTTTGTGTGTGTGAAGGATTTTGAACTAAAAGGGGATTAGATAATACTAAATTTAGTAAGATCAATACATTTCTAATTGCGTGTTTAATTACGAAAAGAAAGAAAAAAAGAGATAATATTAATAGCTAGTAAAAGAGAATTTTGATTGGTGGTTTCTAACCTCCATTGTTAGAGAGGATTGTGAGCAAACCATCTAGCAGCCATGGCAAAGCATTCCTTGGGCTTGAACTCTTGAGCTATGTGACCCGCTCCCTTCACAAAACCAAATCAAGTTACATGATTGGTTTACTTAGCATTGCTTTAATTTCATGCTTAAATAATTTTCAAAACCACATCTAGATATATAATACTTAAATTAGCTTCACTGATCAATAAATTAATTAATAGTGGATAAAATCTTGCCTTGAATGTCGCAAATGTCACGTTGTGCTTGTACTCTTCATTTGTATAAAGTACTGTGTATCTAGAGTTCAAACAAACAAAAGAAACACCAAAGTATAAATGTGAGAGCAAAAGAGAAAAGGGAAATTGCAAATTAAAAATCATTTTAAACAGTTTTTTTTCCTTTTGTTTTTCGATTTTTCTCTTAGACATTTATAGTTGGATTGAAAGATAATAAATTCTAAATAACTTTTTAACTAAACAAATTGCATACAATTCAGAAGAAAACATAATATATAAAAACCAAAAAATAAAAAGCGATATCAATATCGGGTCCTAAATTAATAGGAAAGAATTAGAAATTAAAAGATAAATGCAAATAAAATAAGATAGAAACTGAACCCTGCAACTTCTCGATCCACAAGCCACGGTCTCCATGCTTGGGCAATTGTTAAGTTCATAGCTTCTATCCATCTTTGAGTAGCAAAATATGTAACTTCCAAATCTTGATCGCCACTATTATATTTTAATAAAGAATCAACAACATGAGTTACTTATTGTTAAGCATGGTGCGTAAAATTAATATAGCTATAGGATATCATTACTACTAGTAATCAGCAAGGATATTGTTTAATTTAGTATATAATTATCTATAAAATGTTAATTACCTGTAAACTAATACTCGATAGCCTTTGTGAATGAAATTTTGATGATAGTGGATACTACTTTACATCCTTTGTGTATGAAATTCCCCACCTTATGCTATTGTTGCATCTCAACAACTCCTTAACGGTTCCCTATGTACCGGTTGTCATTAATTAATTAATCAAACAAGAAACTAATAACATGTTATTTATTTTACTTAACAACGTACTTTGAGATCGAAATATTTCACTATAAAAAAAAAAAAGAGTTTGAAATAGAGTAAGAGAGTTTTTAACACGAGGACTTGATCATTTTAACATGATGACTTCATTTTGCAGACATTAAATGAATATATTTCCATCAAACAGCATCCAACAAGTACTGCAAAAGAAGTCATCAAGTCAAAAAACATCAAATTGACTTGATAAAATAATTTTTTTATAATACATTCATACCTCACGAATATGCAGACCACTTTGAACAGCTCGATCATTAGCCCAAATATAACCATATGTGGAGTTAGAATCCTACACAAATTAAGAATATACGTAAGTCATAAGTCATTAAGTTTAAATATAATACACATATATACATATAGTACGTCTTAGGCATCAAATCAAGGAAAGTGACTCTCATTCAAGACCTGATTATAAGAATTTCATGTCGTCTTGATATGAGATTTTTTCTAATAAAGCAAGAATTAAAGTAATACTCCATTTATTTATGAGTTTTACAAAGCTGCCTTTATTGTTTTTGAAAGTTACAGAATCATCACCATATACTTTATTTAGTTTTTGTAGTTTAAATTTTCATCAGTAATTAAATAAAATGTTAATAACATACATTACTTAATACGTACAATTTTACATGTAAAAATTTCAAAAAGAAAAAAAAAATAAAAAAGCACAAAAGGGATAACACAAACAATTTCAAATTTGAAATAAATAGCCATTTATAAAAGCTCACAAAATAAAGAGTGTTCACTGTAATTAGTTTTTCATATAGAGAGAGATCATTTACATGACACTGGGGTTGATTAGGAAGTTGATCGTCAACAACTGAATGTATGATATTTAGGGAATCCTCTGTGAGAACTCTTGTACATAGATCACTTTCCAGTATATATTCAGCACTTATTCCATTCAAGCACTGCAATTTCCATGTCATCAATGAATTGACAAATTAATGCTTCAAAATACAAATTAAATGCCAAGTAATTGAATTAATCAATTTTAATTAATACCTAGCTAGTCTGCTCACCATTTTAATAGTAGCGTAATCGTTTAGGCATAATACATTGCTTGGATCTATATTGCTGTATTCGCCTTTGCAATTGGCTTCAGCTGACTTCAAATATTTGAACACAGCATTAAACTTAACAAATATTAATTATTTGGTGAGAGTTAAATTTCAATAAGTAATATTAAATTCTGTTGGCGGCTTTTATTTAAATTATTAAATCTAAAATAAAGCATTAATCTTTATATAAACAAACATAACACTCAAAGCGAGTCTCTCAATTTACCTTATAAAGTTGATGTGAAATAAGTGCGTGTCGGAAACTGAATTCAACTCTTGAATTAAACTCATAGTGTGGGTCTGTCACTGGATTTCCAAGTATATATCCCTAATCACAGCTTAAATATATAATATAATTAGCAATAATACAAATTAATATGTATATAGCTTTATAGTAGCTAGCTAGAAACAGAGAGAAATAGGGCATGTGAATTTTTTGGTCACCTTGAGGTTCATTATTGGTGGCCCATCTCCGACTTCATTGCCTAAAATATGTTGATAAAATTTTTCACCAAGACAAAAAAACAAAGGATTATTTTTATTAATTGCACATAAATAATTCTCTCAAGGCGACCTAATACCTGATGTTAAAACTATTTGATCTTTAATCAGAGCCCTTCAATTCATGCATTTGGAATATTGAACCTAGTCATATTTATTTGATTCAAGTGACATGAAACAATGGCTTTGATTAAAGAACTGTTGATTAAATAATGAGATCCAGTCACAGGGAATAAATCCGAGAATTAGATTTTGATTTAAAAGACTTAGATTAAAGAATTACCATTAATTATCTCTTGAATAATGATTGGAAGAACAATGCCTGAGTAAGAATCGCCAGCAACGTAAAGTGGGTTTTTTATGAACTTGGGGTGAGACATAAGCCACTGCGTAATATATATAATCAACAAACAAAACTAACTTCGTACTATGTTATACTAGTATAGAAAAGAGGAATTGATACTGTATTATTGCTAGCTATCAAAATAACAAATGTTTAATTTGTTTACCTTTTTAAGAAAATTATAGGATGTTTTTGCTGACAAAGTATCGGAGGTGTAGTACGCTTCCCTGCTTGTTGCATATGAATATCCTGTTCCCACTGGTTGATCTAAAAATATTATGTTGGCAATCTGGAAAAAGGTAGTACATATGTGCGTTATAAGATCAGCTAATTAATAACAATAAATTATCAAAAGAAAAAAAAAAAAAGTAGATAAATATGTTTATATGTAATTAGCTAGACTATGATAACTGGAGATCATTAATTACCTTTGTCCATGCGTATGGATTCAACTGCAAAGCTGTTGAATTCAAACCGGATTTGTCCGGTGTGATTGTGAATGGACCTACCAAAATGTACATCATTATTGTTTATGGAACAAAATCAACGGATGATGCAAAATTAATTTCAATTTTATAAATTCAAAATCTATATGAATATCATGACCCAAAAACAGAGTATGCATGTCCCACAGTCTAAGTTTAGAAAACTTCATTTATAATTTATATATCCTAATTAATCCTTCTAATATATTGACCGCACAATAAGATTTATAATTAGAAGAAATTACTAATAACAAAAGGACGTCGGGATTCAAAAGTCATGTAAAAATTAAAGAGATTAAAAAGATACCTGTTTCATAAATGAGAGCAGAAAAACCAGAGCAACCAGGGCCTCCAGTGATCCACAACACAAGAGGATCATCTTTGGGACTTTTCTCCGACTCAATGAAGTAATAGAATAGCTGTATTTCATCCTTCTCGCCCACACCCACATACCTAGTTTAAACACAAAAATTAAAACCATTTACATGGAAATATTTAGACTTAATTAAACAATTCCTCTTTTTTCTTTTTTTTTTGGAAATAATATTCTCCCTGCTCTCTCTCTCTTCTCTTCTTCTTCTCCACGCATCTTCTTCTTCTTCTTTTTTCTTTTCTCTTCCCAAAAATATACCTTGACTTGGGTGTCAGAGTGTCAACCCCTGTGACTACCACCGGCATGACTTCTAACCTCCTTTTTTCTTTCATTTTTTTGCAGATTGAAATTGAAGGAGAAGGAGCCCAGAAAAAATAAGATAAAAAATAAAACAAGAGCCTCCATACCCATATTCAAGCAAAATCGATCGTATGGTTCAAAGCAATAGGCTAGAAAAAATTACTACAACACCTCTACTTATATTATAAATATAATTCGTACCCAGTTTCAAGTTTGAAGGGTAGATCTCCAGAAAAGCCCGGTAGGTTCTTGATGATGGACTGTGTAGCAACACCTTTAATGTCTGAGACTCCCATGTAAAGAAGAAGAAGATGAAGAAGAAGATGCCAAAATGTTGCGTCCATTTTGCCCTTCCAGCCAACTGACTGAGCTGGCCCCCTACTTTAGTTTTTGTTAATTGATTTCAATAAAATTAAATAATATAGGGTTAACCTACACCAGTTCCGGTTCCAGGGCACCAAGGTTGTGGCCTCGACCCCAGATCTTTACCAAAAAATAATAATAATAAGGCTCCAAATTATATTTTTTATATTAAGTATATTATAAATATATAATTAGATAATGTATTGTAATAATAGAAACATATATTTAAAATGTCAAAATAAAAATAAAATATATTAAAAAAGATAAATATTTAATACTAATTTAATAATTTTAAAAAAATTAAATATTTAATTATATTAAAAGATAATTATCTTATTTTTAATTTTTAACCTATATTAATTTTTAATATTTTCTCCATCATATCATATATAAATATATATATATATATATATATATATATATTAGATATATTAAATTTTGAGATCGCAAACATATTTCAACAGCGGGCTTTAGAGTTTTGATTTGTCTTTGTTTTGAGAATAACACTTGCAAACAAATGTGTCACTTTCATTAAGGTTTTTAAAAAAATTAGAGTTGATAAGATATGTATAATGAAATATGCTAATACAAGAGGTAATGTACCATTGATAAGGAAGGACTTCAATTCAACCGTTTGATGGGACTATAGACATATTAGCCACATCCAAGGAATCTTTAGATAAAAAAAGGACGTTAGAACTTTCTGCTTCACTGTTTTTTCGGTGACTACTTTCT
Organism: Rhamnella rubrinervis; assembly: GCA_007844105.2. Taxonomy (NCBI): domain Eukaryota; kingdom Viridiplantae; phylum Streptophyta; class Magnoliopsida; order Rosales; family Rhamnaceae; genus Rhamnella; species Rhamnella rubrinervis. The sequence continues at coordinate 1,278,757 of CM017575.2, forward strand.
GCTTGACTTGCTTTGTCTTCAAAAGAGGTTATGATTACACACTTTTTTTCCTTCTTTTTTTTTTAATGAATGAGTCTATGATTACACTTTTTCTGGCTTGCTCATGTCTCATATAGTAACTTTCTTGATTCGATTAGGATCGGAAGAAAATATTAGCAAAAGAGATAGAAATACTTAAAAAATACCCCCGTGAACTTCGAGCGATGGTACGCTAAGATTGAAGATAAAATTGATTTGAAGTATTATGATGAAATTTTATAGATTTGTATTTTATTGATTTTTTTATTTGAAAATTAATCAATTGATTATCATATTGTTATGGAAAATCAAAATTTTTTTGATAAATAAAAAATACTTCAATATAGATGCCTTATTGCTATTTAATTTTTTTGATCCCATGAAAGTGTCAAGATAGCAAATTCACTTTCCTATGGAGTATGAAGCAAGTGTGCATATTAAGAAGGTTGAGTATATAGATGATATTAGCGGCTGTAAGAGTTTCCTTTCTAATGGGAGTCTGAAGATATCAAGCTCATTCCCCTCTAGAGTATCAAGCAAAATTAAGTATATTTAAGGCATTAATCTTCTGGCGTATCAAATAAGATTAAGTACACTTAATAATTAGTAGCCCTAATAGTTCTTTTTCTATTTGATGTTGAGGCATTAGCGACTCTAATAGTTCCCTTTTAATTTGGTACTGAGGCATTAGTGACTCTAATAATTTTTTTCCATCTGGCATATCAAATAATATTAAATACATTTGAAATATGAGATATTAACAAAGATTATCAAAATTTAAAATACAACCCTCATAAATAAATACGATGAAATGACTAACTTCCATTAAATCATACTCCACATGTGCTTTTTTGTGAAAATAAATTAACCACATATTGATTACTAAGACACATACTCAATTGCATAATATTATAAAGATGTAAATTATTGAGTCTTTTAAGACCAGTCATTTTCGTTCTTTTCAATATAAATTAAATTTGGTAAAATCCGAGTAAATCAGTATAAAATGTGTAAGGTTTATGATAAATTGGCATGTCCTATTAGAGAAATGGAGGCGCTTGTCTTTGCGCAAGTTTAAGAAAATATTCGAAAGGATGAATGGAAAGGTAGAAGAATGATGATATCAAGGGGAAGCTATTAATTAATTAGTATGTCATTTAATTTTTAAAATTTTTTGAAATTGACATTTGTAAATAAATAAATAAATAATATGCATAGACAAATTTAGAAAATTAAACAAACACATATAATATAAAATAAAATTGTAGAAAATAAGAGAGACTAAAATTTAACGTGGTTTTGCCATTAGTACAATCTATAAGTCTACATTACATACCAGCACACAAATTTATTGTAAGTTTTGAAGGATTTACGTTTTGAATCTCTCATAAAAAAACATCTCTTTGCTTGTTTCTCTTTATTATGGCTCCTCTAATTTCCACAATACAGTGGTAATAATCCCACATCTAAGCCAATCAACCAAAAAGGGTATAAATAGTTTAATCATAGGTACAAAAGAGTAATCACATAAATACTCAATTAAAATAGATTTTTCTTTTCTTCCCTGGGCAAGCTAAATGGGCCACAAAGGCCTTTTTGAAGGGCCTCATTAACGGATGAGCCCAAAACACAAAATTAACCATGCTTTCTAAAGCTACAATAAAGAATAACGATGAAAATAAACAAAATTACAATAAATAAAAACGATGAAAATTACAATGTTTTTTTCCCTCCTAAATTTATATATTTGTTCTTACCTAACAAATTAGCTAGGCCACCATTGCGTTCGTGGGAGACATATAATCTGAAATTCTTTTAAATTCTTTTTTTTTTAAAAAAATAACAATATTGTTTTCTCTTTTCAAGTTTGGAAGCGCATACAGTTATTATTTTTTTCATATAGTATATCAAGATTTGCTTAAAAAAAAAAAAAACTTAGGGTCCACGACCTTCTAAATTTCTAATCAAAGAAAAAATGATGGAATGGGCCATTCCATTCCACACATTCAATTCCAATTTCTAATGAAATATTGACAATTAGTTCCGCCAACTTCTAAATTTCTAATCCAATTGAAAAAAATGGAATATTGGACCATTCAGCACATTCAAAGCTTCCAATTTTCAACAACACACACCGCCTAACTGGCTAACATATGATTTCATGATCACCAATATAAGTTTTAAAGCTTTTTTCTTTCTTCTTAAAAAGGAAATAAAAAGAAAAAAAAAAAGAAGAAGAAGAGGGAAATAAAATAAAATCTTTTGTTGTATAAGATAGAAACCAAAGTCCTACGTATATAATTACGGCTGCTTGGATTGTCGGACTAAAGGGGATTAGAGTAGACTAAATTCAATAGTATCAATACATTTCTAGTTGCTTGTTCAATTACAAAAGAAAGAAGGGAAGAATAGATTATGTTAATTGCTGGTAAAGAGAAGTTGACTGGTTGGTTTCATATATACCTCCATTGTTAGAGAGGATTGTGAGCAAACCATCTAGCAGCCATGGCAAAGCATTCCTTGGGCTTGTACTCTGGAGCTGTGTGACCCGCTCCCTTCACAAAAAACCAAATTATAATTAATTTATATGATTGGTTTACTAGAATACAAAAAAAAAAAAAAAAAATTGTTGTGTTAGTATTTCCTTAATTTCATGCTTAAATAATCTTCATAACAACATATATATATATATATATATATATATATATAATAACTTAATTAGCTTTGCTTTTTGATAATAACTTAATTAGCTTTGCTGATCAATAAATTAAATGGTGAATAAATCTTGCCTTTAATGTCGCAAATGTGACGCTGTGGTGGTGCTCCTCATTTGTATAAAGTACTGTGTATCTAGAGTTCAAACAAACAAAAAGAAGCACCAAAAAAGTAAGGGTGCCCATGCTGTGAGACAATCATGTTAAAGTTAAATCTAAGAACAAAAATGAACCTCCTGTTTCTGTTTCTGTTTTGGGTTTTTAGTTTTTTTGGCTTGAATTGTTAGATATTTACTTAGTTTGAAGGTTAAAAAAAAATTGAAAACGACAAATGGAAAGCCATTTTAAACTGTTTTTTTTTTCTTTCATTTACTGCTTTAGTTTTTCTTTTGTCTTCACATTTACAGTTAGCTTAAAATATGACAAATTCTAAATAGCTTCAAACTAAACAAGTTATATACAATTCTAGAGAAAATATACTAAAAATAAAAACAAAAAGAATTATCAATCAAGGCGATCATAAATTAATAAGAATGAATTAAAAAAAAAAAAGATAAATGCAAACCCTGAAACTTGTTCATCCACGAGCCACGGTCTCCATGGTTGGGCAATTGTTAAGTTCATAGCTTCTATCCATTTTTGTGTAGCAAGGTGTGGAACTACCAAATCTTGATCACCACTATTATATTTTAATCAAGAAACAACAACACTAGGTTATATTTAAGCATGGTGTATAAACTTGATGTAGACATAGCTATAGGATAATTAATACTAGTAATCAGCATGAATATTGTTTAATTAATTAGTATATAATTATATATGAAAGTTAATAATTACCTGTAAACTAATACTCGATAGCCTTTGTGAACGAAATTTTGATGATAGTGGATGCTGCTTTTGACTTCGTATGTGTATGCGCTTCCAAGATTTATGCTATGGTTGCATCTCAACCACTCCTTCACGGTTCCCTTTACGTGTACCGGTTGTCATTAATTAATTAATCAAACTATTCTTACAAGAAGTAATAATATGTTATAAATTTTACTTGACAACTAAATTTGAGATTGAAATATTTCACAAAAAAAAAGGAGAAGATTGAAATAGAATAAGAGAATTTTCCTACAATATATTTATACCTCACGAATATGCAGACTATTCTGAACAGCTTGATCATTAGCCCAAATACGACCGTATATATAGTTAGAATCCTAACAAATTAAGAATATTTAGCAACTCATTAAGTTTTCATATTGAATGAGAAGCAACCCATACTTTTCAAAAAAGGATTAAACAAAACAAAATATAGAGAGAGTTCTTTTGCAAAACTACGTATCTCATATATGCTGAGTAATTATCTTTTATATTTACTTTATATTAGGCCTGTATGAATTGGTCATTCATTTGATGTAACAGTAATTAAATAAAATGTTAATAACATACAGTTTCTTACATACAATTTTGCACGTAAAAATTTCAAAAGAAGATGATTTTTTTTTTTTAAAAAAAAGGTATTCCTAGAAAACTCACAAAATAAAGCGCAAAGAGTTTACAGTAATTTTTCAAATATAGAGAAATAAAGAGAGAGATTTACATGACACCGCGGTTGATTAGGAAGTTGATCATCAGCAACTGAATGTAAAATATTTAGGGAATCCTCTGTTAGTAGGCTTGTACATAGAGCGCTTTCCAGTATATACTCATATCTTACTCCATTCAAGCACTGGAATTTCAATACATCATTAATGAATTTACATATGAATGCTTCAAAATACAAATTAAATGCAAACTAATTGAATTAATTAATTAAATGATACCCAGTATGCTCACCATCTGAATAGCATCTAAATCGTTTTGGCATAATTGATTGATGGGATCTATATTTTCGTATTCGCCTTTGCAATTGGTTTCAGCTGACTTTAAAATATAACAATAAAATTTAAACAAATATTAATTATTTTGTGAAGGTATTAGATTTCAAAACTAAATTAAATCCTGATGGGTTTATAGTTAAATTGTTAATGTAAAACATTAATTTGTATCTTAGAATATGCATGTATATGTATAAATAAACATAATACTCGAAGGTAGTGTTTTTCAATTTACCTCATAAAGTTGATGCGATATAAGTGAGTGTCCGAAACTGTATTTAACTCTTGAATTAGTCTCATCGTGTGAGTCTGTCACTGGATTTCCAAGTATATATCCCTAATTACAGCTTAATATATAATTAGCAATAACACAAATTAATATGTAAATGGCTACCTACCAAGAAATAGAAAGTAACAGGGCACGTGAATTTTTGGTCACCTTGAGGTTCATTATTGGTGGCTCAAATCCGACTTCATTTCCTAGAATATGGTAATAATCAGTAGACAATACAGCGTTAAAATTTTCACCGAAAGAAAAAACAAAGGGTTAAACATGTTTTTTATTAACTGCACATGAATAATTCTCTTACGTTGACCTAATACCTGCTATTAAAACTATTTGATAATTAATCAGAGCCCTTCAATTCATGCTACTGAGCCTAATTATACTTATCAGATCCAAGCGACATGAGTCAATAGCTTTGATTAAAGACCTCCTGATTAAACAATAAGACCCAATAAAAGTTAATAAATTCCAAAATCAGTATTTGACTTTAAAAGATTCAAATTAATGAATTACCATTAATTATCTCTTGAACAACGATTGGGAGAACAATGCCTGAGTAAGAATCGCCAGCAATGTAAAGTGGGTTTTTTATGAAATCGGGGTGAGCCATAAGCCACTGTGTAATATATATAATCAACATAAAAAATTGACATTGTGCTTATTGAAGAAGTATGTTATACTAGTATAGAAATAAAGGAATTGATTACTAGCTATAATATCAAAATAACGAATATTTAATTTATTTACTTTTTTAAGAAAATTATAGGTTGTTTTTGCTGATAAGGTATCGGATGTGTAGTATGCATCCCAACTCGTCGCATATGAAAATCCTGTTCCCACTGGTGCATCTAAAAATATTATGTTGGCAACCTGGAAAAGGTAGTACGTATATATATATATATATATATGATTAACTAGTGAATAATAATAATAAATTAAAAAAAAAAAGAGTAGATCGATGTTTATTGTAATTAGCCAGACATTAGTGAATAATAATAATAAATTACAAAAAAAGGGAAAAAAAAAAAAAAAAAAAAAAAAGAAGAAGAGTAGATCGATGTTTATATGTACTTAGCAGGCTTTATGTGGTTCTGATACTATATATGATAGACAACATTAATTAAATACCTTTGTCCATGAGTATGGATTCAGCCGCAAAGCTGTTGAATTCAAACCGGATTTGTCTAATGTGATTGTGAATGGGCCTACCAAAATGTTTACAAAACAAAATCAACTGATGATACGAAATTAATTTGAATTTTATAAAAGTTGGGATTAATTCACATGTTTCATAAATGAGTCACCTATTTAAATTAAAGAGATTAAGAAGGTACCTGTTTCATAAATGAGAGCGGAAAAACCAGAGCAACCTGGGCCTCCGGTGAGCCACAACACAAGAGGATCATCTTTGGGACTTTTGTCCGATTCAATGAAGTAATAGAATAGCTGTATTTCATCCTTCTCGCCCACACCCACATACCTAATTTAAACACAAAAATTAAACCCATTTACATGCAAATATTAGACTTAATTAAATAATTCCTCTTTTTCTTTGGGAATAATATTCTCCCTGCTCTCTCTCTTCTCTTTTTCTTCTCCGCGCATCTTCTTCTTCTTCTTTTCTTTTATCTTCCCAAAAATATAACTTTGACTTGGGTGTCAGAGTGTCAACGCCGGGGACAACCACCGGCGTGATCTCTAACCCTTTTTTCATTATTTTGCAGATTGAAATAGAAGGAGAAGGAACCCAGGGAAAAAAGAAAGAAAAGAAACCATCCCAATATTCAAGCAAAGCTCGATCGTATGGTTCAAAGCAACAGGCTAGAAAAAATTACTACAACACCTCTACTTATATTATAAATATAATTCGTACCCAGTTTCAAGTTTGAAGGGTAGGTCTCCAGAAAAGCCCGGTAGGTTCTTGATGTTGGACTGTGTAGCACCAACTTTAATGTCTGAGACTCCCAAGTAAAGAAGAAGATGAAGAAGAAGGTGCCCAAATGTTGGTTCCATTTTGCCCTTCCAGCTAACTCATTGATTGGCCAATATACATCTACACTAAAGAACGCAATTAGTTTATATGCTGAGGCGGCCCGTTTTTATATTTGTGCGAAATCAGCAATTATAGGGATGAATTCTGCGCTTGGCGTGAAAGAGAAATGAAGGCGACATGTGCAATGAATGCAAAACCTTGCACCAAATCTTAATTATATGCATATAAGATCACTGTTCACTTGACAACTAATAAATAATTAAATACCATATCAATTAACCCACTTCATATATGGCAGCAGAGTCTTCAAAGATTAGATGTATATCAATTATCAAACAAACAAATCCATAGATTATAACGTCAACATCCTGTGTACGTTTGAACCTTTTCGTATATACAGCCGCCGCTCATTTAGTCAACCGAGGATATCACCTAATGAATGAGGCTAGGAATTTTAAATTTTAGAATATTAAATGCCATGTCATCAAGTATTAAAAATTTTACAACTCGGTCTGAGTAAATTGTAATTAAATTTTTTATATTAAAACACTATTTATTTGAGGAGGGTGAAGACTCGAAGGGTAAAGTACATATGTTATCTGTCTTTTTCAACTGTGCTGAGTCGTAACGTATCCGAACATCTTACTTTTTATTTTTGGGGGGGGGGGGGTGATGTGACTGACCACCCTCAGGTCTACCGTAAACGCACCGAGACCACAGCAATACTGTTTTTGGTCGCTGTTCTGCTTCTCTGTTAATTACGGTCTGTTAGTTTTAACGGCATAGGGGTAATAAAGTAATTTAACATGATTCATAAAAAAATTTAAGAAATAAAAAATGTGATGTACACGTGTATTCCTCTCCTATACGTAAATGTCGGTGGTATTCATTTAATTTTTAAATTTTTTATTCATTTTATGTCACATACGTTTTCAATAGCCTTGTCATATTCCACCCAAAAAAAATGTCATCGCATGAGAAAACAGCATCATGTTCATGGCCGATCCTAAAAGTGTCGTGTATAAGATTTAAAGAGTGTTATTTTAATTTTAATTTTTTTATTTTAAAAATATTATATAAATTAAATAAATATTTTTAAATAATTTTATAAATAATATTATTAAGTGTTAAAATATTAAATTTATAATAGCTTTATTTAGGAAAGTATAAGTGATTATTTTTGAATTTATTTTTCTTTTAAATGTTTATTTTTTTTTGGTGAAATTTTTTATACGTTAATGTTTTATTTTTAGATAATAAATATTTTAAAAATACATAAGAGTTATCTTTTGAATAATAAGTATTTTATTACAGTAAATTAAAAAAATTATTTTTTAATTAATTATTTCCTTTTATTATATGATATGGGTGAAAGATAGTAAGAATTTTTTTTTCTTTTTAATGATAGGCCCTTTAAGTTTATACAACATTTAATTGTATTTTAAATTATAAATTATATATATATATATTAAATAATCAATTTTAATGTATTAAAATACTGTAATTATCTAATATTTATAATTTTTTAAATTTATTATCTTTAATTTTTCATACTTTTCATCTTAAAAAATAAAAAATAAAACTTTTATAATATAAATATATACTTATATATATAACTAATATATCTTTAAATATTTTTATACTTTAAGAGGTCCTGTACGGTGCATTTATACACCATTTATACAGGCCCACCATATATATATATATATATATATATATAATATATGAATGTGTGTATATTATATTATAGCATATCCAAGGACTCTTTATTTATTATTTTTTCTTTATTTTAGAGAGCTAATTTTAAAAAATTTACTCCAACAGATTTTTATTTTAATTTTTAAATATAAAAGTACATTTGACTCTCCATATTTGAATAGCCAAATTCATTCTCTAATTATATGTTAAATAATAAACATATTTTTTATTTAATATCTTATAACTTTTAATGATTAATTTGAATTTAATTTTATAAAATTATCCTTCTTAATAGTTTTATTTTTATTTTGTAAAAAAAAAAAAAGTAAAATTCAAATTAATTATTAAAATTAATAAAATAAAAACTAAATAATAAAAAAGTATTATTAAAATTATTTATTTAATTTAACATTTTAATATAAAAAATATTTTTTAATTTAAAAAATATTATTGAAGTTGCTGTAAAAGGAGATGCGCCAGGCCATGCAGCAGTGCAGGCATGGGCATGGGCGATACGTAATTGCGTAGTGCCCCAATAGCCAGCTACTATCATGGACGAATTACTTATCGCCCCAGTATTAAGCTACTGTGATGGGCCCTCCCCTTTCAAAAAAAAAATTAATTAAATACCGTGTGGGTCCACGTATCAGCTGCAGCTGGCTCATAGCTACGAAATTTTGGAGATAATCTCTTCTGGAGGAGCACATGGCATGTTTAAACTGAGTATTTTTTCTTTGGTAATTGTTTAAATGGAGTTTTTTTTTACAAATAAAAAAAATATTGATGTGACATCATTATCATTATCAGATTAAAATTTTATCAGTAATTTTTTTTATAATTTTATAAGAGTTTAAAAAAACTTATTTAATTTTTTAATAGATTCTCTTTTACTTTAAATATATGAAATAATAATAGAGTTTATCAAAATTCAAAATCATAATTTATTTAAATTGAGTATTGCTTACAGAGTTGGTCTCTCATCATTCGTTAGTAATTTGTCAAAATAGATTGTAAAATTGTAACATCTCTAATTTATAAGTGTTATTCAATTCTGTCCCTGTACCCACAGTCCAATCCCTCCCCCATTTTATCCTCCCTGTCAAATATAACTGAGGACGGTGAAATGGTTAAAAGTTGGTAAAATATATGAACGTGCTTGTTATTGAGCATTAAATTAAATCCAATCTAATCTTTAAAGATTAGATTCTCCTGCTCCCTCACATTTTTATAATTTCGATCAAGTGAGTTAATCAATATGGTACTTCGTTTTAGGAGTCAATCCAATTTTAATAAAATTGTTGAAAATAATTTCAAAGACAAAGGAGATCCAAGTTTGGGCGGATCAGCACCTATCACATGAAAGTCTTGAAACTCGAAGTGTTGAGCTTAAAATTGTAAAATACGTTATAGATCAACAATTTAAATCTATCTAAATTTTAATAATTCTTCTGCTGCCTCACATGTTTATATATAGTTTCGATGAAGTGAGTTAATCAATGGTAGTTAATTATTTATTAGTTTTTCCCGAGATTGCCAAGTAGAGAAGATAACGAGGAAAAAGAAGATGCCAAAATGTTGCGTCCATTTTTCTCTTCAAACCAACTGATTGTCTTCATGTGGCTGCCACTTATTTCGTTAATAGAGAATATCATATAATAAAAGATGTAAGAGATTTTAAATTTTAAAATTTCAAATTCATCTCAAATAATATCATGTTAACAAATAAAAAAGTGAATTTTAAAAAGATAATATGGAATTTTTATTGATGGTATAATTTTTTTTTATGAGAGTCAATTGACCTTCTTATTAATACTGAAAACATTTTCAAATTGCATAATATTATAAAGATATATAGGAAACAACTAATTAAGGTCTAAAAATTGAGATTTGAAGAAAAGTTTAAAAATTGTGACATTAATCTAAAAAAAAACAAAAAAGAAGATATATTATTCTACTAATTAAGGTTTATGATAACTTAATATGCAGTTTAGAAAAGTTGAGGCACAAATAATCTTTGCTTAACTTTTAAGACTATGTTTAATAGAGAGGTGGAGAAGATGGAAGTGAAAGGAAGGAGCATGAATTATATTGATCTTTATGTTATTTGATATGGTAGGAAGAAAAAAAAATAGTGAAAAATTTAAACATAATTAAAAATTTAATTATTAGTTAATTATTTAAACTCTCGGATTTAGAGAGTTTATTATAAATTCTCAATTCACTCAACCAACCTGCTTCCTCTATTAATCATTTCTACCAAACAAACATTACAGTATGTTTGGTAGGAGGGATATGAAAGGGTTGGAGAAATGATTTGGTAGATTATACTAAAATATTATGCTTGATCCTCGTGCTATTTGTTTGGAAGAAGATAAATGTTGAATACTTAAAATGTAATTATAAATTTATTAATTAATTATTAAAGCTCTCACTCCTATACTCTATCTAATATTAGGGATTCTCCTCCCTCTATTTGCCTTTTGTACCAAAACAACCACCAGTTCTCTTAATCCCTCCAATGACCTTCCTCCACTCTCTCAAAACCTCTATAGATCTCTCCTCCCTGACAGGCATTAAGAGAGGATGAGAACCATATCAAAGATAAGGAAGTATAAATTAATTTCGTACACAGCTTATAAAGACATTAATAAAATATACATATATTGGTACATAATCATATCAGACGCTTCATAACCAAATGGTACAACATACAGTTTACCAAAAATGGTACAACATACAGTTTTAACTTGCATGTAAAACAACTTATTCTAAGGATTAGTTGAGAATAAAATATTCCTCACCAATCACCATATGGCATATAGTAGACAATCAACCCAATAAAACAAAATCAATATCTAGAGAATCACAATTATTAATTAAGTACCACTTTTTCACCAAAAAAAAAATTTAAGTACGACTTCAATTAATTGCTAGAAGGTAGGATAATTGAGTTGTTCCTAATCTTTGAGAGCAAGTGTTTCTCACGCACTGCGCTAATATTAAGCGAAGCTTGTAACACATCAGGGGACAAAGCTGCTAGCGCCGATCCTTCACCAGCTAAATCTTCCAATACTGGCCTGAAACAACATTCAAAAACAAAAATAAAAAATAATGAAAACTAGCTAAATATATATATATATATATATATTTTTTTCTTTTATGGAAAACTAGGGTTAAAAGTTATATATATGTTCTTATTTACGTACTCTGGACTAGTTATGATAGAGATGCACTCCATTCCTTCTTCACCAGCAATTTTCGCCACGGCGAAGAACGCCGGCACAACAACCAATTGACCAGCTTTGATCTCTGTGTCCAACACTCTTTTCCCCATTAGACCTACAATTTGTATTCTACCACCACCTCTCACAACATAAATCACAGCAACACTTGAATCAGTGGTGTAGGTTGGCGGGCTCAGGGCATTGGCTCCTAGTTTTATGTGGTTCGCAGCCAAGCCAACGTCTCCAATGAAAGAGAACTTGGCTTTGGTCAATGAAGTTACAATCCCACTGTTATCAGCCTCAGCAGCCTCAATGTTGTAAACCAGCTCTTTGGTTTTGTGTGGTTGGGACTTTGGCATGGTTGTCTTAGTGTCTAGCTTGACGATCAAAGCCCCGGATTGGCTTTTCACTAACTCGTTCGCTTCGTCTTTGTTCAAATCGAAAGCTTTGGTAGTGAACTCGGTGGAGAAACCTCCCAGTATGCCTATGCCACCGGTTAAGAGGATGTAAGTGAATTCTCCGGGAATGTAAGCCTTTGTAGTTTGACCTAGGAATATGATGACCAATTCAGAATCTCCATTGTTAAACCACCATGAGAGTGCTCCTAAAGGTACTGGAAGAACATCTCCTTTTTTCAGCTTCAAAACTACTTCTTTTGTAGTATTTGGGAGTACCATTCCAGCTACTCCATCACAACCTGTATTAGATAATATGAGGGGGGAAAAAAGTAATAATAATAATAATAAGAGTTTGTGATTTATGGCAGTAAATAATTGAATAATTGGTTCCATCATATAGTCTGTGCCATTTGGATGCAAATTTTCCCACATTATAGCTATCCAAAATTTAATTGTGGAAGCGCAAATAAATTAGCTACGTACATTTATTTTATTTAATTTCAAATATATATATGTATATGTGTGTGTGTTTCTCAAGTGTAATAGATACTACTAGTTGTTAATTTGTAGAACATATGGCGGATTGCATTATTTAGAAATAAATTTTCTTTTCTTTTATTTCGAATGAGATGTTATTTAGTGAATGAATTAATTATGTAAAGAATGATTTACTTTCTTTATTACTCTTAGTTTTTGTGATAGGGAAAAAATGGACTGTCCATTGAAAATCAATTTTGCAGCATCTAGATTTGTAAACTGATAATAAAATTGAATAATATTTTTGTTTTTCTCTTTTTGGGGATAAGGGGAATTCGAATTCAGAATAATAGTTTTTAATTAGAGATGTTACAATTTTACAATCTATTTTGACATGATATTAGTAAGCAATACTCAATTTAAACATGCCATTGGCTCCTCCAGAAGAGATTATCTCTAAAAACTTTCGTAGCTATGAGCCAACTGCAGCTGGTACGTGGGCCCACACAGTATTTAATTAATTTTTTTGAAAGGGGTGGGCTCATCGCCGTAGCTTACTACTGGGGTGATACGCAATTACGTATCGCCCATGCCCTGCGCTACTGCACGGCCTGGCGCACCTCCTTTTACTGTATAATATACATATATATATATATATACACACACACACAGGAATATTCAAATGACAAGAAAAATATACACATGAAGTATAGAGATGACGTTCTGGTCCATAAAAGTAATGACAAAAATGAAACTTAATTTGACAGAAAAGAAAGATTAGAAATGTGTTTGGCAATTAAAACTGACCTTGAAGAACATAGCCAACTTTAGAGCTATCACCATAGTGGGGAAGAGCAAACCCATTGGGTTGCAAAACAAGCCTACCAGCTCCAAGCTTTGCCTGAGCAAGCAATGGAAACTCTTTGCTCGACCATGCGTAGTACGACCCACCTTCTCCATCGAATACCATCTGCTCGGCGGTCCTCGGATTCAAATCCATCTCCATTGGTTCTCTTCCAACGTATTTAAAAGCTAACCTGAGTATTTCCTTCAAATGGCAGACCTGGTTTTTGCAGAGAGAAAAAGGTTATTTTTGAGAGTATTTTCTTTGCAGGGGAAGGAAAGGAAGAAGATGCAGAGCGGTATTTATTGAGGAGGGGTAAGGAGAAAGATAGTTGGAAGGAGGTGTTTGGTTGAGTAGGGGCACCGCTTAGTGCTCATTAGGTGCGTGGGATTTTTGGAATTTCAAAGGCATTATGATTTTCTTTTCCTTCAATAAAAATATTGTGAACCGAAATCTATTGCCCCCATTTAAACCTGTCGACCTTCTTCTTTTTTTTTTTTTGTCTTGTCGTTATAATTTTAACACGTCATAAATAAAAAAAGTCAAAAGTATTAATTAACAGCTAAAATTATAGTATTGGAATGGAAAAGGGGAAAACAGTTGCCAAGTTCGTCTTTTTCAAGTTTTGTTTAGAGATGCATGCTACCACGTGTCTACACGTAGCAATTTTTGTTTCCATTCTAATTGTCAGCTTTTAATTTTTGGTCCTGGTTGTGGACATTTTTGTAACCTTCCACATTTGTTTAATAAGGACAAAAAATATATGATGCGAATGAGAAATTATGTCTACTTCATTTTAGTTTTAAACCACATCTATTGTTAATTATCACTTCTTCTTTTTCTTTTTTCTTTTTCTTTTTCTTTTTTTTTTAAAAAACATCAATTCAAGTTGTATTTTTATTATAATTTCAGAATTAATTTTTTAGAATCACAAAAGAAAATTGACAAGATCATAAAGAGAGATTCGAGTGTCGACTAAAGGGTATTGACTTCTGAACCCTAAATGAGATATATTTTGGTTTCTATTTTTTTCAAAAAATTTATTTTAGTGGTTTAGAAGGTAAACTGAGAAACTTTGTCGTAAATAAAAACGATTGCAAACTTTGAATTTTTTTTGGTAAAAGCCCTGTATTAAGCATAAAAGAAAAAAAATTCAACGGGAACTAAAGAGCAGTAACCTGCCCAACCAAAAGCCTGTCAAGAATACATTAAGAGGGAGTTTTTCTAAGGAAAACTCATCCACAACTAGACTACAACTATCAGCTGCTAAATCAGTTACAAAATTACAACAATGGTTCTGCTAATCTAAAAACCCAATCAGCCCTAAAAATACGTTTTCTAATATTTAAGATTTTATAGAAAGAGAACTCGACGATTGCAAACTTTTGATTTTGACACTTTAACTTTATACCTCCACCATGTGTGTTTTTCGGTCATTTAATTTAGTGTCATAGGAGTCAATTATCATTATCGTTACTATTATTATCTCGTTCGTGACTTCGTGTAATGTTTTACTTTTAGCTTGAAGAATACAACAATATTTATTAATTTAGGGATTGAATTGCAAAATCATACATAAATTAGAGGGGACGGAAGCAAATATCACGATATTTAATTTTATCTCATATAGAGTTCAATGTCTTAAACATATATTCTAACAAAATCACAACTATTTTATCAAAAAAATAAAACAAAAAACAAAATCACAATGCACAATTTTTAAGAACATTCCTCCTATTTCCATAAAACAAGCATTTTGCTTACTGTCATTTGAATTTTTTTTTTATTTTATAAATTTATAGTATGTATTGTTATATATAAATAAGATTAAAAAAGACAAAAACTATTATAATAAAAGAATAATTAAGGAAAAAAATTGCAGATTCTACTTTTTAATGGTTTTTAGTGTGAATTGGAAAAATTAATTATATATAGAGAGAGAGGGAAATATGGAAGTGCGTGGCAGGTTTATGATAACTTAATATGCAGTATAGAGAAGTTGAGGCGCAAATAATCTTTGCTTTAACTTTTAAGACTATGTTTGATAAGAGAAGTGGGGGAGATGGAAGTGAAAGGAGGGAGCATGAATTACATTTGATCCTTATTTTACTTGGTATGGTAAAAAAAAAAAAGAGATAATAGAAAATTTAAACATAATTAAAAATTTAATTATTAGTTAATTATTTAAACTTTCAGATTCATAGAGTTTATGATCGATTCTCAATTCACTCAACTAAACTGCTCCCTTTATTGATCTCTTATATCAAACAAATATTATACTATATTTGGTAGGAGGGATAGAAAGGAGTTGAGGAAATAATTTGGTAGATTATATTAAAGTATTATATTGGATCCCTCATGTTATTTGTTAGAAAGAATAGAGATGATGAATGATTTAAATGTAATTATAAATTTATTAATTAATTATTAAAACTCTCTCTCCTATACTGTATGTAATATTGAAGGGATTATCCGCCCTTTATCTATCCCTTATACCAAACCAACCACCGGTACTCTTATTGCTCCATTGATCTTCCTCCACTCCTTCAATCCCTTATTGAGCTCTCTTACAGAACAGGCATTAAGAGAGGATGAGAACCATATCCAAGATAAGGAAGTATAAATTAATTTCGTACACGGCTTATTAAGAACATTAATAAAATATACATATATTGGTACATGGTCATATCAGACGCTTCATAACTAATGGCACAAAATACAGTTTTAACTTGCATGAAACAACTTATTCTAAGGATTAGTTGAGAATAAAATATTCCTCACCAATCACCATATGACATATAGTAGACAATCAAGTAACAATGCCCGAGGCTCCCAATAAAGCAAAATCAATATCTAGAGAATCACAATTATTAATTAAGTACCACTTTTTCACCAAAAAAAATAAAATTAAGTACTACTTCAATTAATCGCTAGAAGGTAGGATAATTGAGTTGTTCCTAATCTTTGAGAGCAAGTGTTTCTCACGCACTGCGCTAATATTAAGCGAAGCTTGTAACACATCAGGGGACAAAGCTGCTAGCACCGATCCTTCACCAGCTAAATCTTCCAATACTGGCCTGAAAACAACATTCAAAAACAAAAATAAAAAATAATGAAAACTAGCTAAATATATATATATATATTTTTTTCTTTTATGGAAAACTAGGGTTAAAAGTTATATATATGTTCTTATTTACGTACTCTGGACTAGTTATGATAGAGATGCACTCCATTCCTTCTTCACCAGCAATTTTCGCCACGGCGAAGAACGCCGGCACAACAACCAATTGACCAACTTTGATCTCTGTGTCCAACACTCTTTTCCCCATTAGACCTACAATTTGTATTCTACCACCACCTCTCACAACATAAATCACAGCAACACTTGAATCAGTGGTGTAGGTTGGCGGGCTCAGGGCATTGGCTCCGAGTTTTATGTGGTTCGCAGCCAAGCCAACTTCTCCAATGAAAGCGAACTTGGCTTTGGTCAATGAAGTTACAATCCCACTGTTATCAGCCTCAGCAGCCTCAACGTTGTAAACCAGCTCTTTGGTTTTGTGTGGTTGGGGCTTTGGCATGGTTGTCTTAGTGTCTAGCTTGACGATCAAAACCCCGGATTGGCTTTTCACTAACTCGTTCGCTTCGTCTTTGTTCAAATCGAAAGCTTTGGTAGTGAACTCGATGGAGAAACCTCCCAGTATGCCTATGCCACCGGTTAAGAAGGTGTAAGTGAATTCTCCGGGAATGTAAGCCTTAGTAGTTTGACCTAGGAATATGATGACCAATTCAGAATCTCCATTGTTAAACCACCATGAGAGTGCTCCTAAAGGTACTGGAAGAACATCTCCTTTTTTCAGCTTCAAAACTACTTCTTTTGTAGTATTTGGGAGTACCATTCCAGCTACTCCATCACAACCTGTATTAGATAATATGAGGGGGAAAAAAGTAATAATAATAATAAGAGTTTGTGATTTATGGCAGTAAATAATTGAATAATTGGTTCCATCATATAGCCTGTGCCACCACTTGGATGCAAATTTTCCCAGCTATCCAAAATTTAATTGTCGAAGTGCAAATAAATTAGCTACCTACATTTTTTTTATATTTAATTTCAAATATATATATATATATATGTGTGTGTGTGTGTGTTTGTCAAGGTGTAATACTACTAGTCGTTAATTTGTAGAACATACAAGCGGCTTGCATCATTTAGAAATAAATTTTCTTTTCTTTTGCGCAATACTCGTTTTAAACATACCGGCTGCAGCTATACGTGGGTCCACACGGTATTTAATTATTTTTTTGAAAGGGGAGGGCCCATTACATTAGCTTGCAACTGGGGCGCATCGCCCATGACCTGCACTACTGTATGGCCTCCTTTTACTATGTACAGACAGGACTGTTCTCCTATGGTGCTGTGGCCTATTTTAGGTAGAATATGACAAAGCTATTGAAAACGTATGTGACATAAAATGAATACAAAATTTAAAAATTAAATCCCATATTATCCATTCTTATGTAGGAGACGAATACTCTTATACATTTATAATATATATATATATATATATATATGTGTGTGTGTGTGTGTTTGAGAAGGTCAGTTTCGTGCACGTGGCTTCATGGATGAATTGTATATTAAGATTTTTTTATTTTGTCCTAATTTAACAATATAATAATCTCATGTATTTTTAAGTTTGGGTAAATTATCTAGATCCCCTAAATCCTCATTTTTTTTTTTATACACTGTCGTTTTAAATTTTAAAATCCCATATATTGTACCCATGAATTTTTATTCGCTTGGATTCGCTGCGACTCATTGAGCTCAATGAATGAATCTATAAATTATTTCACCAAAAAAATAAAAATGAATCTATAAATTAATAATCCTTTTAGCAATATTCAAAGGACAAGACAAATATACACATGAAGCATAGATACGACATTCTGGTCCATAAAAGTAATGACAAAAATGAAACTTAACTTGACAGAAAAGTAAAAAATTAGAAATGTGTTTGGCAACTAAAACTGACCTTGAAGAACATAGCCAACTTTAGAGCTATCAGCATAGTGAGGAAGCGCAAAGCCATTGGGTTGCAAAACAAGCCTACCAGCTCCAAACTTTGCCTGAGCAAGCAATGGAAACTCTTTGCTCGACCATGCGCAGTACGATCCGCCTTCTCCATCGAACACCATCTGGTCGGCGGTCCTCGGATTCAAATCCATCTCCATTGATTCTCTCCCAACGTATTTAAAAGCTAACCCAAGTATTTCCTTCAAATGGCAGACCTGGTTTTTGCAGAGAAAAAGGTTATTTATGAGAATATTTTGTTTGCAGGGGCAGGAAAGGAAGAAGATGCGGAGTGGTATTTATAGAGGGGGTAAGGAGAAAGAGAGTTATAAGGAGGTGCACAGTTGAGTAGGGGCATTGCTTAGCGCTTATTAGGTGCATGGGATTTAAATTATAGAAAAGTTTCATGTGTTTGTGTTGAGATGCATGCTGCCACGCATTTTTGTTTCTATTCTAATTGTCAGCTTTTAATTTTGGTCCTGGTTATCCACATTTCTGTAACCTTTGACATTTGTTTAATAAGGACAAAAAAATATGATAAGATTGAGAAATTGTATCTACTTCATTTTACTTTTAAACCACATATACTGTAATCACTTTTTTTTAAAAAAAAGAAGAAAAAACATCAATTAAATTTGTATTTTTATTATAATTTCAAAATTAACTTTTTAGAATCACAAGAGAAAATTGACAAGATCATAAAAAGAGATTCAAGTGTCGACTTCTGAACCCTAAATAAGATATATTTTGGTTTCTATTTTTTTGGTTATATATATATATATATATATATATATATATATTTAGTGGTTTTGAAGGTAAAGTAAGAAACTTTGTAGTAAATAAAAACGATTGCATTTTGACACTTTAACCTTATACCTCCACCATATATATTTTTCAGTCATTTAATTTAGTGTCGGTGTCAATTATCATTATTATTACTATAATTATTTTGCTCGTGACTTCGTGTAATGTTTTACTTTTCGCTTGAAGAATACGACAATATTTATTAATTTAGGAATTGAATTGCAAAATCGTATATAAATTGGAAGAGACAGAAGCAAATATCACAATATTCAATTTTATCTCATATAGAGTTCAATGTCTTAAACATATATTCTAAAAAAATCACAACTATTTTATCAAAAAAAAAAAACAAAAAACAAAATCACAAAGCAAAATTTTTAAGAACATTCCTCCTATTTCCATAAAACAAGCATTTTGCTAACTGTCATTTGAATTTATTTATTTTTTATTATTTTATAAGACAAAAACTATTATAATAAAAGAATAATTAAAGAAAAAAATTGCAGATTCTACTTTTTAATGGTTTTTAGTGCGAATTGGAAAAATTAATTATAGAGATAGAGAGAGAAATATGGAATTGCGTGGCAGGCAAAATGAAAAACGGCAACTCGTTTTTGGCAATTAAACCATACGACATTCTTTCCCAATCGTGAATATAAGTCACGTGATCTAAAAAACAGAGAAGCTGAGCTGAGGTCCCACGTACTACGTGAAATCTTGACCGTAGAATTATCTACGAGCGCGACGACCAAGGATCATTGCGAAACACGCAAGAATCCAGTCAGGTTGTACAATTCCTTTGGTGGTTCCTCTCCTCCGTCGTCGTCATCGTTCCAAAATGAATGTGAAACAGAGATCAGAGGATGAGAATTCATGGTTCACACCAACCCAGTAAGTCAGATTTCCCGAATTTATCACTTTTCCGTTCTTTTAGGTGCAACCTTATTACAATTTTAGCTAATTATATTTAGTTTAAAACCCTTTTCAATCCTTTCGATTTATATGGGCTATGAGATAAGCACAAGCTTTTCATTATAATATATAGTTTAAATTTTTATTTTCCTGTTTGATTTATATGGGATTTAATTGCTTTTATGATATTTATTGGATTTATGAGTTCTTTGATTCTAGGATTTTTTTTTTTAAGTATCGAATCTAATGGTTTGGATTCTTGGATTCCTGGGTTTGAATTCATAATGTTAAGAATGGATTAGTGTAATATTGGCTGAAAGGTGAGCTTGAGGTGTGATTAAGAATGGCTGCTATACTTGGTCCTTAAAAATGGCTTGCAAATGGGGTTTCTAAGATTGTAAAGTTTGTGTAATGAGTGAACGAAAGTATATTTTCTGGGAATTCTCTAGTCTCTTGGGTGTTGTTGTATACTATACATTTTAGGAATCTTTTCTGTTTAATTCTATTGTGGAAACGCCATTAATATTGAAGAGAAGTAATTATAAATTTTTATGACTTGGGAAGCTACTTGAGGATAATTTGTACTCACTTGGAAAGTAGTATATTCTTGCAATAGAAAACTGAGAGTATTTTCTGATGATCTTTAGTCGTTTTTGTGACGAGTTTCAAACAATGAATTTGTTTTATTGAGGTTCAAAGTTTACCTATTTAATAGGCTTATTAAGTTAAACTAATGAAGATAAATTTTGTGGAAAGGAAATGTATCAATGGCTAATAGAAGTTTTATAAATAAAGTAAATGCCAATTTTATTTGTAGACTGGTTGCGACAAAAGTTGTAGGAATGTTTAATTCTATTGTCATATAGAAAACTAGTATGATGATATGACGAGTTTCAAACAATGAAATTGAGGTTCAAAGTTTACCTATTTAATAGGCTTATTAAGTTAAACTAATGAAGATAAATTTTATGGAAAGGAAATGTATCAATGGCTAATAGAAGTTTTATAAATAAATGGCAGTTGTAAATAGTAAAATGCCAATTTTATGGAGAGAAAGTTATTGTCTTCCACTGAGGTAGTTATTGAGTTGATTTCTCCTTCTTTTTAGTTGCAGAATATTTGAGTAGGACAGTAACTGAAAATTTTAAAAACAAAATGGTTGCCAAATGCATTCTTATATAATTCTTATATATGTATATGTATATATAATATATATAGCAAAAAGAAACTAAGAATTAAAGAGAAAAAAATACCAAAAGTGTACTTTCTGTTACGGAAATATTTTTTTCTCATGCCTTATGCAGATGATAATTGGCTCCTTTAAAGTTTATAGTGTGCTGCATTCTAAATCTTTGATCAGTATGTTTGGCTTATTTTCTTACTCGCAGATGATGGATATACTTTTCAGTAAGTAATAATAAATCTTAGGAATTAAAAATTGTAATTGTAGACTATAGAGTTACATGCTAGATTTGTTACTTTCTGGAAACAGTGCATGGCCTTTAGAAATACAAGTTTCAACTTCGCATTGTGAGCAAAATAGCTGAAATTTTGCCCCTTATGCAAGATTGTTGATAGGTTCTTTTATTTCCATGCCTCTTAACAAGGCATATGTTTTTTTTTTTTTTTTTTGGGGTAGCAGAGAGGACATCTTGTGCTAGAAAGAACTATAATTGATTGGACTTCCACTGGAAGGAGTTTGATGTGGATGTTGACAGCAAGATAATGGAGAGTTCGGTTGGACGAGAGGTCTGTGCATCCGAGGGAAGAGAAATGATTGACTTAGCTGATGAGAGGCAGTTAAATGTTAATGAATTAGATGGTAACATGGAACCTTATGTTGGAATGGAGTTTGAATCTGAAGATGCTGCCATGGCATACTATGATGCATACGCTAAGCGTGTGGGCTTCATCATTCGTGTCGGTAATTGCCATCGGGGTCAAGATGGATCAGTGATCAATCGTAGGTTTCTTTGTAACAAAGAAGGTTTTCGTGTTAATAATAAGACAAAAATGCTTGAAGTAAGAAAGCCAAGAAAGATAACCAGAGAAGGTTGCAAGGCAATGATTATGGTGAAGAAAGAAAAATCTGGGAAGTGGGTTATTGCAAAGCTTGAGACAAAACATAGTCATCCGCTGGGGTTACCTGCTAGCAAGGATTGTCGGAGAAGCATTCAGGCCAGACCACAGGTCAGTGCAGATAATCAATATTAACTTCATTACTAAATTTGGACATTAAAATTTTTAAAGAACTGTTGTTGGAATAAAAGTGTCAGAAGAACGAATGTATTTTCAGGGTTCAATCCCCAAGCTTTTTCATGAGTTTCAGTGAGAATATGAAATTATCACAAGCATTTTTGTTATCCCATTACTCCTCGTATATTATGCATTATATGGTACATGTAGCAAGCATTAATTGCAGAATTAGTATTTGGAGCTTAGCAATAGTTTCTGATTATGCCTAGTTTAACTGGTGAATAGAGGTTATGTTGAATTTCAAACTACTAAATCTTTTTCTGAGAAGTCTTACACGTATTTATTTCACATTACGACTTTGTGTAGGATGAGAAAGATAAGAAAATCAAAGAGCTAACTGCAGAGCTCAATCGTGCCAACCAACAATTAGCAAAGTGCAGAGAGCAACTAGAAATGGTTTTGAAAGATATAGAACGGCACACGAACGACCTTACTAAAAGTGTTCAGAATGTAGTCGAGAAAGTGAAAGATGTTGAAGCTAAGAAGTGAGAGCATATATAACATGGTTAGTCATTGTACATCTCTTGTGTAGTTTCTGTAGGTTGCTTTCTTTCCGGCTTGTTATTGGACATGTTCTTCTTCAAACTCTTGGCATACATATATTGAGCTGATTTTTGTCTAAATCATTACTAATTTATAATTCCCTTTCTGATTTTTTTATTATGAATAAGAAAAAGGAATGAAGCATTACCATATATTTAAGGGAAAAAAGTGAATATATATGTTATAATTTTTTGGAATTCTTATTATTTAGCATAAGAGTATAAATAATTTCTCTTCCTAGCCAAAAAGAAAATAGTAAGTATAAATAGTTGTCAATTGGAAATCTATGCAGAATTAGTGAATAGCTCTCTCTTGACTAGTACGCTCCAAAGAGGTTGATTAATCTGTAATTGTTTTTAATTATGTTAATTCTTTTTCAATGCTGAATCATAGGATTAGGTTTGACAATCACCATTCAACCATTGCAAATAATATTATCTCTATGACTTTGATAAAATTAAAGAAAATATGATAGAGATTTTGCTGATGAACTGTTCAATATTTCATCAATGTGTGACAGACGTAATGTCCAGAGTCCTAGTAGACTGTCAACGCATGCCTTTTTTTCTTTCTTCTTTTCCATTTTTTTATTTTTAAAATTAAGAAAAACCAGAATCTGACTGTAGAGTTCGTTCTATGATAGTGTATCTGTCTGTAATCATAAATTTAAACATTTTTAACAAAGACATTGACGTAATAAACTTGACCCCTAATGTGTTTTTTAAGAAAGAAATGACAAAACTTGAAATTTAATTTTCTGTTTGGAGTAAAAAGAATACACCTGCTGTCGTGGATTTCTCAACTGAGTGCTAATAAGTTTTATATGATTTGTTTATTATTGAACAATATTATATTATGATAATTTATAAAATTGGGGAAAAGAATTATAGACTTCAGCATATCATCGAATTATGGTTTCTAAACCTGAAAGCAACATATCATAAAATTGGGGAAAAAAAATAGACTTTAGCATAGCACATAATAATAGTTTCTAAACCTTGAAAGTGACATATTTGAATATGTATTCTATATATTAAAAAGAGAAATGTTGATGAAAATATAAATTTGAGAATTAATGATTTTAATTTAAAACAAAAGATAGTGCGTTTGATCGATTTATTTTCTGAAAAGAAAACAAAAATTGGTTTAGAAAAGCAAACCTATTAGACTTTAAAAGGGTTTCATGTTCACACCCCAATTTCCAAATTTTTGCATTTTTTTTATGGACCCTGTAAGTCTAAAACCACAAGAAAAGAAAAGCAAAAGAAAAACAAACAAAAAGAAAAAGGAATTCAGAGTGATGGTGTAGTCCATGTGTCAAGTCTATCCAAGTATTGGTTAGGACATCATATGCTTTTGTCCAAAACAAACCCAACCCATTTCCCCATAATGTCCTAAGAAAAATCCCAAACCACACCCTCCTCTTTGACAGAACTTTAAACCCTCTAAAAAGCAAACCCAAAAACAAGCCAATCAACATTACAAAAACACATTACAAAAAGCAAAGCATCTTCACCTCTTCATCTCTTCGTACAAACATACATTAATAATAAAATGAAAAACACTTTGAGAATCAAATAATAAACAAAGAAAGAGGAAAGTTGCCAATCATCAACTTCAGCAAGAAACCCATAAACCCTACAACCACCATATCCATGGCTGAGTAAGCTTCTCTCCCTCTCCAATTTTTTTTTTTTCTCAGTTTCTCATTGTTTATTTTGTTATATAGACTCATAATTAAAGTAACCCATATTTTTCTTTCTTCTTTTTTTTCTTTTAGATCTGACGGGTACCCAAAAGAGTATTACAACCAAGATAGCCGGAGAGAGAATTCATCGTCCACGTCGACGACGAGCGTCCACGTGACGGCTCTGGACGGGCTGGTCAACGTCAACTCGCTCTTCACTATTGCCGTCTTCGTGGGTCTGTCTCTGACGACGCCGGGACAACGCAGCCTGGAGGATCGAACGGCGTGCGACGCTGGCGTCGACGTGGCAAGGAAGCTGCTGGTCTTCGAAGTGGTGTCGTTTAGCTTCTTCCTGTTCTCTTCTCTGGTGGCTCAGGGCTTGAAGCTCGCCATTAACTTGCTCAACAGCAAGGACGTGGACGAGGCTTTCCGGGCACACATCAACCTGAAGGTTCTGAGGTTGGGGATGATGGGGTCGGCAATCGGATCTGTAATGGGTTGCATTTTCTTGGTGCTGTCGATGGTGAATGTGATCGAGATCAGGCTCGGAATGCTGTCGTGTGGGAGCAAATCGGCGGTCCATGCCGTGACGGCTTTGGTGGTTCTGGTTTGCTCTGCCCTTTTGGTTTATATTTCTACTGCTATTTATGCTTTTCTTCACTAGCTATGGCTGTTTCCGAGTCAAGCTATGATCTTCCACAAAAAAAACCATCGCTTTGTATAATTCGTATTGTCTCCCAGTTTCTTAAATTTTAATTTTTTTGTGGGGCTCTGATTTCTGTGGGTTTTTTGTTCTACTGAGAAATGAATTTTATTGTTGATCTGCAAGGAAAAAAAAATGTTTGATTTGATAGGAAGCCTGTGCTATTTGATCGGAATTTGTATTCGAAATTGAAGATGATGAGCTGCTTGTATTATTTTTTGATGGTCTAAATCTACATTCGACGGAGTTTTTATTTATTTATTTTTCTTTTTAAGATTTAATTTAATTATATATATATATATATATATTTTTTTTTTCGTAAATGGGTCTGAAGTCAGAACGCACAGACGTTTCGGATCTTATTGACCAAATTAATTCATAGTTCTTGGGGCAATTTATAACATATCTCATCATTGATAAATGAATTAGCTTTATGATATTATTTTTTTTCCTATATATATAAAGTAGTTCATTTTCATGATTCATATATCTTTACACACACACACATATATATATATATATATATATATATATATATCTTACACATCCATAAACCTTTTTTTTCTTTTTTGAGACTCATAAAATAATCCATCTATTCAATTATTGATGGCGGTACCATCCACGTTATAAAACTTTAATATCCAAAAAAAAGAAAAAAAAAGGTTGGTTGTGTCAATTTGGAACGATGAGAAATGGATTTGAATCAGTGTAGGTCCGCATACCATTCACATGTCATGGACGTGAAATCTTCAATTTCATCATCTCCACCTACCTTTTGATTTTCTTATTTGATTTGTGTGTGTGTGTTTCCAAATATGTTACTTCACTATCCAATTTCTTGGACACAATTTTAAGTTAAAAATGAACCATTTGATCTCTAGAAAGCACAAAGCCTAGAAGCAAAGGGTTCAGTTGTTTACACGCCAATCCAACAAAGAATTAAAATGGGTGATGGATTGGAAGTAAGGGTTTTATTTGTCTATATTTCATCAATTACCATATCCTAACTTTTACTTTTGATGCTTTGAACTATCCAAATTTGTTCGACTCCTGTACTTCGCCAGCATAATCAAAGCCAAATCCTTTAGAACAATTTCATTCTCTTATGAATCATTGTTGCATATAATTGACAAATATAGTTACTAGAACTATCCTTTAAAAGTCACTCTCCATATTGACTCTCATAATTCTGCAACCATTGTAGTCTAACATCCTTGAAAAAAGTTATACAAAAAAACGAAACCTTGGGAGGGGGGAAAAGAAACTTTTTTCTGTACTATTTGAAAAAAATGAATGAATCTCAGCAGCCAAAAGAAATCAAGGCAGGCTTGGGAAATCCCATAGGAGCGAGCGAGAGAGAGAGAGATTGTAAAGCAGAGAGACAGAGAGATTATTCATATACAGTAAATGTCTGCTAGTACTTCATGATGATTTTTCGTGTTTGGAACATACATTAGTATATTTGAATTGTAACAAAAGCTGCAAACTAGTCTACATAAAAGCACAAACTCTTATACAACTAATCTTTGCCTCATAATAAAGGTTAATCTCTGAATCTGGGCTTCTGCTCATATGAGTTAGATGAGAAGGACAAGATTGGGTTTTGCTAACTTTCGATAAAACTAAAACATCTTACAACTACAGGAAAAGTTCAGCTAAGACCTAAGTATCTAAAACCAAGAGAAGGAAATCCTACAGGTGAAATTTACAATCTGGAATGCAAACAATTAACAAATCATAGAAAGTGTCCAGAGATAAATAAGATGGACAACCTACTGTGATTGTTAACTGTGAGAAAGTGCAACCCTTTTCGATTCAATTTCTTTCACGCTCTGAATTATATCATCGATGTTTCTTGATAGGTGATTGGAATGTTCCTCCATCTCTCTCAATACCATATCAAGCTGTTCTTGATAAGCTGCAGATCGCTTTCGCTCTCGCTGTAACTCTGCAGTCAATTCTCGAATTTTCACATCCTTTTCATCCTGTAAAAAACCCAGAATGATAAAGAGAATCAATACGCAGAGGACAATAGAACTCCCAGAAATTGCATCCATGGTAAAACTAAGTGAGGCCTTAGAGTAAAAGCTAATGGTTATTGAAATAAAATCCTAGCTGTTCTCCTAACGTACATATAGATCTTTCAAGCTTTCTCACTTCGTCAGATTTACAATTACAATACATGTGTTTCCTTCTAGGTTAAAAAACCTATGAACTTCAAGGACATGATTCTTAAATCAAGGGGTGGCACCTGCCTTGCTTTTCAATAAAACCATGCCATTACAGTTTCTACTCCTCCGTGGCATTACTAGATTATTGACAGGAATTACATTAACGTCGTACATTTCAGAATTAAATGAAAAAGATAACGCAAGGATGCGGGCAACAGTAACCCAAAAAGAAAGTATCAAATTCTAATAATCATCAAATTAAATAACTCATTTGCCAAAAGGATTGGTTACGAGTTCATTTAAATATATCATAGTTTCATCACTAGTTTTCATAAATATAGCAACAACAGTCTGTCCAGCTATCTACATTCAACAAAATAATTCATTAACGTAGTCTCTAGAAGCACTTGCTTGAAGTGTCTTAACTTTCAAGCCTTTAAAAAAATTTACTCATATGTAACCTGGAAATAGTTTAGAGAAGAATACAAAGATGGGAAGAATGATTATAGACATTAGCAGAACAAACTTTTTAAACAGATAATTAGCGCTTTAATATTAATGTAGTTTAGATTCATGTTTGGTTACACAAAATGGAAATAGGAAATTAAATACTTTAATTTGCTAGATCTTAAACAAATATAGTGACATGCTAATAGAAAGCAGAACTCCTTAGTCTACAGGCCTTTTAGCAGCCTTGAAAACTTAAAGTTTCAATGTTATAAATGTAAACTTTAAGTAGATAAATGAATCAATAACAAAAACTGTAAATTACACGAATCCAATGACAAGACTACGCAATGCCTCTAGATGCTAGTAAGGAAGACACACATAAAACATAAACAATTGATGTTTAAGAGATAAACTCACAATTTAGCATTATTTTGTCTTTTTATGTTGACGATTTGTATGAAACTACTAAGTAGGAGGAAGACCAGAACATTAGCACTCAGGAAACAACAAAAAATGAGTCCATTTACATGAAGCTATACAAAAGGAAGAAGATGAATTGAAAAAATAGAAGAAGAAGAAGAACAAACAAAAATGAAAAAGAGTAACCTAATCTACACGAAATATCTCTGTACTTCGTCCAATTAACCAGGTATTCCCTACTTATTATATGCTGCATTTTGGCAAAAAGATGCACCAAAATTCTATTTGAAACTCAATAAGTTATCAAGAAACACAGTATGTTGCAGTTTAGAAACTCATAAATGCAAACTGATTAAGAAAGTAACAAATTGATGTAAAAAAGCTAATAAGCACTCACCGGTGTTTGAGATAAAAGAATGCTTCGACGACCATTA
Organism: Rhamnella rubrinervis; assembly: GCA_007844105.2. Taxonomy (NCBI): domain Eukaryota; kingdom Viridiplantae; phylum Streptophyta; class Magnoliopsida; order Rosales; family Rhamnaceae; genus Rhamnella; species Rhamnella rubrinervis. Next base: position 1,307,725 of record CM017575.2, read on the forward strand.
GCAGGTGTAGCAACCAGTGGATGATTATGCTCCTTTACAAATCTTGTCACAACCCATTTTCCCGTTTTCTCCTTTTTTACTACTATCATTGCTTTACATCCTTCTCTTGTGACTGCTCTAGGCTTCCTATTCTCACTTCTTTTGGCCCTCAACTTACGAAAGCCCTCTTTATTACACACAAGTCGACGCCAAACAACTTTCCCATCACGCATTGATCTCCGAAATGCATCAACTCGCATAATGAATCCCAAGCTTGTGGCATAAGCATCATAGAAGACTTTGGCAGATTCTTCAGATTCAAACTCCATACCTACATACGGTTCCATTTCGGAACTCCCCTCAGTAGTGGCTATCTCTTTTCCATTGGAGTCTTCTATTGCATCCCCATCCTCACCCGTAGAATGGTGTTCGTCCACTGCCAGAAGATACTCTCATTATTAGACTCAGTGGAATTGGTATGTAGGGGAATCCAATATCAAAAGCAATTTTGTGAAATGCAAATGTGAACTTACATAAAAGCTAATTTCAGTTAGCAAGATAAATGTTTCCAAAGTCATGAAACAGAGTCTTATACAATAGATGACTTTTATTTGAAAAATCAGGAACTACTTTCTTCCAGAATCATGTTCAAACTGGATAAACCAAGGAATAACACCACAATATTGTTGAACAACAGCCCTACAACTCAACTGTACACTGGAAGAGTTTACCCATGAACACAAATACTCAAAACTGTTACTCATAGAAACACAATTCACCATAAATTTTGGTTGTCTTGGATACGTGTACACAGTTAATTTCAGCCCAAAAGAACCCACTGGACTATCTTGCAGCCAAGAAAGGACACGGGAAGAAAATAAAACTGAAATGCTGAATCCCAAGTTCAAATTGGGGTTGGTATTGAACTTTACTGTTTCATTACAGGCCAAGAGTTTCTCCGAAACCAAGACAGACGACTAAGCCCCGCTAATTCTACAGAAACCCATAAACATATTCAGGAATGGACCCAAAAAAAAAAGAGAAAACGGAATAACCCTGAAAAAGTTAAATTGATAATTGGAGTCAGCTACAGTAAAGAAACTACATGTTGATTACTAACGACAATAATTAGCATAAAAAATAAAAATAATTAGAAAAGTGAAATTGGTGGAGAAGAATGATTGACTCACTTAGATTGAGAGAGAGAGAGAGAGAGAGATCTTGATCCAACGGTTGGTTTAGGCTCCACCAGATATATATAAGGGTTTTTGGTTACCTTCGCTGTAGAAGAAAGAGGAGGAAGAAATGAGTGTGGCTCTGAGAGAGGTCGCAACAGAGGAAGCTTAAGCCCCAGAGGGTAGTGTGTGATTGCGGAACAAGAAGAAGTGGAAATTATGGTCTTTGTTGTTCTACTCATGCCTATTTTTGCCACATCACCATCATCTCTCTTTTTTGGGAAATTTTTCTTCCACTTGCTAAATATATTTTCTTTCTAATATTTATAATAATCCAAAAATATATATATATATTTTTTGGTGAAATATTACAAATATTTTTTTATTGATGAACAATTTTTAATTGCTCTTTTATACAATGAAAAATAAATATAAAAATATAATTAATAATATAAAATTATTTTTCTGCTCGTATTTAATAAAATATTATATTTATATTATTCATTATATATAAACGAAAACGATGCAGCATATTAAATATATTTATATGGTCCGAAGCATGCCAATATAGTAGCATTTGTAATTTAAAAAATATTATTAATATAAAATATTAGAAAGGTAGCGAAAGTTTTTATTTTTTATTCATATTATTTTTATGGTTGATTTTTTTTTTTTTTTTGAAGTTAATTGACACCTTATTTGTAAATAGAAATATAGAATACAGCGTAACACCTATAATCCATTTTCACATGATTATTATGTTTTTTTTATTTTATTTTATGTTCACACGATTATTATTATTATGTTATTTTATTTTCTGTATAATTTAATTACATGTATAAGTTCCTGACCCAAAAACAAAAGAGGAAGAAAATTATGTTTGTAAATTACAAATTGACAATTTATCAAAAATAATAAAATTACAAATTGACAATTGGGGTCAAATTTAAGCTTTGTAAACTCCCATACCCATGTCACCGAATTCCATACCAATTTGAGTAAGCGGCCAATTCATTTGGGTCCTAGCACTCGTACGGAATACTTTCCCATCTAAAATGGCTTCATTTTTTCTTTTTTCTTTTTTCTTTTTTTAATTTGGAATTTTTTTTAATTTAAATTTTCACAATTAGGCCCCCTTTTATGAATTTGGTTTGCAAGGAGCGTCGCTGAGTTCCAAATATCGCTCCGACAAAACTCCGATTGTTTCCGATTTCTTTTCAGTAAGTTATCTCTCTCTTCACGTTTCCAACCATTTTCTTTAATTTTTTTTTTCTATTTTGATATATATATATATATATATATATATATATATATATATATGTATGTATTCAATGGTCTCTGTAATCGGCCATTGAAATGGCCCGAAATAGTTTAAGCTTCACACAATCACACTCCCAAAGTTCCTGAATTTTCCTGAGAAAAATAGCTTGTGCGAAGCTCTCGTTCACGAGAAAATGTAGGAAAAGTGGAAGCAACTCTTTGTTTCGACTCGCAGATCTCTAACTGAGCCCGCCGTATGAGTTTGTGGTTTTTGTTTTTATTTCTATTTTTGAGAAAAAAAAATTATGGGTTTTATTTGGCTTTGAAGTTTAAAACTTTGCTTATGATATGAAATTTGTTTATCTGACGTCTCGAATTATGAAATTTGTTTTTGCTTGGTGTTATGAAAAGTGCAAAGTTTGTCACTTTATTCATCTCCAGCTATAGATACTGAAGTTTAGGAATTTGTGTAAATGGGGTTTTTGGGTTGTGGATACTAATGCATTGTTGGTACGTAACTTTCAGAAGATGGGGGTTTCATGGAGAAGTTGGTTATGATGTTTAGGTTCATTTAGTTAGAGTAAGATATGCTGTAAAGCTAGTGGAACTTTTTCAGTGATTGGATAGTGCTGTAACTGCAGATTCTGCTTGTTTATGGCTTGAAATGAACTTTCTTCAACTCTTTGTGGTTCAGAAATTTTTTGCCTTAGTAGTTGTCACTTGAGAAACCATCATTTGCAGACATTTCTTGACAAAATTTAACTTCGTTTAGATCTTTTGTACTAGAAAGAAGAGCGTTTGGACATAAAATACGTCTTAAATTATGATTTTTCTCTATGCTGGCAGAGGTGGATATCTTTTCTTGGATTGAAGTTTTTAAATTGTTGATTTTTTTTTTTTTTTTTGTACCTCAGTAATATAAGTGTAAAAATGTCTAGAGTTCCTATAACATATTATTCTGTATGACAGTGGATTTGGAGAAGAGAGGTGGGGACAGCTCTTTTGAAGTCGATGTAGGTTCTTCAGGAGGATGTCCAATTAATGAACCGTATGTTGGTATGGAATTTGATTCTGAAGATGATGCCAGGAAATTTTATGTTGAGTATGCTAGACGGGTAGGATTTGTCGTGCGTATTATGCAACGCCGTCGTTCAGGTATTGATGGGAGAACTCTTGCCCGACGTCTTGGATGTAATAAACAAGGTTTCTCGCCTAATCAACGGGTTGCATTTGGACCAGAGAAAAAGCCTAGACCTAGTGCTCGGGAAGGGTGTAATGCAACAATTCTGGTGAAGATGGAAAAATCTGGAAAATGGGTGGTGACAAGATTTGTGAAGGATCATAACCATCCTCTGGTTGTTACTGCCAACGGCTTCAGTACAGAGGTTAGTCCTCTTTAAAAGTTTGAGCTTCTTTACCCCTGCTTTATTATATCTGAGCATGCTTCCAAGATAATTGTTTTTTTTTTTTTATCTTCCAACCTCCATAGCTACTTTTTAGGAATGTTATGCAGACTTTTTGCTATAATACATATGTGAAAAACTGTCATTTATAGACAAGGATAATGTATGGTATAAAAGATTTATGGTAAAATAGTATATCTATGCAACCCAATCAGCAACAACCATCATAAACAAGAGCTTTAAAGGATTGCACAATCGAGAGCTGTTGTCAGTGTATGGTTTAAAGGCTCCAATTGAATGATCTTTGCATTGTACACATCAAGGAATGGTTCCCTCATGTTTAAATAGTTACATATGCTCCATTCGTTCTTAAAAAATTGTGGGGAGGTTTCCATGTTGTGGCTCAAAAGAGGGAAAAGTATGCAAAAAAGCATAGGAAGCTTTTCTGAAATAAATATGTTTTAATGCTTAGAACTTGGAGATCAAAATCCTGTAAGCTTAAGCAATTCTGTTATAGACACATACTGCATAATAAGAGAAGAAAGACGCAGTAATTTGTGTTCTGTGTCGCTGACTGTAGACAAGCAAAACCTTCCACTGTTATGTTCAAGAGATTGATACTGAAGTGCTATTCCTCAGAAGCAGTGCAAGTTCAGAGACCTATGAGAGCAGATATTCAGAAGAATCCTTATTTTCTCAAGTAGATGTCTCAAGAAGATGAGAAGACCCCAGACCCTAATAACTATTTTTTTTTTCCTTATTACTGCTTTCTATTTGATTAGGAGAGCTTCATTCTTTGGATGCTGGTAAAGCTATGGAGGTAGCTAAGTCCACTATTGTGACTCTGGTTCAGAAAAATCAAAATTCTATAGGGAAGATAGTGTTAATTTTGAGGTATGGAATGAAGGAATATTTATTCTTCAGAGGATGAATGAAACATGTTTTATTTCTGTGTCTCTATTTGTGACCAAATCTTGCTTTCTTTTTGGATGTCCAGAAGAGGAATAAGATAGTAATGAAATTTCAGCAGGAACCTACTGTGGTACTTAGGGCAAAGGGAAATTAATTAAAGTGAACTAAATTCAAGTCATTTTTTTTTTATTATGTATATTTTGCGAATCTTGAACGTTATGCGTGTTTTCCTTACGTCACGGTATTGTATTCCATGGAAACCCTGTAATTTTTTGTTGTGGTTTGAACTAATTCATTTTCAGTTTGTTAATGTTATATATTTATTTAGTTGTTAGTACTTGCAGGGTGATAAGGATAAGAAAATTGAAGAGCTTACAATGGAGTTGGAGCATCAAGAGCAGCTATGTACAGGTTATAGAGAAAAACTGCTCAGTTTTATGAAAAATGTCGAAGAACAAACAGATGAACTCTCTGCAAAGATACAAGTTGTAGTTGAAAATGTGAGAAAAGTAGAAACAGAAACGCAAAAACATTCCCGGCGTAGATAGCCATGTAATTTTTTTTTTACAGTTTTTATTTGTGCACTTTTTTACCTGTATAATTAGTAAATTTCAGGCTTCACGGAACATCTCCATTATGTACAGTACTTGTTAGAAACAGTTTCTTTCTACATTTTTTTTCCCTTTCTTTTAATTTAAAAGATAGAGAGAAAATCACACACCATTTAGCATTCTATATTGTATTGTTCTTTTATTTTTTTCCCCTATCATAATTATTTATTGGCAGTCCACAAATGAGTTGTATTTAATTGTAATATAAACATTCAACTGAATTTACTAAACTTTTGAAATAAATATCATATCAATGATGTAGAACTGCTCTATTTATATTTAGAAAATTGTTTTGGAGTCCTTTATAATTCTATTATAGATGGCTAAAAAAAATGCTTGGAACTAAAATATTTGACCTTAAAAATAACCTTAAAAAAATTTCCTTAGCATGCAATAATAGATAAATTGTATCAACCAATAGAGATTGTGAGCCCGAAGTTGAGAACTGTGAATTACTTGAGATTCTAAATGTTTGTTTAGGTTTAGTTAAATGAAATTTGTTTCTCAATTTTGATACTAATTTCAATTTGATTATTTCTTTTTTACGTTGAACAATATCAATCATAAGTTCTGTTTAATGTAACAATTAAGTATGTGTTAATAAATTTTACTACACTTAAAAAAATTTAAAATGTATTTCAACTTAATTGTAATACAAAACACAACTGGTAATTGAGTAAGGGCTCAAAGGTATGGGAATAATTATTGTAATTCTCCATTACAGAGTTATACATACATCAAATAAACAACCATAAAAAAGTTTCATCTACAAAACAACTTAATTTTCCTGCAACTAATAGAAGAGTCAACTATGAACACTTCAACGTGCATCTATCTCAATCAAAGGCAATTTTGAGATGGCTCATGGGACCAAATTCCCAACCCACGGTTCTCTTTTGTGACATGTTAATCAGTGAGAATAATCTCAACCAGAATACCAATCAAATCCTATAAACAACTTGTGAAATACAGCAATGAGGACTTACTCTGTACAACAGGGCTACCGATTTTGTGAAAGCTTTTGGATTCCAGGCTCAAATTCTCTTATGTTGTTGACAACAACTTCAACTTTCGTTGACAGTAGTTCAGTTTGTTCCTCAAAATTTTTCATAAACGTAAATAATAGTGCGCGATATAGTTTGCATAGCCGATCTTGATGCTCCAGCTCCGTGGTAAGTTCTTGAATCCTTTTATCCTTTGTATCCTGAAAATGTTATTTATAAACAAGCTAGTTTAAGAATGTCACAAGCAACCTGTGTATTAGCAGAAACGTAAAGTTGAAAGTTCACTATTACGTCTACGTTGCTTCTTTCCTAAGAGAAATTATTGAGGTGTGGCAGCCATGTCCTGAAAATAATTTGTACCGATATGTTCATGATAACCTAAAATGTAATACATTTTTACACAAGATCGTAACAGACATAACATTCACTAACAAAAGTAAAAAATCTTTTCAATTTCCAATAAGCAGATCAATTTTTTATGACCAACAATTACAAATCCAATATTTTTATAAGGAAAAAGGAAAGGAAACTGCTATACTAGTTGTATCCTAAAAACTATAACTTCAAATTATTGAATCATTAGAGGTCTTATTCAAACAGCAGCCAGTGAGCTTCATCAGCTAGTAATCATGTTCTTCCTCATGATGTCCTAAACTCTAACAATACAAAGCATAAAAATTCAATTCTATTACAACCCAACAAGTCATTTAGGAGATAATGGTCTCCTATTTTTCTGATGAAACAAGAGAAAACTCACCACGGCATTCGGAGTAGGGGGATGATGGGAAACAATAAGCGGATGAGTATGGTCCTTAACAAATCTTGTAACAGTCCATTTTCCGGATCTGTCAACTTTCACCAACATCATTGCTTTGCACCCTTCTCTAGTGCTAGTTCTAGGCTTCCTAGCCGGCCCAAATTCCTCTTTAGCTTTCGGATAAAACCCTTGCTTATTGCAAGAAAGTCGACGAGAGAGAATTCTCTTGTCCACTTCTGATCGACGACACTGATCAATACGCATAATGAACCCTACACGCTTTGCATATTGATCATAAAACTCCTTGGCAGCCTCTTCAGACTCAAACTCCATACCCACATGTGGTTCTGGGATTGGACCTTCTTCATTGGAAACCAAGTCCTTCTCACCTGAAGTTTCATTTGTTCCTACCCCAACTCCCACATCCAAATTCACTGCCACGCAAGATCAAATTTTTTTTTCAATGCTCTTCCCCTCTCCAATATATAAATCAAGAACATGAAATTTGCTTTGAATTTTAAAAGGCTAATGTTGCATACAATTCCCCATTTGTCCTTGACAAACCAAGTACTAAAAAAAATTGATAATTTAAAAAATGAGCTCCATATCTGTTAGATTCAATTACAATAATATGAACAACAAGAAGCAAGAGAAAATTTAGAGGTGATTGATTCACAAAAGTTTAAAATTGATAATTAGATTATTTGAAACCCATTTCCACCCACTATTTCAAGGTGAGCATGAAACTAGATGAGTCCAGATTTTCCACTCATTTTCTAGGCAACCAAACAGCGGCGAAACGAAGTCGTTGCTCCCGAACAAAGAGAAATTGAGCATTTTTTAATTTCACTAAAAAACGCAACAAAATTACAAACATTTTGCATATAAATTGCTAAAATTGACAAAAAGAAAAAGAAAAAAAAAGAAAGAAAGAGCTCAGCAGAGAATCGGAGTCTTACTTACTGAAAACTGAGCTTCCTGATAATCGAGTTGAACAAAGTTCCTCGGTTGGAAACTCTGTTTTTTTCTTTTTTTTTTTCAAAGAAGAAAAAAAAAATTCTGATTAATGCGAGCCAAACGGTAACGTGGAGCCCGTCTAGGATATCGAGGCGAACCAGAAGAGTTCGGAGCTCAAAAACGACAAGTCGTTTAATCCCAAAACGTCATAGAATTTCAGTGGGACCGACAAAGGAAGACCTGGCAATCTCACGTGTTTGCTTGCTGTGTCGCTGTGTCGTTCCCTGCGTTTCTTTCACCGCATCCACGTGCTCAACCGGACCGCTGCTGCAGTCCTACGCTTCGCCAAAAAGTCTTTCGTCTTCCAAAGCTTCGACTTTTTCCTGCCAATTTCTGCTGCTTCTGTTTCTGGTACCTTCTCTCACCCCTTACTTTTTGATTTTCATCAAATTTTTTTATTTGTTTTTGGATTTTGTTGTTGCTTTTCATGTTTTACCTCTTGCTCTTTCCTGATATTTCGATCAGAATCGCTCAGGCAGAGACTTTGATTCGATTTCTGATTGAAAGACTTTTCTTTTCTTTCTTTTTTTTTCCATTAACTCCTGTGTTTATTTGCCTGGAAAGTGGAAAAAAATTTGTACAGCTGAATTCATCTCATTTGGGATTTTGTAGAATTCTTGAAAGGAAAGATCTTTAACGAAGGGAAATTAGGTTTGAGTCCGGTGTGAGGTGGTTCTATATTTGTCGCTGTTTTCCATGCAGTTTCTTTAGCTGCATTCATTTGAAAAATCTGGTAGCCGATTTGTGAAAATCCCATATCAGGTATGGACAAAATTCTTCACTTTCATACTACTTTTCTTGTTGGGGTTTTAAACATGTGTAGCTTTTTTGAATGAATTTTATGTTTGGCCATTGTTTTTCAGTTTAGCTTCTTTTGTAATTTAGAATATACTTTTTTCCTTGTGTCTTTTAAATTTGGGAAATGAAATTTTAAAGGTGAAAGTTTAGTGCCATTAAAAAACAATTTTGCTTCATACGTCTTACAATTAACTTGTTTCTCTGGCTTCTGAAAGATGAAATGAAGATGGAGATTCCTAGGATAATTGATTTTTAATTCGTATTGTTATCATTTTGGTCGTTTATATTGCACAACCGATGTGAAATAGTCTGCCAAATGGGAAGCTCCAGCCATGAGTCTATTTTAGGTGATCAACTGCTATTTTGATCTAGATGTACATTATATTAAGTTCCCCTATTCAAAAGCTAATATGTTAAATATGCTATGGCATAGGTGTTAAGATTTAATGTTTCTAAGATAAGGTTATTTCCTGCTGCTTGATAAACTTTACATTTTGGTATTCATATTACTTGATAAACTTCGTTACAATGTTGTTAAATCTGCATGATGTGTGCATCATGTTGCGAACACCTTGACTTGGAGACTTGGAGACAGTTGTGAAAGATTTTTCCATAATGTAGTACATGATTTGTGGACTCTTGTATTAACAATGGTTAACTGTGTTTCTTTTGTCTTTACGTGCTTCTATTCTAAAGTTCACCAGTGAGGTTAATATACATTACTGATGATTATGCTTAATGTATGTTGTAAAGAAGTGTTTTCCTTTCCAATTTAGACAATTCTACAGAAATATTTGTCCATAGTGTGATCTTTATATTGGATAACCTAAACAGTATGCATATAATTATAAAATAATGTATAATAATGAAGGTCCTGATGACTATAGAGCCATCTTTCTGGAGTATCTTTATTGAAGTTTAACACAAATCAATATCATGAACCACACATATCACAAATGTGCCACAAGACATATAAGTTTACAAATGACACAGACACTCCCAAATGAAGACTTTTCGAGTTCTGGTGCATGCTTGATTTTGCCCTACCTTACAAAATAAGGTAGTACAGAAGACAGATTTGAGAAAATTCACACATTTTCTTTTGGTAAAAGAGAAAACTCATACTTCAATGAAGAAATTATAGAGGGGAAAAAAAGAAGAAAAGTTTCTGTATATATATATATATTTGACATGAGGAATTTTGAGTATTTATTTATTAGAACTAATTATGTTTTTAATTTTCATATTTTGCACTTCTATGTGAATCAATACTTTCTTCTTTTAGTGGTTCAGACAGATAAATGTAATGAAGCCACAATAGAAACTGCTCAATAACTTTGACTGTGGAGATTGTGTTATGTGTGGCACCAAACACCCTAATCTGGACCTTGCAAAATATCCTTTGCCAGCATCAGACCAGTCATTGCCATTGTATACAAATTTTATTTTGGTATGAAGTAAAATTTTTTCTCTGTTCTGTTAAAAAGCTTATTACTTTTACCTGTAATAATTCCATAATGTAACCAAATAGAACCTGATTGTGGGGCTTTACTCTTTTTAGTTAATATTGACTGTTTATTTAAAGAAAGGTCCATTTTGGATTTGTATTTCCATTCTACTTCTATTAAGTTGCTTCTGTGTTTACTTTCTATAAGTTTGTTAACTTTTAGATGCATTGTTCACTTAGTTTAACACGTTAATATCTATGCTCTCTTTTATTGGTTACATAATAAAGACACTAGAAAGTGAAGATATTTGAAGCTGCTTTCTGGCTTGCGGACTTGTGATGAATTTACAACTTGTATAAATCTTTTCTTGAAGGATAATGGAAAGCACATCTAACCAGTCATTTGATTCGGATGAGAGCGAAAAGTGTTTGCGGCTTGAAAGTTATGACGAGCATTTACTGGTTGATGATGAGATTTCAAAAGACATTGATTTATGTACAGATGGAGTTGATAAGATCACAGAACATTCTAATGAATCTCTAGTTGGAAACATTATTGAACCATATATTGGTATGGAATTCAAATCAAGAGATGATGCCCGAGAATATTATATTGTTTATGGAAGGCGTACTGGGTTTACTGTGCGCATTCATCATAACCGGCGTTCACGAATAAATAACACCGTTATTGGTCAAGATTTTGTTTGTTCGAAAGAAGGTTTCCGTGAGAAGAAATATGTGTACAGGAAAGATAGAGTTCTTCCTCCACCACCTATCACTAGAGAAGGTTGTCCAGCAATGCTGAGGGTAGCTTTAAGAGATGGAGACAAATGGGTAGTTACCAAATTCATAAAAGAGCATAATCACACACTAATGTCTCCTAGTAAAGTTCCATGGCGAGGATCTGGAAAAAATTTGATCAGTGAGGTATGTTTCTGTTTCCATTGAAGTGCCATTTAATTATATCTGACTTAATAATTCTTCCATTTCCATTGATGACATGGAAGTAAATTGTTGGATCGTCGATTTTCAGCTTTTGTATCTATAAAATGTACTGTTGGATGTCCTGAGTGTTCTTAGCATAGAAGTTAATGAAGTTAACTTCTTTGTTAACCTATTACAGTGTTTTTCTTTACTTGCAGGATGAGAAGGATAGAAGAATCCGGGAGCTGACTCTTGAACTGAGCAATGAGAGACAAAGATGTAGACGTCGGTGTGCAGTGTACCAAGAACAACTGCGCCTGGTTTTGAAGGATATTGAACAGCACACAGACCACTTGTCAAGAAGAGTTGAAGATATAGTTCAGAACATAAAAGAACTTGAGAATGAACAAATTGAGGATTCAGATTTTTGATATTAATTTTGTACCTTTTTCTCCTAGTGTTGATGTTTGTAACAGATTTTTGATCTCCATGTTAATAGACCTGTATAAAAATTTAACAGCTTTCAATGAGTTCCTCTTCTTCTTCTTCTTCTTCATCTTCTTTAATACCGTTGAATGTTGAGGTCTAATTAGGCAGTTACCTTTTGAGTTCTCAATTTGAAATAAATTAGTAGGGGGGAAGATGTAGGAGTTAGAGTTCATATAGGATTCTTTTACCATGGGTTTTTTCACAAAGGAAAATCTAAATATTTGCCTTCAATTTATATTATTTTATTTTGTTGTTAAGAAATAAGAAGTATGAAAAGAAATCTCAATATGATCAAATATAATTGTGATTGCGACTCTGCAATCCCACAAATAAAGAATCAATTCAACGGAAATGCCTTGTATGATTCATTCATAATGGAGTGACCTTCAATATTATTGTATTTCATTTACAAAATCACATAAGAAAAGACATTGACAGTGTGTGTGCAGGGAGTAACGCCCCCTAAAAGTTAGCTCTCCTCTGGCAATCCCTGTGTCCAGGTTTGATTCATGAGCATTGGAAGAATTGCTAAAGATATTACCATCGTTTGTTTCTTGATTGTGAAGAGTATCTAAGGTTCAATTCTTGATATTGATTCAAAAAAAAAAAATATATATATATATATATATATAATTTTTTGAGAAGGTGTTGAGCTGCCAAACATTGAATATAATTTTTCTCTGTAAAGCAGATTGGATACCCCAGAAGGCTTGCTGATACTCTAATTTTACTATGATATCCAAGTTCTATTAGCAAAATTGAGCTTAAAAGCTGCTCTCTACTGTGGGACTCGACCAAAAAGTGCAAGTCAGAACTGTACGAACAGCTGTAATATGAAAGGAGATCGCTAGCTGACTTGGATATGTATATGTGGAATGAAACTGTCTTTTCTTGTGCAATAGAAGTTTCAGAGGGATCTTTTGTATAAATAGATAAAATATATGCTACATCTGAAACCTTTGTATAAGCTACATCTGATGCTTCTAAGTAAGAGGATAACAATTATTCTTAATCTGCAAGGTCATCTAAGCATATTATCTGTGCATTCCAAAATGCATAAAATGGAAAAAGAATGCACATCAAAAAAAGCTCTTTTATCACTATAGAAAATTGAAATCATCCCTTGCAATCAAAACAGTAGACTTATGTCAATCAGCATAAATGACTTACAAGCCTCTACCTCCTCTTCTTTTTCAGAAGAGAAGCAGCACGCAGAAAAAGCCGATCAACCTCATCAAAATTCGGTGAGTCCATATCATCACTCGATGATTTGGGCTTCTTTGAGTCGACAGATATTTGACGCAGGTGATCTTCAAAATCTTCATGTTTTCCATCAGTTTCCACAGGAAACTTTTCAAACTCTTCCAGATAAAGAGGCCGTTCTGCCTTCTTCTCAGTGTCCAATTCAGAGTCAGTCTCAAAAATATCAGACAGATCTTCGGAATCCGAAGCAAGATCTGCATCTGTTGCAAGATCATCCACAGGGCATTGTTTGCTTCCATCCATAATTTCTTTCAGCTCATCTGAATGCTCCCACTGGAAGCTGGAATGTCTCCCAGAATCTATACTCTGAACATCAACTTCTTGGTTTTTGTTAGTAGTATCTATTTTACTTTCAGGTTCACATTTCTCCCGAGCTTGAAGCAACTCAAGTTCTTGTTCAAGTTTGGGAATATATTTCCTTACAGCACGCAGGCCATCTCTATACTTGGATTTATCTAAAGCCTGAACAGGGAAGGAGATAATAGTGTGTAAATGAACAAAACAGATGAAAAAAGTTTCAAGGAGTTATATATAAGTCATACATGCAGGACATTTGACCTTCCAATTGCACTCAGCCTCTCACATCTCCTTAATTTCATGATTTACAAAGTAGAGACATTATAATACTAGTACAAGAAATCAGAATCATCTAAGAAGTTAATTATTTATATATTTCTAAGAAAAACAATATTTAGCATCTGAACATGAAAATAAGATGTGGATATTTCCCTTCCAAATGCAGTTAAAGAACGAAGTTAAATATCCCTAAAGGAAAAATCCTACAAGAATGTGAAAAATGGGATCCAATCATCTTTAAGCAGAAAAAAATTCAAAGGGGAAAGGAAGAAAAATGAACCTTCTTCCTAGGAAGAGTGACCCTGGGTGACATTATTTCAGTTGGTGGCTGAGAATAGTTCTTCCCTCTGTACATTATTATTGTGTTCTCTTCATGAATGTCAAGCACAATCCCTCCAGTCAATCTTGCCAGCTCCACAGCAATCTCTTTAACCTCCTCAGGTGAGAATGTCTTCACCACCACCTGCAGAGTTTGATGTTTCTTCCAATGCAGGTGCATGTTAAGAATAACACCCTGGTATATTCCCCGTCTTCCAACTGGAACATAATTCTTGCATTTGAGACCCATCTTCAAAAAGTAAAAGTGCTCTTCTGGGGTCAGTATCTCTGGATCATGGGTTGTTTCTGATGCTTCTGAGGGCTCAATCTTCTTGAGAGCTTCAACAAGCCTTCCCTCTTTCTTTTGAGCCTGGAGAAAAGAAGAGAATATAAACACTTACAGCAAGCAGTATAAATAATATAATTAATGAAATACTTCCATATGTTTATCCTAGAGATATTTCCATCATGGATTATAAGGTTAAACTATAATTGAAAACCATTAAAACTTCTACAAAGTTACTTGTTATACTAAATCAATAAGGTTAAACTATAATTGAAAACCATTAAAACTTCTACAAAGTTACTTGTTATACTAAATCAATAAGTACAAGATTATCTTTTATGTTATCTAATATTGATTTATCTAACAATGTTTCTTTTTCAAATCTTTTGTTGGGTTATCAAGGGGCACTCTTAGTTCACGAAGCTGAATGGCAGCATCAAGAACCTATTTCAACCATAATACCAAAACCAAAGGGTTGGCTTAGGAAACAGAGGCTTTTTTCTTTTTTTCCTGGTCAATTAGGATCCATAGACTAGCCTCGTAGCTCCTATGACATCCACACCCAAACATCTTGTCTCATTCCAAAGAAACTAATTTAAAAGGAGACCGAATAACCTAATAACTCAACAGAAACAGCCTAATCCTTACGCTCCATAACACTTTAAGTCGAGAAAGGAAGTCCTAACCAGGCGTTGTCCTTAAAGCATTCATCGCCTCAACGATTGCGCAAGCGAAGCCTTTAGCATATTATACCAACAATTAAGGCTAAAATTAACAAAATAAGAAATTAAAAAAAATACTTTTATAACATCGAATTCCACAAACAGAGCTTCTCGGATTACATTTCAACAGATTCAAACCGATGCAGCCAGCCCATTACTATTAGAAATATGCATATAAGTGTAAAAGTTGAAAACTAAGCATCAGAAAGCATATGGCAGCTGACCCATATTTAGCTACCCAATTAGGTGGCTTAGAACTTAAGAAGTTTACCTTTCTCAACTTGTACAGAATTTTTTCTTCTGCTGTCATTCTCTCAAGCTCTTTCTTTTTCTTCCACCTGAAGAACTTTAACCACTTCACCACAGCTCTTTTTCCCTTGAGTTTTTTCCTCTTCACTTTACCACCACCACCACCACCACCATCAACAACTCCATTACTTTCAGAAGTTCTCGGAGCCTCCACAAGCTTGTCAATAGTGTTAAGACAAGGAGCCGAGTGAATCCCTCGATACCCATTGAAGGAAAACTTGTTGTTATCGAATGGGTCGCCATAAACACGTTCCTGAACGAAAACCTTGCATAGAATATCACCCAAACTACTACACTGTGAGTATAACTTGAAGAAAAAACAAATCTTTGTCTAAAAAGTGCTGCTAAACGCTAAACGCCTACTTTGAATTATAAAAAAACCATGCCAATTATGATTCCATTGAAACCAAAATTTTAAATTAAAAGAAAAAAAAAATTCAGATCTTGATGAATTTAATTCACTGAAATCAGGAAAAAGGAGAGGTACCTCAGCCTGCTACAGTTGAGGACTGGCTCAGACAACAAAACCTTGATTCGATTATGAGGTTTCCAGAGGGGCAGAGCACCCAAAACCCTCATCGTCGTCCTCCCCGCCATTTTCTTCATCCACAGTAAACCCAATTCACATGATGCGGTATTTTCCCTGTCAACTCTCTCCTTTTCTTATTCATTTAAAAAAAAAAAAAAAAAACTCTCTCCTTTTCTTTATTCTTTTTCTTAGAATATTATTATTTGGTACGCACATTTTACTGAAATTATATTCACATCTTATTATTCTTTTCTATATAAATAATGTTAATATTTTGATAGTATATCACTTGCTGTAAAATATATTTTATATTACCAAAAACAATTATATATATATTATATTTTACTGAGTGCTTTAAATATATATAGATATATATTGCTCCTTTATATTCATTTTTTATATTTTTCAAAATTGTGAGATTATTTAATTTATTGAGATGAAAACAGTGATCTAAAATCAAGTGGAGAATGAAATTGTTCTGCTTGAAACATAAAATCAAGCATGAAAAATAAGTAATATTAGATGTTTTAATCCTATTAGGCTATCCAAATTAAATTAATGTTTCTTAATAAGAACAGCCAAAAACAACATGAACATCAAAGAAGTTAGGCCACAAACAAAACAGTCAAAGAAATGTATTACATTTTCATTTTTCTTCCTCATGATCAAAGTATACAAAGGATTCAACAAATTAAGATTGTATTAAATTTCTCTTAATTTTATTTCTCCTTTTCTTAAACATCTTAATTTTTTTTTTCTAATCTCCCAAAAAAAAAAAAAAACTTTTTATAATCATCAGCCTCAACCTCATAATCAACAAGTGTGTGTTAAATTGAACTCAAAGCAGCAAAACCACCACCTCTCATCATCATCTTGAACTCCTTGAAATTGACCATGCCATCCCCATCCACATCCACTTTCTTTATCATCCTCCTGCAATCCTCTACCGTCCTCCCATGTTTCAACCCCAACGACGACAACACCGACCTCAACTCCTCCACCGTTATAAACCCATCTCCGTTTTGATCAAACACGTTGAACGCTTCTCTCATGTCTTCCTCTTCGTCTCTCTCGTCCATTATCGTCTGGTACAAAGCTCCAAACTCGTCCATGTCCACGTACCCATCCCCGTTAACGTCGATCTTATCGATCATTTGGATCAAGTCGTTGTCCGGGATGAAGATGCCGAGGTTTGTTAAGGAGTCGCTTAGCTCCTTCTTGGTTATCCGGCCGTCCCCGTTCCGGTCGAACATCTGAAATACTCGTCTCAATTCTCCGGGATCCATGTATCCAACACTTTTGATCAACAAAACAATTTTGATCAGCCTGTTGTGAAGTGCTGGGAATTAACTCTGTTTCTTGGTTCAGAAAGAAAGAACGAAAGAAAGAAAGAGAGAGCAAGTTGTTGTGGAGTGAGAGAAAGGAGAAGAATGGAAATTAAGAAGGTTGCAGAAATGGCAAATCCAAAGCAGACGGTTGGGGAGGAGGAGAAAATCATGGGGGAGGCTCTCTCAGTACACCCATCAAACACGTTGGATCATTGGTTTTTAGATTTTGTTCGTTTGAATGCGCGTTTTGGCGCTGCTGTTGACCAATTAAGATAAAAATAAAACACGTTTATTGTTGTAATGCGGCACTATATTTATTTATTTAATAATATTATTATTATTACATGCCAAATAAATTTATTGAGTACAGATTTATTAATTAACAGTCTTAATTTTTTGAGGATAGAGATGTGATTAAATAGAGAAATTGATATTCATTTATTTTTAGTAGCCCAAATAAAGTTATTTGGTAATAGTATGGTAAATTGATAATTTTTAATTTCTTGGACCATATTTAACTACATTCATTTTTTTTCCCTTTTCTAGCCTCGTATTTTACTCCCTATAATTTGTTTGTTAATTTTATGTATATATATTTAAAAAGAAATTAAGAAGATTATATGGTAATTGAGAATTATTATTTAGTAAATACTATAGTTTGTATGAATATTATAAGGTGGGAGAGGAGATAACAAAAATTGTGACAAAAAATAAAAAATTTATGAGAATTATTCGTGAAGTTGCAAATAAAAGAAAAAAAAATGTAAAATTTGTTCCAGCAATGTGCCCAGTAGCATCATCAAAATGACGGATGCTACAGTCGAGTACGCTGGAATCGATCATCCATGTCGCAAACGAAGAAATTGCCTCAAAACATTCATTCCTTATTAGGGTTTTGGGACAGAGTGCGTTTGCTTCTGTTTCCTTCACCAAATCCAAATCAAATTCATTTATTTTTAACATAAAGAAAGAGAGAGGGAAAGGGAAATTAGGGTTCTTTTGAGATGTGCCAGTAGTACAAGGGCCTGAAGAATCAGATATGGAATTCAAATTCAGGCGAGTGGTACTGGCGATTTGAATTTCGCAAGTTTTTTCGTTGATTTAATTGCCTGGATCGTCGTACGCGTCAGAATCCAGTCAAGAAGCTGAACTTGCTTTTTCCATTTCAAAAAATAAAATAAACTCAGAGAATGAAAATTGCAGCGGTAGAGCCAGAAAGAGAAAGAGAGACAGATCGAGGAAGGGATTGGATCAATTGGATCCATGTCGCACTGCTAAACGCCCTCATGTTGGCGTCCAGTACACAACTATTTATACTGCGAACTCACCGATTAGGGTTTGTCGCCCCAGGTTTTGAAGAGGAGCAAGTGGTAGTTTCGTCATTTTAGCTGCATCATACACATTCCTGGACCAAATCGTGTAGCTTCGACCTGTCACTGAAAGCCCATATCTTTCTCGTTAAGGCTGGAGTTTTTTGTTTTGTTTTGTTTTTTTTAAAATTTTATAAGTTTTGCAGGAAAACAAAGATTAAAAAAAATTACAAATAATTGGAATTTAAATCTCGAACATAATTTTTTTTATTATAAAATTTAGTATTACGAACGCCATAACCAGTTCCGCCATTTCCTCAAATGAAAAAGTCGATTTAAAAAAAAAAAAAAAAAAAACTAAGTGAGAAATAAAGGAAATGAAGTGAATAGGGATGGCTTCTTCGTTCAAACAAAAAAAAAAAAAAAAAGAAAAAGAATGGGGATGGCTTCGAAATTAGAGTTCTCACATAAATAAAAGATTTTTTTTTAATAAAAATAATTTCCCATAAGTTATAACTTATAATTTTTAAAAAATAAGAATTAGCGTTATAATAAGAATTAAACTGTTTTAAAAAAATGTAATGTTTCACTACTCAAAATTATCAAATAGAATGTAGAGAGTCTAAAGACGCTCCTAAATGGCAAAAGCATTACATTGCCATATAAAACAAAGTTTTACACGAAATTGTTCATTTTAATGATGTCTGCAACATAAAATCCAACGGCGAAAAATGACTTGTTGCTGTGTTTTTTTGGTAGAAGTTGCCATTTTTGTTTATTGGAAAGCAAGTAGATTCCATCCTATATTAACAATTGGGGGAAAAAATTTCAAGCAAATTCAAGTACAAATGCATGAGACTAATACAATAACCTGGTCGAGGACCCTTATTTTCATCCAACGTTTTGTAGGCATAATTTTAACTAATTGCACACATCCAACGTCTGGTTCAACCGGCAAAAACCTTGGATCACCATAATTTCAGGACTCCGTTTTTCTTGAGGAAACTACACCATGGAACATAAGCTACAGCCACAAGCTTATCTACAGCTTGTGAGATCACATATAGAAAGAATCTCTGATATCATTCACCATATCAGCATATTATAAGAAATATGTAACAAAAAACCTCGTATTACTCCTCAATTTGACACCAACGACTTTTATAAATACACTACAACATTTCAAGTGCAAGCACAGTGATTACAATTCTTAAAAAGAGGTCAATTGGCCTCAAAATGTTCAAGGATAGGATTGAAATTAATCCTTTCAGGGTAAAATGCTTT
This sequence comes from Rhamnella rubrinervis, assembly GCA_007844105.2. Lineage (NCBI taxonomy): Eukaryota > Viridiplantae > Streptophyta > Magnoliopsida > Rosales > Rhamnaceae > Rhamnella > Rhamnella rubrinervis. The sequence goes on from CM017575.2 coordinate 1,327,426, forward strand.
CCCAACATAGAATTTATCTAGTCAAACTGCCCTAGTGTCATATATTAAGAACTAAGTTTTATAGTTCTAGTCTTCTCCTAGAGGTTAAACAACAACAAATAATGTAATAACAAGAAATCTAAATTGAAATATGTCGAGCTTAATAACAGAACAACGTATAATTATGTGCTATTTGACATAGGCTTTTAAAAAGTCACATTTAGCTTTGAGGCTCAAAAACTGTTTCACTGAGTAGGCAGTTTACCAAAAGAATTTCGCCTTTTACAAAAGTTTTGAGGTTTTGAGCCAAAACTAGTGAGTTCCAGCTTCCTAGAAAGCGCTTTAAAGGGTGAGAAAAACACAAGAAAAACTATTTTGAGCTTCAACACAAATTTCCATAATTACTATCTTAAAATTTTACTTCTCAAAAACAAAAGAAGTGTACCTCCTTTGTTCCACTAAAGCTCTTTTCATATTTATTTAGCCTTTTATATGTATCATATCTAAATACTAACTAAAGAGTTACAACTTTTGCATGGCTTCTTCTATGGTTTAAATGTAGAAGCAAAGCTACCCTACATAAGGTATAAAATCTGATAATCTCCTTAAATCTGATAATCTCCTTTTTAAGCTAACAGTTGCTCAAATGGGCCAAGTATAGTGACCGACACTTGTACATTTGCTTAATGGAAGTGTAATTGCACTAAATTATATGTTTATTTGAAGAAAACTGCAGAGAAAGCAGAAACCTCTTCCTTTGAGCACTGTTGGAGCATAATAATTATGAGGAAAATAATTAAATTGCAGAGCTTCCAAACAGCTCAAATCAGTCTTTTGCAGACTAAACAACTTAAAATAAAATTTATCAAACTAATATTTAGTATAGCTACAGGCAGATTGGCCACTTCTACAACCTCCTCAAACCAGCATACCTAACCACAAAATAAACCAGACACCAAAAGTGACAAAGTGACTATTTAATATATATGATACGACTTAACTTTATAAGAAAACTCATTACGATTATTAGCTATTTCAGTTATACTCTTCACAACCCAAAGTATTCCATTCATTTCCTTGAACTAATCCTATGTAAATGCACTCAGCTAAAAATATTGTTTATTCAAACCAAGGGCCAACCCCTAAGTGTATACCAATTTACTAAAATGGAGAAGTGTCATAATTCCTTCTCTCCAGCTTTAAGGTAAGCTTCATTTGCCTTCAAATAAGCCACCCCATTGACTAAACTGCAGACCAGTTTCTCAAAATCTAATAAGTTTAAAAATCAAATAATCCCAGAACTGAAATGCCAACCAAATACGTTAATATGGGAAGTGGATGAAATTAATATGACGAAGCACTGAACAAGATATATACTCTTCAGGCATACCCTAATCTTTTGAGGAAATTGTGGCTTCTTCTGTCGTATGAAATAAAACTCTATGATCAGAAACAGAAGGATTATGACAATAAATTTAGATTCCATAGACAGACCATGATCTTTCTAAGTGAAGCTTTAATGTCAACAGTGTATCCCATCAGAACACAACTCGATTTACAACTTAAGCAATGTGACAGAGATCCTGCATAGACAGACCATGATCTTTCTAAGTGAAGCTTTAATGTCAACAGTGTATCCCATCAGAACACAACTCGATTTCCTACTTAAGCAATGTGACAGAGATCCTGCAATAGGAAATTCCTATACTAATTTCTTCTAAAACTAAATATTTTAGAGATTCATAAATTTGAGTCAAATTCTTTAGCGCATTCAAGCTATATAACTAATAAACAGTGGCAGGTTCGACCCAAAGGTCAATATTTAAATTCAACTAACTTAGCTCTAGTAAATGTCATTTCAAAAAGATTTCATATACTTAAGCCAGAAGTCCAACTAAGCATCCACATAACACCAAAATATGAAAAGTTTTTCTTTTGTTTTCTACACTTAACCACTGAGCAAACAATTCAACTCACCAAGAAAATGTAGCTTAATATTCTCCCGAGAATCATTCCATCAAGTTTTCAGTTTATCCAATCAACACTTACATCGAGCAGAAGTAGATGGAAATGGAGCTCAACTACGCCAGAACAATAGAAGCAACACATTTCAAAATTTGATTTCTTTATACTATTATACGCAACAATCCATGATGATCAAACTAAAGAAATTATTCAATCAGTAATTAATGGCTTTCCAAAAGGTAAAACAACCAATAAAAAAGGTGGGAAATTCAAGCATATTACAACAAAATGAAATTCCAACATAGTCAAAAACATCAAATTAGAGCGAAATCCCATACAGAAGCCAGTCACATTACACCAAAAAGTAAAGCTTTTTGAAACGTACCAGAATGAGCAAGCGCATTATTATATCCAACCAGTGGGGTAAACCCCAATAAAAAGAAGAGCTTTTTTTTTTTTCCTTAAAAAAAATAAAATTCCAAGGCCCTTTTGCTTTGCATGAAATTAGGGGATGTCCCAGGGTCTAGGCTCGGGGACGGCAACGACCATACCTTGGAGTTCAGGAGTAAGGACCACCTGACAGCCAAGCCTGGAGTGCTTGTTGAGAACCCTAGCTCTGGAATTCCTCTTGAGAATGTACTCTTCGTCGTAGGACCGAGGTGGAAGCCTCTCGAGCCATTCCTGAGCTATGCTGACCTCGCACTCGGCAGAGCAGGCGTCGATCTCCTCCAACCGGTGGGACGCCGGTTCGATCAAGCCGTTGTTGGCCAAGGCTCTCAGGAGGGTATGGCCGGAGAGCCCCACGATCTCACGCTTCTTGCCTTCCGGATCGATGGCGAAGAGCTTCACGATGCGGTCAGATACTTTCTTCGAGGAGGAAGAGGATGAAGATGGGATTGGGGTTGAGGCTGACCCTCTTGAAATTAGGGATTTGGAGTAGAAGGAGAGCGATGGAAGACGGTGGATTTGGGCGCTGAGTCTCTGTAGGTTCGCGACGGCCATTGTTATTTTCTTTGGCAGAGGAAAGGACTGAAGGAGCTAAACAGGGTGCGATCAAAAGACAAACATACTCATCGTCGTTAGAAGCAAACTCATTGTCGTTTGCATTTAAATAATAAAATATAAATATAAATTCTGTCACAAATTTAAAATATATATACGTTGAATGGTCCCGGTTTTATTCATTTTAAAAAATATTAAAATAATAGTTTTAATAATTATTCAATTCATCTAAAAAGAGTCTTTTTTTTCTTTTCTTTTTTCAAATTTAAAGTGGCAAAATGCTCTTTTTTTCTTTTTTTTTTTAATTTTATATTGTATAAGATGACATGTGTAATTTTATTTTTCAAAAATTATTCTTGTTGGTTGCAAACATGTGTAATTTTAGGATTACATGGTAGTTTGGTCCATTTATTCTAATCTAATGACTTTACTAGGATCCAACAATTTTTGGTCCTTCTAATCTTGCTTAAAATTAACAATTTTGGTAGGAAAAATTGGTTCTCAGATATTTTAATTAATATCTTTCCATGCTAATATTGAAATTGAACAGTGAAGAAAAAATTCTATAAAATTTTCTCTCCACGTGAAGCTCATGGAGTTAATTCCTTTCTAAGCAAGGCATAGCAAAGCTTGCTTCACTTGAAATGCTACTGCAAGACATATGCAAGTGAAGGAATTTATTCTGAATAGTATTCTCCAGTGGGTGTTTAAGACCATTGACACATGGCCTAATTCATATGCATGAGACTGAGAGAGAGAGAGAGAGAGACAGAGATTAACTGTGTACAAGCATAGAGAAGGTTTTCGAGAGTTTCCAACTGAGAGTACTGGACAAGAGATAGAGGTTGTGTATAAAGCACAGAAAAACTTGGGTTTTGGTAGATCCAACTGTAAAATAGAGAGAGTACTAAACAAGAGAGCTTTTGGGCAAGCAATGGATCAGATGCCTAGCCTAAGATCTAGAGGCAAGTATTTTTTGTACATTTATATCACCCTGAATTCAATGTTATTTTCTTATCATTTACAACCATTCATGGTTTACATTTAGCACACAAATCCACCATCTTTGATGTGAGAAAATATGCCAAACCATCGCCTCCCATTCTCTTGCATGCAAAGATTGATTTGTATTGTTATGAGCAGGTTTACGAAGTTCTTATTTCCCCATGTTTGTCCTTATACCAAAACATCATCCATCAAAGGAGAAGTTGTCATTGTCCAGAATTCTGGGCAACATTCAGATCCTGGAAAATCAGCCTCTATTCAGATTTGCAGTGGGACTACAATCGACCCGAGTAAGTTTTGGAAATATTCAATCATGAACTTTGTGTCTAAATTTAGAAAGTTGAATAAGAGAAATTTGTTAAGGAAGAAGAGTTTTTTATGCAAAGTGCAAATGTCAAACTTGGAGTGATGTTCTTCTGTTTGATTTTATGTCTCACAGGAACTGGCAGAGGCAAATTGAGTGAGAAGGCGTATCTAAGATACGGAAAGACCAATACAAGCAATGGTGAGAAGACCACCACATATAAAATCATGTTCCAATTGGAACCGGGGTTTGGAACTCCAGGAGCTCTTATCCTAACAAACCAACTTAAGCATGAATTCTTTATCCAATCTGTCTCTCTTCAAACTCCCAACAAGCAGATTATCAAATTCGATTGTGGCTCTTGGGTGTACCCTTTTGAAAAAACTGGAACTGATCGTATTTTCTTCTCAAATGCTGTAAGTTACCTGCGTTAGATGTATGATTTGTTTGACTACTTGTTATGTATGTACCAAATGCAAGTGTGACTCATATTGATGTGTGGTAGAAATATCTTCCGAACCAAACACCTCAAGCACTACTGAATTTGAGAGAGGAAGAACTTACTAGCCTGAGGGGAGATGAAAAAGGGGAGAGGAAGGAATGGGATCGAATCTATGACTATGACTACTACAATGATCTTGGCAATCCTGATAAAGGTAGAGAACATGTGAGACCTGTCTTGGGTGGTTCAGATTTGCATCCATTTCCTCGCAGATTAAGAACAGGTCGACCTCCTAGCGATACAGGTATAGAATATACAAGTTCTATCATTTAAAATTTGCCTTCCCTTTTCAAGTTCTACAATTTTTAATGCATGAATGTAACTAACTTCATGACTAATGTTTAGACCCTTTAACGGAGAGCCAGCCAAATATGATTAACATAGACAGGATATATGTTCCCCTGGACGAGCGTCTAAGCTCCAAGAAACTGTTTGAGGTTCTATCAAACTCAATTCAGGCTGCTGTACCTTTTCTTATCCAAGGGGCGAAATCATTCCTTGAAGGAGATTCGAGAGGTTTTGAGTCATTTGATGAAATGAATTACATGTTTTCTGGCAACAGAAGCCTAATGGTGGAGGAATGGATTACTGAGAAACTGATGAATATATTGCCTCCTAAGCTTCGCAAAGAGATTACTTATGAGAGCATAAAGGCCCCATTCAAATCTCCATTCCCACAAATAATAGCAGGTGACAAATTTGACTGTTATATTAATTTCATATACACCCTGCAATATTGTAAGAGATTTTCCTTTATCTTTATAAACTTTGGTGTTTTCCATTTATCAGAGAACGAATTTGCTTGGAAAAGTGACGTGGAGTTTGGCCGCCAAATGCTGGCGGGAACTAATCCGGCACGAATCCAGCGCTTGGAGGTACATCTCCTACCTTAATGCAGACATGACCTATATATATTAGAACCTTTAATTCCATGCCTGCTATGGGCTGCCAAATACCAATTGACTATTTACACCTATTGAAATGGTTAATATTGTGACTAATCAACTTCAGTATTGAAGATGACAAAAAGAAGTAGATTTTAGCTGAATTTTTATTATTTATTTATTTATTTACTTTTTTGCTAAGTAGATTTTTACTAAACCATGCTCAAGAATGGTGAAATTTTGTGAATATAAAACCAGGAAGATTTCTAATTTTGTTATTCTTCATCTTATTATTTGTCTTTACTTAAACATTGACCTCATTGGTTCAAATTGCCAGATAAAATCACTGTTACCACCTGCTAGTGTAGCATATAAGTGAACCACTAGACTTCCTTGATTTCATGTTTGTAACTTGCAGAAATTTCCACCCACAAACAAAAATGGAAAGATTGGTTTTGTGAAAACAACAGATGTACAGCACAACCTTGATGGTCTATCTGTTACCGAGGTAATTAACCAAGTCTCTAAGTGCAATTTTGTTTTAAAGAAAATTAACTTGCTACATAACTACTCTCTTTTTTTCTTTAGGCATTGAACCAGTGCAGGTTATTCATCTTGGATCACCATGACTATCTCATGCCATTTTTAGAGAGAATGATTGAAAATAACTTTCACGTTTATGCATCTCGTACACTGCTGTTCTTAAAGAGTGACAAAACGCTAAAGCCAATAGCAATAGAACTTAGTTTGCCCTCCCCTGATAATGCCGATGAGTTAGGCATAGTGTTTGTTCCAGCAGAGAAGGATGAAGCAGGAGCATTGTGGCAGGTTGCTAAAGCTCTTGTTGTTGCTAGTGACTCTGTTTACCACCAACTAATCAGCCATTGGTGAGTTGAGCAGTGCTATGATTTTATCCACCTATAGTCATTCAAATTATTAGTTAGTTCACTGCATTTCCTATGATAGGCAACTCATTTTTTAACGAAGTAGATAATAGTAACTGATGTTCATTAGGGATCTTTGATTTATTGTCCCAAAAAAATGCATTTGTGCTTAATTAGCTCACTGCAGCGCAAACTTTTTTTATCTATAGATTCCAATTTCCTGATGTGATATATTGTTGTCATGTACAAAACCCTATCTTGATGAAGTTTTCATTCAAGGGTGGATTGATAATTATCAGTATGAAAATAAAACTTAATAAATCAGATAATCCCTCTTAAAATTTGCAGCATTGCCCTACAATGTTTATAATCAACTAAAGCTGAAGTCAGGATCCTAATTCTTTTGTCACATTAGTATGTAGAAAAATCTTTAGAGTATTTACCAGTGTGATGCATATTGTAGGTTGCAAACTCATGTGGTCATCGAACCGTTCATTATTGCCACTAGAAGACAACTAAGCATGATGCATCCAATCCATTGGCTACTACATCCTCATTTCAAAGACACCATCCACGTAAATGCACTGGCTCGTAATATACTCTTGAACTCTGGAGGAATCCTTGAGAAGACATTGTTCTCTGCTGAAATTTCCATGGAGTTGTCAGCTGAGCTCTACAAGGAGTGGAGATTTGATGAACAAGCCCTTCCAGCTGATCTTCTCAAAAGGTACTTAGTTTTCTTATTATCTCAATAAATAATATTTGTGATCTTTACGTCACTGCATCCATTTCATGGACAAAATAGAGAACGATTATATATACTCTTTAGCCATTTCACAAAGAAAGTGAAATTTGTTAGAATAGACAGTCTTCAGCCCTGTTATATAACCATATAGACCTACAAATAAAAGAGAATGAAAAGGAGACAGAGGACCTAAATTCACTTGACACAACATTATGTTTCACATATTCTAATACAGTTCCTTCATGGCTACAACGTTTCAGAGGTATGGCTCTAAAAGACCCAAATCCAAATAACCCAACTGGGGTTCAGCTACTCTTTGAAGACTATCCTTATGGTGCAGATGGACTTGAGATATGGACTGCCATCAAGACTTGGGTTACAGATTTTTGTTCTGTCTTCTACACAGATGATGATTCTGTCGTATCTGACCAAGAAATCCAAGAATGGTGGTCGGAAATCCGAAATGTGGGTCATGGTGATAAGTGCAGTGAGTCATGGTGGTTCAGAATGAATACTCTCTCAGACCTAGTTCAAGCATTGACAACTCTCATATGGATTGCATCAGCCATTCATGCTTCTGTCAACTTTGGTCAATATGCATATTCTGGGTACCCTCCAAACCGTCCCACACAAATCCAAAAGGACATCCCTTGGGAAGGGACATTTGAATATGCTGAATTCATCAAGGACCCAGATAAATACTTTCTTAAAATGTTGCCTGGAAAGCTTAATATGAGTCTAAGTGTTGCACTCATGGAGGTTCTCTCAAGGCACACATCAGATGAAGTGTATTTGGGTCAGAGATCATCAACAGTGGAGTGGATAAACAATGAAGAGGTAAGACAGAGATTTGACAAGTTTAATAAAGAGCTGAGACAGATAGAGAAAAGAATCACAGAGAGGAATAGAAATCCCAGTCTTAAGAACAGAAAAGGACCTTCTGGTATTCCTTACACACTTTTGTACCCTGACACGTCCAATGTTGAACTCAGAGGGGGTGTCACAGGAAAGGGTATTCCTAATAGTATTTCCATTTGACATGTTCTATACCTTTTATCTACATTCAACATAACACTGTCTGCAATCCAAAAGGGCTATGTATTTGGATTCAAATGGATTTCCTCATTTTTTTGTGTACCTATAATAATAATGGACGAAGTGTGCTATGTATATTTTAGTTTACTCAAATGAAAAGAAGTCCTTAATGTTTTATAGCTTCGATTGCACGTGTGGATGTAATTAGTAATTCAAATTCAAATTATTAAATACAAAATGATGAAATGAAATGCATCTTTAACACAAACTACTCGGTGGATAAAACGGCTCAAAGTCTTATAATTTTGCCACGAGATGAAAGAAGTCCATGTTAGATTCAGCTATGGAAAGCAAAACTCCACCGTCATCGACGTGAGCATAGAATGGGTTTGGGGAGTCTCGGGAGAAGTCAGGTTTGCTGCAACAGGTAGGTAGTGGTGGAGAGTGAGAGACAGGGAATGCTTGAGCTTTGGAATGATAATAAAATGTAATGGAAGAAGATGTTGAGGGAAGAAATTCCTTAAAGGAAATGGGTTGGATTGGTGGCATCCTTACGAAGCGCGAGTCAAAGAAGGTTAGAGGGAGAGAGTTTGGAACAGCCAACCTACGTTTGGAGGCGCAGGGAGATGCCTGGCAAGCCTCTACTATTTTCGTTACCACCATTCAAGGGGGAGAGAAAAACTCAAAAAACTATAATCTTCTTTGGCATTAATTCATACATTTACTTAAATCTCACAGTACCACCCGGAGAAATTATTGGGTAGCACAGGCCTACCAGATGACTCACAGACCCACCAGATCATAAAAGAAATGCCAACCCAAAAAAAAAAAAAACAAATCACTTCTACCATCTTCCTGAACTATTGAATAATTGAGTATGTATTGAATTGATGCATGCGAGAGAGGGGTAACCTGTCATACTTGAGAAAAAATAAAAATTAACACACTTAGATGATAAGCATTCCATGGTATATCTGCCTAAAGGAATCACTCTCTCTTCTTCACTAAGCAGAGTGCTACTTATGGGCAAGAGTTTACCATGTACACAAACTTTAACTCAGAGAGAAAGCTTAATAATGCATATAGTTTCCTAGGGTACAAATATACAAATATGTTAAAGAGTCGCATTGTCTTGTCAACATCGGCCTTGAACAGCAAAAGATGCAGTGTCAACTTTTTCAGGATTTCCAAGCACCATATCAACAACCATTTCAGCAGTCCCCAGAGCCTACAAATTCGGATAAAAACAACCAGCAACGGTTATGACAAGTTATAACATTTGCTGAATTCATAAAAACTCATGAGAAGTGACTGTCTACTGTAGCTTAGGCAGCGAACAATATGGACATTGTCTTAAGCTAGCAGTTAAAATAGGCAAATTGTTATTCTAGAAACTTTATATTGCTTTAAATCTTAGGATGAATAACAAAGAATATTACCATAGAAAGTCCTCCTCCTTCATGTCCAGTGGCAAGAAACACATTTGGCAAACCTGGCACAGGCCCAATTACTGGCTTCCCATCTGGCACTGAGACACCAAAGGTAATAACATTACTTAATTTTGTATAGAATAACACAATTCTCTAGTAGTACAAACAAACACAATCTCTAAATCATAACTCCAATAATCTAGATGTGTCTCTATTTTATTAGGTTCTAACTCACTGTAAGGTCTTAATCCTGTTCGCACTCTTCTGCTCTTAATAAAATCTGAAAGGGGTCGTTCTCTTAGTTTGGGAAAGAATTCCATGGCTCGATTCCATATAGAATTAACGATGGATTCTTCCACTTCAGTACTGAATCCTGAAAACTCACGGCTGCTCCCTGGAAAGACAAATTATCATTGAGATGGCTGAGATATGGATCGTTTGTTTACAAAGAAACATAGTAGATCATAGAGTTACAGCAGAAAACTCCTAAAGGTTAACAGATAGGTTCAGCAAAAGCATGTATTGGTTACTTACTGCCAAATACCACATAAAAGAAAAAAGAAAGAAAAATGTGCCCTTATCCAAATGATTAGAGAGAGAAAGAGTGAGAGGAAAACTACGCGGAGAACACTTCCAGGCAAGGTTACACAAAGTTCCTTAATGTATAATAAAGAAATTAACATCACATATATTGTAAGGAGTAGATAAAGTAAAAACAAAATTCACAAATTATAGACATGAAATGTTGCATCTCTGAATAAAGAACACAAGTCATTAGTACAGGTAAAAAAATTTCTAAATTAACCACATCGTTCAGAACATAACTGCTAAATTATACCAAGAAGAAGATTCCCCATAAAGTCCATAGTGGCTGTCATTGAAACTGACAAGCTTTTCCCATGATCAAATACTTCTGAGGTTGAGATTCTGGGAAGCAAAGTAGCAGTTTGATGATTGACATATCCAGCCTCCATCAGACCATGATTTACATAAAGGGAATCAAAATTCTCTAGCACTAACAGGTGACCCTGTCATGCAGAGTAAATATCTTATTAGCTCTTTCAAGCAACCAAATATATGTCAGATATGCTCTGGCTCTTTTTTTGAACTAAACTACGACAATAATCCACACAATCCGGATGATTAGTTGACACATTTTCATGTCAAAAGACAACTCACTTCTATGCAACATCAAGTTCAAAATGGTAATAGATCACCTTTGTTACCAATGAATCGCAATGTACAGAAAGATGCCTAAAAGAAGAGATGTGGAAGACAGCAAAAAGAGAATCAAATGTTCAAATAAGCTAACAAGATGGGGTTCACTTGTAAAGAAAAGATGGAAAGTGGAGACACCAAAAAAGGTTTTCATTGTTCAAATGAGGAAACAAGAAGAACTAAAATTTAAATATATATATATTTAAAAAAAGAAAAAGAAAAAAAACTCTTGTAAAAGTGATTATTATTAGAGCATTGTAAATCTGCACCTAAGTCATTTAAGAGGGCTTTTACAATAAATTTCACCTAATAAAAAGAAAATTTTGGAGGACTTTGGACAAGAGGTTTCCAGTGTCTATCCTGTTTTTCTCTACTCATCCACAGATACTTTCCTTCACATCCTTCAGCCCTAAAGAAAGCAGTGTAAAGAACATTGTGTGTGGTGCAACAAATCAAGCAATCTTAATGCATGTAACAATAGGTCATTACACATTCTAAATTAAAACCTTTCGAGGTTTTACAGGGATATCAAGCACAACTTCTGATTCTCTAAGCAGGTCATGCATCAGTGACCCACTCCAACAACCAGCTGCCACAACAATGGCCTTCTTACTATACAAGGTATTCTTGAAAGTCTTAACAGCTACAACCTCCCCGCTGCTATCGGATCTGGGTAGGTAAAGATAAAAAACAGTCACATAGAATTTATATCACATCCTTTACGCAAATCCTTCTATAGTCTGTTGTCTTGACATTGCAAATTTCAGTTCAACCAAAACAGATGACAAAAACCTTAATAAACTTGTCACTGGATCATGGAAGATTTCGGCATATCTGCCTTCAGATGTAAAATTTTTGTTAACCTACATATATATCAAGAGTCAGATAACTGATACAAGGAGAAGTAATAGGAGTATGCCTAATCATGAAACAAGTATATACATATACCTTTTGAATATAAGCAACTGCACGTTGAGCATCCAATTGATAGTCATCAGGTAGAAATGCAGCCCCAGTATCCTTGTCAACCAAGAGATCAGGTTCCTCTAAAAGCAAATCACTGCCAGACAAGTACTCTGCTCTCAACCCAGCATCATGTAGCAGTGTCACCCTCCTTTTTAACGCATCCACCTCTTCAGGGTTTCTACCAATTAACAAGCTTCCTGCAGAAGCGAATTCCATCTCATAACATGGTTTTAACAATCAAGCTTATCCCTTAAAAAGAAGAAGAAGGAATAGCAACTTTTAGGGTAGACACATCAACTTTTCATTTCATAGGATTAAAACCAATTTTTAGAAGCTCAATTGTGCATGAACTGTAATGCTCCAGAGCCTATTTGTAACGGTCCCAATTGAGTCCCACATCGTCCAGTAAGGAATTGGTATATGCTTGGGCACCCTTCCCTTACAAACCCCTTTTTAAGGGAAATTCTAACCTACGTGTGCGTAACACTATTCTTTTAGTCTACTCCGGGCACGTCTGTTTCAACCCGCCATTAGAAACAAACCTACCATTATCATATAGTTGTTGGATGATTTAAGCACAACAAGTATTTGATGAACTCTATTATGTAAATAACGTAATCAATAAGAGAAAAGAAGCCAAGGAAAAGGAACCCAAGAACATACACACATCATCTAAAACCTTGGAGTTAGGAAAAATGGAATTTTTAGTGGCTACCTGTTTTCTTCCAACCCAATAGCTGTAAAGGATCCAAGCCTGTTCATGTAGACTCTCAGCCAGCATCACCCACAAGTTTTGGCTTCTCATTGTCAAGTCCCATATATCACTGCCAGGGGTTTGATGTACCATCCATATGTATCCCTGCCCTGAAACAGACACAAGGTGAAGTTTTTCCTATAACCCATCAGATTTTCACAAGAGAGTAAAAAATGACTTCTATTAAACTAAAAGGTTGGGTTTACACTTCCTCAGTAACCAAACAGAGAAACCAAATAGTACGTACCAGCACCAGTGGCACCAGAACAAGGGACGGCTTTGTCAACCACAGCGACGGATAGGTCCGACCCGAGAAGTAACTGCCGGGCAATGCTCAACCCGATGATTCCAGCTCCGATCACTACGACATCGAAGGTGTGATGCGATGCACACACGGGGTTCGAACCGGATTGGACAAATGGACCGGGTCGACTGGACGGCGTTTTCCGGATTGACAACGGTAATGACCTGCCGTTGAACTTGGAACCGAGCAAGCTCGACTGGTAGGCGAAGCTACAGGACCGATTTCTGAAGGATGGAACGGCGTCGTTGTGAACATTAGGGAGCGAGCAAAACGCTGAATCTAAAGCCATTGCGCAATCAATGTCACAGCCTGGTTCCCACCCGTGGGTTTATGGCGTGCCAAACCAATGACTGAGTATACAGTGTACTCAACTTTCGTTTGAAGCGCCACATGAAGAAAGGTTTATTAGAGCGAATGAAATGTCTTAGCCTTTTATAAAATTTTAAAACTGAAACTGTAAAAAACATTACTTATTAATAAAATTTTAAATTGATAAAATCTATATTGAAAATCTTTTTTACACCCAATTAAAATTATATAATATAATTTTAATATTATATTTTTATTTTTATTTTATTTATAATCTCAACCTTTTAAATTGGAGTTAAAATTGATGAATAATTTTCGGCTAATAATTTATAATGCAAATTTTTTTTGTTATTTTATATTCGGGGCGGGGTAATTAAAATAAGGGAAATTTCCATGTTACGTACCAAAGTTTGATGAAAATACTACCACTATGGGGTTAGTTTGTTGAAAACCATTTTAAATGTTTATAAAACTAAGCTTATTTTTTATTATTCCTTTTATTATTATTGCTTATTACAAATAGGTATTATAATAGTCAATTATCAATTTTCTTTATGTCTTAAAAGAAAAAAAAAACTAAAAACAAACATTTAAACTTATTAGTTAATTAGGTTTCTTGTGTGAGAAGTACGGTTTTTTTTAAGTAGTGAGAGTAAGGATGTTAAGTACACGTGGACAACTGTTTTGATTTCGGTGGTCAAAAACATGGCAACCTTTCGTAGTTGTATGCGTCTGAGCTATTCTACCAAAAAAATAAATAAATAAATAAAGTATTAGTAGTTGCATGTGTGGTAAAGTATTTGCCAATTTTATTAGAAAACAGTTTTCTTACACCAAAATTCTAAAAAGAAAATAATAAAAATAAAATCTAAACCCTAGAACTTTAATGTGGGCACAAATTCCCAACTGGTTGTCTTGTGTTTGTCACATCTAAATCATGAATTATAGAATGTTTAGTGTAGAGAGGCAGGTAATTGAGTTCAATGTTTTTGTATATTCTATTTTCGTGATATTTAAACTTGGATACCATATTGGAGCTATGCATGTTAAGATTATTAATTAATTTGGAGTTTCCATTAATAACAATTTCATTTTTATATATATATATATATATATAAAACATCATCGTATTCATACACATCTTAAATACTAGGCCTAGCAATGGAAATAGAGCAGGCTGTGTATGGCATTCAGAGTTGTAGTATTTGTGTCTGGGTTTTAATCATATTCTTCAGCTGTTATAGTTACTATATAATCGGAGTGAAGAAACAACGAATAAGATCAAAGCTTAAAAGGCAAGGTATAAGTGGTCCTTTGCCATCCCTTGTGTTTGGGAACGTTCCTGAAATAAACCGCATAATGTCAATGTCCAAACAAAAGAGTAAAGATGTCAAGGAGCCATTGCTGCTAGAGGACTGTTCTTTGTCTCTCTTCCCCTATTTGAAGCGCTGGACTGAGCAATTTGGTACCTATATATGTATTTTATTTATCTTTTAATTACTATATGTATCTTTTTTTCTCTTCTTCTTCTTCATTGGTTTTTCTTACATAAAAAAAAAGTTATTTATATTACTATTTTGCTTTCTAAATTTAATCATTTCATAGAGGTCAGCTTACATATTTTAATGTGACTTTAAATTTATAATATTACAGGAGAGACATTCATTTTTGCACTTGGAGGGGTACAAATAATGTATGTAACAAATGTGAAATTAGTAAGAGAATTAAGCATCTTCAAATCATTGGACTTGGGCAAGCCTGACTATCTTCAAACTGAAAGAGGTCCTTTACTAGGCAAGGGCCTCATTGCTTCAAGTGGTTCACTTTGGGCTCACCAGAGAAAGACAATTGCTCCCCATCTTTACATGTACAAAATTAAGGTCTGCTTCTATACTCAAAAATGTTTTGCTATTAATTGTTTTATTTAAACTTAAGTATAGGGATAATTTCATAATTTTCCGAAAACCATTATGGGTTATAAAATTCACTGCCTGCAACTGGGTTCAAATAATGAATTCCAGAGTCCATTTGAGTGTAAAAGGAAAGAAGAAAAACAAAAAAATCAAATGAAAACAACTAATAAATAAAAATAAACTCCAACCTTAACTACAATTGGATTAAATTAATTACATACTACTCGTTAGAGAAAATTAAAAACCAAAAACGTAGCTTTCTTTAATTATGCCAAACACTGAGGGAGTTAAGTGAATGATATTTTTTTCTTTGTATAAAACTTCAAATGGTTGGTAAATTTAAGATTATGTGAATTGGGAATGCAGGATATGACAGATCTAATTGTGGAATCTGCAAATGCTTTGGTAAAGAGTTGGGAAAGTAGAATTGAAACAAATGGTGGGGTTGGGGTTGTAGATTTAGCAGTGGATGATGATGTGAGGAGCTTCACAGCCATTGTGATCTCCAAGATTTTGTTTGGGAGAAACTATGATGAAGGAGCACAAATATTCCCAAAGCTTAGAGCTCTTCTAAAAGAAATGGCTTCACCCACCATACTTAATGGAATTCCCTTCTCAAGGTATTTTTGAAATTTAACCTTTACTATTGGTTAGTTAATTATTATATGCTCACATCTTCACCTTAATATCAGATATTTCCCAACAAACCAAAATAGACGAGTGTGGAGACTAGAAAAAGAGATACACTGCATGATAATGGCCATAAAAGAGAAGCACAGTGGAAGGGTTTGTGGGGACATGATGGAAGCTATCAAGGAAGGTGCAGAGAATGCTAAGCTGGGGCAATCCGCAGAGGATCAGTACGTGGCTGACAATTGCAAGAACCTCTTCTTGGCCGGCGCTGAAATTCCTGCTGTTTCTGCAATCTGGGGTGTCATGCTTTTGGCTTCACATCCCCATTGGCAAACCCGTCTCCGAAATGAGCTTCAGCAAGTTTTTGGAGGCACAAAGAATATTATTGATCCAAGTATGCTTGGCAAGTGCAAACTGGTATGTGTGTGTGTGTATATATTCTTATATAGATTAAATTGAACAATAATGCTAGGGCCACAAAGATGTTTACGAACTTCATTTATCAAGTAACACGGAAATTAACAATGTTAATTTTTGTGGGATTACATTTGCAGCTGGAAATGGTGGTCCAAGAAGTGTTGAGGCTGTACCCAGCAATAATATTTGTGTCAAGGCAAGCTTTAAAAGACATAAAAATAGGTGAAACGTGTATTCCAAAAGGAGTAAACATATGGATATGGTTGCTAGAGTTGCACAGAGACCCACAACTCTGGGGCTCTGATGCTCTCCAATTCAATCCTGAGAGGTTTGCCAATGGAGTCTCTGGGGCTTGCAAGTGTCCTCAAGCCTACTTGCCGTTCGGTGTGGGTAGCCGAGTGTGTCCTGGACAGAGCTTAGCCCTGGTTGAGTTGAAGATCTTGTTTGCTTCAATTGTATCCAACTTCAATCTCTCTGTTTCTCCCAAGTATGTTCACTCCCCTGCTTATGGTTTGCTTTTGCACCCTAAACAAGGTGTCCATCTCTTGGTGCAAAAGATATGAGACACCATACATGACTTGGGGCGTTTATTTTCTTTAAACGTCAACGTATCGAGCTAGTCGCCTCAAACACGTCCTCGTTGCAGTGGTCCTCCACCATTGCTGGTAGTTTTCCAAGTTTGAATTATGTAATTTCTCTGAGTTTGTATGTAAGAACTCATTAATCTTCAATGTATTTGAGTACTGAATCTCGTATTCTTCAGTAAACACCTGGGTTTTACTTCAAAAACTTATTCGTCAATCAATTACATTTATATTTTAATCTGTTTCATTTCATTCCAGTAACAAAAAAATAGCCAAATTATTTAACAATGAGAGATTGACAAGTTGAAAGATTGCCAGTGGAATGACAAACAAAAGAAAGTAACAAACTAAAAGGAAGTAACAAACAAAAGAAAATGACAAATAAGCATAGCCGACTAAGCAGTTGACGTAACACACGGACCCATAAGCTAAGCTGGGGAAGCCATATCAGTTGGTCTCCCCAGTAGCTTATGCAGAGAAATTTTCCGACTGAAATGAAGTGTTAATATACAAGAAATTAGGCCACAGAGCAATCAATGTCAATGACATGAAAGGGGGAGAAAACACAACAATGTTATATATCCACAATGTTTCTGTTGTGTTAGGACATGAACATGTGTACAAGTGACCGTACAAATATGCATCAATGCATTATGATTATGTACGGTGTGTATGTGTGTGTGTCTTCAAACACTGTTCAGCTGTTTTCTTGAGTTCCACGCAATCCTTCTGTGCCAGAGAAGGGAAGACGCTTCTTCAACATCTACATTCTTTACTTTTCATTAGTCACTGAACATATATAAAGCATGTAAAAACTATTAACTACAGAATAAAATTTCAATTTACAAACTTCACCAAGCAAAATCATATGCCACTTAAAATGCTGAATGGAACGGCGTCGTTGTGAACATTAGGGAGCGAGCCATACGCTGAATCTAAAGCCATTAGGCACACAAGTAAAACTATATAATAATATGATTTTAAAATTATTCTTCTCATTAACATTATATTTTTTTGTTTTTATTTTGTTTATAATTTGACCCCCTTAATAGAGTCAAAATTAATGAATAAATAAATTACAAATTTTCCGCTAATTAATTATAATGTTAATTTTTTTTCATACTAGGAGAGGGGGAATTAAAAACTCATATTATTAGTAGTTTTTTAAGTTTAAAATATGTAATTTTCCGAGTTTCTATGTGAGGACTCTTTAAATTTCAATGTATTTGAGCACTAAATAAACACCTGGGTTCTACGCACTAAACTTATTCGTTAATTTTGATTACATTATATTAAAATTTGTTTCATTTCATCCTAGTAATATACATGGAAATCCACATAAACCCAAGTTTTCAATATAAGAAGTATTCTCAAATGTGTTAAATTGCTCGCAACCAATCTACTTCTCAACAAGTTTTAACACGAGAGATGTTGTATCAGTCAATTGCTGAGGAATTTCACCAACTAGCTCATTTGACACTTGAAATAATTTCCAAGTGATTGTGGAATACCACCACCCTACTTGGTCTGTAAAAAGTCGAGCTCTTTCAGTGATTTGAGCTTCGCAACCGGTTGTGGAATCGATTTCCATTAAAGTTGAGATTCCTTAATCCGGAATTCTTCCCCAACAATGAGCTTGCCATTAAGCTTATTCATCCACCCAACAGATTATTGGTTCAACTTCTTCCCGGTGCATGTAGGAAAGCTTCCCATTCAAAGTATTATAAGCCAAATCAAAGAAGTTGAAGTGATCTAAGGTCACAAACCAATGAAGGTTTAGGTACCTCTCCAGTCAGGTGACTGTGAGACTACAAAGAGACTTTTGTATGAAAGGTGGCGTAATTGGAACATGTCCTTTTAAGGAGGTTGGAACTAAGATCAAGAATTTCAAGGTTTTTCCATTGAATTCGTTGTGAGAAATATTAAGAGAATACAAAAGAATTTTCACCCACATTCCACAGCCATTTGGGGTTGTATTGTAAATTAGGCAAAATCCTAAGGTTCGTCAAGTAGCGGTTTGAGAAGCCAAGAAAAGTCTTATATTAAGTGAAAAATCGTTATGTACAAAACCACTCAAGTAATTTGATGAAACATCTAACAAAGAGATATTGACAAGTCGAAAGATTGACAATGGAATGGATACATGTGGTTCATTATTACTCAAATTCATCAAGGAAACGCGGTTTCAACGTAAGACATACGTACTCTGCACAAACGAAGATGTTTGAGGCTGGTTAGGTTTGTGGCAGTTACTTTTACGGTAGATGTCTTTAGCCTCAATTCTTTTAAGGAAGAATTGGGCATTGTGGGCTGAGACTGTGTGATGGAAGTAAATCATGAATTGAAAAGGGACTGAAACCAGAGGGTTTCAAGACCCTTATTCACTATCAAATTAAGCTTCTCTTCAAAGAGATTGAGTTCACAACACGAGCAAAATGCAATCTGAGCTCGCACGTACTCACAGCCAGACAAAATATCAAAACCAATTCAGTTAAGCCAAACGAAGTTGTTTAGGCAATATACTATTAAACTAAGCAGTTGACTTAACATGGACCAATGAGCTAAGCTGGGGAAGCCACTGCATCACTTGGTCTCCAGTAGCTTCTTCAGAGAAATTTTCCGTAAATAATCCGACTGAAATAAGTGTTTTACAAGAAATTAGGCCACAGAGAGATCAATGATATGAAAGGGGGAAAAAAAAAGACAGCAATGTTATTCACAATGTTTTTGTTGTGTTAGGACATGAACATGTATACAATTGACCATACATATATGCATCAATGCATTATGTGGTGTGTGCGCCTTTCACCATGTTTCCACATACTATAAAATAAGGGACAAAAGAAATAAGGAAGTACCTTGCTTGTGGCAGCGTTATACATCTTTTCTTCAAACCCCTCAGCCATTTTCTTGAGTTCACGCAGTCCTTCTGTACCGGAGAAGGGAAGACGCTTCTTCAACATATACAATCTTTACATTTAATAAATTACATTTCATTAGTTGACCATAAAGCATGGAAAAACTATTAACAACAAAATAAAGTTTCAATTTACAAGCTTTATGATGCAAAAACAAGCAGCTTAAATGAGACACACATAAAAAATAAAAACAAGAATTGAATAATCAGTTAGAATATTGTCAGAGAGGGGGAGGAAAAGCCATTACATTACTTTAACTATTTAAGCAAAAATTTAAAACCAGATTCAGAAATAGTTAGTTCATGCAGATGAGGAGCATAACACTAGTGCATTATTTTCACCAAGATGGTCCTTTAGCATTCAGTTGCAATAGATAAAAGTAAACAAATATGAACTTCCATACACCCACACCCACACATACAGACACATATATATTCCGGTGAGAAAACTAACTCTTTACAAGATAACAATCCTAATGCCTTCATAATTGCATTTACTACTTTAATTAAAGTTTCGACAAATAATACCCAGATCTCATGCTCACCACACACCATTTCAGCATTACATTAAATCTTTATTTTATTTTTCCTACTAACCCCTCTCTTTTATCCTTAATTGTGGTTAACAGACCATAAAAGAAAAAAACTACAAGAAAAGCATCTCCTTTTATAATCCAAGAGCTCTTTCTCAACAGGCTCATTTATAAAATGAATAAATAAGTATGCTTCATGACACAAAAGTGAATATATATAAGATAACATAATGAAAAAAAAAAAAAAAATCCTTCCATGTAACGGAAAATAAAAAAAACCACCACTGAAGCTTTTCTCATTCATGATACTTCAGAAATATGTTCTAATGCTTCTTTTTTCTCGTTTGTAACTCCTTATAATTAAAAATAGGAATGTAAAAGTTGGTTTGTAATTCTTATATCTAATCCTTAAAATCTTAAGTAACAGCTGTACAAAAGGCACATACATCTTCTTGGTTTGTTGTTGACGAGATTTTGGCTGCAACTGAGTCCTCCAATCTCCCTGAACTGAGATGGATGGCAAAGAATTGGCCATTGTGGGCTGAGACTTGGTCTCCAATGACAACATCTTCAGAGAGATTCTCCGTAAATAATCCGACTGAAATAAGTGTTTTACAGGAAATTAGGCCACATAGCAATCGATGATATGAAAGGGGGAAAAAAAGAAAACAATGTTATTCACAATGTTTTTGTTGTGTTAGGAAATGAACATGTATACAAGTGACAACACAGATATGCATCAATGGACTGTGTGGAGTGTGTGTCTTTCAGCATGTTTCCGCATACCATAAAATAAGGGACAAAAGAAATAAGAAATATGGAAGTACCTGACTTGTGGCTGCAGCATAAACCTTTTCTTCAAACCTTACAGCTATTTTCATGAGTTCAAGCAGTCCTTCTTGACCAGAGAAGGGAAGATGCTTCTTCAACGTATCCAGTCTTTACATTTAATAAGTTACCTTTTATTAGTTACTGATCATAAAGCATGGCAAAACCATTAACAACAAAATAAAATTTCAATTTACAAAATTCACAATGCAAAATCATGCTGCTTAAATTACACACATAAGAAATAAAAAAAAGAATTGAGAAATCAGTTATAATATTGTAGAAGAGGGGGAAAAGCCAGTACTTTATTTGTGACTTTAACTATTAAAGCACAAATTTAAAACCAGATTCAGAAGTAATTAGTTCATGAAGAAAGGGAGCATAATACCAGTGCATTATTTTCACCAAGATGGTCCTTTAGCATTCAGTTACAATAGATATTAGTAAACAAATATTAACTTCCATACACGCACACTTACATATGACACCATATATTCTGGTGAGAAAACTAGTCTTTACAAGATAAGAATCCTAATGCCTTCATAATTGTATTTACTACTTTAATTAATGTTTGGACAAATAATATCCAGACCTCATGCTCACGACACACCATTTCAGCATTACATTAAATTTTTATTTTATTTTCGCAGCGATGCCCTCTCTTTAAAGAAAAAAAGAGAGGAGGAATTAAAATGTAATGAAAACAGAAATTACCTTCTATTTAATAGAAAATCAGAAAAACCATCATGAAACTTTGCTCATCCATGACACACTATCAATAATATGTTCTAATGTTTATTTCTTCCGATTTGCAACTCTTTATAATGAAAAACTCATATAAATGGAACTCTTAAATCTAATCCTTAATATCAGAAGTAACAGTTGTACAAAAGGCAGATACATTTTGTTGACAATTCGTTGACGAGGTCCAGGCTGCAACCGAGTCCTCCAATCACTTGTGTCCATTGTAGGTTCTCCACCTTGAATAGGCCCCAAATTATTGTTACCCATGAAATTCAATTGAACAAACAAACTGTCACAGGACAACAACTAATTCACTATCTCGTTGAGGAGAGGCTAGAAGGGAAACAAACATTTGTACATGAATAGATAAAGGTGAACAGTGTTAATGTACTATTGATTCAAAATACTTAGATAGGTCAAATTTGATTGATTTTCAGGCCAACTCTGCATAAACAAGGAGAAAAAAAAAAAAAGTAGCATTCATGGACCAACTGTTATTGCATTTTGAGATCAAAACAGTCTCTGCTTGTTCAAATGGATAATATTCACCAAGAAAACAATAACTTTCCAAATAAGGAAAAAGCAAAGTAAATTCACATAATAAGCTCAATCCTTTGTTTGCGGAAAAAAAAAAATAATGCAGAATATAATTCTAGAAAAAAGAAAATCCCACAAAATCAATTATCAACATCTGACTTGGACAAAATCAATTTTCTCATTTATGATACTTCAGAAATATGTTCTAATGCTTCTTTTCTCTCGTTTGTAACTCCTTATAATTAAAAATTGGAATGTAAAAGTTGGTTTGTAACTCTTAAATCTAATCCTTAAAATCTGAAGTAACAGTTGTACAGAAGGCACATACATCTTCTTGGTTTGTTGTTGATGAGATTCTGGCTGCAACTGAGTCCTCCAATCTCCCTGAACTGAGATGGATGGCAAAGAATTGGCCATTGTGGGCTGAGACTTGGTCTCCAATGACAACATCTTCAGAGAGATTCTCCATAAATAATCCGACTGAAATAAGTGTTTTACAGGAAATTAGGCCACATAGCAATCGATGATATGAAAGGGGGTAAAAAAGAAAACAATGTTATTCACAATGTTTTTGTTGTGTTAGGAAATGAACATGTATACAAGTGACAACACAGATATGCATCAATGGACTGTGTGGAGTGTGTGTGTCTTTCAGCATGTTTCCACATACCATAAAATAAGGGACAAAAGAAATAAGAAACATGGAAGTACCTGACTTGTGGCTGCGGCATAGACCTTTTCTTCAAACCTTACAGCTATTTTCATGAGTTCACACAGTCCTTCTTGACCAGAGAAGGGAAGATGCTTCTTCAACGTATCCAGTCTTTACATTTAATTAGTTACCTTTTATTAGTTACTGACCATAAAGCATGGCAAAACCATTAACAACAAAATAAAATTTCAATTTACAAAATTCACAATGCAAAATCATGTTGCTTAAATTACACACACATAAAAAAAAAAAAAAGAATTGAGAAATCAGTTATAATATTGTAGAAGAGGGGGAAAAGCCAGTACTTTATTTGTGACTTTAACTATTAAAGCACAAATTTAAAACCAGATTCAGAAGTAATTAGTTCATGAAGAAAAGGAGCATAATACCAGTGCATTATTTTCACCAAGATGGTCCTTTAGCATTCAGTTACAATAGATATTAGTAAACAAATATTAACTTCCATACATGCACACTTACACATAACACCATATATTCTGGTGAGAAAACTAGTCTTTACAAGATAAGAATCCTAATGCCTTAAAAATTGTATTTGCCACTTTAATTAATGTTTGGACAAATAATATCCAGACCTCATGCTCACGGCACACCATTTCAGCATTACATTAAATTTTTATTTTATTTTTGCAACGATGCCCTCTCTTTTACCCTTAACAGTGATTAACTAAATCATAAAGAAAAAAGCTACAAGAATAACATCTTCTTTTACAATCCAAGAACTCTTTCTCAATAAGGCTCATTTATGACATGAATAGAGAAGCATGCTTCCTAGCAGAAAACTAAAAAAAGAAAGAAAAAGAAAATAAAAAAGAGGAGGAATTATAACGTAATGAAAACAGAAATTAACTTCTATTTAACAGAAAATCAGAAAAACCATCATGAAACTTTGCTCATCCATGACACACTATCAATAATATGTTCTAATGTTTATTTCTTCCGATTTGTAACTCTTTATAATGAAAAACTCATATAAATGGAACTCTTAAATCTAATCCTTAATATCAGAAGTAACAGTTGTACAAAAGGCAGATACATTTTGTTGACAATTCGTTGACGAGGTCCAGGCTGCAACCGAGTCCTCCAATCACTTGTGTCCATTGTAGGTTCTCCACCTTGAATAGGCCCCAAATTATTGTTATCCATCAAATCCAATTGAACGAACAAACTGTCACAGGACAACAACTAAATTCACTACCTCGTTGAGGAGAGGCTAGAAGGGAAACAAGCATTTGTACAAGAATAGACAAAGGTGAACAGTGTTAATGTACTATTGATTCAAAATACTTAGATAGGTCAAATTTGGTTGATTTTCAGGCCAACTCTGCATAAACAAGGAGAAAAAAAAAAAAGTAGCATTCATGGACCAACTGTTATTGCATTTTGAGATCAAAACAGTCTCTGTCTGTTCAAATGGATAATATTTACCAAGAAAAAAAAATAACTTTCCAAACAAGGAAAAAGTAAAGTTAATTCAGATAATAAGCTCAATCCTTTGTTTGCGGGGAAAGAAAAAATAGTGCTGAATATAATTCTAGAAAAAAGAAAATCCCACAAAAATCAATTATCTACATCTGACTTGGGCAATGGATTCCCGAGCTCTTTTTCTTTGTCGTCCAAAATTAGTGCTGAATATAATATTTTTTAATAGAAAATTTCAATTTCCACTGCACCAACCATTCAATTCAATTTAGGTTTTTCAGGAAACACGTATCGAATCAGAATTCGAAAATTCTCTCAAACCATGCATCTGAATTCGAAAAACAATTCAGCCAAAAAAAAAAATGAGAGAGAGCAAAGAAACTACCTTGAGGCTGTAGTGAGATGGGGATTGATTGCAGACGCGATGGAGAGGAATTTCTCACGAGTCCTCAAATTCCACTGTAGAAGAAAATAATAAAATTGATTGTAATATTAAATGTAAATTAGTTTCGACTATGCGGGATCTGGTACTCCATTTTTATTGAATTTCAATTTTTCAATAAATAATTTCATGCTTTTCTCTCTATTATTGCCCCTTTTTTTCCTTTTTATTACGCTTTTACTTGTCGTTGGTTTTGTCTTCTTATTCATATTTTCTATCTTACTTGATTACTTTCGTCCTTATCCCTAAATTGATTTATTTTTAAATATTATACAGGTAAAAAAAAAAATAATAAATCACTTTTGTTCTTTTATGGAAATTCAATAATGTCGTTTGAGTTCTTAAAATAAGGAATTAATTGACTTTGAAAAAAAAAAGAAAAAGAAAGAGATATTTTGTAAATGGGCCTTGAGATAAGGCCCATGAGGCTCATTATATTAGGCCATAGATTTGATGGGCCGTTAAAAATACCGTAAATTGATTATAAATATGGGCATATCTGAATCCTAGGCATTAAGCACAAAATTAAGTTAAAAATTACAAGGTTATTTGCTATGAGGTCCTGAAGATGCAGCTGCATATATATAACCAAGAGAAAGAAAATGTCACTGATTACTACAGGGTCTAGGCAACTGAAAACAACAGAAAACATTATATGAACTTCGATTGACAGAGATAAAAAGTGCATTTAAAACCTATTCCAAAAATTTTACAAGGCATGGTTGGTTTCCACTTGATCAGCGAGCTTTATTTTTTAATCTTTTGAGCATTTTACACAATCGTTCTCCTCCAATCCGTCTCATAAGCTGAGCAATTTTTTTCTCTGAAAGCACTGTGTATCCAATTGATATTCCAATGACCATTCCACATCCGAATCCAATCAGTACGATCATCCAGTCAATCCCATTTGTTTGCTCATCCTCATCACCTTCTTGTTCGAAGTTTGGAGACGAAGGATGTTGCAAATCATTGCCACATAATTTGGACAATGGAAGCCCACATAAGTCCATGTTTCCTCTATAAGAATTAATCCCAAAAGTCTGAAATTGCGTGCCCGAAGGAATGCGTCCGACCAATCTATTTTCTGAAAGATCCAACGTCGAAAGAAAATTTAGATCTGACAGTTGCTGAGGAATCGTACCAACAAGCACATTTGATGAGAGGTCTAAGGACTCAAGCTTACTTAGATTTCCCAACGATGGTGGAAACAAACCATTCAACTTGTTATGAGAAATGTTTAGCACTATGAGTGATTTGAGCTCGCCAATTGATTGCGGAATCTCTCCCTCGAAATTATTGCTTGACAAATCAATGGTGGTGAAAGTGGTTAGGATTTTCACCAGCTGATAAAAGTGGCCTTTCATTTCCACAGACACAGAATCTTGGCAGTAGTATAGATCCCCCATGTATTCTAAACCCTTTTTTGTATCTGTCTCCATCATAGCCCTCAAGTTCTCAAAAAGCTTTGTTGGTAAATTGCCGCTCAACTTGTTGTGGGAGAGGTCCAAGATCCGCAGCTTCTGAAAAGGGAATCTAACAGTGGGATTTGGAACAGAACCATGAAATTTGTTTGATCTCAGAATAAGAACTTGCAGCACTGGAAGAGATTCCAACCAATGTGGGAAGGTATCATTTATCATGTTGTTTCCAATGTCTAAAAATTCCAGCTTCTCACAGTTGAGCAAAGATGGTGGCAAGAAGCCTTCAAGTTGATTCCCATTCAAGTTGACAGCCCTTAATGCGGATTTCTTCCCGAAAAACGTTGCAGGAATCATGCCGTGAAGCTTATTCATACGAATATCTAGGACCGAGAGATTGCCACTTAAATTACCCATGCATGGAGGAAGCTTTCCATTCAAAGTGTTATTAGCCAAATCAAGAACTTCAAGGGATCTAAGGTTGCAAATCCATGAAGGTACCACTCCGGTCATTCTATTGTGAGACACAGAAAAGACTCTTATAGAAGGTGGTGGAATTAGAAGTTGACCATGAAGGAGGTTGGAGCGAAGGTCGAGATATTGCAGGTTCCTCCATGGAATTCGCTCTATATCCGTCAATGAATTGTGAGAAAGATTAAGATAAAGCAACGAATCTGTACCAACATTCCATAGCCATTCTGGAACTTGGCCTTGAATTTGGTTGTACGAAAGGCTCAAGGATCCTAAATTAGGCAAAATTCCCAAGGAGTGGTTGGTGTTGACTGAACTGAACGCAAGTGTATTATTAAGTGAAAGATGATTATGTACAAAACCACTCAAGTAATTTGATGAAAGATCTAACGAACCGAGATTGACTTGTTGAAAGATTGAGGATGGAATGGATCCATGTAGTTTGTTGTTACTCAAATCAAGCGATTGCAAAGAAAAACTTTCGAATTCAGGGATGTGACCAGTGAATTGGTTATTTCTAAGGTTTAAATATGTCAAAGATGGAATGGAATATAACCAATTGGGTATAGTTCCATTGAGCAAATTATTGGATAAGTCAAGGCTGTTTATACTCCATGGAACAGAACCAAATGATATATTTTCGGAAGAATAAGGTAAAGCAGAAATTTGGGTGCCATTATAACTATAAAATCTAGGTAGTTGACCTATAAAATTGTTGCCTGCGAGATTTAACTCTTCCATACGCTTTAGATTCAGAGACGACCATGGAATGTGTCCACCGATATTGTTATCGGAAAGGTCCAAGGAAATTATTTGTGTAAGGTTACTAAACAGCAGTGGATATGAACCTACGAAATTGCAGTTTCCAAGATGCAATGAATCCAAATACTTCAGATTTCTAGTTAAATCAGGTATATCTATTAAGAATTTTGTCATAGAAAGATCCAACTTCCTAAGTGAACTGCTCCAATTATATCTAGGCAAGGATCCCCTTAGGTTATCATTACCTACCAGGTAAAGTTGTTCAAGTTTAGGCAGGTGGAAAATGGTATCTGGTGAATTCCCTTGCAGCCCACAATTTGGGATCCGGAGAGATGTCAAAGAAGAAGACAAATTCATTAAGAAAACAGGTTCGACATACAACATATCGACACCAGACAGATCGAGTACTTGGAGGTTGGTTAGGTTTGCCAAAATTCTTTTAAAGGTAGATGTCGTTAGTCTCAATGGTTGCTTTGAACTCAAACTATCTAGACGAAGTGTTCTTAGTTTAGAGAGGTACGAAAATTGTGGTGGTATATGACCTGACAGATTAGCCCCGAATATTTCGAGGAGCTGCAAATTCGAAAGCTTACCAATTTCATGCGGAATTGCGCAGCCTCTAAAATCATTGCGTGAGAGATGTAGACTCTGTAGATGGTGGAGGAGGAAAAGGCTGCTGTTTGAATGAATGATTCCCTGAAGTTGGCCGCAATAAAGATCGAGGCCGATCACATGACCTGTTCTGTTATCACACATAACTCCACTCCATGCACAACAATCTGAGCCTGCCTCCCAAGAAGTTGTTGGCGGAGGAGTACCATCACAAACACTAGTGTATTCAACGGAAAATGAGTTCTTGAATTGGAGCAAAGCATAGCTCTCATCACTGTGGCACAATGGAAAAGAAGGAGAAAGAGACAATGAAGAAACATAGGTAGAAAAATATAACGGGAAGAGGACCATATAAAGCCATGAAAACCAACCCATCAAGAACTTTTAAGAAAGTGTATACCAGCTGAGAGGCAAATGAATAAAATGCTCTGTCAGAGACTTATACTTTGCCACTTGAAATCTGTGGGGGTATTTATAATTTGTCATGCATGCTAATGTGAACTAGATAACAAGAAATCTGCCCTCCCATGCCAAATTCCTACTATATGTTAACGATTTTCTTAGTAAAATAAAACTTTTAATTAATGCATTATTTATTCTCTTTTAACTTTATGACTTTCGAATTTCTATATTAACCATGGAATATTGTGGATCACGCTGCCCAATCAATTAAAATCACAATTCAAGAGTAGATGGGTGCCTAAAACAATATAAAACACATTAACAAATATAAAGGTCACTTTAACACAAATGAAAACACGATCACAAAAACTCTTCTTTTCTTTTAAAAAGAAAAAAGATGATCTTTTAAAAAGAAAAGTATGGACTATGAATCTTGTCACCAACAGAATAATTGATACTAAAAAATAAAACAAATGAATCAAAATAAAAAATCTTTTAGCAACCATCTATGACCTACCTTGGTTCTCATGGAAAAACCAGAGCAATTGTAATTTGAAAGGAACTAAAGAAATATCATATTGAGTAAACAAACAAGTTTTGGACTGCAACACAAGACCTACTGTCAAACCATGCATTTGAAATCGAGAAAAACAAGTCAAAAAAAAAAAAAAGAAAGTACCCAAACCTGTATGTCGTAAGATGGGGATTGACTTAAATTTTGACTGATTGCGGACGCAACGGAGAGGAATTTCTCAGGAATAAGCGCGTTACCAGTTTGACGTGTTCCCCAATTTATATTTAAAAAGAAAAAAGAAAGAAAGAAAGATTGTGGAAGAAAGTAATAAAAATAATTATAATATAGAATAAATTATATAATTTCGAGGATCTGATAATCCATTTATGTTTTGGATTTCATTAAATAATCTTATAGTTTTCTCTCCATCATTACCCTTTATTTTTCTGTCTTATTACGCTTTTATCTCTGGGCTGCATGGTATTTCTCATCCATATTTTCTACTTTACTTAATTACCTCCGTCCTTATGTGAAAAATTGATTTATCTTTACAAATTATACATGTAAAATATCAATTTTGTGATTTAGTTTTCTTTTGTGGAAATTCAATTATGTAATTTGAGTTCTCATGGAAAAAACTCTTTTAGCAACCGGCTATGACCTACCCTGTTTCTCATGGAAAAACCAGTGTAATAGTAATTTGAAAACAGCCAAAGAAATATCAGATTGACTAAACAAACAAGTTTTGGATTGCAACTCGAAACCTACTATACCATTACAAATGTAAAACCACAGAAGTCAAGGTATGTGGAACTTACTACTTTATCTATTTGCTAGTTGGCAAGTTGACTTCAAACAGTTGATAGTTAACAGCAGGTAATTGGTGCATGCAATAGTTGTAGGAAGACACAAATCCATACTATAGCAACAACAATTTCTGTTAATTCTACAAAACTTAAACACAATAATTCTCGATATATATGTACGTATTACCACTAAAGCAAGGCGCTCTAATTCATAGAAATTTCCTACAAGCTTGATTTCCACTTACTTGCTGGGTTGTATACCAAAAAAGTCCTACATTGGCTTAAATAGGGGAATCCTTGAGAGTTTATTAAAAGGCTTGAGTTTCCATATCAGGTTGATATTTTAAAGTGGAATCCAAAGCTTGACAAGTAGTACCAGAGCCTAGCTCCCAATAAGAGCAATCCTGATAATGCCAGGTCGAATGAGGCAGGTGAGCCCCATGGAGGATTAAAATATTAAGAAAATTAAGGTGTTCAATTCGTAGAAGGTGCTTCTGAAAACATTCTGTCATGGGATGTGAATGCTTAGGTAGGGTCTGTTGGAGCTCAAAGAACCATGCGTGTAATAAAACAGTAAATATCGATAAATATCCAAAGACACTAGTAATAGATAGTAAAATAGTGGGCAGTGTTTATGCGGACTTAGTTATGGCGTTATGTAAAAAGCAAAATGATAACGCTGATGACTTTTGAATTTTTAATGACTTTTGATTTTCTTTAATTCTAGTACCAAGTGATGGTCGGAACTCAAACACCAGATGGGGTTCCTAGCAAAAACCATATAAAAAAAAAATTTAATTATCAAATGATAAGGTTTAGTTTCACGCCATCAATATTATATTTCTACATATAATGGAACACACAATCACAAAAATCTTCTTTTCTTTTCTGTTTCAAAATAAAAATAAAAATAAAAAAGTAATTTTTTTAAAAAAGAAAAGTAATGGAAATCAAAACATATAATTGTTAATTTAATTTTTGACCCTTTTCTTATTTATTTATGCTCTAATAATATTAATAATTAAGCAAAGCACAGCGCTCGTCATTGTGGCACAATGGGAAAGCAGAAGCTGGAGGAGGAGGGGATAGAGATGATGAAGAAATTTCTTCGAGTAACCATTCTCTTAGGAAAAGAAACTTTTAATGCACTATTAATCATTCATTTTAACTTTATGACTTTGAGTTTCTTTAATTCTAGTACTACATGGAATGTGGATGACGCTGCCCAATCAAAAAAAAAATACTGTGCTATTTTACCAAGAAATACGCAAAAAAAAAAAAGTATCATTCATGGACCAACTTTTATAGCATTTTGAGATCAAAACAGTCTCTGTTTGTTCAAATGGATAATATTTACCAAGAAAAAAAAATAACTTTCCAAACAAAGGAAAAAGTAAAGTTAATTCAGATAATAAGCTCAATCCTTTGTTTGGGGGTAAAGAAAAAATAGTGGTGAATATAATTCTAGAGAAAAGAAAATCCCACAAAAATCAACTATCTACATCTGACTTGGCCAATGGATTCCCGAGCAGTTTTTCTTTGTCGTCCAAAAGTAGTGCTGAATATAATATTTTTTAATGGAAAATTTCAATTTCCACTGTACCAACCATTCAATTCAATTTAGGTTTTGCAGGAAACACGGATCGAATCACAATTCGAAAATACACTCAAACCATGCATCTGAATTCGAAAAAACTCAGAAAAAAAAATAATAAAAAGGAGCAAAGAAACTACCTTGAGGCTGTAGTGAGATGAGGATTGATTGCAGATGCGATGGAGAGGAATTTCGCGTCCGCAGGTTCCCAGTGTCGCAAGTCTTCCCAAATTTATATTTAAAAAAAAAAAAAAAAAAAGAGACACTGTAGAAGAAAGTAATAAAATTTTTTTGGTAAAACGAAGAAAGTAATAAAATTGATTGTAATATAAAATGTAAATGTTTCGACTTTCAGGATCTGGTTTTCCATTTTTATGTTTTGGTTTTCAATTTTTCAATAAATAATTTCATGCTTTTCTCTCTATTATTATCCTCTCTTTTTTTTTTTTCCTCTCATTACGCTTTTATATCTCATTGGCTTCGTCTTTCTGATTCATATTTTCTATCTTAATTACTTCCGTCCTCATCCGTAAATTGATTCATTTTTAGAAATTATACATGTAAAAAAAAAAAAATCAATTTTGTGATTGTTTGTTCTTTTATGGAAATTAAAATAAGGAAGTAATTGACTTTTAAAAAAAAATGAAAAAAAAGTTTGAGGTATCTTATAAATGGCCCTCGAGATAAGGCCCATTAGGCTCATTATTATCGTCCATAGATTTGATGGGCTGTTAAAAACACCCAAAAAAAAAAAAATGGAAATTACCATTAATTTGCTATGAGGTCCTGAAGATGCAGTTGCATATATATAACCAAGAGAAAGAACATGTGACTGATCACTACAAGATCTAACCAACTGAAAACAACAGAAAACATTATATGAAATTTGATCGACAGAGAAAATAAGTGCATTTAAAACCTATGCCAAAAATTTTACATGCCATGGCTGGTTTCCACTTGATCAGCGAGCTTTATTCATGAATCTCTTGAGCAATTTGCACAGTCGTTCTCCTCCAATCCATCTCATAAGCCGAGCAATTCTTTTCTCTGAAAGCATTGTGTATCCAACTGATGTTCCAATGACCATTCCACATCCGAATCCAATCAGTACGATCATCCAGTCAATCCCATTTGTTTGCTCATCCTCATCACCTTCATGTTCGAAGTTTGGAGACGAAGGTGGTTGCAAATCATTGCTACATAATTTGGACAATGGAGGCCCACATAAGTCCAAGTTTCCTCCGTAAGAATTATGTGTGAAGTTGCGTGCCAGAAGGAATGCGTCCGACCAATCTATTTTCCGAAAGATTCAACGCCTCGAGAAATGTTAAATCTGCCAGTTGCTGAGGAATCCCACCAGCAAGCACATTTGATGAGAGTGTTAAATATAATAATTCATTTAGCAATTAAAGCATGAATACCTTAGCTGGTGCAAGAGTAAACACAGCAAGAGAGGAATACGTGCTAAACCCTCTATTTTTATAAAACCAATAACCGTGTCTTTTCGGTGTAAAAATCGCGTAACACCTTGAACCTACAATCGTCCATGTGCTTTTATCTCTATATATATAAAAATATTTAATTAATAGAAAATAAATAATAAATTATAAAAATATTTAATTAATAAAAAATAAATAATAATAAATTTATATAAAGTATGAAATATACTTTATTAGAAAATGTAAACTTTATCAAATAGAAGTGGGTTTAAAATGGATAACTTAGTTTAATAGATTAATTAAGTCCAAAACAGGGATAACATATAAATCCTAAGCAATATTAATTAGTGTCCAAACCCGGACCAAAATACCAAATATATAAAATGTAATCTGTGATGCCCATTCAACTCCACGTAAAAATATTCCAACAGAGAGGTCTAAGGACTCAAGCTCACTTAGATTTCCCAACATGGTGGAATAAAACCATTCAACTTATTATCAGAAATGTTTAGCACTTTGAGTGCTTTCAGCTTGCCAATTGATTGCGGAATCTCTCCCTCGAAATTATTGCTTGACAAATCGATGGTGGTGAAAATGGTTAGGATTCTCTCCAGCTGAAAAAGGTGGCCTTTCATTTGCACAGACACAGAATCTTGGTAGTAGGATAGAACATCCCGCATGTATTCTAAACCCTTTTCTGTATCTGTCTCCGTCGTCGCCCTCAAATTCTCAAAAAGCTTTGTTGGTAAATTGCCGCTGAACTTGTTGTGGGAGAGGTCCAAGATCGCAGCTTTTGAAAGGAAATCTAACCGTGGGATTTGGAGCACAACCATGAAAATTGTTTGATCTCAGAATAAGAACTTGCAGCAGTGGAAGAGATTCCAACCAATGCGGGAAGGTGTCATTTATCATGTTGTTTCCAATGTCTAAAACTTCCAGCTCCTCACAGTTGAGCAAAGATGGTGGCAATGAGCCTTCAAGTTGATTCCCATTCAAGTTGACAGTCCTTAATGCGGATGTCTTCCCGAACAACGTTCCAGGAATCATGCCACTACAAAAAATTTTTGAATTAGTCACGAAAATGCTACTTACGGATCATTTTTTTCGTAACTAAAGCATATGATTTTGACATGAAAAAAAAATTCATAACTAATAGGGATATATATACTGCAATTAGTTATAAGCAGGCCTTTGTTACAAAATGTTATACAAAAACATCACAATTCACTTTTGGCGGTAACTTTCCCTCCAGTATAATGCTTACGTGGCATAAAAAATCTAAATTAGTTACAAAACCAATTGTAACTTTACGTAATAAAAAATTTTGTTCACATTATCCAGCGGCGTCGTTTAGGGCCAATAACCTAATGAATGGCCTTCACATGTATTGTTCATGAGTAATTACGGTTTCTACTTGTCGATCCTCTTGATTTCGGTGTAGTTCCTCTTGATTTCGGTGTAGTTCACGAACTCATCCGTCGATTGGAAGCTTGGATTCTCTTTGAGAAAGCCTGCAAGTTTTCTTTTCCTCTTCATATTCCAACCTATTTCGCGAAGTCATCCATAGATTGCAAGCCAGATCCGAAGGTGCCAAACCATGATTCTTCATTGTCCTCTGTTGTCGTGGCCATTTGTGAATAAGGGATTTTTCATCTTAAATTTCAGCTTTCATTTTTAGGATTTGGTTTTAAAAATTTTGGGGTTTTGATCTTAAATTTATTTGGGAGTAGAGGTGTAAGATTGACTTACTCATCTTTGCTCATTGTTCTTCATGTCTCTTGTGAAAAGAATCGATCTGCGCCTCTGTCATCCCTCTCTATCACAGTCAGTTAAATACGCACGCAAAAATTGAAAGGTACCTATACATATAGGTCTGTGTGTGTACGTATAATTTTAGATTGTATCTAATGGTTTTGATAAATGTTCATGTCATTTTGTAATTCTTTTTAAAATATGGCGGTGATAATATGAGGAATTGATACGATTGGGAGAGTGGGAGAAGGTTGTGGAATTTGGGGGGAATTGGAGCCCTAATTTTGGCGGCTTTGAGTGGCGGGTGTGGTTCGAGATATGTTAAGGGACAGGGGAAGCATGTCGTGGCTTAGCAAAGAGCTGGTTTTTGTGATACTCTAATGCGTGGGCGAGAGAAATTCTCGAGGCTGTTCATAAGTGAGCAACTCCCATTCTCTCTCACTCTCTATTTGTTTTTAATTCATATCTTGGTTCATTAAGCTTTGCATGGTTGCTGAAAAATTGGGAAAGGAATCTTTAAAAGGAAATTGTTGTTGTGTATGTGAACTACGATTCGGCTTTGTTGTGGGGTGGATAAATCACCCGATGCCCCACTTCAATTCGTGTCCATTTTCCACGACTTAATTGCATTTGGTGGTGTAATCTTTATGTCCTTTTGCTCTGTTACTAGTATTTTTACTACGTGTAGTAGTTGTTTGTTTGATGTTTATAATAATTTAATTTATTTTCTTTGAGTGCTTACAATTATTAATCACATTGTAAGTAGTGTTTGGACTCGAGGAAAAATAGTAAAATTATAAACTTGAAACAAACCAACCAAATAATATCAATATTTGCATTCCGTAGATTGTTAATAAAAATTAACTATAAAACAAGTAAATGAATTTAATTTATATCTCCTTTGCCTAATCATGTATGAGTTATATATATAGTTTGATATTATAAACTTGATAATGTTGATCTGTCATAATAACATTAATAATTACATAAAATTCTTGTGTCTGTTGCAATAATAAGAAATGATAAGCATGGGTTGCTCTGTTCCCAAATAGAGATGTCTATGTCCAGGGCATTAATCTTAGGGTAACGTATGTAGGGTTTGCTGGGGTCACTCTAGTCTTTCCCTCCTGTCTCTCTATTTGGATTTTTCTCATTCACTAATTGCCCTCCCCTATCTATATACATTTACATGATGATTATTTTTAATTAATTATTTAAATGCAGAGAATAATTAATGTGTTTCTACCTTAATTTTTATTCCTTTCTTTGCCTTTTTCCTCATTTTTTATTTTGTTTTGTTCAAGACCTTGCATGCATGCATGCACCTTGGAAAAACAAATATTATTAATGAAAATTCTATACCTAAAAGTTAGTGTTAATTCCTCCTTGTGGTTACTGCGGTCCACGAGGAAAAGTATATATGTACTTATTGATTTGATACTTGGTATTGAAATAGAAGGTTTTCAGCTCCAGGTAATGGCCCCTGATTTTCAAGTATAGGGTATCTGTTCGTACTCAATCGCCTAAGGTGGAAATGATAGATTCATTGTATAAGAAAGTCTCTGATACTAAGGATGATGGTATAATGAGGTGAGATATATAATCTTAAAGGTGTTTGATTGAACAAGGAACAAGTTGTTCTTCTCTCTCTTTTGTTAGGGAGTGGTTAATTTTTGTGCATACAAGCATTATATGTGGTATTTTTCCAACTACTGTATGATGGTGTTTTCTTCGATTTCAGGGAGCTTCTGCTAGAGTTTTATACTAGCTCTGGGAAGCGAAAACCTGATCAGATTGTCATATTCAGTTATGTATCCAGTCTAGGATATGAAATTTGAGTAGGCAACTGGACTTTGAAGCTTGTATTGTTTAGAGAACTATAAACATAAACACATTGACCCAAACAGTGAGTGGGAATTGCTAGTGTGAAAACTAAGGTGAGAATCACCAAATCTATTATCTTAATATGTTGTCTTGATGTATAGGTAAGATGAAATATTTATATGTTGTGTTACTACTAGTTAATCTGTGTGCATGAATTGATTTTGAATTTTCTTTTTTTTATTTTGTTATTTCATTTTTTTGTGGCTTTAACAACTTCATGTTGCCAATTATTTACTTTGCTTGTATATTTGGGGATAATGGGAGTATATTTTGCACAATGCTTTTTGAACTTTTGACTTGTATCTTCACTTGATCCTTTACCTACTTTCCTATTGTTGATTGATTATGTATTCTGAATTTTAGGGATGAAGTCGTTGAGTATCAGTTCAACCAAGTTTTGAACATGGAACTGGATCAAGTTATTGAGGTTTAGAGAGTTGAACATTGCCCTCTAGACTTGGTCACCCAAATTAACATCTCGTGTATTTTCCAGGTCTGCAAGTTTCTTGATGAGAATTGGTCACCCAAATTTCGCGGTGATTGTTGCTCGAAAAATCACCATGCAAAATTCTTCTAGTCCGCTCTCGATAGCGTTCCATCCGGTAGACTTCTATGTTCATTGAGGGAATTCTATTTGTTAAACATGACCCATACTTCATGCAATTTTGTTTCTCAAGGTACCATCATAAACAATAAAATTTGTCATCCACGTAACAATGACTTCTATCTCTGTGCACATGTTGGAATGATTGTATGTGTCTTCTTCTTTTTTCTTCTTTTCCATATATGTGCATTTCTCTTATGGTTTTATCTTATCTAAACTATATATATGTATATTTGTTACTCTCATGTATTGGTACTCTTTTTAATCTCTATTCTAGTAAGTTTCTTTGTTTCTTTAGACCTTAGATTATGCTTTGGAATTTTCATTCCAAATTATATTGATCTAGCATCCTCCACACCGAACACCCCTCTGTACTGCCCTGTCCTACAACATGATTCTTTCCCTTCTCTCTAACTTTAAAAATTCATAACAAACAAATTGCCCTTTTAATTTCAACAATTATTCGCAACTTTATTACATTTATAATGAAGTTTCTTTAATTATTTATTTTGGTAAAATGTCTAAAACCCATGCCTTAATTTTACCATTTGAAGTTTTGTGTTCAATATCTATAGGAAAACTTGAAAACTAACCAAATGTAAGATACAACTAGAACTAGATTTCTTAGAATTTAACGAGAGACTTAAATATACAAAGGGCTGGTTAGTTTGACTTGGGCCCATTGAACCATTTTGTTTGGATTTGGAATAAAGGTTAGGTAGCTTTAACTCAAAGAAGTCGGTTGGACTCTCTTTTCCTTGACAATTCGACATGCTATGGCCGGGCATATAGTTAACCTCACAATAAAAATCAGGTAGTAATTAGAGGCCCATGTGTTAGAATCGTTAGATGATGATGTGCAAAAGAGCAAGAGTGTAGTAGTTACCATATTTGTGTGGATGTTTTATTCTTTTCTTAGATTTCTGTTCAAGTCGTAGAGTGAGTATTTGAAACCCATCAGCTGATTTGTAGCATTATTGGAAGCTTTGAAAGAGCTTTGTTGTGTAATTTTGCGGTGATGTAACTTCTTCTAGCGGTATCATTGTTTTACGGTTTGATAATTTTGAGGCTGGTGTACACCGTGCTGCGAGTTGATGAACCTAAATTTTCTGCCTCCTCTTGTATGTATTTCCTACCAAAATGAAAACCATTAATACTCACCCAACATAGCTTTAAATTAAGCTACTACATTAGTGAATGTCATGAAAAAAATAATGCTTACTTTGATAGCACTTGTCAAGTTCCCGATCACCATCGATGTATTGTGATTTGTTGTAGTAGTTCACATAGTGGAATTGGTCAAGAAAAGGCTTAAATAATCATAGCTCCCAATGCTAAACAAGTAGACAGCTCTTGACAATCTTGCTTCACTTCAACATTACATAACTTGTTCCTCGACCAAGTTGCTACCTTTATAGTACTCTAGGTGTACGAGATCAATCACCGAAAGCAGGGGTCCAAAAAAAACAGAAGCATTGTAATAAGCTAGATAGGGGGATTGGTTTGAATGGATAAGGGGGATTGGTTTGAATGGATAAACCTGACACTTTGAGGTAAACGTGTATTTACTTTCAATTTCTAATGTAATAACATTGTGGAACTTGTTTGACTTTGGATCCGAGGTACTTATTTTCTAATTATTTAATTTTTTGCCATTAACTAGTACTTTTAGATTACCCGAGGCTTTAGGAAGTGGCCTAGTTGAAAGCATGTCAAGATGGAATGGAAGCATCCTTATATGAGAGATTGTGGGATGATATTAGACATCATTATGAGGAATGAGGGTGGAGTACTAGCAGCTCACTGTCTTCTTTTATGCATGACAAAAACAACAAGCGTGAGTAACTTATAAACTTTAATATAATGGGATAGATTTGTCCTTGGTAATTATTATGATTCATTCAATTCAAAATGTAGCTGAGCCGACACGATTATCTATCTAATATCTGAGATGATTGATGGGAGAATATGAGGAAGGTGCATATGGAAATGTTTTTGGAAGTTATTTTGGTCTATGGATATACAACATATTTTGGTAAGACACTTGGGAACTATCGTGTATCCACTTAGGATTAGGTATATATATGTTATATGGAAACTCTAATTATGCACTGGTTTTTCCTTAAACTTTACATTTGAGTCATAGTTGAAGAAAAGACCATGTAGACTTGATTCTCTTCGATAATGTTTGGAATTGTGTTAAACACTAATTAGGATTTAGTGCTGCTCAAGTATATCGAGCTAATTGTTATATGATATTTTAGTTTTAGCAGACAAGTGTAGACGATGACAATTGCTCATGGATTTATTCTAAGTATAGATTTAATGTTGTATGGTGCTTGATTAGCGGTGTTCTCTATTGATTATAATATTTTATGGATTTAATCCAAGTATAGTCTATATATTATGCATTGTCTGATTGTTTTGTGTTCACAGGTAACCCAATATTAATTCATTAAAAATTAATTTAATGAATTAAATTGGATATAGTATAATTTTTGAAATAATAATTATAAAGATAAGCGTAACTATTATTAAGCAATCATATATATATATATATATATATATATATATATATATATATATTTGTAACTATAATAAAAACACTTACAAGATTAAACATTTGTAACAAATGATATGTATATGACAATTGTAACTTTTCATATTTCATTGACAAAAAAAATCGTTATTAAATATATGAGAGTTACAAATTATATTACTGCAATTAATATGTTAATTACGAAATTATAATCGTAGCTACAGTTTACGTACAAATATAAATTTGTAACTAATATGTAGTTACGAATTGTAATTTTGTAACAATTAGTCAAATAATAACGAAAGAGTGGTCGTAAGTAATAGAATATTTTGTAACTAAATGGCCACTTGATCATCATTTAGGATCCTAATTAGTTACGAAATGACTATTCAGTCACGGAAAAATTGTTAATTAGTAGCGATAATTTTCATAAGTAAAGGTGTTGTATAGTTACGAAACATGTGTCGTAAGTAAAGATATTATCTTTAGTCACGAAATGACAATTTTCGTGATTTATTACTAATCTATTACGGTCCTTTAGTTACAAACGATCTACGAAAAAAATTCGTTATTATATGGTATTGAGGCACAAAAAATCGTAACTGATTAATTATCAGGTACGTTTTTTGAGTTCGTGACTAATTCAATTTTTTTTTGTAGTGTGCCGTGAAGCTTATTCATCCGAATATCTAGGACCGAGAGATTGCCACTTAAATTACCCATGCATGGAGGAAGCTTCCCATTCAAAGTGTTATTAGCCAAATCCAGAACTTTAAGTTATCTAAGGTTGCAAATCCATGAAGGTACCTCTCCGGTCATTCGATTGTGAGATAAAAAAAAGACTCTTATAGAAGGTGGTGGAATTGGAAGTTGACCATGAAGGAGGTTGGAGCGAAGGTCGAGATATTTCAGGTTCCTCCAAGGAATTCGCTCTATATTCGTCAATGAAGTGTGAGAAAGATTACGATAAAACAGCGAATCTGTACCCACATTCCATAGCCATTCTGGAACTTGGCCTTGAATTTGGTTGTGCGAAAGGCTTAGCCATTGTAAATTAGACAAAATCCCCAAGGAGTGGTCGGAGTTGACTGAACAAAAACCAGTCAAGTAATTTGATGAAAGATTTAAGAGGGAGAGATTCACTTGTTGAAAGAACATTGACAATGGAAAGCATCCACGTAGTTTGTTATTACTCAAATCAAGGTATCGCAAAGAAAAACTTTCAAATTGGTGGGTGTGACCAGTGAATTGGTTATTTCCAAGGTATAAAACTGTCAAAGATGGAATGGAATATAACCAATTGGATATTGTCCCATTGAGCAAGTTATTGGATAAGTCAAGATATTCTAAACTCCATGGAGCAGGACCAAATGATATATTTTCGGAAGGATAAGGTAAAAAAAGAAATTTGGGTGGCATTATAGCTATAAAATCTAGGAAGTTGACCTATAAAACTCTTGCCTGCGAGATTTAAATCTTCCATACGTTTTAGATTCAGAGACGACCATGGAATGTGTCCACCAATATTGTTATCGGAAAGGTCCAAGGACATTATTTGTGTAAGGTTACTAAACAGCAGTGGATATGAACCT
The DNA here is from genome assembly GCA_007844105.2 of Rhamnella rubrinervis. Lineage (NCBI taxonomy): Eukaryota > Viridiplantae > Streptophyta > Magnoliopsida > Rosales > Rhamnaceae > Rhamnella > Rhamnella rubrinervis. Next base: position 1,368,801 of record CM017575.2, read on the forward strand.
ACGAAATTGCAGCTTCGAAGATGCAACGAATCCAAATACTTCAGATTTCTAGTTAAATCAGGTATATCTATTAAGAATTTTGTGATAGAGAGATCCAACTTCTTAAGTGAACTGCTCCAATTATATCTAGGCAAGAATCCCCTTAGATTCTCATTACCTCCCAAGTCAAGTTGTTCAAGTTTAGGCAGGTGGAAAATGGTATCTGGTGAATTCCCTTGCAACCCACAATTTGAGAGCCGGAGAGACGTCAAAGAAGAAGACAAATTCATCAAGGAAACAGGTTCAACATTCGACATATCAACACGAGGCAGATCAAGTACTTGGAGGTTGGTTAGGTTTGCCAAAATTCTTTTAAAGGTAGATGTCGTTAGTCTCAATTGTTGCGTTGAATCCCAACTATATAGACGAAGTGTTCTTAATTTAGAGAGGTACGAAAATTGTGGTGGTATATGACCTGACAGATTAGCCCCAAATATTTCAAGGTGCTGCAAATTCGAAAGCTTACCAATTTCATGCGGAATTGCGCAGCCTCTAAAATCATTGTATGAGAGATTTAGAGTCTGCAGATGGTGGAGGAGGAAAAGACTGCTGTTTGAATGGATGATTCCTGAAGTCCACAGCAAGAAAGATTGAGGCCGATCACATGACCTGTTATGTTGTCACACGTGACTCCACTCCATGCACAACAATCTGAGCCTCCCTCCCAAGAAGTTGTGGGAGTAGTACCATCACAAACAATAGCGTAAGAAACACTGTCACCAACGGAAAATGAGTTCTTGAATTGGAGTAAAGCATAGCTCTCATCACTGTGGCACAATGGAAAAGAAGGAGAAAGAGATAATGAAGAAACATAGGCAGAAAAAGATAACGGGAAGAGGACTATACAAAGGCATGGAAACCAACCCATTAAGAACTTTTAAGATAGTGTATACCAGCTGAGAGACAAATGAATAAAATGCACTGTCAGAGACTTATACTGTACCACTTGAAATCTGTGGGGTATTTATAATTTGCCATGCATGCTCATGTGAACTAGATAACAAGAAATCTGCCCTCCCATGCCAAATTCCTACTATATATTAACCATTTTCCTAGTAAAATAAGGCTTTTAATTAATGCATTATTTGTTCTCTTCTAACTTTATGACTTTTGAATTTCTATATTAACCATGGAATAATGTGGATCACGCTCCCCAATCAATTAAAAAAATACCACATGCACTAGTGAAAGATCGATGGTCGCAATTCAAAACTAGATGGGAGCCAAAAACCATATAAATCATATTAACAAATGTATAGGTTACTGTGACACAAATGAAAACACAATCACAAAACTCTTCTTTTCCTTTAAAAGGAAAAAAAAAAAGATGATCTTTCAAAAGGAAAAAGACGACAAAAAAGAAAAGTATGGACTATATATGAATCTTGTCACCACCAGCCTAATTGATACTAGAAAAAAAAAATCAAAATAAGCATGGGGGATTAAAATATTAGGAAAATTAAGGTGTTTAATTTTTTAGAAGGTGTTTCTGAAAACATTCTTTCATGGAATGTGAATAATTAGGTAGGGTTTGTTGGGGCTCAAAGAACCATGCGTGTAATAAAAAACTAAGTATCTAATGGCACTAGTAATAGATAGTAAAATAATGGGGAGACCCTTTTCTTATAATTTTTAATTTAATTTTTGAATAATATGGAGATACCCTTTTCTTATTTATTTATGCTCTAATATTAATAATTAAGCAAAGCACAGCGCTCGTCATTGTGGCACAATGGTAAAGCAGAAGCCGGAGGAGGAGAGGATAGAGATGATGAAGAGAGACGTAGGTGGAAAGAAATAATAGGAAGAGGAAAACATAAAGCCATGAAAACCAAACCATCATTAATAATTATGATATAATGATATTCTTTGCCACTCCCAATTTGTGGGATGTATCTATATATATATATATATATATATGCGATTCTGTCTAATTTGCAATATGTGAACCAATAAGTAACAAGAAATGTGCCTTCACATTACAAATTTCTACGATTAACCATTCTCTTCGGAAAAGAAACTTTTAATGCATTATTAATCATTCACTTTATGACTTTGAATTTCTTTAATTCTAGTACCACATAGAATGTGGATCCCGCTGCCCAATTAAAAATAAATAAATACTGCACTATTTTACCAAGAAATACAAAATACCACACTAGTGAGGGTCGGAAGTCAACACCAGATGGGTTCCTAAAACCATATAAAAACATTATCAAATGAAAAGGTTTAGTTTTTACATAAACAATATTATATTTCTATAATGGAAAACACAGTCACAAAAATCTTCTTATTCTTCTTCTTTTTATAACATTAAAAAAAAAAAAAAAAGCGGCAAAAAGCACTACAAGAAAAATTTGAATTAGTCACGAAAATGCTACTTACAAGTTAATTTTTTGTAACTAAAGCATATGTTTTAACACGAAAAAAATGTAAATAACGATATATATATGTGTACTGCAATTAGTTACAAATAGGTCTTTGTTATTAAATTTACACAAAAACATCATAATGCCCTATTGGCGGCAACTTTCCCACAATATATGCTTATGTGGCATGAAAAATCGTTATCAACTAAAACAACCCTACTAAATGACATATGGAATTATTATTATTTTTATATTATCCTTGGCGGCGTCGTTTAGTGATTAACCAAACTGAATGGCCTTTGCTCTCGTTGTTCATCACGATTTGGAAAGGGTTTGAACCTTGTGAATTCTGGTTTGCTTCGTAAATTCATCCCTTTATTATGCGCTTTTCAGAAACTTTACCCATTTTCGGTCTTCATCCATCGTCCTTTCCTTTTCAGAATGCGTCGATTGGCCGAGTCTTCATCCATGTAAGTATAGATTTCGTTTATGGTCTCACGAATGTCATTGAATTATTGTTTTCATTTTGTCGTGGATGTTACGAGAGAGCTTAACGTTCATTTGAAATTATGGTTTTCCAATTTGAATGAGTTTTTGAATTTTTGTTTGAATTTCCTCTTGGAAGTTTAGCTAATGATCGGTGAAATTGAATTTGATTTTTTTATGTCGGGGTTCCATTTATGCGATTATATTTGATGTTGGTTCATTTAATCACTAAGCACGAACACCTTGAAGTATTTGATTGGGCGGGGAAAAGATCCCTACTTTGGCGGTTGGCCACATCTATCTTCTTTGTTTGCAACTACTCCATCTTGCTCGATTCAGGTATTTCATTTTGATGTGTGCTGCATGCGTGGAGTGCGTATGTTATTCGTTACATTTTGGCGTAATTATAATGTATAAATTAGGTTACTTGGGTTTATAATTTCGTCTTTAAATTTAATGTTGGTGGCTTCTTCCTTTTATAGTAATAAAGGTTGACTATTTTGCAATTAAGTAGGCTAATTAAAAGTAAAACAATAATTATGCTCGGCTTTCATGATTTTGGGTATGAGTTTGCCACTTGTTTCCAATTTATTGCTCCCTATTCCTCCCTCATTTATCCGTTTTTGTTCTTTTCTTCTTTTTTTTTTTTTTGCCTACATTTGAATATCGACAATTGGCCCTTTTGTGTAGATGTTCTAAAAATAGGATAATGGTTGTGACTATCAAGCAATTTTGAACAAACAAAATTGATTTAACCAATGAGAAAAGGGTAATATAGTCAAAATGGATTGATAATTCCATCTTTATCAAATTGGATTGGTAATATGGTAATATGGTCAAAATGAATTTACATTGGAAGTTGACTTGTCGATGGGAGGGTAGTATATCGAATAAGACACTACCTAGGACTTTAATCACAATCATGGTTGGGAAACAATGTTTTATTTATTTAAAACTATCTAATTAACCAAGATGTAGCCATTTGTTTGCTCTGCTTCCATTGTTCATCTCAATCAATTAGCGTATATTATTGAAATAATATGTTATGGAAATTTAATCTCTATTTAGTGGAAGATTATTAGTGGGTATTGCCAATGATTATATATATATATATATGTATATATGTATGTATGTTTACTAGTTATCATTACCACTTTAAGCGGGTGCCTTGCAAGGAGCTCCATCAACTTTTCACCCCAGTTGTGAGTTGAATATATGATGGAATATATGCGTTAGGTTTGTCAAGGATTTAATTACTTGGGTGTTTAGGAAATTTCCCCATAGCTACTTGCTTATAATTTTGGAGAAAAGTGTTTTCGCGGTACATATACGTTTCAATATGAATTAGTTACTTGACCATGTTTATTTAGAACCAAGTTCACATATAACTCACATAGTGTGGGATTTGTTATAGTTTATGAGCGCTTCTACCCCTTGCCCATAAAATGTTTTAAATAAATAAAGCGTTTTTGGGTTATAACAAGTAGGTTTCACTTGTTTCTTTCACTTTATAGCAATGTATAAAATAAGGCAGGACTTTGCATGGCATCATATTTAATTATCTACCATAGATTTTGGACCTACCAATCTTTGTAGGTTATATTTGTTTTAGTTTTAATTATTACTTTATAACATTGTGCATTCTTGTATGCCTATATTAGTTTTGTTTCAAAGATGTACTACGCATTTTCTAACAGCATTGATGGGTTATATAAATGACAATAGTTAGGTGATTAATGGTGATCTTTGTACATATATTTTACTACCTATGTTTGTTTGTTTTGCATTCACTTTGTTTCTTTAGTCATGTTCTAACTATTCTTTGATTGACTTAAATGAAGATGGATAGAAGTTGGATAAAAATTCACAATAGGTCACATTCGGATTATATTAGGGGAGTTACGAATTTTTGAATTTTGCATATTCCAACAACCACAATGAGAGTCTAATTAGATGTCCATGTTAGAGGTGCAACAATTGTACATGGAGAAATCATAACCAAGTTAAGTGATCACCTTTTTATTAATGGAATGATAAGGAATTACACTAATTGGGTGCATCATGGTGAAGATGAAGATAGTGTAAATATGTTTTCAAATTCGATGATGCCGTTGTCGATATGAATGTAGAAGTGGAGGACAATATGGATGAGACAGTTCAGTATGTTACATGACTTGTGTAATGGAACACATGTATACCTACAGGGGAAGATATTGATGAAGATAATTTAAGTGAAGATCGAGGTTTGAGAAATTATTTATGGATGCTGACCAGCAATTATATCCTGGAAGTAGAGTGTCACAATTGTCTTTTATCATTAAGTTGCTTCATATTAAATTGTTGAATGGATGGTCCAACAAGTCATTTGACATGTTGCTGGAATTTCTTAATGAAATTATGCCATCCGGTGCACATATCGAAAACACATTATCAATCGAAGATAATTAAGTGATTTAGGAATGAAATATGAAAAGATTGATGTGTGCAAAAATGATTGTGTGCTTTTACGGAAGAACACGAGAACATAAAAGATTGTCTGTTTGTGGTTTGCCTCGGTTCCAATTTAATGATGACAATAGTAAGGAAATTCCTCATAAGGTATTACGCCACTTTCCTTTGAAACCAAGATTGCAAAGGTTGTTTATAACACCTAAGATTGCTGAAGATATGAGGTGGCACAAAGATAAGCGTGGCGATGATGGTATTTTACGTCATCTGCTGATTCCAAAGAATGGAAAGAATTCGACAAGCTGCATGTGTCGTTCTCTAGTGATCCACGCAATGTGAGACTTCGGTTTATCAAGTGATGGATTTAATCCATTCGATAACATGAGTAGCTTCATTATAGTATGTGGCCAGTAATTGTTGTTCCCTATAATTTACCACCATGGAGATGTATGAAAGACCCTTTTCTTATCTGTCACTATTAATTCCGGTCCTAAAGCACACAGGAATGACATTGATATCTTCTTACAACCTTTGATTGATGAGTTGAGAAGTGGGATGTTGGTGTGACAGCGTATGATGCTTCAATTGGGAAATCATTTCAATTACATGCAGCTCTTTTATGGACTATCAATGATTTTCCTGCATATGCTAATCTTTCAGGTTGGTCTACAAAAGGAAAATTAGCATGTCAATATGTAATCATAATACATCTTGGTTACATTTGAAACATGGACAGAAGATATGTTATATGGGTCATCGTCGTTTCCTTTGTAATGATCATAGATTAAGAAATTGTAAATGGTTCGATGGACAAAGGCGAAGGCCAAAACCAATTAGGTTGAGTGGAGATCAAGTGATGGAACAATTAAGTGTTGTTGAGCAACCTATTTTTGGTAAGACACCACACTTGTCTACAACGAGATGCATCTCATTTACATTGGACAAAAAAGTATTTTCTTTGATTTGCCCTATTGGAAGACACTTACTATAAGGCACAATCTTGATGTTATGCACATCGAAAAAATATTTGTGACAATGTGCTTGGAACATTAATGAATCAGAGGAAAAACAAAGGATACATACAAGGCTAAACTTGACTTGGAACATTTAGGTATAAGAAGAGAATTGCATCCAATTTCCATGGATGGAAGGATATTAATTCCTCATGCCTCTTATGTGTTCACTAAGATGGAGAAAATAACCTTTTGTAAATTTTTGCTTTCTACTAAGCTCACGATGGTTATGCATCAAACATCTCGGTGTGTGAATACTAAAGATTGGCGTATTCAAGGGCTGAAGAGTCATGATTGTCATGTTATTCTACAAGCCTACTTCCTTTGGCATTGCGTGGTTCATTAAGAAAGGATGTCTCCAAGTCACTAATTCATTTATGTGTTTTCTTCAAGGAGTTGACTTCAAGATCATTGAGGGTAGAAGTATTAGAGAAACTAGAATGTGATATTGCCATCATTTTGTGCAAAGCTGGAGCAGATTTTCCTCTCCTTTTTTGATATAATGGTTCACTTAGCAATTCATTTACCTATGGAGGCATTGATTCTGGACCAATCAATTCGATGGATGTACCCATTCGAGAGGTTAGTACACATCAATGCTCATATTTAGTTTTAACAGTCATGTATATGATTTTGTTAACTTCCATTTACAATTTTTCTGATTATGTGTCTTAATTTGATTAAGGTATATGCATAAACTAAAGTCATACGCATAACAAGGCTAAACCGGAGGCCTCATAGCTGAGGGTACATTGACAATGAGTGTTTGACCTTTTGTTCTTTGTACTACAATAATATGGATACTGATATGGAATAGGACTGAACGAAACTACGATGTACATGTGAACAATGCGGAGAACACTGTATCTGTATTTAGGACATCTTACCGTCCTTTAAGTGGACGAATTAGTGATGAACTAAGACAAAATGATTGGAAGCAATTAAGATGGTATGTTTTGAATAATTGTGTTGAAGTCCTTCCATTCATACGGTAAGTTTTCTAATATATAGGTCACAAAATACTACAATTATACAAAATTAGTTATGACAATTAATATAAGTTGTCTTCTTGTTGAATCTTAAATAGAGATCATTTGGAAGAGCTTCATTCTTCAAATGATAACAATCTTTACCAAAGACATGAAGATGAGTTTCCTAAGTGGTTTTCTGAAAAGTAAGTTACCTTAATGCACTTAATTTTTTTAAGTTGTTTTATTATCTTGCATTCTATAAATTATACTAATTGTTGATTAACTTGATATGAAAAAAACCTATACAGCTTTCAGCATTAGGAGAAGGAGAGTCACATGAAGTTATAACACAGCTTATGTATTTGGCCAATGGGCCTCAAATTGGCATTGCTCGATTAAGTGGATGCCAATCAATGGCCATAGATTCCACACAAAAATCGCGAGGAACATAGAAAGTGTCAAAATAGTGGAGTTGTTGTACAAGCAGAACATGAAGGGAAAATGATCGACTTCATGGTGTATTATGGATATATTGGAGTTAAAATATGCAGCGAAATATGTAATCTTGATTTTCAAATGTGATTGGTGGAACTAGCGAAGAAATGGAATCAAAGTAGATGAGTTTGGATTTGTTAGTATCAATGTCTCAGAAGATGGTATAAGGATCAACCATTTGTGCTTGCTACACAAGTACAACGTATTCTATGTTAATGATATTAAATTGGGAAAGGACTGGAAAGTTGTTCAACGGACTCGCCAAGAAATTTGTATGATATACAACTTCCACCTAGCGATGCGATCGCGATGATGTGGAGCCATTCCAACGGAAGATTGTACTACACAACACTTGGAGATCAATGAGGACAATATTCATCCGAACTGATGCATAGGCCTGAAATGGATACAATATGTGTAAATGATGACATTGAAGGAGACATGGAACATGATAATGAAGTGGAACAAAACATTGGCGAGATCGATGATGATGATGAGCTTGACTAGCTAGGGACATGCATTGAACATTTAGTTTAATCTTTACATTTACATAATAAGTGTTTGGATTAAGTATTAGCTTTGTTATGTAATAAATTTAGTCATTTACATTGAAAATTTGAATTTTTATTTCTGCTTAATAATGGTATATTATTGTAGCTGTATTTGAATACTTGTGAGTTTCGTAATTGGAAATACTGTAATGCCTTTAATTAGTATCTAATCTTTTTTATGTATTTGCAATGTTCTTATATAGGCAATGGCACCTGCTGATCACAAGACATCAAAGAATCAGGCTCTTGGACAAAAGATAGCTGCGGAAAGGACAATGGTGGTACATCGAGCTACGTAGATGGAGGATCAAAATACAAACTTCGAAGTAAATATGGTCTTAGAGTCATACATGGAGATAGTTCAAGTGAAGGTGATTTATTTTTATCAAACATAATATACACCATTTAACATGAAACTTAATATTGAGCAGCTTGTTATGGCTTATGTATTAAAAGTTTATGCACCTAACTAACCGGAATCCCCTATCTTTGTTTAAATCCAACACCACCACTAGGTGTAGCTTCTTGCTCTTTTTTTTTTTTTTTTTTTACTTTTTTTACTTTTTTTACTTACTTTTTACTTCTATGCATGGAATCTTTGTTGTGAAGATTAATTCACAACCCTAGTACTTGTGCTAATAATTAAGATTAATTGACTTATATTTCTGGTTTGTAAGTAGCATGAATTTTGTATTAATATGTATGACCTCAGTTTTATTTGGCCCTTAATATACTGATCATGCATTTGAAAAAATTTAAGCTGTTACATTTATTTGTAGTAAACAATGGTTCTTGGATAAAAGTGAAGAAATTACCTGCTGGGAACAAAGGACAAGGAAGTGGAATTCCAATGCCAACACGTAGAAGTCCACGAAAATTCAGCAGATTACCTGTGTCTACCAATCTTAATCCAAAACCTAATGAAATTCCAGCTGCTAATGAAGGAAGTGGAAGTGTGGGTTCCATTCAAACACGTTGCGTGGATGGAAAAATACAAGAAGAAAGTAGGAACGTGAATGACACGTTAAAACAAACTGAAGTTCAAATTGGGAAAGAAGGAATTGCTACTGGAAGTTCAATTTTAGCACGTACTAGTCCTCGAGATGATGAGCAATTACGAAGGCCATTGGATATAACAATTAAGTTGAAAGGTAGTTAATATCATAGACTTACTTTTGATCAGCACAAGTTATACAAAAAAACAAAAATTGATGTTATAAATGAGTTATAACCAATGCAGGTCCGTTGAGGAGGAGCCCGAGGAAGAAATTGAATTTAGTAAGCAAAAATGTACAAGGTATATCTTTCCTGATCATTTCGATTACTGTGGAATTATTATTTATTTATATACACAGTTTTATTCTCTCGTTACTTGCATTAGTGTAGTACTAATATATGAAATGTAGAGGTGGCAGTACAAGAGGATCCTTGTAATGAAAACCCCAATGATGCAACCCCCAATGAAGACCTTCAAGAAGATGCGATTGCCACATGAAGATGAAGAAGGTTGATTGCTACATTAATATGAAAAATAATATTGTGAAACCATACACAATATGTTTAAACACCATATGGCTTTTCAATGATTCAGGCGTGAACAAGGAAGACAAAGTTCCTTCATCGAGCTTACAACCACCAATTGATGGCAATGTTGAGGATCATGGTATGGAGAATGCAAGCAAGTGGAAAATATGGGTAAGATAACAACACATATAAATTAATTTGATTTTTCATTAAACTGCAAACTATGTATTCAGCATGCATTCTAAATAACAAAAAGTACATGAATTTAATGAAAGAAAAAAGAAGACAAACTAACGAATAATATTGAGAAAATATTAAATTGCCACTTATAAAGTGAATTAAGATGAAAAAAAGTTATGTTAAGGATTAAAGTGTAAATTTATTGGTTGATGAAGACTATAGCTAAGTTTGCCTGATACTTTTAAAAGTTTTTTATTGCCCCCATGAAATACTTTTGAATATTACGTCTGGCTAACCACGGTCCATGCGGACTAAGAAATGACACAAATTGTTTCATCATTTAATCTAAAATAAATTTAATTGAATTTAATAATACCCATTATTGATTCAAAATGCATTAAAAACTGAAGATTTCTACGACATTCACTTAATTACAACTTAATTCTCATATAATAATGACATTTTTGTTTCATACTAATAATTTTTAATTAAAATTCATATAAAAGTCAATATATTATATTTTATATATCATGCAGGATAAAATCTAGAATTTTTTCTCAAGTATCACAAACCAAGAGAAATTTGATATCGTTTTTGTTTTTGGTTTTTGATTTTAATTTTTCTAGAAAACTTTAATTTTGAATTGTTTGTAATTTACTTCAAATATTAATTAAAATTTATAATTACAAAGTAAGAGAGAGAATATAATAAGAAATGCTATAAAATATTAGGAAGTCAAGTCCAAATAACAACCTCTCCTTCAAACTTCATTTAACTATTATTAAATTTCAAACTTCTCCGTGAATGTTATATGATTAGGAAAAAAACTATGCATGGAATTAAGTGTAGTCTACATTAATTTATTTGGATTTTCAGGTTGTTATTCTTTTTGTACACCTTGAATGTGTCCTTTAGGTATTATGTTAGAATAAAATAAAAAAAATCACAACAAGGGTTAATTTATTTTAAAGATATATGTTGGGTTTGTATGCAATTTCACCTAACGTTTGATATTTGTTTTCTTATTTATATCACATTCTATTGTTTTTCCTGTACAATATATGTTTCTACCTCTCATGAGTGTAGAAAGTACTAGAAGAATTCATAAGAAGCGTAAGAAAACAAGTGGAAAAGAATTGACAAAGTGGAAGAATAGAGATATAAAACTGGTGTTGAGATACGTAACATATAATGAGACCGATGGGAGTAAAGCAGCCAAATGTTGATATGAGAAGAGGGTTGTGTTGTGCGTGGATTCGCACTGACTATCCTGGGGTGGAAAGATGTGAAAAAGGAAAAAGAGAGAACTACTTAGTCAAATGAGGGTATGTTTTTACAATTAAAATAAGTAGAAGATTGGTGGTTTATATATTAGCATTTACATTATGTAAGTACATATATATGGAAGAACAAGTTAGATTCAAATGATTGCTAAAAGAGAACAAAGTGGAACGAATTGACTAGTAGCAGACCAAGACATAATTAAATGATAGCATATGATCTTAATTATGCTTATCTCAATTACTTTTACAGCCAAAGGGGGCCTACTTTATGTTAATTTGTTTGTGAAAATGCAACTTTTCAGTTCAGGTAAGTTCTATGAATGCATGACTAGGAAATTGATCAGCTCAATATTGGCGAACTTTTCACCATTAATGTCCATGCATGGCCATACGTATTTGTACATTGAATACTATGATATTGGAATATATATTTTTAAGGGTTAGTGGATTGGGTTTTACATATTTTAAGTGGTTTTTTTGGTCCAAATGTTTATAAGCATATAACAACATAAAAAAATGGGGACAACAAACTTAGTTAATATATTCGCAAATGATTACTACTAATACTTGTGATTAAATTGGTGTGTAAATAAAGTAAAATTCTTACTCATGACTTGAAAGTTTAGCATATAATTTGTTGAGAGGAATATATATATATATATATATATATATATATATATATATATGTATCCTTTGTAAGTATAGTTTGACTTCGGTTGTAATGTAAAGCGATTGTTTTGTAAAATTCTACGTGTACACACAAATAAATTTGATGCAATGCATTTTTGTAAGTGAGGAAAAGAAAAGAAACAAAAGGTCAATTGATATTAACCACAAACCCACAACAAATGGTGATGTATGGCATTTGTGATAAATGATTCCACATACATTATATATATATCACATATATGTGTATGGGGATGAACATATATATATATATATATATATATATAGAGAGAGAGAGGTAGAAACTATTAGAGGTGCATATCCACATATGGATAATGGTTTTAGGCACCTTAGTATCTTGGTGGCACTCAATTTGGAATTGCAGTATAAGGAATTCTTGCATAATTTTTAATGGTTAGCTTTAATTAAATGTTATAATTGTGTTTCTTGTCCATATGTAGAAATCATTTGACATAGCCAAGGATGATCATAGTGAGGAGGCAATTCTTGCGGAAATGGGTCGTATGTATCGCACCCATAAACACAAGATACATAAGCACTTTATGAAGTTCAAAACAAAGGAAGCAACTGCGAGAATAGGCTAAGGAAGTGAAACCGGAAGCTTGGCGATCCTCTGTGAGCATTTCTCAAGTCCAGTACATTGTAATCACCTATAACTTTGAATTTATTTTTATTTAATAGAATTGCATAATAGAGTAGCAATATATATTGTTATTTGTTTGTTGCAGAGAGAGAGACTTAGTGTAATATATATATTATTCAGAGAGCGGGCCTTTAGAAGAAAACTAAGCCTTGTCCCTTTAGTCTTTGCACATCAGTCTAAAATCTTTGAAAACACACACATACCAAAATAAAATGAAAAGCACGCATACATGCCACAAATCATTATACTCTCACACATGCATGAACTTAGAGACCCGACTCATTATTTTGGGACCCACCGAACATAACTTTAAGGATCAAAATTTGCTTTTGATGTCTAGTCTTGAATTTTTCTACATATCCACTTTTTCCCTTTACTTCACATTTTGATATATTCTTCACATCCTATCCAGTGAACAACCGACTTTCAATAATTTGGATTAGCATTTTAAAAATAGGAAAAAAAATAGAACAAGCGTGATTGATCTGAGCTAGTATCTATCAAGACCCAAAACCCACCTACCTTTATGAATTGCCTCAACATATTATGACCAATGGATCTTATGTCATAAGGTGGTAAGCCAAGCCAAGTAAAGCCTAACTAACCCATGAGAATCGAAGCCTGAGGGCTTTTGATTTCAAGAAAAATTTAAGGATTAAAATGGGAGTTACTGTTTGTTCTCTATAACTAGTAGTCGACATGATATTTTATATCACAATAGATTACTTTTCAGTACAATAACTAGTAATCATCTATATGTAATTACGATAATGAAGATGTTGTAAAATAAAACTATTTGTATCTTGTTCTACCATTGTATTGATAACCTTTTTTTTTGGTAATACATTGTACCGATAACTTGATCCTATGTTATTCTAAATTCCATCATGTAATTTAAATTTGATAGGTTGCATGCATGTAACTAATAAACTTAGAATTTATATATATTGTTATTTGTGTGGAAACTATTGATAAATGCAATATGTGGTGACTTTATTAGTCAATATATATATATACTTATGATGTACAAAAAACAAAAAGAAGTGAATAGGGCAGCTCGACAAACACATCATTGCTCGGGACTAAATCATTATTTCGTGTTTCAAAAGAATTGGTGAACAATTTTGTTTAATTTATTAGAAACATTACATTTAACATACTATATCAAAGTATGAGATGGATGCTATGTTTCTTGTAGAAAGCGTAGAGCTCGTCGAATTCAACTTTGGTATGAGACCCACTTCAATAAGAAGACAAAGAATTGGTGTGATAAGAAATCGAGGACATATATGTAAGCATACTTATGGAAGTCAAAATTTAATGTATACTTGAATTTGCTTACTTATTTGAACAATATATGTGGTTTACTTGTATCTTAGAACCAGTTGTGTGCAATGAAAGACAAGGCTGGCGAGGGTCCACCAATGGCGGTTGATGAGATATTTGACCGTTCTTCCTCAAGGTCAGGTTATGCGTGGTCCAGGACGAAACCACCTTCACAAGCAGGAGGGATGCTGAGCAACAAGTCAAGGCTGCTGAAGAAAGGGCCAAGACAGCTGAGGAAATGAATAAAGAATTGCTTAAGCAAGTGGCTGAGTTGAAAGCACGTCAAGATCAAATGGAAGCATCCTTATATGATAGTGCGTCTTGACATTGACAACACTATGAGGACCAAGGGTGGAGTACTAGCAACTCACTGCCTTCTTTCATACATGACATTGACGGAATCGTAAGTGACTTATAAACTTTAACATAATGGGATAGATCTGTCATTGGTAATTATTATGAATAATTCAATTCTAAAATGTAGTGAGCCGACAATGTATATGTATAATATATAGATGATTGATGGGAGGATATGAGGAAGGTGCATATGGAGATTTTTTGGAAGTTATTTTGGTCTATGGATACACAAGATATTTTGGTAAGACACTTGAAAACTATCATATGCTTTTACATGATTTGTAATTGTATTGTGCTGTGATCTTGGAATATGTATTTTTAAGGGTTTACATATTTGAAGAGGTTTTCTTTTGGTCCAAATGTTAAGAAGCATATAATATCATAAATAAAAATGGGAGGCGTCAAACCAAGTTAATATGTATGCAAATGATTTACTTTACAAATCTTGGTGATTAAAGTGGTGTGTCAATAAAGTAAAATGCTTGCTCATGACTTGAAACTTTCGCATGTAATTTGCATGAGTGGATTATGTGTGTGTCTTTTATATATATATATATATATGTATCCACTATAAGTATAGTCGACCCGATTGTAAGACAAAGTGATTGTTTGAATAATTCTACGTGCACACACAAGATGTACTTTGATGCAATGCATTTATTCTAAGTGAGGAAAAGAAAAGAAACAAAAGGAATTGATATTAACAAGAAATCTTTGTATGGCATTTGTGATAAATGATTCCACATACATTATATATACATCATATATATGTGCATGTGGGATGAACATATATATATATATATATATATATATGGAGAGAGAGAGAGAGGTAGAAATTACTAGAGGTGCATATCCTTGTTGGAAATTTTTTAGGCATCTTATTATCCGGGTGGCACTAAATTTGGAATTGCGGGATGGAGGAATTCTTGCATCTTTTTAATGATTCAGCTTTAATTAACTATTTAATTGTGTTTTCTGTCAATCGTGAGTGACTCATAAATTTTAATATAATGTGAAAGATATGTCCTTGGTATTTATTATGAATAATTCAATTCCAAAATGTAGTGAACTGACACTATATATATTTAATATACAGATGATTGATAGGAGAATATGAGGAAGGTGCATATGGAGATACTTTTGGAAGTTATTTTGGTCTATGGATATACAATATATTTTGGTAAGACACTTGAGAACTATCGTATATCCACTTAGGATTAAGCATAATGTATGTTATATGGAAACTCTAATTATGCTGGTCTTTTATTGAACTTTACATTTGAGTGATAGTTAAATAAAAGACCATGTGATTTAATACATCATTAACAGTTGGAATTGTGTGAAACACTAATTAGGATTTTTCATTGCTCGAGTATATTGAGCTAGTTGTTATATGATGTATTACTTATAGTAGACAAGGGGAGCTTTGTTACAATTGCTTATGAATTAAATCTAAGTATGGATTTAATGTTGTATTGTGCTTCAATTAGCATACTATTATCTGTTGGTTATAATATTTTGTGGATTTAATTCAAGTATAATCTATATATTATGCATTGTCTGATTGTCTTGTGTTCATAGGTAACCCAACATTAATTCATTAAAAAATAATTCAATAAATTAAATTGCATATTGTACAATTTTTGGAATAATAATTACAAAGATAAGTGTAACTAATATTAGCAATCACTTTTTGTTACTATAATACAAACAATGACAATATTAAGCGGTTGTAACAAATGACATGTATATGGTAATTGTAACTTTTCATATTTTAGTGACAAAAAACGTTATTAAATATATAGAGTTACAAATTATATTTACATTAATAAGTTAGTTCTGAAATTAAATGTCGTAGCTAATATTCACACACGAATAAAAATTAAGTAATATGTAGTTCTGAAATGTAATTTTGTAACAATTAATCAAATAACAACGAAAGAGTGGTCGTAAGTAATATAATGATTTTGTAACTAAATGGCCACTTGATCAGCATTTAGGATCCTAATTAGTTACGAAATGACTATTCAGTCACGGAAAAAATTATCAATTAGTAACGATAATTTTCATAAGTAAAGGTATTATATAGTTACGAAACATGTGTCGTAAGTAAAGATACTATCTTTAGTCACGAAATGACAAATTTAGTGAGTGATTACTAATCTATTACGGTCCTTTAGTCACGAACGATCCACGAAAAAAATTCGTTATTATATGGTATTAAGGCACGAAAAACCGTAACTGATTAATTATCACCTACGTTTTTTTAGTTCGTGACTAATTCAAATTTTTCTTGTAGTGAAGGAAAGTAGGACTATCAATCTTCTCACAATTGAAATAATTGATGTTATCAAAAATTAAAAAATACAAAGCAAATCAATCAAAATAAAACTGTTTCAACAACCAACTATGGCCTACACATGTGAAACCACAGAAATCAACGTATGTGGAATTTACTACTTTATCTATTAGCTTAGCTCATGGCATGTTGATAGTTAATAGCAACCAAATGCTGCATGCAATATGAGTTGGAAGAAACAGATCTATACTTTTGTAGCAACGACAATTTCTGTCCAGTCATCAAAATTTAAACACAATATATATATATATATATATATTCTGCTAATTAAACAAACACAATATTTCTTGATATGTATGTATTACCACTGAAGCAAGACATCTGATTCATAGAATTTTCCTACAAGGTTGATTTTCACTTACCTAACCATTCCACCACTCCAAATGGGACAATTGGACGGCTATTCGACCTTTCGTTGTCTAATTGATGCATAAGTTAGGCTTAAACACATTAGGGTTAAGCTGAGTGAACATTACTTTTTTTTTTTTTATGAATAAGAAATGCATTAAGCAGAAAAGGCGGCCTCACAAAGAGGCTTACAATAAAAGACAGGCTCCTACTTTGTCTTTTCTAGTTACAACAGAAAGACAACTAGGTATGAAAGAAAAAAATTCATCTCCCAATGAGTACAAAAAGGAAAATTTACATCTAAAAGATCATTTTACAGTACTGTCTGCGAACATGTTCGAGCTTTTTGCATTTCAGATAAGCTTCCACTCCATTGGAAAAAGAGCCCTCCTCTACAGCCAATGGTCAGGTATCTTGTATCCCATCCACAAGGGTCCAAAACTAGAATTAACTTCCTTAATCATTTCTAAAGAATCTGAAGACGACACAACGTTGTGCCAAAACTTTGCCTCTGAAATATCTAGAGCCCAAGCATATAATCAAACGTGATGAACATTACTCGTTAGTCTTCCAAGCATATAATCAGATACTAAAAGGTTTGAAAAACTAATTTCTTTCTTTTGTATGTGAAGAGTAAAGTGGATGCATATAGTTTGTTGTTACTCAAAGCAAGTAATTACAAAGAAAAACTTTCAATTATTTTCACCAAGATTGTCCTTTAGCTTTCGATATTAGTAAACAACTGTTAACTTCCATACACCCACACAAACAAACATAAATTCTGGTGACAAAACTAATCTGTACAAGATAACAATCCTAATGCCTTCTTAATAGTATTTACTACTACAATTAATGTTTTGACAAAATCATTATTTTATATTTCCAACAATGCCCTCTCTTTTACCCTTAACTGTAACTAACTCATAAAGAAAAAAGCTACAGGAATAGCATCTTTTACTATCCAGGAGCTCTTTCTCTATTCAAGTCTAACTCATTTATGACATGAATAGAGAAGCATGATTCCTTGCAGAAAAAAGAAAAGAAAAATGAAAATCAGATCAAAACTGTCTCTGTTTGTTCGAATGGATAATATTTACCCAGAAAACATTAATTTTCCAAACAAGAAAAAGTAAAGTCAATTCAGATAATAAGCTCAATCCTTCGCTTATGCCAAATAAAATAATAATAATAATAATAATGCTGAATATAATTCTAGAAAAAGCAAAAGGTCCTCGAAGAAAGTAATAAAAATCATTTTAAAATAAAATAAATTAATTTCGAGTAACCTGGTAATTCATTGATGTTTTCGATTTCAATAAATAATTTAATGTTTTTCTCTTTATCATTATCCTTTATTTTTCTGTTTTATTACATTTTTACCTCTCGTCTGCTTGGCCTTTCTTATATGTATTTTCTACTTAATTACTTCCGATCTTATGTGTAAATTGATTTAATTTTAGAAATTATACAGGTAAAAGAAAATTAATTTTGTATTTTTTTTCTTCCATGAAAATTTAATTATGTGATTTGAGTTGTCATTCGGCTAATTTTTAAACTGGACTGTAGATTTTAATGGCCTGTTTAAGAGATCCGAAAAAAAGAGAAAAGCCTCTGCTGTCTACGGAGCACTGAGCAACTCAATTCTACTGTATATTATTTACCAACGCGCGGGAAAGAGCAACAAAATTCAAAACTCTGTTTAACTGACCAATTTTTTTTTATTAAAAGAAAAGAGTGCATTTAAAACCTTTTACATGGCATGGTTACTTCCCACTTCATCAGCGAGCTTTACTCTTGAATCTTTTAAGCAATTCACACAATCGTTCTCCTCCAATCCATCTCATAAGCTGAGCAATCCTTTTCTCTGAAAGCACTGCGTATCCAATTGATATTCCAATGACCATTCCACATCCGAATCCAATCAGTACGATCATCCAGCCAATCCCATTTGTTTGCTCGTCCTCATCTTCTTGTCGGAAGTTTGAAGTCGAAGGCTGTTGCACATGGTTGCCACATGATTTGGACAATGGAGGCCCACATAAGTCCAAGTTTCCTCCGTAAGAATTATTCCCAAATGTCTGAAATTGCGTGCCCCAAGGAATGCGTCCGACCAATCTGTTTTCTGAAAGATTCAACGCCGAAAGAAAATTTATATCCGCCAGTTGCTGAGGAATCGTACCAACAAGCACATTTGATGAGAGGTCTAAGGACTCGAGCTCACTTAGATTTCCCAACGATGGTGGAATAAAACCATTCAACTTATCATGAGAAATGTTTAGCACTTTGAGTGCTTTGAGCTTGCCAATTGATTCCGGAATCTCTCCCTCGAAATTATTGCCTGACAAATCAATGGTGGTGAAAGTGACTAGGATTTTCACAAGCTGATGAAGGTGGCCTTTCATTTCCACAGACACAGAATCTTGGTAGTAGGATAGATCCCCCATGTATTCTAAACCCTTTTTTGTATCTGTCTCCATCATAGCCCTCAAATTCTCAAAAAGCTTTGTTGGTAAATTGCCGCTGAACTTGTTGTGGGAGAGGTCCAAGATCCGCAGCTTCTGAAAAGGAAATCTAACAGTGGGATTTGGAACAGAACCGTGAAATTTGTTTGATCTCAGAATAAGAACTTGCAGCACTGGAAGAGATTCCAACCAATGTGGGAAGGTATCATTTATCATGTTGTTTCCAATGTCTAAAACTTCCAGCTTCTCACAGTTGAGCAAAGATCGTGGCAAGAAGCCTTCAAGTTGATTCCCATTCAAGTTGACAGCCCTTAATGCGGATTTCTTCCCGAACAACGTTGCAGGAATCACGCCGTGAAGCTTATTCATACGAATATCTAGGACCGAGAGATTGCCACTTAAATTACCCATGCATGGAGGAAGCTTCCCATTCAAAGTGTTATTAGCCAAATCAAGAACTTCAAGGGATCTAAGGTTGCAAATCCACGAAGGTACCTCTCCGGTCATTCGATTGTGAGACACAGAAAAGACTCTTATAGAAGGTGGTGGAATTGGAAGTTGACCATGAAGGAGGTTGGAGCGAAGGTCGAGATATTCCAGGTTCCTCCATGGAATTCGCTCTATATCCGTCAATGAATTGTGAGAAAGATTAAGATAAAACAACGAATCTGTACCCACATTCCATAGCCATTCTGGAACTTGGCCTTGAATTTGGTTGTGCGAAAAGCTTAGCCATCGTAAATTAGACAAAAACCCCAAGGAGTGGTTGGAGTTGACTGAACAAAAACCAGTCAAATAATTTGATGAAAGATCTAAAACAGATAGATTGACTTGTTGAAAGAATATTGACAATGGAAAGCATCCATGTAGCTTGTTGTTACTCAAATCAAGGCCTTCCAAAGACAAACTTTCAAATTGGTGGGTATGACCAGTGAATTGGTTATTTCCAAGGCCTAAATATGTCAAAGACGGAATGGAATATAACCAACTGGGTATTGTCCCGCTGAGCAAGTTATCGGATAATCCAAGATTTTCCAAACACCATGGAGCGGGAGCGATGGATTTATTTTCCGAAGGATAAGGTAAAAAAGAAATTTGGGTGGCATTATAGCTATAAAATCTAGGAAGTTGACCTGTAAAATTGTTGCCTCCGAGATTTAAATGTTTCATACGCTTAAAATTCAGAGACGACCATGGAATATGTCCGCCAATATCGTTATAGGAAAGGTCCAAGGAAATTATTTGTGTAAGGTTACTAAACAGCAGTGCATGTGAACCTACGAAATTGCAGTTTCGAAGATACAATGAATCCAAATACTTCAGATTTCTAGTTAAATCAGGTATATCTATTAAGAATTTTGTGAAAGAAAGATCCAACTTCGTAAGTGAACTGCTCCAATTATATCTAGGCAAGGATCCCCTTAGATTCTCGTTGAATCCCAAGTAAAGTTGTTCAAGTTTAGGCAGGTGGAAAATGGTATCTGGTAAATTCCCTTGCAACCCACAATTTGAGAGCCCCAGAGATGTCAAAGAAGAAGACAAATTCATTAAGGAAACAGGTTCAACATACGACATATCGACACAGAACAGATCAAGTACTTGGAGTTTGGTTAGGTTTGCCAAAATTCTTTTAAAGGTAAATGTCGTTAGTCTCAATTGTCGCTTTGAACCCAAACTTTGTAGACGAAGTGTTCTTAGTTTAGAGAGGTACGAAAATTGTTGTGGTATATGACCTGACAGATTAGCCCAAACGATTTCAAGGTGCTGCAAATTCGAAAGCTTACCAATTTCATGCGGAATTGCGCGGCCTCTAAAATCATTGTGTGAGAGATTTAGACTCTGTAGATGGTGGAGGAGGAAAAGGCTGCTATTTGAATGAATGATTCCCTGTAGTCCACCGCAAGAAAGATCGAGGCCGATCACATGACCTGTTATGTTATCACACGTGACTCCACTCCATGCACAGCAATCTGAGCCTCCGTCCCAAGAAGTTGTTGGAGGAGTAGTACCATCACAAACACTAGCGAAAGAAACACTGTCATCAACGGAAAATGAGTTCTTGAATTGGAGTAAAGCATAGCTCTCATCACTGTGGCGCAATGGAAAAGAAGGTGAAAGAAATAATGAAGAAACATAGGTAGAAAAATATAACGGGAAAAGGACTCTGTAAAGCCATGAAAACCGACCCATCAAGAACTTTTAAGAGTGTATACCAGCTGAGAGGCAAATGAATAAAATGCACTCTCGAGACTTATAATTTGCCATGCATGCACATGTGAACTAGATAACAAGAAATCTGCCCTCCCATACCAAATTCCCACTATGTGTAAACCATTTCCTTAGTAAAATAAAACTTTTAATTAATGCATTATTTATTCTCCTTTAGCTTTATGACTTTTGGATTTCTATATCAAACATGAAATAGTGCGGATCACGCTGCCCAATCAATTAAATAAATACCACATGCACTAGTGAAAGGTCGATGGTCGCAATTCAAAACTGGGTGGGTGCCTAAAACCATATAAAACATATTAACAAATGTAAAGGTCACTTTAACACAAATGAAAACACAATCACAAAAACTCTTCTTTTCTTCTAAAAAGAAAAAAGATGATCTTTTAGAAAGGAAAAGATGACAAAAAAGAATAGTATGGACTATGAATCTTGTCACCACCAGAATAATTGACACTAAACAAAAATAAAACAAATGGATCAAAATAAAAACTCTTTTAGCAACCAGCTATGACCTACCCTATTCCCCATGGAAAAACCAGTGTAATAGTAATTTGAAAACAACCAAAGAAATATCATATTGACTAAACAAACAAGTTTTGAATTGCAACACGAGACCTAACCAAGAAATATCATATTGAGTAAACAAACAAGTTTTGGATTGCAACACGAGACCTACTATACCACTACAAATGTAGAACCAGAAGTCACAGAATCAGAATACGAAATACCCCCAAACCATGCGTTTGAAATCGAGAAAAGCAAGTCAAAAAAAAAAAGGCAAAGAATGTACGTTGAACCTGTAGTAAAATGGGGATTGACTTAAATTTTAATTGATTGCGGACGTGACGGAGAGTAATTTCTCAGAAATAAGCGCGTTACCAGTTTCACAAGTGTTCCACAATTTATATTTAAAAAAAAATTGTAGAAGGAAGCAATAAAAATTATTATAATATAAAATAAATTAATTTCGAGGATCTGGTAAACCATTTATATTTTGGATTTCAATAAATAATTTCATAGTTTTCTCTCCATCATTACCCTTTATTTTTCTGTCTTTCATGTGTAAAATTGATTTATGTTTACAAATTATACATGTATTATATCAATTTTGTGATTTTGTTTTCTTCTGTGGAAGTACAATTATATGATCTGAGTTCTTTATAAGGAATTGCATCTAGAAGTGTAGTATAGGAAAAAAAACCAATCGTTGCTATTTTTTAAAAACACAAGCCCACAGAAAAAAATATTTCATTTCATATAAAATAATAAATTATTAGAATTGCTCTGTGCAAATGAATGCTCATGTCATAATGCACAAGTAAAACCCAAATAAAACACATAATTACCAACCGTCTTATTCCAACAGCCGTAATTACCGTAATACTCATGCTCAATCAATAACTACAATTCGCTCAACCATATTATGTAATTAGTTATAATTCGAGTGTTAATAAATTATATTAGTACTTCAGTGCACTCAGCCTTACCAAATCAAAGTCGAGGGACCTATTAAAAGTGTATGTCAACTTGCAAAATTGAAACAATAAAAAAAATTCTAATAAATTTGTGAGCTAATGAAATCACACACACACACATATATATATATATATATATATATATATATATATATATATATATATTTTCTAATAAGGAAAGCTATAAAGAATTAAAGACTTGAAGAAAAAAAAAATGGATGTACCTTTAGTGAGACTGTAACAAGGTCCCTTAGGCTGATTGGTTATTTTTTTGCATTGTTAATTTAATGGGCTGGTAAAGAGACCAGAAAACAGGGAAAAACCCCTGCAGCTGCCGAGCACCGAGTAAGTCAAAACTAGTGTATATCATTTATTTAACGCCACGTGGAAAAATTGTCGTTGTTTATCTTTTTTTTTTTTTGGTAGCTTTATTAAGAAATAAAAGCTAAAATTTATTAACAATACAAAAAGAAAGGAAAAAATGGGAAAAAAAAGTGCATTTAAAACCTTTTACAAAAATTTTACATGGCATAGTTTCGTCAACTACTTTTCACTCAATCAGCGATCTTTATGCTTTAATCTTTAGAGTAATTTACACAATGGTTCTCCTCCAATCCATCTGACAAACTGAACAATTCTTTTCCCTGAAAGCACTTTGTTTACAGTTGATGTTCCAAAGACCATTCCACACTCCAATCAGTATGATCCTTCAGTCAAAGCCATTTATTTGCTCATGCTCACCTTCTTGTTGGAAGTTTGTTGACGGAAGGATCTAAGGTTGCATGCAATATGAGTAGGAAGACACAAATCTATACTTTGTAGCAACAATAATTTCTGTCCAGTCATCAAAATTTAAACACAATATATATATATATATTTTCTGCTAATTAAACAAACACAATATTTCTTGATATGTATGTATTACCACTGAAGCAAGACACTCTGATTCATAGAATTTTCCTACAAGTTTGATATCCACTTACCTAACCATCCCACCACTCCAAATGGGGCAATTGGATGGCTATTCAAATTTTCGTTGTGGCTAATTGGTGCATACGTTAGGCTTAAACACGTTAGGGCTGAGCTGAGTGACCTGAGGTTGAACTGGTTACAACATTCATTGTTTCACGTGATGAACATTACTCGTTAGTCTTCCAAGCATATAATCAGATACTAAAAGGTTTGAAAAATAATTTTTTCTTTTGTATGTGAAGAGTAAAGTGGTATAATCATACCCAGTGTATCAGCAACACTATAAAAAGCCCTTGGGGACAGCAAAAATGTGGACCGCCCAATATAATCAGTTACATGGAAAAACATTATAATGGACAAAGAATTTGATCATCATAGCTTCATATGGTATACTTTCATATATTTATAAAACTAGTCTAAAGCTCAAGTTTGATTTTGGAAATGAAAATGAAAAATTCTGTTATCTGCACTAGTTTGAATTGACACTGACCTCACTTGCAATAAATGAATCTGCATGTTAAAGCTCATCCAAATAAATCATGAAGTCACTAGAGCAGTAAATTTCTCTGAGTTTTGTTTCTGGATTTGCTTCCACAAGGTGGTCATCAGGGTCTTCCATAGCTTTGACTAAGGACTCTGTTAAATCAGCCTCCCATATGCCCAAACTACAGACTCTCTTGTAAGTCTCATAAGGCACTGCTCTCAGACCCTCAGAGACCATCTCCCTTAAAGATCCACAAACCTCTTCACTATTCATGACCTCCAGAAAGGTTGCAGACAAACCAGGTTGCCAGAAAACAACAATGGCACAGATCTTATCCACTAACCGGACATCAAATTCTTCAGAGAAAACATCATGTGACCTTTGTAACAAGCTCTTCAGTTTTCCGGCTGTCATTCCCCTTCCAAATCCCCACAAGAAGACTGATTGCTCACAGCTGACTTTTCTCATGTTCTTCGTCCATACTGATATATCCTCATTGATTTCTTTGATACTTGTGGAGAATACATTGAATATGTTTGTATACTCTTTAAGAGCCAGAGGAAAAAGTTCATTATCAGATGAGGTATCAGTGTGGGTGATTTTTAGTATGGAGCAGAGCTTCGCAAACAAATGGCATATCCTTACAACATTGTGCCCATGCATCTTGCCTTCATTTTCTGTGGCTGGTAAACCAAACATGGGATATAGAAATCAGGTATGCTCTGAAGGAAATGACCACTAATGTGGTCAAAAGCGACCACACAAACTTAAGATAAATGTTTGTAACTAGTAAATTTCAGAAATAGCCACCAATCGAGCATGCAAGTTGCACAAGTTTTGCTCCCAAAACAGGCTTGCTGAGTCAAGCAAAATCCAGGCGAGCATAAACCATGTAAGCATGCTTGTCTTTCCTCTGTGTGTGGGTGCGTTTGTGTTTTTGATTCAAAATTATGAAGAACAACTGACCTTGGTGTGAGATTTCAATATCAACTGGTGCAAAGAAACGATTATTCAGGTAGGAAATAGCTACAGGTATATTGGTCACCTTTCCAAGAGGACCAATAACCTTCATCAGGTGGTTGACATCAAGAACATTAGAAAAAACCAAGCGCAAGGAGCTTGCAAACTCCTCTATGTTAGGAGGTAGAGGAGCAATGAATTTTGAATAAATAAAAGTAAAGTCTGCAAAAAGACCAAAATATTGTATAAGATAAAAAATGCATGAAACAGATAAGTCAGGTCCTGAAAAGAAATAAGAAATTTATTAACTAGAGATACACCATTAAGGGAATTGTGTGAGACAACAGGTTTTTGTGAAGTAGAGATCAAATCGATCACCTCTCGGAAGCCACGAACTTTCTTGTTTTGTTCCTCTTCATGGTGACGAAGCTCTGTCTGTCAATTAAAAAGTCAAAAAGAGTTTTATGCTAAGCTTGGCCATTTAATTATTGATAAAAATTGATATTTGTTCACTACCTCAAACATGTCCTTGTCCTCCTTTGAACTAGTTAAAACCAGGCGAACTGCCTGCGTTCCTCCACTCTTTGCTGGGATTATTAAAGGGACAAGTTCATCAGAGAACTCTCTCAACATCTGCAGCCAAACCGGAAGAGAATAGAAAAGTAATTCAATGCACTTGCATTTCAAATACTTTTCAAGTCATATTAGCATCAACGGTGCCTAAAATAAAGTATATACATCACATCAATCTACCTCTAGTACAAGTTGCACTTGACGTTAAGCTGCACACGCCAATGTTCATGCATGGTCTACATCCATAAAATTCACTTGCCGTGATAAGCTTCCTTAAGGAACTCAGCAGAGCATCTTCCAGAGAAAAGTTAATAACATTTTACTATTAACAACAGTGAAAAGAAGGAACAGACAACAGACCTTAAAAAGCATCTAATGCAGCATTTTTCTTACCATCTGTCCTTGAACTGGAACTTTTACATGCATTTTTCCAATACTTCATTCGTGATTTAATTCTTTCAATAAAAACTGCATCAGCAACACTAGGAGTAGAAGAAGGATTCGTTCCATAAGTAATTGGTGTTGGATTCCCCATCCGAACTTTAGCTGCAGATTCTTGTACTCTAGACAAGTATGATATGCCTACAAGGCGAAAAACATAGGAACTCTCAATAACCATACTGAGACATTTCATAATATATCTTCATTAAATCTGTAAGGTTTGCAAAATCATTGAATAACAATACGTTTATAAAACTTAAAATTCTTAATTTTTCATCTTTTCTTCCAACTTGCCCAAAAATGTTTACTTGGTCATCTTTTAATGAATAGATATGATTTATCATTTATTTCCATATATGCAAGACCAGTGATCGAGGAGTCCAATGATTTAGGTAAGGCTTACCATCATATATGCAAGCATTAAAATCGAAACCTTCTTGAGCCATGGACGTCAAATACGATGTTTGACATGAAAACTGTAAGATGGCATCCCTATATTCATTTCATCCCTAGGAAACAAGATAAAGTTGTATCTGCACCAAAAGTGCATAATCAATCAGGACTTCGCAGTCAGAATAAATTACTCATATTTATATGTAAATAACCCACACCATCTTCAGTTCACACATCCGTAGATCACTAGTCTCAAAAATCATAATGCAAATAGCAAGGAATCCTAGACAGGAACTTCACCTTGGAATAGATAATGCCACTTAAAACACAAAATACTCTTCCCAAACAACCAATCCAGATCAATCAAAATTTCCAAACCATTTAAAAGAAGAACTGAACCAAAGACCACCCAGCACAACAAACACCTTACTTGCATGGTTAACATAGATAAGGGATCACGCCCTGATCAGCTTCAACATCCAAACCAAAGAAAAAACTTCCTTTCAAGCACAATACTCAAACTCAAACGTAACTTGAACCCGGTAAGACCCTTACCCAATTTCTAATTCCCCGCCATTTTCCACCAAGTTTGTAAATTTATACAATTTTTTTGGTTTTCTAAACCAAATAGGATAAACAAGGGCATACAGGCACTCACGGGTGAGCAATAAGATTGGAAGCACTTATGGTGAAAGGACAGACTGCGAACTGAAGCAACTGGAACTTCTCGGCGGCGTACTTGGCCTTGAAATAGGCCGTTTCAGCGGTGTCGAAGGGCAGGATTCGCTGCCACGGAGCGGAGAAAGAGCCCGTCCTCTGCAGCGAGACGGCCACGAAGTCGGAGGTGGATATGTTGTCCTTGATCTCCTCCAAGGACTCGGCGAAGTTGGACTTGGTGACTTGCTTCACAGACCATTTCTTGGAAACTTTGGTGCAGAGACAACGTCTCTGTAACAGCAGACGCAGAGACGCCATGGATGGTTCTCCACTGGCCTTCTTCTCTTCGGCGGTTATTTTACGTCGCGAGCGTCATATAATACACCAACGTTAAAACGCGTTGTCGTAATTTGCTGCGTTTACGACAAGACGTAGTACCTCTTTGATTTTTTTTTTTTTCACCCCCCATTTTTTTCTGGTCAATTTAATTAAAAACAAAATATTAATTCCTACCCATTCAATCAAAAAAAATTCAGATTAGATTTATTATACAATTTTATAGATAAATTCGACGAATTTATTTAGGGATTACATAAACATGAAATAAAATAATAAAATTCTTCATATAAGAAGTTTTAAATAATGTGAGAGTTTTAATTAACTCTTTTCAAAAATAAATTTTTGAAAGAAAAACTAGCTCTTAAATTTCATAAACTCTTTTGAATTAATGGACAAGAAAAAAAACTTTTATAAAATTGAAAAAAATAATTGTACAAAATTAATTACTTTTATTTTAAAATAAAAATTAAATATAATTCGGCCCAATTAAAGGATCAAGCCCAATGAATATTAACAAAAATAAATAGAGAATACGGGCTTTGTAGCGATGGGCCCATTGGACCTAAAGAGGGCTGAGTGGTGGAGTCCAAGAATGAGAAAGCGTTAAATATAAAAGGAACCCCCCAAAGACACGAGCTAGCTTCCGTGTTTCGTTTTAGGTCTGCACCTTCCAGCGCACACACTCTCTCCTTCGCAAACCAATTAGGGCATTGCATCTGAGAGCTTGTTGTTTGCTTCCACTTTCACATCTTATATATGCCAACCAGAGCCACCGATTCCACCATCTCCGACGAAGGCTTCCTCTTCGTCTTACCACCTTCTTCTTCTCCGACTCAACCAACTCACCTCCGGCTTCATCTTTTATTTCCGGCCGAGGTTCGTTTTTTCTTTTGGATTTTTTTTGTTACTTTTCTTCGCCGGCGTAATTTTATGTAATTTTTGTATATATGCATGTGTTGTGTGTTTGTGTTTTTATCTAAATTTGCTGATGCTCTTCATCATATTCAATGGCTATGTATGTTCTGATTATAAGTTTTTAGCAATGGTTTCACAATATTATTGGTGATCGATCTCGTATTTGATTTTTTTTTCTGTTATTATTTTTGTGTGTGATACTCTTTTTTTTTTTTGCTTATATATATATATATATATTCTGTTTTCTTTTTTAGATAAAATTATAATAATAAAATTTCCTTGCTGTTTTGAGAGGCTTGAGTAGCTAGCGCTGGCTCTTTTAAAATTTCCATTTTACTGAGCTTGGGCAAAGTAATATGGAAATTTTGTATCTAAGCGCCTATCAGAAATTTTTATTTTTTTAATGCATTTTAAGCACTTGTCTATTATTGTATGGAGTTTGTCCATAGTTTTTTAGGTATTATGTAGATTGTAGGCGCCATTCCTTTGGTGCTTCAATTCTTTACATAAACTGAGTCCAAGTGTGTCAGTTTTGGGTAGAAGGATCATATGCTAGATATTATGATTATTGAAGGTTGGAGATTCAATACTGCACCCCAAATCCAATGCTATCTATTTTGAATTGGCATCATTTGTGTTCCATTTGATGAACTTGGTAACACTTTCAAACATAAACCCATTAATTGGTGCTTTACTTTCTCAACTATAGGCTAGAATATTTCTACTTACTGATGTTATAATGTTGTTACTGAATTTAACTTCCTATTATCAAACTAGGCTTTAGTGCACCTAGAAATCGATAAGGCATACTGGATGAACAATTGAATATTGTTGGTGAATCTGTATCTATTTTCTTTGGAGCTGCTTTATTGTGATTTATGTCTCAAGAAAGTGTGTTGTTTGTCGGTGCAGTGTGGAGCTTGTTACCAGGGTACTGAACTAACTGAAGCCTTAACTGGATACTGAATTCGGTATTGTTCTTCATCTTGGAGAGGATACCTCATAACTATAATGGATGTCCAGTCGAATGTTCGGCTCATAGCCTACTCTCAAGAAATCATAGATGGAAAGCCAATCTATTTGTCTTCAAATTGCCTTCCCATCAAGGCTTTGAGGTTTGAACCAGCTGGGCATGCCTTCCATTATGCTGCTCTCAGACTTCTTGGTTGGGTTGAGGAAGCTGTGGATGGTGAAGATCAGAAATCTACAGATGATAAGGAGCAGTCATTTTTTCCATCATCTGATTCATATAGCAGCAAAGGTAAAAAGAAATCTGGTGCTGGAGGTAAGCAACAAGATCACTATGCGTTGTTGGGTTTGAGCCATTTAAGGTATCTTGCCACTGAGGAACAGATAAGAAAAAGTTATCGTGAGACTGCCCTGAAGTATCATCCTGACAAACAGGCTGCTCTTCTTCTTGCTGAGGAAACTGAAGCTGCCAAACAAGCAAAAAAGGATGAGATAGAGAGCCACTTTAAGTCCATCCAAGAAGCATACGAAATATTAATTGATCCCTTGAAGAGAAGAATTTATGACTCCACCGATGAGTTTGATGATGAGATTCCAACAGACTGTGCTCCACAAGACTTCTTCAAGGTGTTTGGTCCAGCTTTTATGAGGAATGGCCGGTGGTCAGTTAACCAACCAATCCCATCATTAGGCGATGAAAAAACCTCAATAAATGAAGTAGATAGTTTTTATAACTTTTGGTATACTTTTAAAAGCTGGAGAGAGTTCCCACATGCTGATGAATTTGATCTTGAGCAAGCTGAGTCTCGTGATCATAAGAGGTGGATGGAGAGACAAAATGCAAAACTTTCTGAAAAGGCTAGGAAGGAAGAATATGCAAGGATTCGTACTCTTGTTGACAATGCTTATAGAAGAGACCCAAGGATACTAAGGAGAAAGGAAGAGGAGAAAGCTGAGAAGCAGAGGAAAAAGGAGGCCAAGTATCTAGCAAAGAAATTGCAGGAGGAAGAAGCAGCCAGGGCTGCTGAAGAGGAGAAACGCCGGAAAGAGGAGGAAGAAAAGCGAGCTGCAGAAGTAGCATTACAGCAGAAGAAGGTGAAAGAGAAAGAGAAGAAGCTATTGCGGAAAGAGCGAACTCGTCTTCGAACTCTTTCAGGCCCTGTGACATCGCAGCATTTGCTCAATCTCTCTGAGGATGATGTGGAAAGTCTTTGTATGGCACTTGATATTGAAAAGCTTAGGAATATATGTGAAAAGATGGAAGGCAAAGAGGGGCTGGAGCTAGCAAATGTTCTCAGAGATGCACGTGGATATAGCAATGATTCAGAGGATAAACAAGAAGATGAGAAGAAACCTCAGAAGCGGAATGGTTCTGTGGAGACTAATGGAAGTATCCCATTAAGCAGCTCAGGGAAGAAGGAAAAACCTTGGGCCAGAGAAGAGATTGAGCTTCTGAGAAAAGGAATGCAGAAATATCCCAAAGGAACATCTCGGAGGTGGGAAGTTATTTCGGAGTACATTGGTACTGGAAGATCTGTGGAAGAAATTCTGAAGGCAACCAAAACAGTGCTTCTACAGAAGCCTGATTCTGCCAAAGCTTTTGATTCATTTCTTGAAAAACGGAAGCCTGCCCCAACTATTGCATCTCCGCTTACTACTAGGGAGGAGGTAGTAGGGGTTTCAATTCTACAGAAGCCTGAAACCAGTGCTGCACAAACAGAAACATTGCAAGATTCTGCAAACAAGGGTGCAAACAACCAGAATCCTAAGGATGCTATCACTGCAAATGGGGTACCTTCTAGTTCAGATCAAGATGTGTGGTCTGACGTACAAGAAAGAGCCCTGGTTCAGGCCCTGAAAACTTTTCCAAAGGAAACCGGTCAGCGGTGGGAGCGAGTTGCCACGGCAGTTCCTGGTAAGACTGTGAATCAATGCAAGAAAAAATTTGCACTGCTGAAAGAGAACTTTAGGAACAAGAAAAATGCTGTTTAGTTTGCCTTCGGTTTCTTATAATGAAGCAGGAAAATAGATATAGATAGAAGATCCATATGAGCCTTATTGAAATTCTATTTTTATGCATCTCTTTTTATATTAAAATTCTTTAAAGCTAGAATTGATCAAGCTACATTTAGTTTAAGGCAAGAGCAGTTCCTTACGCCGGTTTTGGCCATCCGGATTTTGAGGTAATGCCATACAGGTTTTATAGCTAAGTTGAATGAGGGAGGTCTATTTTGTATTAATCTTTCAGAGTATGCTTTTGTACTACTCTATCTCAGGTTTATTACTGCATTTTACTGAGAGATATGATGGTCCAGAGTTAAAAGGTGAAATTGAAAAGAGAGAAATCAGTTTGATAGTTTATGCTTGGGAGCTTACTTTTCCTATTTTTAGTTCATATATGATTATATTGATGAGCACTACTTGTAGTTGCGTACACCAATTCCAGCTTATTAAATATCTTATATGCCAGTGAAGAATTTAATTTTATGTTTTACAATTCGCCTGTTTTAGTATGAAATTCCTGGAAAGATCAGTGTAAATTTTTAGGTTATGTTTGCATATTAGTGTATTGTTTGACAT
Source organism: Rhamnella rubrinervis (assembly GCA_007844105.2). Lineage (NCBI taxonomy): Eukaryota > Viridiplantae > Streptophyta > Magnoliopsida > Rosales > Rhamnaceae > Rhamnella > Rhamnella rubrinervis. The sequence goes on from CM017575.2 coordinate 1,401,335, forward strand.
AAAATAAAAATGTAATATAAAAATAAGAATAACTAGTGCATGTTCTATCTATCTTGAAAAACATATAAAAGCTACATTTGTTTTTTCTCTCTATTACTGAAAGTTAAAAGATCTGTAACGAGCTATAGCAGTACTAGTACCTAATTGGACTCGTTTCTCTTTGTGATGTGTATTTGAAACTCTTCATAGTAGAAATTTGAATTTTACACGAAATGAAATCTGATAGGTAATGCTAGGAAAACTTAAATGCATTTGCGAAAGAAAGCTCGATCTCCATATAAACATCCACTTGTAGCAAATAAAATGCTCAAACTTCGTCAAATAAGTAGTAGCATTCAAGTGCAAGGAGGGTATTCCTTTAATCCAAAGGGTATTTTTTTTTCCCAATTTGTAGTCATGTTTAAATATCCACGTGAAAAATGAGAAGGTAAGAGAATTATATATAGCAACCACTTTCACTTGTGCTTTGTCTTTGCATCTTATTGATGTAAGCAAGCATCCAAACGCAAACCGACATACTGTATTTCTTTTATATTGGTTATACCCCAAAATCGGCTGTAGGAATCCAATGCCTCCTGTGGTGTAATTACCGTTTTGTTTGGAGAACAAATCTGTACATACATATGAAAACCAGGGTGTGTCCAAGTGGCCTAACTAGCCATCCTAATTTGGAAAGCTGCAAGTTCAATGTTGCCCTAGCTAGTTATCCTAATTCGGAAAACTGTATGGGTTTTAGGGTTTGATTTTTAAGAGAAAAAAAATTGAGTGTTCAATAAGCAATGGAAGTTTCCCTTTCAGGTAGTGGAAAATACCCTCCCATGCTACGACATGAATATGCGAATTTGCATTGCTTCAATTTTTATAGTTCAATTAGGGCATCCTCAAACTCTGGGTCAAATAATTAGCATTCAAAATGCAATGAGATTGTTCGTTTAAATAAAATTATCTTCTTTTCTATAGTTCTTGTATTCATACTCATGTTTAAATATCAACATGAAGATTGAAATAAGGTAAATTATATATATATATATATATATATAATGATATAATGACATATGTATATATACATAGCAACCCTTTTCTCTCATTTCTTTCAATGCAAATAGGCAATCAAAATATATAGTATATATATATAGCAACCCTTTTCTCTCATTTCTTTCAATGCAAATAGGCAATCAAAATATATATATATATATATATACACATATATATAGCAACCCTTTTCTCTCATTTCTTTCAATGCAAATAGGCAATCAAATGCAACCTATGTATTTCGTTTATATTGGTTGTCCGGCCAAAAACCGGCTGTAAAATTGCAATGCCTCCCGTGGCTTGTATTCTGGAACAGTATGTCCAGCTCCCTGCAAACAACAATGCGAATGTAATCGTAAGAACACTAAATAACAGACACAATTTAGTATATCTTATAGACTCATTTCGAGTACTGACCTTAACGGTTAGAAAGGTGAGGTTGTAATCGTAACCCTGGGTATACCTGCAACCAATTATGCCATACAGTCAATCAATATGAAGTGAAATTTGAAAAATCATGCACAAGAAATTTCAATTAAGGTCCTCTATGGCCAGAGAAAGTACCCAGCAACTTGTCCATTGGAAGTCCATGGTCTCCATTCATCCACAATCTTATAACCGACTGATCTTGTCCATGCTTCGCTCCCAGTGAATGGAACACACATATCATGATCACCACTGCCAAAAAAAAAAAAAAAATCCGAATTGGAATTCATATCCGTTCCTAAAGATGAAAAATCATGATTATAACTTTATTGAGGTTCTTGTCATCGTTACTAAAAGCAATATTTGTTGGCACCAATCCTGTCAAAGTGCCAATCATCTAGCAGTTCTCAAGTTGAAAGACGGTTTGCAGCAATTTCCTTCACATATTCGACCATGTTTGCATGACCATAAATGAAGCAGCACATAGTTTTCATTGCACTGGCATGAAATAAGCTCGTATTCTACACAAGTTGCAGCATACATAGGAAAAAAAAGTAACTCTATAGGCCTGACAAAGGCAAAAAAAATAAAAATGGGAAAATTAGTTAGGTTGGCAGAATTCAGAACATATGCTGAAGTGGAATTCCATGGTTGCCACATTGTCATCATTAATTATGTTTGTTTTTTCTTTTCCTTCCATAAGAATTATTCTACAAAACTAAACTCATGCTTCGTCAATTACCTACAGGAACTGAATGACAGAAAGAACATTTGGAATCTTATGGAAACCATTTCAACTCATACACCAGAGGAGCTTGAACATTTTCTTTTCATTTTTTATCTTTTATATTTACTCTTTCATTGCAATAAAATTCAACACTAAAACAAACAATACAGAAAATGAAAAACAAGTCTCTTGACAGTACAATTAATGACATTTGACTTAGAGATTTACCTGAATATAAGAGCGCGATATCCCCTGGAAGTGAGGTTCTTGTGGTACTTGATCATGCTCCCAGCATCATGATTAAAAAAGATTTTGTCTGAGCACAACTCCCAACGACCTACCAAGCTTTCCTATAGAGCAACGAAAAGCATATAATTGGTTCTTTCATGGTCACAATGGTTCAACAATTTTGAAATCCCAATTTATGGTAATTGTTTGAGAAACTTTACCTTTTCTGCATAAATTGCTTTCCTAACAGATTCGTCATTCAACCATGCATATGCAACCTCATCATCCTATGGGAGAAAAAGTTTTAGAGAGCATCTTATAAAATTTCCAAAAGAAAGAAACTATGTACCATCATTTAAATAATAAAAGATGAAGAAATAGGCCATGTCATAGCATGCAACAATTATGGATATCAATAATAAAGCGACCATGAATAGATGGGAATGAACATTAATCTCTTTTTTATTATTCTTCTGTGAGTAAAAACAGAACAGTTGGTGTAAAAGTACAATATATAATTCCCAAGATTGAATTTCATGATGCGTAATAGAAAAGACCTGAGTTAGGAGTTAGGTTTTACAAAGTAGACTATAAAAAAAAATCTTCTTACCTTCATTCTAGAAATATGAACCCAAGGTGTAAGCCTTAGTTTTTAAGGTACATGATTAATCTATTTCTTCGAGCTCGGATGTATGGTGGGCCTTCTGGCTTCTAATAAATATCATGTTCATCTCCAAATTCCAATGACAACACAATTAGTTGACCATTGTTCTCAACACTTGGGGGTCAGGTCAGATAACAACATACATCTAAATCTGTGTCTCTTGGTAAATCATGCATCTAAGTAATTATCCTAAAGGATCTTTTTAAGGATGTCACTATCCGTATAACACCAGAAACTTAGAAACTTAATCATTACTACATATTGATCTGATCATCATTTATCTTTAATTGAACTAAGCTTTCTTGTTCTTATCACTGGTATACATTACGCTATCATAAATGTAGATCAAATTTGACCATTCCTGGTTTTGTTAATGGTATCTTCATCTCAAGTCATCTTGAGGACAATTATCAACATCAAGCATGGTATTTGATAGAGTTGTCTACTAATTCTCTTTTATCAATTTTAGCCGTATTGGTCATCACTTCCTAAGAACCTCTTTGCTAATCTCTGTCTGTGTTAGTAGTTTGATGTACATTGTTGGGTCACTTTCCTAACATTTTAAGCTTCTGATATTAATGGTAACCTGACATGGTATTAGAGGTCAGTTTAATTTTTTATTCAAATCCCGCATTTTCTAACAACTTAAGGTTTTGGGATTGATGGTCACTTAACCCTCTTCCTAAGAGTATTATAGTTCAAAACAAAATAAGATTATAAGCAATAAAATTCCCTGTACTACTTAATTAAATCTTTAAAGAATGATTAGGCAAGCTTTTTGAAACAAACTTTTAATTTGTAACATAATGACCAAGTGTATGACAATCTCAGGAGAGGGAGATATATATATATATATAGATATATATATATATATAGATATATATATAGAGAGAGAGAGAGGATATATGGTAGAAGCAAAATATGATATTTACATCAATACAACGAGAATAGCACAAACCGATAAACAAGGATAATAGGTAGATTATGCAACACAACTTTTCAATTGTACATGCATGCAAATGATTTCTACATCGGAAGGTAGCAAACATGGACATATTGAAGTTGAGGATGCTTTCTCTTAGGCAGTTAAAAGTAAAGTTAATGCCAATTTTGTTAACATATGAAAAATAAGAGAAT